>CM041297.1:32402544-33843162 GCA_023052935.1 Piezodorus guildinii | reverse complement strand
ATTTTCGATTGAAGGGTCTGAATTATTTGGATGTTAGAATATTCGGCAGATCCCCATAGCTCTATCCCGTATGTCCATAATGATTTGATCAGTAATTTGTATATAGTAAGTTTGGTGTTCACGGATAATTTGGATCATTTGACAAGCAGACGAGATAGTAGTTCAAATCGTCTGTTCAGTTGTTGTCTTTTAAGTCTAATGTGGGTCCTCCGTGTCAGTCTTTTGTCGAAGTACTGTCCCAAATATCGTACTTCCTCTGATGTCGGAATGGGTTTATCCTCGAAATAGACAATCCCCATAATTGAGCATGAAAACGATAAATAAACTCTTGGATAGATTCATTTTCACTTTCCATCTATTAGCCCATCTGGATAAGTCATCAATGTGGTTTTGCAACATGAAGGATGCAAGAATTGGGTTTTGATGGAATGTCAAAAGAGCTGTATCGGCTGCAAAAGTGGCTAGTAAGGTGTGGTCATTTTCTGGTAAGTCTTTCGTGTAGATATTAAATAGTAACGGTCCCAGTACACTGCCTTGTGGGACCCCTGCTTGAACACGTTTTATTCCAGAAAATGCGTCTCCTACTTTTACAGTAAAGTGTCGGTCTGTCAAGTAAAGTCGGAGGAAGCAAATTTTTGAGCTTGGAAAGCAATCCTTCATGCCACACCTTATCGAATGCTTGACTAGTATCGAGAAAAAACCCCTGGGCGATATTTTTTAGACTCTAAAGCATTCGAAATGTAGTCTACGAATCGATGGCATTGTTGAATGGTCGAATGATGTTTTCTGAAATCGAATTGATGATTTGGAATAGCTCTAAATATTTCGAGCGAATTTAGACGATGAAGAATAATATTTTCAAATAATTTTAAAAAGAAGGGAGAAGGCTTATACGACGATAGGAATTCAGACAGCCTGAAGGTTTATTGGCTTTTAATATCAATACAACTTGAGAATACTTCCACACGGCAGGGCAATATGTTATCCTGAAGATAGCGTTGTAGATATTAGTTAAAAAAAGAATTGCTTTCCAAGGTAAGTTCTTTCGTATAAAATTTGAAATTCATATTTTTTTTTTTTCCTGGTGCGTTTTTGTTTGGTAATTTGGAAATAAAATCACAAACTTCATTAGGATGTATTGCTTTTGGCGGCAGAGTCATCGGTAAAGGTATGTTCACGTGGTGTGACACTAGTTCATTTGTAAGTTGGTCGTTGATGTCAGAGTGCAGTTTAAATGTCTCTTCTAAGTGCCTAGCAAACAATTCAGCCTTTTGAGCATATGATTTCGCCTAAGAACCATCATGCTGTCGAACAGGATGCGAGACATTATGATGGTCCAGTATGCGTTTTGTCGCTTTCCAAAGTGTGTTGTCAGAAGTAGTTACACTGTTTAAAAAATTATCAAATCTTTCAGTCTTTGCCTGTCTAATTTCGTTGTGAAGTTCTCTTGTTAGTCGATTAAATTTACGTTTGTCAGTGGGATAACGAGTCTTTTGCCAAGTTTTTCGCGCTTTTCGTTTCAGTTCAATTAGGTGTCGAATGTGTGGTGGAAGAAATTCCTTATTTTTATGGTGATCTGTTTCCTTAGTGGAAACAGAGGAGCCCTGGGCAGCATTTTGAACAGTTTGTGTCAGGAGCTGCACTGCATCATCCAAGTCTTCCGGTGTACGTATCTTTGTGTTGAGGGATAACGAGTTTTCGATTAATGCCCTAAACCTGCTCCAGTCCGTTTTTCCAGTTGTTAACATCGGGCCTGGAATCCTAGCAACTGGTTTTAAGTTCATCGTCATCAAAAGAGGTGAATGATCAGATGATAGGTCAGTGAGGTTTGTGATATCACAATGCTGTAAGTTCAGTCCCTTAGTAATAAAGAAGTCCAGTACGTCTGGAATCCTTTTCGTATCTGTGGGCCATTAAGTTAGTGAACTTGGGAATAAAAATTTACAGTTTCGACACATAACTGCATTCTGAAGAGCTCTACCCCTAGAGTTTGTTGTTCGGCTGACCCATACTTGATTTTTGGCGTTGAAATCCCCGCCACACATGCATGTTTGGCCAAACGAATTTAGCTGATTGTCCAATATTGTAATCGACGACCAATATCGGTAGGTAGGCTTAGCGATTTGTTTGCAACCTTCTTTGGTGTTTGTGAACGTTTTTCACCTCCAATTGTCTGGTTGAAATGGAACTATGTGCCTTCATGTTGGCCCGTCCAATAGCCATCACTAATGAGTTTTCTTGTGAATTCAACAAAAAAATCTCGATGAAATCACAGAATTATTAAATTTTTTTTTATGATCAAAATTTAAAAATGTTTTACGCTTTATCACATATATATATATATATATATATATATATATATATATATATATATGTGATATCAAATATAAAATGATTGATACATTTACTACTTTAAAAGTAGTTCTCTTGTGAAATTACTTACCTATAGTTAAAAAAAAAAAAAATGTTTGGCAGTCATAGGGATTGTCGGTAGAAGTAGAAAAACTTAAAACTCCCAAATATATTCGTCATATTTAACTATAAATACTGATTAATCAACAACTTGTATTTCGGTATTTACTTTTTTCGAAAAAAAACAAATTCTATTAGGTTAGATAAGGAACGGTTTTTTCTTTCATATACTTCTAATTCCAACCATTTGCTGGATAAAATACCATTTTTCTATTAAAATGTTTCTTAAGATTTTTATATCAAATTTATGTGGCTGCAAGAAGAACTACCATGAAAATGTTTTTTTTTTTAATTGGGAACCTATGAGAACCGAAGCGGTGATTAAGTAGTTGAAAACAACCTAAAAACCGATTATTAGGTTAAAAATATTGAACGAAATGATATCAGTGATTCAAGAAGTGCTAAATGAACCAATAAAAGTGAAGAAAACAATAAATTAATGATAATATATTAGGGGTTAGGTGCTTCTGCTGTTATAGTATAAATATAGTACTTATTGGAAGGAAATGATAGGAAAGGTTAGTACTTTATACTTTTTGGAACTAAACGTCTCAATTATTGATAATTTCATTTACTTTTTACTTTCACTTACTATATATAGTAAGGGGAAGTATTGCGATCGTGGAAATTTTCGAATTCCAGTTTTCAACGGAAATACACGTTTTAGGGTCCCCTGAGTCCAAATAACCAAGTCCCGCAAAAAGGTCTCTGTGTGTTGTGTGTGTGTGTGTGTGGTAATTCCCGGGCGGAAACGGTAAGTCCTATGAAACTGAAATTTCATATTTAAGACAACTATACGCCCGAGACGCGACAAAACTTTTTTCATCAAAATGAGCTTACCAGAAGAGGCACTTTACACCATGCATTTTGCACCTTTTTTCGATTTTCTCGAAAACGGTTCCGACGATTTTGATTAAACTCGCTATATCGATGTAAAGTTTAATGGGCTTTAATATCATGTAGGTTTTATTTGGATAAAAATGGTCTGACAGGGCTTAAATACCGATATTTTAAATTCTCTTCTCCTAAAGTACCTTTAATTTTGTAGATTCAATAATAATAACTAGATTATCTTGTTAACGCTGATAAAAAACAGGTAAATATATAAATTGAATAAATTCGATACCCAACTAAAGGATAAAAAAGAAAAAATATTGGAAAGCTAAAGATTTTAGAAAAAATATCATCTCATACACTATCTCATAGCTTTTAAATGTTAATAGAGAGTGATGAAATGAACATAAAACTAACTGATTATTTTAGATAATAATGTAATCAATCTCTATTAACTTCTAAAAGCTTGTGTATATCATACATGTATATTACTGTTCTTATGTTCAAAAACGAAAAATTGCATAAAAAAAATATTTTTTCTGTTTTCTCCTTTAGTTGGGTATCGAATTTATTCAATTTATATATTTACTGTTTTTTATCAGCGTTAACAAGATAATCTAGTTATTATTATTGAATCTACAAAATTAAAGGTTCTTTAGGGGAAGAAAATTTAAAATATCGGCAATTAAGCCCTGTCAGACCATTTTTATCCAAATAAAACCTACATGATATTAAAGCTTATTACATTTTACATCGATATAGCGAGTTTAATCAAAATCGTCGGAACCGTTTTCGAGAAAATCGAAAAAAGATGCAAAATGCATGGTATAAAGTGCCTCTTCTGGTAAGCTCATTTTGATGAAAAAAGTTTTGTCGCGTCTTGGGCGTATAGTTGTCTTAAATATGAAATTTCAGTTTCATAGGACTTACCGTTTCCGCCCGGGAGTTACCACACACACACACACACACACACACACAGACCTTTTTGCGGGACTTGGTTATATGGACTCAGGGGACCCTAAAACGTGTATTTCCGTTGAAAACTGGAATTCGAAAATTTTCACGATCGCAATACTTCCCCTTACTATATATTATATATAATTATGGAGTTGGAAAACCATATGAGAAGTGCACGAAGAAATTTAGTATTAGAACTAGGAACAATTTTAATTTTAATACGTTTTTCTGAAGATGAGGAGATAAGACCTCGAGACGTTATGTGTAATTGCTGTGATAATAAATATAATTATGAAAAGAGATTGTTTCAATTGAACATAATAAAATAGTTATACTAATCGTGATAGTGATTTAAAACTAAAATAATATTAATACTTTACTGTATTTAACATGAAATTTAAGGGTTATCCTATTTTTGAAGAGGGGACAGAACTGGAAGTTTAGGTAGGGCCATAAATATTGTAAAATCTGAAGAGGTTTACCGACTTTTGTGAAATGTCCGTCCGAATTAGAACGTTGCCCTCAGAAACTGCAACCTTTAGGGTTTAACACTTTATTGCCTCAGGTAAAAGTAAAAGTTGAAATATTTCTATAACCCTTTCCGGTATAAGTTTGTCCTCTATATTCAGGTATAGCCTATAATATTTAAACAACGAATGTAAACATTTGAAAGAGTTTTTTGATGGAATTTTCATTAAAAATTGATGGAATTTATTTAGGGTCTAAATCTTTACATTAAAATACACTCTTCTCAGGAATCGCAATTCTCTTTCAGCTTTCATTAGTTACAGCTTTCGGAAATTGAATTTAAGCATTTGTAAATATCTTCAATTCAGCGCGTCCAATGTCCTCTCTCATGTATTTAATTTTTAACACCTGTCTTCTTATTTTCTATGCAGTAAGAACTGAGTATTCTAAGTAAAAGGTTTCTCCTCGAATTTGGATAAATTAGCTGCTCTTATTTTTTTAATTTTTAATCTCTCTATTTTTCCTGACAATACAAAGCAAACAGTGACTCACTACAACAAAGAACTGAGCTGACTTGTTGCGTGAGCACGGGCACATGAGTGGGAGCACACTTAAATCGTATTGTACAACGGATAAACTTCAATCACTTGATTAGGATTTAAGTGACGATCAACGAATTCTCAGTTTAATCAGTAAACTGTACACCCCTAAACTTGACATGGCTCACAGATGCCCTGATGATGGCTCACAAGTTTGAGCCGAAACGTCGGCAAAATTAAAATATTCTAAAAACGACTGCCTCCCGATTATTTCTACCTACTATTTTATTGATAGACTAAACAGCTTTATGGATTGTTATATCGCAATATAGTTATTTGGAAATAATAAACAATTGTGTAATCATTTGCAGGTTTTTTTTTTACTTTTTAATGTAGAATATTTTTCAGACTACCGTCACTTTTTTTTTTTTTTTCAACCATATTTGTCATCGCACGTGTGGATAATTGTAAGAAAATAAGTTGATTATTGTTAGTCTCATCTCTTATAAAATTGTTCTGTAGAATATTTCCGTTTTAAAATATATAGAGACGGCGCCAAAGGCGGTGAACATCAAAGAAAACTTTTGTCGGCAGAACTACTATATTTGCTTTGTCGGGAGGCGAAATTCCAAGCAAGCAGTAAAGGATTTGTAACTAAAAGCAGTTAAATATTAAACAAAAATTGTCACACAGTAGTAGGGACGCGTTAGAAGTGAAAATTTAAAACTCTCAATTATATTCGTCTAATTTCTATATATATTGGTTCTCTATGTATTAATTCTCTCCCTTTTTACATACCTCCTTATTAATTGAAATGCACAGTATGTCCCACTTCTTTTAAATGCAACCTATTTCGAAAATTTCTAGCTTGCCAATAGGCTTTACTTTTCTCATTAGTTATTTAATCTTCTTCAAAATTTCAATAAAGAGAGTTGAAATTGATGTATTTTTTTATTCTGAGTCAAATGAGACCAGTCCCAGGTTTCTATGCTAATCCGATCGAGATATTGCTTTTTTCCGCTGAATTATGATTTCTTGATTTTGTCCACATGATTTTGGAAATTTCATCAAATTCTTATGATGCCACCATTCTTATCTCTCCCTACATAATACAATATTCCTACAGTGCCAATCGATAATCCACCTGCAACATCTTTGATATCAGTTATCATGTAATGTCGATTAAGAATTAATATTAACTCATAAGGCAACCCATCAGTATGATAAGTTCTCATTTTGTGCAACTTTTGCCTAACAAAATTTTCTTGTTCAGCATTATGACGACCAATAAAAACACCAGATGCCAAAGATTTTATTTTTTTTCTTTCTGCACAGTTTAATATTTAATGGTTTTATTTATTAACCACAGCGTAACTCCTAAGCCACAGTTATCTACGTCTTTACTCATTTCATTAGGAACTTATTTTAATTAAATTAAATACTTAAAATACCGATATTATAAATATCAATATTTTAGTGCCGATGTTATATTTGAATCGATAACGTTCACGGAAATTGATATCGATATCCTATCTCTAGAGGACAGACATAAACAGACCGCTGCGCTTACACTAGTCTCGAGCATGCTGGTAGCGTCACCATGGTTACGAAATCAAAGCTTTTACCCATGTCAATAATCGCATAAAGAAGTTTTCAGTTCAAAAATTTTTGGTATTCATTTATTAATTAGGAAAACCAGAATTTTTTTTATTCTTTGTTCGGGTTCTACGTATCCTGATTTACGGGTTCCAGTTCTTCGATTTTCCAAAAATTTTCCAAAATAGAATTTAGAGACAGGTCTGCCGTTAACAGAACATTTTGCGGTGAGTGTGAGTTATTATCAGGTAAGGGTCCTAGAATTATCTCTCCAAATACTGTATTTAAGAGATTGGGACAACTAGAAGTTGTTTTGATATTTCTGAAAATATTTAGAAACAAATCCGCTCCTAAAAGGAAATCTGTAGGGCTGGCTTCAAAAGAAGGTCTGAAAGATCCTCACTGCTTAATTGTCTCCTAATATGCTCTGAGATTGGTTGAGAGGGCATATTATTACTTATTTGCTGAATAATCACAGCATTTATTCGCAACTTGGGATTTTCAGAATTTAATGGAACCAATGTGCAGTCTACCTGCTGAGTCCCACCAGCAATTGGGCTATTCGCAAATCCACAGAGTTTGTGGGGGTTTTGAGAGGGTATCAATTTCAATTTTCTAGCACACGAAGCCGTAATAAACGAACGTTGTGCTCCACTGTCGATGACAATTCTTATTTGGTGATAGTTACCTACATGGTCTTTTATTCTGGCCAAAGCAGTACCAAGTAAAACATTTACTTTGCCATCTAGATATGTGGAAAAAACAGCGCTTTCTGATGTATTAGTTTCTAACTGAGAGTTTTCCATAACTGTCGAAGTATTAGTTTTAGGTTCTTCCGCCACAGAGGGTGGAGATGTCACCGAATTACCCCAGTGTAATAAGGAATGGTGTTTTTTATTGCAGTAACGACATAATTTATTTGACCGACAATCAGCATTTTTATGATTTTCGCTAAGGCAATTGGAACAAAGATTTAATGGCTTTAAAGTATTAAAACGTTTTTGTGAACTAAGATCCAAAAATTTAGAGCAACGATACAAAGCATGCTTTTCCTTACATAAGGGGCAAGAACGAGTAGTTTGCTGCCCTGTGGAGTAAAAAATTTGTTTCATCCTTTTAGAATAAGTTTTATTGTCGTTCGAGTGTTTGGACATGCCTGGAGTAGATAAGGCTTGAGATTGAAATGCAACACATTGAAGAAATTAGGTCAACTAAATATTGAAATGAAGGACTTCTTTCAGTGACTGTAAAGTCTCAAATCGCTCACGGGTTTTGGGATCTAACAGTCTTAATGCAAATGTAAGAAGAACAAACCCAGATTCATCTTTTATGTCTAAATTTTTTAACGCAGTTACACTCTCTAATACAATCTCCGAAAATCGTTCTAAGGAAGCTAAATTACATTCCTGTAATGGCTTAAAATTAAATATTTTTGCAAGCAAATTGCTAGCTTGAATCCGTATGTTATCATACGTTTGGTCAAACTGAGCCAAGCTTGTGGATAATCTTGGGCAGTAATTGGTATGGAAGCAACACATTGCAAGGCAGGTCCCTTTAATGAGGACTTGAGATAATGGAACTTTTGAACTCGAGATAAGGAAGTATTTTCATGAATTAATGAAACATAAGTGTCTTTGAATGAAGTCCACTTAGTCAATCACCGTTGAATGTAGGAAGATTTATAGAGGGAAGTTTAAATAATGATTTTGGGATTCACTAGAAGATGCATTCAATGAATGATCTTGAACTACTTGTTCTCGCTCAAGTGCCAACGCTTCATAAAATTTGTGGCGAGTCTCCTTCCTAATGTTGTCATACTCACTGCAATCTTTGTTTAGTAATTTAGCATATTGTTTCACTTCTGTGACAGTTTTAGTGAACTTTTGGAAAGTAGCGTCCAGTCGTGATAACCTAGTTTAAAAACCGGAAATAATTCTGAATTTTTTGTTGCAGCCCGACCTATTTTATTTTTTTCGTGTATATCGTCCCTTAAGTCCTCTAATACGTCCAACAGGGAGCTCAATACTACCTCATTTCAATTTTTGGACCCATTTTTAGTTTAAACAATTGACAAAATCTATATGTTAAACAAGATGAGAAAAAAAGAAATGTGATTGATCACAAAAAAATAAACTGAAATTCAAATAACGATATGTTTACCAACTGGCACCTAACAATTGCTGAAATGTTTAAATTCCAATAAATTTAAACCTAAATTAAATCATTATTTAAAAGGTTAAATAAAACAATAAGAGATAGCCGTAGGAATGTATTGTGATCCGTTCCGCCAGAGGGCCGAAAATTTGTAGATAAAAATAAATCCGCGACCCGGAGTACCAAAATCTGTATACGCTGGGCTATCCGTGAAAGAATAGTACTTCCAAGTGACAACTCAAAATTGAGGGTGGTTCTATTGAAATAAATAAGTGGACTGTATAGATTTAAAATAAATAAAAATAATGAAAGCAAACGACGAATCACAATACATTTAATACACTGAAATACATATAAAGATGATAAGAAACAAATTAACCTAATAAATTTATATAAGAAAAATTAACCTAATTATAATTAAACAGCTGTAAGAAAATGTAGGAAACAAAATAAACCTAATTTAAATATTGTAAAAATAGAAGAAACAAACTTAACTTAATTAATGCTTAAAGATGTAAAAAAAAAAAGTTATCAAATTAAACAGTTTCTAGAATAAGAATTAAGAAATTAAATGCTCCATTAATGGATAAAGATAGGTTATATTCACGTAAAGATGTCCAGTTGAGTATTGAAGAAAACGACCGCAAGGCGGCTTGAACGAAGTTCTCTTGGGTGTTGAAAATGACCGCAAGGCGGCTCTTCCAAGTTCCAAGGGGAACGATGAGAAGATAAAGAAATTCGTTTCCAAACGTTCAAACGTTGAGAGGAATCTTGGGTCTATACACATCTTCACCGCTCAGACGCTAGCTTAAGACTCGACTAGCACGGGCGGTCAAAAAACAATTGAAGTACGATCGTCTTCTGTCTTTCTCTTCTACTGCTCTCGTTTAAAAACTTTTAATTATATTTAAAATATCTATTTTAAAAAGAAATTAAGAAATAAAGATTTAAACAAAAAAAATGATCTTATTATAAATATCATAAAAATTATGAACTTATCATTTTTCGATTGAAAAACTATAAAAACCTTATCAGGCCGTAACATATGGCGTGAACATTTTATATATATATATATATATATATATAATATATATATATATATATATATATATATATATTTATATGAATGAATGAATAAAGCCTTTATTGCAAGGATAACATTTAAAAATTATAATATTAACTTTTAGTTCTAAAATAATTTCTAATATAATCTAATATAATTTCTAATATTATCTAATAAAAAGTTCTCATATAATTTTAAAAAAATATATAATGCTATGTGAAAAATAATAATAATGCATATACTTGTTAAATGGGAAAAAAAAAAAAAAAACTATATAATTAATGTTCCTTAGTTGCTTAAGATATTTACAATATGTTATCCCTACAGGCCTCTCCTTACGGAAGTGATGGACTTAACTTCCCCGGTGACAAAACCTATGTAATTTGTTGTCGACTGGAAGATGCGATTTTCTCTTTAGTAGTCTGTATAACTGGCCGAATCTGCGGTTGAGTTCTTTTCTTTTTAGTCTTGTATGTGGGTTCCACGTCAGTCTTTTGTCTAATAAAAAGCCCAGATACCGGACTGTGTCTGAAGAAGGAAGCGGTAAGGAATTGAAATTAACCGTTGAACAGGATTTGCGTCGAAGGGTGAATGTGACGTGAGTGCATTTGCTTTCGTTCACCTTAATGCGCCAAGCATTGCACCAGTCTTCGACAAGGGAAAGGTGCTTTTGGAGGTTTAGCGATGCTGCTTCAGGATCGGAATTGGATGACAAAATGGCGGTATCTTCAGCAAATGTTGCCAGAAAGGTATCGGGATTGATAGGGATATCGGCGGTGTAGAGGATGTAGAGGACGGGTCCCAAGACAATATAATGTTTGGAAAATTCTGAACCACAACGAACTCGGAAGAAGCGGTTTGATAGATAGGATCGGAGGACTAGGTATAAGGATTTGGGTAAATGGGTTTTGAGCTTGAAGAGCAATCCCGGGTGCCACACTTGGTCAAAAGCTTGAGCTATGTCCAGAAAGACACCCGAACAATATTCCTTGCACTCAAGGGCGGAGGAAATGTGGTCCACATCTCGGAGACCTTGCTGAACCGTGGAATGTTGACGACGAAATCCAAACTGATGTGAAGGAAAATTTTGAAATTTGGCTAGAATTCGTTTTAGTAGGAGCTTTTCGAAAATTTTAGAGAGGATCGGGAGCAGGCTAATAGATCTGTAAGATGAAGTGCTGTGAGAAGGTTTGTCTGGTTTTAGGAAAGGGATGATAGTTGAATGTTTTCATAAGAGTGGGAAATAGGTAGTGCGTAGGATACAGTTGTAGAGATATGCAAGAAATGTAATGGCTTTGGGAGGAAGTGGTCTTAAGATCTGAGGAGTAAGGAGGTCGTGTCCTGGGGATTTACGGAGAGGAAGCTTTTTAAGCAAATATTTGACCTCAGATAGATTAACTGCTTTAGGTGGTAAGGAAAGTGGTATTGGTGACATGAGGAACTCTTCAACTGTTGCAGTATAGGTTGGATTGAGCTCAGGATGAGGAGTGAAAACTTTGGAAAAGTGCTGTGCAAATTCCTCGGCTTTATCCTTCTCGGAAGCTGCCCAGGAACTATCACAGCGCCGGAGAGGGTGAGAAATGGTGTGGGATTTTAGAATTCTCTTCGTGACATTCCATAGGGAATTGTCACGAGTCGAGAGAGAGGAGAGGTAGGAATTGTAGGATTGGGAACGGAATATCGCCAACTCCCGCTTTAATTTTCTACAAAAAAAGTTGTAAGAGCGACGATCTTCTGGGTGGCGGGTGTGTTGCCAAATGATCTGGCTCGGCGTTTGTTGTTGATAAGGTCCTTCAGGTGTTGTGGTAAATGGTTTTGTTAGGAATTCTTTGGGATTGTTTGGGAGAGGAGGCAGTCCAGGCAGCTTGTTAAATCGAGCTTGTAAAGGAATATACGGCATCATCAATGTCAGTTGGGGTTTTGAGAGGTACTCTGAGGTCAATATCATTGGTGAGGATTTTGCGGAAGAGGTTCCAGTTGACAGGGCCTCTAATGAATGACGGTGGGATAGGAGTTATGGATACATTTAGGATTAATGGACTATGATCAGAGGGTAGTTCATCAAGGCGAGTTACAGAATAGTTCAGGGAGCCTAATCCGCTGTGGATGAAGAAGTCGAGGATGTCAGGATTACGGTTGGGATCTGTTGGCCAGTAGGTAGGAGAATCGGGAGGTAGGAGATAAAAGCGTCGGGAGTTGAGTGCAGACTGCAACGTCCGTCCACGAGAATTAGTGGTTTTGGAACCCCATTGTTGGTGCTTGGCGTTTAAGTCTGCACTCAAAATAAAGTGATTCCCTAAGGAGTTGAGGAAGGATCCAAATTGAGCAGAAGAAATGGGATGTTTAGGAAGTCAATAAATTAGCAATTTAATTTAGTATAAAAAACAGATTTTAAAAACTGGTATACAATAAATAATAGATGATTATTAATAAGTTATTGTTAGAGAGAATAAAATCATTTTCTAATATGAATGAATGAATGCTTCGTACAAATAATATATATAAATATATATATATTTTTTTTTTTATAATCCCACATAAGGATATACCTTAATGGTATACTACATGAATGATAATATGATCACATTAATTTACAAATGAAAGTAGTATCACATTTAACAATTATTACAAAATAAATTTTCAAATAAAATAAAACAAAATAAATAAAGTAACTAATATCATATATAACAAATTTAAAATAAAATATTAGTCAAAAGAAGAGAATTACCTACGCTGCCCATCTTTATTCAGTGATTCGAAGTCAATGTTTTTAATGAATTTAAGTAAGTCTGTTTTGAATTAAGAGAACAAATTTTTTTCCACCTCTGGCCAGTTTCCGTTTTTAAGTGTTATATTTTTAATTAAATGAAATCTTTGTCTGACAAATCTTTTGCAGTCATAAATACTCTGTCACCAGGGTCACAATAAAATGTGTTTTTCTAGAAATATATGACACACAGAAATTGGGAAATAAAGAAATAATTTAAATGAACAAAGAAATCAAGATTTATTTATAAAAATTCATCAATGTTTTAAAATAAAACAAAAATTGTCAAAATATTAATACATTTTTAATAGCAGTATATGAGAATCGAACTTAAACACAGCTTAAGTCCTGAAGACATTGAAACTTTTTGAACATTGATAAAAATTGTTACACAAAATGTTTAATGGATCACATCCATCGGATTATAAATAACCATATGTTGTTTCCAGTAAGCAGGTTTCTTCATTTCTTTTCTGCACCATTCGTCAAGTTTTTTAATTGCTGTTCTCCTTTTCCTAGATAATCTCTCAGCCATTTCCGGATTATTTTTTATCTGTTCCATAAATTTTTTTTTGACTCTCTTTCTCGTTCTGAAAAAGAAAAAAATTAGCCTCATTTAAAAGAAAATTATATTCCAAAAATGAAATTAATATGAAATAAATGTGAATTCAACTATGAATTTCATGATTCCAGTTTTCTAATGAAAATACACGTTTTGGGGTCGAAATGACCAAGTCCCGCGAAATAATCTGTATGTGTAAGAGTTTTGTAAGTCAAGCTTAAAAACTACATTTTCATCAAAATAACCGATCAAGAAGAGCCACTTTATATAATGCATTTTTTACTGTTTTTCGATTTTCTCAAAAGCAGATCCAAAGATTTTTATTAGAACTTTTAAATACTTTTAATTGTGTAGATTTTAAAAAAGTGACCGTATTACCATTGATAACAAACGCGTTAATAAAACTCCAACAAAGTTGATAATCATCTAAAAAGAAAAGTTCTATGATTATTTAAATATATAGTGGATTCCTTTCATTTATTTTCGATATCATCGATTTTCTCGAAAACGGTTCCGACGATTTTTATTAAACTCGCTATATCGATGTGAAATTTAATGGGCATTAATATCATTTAGGTTTCATTCGGATTAAAATGGTCTGACAGGGCTGAAATGCCGATATTTTAAATTTTCTTTCTCTAAAGTACCTTTAATTTTGTTGATTCTATAAAAATAACTATATTATCTTGTTACCACTAATGAAAAACAGGTAAATATATAAATTGAATGAATTCGATACCCAACTAAAGGAGAAAACAGAAAAAATCTTTTTCTAATGCAATTTTTCTTTTTTGAACATAAAAGCAGTAATATACATGTATGATATACCGTTGGAAAGCTAAAGCTTTTAGAATAAATATTATCTCATACACAAGCTTTTAAAAGTTAATAAAGAGCGATGAAATGAAGATAAAACTAAGTGATTATTTTAGATAATAATATAATAGATTTTTTATTAAAACACATGTTTCTATATAAATTCATTAATAGTTTCACGTATTTTTATCTCTAACTGTATTTGAAAATTCTTTCATTAATTTTAAAAATGGAAGTAAGTAAAAGTCGTGTGTTGCTCGCACCAGATTTTTGAAAATGTAATAAAATGGATCAAGGTTACAGTAATAACCTATTTCCATCACATACCACGCTGTGTGAAATGCGGCGAACAATATAAAACAGAAGAATGTACAAGATCGAGATCAACACCCGCTGTATGTGCTCTGTGCCTCAAGGACCACCCGGCTAACTACAAGGGATGTGAAATCAACAAGAAACTCAGAACCAGATACCAAAAACCTCAGGATCCGAATGAAACAGCAGTACCAATCAGAAGCAGAAGAGAACCATCTAAACTTGTAAATTCTAACGTGTCATTTACCCACTTGCTTGGAGGTGGGAACCAGAGTCATGCAGTCGAGGCCCTGCCGGAACAACGTTTTCCTCAACATTCTCAATCTATCATTTACTCCCACCCATGATTTCCTACAAGCCACAGCCATAGTAATCAAGACTTTTTCCTTTCCGGTAACCCTCACATCTGCATATTGCCCTCCTAAACATTCCATTTCCTATTACGAATTTGTATCCTTCCTGAATTCTTTAGGAAATCGTTTCATTCTGAGTGCAGACTTAAACGCCAAGCATCAGCAGTGGGGTTCTAGAATCACGAATTCTCGGAGACGAAATTTGGTGTCTGCACTCAACTCCCGAAATTTTAATCTCCTGCCTCCTGACTCCCCTACCTACTGGCCAACCGATCCTAACCGCAATTCTGACATCCTTGACTTCTTTATCCAAAGCGGATTAGGCTCCCTCAACTTGTCTGTAGCTCGCCTTGATGAACTATCCTCAGACCACTGATCCTAAAAGTATCTCTCACTCTAATTCCAAAACCCATTCCACCATCATTCATCCAAGGCCCTGTTAACTGGAACTTTTTTCCGCCAAACCCTGACCAATAATATTGACCTCAGAGTAACCCTCAAAACCCCAGATGACCTAGATAATTCCGTCTATTCCTTTACCACTACCATCCAACAAGCTGTCTGGACTGCCTCCTCTTCTAAACACTCCAATATAAATCCTCACCAAAATCATTTACCACAGCATATTATAGACCTCACCCACACCAAACACCGAGCAAGATCATTATGGCAGCGCACCCAACACCCAACAGATCGTCGCTACTATAACTTCTATTGTAGACAATTGAAGTGGTAGTTGGCGACCTTCCGTTCCCAGTCCTTTAATTCCTACCTCTCCTCTCTATCAGCTCGTGATAATTCCGTCTGAAATGTCACGAAAAAGATCCTAAAATACCATCAAGTTTCCCATCCTCTTTGCAAGACTTTCTTATGCCACCACTTTTTTGCCAATTCCACTTTCCCTACCTCCTAAAGCTTTTAATCCCTCTGAGGTCAAATATCTTCTCCAAAAACTGACCCTCCGTAAATCTCCTGGACACGATCTCCGTAGTCCTCAGATCCTCCGACAACTTCCGCAGAAAGCTATTATATTCCTTACTTATATCTACAACTGCATCCTACGCCCCACCTATTTTCCTCTGTTATGGAAACATTCCACTATCATTCTTTTTCCAAAACCAGGCAAACCTTCCAACAACACTTCATCCTACAGGCCTATTAGTCTACTTCCCATCCTCTCAAAAATCTTCGAAAAGCTCCTTCTTAAACGTATCCTACCCATATTAGAATCTCAAAATATTCCTTCCCACCAATTTGGATTCCGCCCTCAGCATTCCACAGTTCAACAAGGACTCCGAGTTGTAGACCATATTTCCTCAGTTCTTGAATGCAAGGAGTATTGTTCTGGTGTGTTTCTGGACATTGCGCAAGCATTTGACCGGGTATGGCACACTGGATTACTGTTCAAGCTGAAAACCATTTACCCCAGACTCTATACCTCATTCTCCGATCCTATCTCTCAAACCGTTCCTTCCGAGTTCGCTGTGGTGTAGAATTTTCCAACTTGTATCCCGTTGAGGCCGGTGTTCCTCAAGGCAGCGTCTTGGGACCCGTCCTCTACATCCTTTACACTGCTGATATTCCTTTCTGGCAACTTTTGCAGACGATACCGCCATCCTATCATCCATATCCAATCCTTAAATAGCATCCTTAAACCTTCAGAGACACCTTTTCCTTATCGAACACTGGTGTAATAACTGACGTGTAAAGGTGAACGAAGCCAAGTGTAAACACAAACCTTCACTTTTAGACGAAAAACCTGTCCACCAGTTTATTACCAATTCCTCCCTCAGATACAGTCCGGTATCTTGGCTTACTATTAGACAAAAGATTGACATGGAACCCACATACAAGACTTAAATGACAAGAACTCAACCGACGATTCGGACAGTTATACCATCTACTCAACAGAAAATCTGAAATTACAGTTGACAAAAAATTATTAATCTACAAGACAATACTGAAGCCTTTCTGGACCTACGGACTTTAACTGTGGGGGACAACTAAACGTTCTAAAATCAAACGCATTCAATCCTTTCAATCCAAAGTCGTACAATAGAAAATGCTTCTTATTATGTCTCCAACTATACCTTGCACCACGACCTTAATGTTTCATTTATTTCAGACCTAATTCCATCCAAATTTTTCAAATTCCACCAGACCCTCATTCATCATCCTAATCCTCTAGCTCAATCCCTATTCAGCTCCACTCACCCATACAACCCACCTAGAAGGTTGAAACGGCAGTGGCCCCGCGACCTTTTGTAAATATATTGGAGTTCCAGCACTGGCTAGATTCTCCACTCAATGTGATGTATGTATGAGTGTGTGTATGTGTATATAGGTATGAGTGATTTCTTAACTTTGTTGTATTGATTCATTATTGTATATATATTTTATTGTAATTTTATGCCGTGTAAATATTGTATGAATGTAGTATGTATTAGATCTTTCACCACTACTTTTGATGTCCAAATTGGGACAGATTGTAATTTTACTCAATAAAATTGTTGTTGATTGAAAAAAAATTTTGTCCAAGTAGATTCTTTTAGGTGAAGGTCAAATTTTTATGAATAAAATTGGAGGCTGATGTCTACTTCACCACTATTTTATTGAATATTTGTCCAAGTTAATTTTGTCCAAGAATCCAAGCTTATCAACCTTTTTTCAAAGAAATATAGCCCTAACTATCCTTACCCCGTTGGGAGGAGCCCGAGGCTGGGTGGTTAGTGCGCTAGCCTGCCACGCTGAAGGTGTGAGTTCGAATCCCAGTCCCAGGAGGACTTTTTTCAAGCATACAAAGAAATGGGGATTCACTCACAATCTCCGCCGGGTATATGGGACCCGTCAGCTAATTGATAGCCACCCACAAAAATAGGCGTAGTGATGACCGTACCCTATAAAATGTCATCGAGTATCGTGGTGTGGAATATAAACTATACCGCGAGGCCAAGGGCCTCCAAGGCCTGTCGCGCCAACCGAAAAAAAAAATCATTGACCGCTCTAGGTGTTATACTAAATTCCTTATTTGGTTTCACCCAAACCATGATTTTTCCATAGGAACCATGTATTTTAGCATGGGACTCATCTGTGAACATTTAAATTCATCTACTTCTTCAAATAAAACAAAAATCATTTCAAATATTTATCTTTAAAAAAATATTCGAAGTTTCTGTTGGTTCGTTACGTTTTTACTTTAGAGCCTTATTTAAAAATAAAAGAATTCTTTTCAAGGTTGATTATAAGTTACATGGGGGAGAAGAATTGTTTAGAACATATAATTATGTCGAAGATTGGTGAGAATATGAACATTTGAAACCATTAAACAACAGGATATTACGATTTCCGAATACTTTTGACACTGAATGATCTTGTAATTTTACATTATTAATCGGATATTTAAAAAAATAAAATAAAGTTTGTATTTATCTTGACAGTGGTTTTCCTTTATAAGAAACTCTTTTAAAGATTTATGAGTAAAAAAGAATTATATAAATTAACAGTTTTGAAATATAGTTATTTAATAAAAAGAAACACGAATTATGAATACTTTTGAAACTGACTGTACTTATTTATAATCGTATGATGTATTACATATGTTTTCTGGTTATTTATTTATTTGGTTATGATTAATGTTTACTATACTGTACATGCTGTAAATAATTATTTTATTAGTAATACAATAACACTATTTGTAGAATGGTTTGTGCTGGGTTATCTCAATTAATTGTCGTATTATACTCAATAAAAAAAAATTAATGACAGAAATTTTCTATTTAATCTTAATTGCAATGTATTTTACTAATAAACCTTCAGGTATGCCCTAATTGATAGTTAACGTTAATGTAGAAGGAGTTAGCAGAAATCAAGAATATAGAGAAAAAAGATATATGTAATAGGTTTATCATCTTTCGGCTATATCATATTATAAATAAATTCTGTTATAGTACAAACAATTAATAATAATAAAAATATAGGCTTTGCGAAACCCGAAGGTTCAATGCCAAAACTACTAACTGTTTGCCTACAAATATTCGTCTGTTGACCATCGTCAACCCTAACTCATCCAGATCTTAAGTCTTGTATTATTTTTCAGTAAAAACCTAAAAGTCAGTAATCTTCATCAAAGGATCATTATTTTAATTCTTGTTTCTATTATTATAAATGCTTAAATTAATATTGTGTGAAAATAAAATCTGGTGCGGGCAACACAAGACTTTCACACACCTCTGTAGTTAAAATCTATTAAAGAATACAGTCAGAGTTAAAAATTAGTGAAACTATTAAAGAATTAATTAATTTAATTTCTATAGAAACATGTGTTTTATAAAAAAATCTATTTATTATTATCTAAAACAATCGGCTTAGTTTTATCGGCTTTTTATCACTCTCTATTAACTTTTAAAAGCTTGTGTATGAGATAATTAATATTTTATCTAAAATCTTTAGCTTTCCAACGGTATATCATCCATGTATATTACTGTCAATTACAGTTAGAGATGGAAATTAGTGAAACTGTACAATTAGTTAAATTGAATTTCTATAAAAACATGTGTTTTATTAAAACATCTATCATTTTATTACCTAAAACAATAAGTTTTATCAGCTTTTCATCACTCTTTATTAACTTCTACATGCTTAGGTATAATTTTTTTTTTAATAGTATATTATACATGAATATTGCTTTTATTATGTTCAAAAACCTAAAATTGTAATAAAAAATTTGTATTAGCAATTTTCTCCTTTAGTGGATATCGAATTTGTTCAACTTATGTATTTATCAGTTTTTCGTCAATGATAACAAGATGATATGGTTATTTTTATAGAATCTACAAAGTAAAAGGTACTTCAGAGGTAGAAAATTTAAAATTTCGGCATTTTAGCTTGTAAGAATATTTCCGTCAGAAAGAAACCTACGTGATATTAAAGCCCGTTTAATTTTACATCAATATAGTGATTTTAAACTTAATCGTTACACCCGTTTTTTGAGAAAACCGTGATAAGGTGCATAGTATAGTATAGGCGTATAGTTGTCATAAATATGAAATTTCAATTTCATATGACTTTTTGTTTTCGCGCTATACTTACCACACACGGACATACACACACAGATTTTAACAATAGTAAAAAATCCTTAGCTATGCCGTCCTTTGGAGGGGACGTAAAGAGGTGGTCTCGAGACTATGCAACGTCAGGTATTCCTTAATGATCCCTATTCTAAATAAACCTGGCTAGAAAAATTTTAGGACTTAAAAAATGTAGCACAAAGTGACGTTAACTGAACACACACACACACAGACCATTTTGCTAGACTTGGTCATTTGAACTCAGGGGAACCTAAAACGTATATCCGTGGAAAACTGGTATACAAAAATTTTTACTATCGCAATACTTTTCCATACTATATATTTCATATATAGGTTAGTGAAAGTATTAAGTAAGTTTATGCTTGATATGGTTCAGTAATGGTACGTTTATATATAATCTTTTTTTACTTCTAAATTAAAGTTTTGATTTCATACTTATCATTTTCATATTATCATTATTTGTATCTAAAATATTTATATATATTGGTATATTTTCTGTTTTTTTTTTTAATTGTATCATTGTCACTACATCTAATCTTTTTTTTATCATCATATGAATCTCTTTTGTTCTTACGTTTAAAGATGATGGCTCAAAAGTTTGGGCCGAAACGTCGGCAAAATTAAAATATTAAAAAAAGGCTGACTCCCCATTATTTCTACGAATAGTAATTTCTACAGTCGATTATGCACCTCAATACAGTTCAATAAAAGTAACATGAAAATGAATCTACCCCAGAAACTCTACCATGAGATCTCGTTTAGTTTTTAATCTTAGGCACCTTATTTAATGGTTAAGTTATCAGTACTTATAGACATGGTGTAAATAGATTATATTAAACACTATTACCAATATTTTGGTCTCTATTGCGGTAATTATTAAATAAATATTTTATTTATATGGTAATATTGCTCATTTTATTTAATATTACTCAATTATCATTTTTATGATAGCATCTTAGAGAGTGCATTGCTGATTCTGTATTACCCGAATCACACCTTACTCAGTAATTATAATTTATAACTTTTTTTATTCTAAATTTTTTCTAAACCAAGTTAATCATAATATGAATGCTTATGTTAAAATGTAACTCTATAAAATATTCTACGACAGAAAATGATTTAAGCAACTTCGTTAACAATTTGATTAATTTTAATTACATTATCATTCATAAATGCTACCTGATTAAATATAGAGAAAAAAAATTATAATAAATCTTGTGAGCATCTTTATCTATTTACATAATATATTGCTATGTTTCTTTTTTAATTTTATCCAATAATTTACTTAGAAATAACATAGATGTCAGATGTAGTAAGTTGAAAATACCAATATCAATAATATTCAAATATAATAAATAATAAATAGATTCTTTATTATCCTGGGACATGTCCCTTTAGAATAAAAAATACATAATTTACAAAATGTGTTTTGCAGTCTTAGAGTACGTTAAGTACATGTTAATAATGACTTATATAAAATTAGACATATTCAAATATGAAGAAAACAAAAACAACGAGAAAAAAAATAAAATAAATTATTTACAATTCTATTGAGCCTGGATATTCATTACATGATTAAATATGCGGGATGTAAAGATTGAAAGAGAGTTGGAGTGACGGATGGAAGGAGGGATAGAATTCCATAGGATTGAGGATCGAATGAGAAAGGATCTGTCGAAATGTGCAGTTCGATGGGACGTACTGTATAAATCCGAACGCCTGGAGCGTGTAAAACGAAGATGGGCAGAGGATTTGAATTGAAGGAGGTCAAAAATGCATGATGGACGGCGGGATTGGATAACTTGGTAAAGGAATGACGCAATGAAGTTACTTGCGACGATTGGAAGGGTAAAGCCAATTCAACTCGCCATAAAATTGGGGCACGGAGGCGTACGTGGAGACCCCGAAGATGAATCGGACAAAGCAATTAATTAAGCATTTTACTTTTACCTCGAGATCCCCAGAAACCATCGTATACCGTACAGCAATAGTCGAAGTGGGGAAAATTAGAGAGGTAACGAGGAGTTTTCGTGTTTCATACGGGAATAGGTGACGGAGGAATATAATCGCTTTAAGATTGAAAAGGTTCGACGGGAGATTTCGGAAATATGATTTTTGAAGGATAGAGTTTGGTCGAAGGTTACTCCAAGATTTCTGATAGTCGGGTGGAACTTTATAGAATCACTATTTATGTACAGGGTTGGGATAAGTGGAGCAGTTTTCAGGAGGTGATGGGATCCTATTACAATTGCTTTTGTTTTTTCAGCATTAAGTTTTAACTTATTGACTACAGCCCAGTGACTTATTCTATTTAAGTCCTCTTGTAGTCTTTTTGTAGCTGGTAATAGGTCGGAGAGTGTGAAGGGAAAGGTATATTTGAATCGTCAGCATAGAGGTGGTATTAGAGTAATGGATAGGAGAGGGAGGTCATTATGTACATAGCGAATAGAGTGGGGATAGAGACGATCCGAGGACACACAGGATTGTGGCAGGTAATGGAAGGAGTTGATCGCACTTTACTACTGAGAACGATCGGAGAGAAGGATTGAAACCAGCGCAAAGCACTGTTGGATACTAGAAGATTTCGGAGTTGGTTAGAAGGATACTATGGTCAACCGTGTCAAACGCGTTTGAGAAATCTAGAAGGATAAGTATAGTTAATTTTTGGTGATCAATGGCATTTTGTAGGTCTTGTGTTATTTTAAGGAGAGCGGATTGGGTAGAATAACCGTGTCGAAAACCGGATCGGAGAGAATACAGAGAGAGTTTTCTTCAAGGAAATTTGATAGTTGGGTTTGAGCAAGGCGTTCGAGCGGCTTTGATAGATTTGAGAGAATAGAAATAGGACAGAAATCTTGCGGTGATGCAGGATTCGGAATTTTATTTAGTGGTCGGGGTAGAGCGATTTTCCAGGAAGAAGGGAAAAGTAGAATTTTGCAGAGAGAAATTATATATAAGATATAGTGCCGGTATGGGGGAAGAAGGATGGATTTTATTAGTTTTACAGGAATGTTGTCTGGTCCATAGTCATTAGTACGTGATTTTAAAATTGCAGTAAGTAGTATGTCGTAGGACACGTGAGAAAAGAAGAAACTGTCTGGATTGAAGCTTTGGTAATTAGTACCAGGAATTTTGAAGAATTAGGAGCTGAGGATACAAAATGGTTATTGAGTTCGTCAGGCGTGACTTGGAAGGAACTAAGGTTATTTGGTTCAGGAAAGGACAATTTTCTAAGAATTTTCCATTTAGACTTAGTATCAGGAGCATCGGAAAGGACAGAATGGATATGGAGGGATAGGGACACATAGTCTTCTTGCAAACGAGTGCGTCGAAATTTGCGTCTCGCCGCTTCCCTTCTCTTCATCATATCCTTTATCTCAGGGGTGAGCCAAGGCGCAGTAGGACGGCGTAAGGTTCTGGTTTTCAGGGGAGCATGGATGTCTAGTATGGATCGGAGGTTTGAGGTGAGAGTGGAGACCATAGGATCAATGGAGATGTCGTAATATATCGTGTCCAGTGGATAGAGTCCAGATCAGGTTGAAGAGATTCATAGGAAAGAAGGTCTAAATTACGATATGATATGACTCTTGGATTGAAGGATTTGACAGGAAGATCATAAGTAATATTGATAAGGTCGTGTGATGATAAGAAAGAAACGGGATGCTGCGATGAGGAAATAATTTTTGTAGGAGAGTCAGAAATATGAAGGTCCAACTAGGTATCAGTATGCTGAGAGTGATGAGTAGGGTGATAAGGAACGAGGTATAGATTGAGGGAGTATATTAAATCGGTAAGGAAGGATTTGTCGCTGGACTCAGATAACATGTTAGTATTAAAATCTCCAGAAATGATTATATTATTATATGATGAGACCAGTTGGAAGATGACAATATAGTGTTCATTAATACAATAATTTTACATGATATCGTCATTTTCTGATTGATCTATTTTAAAATGTTGATTCTTTTTATTATTATCTTTAATCAAATATTTTTTTTTTTAGCTATGATATAACATTCAATATAATTAGTTAAAAATAAAATGTGAAATCTGATACGTAAGAATATATACATTACAGTTATTGGTTCTCGATGTTGATAATTTAAGTTACCAATGGGTCTTGAAGTTTATTTATGAAGTTAAAATAATAAAATAACCTGAAGACCGTAGGTAACACATACATGATGATGATATGATTTGTTGTAGACCATTATTTTTTGTATCCACTGTACTCGTCTATAATATAATATTAAATATAATGTTAGGTAATATATGTAGACATTAATGTCTGTAGAAATATATAGCATGTTGAAATTTGGATAAATCTGAATATGAATAAAATAATTCAAAAGTACAAAAAAAAAAACATGATTTATTTATGAAAATGTATAAATGCTCTTAAAAACTAAGGTTGTCAAAATAGTAAATTCATTTTCAATTACAGTAGAAAAGAATCGAACTTAAACACAGATTAAGTCCTGAAGACATTGTGAAAATTGTGATAAAATTGTGGTAGGTAGAAATAATCGGGAAAAATAATAAACTAAGTTTACATGGTGCATTGATGTCCTGATGATGGCTCACAATTTTGAGCCGAAACGTAAGCAAAATTCAAATATTAAAATAAAAAAAGACTTCCGATTATTTCTACCTTAGATAAGAACACTTATACAAAATAGTAGATATAATTAGTTGAGAATTACTGGAAGGAATTCATTCGGTCAGTGAATGAAATAATTATATAGTTTCAACCATTTATTTTCTGCCGACGTTTGACCCCCATTGTGGTTCATCATCAGGGCTAAAAAGATACAAAAGAAATACATTCACAATTAGATTAAATACACTGTTTCATAAACTTTTGAGCTGTAGGATGTCAATATTAAAATCTCTAGCTCAATCATTGATAAAACAGTGTATTTAATCTTATTGTAAATGTATTTCTTTTGTATCTTTTTAGCCATGATGAAGACCCATAATGGGTGTCGATACGTTGGCAGAAAATAAATGGTTGAAACTACTCAATTGTTTCATTTACTGACCGCCTTCCTGACAAATTCCTTCCGGTTATACAAAATGTTTATTCGATTTCTTTCATCTGTTTTACAACTATCAATACTTTTTTATAGTAAATACATTTTGAAGTACAGAAGAAAAGAATCGAACTTAAACACAGATTAAGTCCTGAAGACATTAAATCTTTTTGAACATAGATAAAAATAAACTATATTAAGAATGTTTAATCCACTGTTGATATTATAGTAGGTAAAAATAATCGGGAAAATAATAAACTAAGTTTACTTTTTACATGGTGCATTGATGTCCTGATGATAGCTCACAATTTTGAGCCGAAACGTAAGCAAAATTCAAATATTTAAAAAAAAAAAAAAATGACTTCCGATTATTTCTACCTCAGATAATAATACTTATACAAAATAGTAGATATAATTAGTTGAGAATTACTGGAAGGAATTCATTCGGTCAGTGAATGAAATAATTAAATAGTTTCAACCATTTATTTTCTGCCGACGTTTTGACCCCCATTGTGGGTCATCATCAGGACTAAAAAGATACAAAAGAGATTTCATTCACAATTAGATTAAATACACTGTTTTATAAACTATTGAGCTGTAGGATGTCAATATTAAAATCTCTAGCTCAATCGTTTATAAAACAGTGTATTTAATCTTATTGTAAATGTATTTCTTTTGTATCTTTTTTGCCATGATGAAGATTCACAATGGGTGTCGAAACGTTGGCAGAAAATAAATGGTTGAAACTACTTAATTGTTTCATTTACTGACCGCCTTCCTGACAAATTCCTTCCAGTTACACAAAATGTTTATTCGATTTCTTTCATCTTAATTACAACTATCATTACTTTTTATAGTAAATACATTTTCAATTACAGTAGAAAAGAATCGAACTTAAACACAGATTAAGTCAAGAAGACATTAAAACTTATTGAACATAGATAAAAATAAACTATATTAAGAATGTTTAATCCACTGTTGATATTATAGTAGGTAAAAATAATCGGTAAAAATAATAAACTAAGTTTATGCTTTACATGGTGCATTGATGTCCTGATGATGGCTCACAATTTCGAGCCGAAACGTAAGCAAAATTCAAATATTTTAAAAAAACAAAAAAAAACTTCCGATTATTTCTACCTCAGATAATAAAACTTATACAAAATAGTGGATATAATTAGTTAAGAATTACTGGAAGAATTTCATTCGGTCAGTGAATGAAATAATTAAATAGTTTCAACCATTTATCTTCTGCTGACGTTTCGACCCCCATTGTGGGTCATCATAAGGGCTAAAAAGATACAAAAAAAAATTCACAATTAGATTAAATACACTGTTTTATAAACTTTTGAGCTGTAGGATGTCAATATTAAAATCTCTAGCTAAATAGTATATGAAAAAAATGTATTTAATCTTATTGTAAATGTATTTCTTTTGTACCTTTTTAGCCCTGATAAAGACCCACAATGGGTGTCGAAACGTTGGCAGAAAATAAATGGTTGAAACTACTCAATTGTTTCATTTACTGACCGCCTTCCTGACAAATTCCTTCCGGTTATACAAAAAGTTTATTCGATTTCTATCATTTTATTTACAACTATCATTACTTTTTTCCAGTGCATTGGTTTCTTTAACTCTCTTTTTCGCAATTCTTCAAGGTCTTCAATTGCTTTTCTTTTCTTAGATTTACCCTCAGCCTCTTCCACTTCAGGATTATTTTTTACCTTTTCTTTATAATCTTTCTTTTCTGTTTCTGAAAAGAAAAAAAATAGCCACTTATAAAAAAATTTATATTACAAAAGCAAATTAATATGAAAGAAATTTAGATTCAACTATAAAAATATCAGCTAACCAGAAGAGCCAGTTTACACTATGCTCAATTATTTTATTGTTTATTTTTCATCCCAAGGACAGCGTAACTAAGGATTATTTACTTCCCTTAAAAAATTCTAGATGACCTTTGGCATAGGAGGCTGTTATGCTAGCCACACAGCTACAAGTGATCCCTCAGTTTACACCTTTTTCCAATTTTCCCAAAAACGGCTCTTACGAATTTCATTAAACACATTCGATTAAAAATTTGGTGCTGGCAACACACGACTTTCACTTACCTCCATTTTTCGAATCAATGAAAGGATTTTCTAATACAGTTAGAGATTAAAATACGTGAAACCATTAAAGAAACAATTAAATTGAATTTCTATAGAAACATGTGTTTTATTAAAAAATCTATTCTATTATTATCTAAAATGTTTATTCGTTTAACGTCACTTTTGTGCTGCTATGGCTAATCGGACGATGCTACAGTGGGAATCCTAAATTTTGTCTATCCAGGTTTCATTAGGATAGGGATCTTTAACGAGTACCTGACATCGCACAGGCTCGGGACCACCTTTTAACGTCCCCTCCGAAGGACGGCATAACTAAGGATTTTTTACTCCTATTAAAAAATCCTAGGGCCACCCGCGGGTTTGAACTCGCGATCTTTGGCATAGAAAGTTGTTATGCTAACCACTACGCTATAGGTGGCCCCATTATCTAAAATAATCAGTTAGTTTTATCTTGTTATTAAGATATTTATAATATTTATCTTTATATTAAGCTTGTGTATGAGATGACGCTTTTTCTAAAAGCTTTAGCTTTCCAACGGTATATCATACATGTATATTACCGCTGTTATGTTCAAATACAAAAAATTGAATTAAAAAAATATTTTTTCTGTTTTCTCCTTTAGTTGGGTATCGAATTCATTCAATTTATATATTTACCTATTTTTCATCAGTGGTAACAAGATAATATAGTTATTTTTATAGAATCAACATAATTAAAGGTACTTTAGAGAAAGAAAATTTAAAATATCGTCATTTTAGCCCTGTCAGACCATTTTAATCAGAATGAAAACTACATGATATTAAATCCCATTAAATTCTACATCGATATAGAGAGTTTAATCAAAATAGTCGGAACCGTTTTTAAGAAAATCGAAAAAAGGTTCAAAATGCATAGTATAAAGTGGATCTTCTGGTAACCTCATATTAATGAAAAAGGTTTTGTAACGTCTCGGGCGCATAGTTGTCTTAAATATGAAATTTCACTTTCTTAGAACTTACCGTTTCCGCCCGGGAGTTACCACACACACAGACCTTTTTGCGGGACTTGGTTATTCGGACTCAGGGGACCCTAAAACGCGTATTTCCGTTGAATACTGGAATTCGAAAATTTTCAGGATCGCAATACTTCCCCTTACTATATATAGTAAGTGAATGTAAAAATTTGCTAGGCTATAAAATCATGCAGGTTACATTTTGATTGGAATAGTGTGATAGAGATTAAATGCCCATATCGTAAATTTTCTCCCTCTAAATTGCCTTTAATTTTGTAGATTTTATAAAAATAATTATATCATCTTTCTAGCACCGATAAAGAACGTATAAATATATACTTGGAACGAATACGATATTCCGCTACAGGATAAAAGAATAAAAATGTTTTTTAAAGCAATTTTTGTGTTGTTGAACATGAAAACAGTAATATAAACGTATAATATACCGTTAGAAAAATAAAGATTTTAGAAAAATTACTATGTTATTCACAAAATATTAAAAGTTAATGAGAAGTTACCAATATAATATTAACGAAATTGTTATGTCAAAAAATGTTGGTGTCCTACTTATGAAATTTTGTAGTAATTGATAATGTGTCAGAGAGTACATTAATATGAGAAGATTTCTTACTAATTAAAATCATATTTATATCATTCACGATTACTTATCAATTACACAAATAATCATAGACCATAATCTTCAATATTATATTTAATACTATCTTAAATATTTTTATAGAACCAAAAAAATCATTTTTGTTAATGTTTTTAGAAAAAAAATCATTGATAACAAATATATTCATACAATGAAGTTGAGATATGATTCCTTATCTACTAATGCAATATATGGTAAGTGAAGTCTTATGTCCAAAATCAAAAAAATTGCATTAAAAAATATTTTTTCTGTTTTCTCCTTTAGTTGGGTATCGAATTAATTCAATTTATATATTTACCTGTTCTTCATCAGAGGTAACAAGATAATATAGTTATTTTTATAAAATCAACAAAATTAAAGGTACTTTAGAGAAAGAAAATTTAAAATATTTGCATTTAAGCCCTATCAGACCATTTTAGTCCGAATGAAACCTGCATGATATTAAAGCCATTATATTTTACATCGATATAGCGTGTTTAATCAAAATCGTCGGGAACGCCTTCGAGAAAATCAAAAAAAGCTGCAAAATGCATAGTATAAAGTGGCTTTTTAATTGGAGTTTACACAGAAAATACACCAGTATTCAAATGTTCAATAAGAAAATAATCAAACTTTTAATATCAAAATATTAACAAAAGTTGTTATGTTAGAAAAAAATAGCATCCTACTAAGAACATTTTGTAGTGATTGATAATATAGTGGAGAGAAATTTTTTTAAATTTTCCTTCAAAACTTAAACTAATTACTAGTGAGAATTTTAGAGATATGTGGATATGTTTCGAACAAGGATGCATCATAATCAGGGCTATTTTATATTTAAAACATATATTTGACATCTAGAAAATATTTAAATCATATGATAAATTTGAGTAGATTACATATCTGACTGACCTGACTCTTTTAAGTCTAATTTTCAATATTTGAATAACCAAAAATCCATTAATTATATATTTGTATATACTGTTATGTTAAAATGAATATCAGTTAAATTTAATATATATATATATATATATATATATATATATATATATATATATATATATTTATAGTATCAACAAAGTTATTGTTCATGATTTTAGCCAGTTTTAAAATTTACATTCACAGCAACATTTTTTTTTTTTTTAAACTAAACGTTTTTGAATTTAGGTTTCACGAGAATACACGACTTTGGCTATTCAAATGACCATGTTTTGAAAAAAAGTCTGTGGGTCTATATGTGATCAGCATAATAAGAAAATTGTCTTAAGATTATCAATACTAAATCATCAACAAAAGTTATTTTAATGTTGGTATCCTACTAAGAACATTTTGTAGTAATTGATAATATGTCAAATATTACATGAATAAAAGAAAATTTCACTCTAATTAAAACCAAGTTTGTATAATTTTACTAGATTAAATATCTACCACACATGACTAATCTTTCTCATTTGCAAATATTTATTAATTATATATTTGTATATACTGTTGTTTTGAAATAATTTTAGTTAAATTTAAAATGTATTTATAGTATCAACAAAGTTATTGTTCATGATTCTAGCCAGTTTTAAAATTTACATTCACAGCAACATTTTTTTTTTTAAACTAAACGTTTTTGAATTTAGGTTTTCATGAGAATACACGACTTTGGCTATTCAAATGACCATGTTTTGAAAAAAGGTTTGTGGGTCTATATGTGATCAGCATAATAAGAAAATTGTCTTAAGATTATCAATACTAAATTATCAACAAAAGTTGTTTTAATGTTGGTATCCTACTAAGAACATTTTGTAGTAATTGATAATATGTCAAATATTACATGAATAAAAGAAAATTTCGCTCTAATTAAAACCAAGTTTGTATAATTTTACTAGATTAAATATCTACCACACATGACTAATCTTTCTCATTTGCAAATATTTATTAATTATATATTTGTATATACTGTTGTTTTGAAATAATTTTAGTTAAATTTAATATGTATTCATAGTATCTATATAGTTATTGTTCATGATTCTAGCCAGTTTTAAAATTTACATTCGCAGTGATATTATTTTTTTTTCTCTTTATATCTTGATTCACACCTGTTAGAATGTATCTGACAATTAGCTAATGTGATGGATAAATGTGAGATCAGGCATGGGGAAGTAAAGTGCCCAGCACCCCTTCCAAGGCTTTAGTTTAGCTGAGGAGGTCCCTCATCCAGCTTCTCTTTAGCCTTTTCCTGACTGGCATTTCAGCTATTGACATATCGTTAATCAGTCTATTGTCGTGTCCGTTAAGTTTACTGTGAAAACGAGAATATAATGTTCGTATATGTTGGTTATTGTAAGTCCGTATGTAGGGTTATGTTGTTTACGTACCAAGAAGCTGTCGTTATGAGTCTTAAAATGATGGATTGAAATGATTGCAGTTTTTGTATGTGGGTCTTTTTTGTTGAACCATAAATCTGTGAAGCTTAAGTCCATATTGGCTTAAGTAGGTATGTGTATGTATTCAGTTTCTGTCTAATTTTTAATTTTGATGATTTTGATAAAAGAGAGTATAGTACTTTGAGTAGGTGGTTGAGAGTCTGTCTTTTCATCTTGACATGTGGGCCCCAAGTCATCCTTCGATCGAGTATCAGTCCTAGGTAATGTACAGAGTTGGTCTGAGGAATTTGTCTGTTGTCGATAAAAATTGGTGGGCAAGTGCTATGTCATAGAGTGAACGTTACGTGTTTTGATTTGTCGTGATTTAATCGAATTTTCCAAAGATTCTACCAATTTTGTAGTTGCATTAACTGATTATTACTTTAAATTTAATATTTTATTATTTAAATTTTCCCGAGAATGCACGATTTTGGATCAGTATACTAAGAAAACTGTCTTAAGATTGTTAATATTAAATTATCAACAAAAGTTGTTTTAATGTTGGTATCCTACTAAGAACATTTTGTATTAATAGATAATAGATATAAGAAATTTTTTTCTTTAAAACTTAAATTAAACTAATTTAAACTAGTAAGAATTTCATAATTATACAAATGTGCATAGAACGAAAATGGTTCGTTATCAGTGATATGCTATATTTAAATATATTTCAAAATCGTTAAAATATTTAAATAATTTAACGAATATGAGTATATTTCGTTCTAATTAAAACCATACTGTTATAATATTTCTCGATTTTATGAATATAATTACCATACACAATATAACATTGGACCACGCCTAGTCAACGGAGTTATGTTATCTTAAAAATAATATTAAAAACTAGTCTTTCTTACAAATTAATTTGTATTATAATTAAATTCAAAAAAGAAAGAAAATTTAAAATATCGGCATTTAAGCCGTGTCAGACCATTTTAATCCAAATGAAACCTAAATGATATTAAAGCCCATTAAATTTTACATTGATATAGCGAGTTTAAACAAAATCGTCGGAACCGTTTTCGAGAAAATCGAAAAAAGGTGCCAAATGCATGGTATTAAGTGGCTTTTCTGGTAAGCTCATTTTGATGAAAAAGGTTTTGTAACGTCTCGGGCGTATATTTGTCTTAAATATGAAATTTCCACACACACAGACCTTTTTGCGGGACTTGGTTATTTGGACTCAATACTTTCCCTTACTATAAATAGTAAGTGAAAGTAAAAAGTTATACAGATAATACATTTTTGAAAGTATAATGAAATTAATTATTGCTACAATAATAAAAGATTAGCGATTGAATTATAGATAAATAGCGTAAGAAAGTTTTTAATATTAATTTTTCACGATTTTATAAATATATTCGCCATATATAGCACCACAGTCGACAACGCCCCCTCAAAAAAGTTATGTTATTTAAGAACTATAATTTATAAATTAATCTCGCTTACCTTGTGCATTTCCCGCATCCTGAAGAATCATATCTCTTTTCTTCTCAGCATCTTGTACGTTATGTTTTTGGTCAGCCCTTGGTACACCATCAGCATTAGGTATGCCGAGATCTTCTGCAGGTTCTGATACAGCAACTTCAGATTTTGTCACACCAGTATCAGTTGCAGGGTAAGGTACAACAATATCTGTCTCGGGTTCTTTCACAGAGTCTTTAGTAGTCATTTCTCCCTTAGCTTCCTCTGCTAAGGACATCGTTTTGTCAGCTTCAAGAAATGACATTCCTTTCAACAGCGAATCCTCCTGAGATTGTTCAACGCCAACCTGAGAATCCTCGCCTTCCATCACAGGACCAGGTGATGGCGGAGTTGAGCCGAGCCCTTCTTCACCACCGTGAAACCCGTCGCACCCATTCGAAGTGTCGTCGGCGATAACACCTCCGATACACGGAACTACTTGCACAGAATTCATAACGATCGTCTTCAAACCAGGTCTGAGAACAGAATGAGGAATATTGCGGAGCTTGAGCCATCCCCCTTCCTACCCCGGCAAACCCCAAACCCTTACAGCAATAAAACCCGATCGACCAATGGCTATCGGTCTGAGGCGTGGTCTAAGGAACTGGAGGGGATGAACCAACCCTTTGTAATATTATAATAATAACAATTTATAAAAAAAAAATAGTTATCTTGAAATATACATATTTTTAAAAATTCTGTTTAGATATTCATTAATGAGAATATATTTGCAATGAACAATCATCACCTCATTTCGGTTATTAATAAATTCAATTGAAGGTGTACGGTTGACTATTGATAAGTTGATGGAAAAAAATAATCAGATATGATTCTTAAAAACATCTGTGATCTATAATTTCTCACAAAATCGACAGACCGAAAGTGCTACTTTGTACAATGCATTTTTCATTTTTTTTTTACGATTAAAAAAAAATGAAAACTGGTCATTTCAAGGAAAACTTCAGTTTCATGTAAATTATTTTAATGAATTTTATGATTCAGTAATTTAATCAAGCATTAAATATTTTTTACCAATAATGCTTGAATTTTTTCATCATCAACAGTTGAAGACGTTTCTGAACCGATGGATGAACACTTTCGGACAGTGCTTTCTCCTAAGGCCCATTACCCATTAAAAATTCCTTTAACCGTCTAAGCATACATTTTCCTTCTCAAAAATAAGAAATCATTAAATGAAGAAAATGAATTTTTAGCAAGCAAAATACCACTTAAAGATATGGAATCTCGGTTGAAATTGATATAAAACACTTAAACTAATCATTTTGAAAAGATAAACATTATTGGCCAATAAAACATAATTTTATAAACACAGGGAGGATTAATTGAAATATCATGTAGGTTTCTTTCTGTCTGGGGTTAAATGTTGATATTTAAAATTTTCTTTCTCTAAAGTACCTTTAATTTTGAAGAGTCAGCAAAATTCACGAAACCTTCTTGTTAGCAATCTTAATAAACGGATAATATACAAGTTGAACGAATAATAATAGTGGGTGCTACTTTTCACCATGCATTTTGCACCTTTTTTTAACGACTTCCCAAAAAAACTCTGACGATTTCGATTGAACTCGCTATATAGATGTAACATTTAATGGACTTTAACATTGGATTCTAAACTAGTTCGTAGTGTTTTTTACTGGTTATTTCAATAAAAACTTCAAATTCTTGTAAATATTTTTAATCAAATATATAAATTAGTTATTTAATCAAAAATTACATATTTTTGATCAAATATGCTTGAATTTATTCATCATCAACAGTTAAAGGACGTTTTCCAAGTCAAAATTTCTTTTGAGAATTTTGTCTATCCATTTTTAGCTCAAAACAAAACCCCTAAAGATAAGGAATAACGGTTGAAACTGATGCATTAAAACACCTTAACTAATCCTTTTTTAGAATATGTAAAGATTATTGACAAATTAAACATGATTTTATAAACAGAGGAGAGAATTAATTGAGATATTTGAAAATGCAAAGAACTTATTTTTCAACCAAATATCAATTTTTAGTGAAGTTTTTGGATTTTTTTTTCAAAATAAGAACAGTAATATAAAAGTTGAAAAGCTAGTGACTCAAGAAAAAATATTATCTAAGTTGTATAATATAATGGAGAAAGACGAAAGTGACATAAACTTATAACTGATTATTTTACGTAACAACTTTATATTGTTATATCATTTAATCTAAATCATATCTTTCCATTCGGTAACTGGAACAGGGAAACTGAAGATCGAAAATATTGGGAATTAAAATGCCAAGAAATTGAGAAACAAGCAGCGAACTGATAACCCAGACGGTACGCCTGGTCACCGATCAAGACTAGTCCTCCTTCAGGAGAGGCCTACACATCAGTGATAAATCATTTTATTTTTATTTATCTAAACATAATTTTTTTATTTAATCAAGTTTTTCACATTGTTTTTTATTACTTATATGAATTATTAACAGTGTTTTAAAATAAAAATAAATATATATATAAACTTTATGTATCAACAAAATTGTAAATATGTGTAAATAAAGGCTTATCTTATCTTATCTTATCTTATATCTTTCCAACAATACTGAATTCACTTTTTATTTAAACTAACTTTAAACCTTTTTCAACTTTAAATTTATTAAAACCTTTAAATTGATTTTAACAACCTAGGTAGTTTAAAGTAGTGTTGCCTGGACCACATTTTGTCTATTTTACTTATTTTCAAATGCTTTCATTTTTACCTATTTGGGATGTACAGTCACCTTCAAAGTTTTTGTAGACTTGGGCAACCCATTGTCTTGTTGTGACTGTAATTTCTGGCCTAGACAGGTCGATGGGATTTACTTACATACTTTCCTGAGCCTCTGAATTTCCCAGCTGAGTGCTGTAGGTCGCTATGATATTTCTTATCATTTGATTATGCATAAAACAATTTTTTTTTTCTCCGGGGTTCTGCAATGATATCACATCCCGGTCCTCAATACTCCGTCTCTCCAACAATCTCGATCATTCCAGTTGTCCTCAGTCAGACCTCTGGCTGCCATATCTTCCATTACCTCTTCTATCCATCTTTTCCGAGGTCTTCCCCGTTTTCTCCTCTTGTGTGGACGGTAATTAACCAATCGAAGAGGCCAACGTGCTCCGTCCATTCTCATAACGTGCCCATACCACATCAGCCTTCTACTAATTTCTTCAAGAATGGTGAGAAATTATTTCTAACCGAGACACGACACAACTTCTTCTCCAAAAATCCATCTCCAGGAATAATAATTTTTTTTGCTGGGATTTCTTCACCGTCCAACATTCAGATCCATGCAGCGTAGTGCCAACCAGAAAGGAGTGGAATATCTTCTTTTTCGTTTTGAAGTGATACCTTCTTATTCCATAACACTCCATTTAGTATCCCGATAATCCTTTTTCCGTTAACAATCTTGTTAGATATGTCCCTATCTATTGAGGCGTTCTTATCTATAATAACGCCAAGATATTTGAAGGCATCGCTTTGTGGAATCGTCTAACCTTCCAGGCAGATAGCAGAGACAGATGAGAGGATAGGCATATATTCGGTTTTTTCCTTATTTATTTCCAGACCCCATTGTGCATATACTTCTACGAACTTCATCATATATTCCATGTCAAATTCATCCGATGCTATGACAACGTGGTCGTCCGCGAATTGTTAGGCGAATAGAATGTCTTATTTTCTATTTTAGATTATTTAATCTAACACATTATTTCCATCGTAAATCGATTTAATTCTTAAAAGTTTTATCAAGTCTACTTCATTTTAAAATTATTAAATTGCTTTACACAACAGAGGTAAGTAAAAGTCGTGTGTTGTGCCCACCAGATTTTTTTTTCCAGCCAACGTTGGCTTAAAATAAGTTTAAAAAAAACAATAACAATGAACTTGCTTACATAGAAACCTGCACACGAAGCATGTATACGAGTCCCAACATCTATATTATTGTTGTTATGTTAAAAAAAAAAAGTACCCGAAAAATAGTTTTCTTTTCTTCTTTAGAATGCGTTCGTTCTACTTATATATTCAGGCGTTTGTTGTCAATGCTAATTAGAAGGTATAGTGATTTTTTTCGAATCTTAAAAATTAATGTTAGAGAAAGAAAATTCAAAATATCAGCATTTAAACCCAGTCAGACTATTTCGATCAGAAAGAAAATTACATGATATTGTGTTGTAAAGTTCGTATCGTTTTTTAATATATCTATCAATATGTTATTTTATGACATGCATTTTACACCTTTTTACGATTTTCTCAAGAATGGCTGTAACGATTTTGATTGCAATAGTAAAATGGATGTAAAATTTAATAAGCTATAACGTAATGTATGTTTCATTCTGATTTAAATAATCAGACTGTAAATAAATGTCAATATTTCGAATTTTCTTACTCTATAGAATTATTTATTTTGTAGATTATCAAAAAAAAAGTAAATAAATAAATAAACTTATTAACATTGATAAGAAACGGCTAAATATAAAAGTTCGACGAAGGTTATCACATTCGAAAGGAGAAAAGACCAAAAAAATTTGTTTTGTTGTATATTTTTAAACACAAGAATAATATCACAGGTGTGTAAATAATATGCTGTTATCTTATATACAAAGTTGTGAAAATTATTATTCTATTACATATATTATTAAATGATATTATTTAATTTTACATTATTTACACTCAAACATATGTTTTGAACGAAACTGAATGTAATTCTTTAAGCTTTTTTTAACTTTCACTTTATTCAAAAATTCATTTTAATATATGATAACATCAGAAGTAAGAATTCTAGAATTAGCTATTTATCTCTATCCGTAGAATCCGTCTTCTTTCATCAACTCATCCATTACCAGCTTAAATTTCAATATTTCTTGACACTGTAAAATGTATGTATATATGTGTAATTATTTTTATTTTATGTAGAGCTATCAATAATATATAATAAAATATATCTATGTTGAACATACAAAAATATTTTCTTACTTTCAGTATTGCTCCCGTTTTAAGTCAGCTTCGCTACTGAAATCATGTGTAGGGAAAATTATTGCAATATTATAGGGAAAACTATTTCAGGTAATGTTGCAGATAGGTATATAAAGTACACTATATCATTGTGTTTTATTTGGCTTAAACGATCTGATTTATTTTATAACTATTCTAAACTATGGCAAATGCCAATATATGACATTTACACTAAGACGTGAAACCTGCCCACCAGTGTACATCGATAATATACCAATACCACAAACAGACAGTGTCAACTACCTTGGACTAACTTTTGACAGGAGAATGACTTGGGACCCGCACATTAAGAAAAAACGAAAGACACTAAACCAAAGAAGTAGACTGCTGCACACACTACTCAGACGACAATCAAAACTAAAATTAAGACAGAAACTTGCCACCTACACATACTTACTAAAACCAATATGGTCAAACGCCTCTCAAATTTTCGGAGCTGCAAAAAAGACTCATATACAAAGACTTCAAACTTTTCAGTCAAAAATACTTAGACGAATTACGCAAGCACCTTGGTATGTTTCAAACACAACTTTACATACAGACTTACACATGCCTACCGTCAGCGAATACATACGAACTCACTACTCTCGATTTCACAACAAATTACTAGGACATTAGAACCCTCTCATAGAACAAATGGCAACAACCAATATGCCCCACAACATCAGGAGAAGACTGAAAAGGTCATGGATGAGAGATCTTCTATAATCTTTTGAATTAAAACATGCCACGGAAGAGATACCACTGGGTATTGTCATCATCCTCATGCCTGACAAGCCACTTTTTATTGTAATTCTGACAGACAATCCACTGATTGTTATATGTATGTATAAACAGGTGTGGATAAAGAAATAAAGTTATAAAAATAAAATAAAATTTATAACTATTGTTTTTTGTATCCAGTATTTTACTCAGGTGCAATATAATATTCAATACAATACCAGGTTATATATATATATAAAACCTGTAATTATAGTTATGTAGTTATATAATATATAACCTGTGTTCTTTCAAAGCTTGTAGGCTAAACATGTCTAATTAAGACACTATTTTGTCCAAAATTGCATGATTATGAGAACAATAAATTCTCGAAACGTCGCATAGATAAAATTGTTTATTCATTGACTGAAACCTGAGAAGAGTAGAAAACTTAAATTATCAACAGTCGAAAACTGATCAAACAATATATATATATATATATATATATATATATATATATATATATATATATATATATATATATATATATATAATCTTATTTTTTTAAATAACCAGCCATCTGCTGTAATGTAAATAAAATCTTTTTTTTTTTAGAAATATATGACATACAAAAAGTGGGATATTTTAGAATATAAATAAATAATTCAAACTTACTAATAAATCATGATTTATTTATAAAAATTTATAAATGCTCTTAAAATATAAAAATTGTCAAAATATTTAATACATTTAGAATCACATTATAAGTGTCGACCTCGAAGTACAAATTAATTTCTGAGGGCTCTAAAACCTTTCCTCTTTCTGAACACATTAAAACTTTTCGAACATAGATAAAAATGGTCATATAGAATTATTATTCGATCTCTTCCATCTTATTATATTTATCAATCATCAGTTTTTTCCAGTTCACTGGTTTCTTCAACTCACTTTTATACCATTCTTCAACTTCTTTAACTGCTGCGTTCCTTTTCCTAGATATTCTCTCAGCCTCCTCCGCCTCTGGATTAATTTTTACTTCTTCTTTATTATCTTTCTTTTCCCCTCTCTTAATTATCGATTCTCTTTCTCGTTCTGAAAAAAAAAAAAAAATTAGCCTCATCCAATTTTTCAACACATAGTAACACTTATGTTTAATATGCCACCGAAAAGCTAAAGACTTTTAAGAATGTTATCTTATATATACGAATTTGTGGAATGTAATGTAAAGTAACAAATAAAGTATACACTTAGGTAATTGTTATACTATAATATTATTTAATCTTAAACATGCTTTTCCAACGAAATTGAAAATAGTGGATATAATTAGTTGACCGTTGAGAATTACTGAAGGAATTAGTCCGGGTGGCGGTCATTAAATGAAACAACTGAATAGTTTCAACTATTTTATTGTTTGCCAACGTTTCGACCCCCATTGTGGGTCATCATCAGGGCGTCTGGTAGGTGAGTAGAAACTGAGTGAGTTTCTACTCACCTACCAGACGCCCTGATGATGACCCACAATGGGGGTCGAAACGTTGGCAAACAATAAAATAGTTGAAACTATTCAGTTGTTTCATTTAATGACCGCCACCCGGACTAATTCCTTCAGAAATTGAATATAATTCATTAAGCTTTTTAGAACTCTTAACTTAATTTAAAAATTCATAAATAGATATTAAAAACCAAGATAATTGAAAGTTGTGTGTTGCTCTAACCAGAGTCTTTTCTCTTTTAAACCGAAACTTTGTACAATTAGAAATAAACATAATTTTTTTATTTCTCATTCTGCCATACCAGAGAACGGCGCTGAGTGCCTACAGTACCCGCATTGCAACCGATATATCATATCTGAACAACATAGTCTGAAAAATTATAAATATAATAATTTTTTTGTGAGATTTTAAAAATTTTTTTTTTTTTTTTGTACTTCTTTCTAAGATTCTATTTATTCGCGTTTGCGTTATTTCCTCAATTTCCAACTTGAATTGTCTTTGATATAAATAATAATATTAATGTTTTACTATTTTCTATCACGTTACACCAGAAATTTAAAACTTATCCTAATTTTGAAGAAGGGACTGAACTACAGGTTTAGGTAGAGCCATAAATAATATCTAAGAGGTTTACCGACTTCGGTGAAAAATAAAATGTCGCCTTTAGCAACTGTAGCCGTTAGGGTTTAACACTTTATTGCCTCAGGTAAAAGTAAAAGTTGAAATATTTCTATAATCCCTTTCCCCTTTAAGATTCTCCTCTATATTCAGGTATAAACTATAATATTTAAACTATTTCGAAAACATTTTTCAAGCCCTGCATATCCATAGAAAAAAAAATAATAACTTCAAAAATAAAGTTGAATATTTGAAAGAGTTAATTGGATGAAATTTCATTACAAATTGATGGAATTTATTATCTTATATATCTTAAAAGTAAATTTTGTCTAGCAAATTATAATGTATTTTCTTGTTGTTTTTTTTTTAATATTACAATTAATCCGTCATTTTTTAAGATGAAGACTGAATTTGATAGAATGTCTTTATCAGGACATCGAGATTAAGAAAAATAAATTAAAATTTTGCCCATATAGATATATTACATACACGCCCATAATTCAGTTATTGTCGATGATAGACAAAACATTATGTCGAGAGTTAAGATTAGTACCCTGAGATTAATTATAAAGCAGACAAAAAAATTCAACATTACCAAAATTTACACTTATATATCAGATTTTTTTTTTTATATATATATATGGAAAAATATGTACAGAAAATCAGCAAACCGCGATAGACAACATTTAATAAATCTCATATTATGAAGCCAGCTATAGCTAAGTTACAGCTTCCGGAATTGAATTTGAGCATCTGTAAATCTCTACATTTCAGCGCTTTTAAAGTCCTCTCTTCTGTGTTGAATTTTTAACATCTGTCTTCTTATTTTCTATTGCAGCGCAGTGAGAATTGACTGTTCTAAGAAACGGTTTCTCCTTTAATTTGGAAAAAAATAGCTGCTATTATTTTTCCATTTTTTTAAATCTCTATTTTCCACAACAAAACAAAGAAAATACGCGCAACAAAAAACTGAGCTGACTTGTTGCGTAAGAACGGGCACATGAGTGGGAAGCCCATGTGCAGCTCTCTGATGGCTGTTTACGTTAACAGTACTTAAACCGTATTGTACAAAGAATAAACATTAATCACTTGATTAGGATTTAAGTTGACTTGACATACCTCATAACACGTAAACTTGACATGGCTCACAGATACCCTAATGATGGCTCACAAGTTTGAGCCGAAACGTCAAAAAATTAAAATATTCTGAAACTGCCGCCCGATTATTTCTACCTATTATTTTATAGACAGCTAAATTAACTGTCATATCCTAATTTAGTTATTTGAAAATAATAAACAATTTTGTAATAATTTGCAGGGTTTTTCTTACTTTTTAATGTAGAATATTTTTTAGACTACCTTCACTTTTTTTTTTTTTTTTACCCATATTTGTCATCGCACCTGTGGAGAAGTTAAAAATTAGAAAATATGCTGGTTATTGTTAGTCTTATCTCTTATAAAATTGTCTTATAGAATATTTTCGTTTTAAAATATATAGAGATGGCGCCAGTGGCGGTGAACATCAAAGAAAACTTTTGTCGGCTGAACTACTATATTTGCTTTGTCGGCAGGCAAAATTCCAAGCATGCAGTAAAGGATTTGTATCTAAAAGCAACTAAATTTTAAAAAAAATACATGATTTGTTTAATGGTAGAAAACGTAAAGTATTTTCTTTATTAAGTTCCATAATTATCATGTACTAAAATATAATTCAATTAGATAAAAGGAAACATTGAAAAAATATAAATCTATACAAAATTATCGTTTATCAAACGAACAAATGATATTTCAGATTAAAAAAATTCACATGATTTATCTTAGTTAAAAAAGTGGAAATAAAACCACCCACCAGATATTTTGGGCGCCTACCGCGGCATAGTGTGGGCCCGGCTTAACATTGCTAAACTGTGTCCCATAAAGGATTTGGCTTGTTAATAAATATACACACATCATTGATAATGGGTTGTGTCACATGAAATGTCCGTTTTCAAGGTAAAGAATTTTTATTGAAAAATACGATATGAAAACAAGATAATTTTATGCGAAGTATAAACCTTCTTTTTCTACACATTTTTTCCAACGTGACACCAACTTTTTTATCCCCAAACTGAAAAACTCTGAGCTTTGAAGTGAAACAAAATCTGAAAACGCACTTTTCACTTGATCATCATTTTCAAAAAGTTTTCCTTTGACGAAGTTGTCTAAATTCCTGAACAGGTGGTAATCTGTTTGAGACAAGTCGGGAAAATATTGTGGGTGCTGAAGAACTTCGTAGCCCAGTTCCTTCAATTTTTGTACGGTATATTTTGAAACATGGGGTCTTGCTGAAGAATGTAAACATGTATCTAGCTTTTTTACTGTCCCAATACACTTTAAATGTCTGGAAACTGTAGATGCACTTGCATTTAGTTGTGCTGAGAGTCCTTTAACTGTTTGGTATGGGCTTCCTTCTACTGTATGTTTTAGGACATCGTTGTCTATTACGGACGGAGGTCTTCCTCGGGGCAAGTTTTCCAAGTCGGTATCCCCAGCTGAAAACTTAGCAAACCAACGGCGAATGGTCCGTTCTTTAACACTCCCTTCCCCAAACGCCTTGCAAATATGTCTAGCGGCCTCAGCTGCTGAATGGCCGAGTTTAAATTCGTACAAAAATACTACTCGAAAATCGCTTATTTCCATGTTCATATTTGGAGGTATACTAAAAAGTGGGTAATTGATTGGGAAGCTAATGTTTATAATAAAAAGGTAGAGGATTAGTAACTATTTACTTTAAATATGTAAACCTTCGGAAGAAAACAACAGAGACCTGCAAAATCCTTTATGTATTTTGTACATTTCATGTGAAACAACCCGATAGAAACCAACTATGTTGTTCTTATATGTTTAATGTTTTGATAATATCACCACATTGAAATTTGAGTCCGGTTTGAAAATGTACACTCTTATTAAGATATATTGACATAATATCTATTGTTTTTTATTTGATTTTTTTAAATTCGAAATCTGATGGCAAATTGTACTTGTACTGTACTTTCTGGCCTGGACATGTCGGTGGGATTTACTTACAGACTACCTGTGCCTTTGGATTTCCCATCCGAGGACAAAAGGTCGCTTCAGCATTGTGTCTATAGGCTATATGTCTTATCTTTTGGTTGTGTGACGTTCAGAAATATCTCTATGACCTCTCAAGGTCCTTGTTATGAAATGCTACTAAGTCACGGTAAGTTGTTGGGATATGCCGAAAGGTATTTAGTATACAAGCATACATTAATATTATGCATACAAATAATAATAATATGATAAACAATAGTATGAAGATAAACTTTAGAATTAAATAGAGAAGTAAAAAAAAAAAATATATATATATATATATATATATATATATATATATATATTGTTCACGCCATATGTTATGGCCAGATGAGGTTTTATGACTGTTTCATGGAAAAAAAAAGGAAAACTGTATAATTTTTATGATATTTATCAATAAATCATTTTTGTTAATCTTTATTTTTTTATCTGTTTAAAAAATAGTTATTTTAAATATAATTAAAAGTTTTGAATAGAAGAGAAAGAAAAATAATACGATCGTACTTCAATTGTTTTTATTACTGCCTAGTGGCGGGGGGTTTTAAGCTAGGGTCTAAAGGGTAGATGGGCCTTAGACCCGAGTCTGCTCTTACTTTTTACGTTTGCAAAAGAAGTTTTTTCTTCTCATCGTTCCCCTTGGAACTTGGAAAAGCCGCGCTGCGGTCATTCAACATACCTGAGAACTTCGTCCAAGCCGCCCTGCGGAGATTTTCCACAAAACGCAACTGGACTTTTTTCACGTGAATATAGCTTATCTATTAACGGAACATTTAATTTTTTAATTCTAATTCAAGAAACTGTTTAATGTTGATAACTATTTTTTTTTTTGCATCTTTAAGCATTAATTAAGTTAAGTTTGTTTCTTCTATTTTCTACAATATTTTAATTAGGTTTATTTTGTTTCCTACATTTTCTTACAGCTGTTTAATTATAATTAGGTTAATTTTTTTCTTACATAAATTTATTAGGTTAATTTGTTTCTTATCTTGTTTATATGTATTTAATTGTATTAAATGTATTGTGATTCGTCGTTTGCTTTCATTATTTTTATTTATTTTAAATCTATACAGTCCACTTATTTATTTCAATAGAACCACCCTCAATTTTGAGTTGTCACTTGGAAGTACTATTCTTTCACGGATAGCCCAGCGTATACATACATATATATATATACTATCAGTGAGCCTACTCTCTATTTAATTCTAAACTTTTGATCTGATACTTATCATTATCCTATTGTTTATCATATTATTATTTGTATGTATAATATTTTTGTATATCTTTTATCATTGTCACTACATTGATAATTTTTCATTATCCTATTGATATGTATCTGTTTTGTTGTTCTGATGTTTGCAGCTCTCATGATGGCTCACAAGTTTGAGGCGAAACGTTGGCAAAATTAAAATATTAAAAAATCGACTGACTCCCGATTATTTCAACAGTCGACCATACATCCTCAATATTATGTTATTAAAAATGCATATCCCAACAACTTACCGTGACTAAGTGGCAATTCATAACCAGGACCTTGAGTGGTCATAGAGATATTTCAGAACGTCAGGAACCAAAAGATAAGACATATAGCCCATAGGAACAAAGCTGAAGCGACCTTATTGCCCTCGGATGGGAAATCCAGAGACACAGGTAGTCTGTAAGTAAATCCCACCGACCTGTCCAGGCCAGAAAGTACAGTACAAGTACAATTTGCCATCAGATTTCAAATTTAAAAAAATCAAATATAAAACAATAGATATTATGTCAATATATCTTAATAAGAGTGTACATTTTCAAACCGGTCTAAAATTTCAATGTGGTGATATTATCAAAAACGCTGCAAATTATTACACAATGGTTTATTATTTCCAAATAACAATGTTAGGGTATAACTATTTATATGGCTCTTGATAGGCAATTAAGAAATATGAAAAGCACTAATTCAAAGCATCATATCATAACACTACCACTGCTTTCAAAACGCAATATCTAAGCTAGTTATTAACCAAATTCAATGATTTTTTTTTTCATTTGGTCCAAAATTTAATTTTCTATCAAATGACACTAAAAGCAATTTTATAAAATTCATGGTATTTATCCATTTATTTATCAAGAAAATTTGAATTTTGTTTATCGCGCTTAACTGATTTAAAAACTATATACATACTTTTCTCTATCGTCAAAAATAACTGAGTTATGAGCGTATTTATTCATTTATTTATTAGGAGAAACGGATTTTTTTTTCTATTCGTTATTCCGATTCTACGAATCTTGAAACGTAAGCTCTCAAAATTTTGAGGAGGGGTAATTTTTTTTGTTGGTCGATTGCAAAGGTTGATTATTAAAAATAATTAACAAAAAGCATTTATACAGGACTGCGTTACTATTTCCTTTTCTATTCTTTCGGTTTTCATTCAAAGTAGAAATGTCAGATTGTACAGACACAACAAGTAAAGGAGGAAATACAAGTAAATGGCTTGCCGATGTCCACCAAAACTTTGAAGGTGACTGTACATCTCAAATTTAATTTTCATCAATATTTTAACCTTTTTTTTTGTCAACATTTTTATCAAATTGTTTTTTTTTCGGAAATCGATTATTTTAGTCGGAGTTCTGTTGGGTCCTCGAAGAGTTCTAACATTTTTCTATATGTATTTTTTTCGTGAAATGAATAGGAAGGAAGTTATAAAGCTGCTAAGTTGCAAGAAGTGTGAAGTTAGTACCCGGCAACTTTGGTCGTCATTTTTAGTAGCTTAAACTACAGAACTATTTCTAAAAATTGTCGAGAATTCTATAACTCTTTGGAGGGCTACCAAAACTAAAAAAAAAAAATCTAATTTTTTACTTTCACTTACCTATATATCGAATATATAGTAAGGGAAAGTATTGCGATCGAGAAAATTTTCGAATTCCAGTTTTCAACAGAAATACACGTTTTAGGCTCCCCTGAGTCTAAATGACCAAGTCCCGCAAAAAGGTCTGCGTGTGTGTGTGTGTGTGTGTGTGGTAACTCCCGGGCAAAAACGAAAAGTTCTATGAAACTGAAATCTCATATTTAAGACAACCGAGATATTACAGGAACGTTTTCATCAAAATCAGATGACAGGATGATCTAATTTATGCCAAGCATTTTGGACCTTGGAGTATATATTTTCTCAAAAACAGCTACAACGATTTTGATTAAACTCGCTCGATGTAAAATTAGATAGGGTTTAATAATACGTAGGTTTCATTCTGATTGAAATAGTATGACAGGGCTTAAATACCGATATTTTAAATTTTCTTCCTCTAAAGTACCTTTAATTACGTAGATTAAAAAACATTATGTTATTAGCATTGATAAATAATGGGTAAATATGCAAGTTGAGCGAATTTGATAGAGAACTAAAGGAGAAAAGTGCCAACATATTTTTGTGCCATTGAACACAAGAATAGTAATATAGATGTATAATATACCGTTGGATAGCTACAGATTTTAGAAATAATACTATCTAATATATGGAATTTTAAAGGTTGAGAGAGAGAGTGATTAAATGCCGATAAAACTAACTGTTTGTTTTTGAACATAAGAACAGTAGTATAGACGTATAATACACCTTTGGAAAGAGAAAAACTTTAGAAAATATATTATCTTATACACAAGCTTGTAAAATTGAATAAAGAGTGATACAAAACCGATAAAACAATATATTCTATATTAACAACAATATTCCTCCAAATTTTCAGTTTTCTCACACAAATCCTCCAAAGTATTCAAATTATTACTACAATGTTAAAATGTGGGCGAAATCCCTCAGTGAAGAAAAAATTGCTGAATTATTGAATCCAAATTACTCATCGCTATAGACATGTCCTCAATGCCAGCCTGCGTCACTCATTCTGATATTTATCCTGTATACAAGTATATGTATTCTTTATTGACTTTTGATTTTTTCAATTTATTACTGTGTACTATGTTATGTATCTTTGTATTGCTTATCATGTCATTCAATCTTGTATTTACTTGCCTTAATTTTATATCTTGTATATATGAATTTGTATTCTTTATTGCTTTTGGTTTAGTCAATTACAATTTAATTCTGTGTACTGTTTAACTGTTTCTTATAATTGTTTTTTGTATTAATTAGGGATTATGAAATTCAATTTTATATTTGCATGCCTTAATTTATATCTTGTATATATAATTTTGGTGTTCGTACTCGTTATTGTAAAAAAAAATATTTTATTTATTCAAAAGTTACAAAATATCGATAATAACACTTTAAAAGACAATAATGACAATCTTGATAATAACAATATGGCTATACTAGATCTGACATAGATTACGTACCGTAATTACTGCGAGGACTTGAAGAGAGTGAGTGAGTGAGTGATCCCTGGGAGAAGGGACAGGGTATATAAAGGTTAATAGGACTGCTGAATAAGATTCAAGGAATATGGTGTGATCTGCAGGTGCACTATGGCCTCATGGTGGCGTGACTTATGTATATGTATTCCTTACAGCTTTTAAGCTTAGTCAATTACTGCTTCATACTGTGTACTGTGTTACTTTTTCTTTACAATTGTATTTTATATTCCTTATGTATTACATTGTTTTTGCTGTGTAGTGTGTTACTGTTCCTTTATAATTGTATTTTATATTTCTTATATATTATATAGTTTTTTTTGCTGTATAGTGTGTTACTGTTTCTTTATAAAATTGTGTTATATTATTTAAGTATTGTATTGTATCATACTGTGTACTGTTACTGTTTGTTATTGTACTTTTATTGAATTGCCGCCGGTGAACTCCTTTCTCACACACGGGCTCGACTTAGTGGGATAGTGACTTCTACTTGCACTGTAATATGTCTGTGTTTTGATTCGAATAAAGAAGATAAAAAAAAAATAAAAATAAAAAAAAATTTTAAATTAATTCTTTAATGGTTTCATTTATTTTTATCTCTAACTGTATTTAGAAATTCTTTAATCGGTTTTAAAAACGGAGGTAAGTAAAAATCGTGTGTTGCCCGCACCAGATTTTTTTACTTTGGGGGGCCAACTTCGCAGAGGTCAAAAAATCAATTTTTCTCTAATTACTTTCGACACAGAACCTTCATTGCCTTGGCTACTGTATAGGCATGTGATGGAAATATATTAAGCTCCAGTATTAAGACTAAGTTTATGTGAAACAGTAGAGAAGGAAAAGAGAAAAAAAAAAAAAAGCAAAAAAAAAAAAAAGCAAAAAAAATAAGTAGGAAAAAAATATTTTAAAAGAGTAAAAAAAAAAAAAAAAATATTGTATTTATAGTTAAATAAAATGTTAAGAATATTCCTGTAGGAAAAAAAATCGGTATGCTGTGTTATAGCAACCCAATTAAGTTGGGCATCATCATTTTGTTTATTTATTTATGAATAAAGTGTATCTCTCTCTAGACATTGCTTACCCCCGGATATGGACAGGACGACTACAGTAGCACCCGGCACTACCTGGTTTCCTTCGCTTGCTACTCCAGCTTCCCACCAGCTTCCAGGGGTCGGCCAACTGGATGCCCTCAACGGCTCGCGGTTCTGTTTTTCTGGTACCACCATCATGGCTGCTATCGGCTACTCTTGATTTTGCGTGGCTAAGACGAGTCAGTTTCTCCTGTGAAAACAAAAATAAATTAAAAAAAAAAATGTATATGTATATATATATATATATATATATATATATATATATATATATATATATATATATATATATATATATATATATATATACACATATATTTTAAACTTTAATTCTTTACTATAATAATGTAATGAAGAACCAATGAATGAGCGAATAATCTAATAAGCATAATGTGTTAGACTTGAGGGAGAGCAGTACCTAGCGGCACCCATTCCTGGCATCGAATCAGCGAGAATTATTAAAGAAGGTCTCTCATCCAACTTCTCTTTATTCCACTGTGGGCATTAAGGCAGCGATACACGGTGAGAATTAGGGTATGTGAAGGTCAGGTGAAATCTGTGATTCGTAGGTGAAAGTGAATATTATGATAAATATTCAATTACCGAATTTTCTATATTACTTCGTCATCTTTTTTTTTTTTTTTTTTTTACCTTTTATTATGAATAATGTTTAATTTCTTAAAATCGAGTTTTTACGTTAAAAAACACGTTTTCATGATGTGTATATTACACTGGTTTGTTTTGATATAACTTTATCATTCAATTTTTTTATCTTTTATTTAATGATATTATAGAAAAAAACATGTATTATTAAATTAACTTACTTTCTTATGTTATAAAATTCTAAATTTTATAATTTTCAATCATATTTTGTATTTTCTATTAATTTTTGTATTTTCAATTATTTCATGTATTTTCAATTATTTTATGTATTTTCAATTATTTTATGTATCTTCAAATATTTTATGTATTCTCAATTATTTTATGTGTAGATTTTATGCGTAGGTTTTTTGTATAATTTTTCCTACAATCGCAATATAACCTCAATTTTATTTCACCATGTTTGCCATTTAGGCTAATGTACTATAATCACAAAAAAACAAAAATATTTTCTGATTGTAAGAATGACTCATCCAAAATCATTGTTAACATTTTGTTAAAATGTAAATATGTGAATGAAGTTTATTTTATTTATTTTTTTTTTTACTTTCACTTACTATATATAGTAAGGGGAAGTATTGCGATCGTGAAAATTTTCGAATTCCAGTTTTCAACGGAAATACACGTTTTAGGGTCCCCTGAGTCCAAATAACCAAGTCCCGCAAAAAGGTCTGTGTGTGTGTGTGTGTGTGTGGTAACTCCCGGGCGGAAACGGTAAGTCCTATGAAACTGAAATTTCATATTTAAGACAACTATACGCCCGAGACGTGACAAAACTTTTTTCATCAAAATGAGCCTACCAGAAGAGGCACTTTATACCATGCATTTTTCACCTTTTTTCGATTTTCTCAAAAACGGTTCCGACGATTTTGATTAAACTCGCTATATCGATGTAAAATTTAATGGGCTTTAATATCATGTAGGTTTTATTAAGATAAAAATGGTCTGACAGGGCTTAAATGCCGATATTTTAAATTTTCTTCCCCTAAAGTACCTTTAATTTTGTAGATTCAATAATAATTTCTAGATTATCTTGTTAACGCTGATGAAAAACTGGTAAATATATAAATTGAATAAATTCGATACCCAACTAAAGGAGAAAACAGAAAAAATATTTTTTTAATGCAATTTTTCATTTTTGAACATAAGAGCAGTAATATACATGTATGATATACCATTGGAAAGCTAAAGATTTTAGAAAAAATATTATCTCATACACAATCAATTGATACAAGTGATTATTTTAGATAATAAGGTAATCAATTTTTTAATAAAACTTATGTTTTTATAGAAATTCCATTTAATTAATTGTTTAATGATTTCACTCATTTTTATATCTAACTGTATTTAAGAATTCTTTAATTTATTCTAAAAATGGAGGTAAGTGAAAGTCGTGTGTTGCTCGCACCAGATTTTTTAATGATATTATAGGATTTTTCTAATTATAATATTTGATGACATTATCGAAATTCATTTTTAAAAATTAACCCTTCCCCTCTTCTGCTACTTTCGTGAACACGTACAATACTTGCTTTCACCTCACCTACACACCCTAATTCTCACCGTGTATAGCTGCCTTTACCTGGCATGAGTGTTGTAGCGTCTTTATGAACAGCATGGTTCATAAAGGCGGCGCTACACGGTGAGAAATAGGGTGTGTAGGTGAGGTGAAAGCAAATCTTGTATGTGTTCACGAAAGTAGCAGAAGTGGGGGAAGGCTTATTTAAAAAAATTTGGATAATGACATTATTTATTTATTTATTTATTTTGTAACATAAAGGCTTTTCAACCATAAAGGTTATTTTAGCCCTAAATTAATAATACAGATACAATATAATAATAGTCATAATACTAATAATACATACATATATACTAATAATACACACATATATACTAATAATAATACATACATGATAAATAATAAAATACAATACAAACATCATAATAATAATACTATTCATAATAATAATAATACATACAATACGAAAATAGCACATACAAATAAAAAAAAAAACCTGTACCACTACAACCCATGAAGGGTCTTGGGTTCAGTACATATAGAGATTCGTACTGTTTCTAGGCCAACGGCAGTGCAATGAGGTGATAAGGCCTTAATCACGCACAGCCGCCAGGTTTTTCCCCAATTATTTTGGGTACCCACTTTATAGAGGCTGGGTCTGCCCCAGGAGAGTCTCCATACCCTAGGGTCGCTCCCCGACTGAATTAACAGAATAAATAATATTCCGCCACAGCCGGCATTCGAACCCAGGACCCGGAGCACAGCAGACTAGCGCTCTATCCACTAGACCACGCCGCTCCCACATACAAATATACTAATCACAAAATACATAATAATATAAATAAAATACATAATATACTAAAACATACATAACACTAATAATACAGATACAATATTTTAAGTTAAATACAAACAATTATATAAGATAACTACATATAAGAGAAGAATAAAATAAAATAAAAAATAATAAAAAAATAAATAAAATAAAAAAAAACAACATGAAAACATGTTTTTTTAATGTAGAGATTCGATTTTAAGAAATGAAACATTGTTTATAATATTTATTTAACAACAAATGCCTTTGGGCATATATTGTAAATTGATGATCATTGCGTAAAACCTCCTTCAGGATTCTTCTGAATTCGTGGGTGAATAAACCTCCCAGTGGTTTCTTCAGTGGTGGCTGGAGAACTTCTAGCGTGGAAGTTTTTTTATCAAAGAAGCAGATCTCTGCTCCAGAGGCGTTTCAGTCTCCTTGGTGGGTTTTGTGGTAGTGTGTCTGTCAGTAATTTTGTACCAGTAGGTTTGGATGTCCAGCGAGTGAGTCGTGAAATTTCTTGTAGTATATCTTAATGATATCCGTTACGATTGGTATGTCGAGGTCTTTCTGTAATGGTTTATTGGATACGTAAAAGGGACAGTGGGTAATGAAGCGAAGGAATTTATATTGAAAGATTTGAATTTTTCGTAAGTGTGATTTTTTACATGAGCACCTCACCTGAGTACGTAAGTCCATATAGGTTTAAGTAGCATGTTGTAATATGATAGTTTTGTTGTTTAGTGATAGTTTGTTTTTATGGTGAAGAAGTCGTCTAAGTATTGAGAGTCGATGCTTCAGTTTTTTTTTTTTAAGGATGTTACATGTGATTTCCATGTCAGTCGTCCATCCATTGTCAGTCCTAAGTATTTTGTCTCTGTTTGTTTGGATAACTGAACATTGTAAAGTGTTAGTGGAGGGCAATCAGAACGTCGAAGGGTAAATGTCACATGACTGGATTTTTGTATGTTTATTTTGTTAAAATATAAGGTAAATAAATATAAATGATGAAGTAATATAGACAATTTGGTAATTGAATATTTATTATCATATGTTGTAAGTAGTTGAGAGTATATGGTATTTACTTTCACCAAATATCATGAATTTCACCTCACTTACACCTATCTGAATTCTCACCGTGTAGCGCTGCCTTAAGCGTATTCGGATGTCTTTGTAGTCTGTCTTGGAATTGTATGTAGTGTGTCCTTTGACATTGACATTGGTCAATTGTGTTCCAGCCCCACAGACTCTACAACAGTATTTAATGCGATCACACAACTGGTTGAAACTCTAGAGAATCCGACTAGATCACGACAAATTACATCATATCACATTTACTCTCGACATTAGACGTGTCCTCCAGTTTTCTCGGACAACACAAAAATTTCACAGACAGACTTTTGTGTGACGTTTGACCTAAGGATGTCATGGTGGGGTCCATATTCAAGGATAAACCAAGACTGAGATTTCTTTACTCACTCTTTTCAAATCAATCAAAACTGAAACCTATATAAAAATTAAACACATACACTTACTTACTGGAAGCTATTTGGACTTATGCAACACAGATATATGGCACAGCAAAAAAGACTCACATTAATAAACTACAAATCCTTCAGGCTAAAACTTTCAGAAGTAGGTATGTCAGACACATAAGATTACACACTGATCTGCCAATGTCAATGAATACAATTGACCAATGTCAATATCAAAGGACACACTACATACAATTCCAAGACAGACTACAAAGACATCCGAATACGCTTAAGGCAGCGCTACACGGTGAGAATTCAGATAGGTGTAAGTGAGGTGAAATTCATGATATTTGGTGAAAGTAAATATCATACACTCTCAAATCCTTACAACATATGATAATAAATATTCATTTACCAAATTTTCTATATTACTTCATCATTTATATTTATTTACCTTATATTTTAACAAAATAAACATACAAAATTCAAGTCATGTGACATTCACCATTAGACGTTCTGATTGCCCTCCACTAACACTTTACAATATTCAGTTACCCAAACAAACAGAGACAAAATACTTAGGACTGACAATGGATAGACGCCTGACATGGAAATCACATGTAACTTCCTTAAAAAAAAACTGAATCATCGACTATCAATACTTAGACGACTTCTTCACCATAAAAACAAACTATCATACACAACATGCTACTTAAACCTATATGGACTTACATGAGGAAGATGGTTGGGGGTGCGGTCATAAATTAGAAACACACATTTAAAATAAGTGCTATTTTAATTATGTGCCGATGTTTCGGCCTACAATGTGGGCCTTCATCAGGGCTAAAAGAAACAAGATAACAACCAATGTAATATATAGACTTAATAATGCGTTAGATTTATAATAATAATATGACATTAATATAATATGGAAACATAAATAAAATTAAATGTAATATGAAATGAAATGACAGTTATAAAGTATGGAAATAAACAAAATTAAGATGATAGTTATAAAGTATGGAAATTAACAGAATTGAGATGATAATATAGTAATAGGAATATATAAAGAGAGACTAAGCAAACGAAACAAATGACAAAGGAAAAATATCTGAACAATTAAAATTTTAAATATGTTGGATTTATTAACATGTCTTGTTAAAATTAATCGAATAACATTATTACATGTTTTGTTTATTACATGATTATTTAGTCAAATAGTAAATTATATAATTTCAAAATAAATAAAAGACACAAATAAAAACAGATAACTTGGAATCAGTATAGTTGCGTATTATCAAGTCAAGATATACTCGTAACACATATGTTCGGAGGATTGATTTTTGAGGAGGTGGATAGATAAATGGTGTTTGAAAGGGGTTCAGGGATGACACTTTACGGTGGGATAGAGCCACACCTTTGGCCGGAATACCAGTGAGAGACGTGTGACTGTCTCGAGAGGCCGTAAATCTTATAAAGTAATCTTTTTGGCCTCATCTCGTTTTCGCCACAGAGTCCTCCATATACAGGGCACCCATTGTCAAAATGGGGGAGGATGAGAGAAGACACTAAGAGATGGCGGGTACTACTAGGAAAAGGAGTCTCGGAATATAGGTGCTGTTTGAAAAAATAATTGAATTATCTCGTAATTTGGGAAGTATGGTTACTCCACGTTAAGTTTTGGTCAAACATAACCCCTCGATTATTTTATTATTGATTTCCAAAAGATTTATAACAAATTAAAGAAATGTAATCCAGAAATCTGTTATTTATCTATTACTAGCTGTTGCTCGCGACTTCGTCTGCGTCAATGTCTGTTATTATGATTGCTATTAAGACGGTTTTAAAATAATATATTGGGTTGTCCGGAAAGTTGGTGGAGAAATTTGGACAAAAATTAAAATTGATGAACAGCTTAAAATTTATTTATTTGATCTACAAAATAGTTAGCGATTACCCTTCCCTATGGCTTGAAAGGTCCACTATCTCTTTTGTCTAAAAATTAGTTTTCATACTCCTGAAGAACAATAAAAGGTACGTTTTGATGTCATCTTCGGAAGAGTAGAATTTATCTTGTAGAAAATTTTCGAGGGAACGGAAAAGATGAAAATCCGAAGGAGCATTGTCAGGAGAGTACGGCGGGTGAGGTAAAACCTCGCATCTGAACCTCAATAACTTTGGCCGAGTCCTTAAAGACACATGGGGCCCTAGCGTTGTCTTGTTGGAATAGCACTCCTTTCCGATTTGCCAACTCTGGCCGTTTCTCTTCGATTGCTGCCATCAATCGATCTTACTGGGCGCAGTAAAAGTCCGTATTTATAGTTTGGTTTTGTGAAAGGAGCTCAAAATGTACCGGTCTCTTCCCATCCCACTAAATACTGAGCATAAATTTTCTTGGAAGCAAGCCGGTCTTAGGTGTTGCGAGCGGCGTCGTTCCAGGCAACCCCAAGATTTTTTTCGGCTGGTATTGATGTAGAGAATCCATTTTTCGTCACCAGTCACAAATCGTTTCGAAAATGGTTCCTATTCTTTTTTTTTAGCAGCAAATCACAACATGAAATCCTCTCAATAAGGTTCTTTTCATTGAGCTCATGGGGAACCGAAACGTTGTAACGACCGACGTACCCGGACTTCTTTAGATGATAACAAACGGTCAATTTGCAAGATATTAACTCCGCAGCTCTCAGTAAACGAATATAAATATTTGGGTGTTGTTCTTACACCTACACTATCATTGAAAAAACATTTGCAGCAGAAGCTATCAAAAGCTAAAATAGCAATAAACTCCATATGGAAAAATTTACTACTAAACAATAGTATACCCTATAAATCTAAAATTCAAGTATTCAATGCTGTTTTTAAATCATTCATAGGATATGGTGCCGAAGCATGGGGAAGTAAAGAATATATTGAATGTGAAAAACTTCTGTATTACTTCATTAAGAAATTATTTAGCTTGCCGCAAGCCACCCCTTCCTACTTAATACATTTAGAAACCAAAATAGTACCAATGTTTATAGAAACCTTGAAAATACAGCATAATTATGTTATAAAGGTTAAAAATCTGACTAAAAATAGGCTACCATATTTAATAAATAATGAAGTTGTTAAACAAAAGGTATACTGGATAAGGGATTTAAGAGAAATAGCTGAAAAACATAATATTGACATTGAAATTAAACTTGACAATCAAAATAAATGGGATTTAATCCTACAGGAATTTAGAGTATCGTTAACAGAAATGTACAAATTAAAATATGTACAAAAGGCTTCAGTTTCGGAAAAAATGTATCTGTATAAAAACTTAAATTATGACTATGGAACACTTGATGATAATAAAATAAACTTTAATGGGGTTAAATGGATATTCAAAGTTAGATGTGAACTTCTTTATCTCAACTATAACAGATTTTATTCGAATAGTAGTGTGATATGTTCCTTGTGCAATAAAAAAGAAACAGAAAATACATTTCATTTCCTAGCTGCATGTCTGATTCTGTCTGAAATTAGAAAAAATTGTTTTGGAAAGAATTCTCTAAAAGTTGATGATGTAATAAAATGTCTCAATGGTGATAACTGGTTGTCTGTATACAATTTTTGTAAAATAGCATGGCCTTATAGATATAGGATTATTAAAGAATTTAATTATAATTAAAAAAAATACTATCTAATATGTGATATTAATTGGTTATTGTTATTTTATTTGTTTTTTACAGTTGTTTTATTTATAAGTTAATACAGTTAGAAGTTGAATAGAATCAGTGAGTGACCTGTTTTTGAATATTATATAATTTGTAAAACTTTACAGATCGGCTCCGGACTGACGGTCTAAAAGACCATAGTTCTACAAATGTTTTTTATACTTGTAATATTTGTTTTTGTTGTTGTAATATGCTTAAAGAAATAAAAAACAGTTATCTATCTATCTATCTATCTAAACTCCGCAGCTCTCTCACAGTAATTCGTGGATTGTTTGCGATGACCGTCATAATATCCTCGATGTCAAAAGTTGAGCTCCGGCTAGCCCGGGGTTGGTCTTCCTAATTGAAATGTCCTTGCCTAAACCGCGACAACCACTTCTGAGCCGTGCTATCAGCAATTAAATATCCACGAACTTTTTCGACAACCCAATACTTAATTTTTTTTTTTTTCAAGTTTTCTGTCTGTCACAATCCCTTTTCGCAATTATGCTTCCTTATAAGGAAATCGTGAGATGTGTCTAAATTCAACAATTACTCTTGATAAAAAATATATGATGGATCTTTTATTTTTATTATACTTTTATTTATTTTATTATACTTTATTTTTATTTATTACTTTTATTTTTATTTTTATTATACTTTTTTACTCATTTATTTATTCAAATGAGTCAGGATTTCGTCTTTTTGGTCCTTCTTTGAATGGTCGCCATTTTTTAACATACCCGTTATGAGTTGGCAGGCGTGTAATTTTTGCATTACCATGAAAGATGATTTGGATAAATCATTAAAAATTTTGATAAAATGGGTTGCACTATTCGTTGCTGGCGCACGGACTATCAGGATCATTGATGGATGCTCTAGTATTTTTTTTTTCCGAGTATCAAAAACATCAGTAAAGTAGTTTCGAAGAAAAGCCGCTAACGGCGGACAAACGGATTTTTTTTTTTTTTCATTATTTGGCATCTCGAATTTTGAGGAGGGTTTTTTTTTCACCTTTGTGATTAATTTTTAGTAGAAAAAACAAAAGGTAAATTTAATTTTAAAAATCTCTTTGAAAATTTCGGACAACCCAATATTTTAAAGTACTTCCTAAATGATATTTTTGGTTTTATTTTCTTGTGGCAGAACATGCTGATTTTCTACGCAACCCGATTTTGACGTAAATTGATTCCTAAGTGTTTATATGTTGGTCCCTGTGATTTATTAATTGTTACGACTTGTTACTGGTTCTTCGCTCCTATTGGTCGCAGCGTAATGTTATATGGCCTATAACCTTCCTCGATAAATGGACAATCCAACACAAAAAGAATTTTTCATTTCGAACCAGTAGTTTCTGAGATTAGCGCGTTCAAACAAACAAACTCTTCAGCTTTATTATATTAGTATAGATTGGAACAATTTAATTGATTATTTTTACTTTCACATATGTTAGTCCATTGTGAGTCATGTCGATTGTTTGTTTGTTTATTTATTCAACGTCACTTTTTGCTGCAATGGCTAATCGGACGATGCTACAGTGGGAGTCCTAAATTTTGCCTATCCAGGTTTTATTAGGATAGGGATCTTTAACGAGTACCTGACATCGCACAGGCTCGGGACCACCTTTTAACGTCCCCTCCGAAGGACGGCGTAACTAAAGATTTTTTACTACCATTAAAAAATCCTAGGACCGCCTGCGGGTTTGAATCCGTGACCTTTAGCATGGGAGGCTGTTACGCTAGCCACCCAGCTACAAGTGATCCCATCATGTCGATTGTGATCGTCGGCACCAATAAATTAAGTTTACGCTTAATTGTGTGTTAAATTGACTGCACCCTCAACCAACTTCTTTTATATTTTTACTTTCACTCAGCTATAAATAAAATATACAGTTAGGGCAAGTATTGCGATCGTGAAAATTTTCGAATTCCAGTTTCTAAAGAAAATACACGTTTTAGGACCCTGAGTCCAAATGACCAAGTCCCGAAAAAAGGTCTGTCTGTTTATGGTGAGTCCAGCGCGAAAACCAAAAACTCCTTTGAAACTGAAATTTCATATTTAAGACAACTATACGCCCGAGATGTGCCAGCAACTTTCTTATCAAAATCGACGAACCAGAAGATCCACTTTGTACAATGCATTTTTCCCCTTTTTACGATTTTCTCAAAAACGGCTGGAACGATTTTGGTTAAACTCACTACATGGATGTAAAAATATCATGTAGGTTTCTTCCGGACTAAATTAGTCTGTTGATATTTTAAATATGTATTTCTCTAAAGTGAATTTAATATTGTAGATTCGGAAAAAAAAAATCATCTTGTAGCATTGATAAAAAAAAGGGATAATTGTTCAAGTTAAACGAATTTGATAACCAACGGAAGAAAAAATATTTTTAAGGTAATTTTTTTTCCACGAACATAATCATAGTAATCGATGTAAAATATACCGTCCAACAAGGTTTTAGGTTAGATAATATTTTTTTCTAAAATCTTAGGTTTCTAAATCTGTAAAATTCGTATTCTTCCTTCTTCCATTGGCGCGACAGGCCGTGTCGGCCCTGGTCCTCGTGGTGTGATCTCATGTTACACACACGTTTTTCGATGCATGCTGTAGTGTAGGGCCATCACTTCCTACGCCTAATTTTGTGACGGACCTCACATACCCGGGAGAGAGATTGTGAGTGAATCCCCAATTAATTATATCCTTGTGAAAGCCCCGCCGGAACTGGGATTCGAACTCACAACTTGTAGCATGAGAGACTAGCGCGCTGGCCACTCAGCCAGGGACTCCCCTAAAATTATTATCAGCAGGACAACAAAATTAACCTGGAAAAATATGTCTGTCATTTTCCCTTCAGGTGGTGATGGAACGCTTTAATTTTTCATAGTTATCCATTTTTTACTAATACGATAAAAAAAAACTCCGTTTGAATCAAAGGGTAGTAAGATGAAGAAAATTTTAAAAATTCGTCTTGAATGCCGTGTCAAACTATTTCAACCAGAATGAAACCTACTTAAAATTTCAGGTCATTTAATTTTACACCGATATGAGTTTAATCAAAATTATTAGAGTCGTTTTTGAGGAAATTGTAAAAAGGTGCAAAATTGATGTGGCTGTATAAAGTAGCTCTTCTGGTCAATTAATTTTAATAAATAAAATGCTTCAACATCCCAGGCGTATTCTTGTCTTAAATATGGAATTTTAGTTTCCTATGACTTTTCGTTTTTGAACTAGAATAACCGCAAACCATTTTGTGGGACTTGGTTGCTTTGCGAATTCAATACTTTCCCCTAGCGTATATTCCATATGTAGGTGAAAGTGAAAAAGTTAATTAATAATAATAATAATAGGCTTACCGAACCCGAAGGCTTCGGTCTACCTTTCGGACGCCTACCAGTCGGATCAGCAAATACCAACTTTCTCAGAATCCGTTCCTCACCGAGCCCAACAATTTTACTCGCCCATTTGAGTCTCCGCGACGCTATCAACTCAATTATATTCACAGGATACAAGTCCCGCAATTCCGCGTTGTGTAACCTTCTAAACTCCCCAGTGCCCTCAACTCTCTTCGGACCAAATATTTTGCGCAGTACCTTATTTTCGAAAACCTTAAGCCGTTGTTCATCCTTCAAAGTAAGTGGCCACGTTTCACATCCGTAAAGAACCGTTGAAAGAATAATAGTTTTATAAATTCTAACCTTTAAGTGTTTAGATAGAAGCCGTGAGCTAAGTAACTTAGCAGCTGAATAATAATACGAAAAAAGTTAATTAGCAAAATAAAATAAAATATTAAGCGATAATCAAATGTACACTTGAAAAACACTAAAAGTTTAAATCTAAACAATTATGAAAAATAGGTAAAATCCTTAGTTTGCAAAGATTTATTGTTTTTATAGCCCTAGATTTTATCAGATAAATACAAATTCCAAAATCAAAAGCAACAAAAATAAAAATGGGTAGACGTTAATCTAATTGTAATAGTCCAACTTAACATTGGTTTGCTGCCCTTGCCGGAACACGTATCGTCTGGATAAAACGTTGTCCGGCTTAACACTTTTAGTTTTACATTTGTTGTATTCACAACACATTAACTAAATAAGAAGAAACTTTAGAATTCTCTAAAATTGATAAAAACAATACAAAAAGAGAGTTAAAAATGTATAAAGATAATAAGACTCTGTTTTGATTATTTTTTTTATATACAGCTCAGTTATTATCCTGCTTACTTCAAAAAATCGATCTTGAGAACATGGCCTTTTTTGTATTCATAGGAATTTCCAAACATAACAAAAACCCAGTTTTGAGGATATTTGAAGGAAAATATTCTAAAAAGGTAAATGATGGAAAATGATGAAACTTATATAAATTACGCATCTTTACGATGAGTATAACAGATATAAGTTCGGTGGCTGAGACTTAGATGGTTTGCGGAATATCAAATTCTTTTCGCTGTAAAAAAAAAATAGTTTTCTTTTAAAATGTTTAAATCCGATTATTTTTCATATTTCAATACGAAAGAAAAAGAAGAGTGATGACGAGCGTACTATCTATATTTTTGGTCTACAAAATACATTACCTAAGTAGCGAGGAAAATGTCATAAAAAATCTGGTGCGGGCAACACACGACTTTCACTTACTTCCTTTTTTAAAATCAATGAAAGAATTTTCTAATACAGTTAGAGATAAAAATACGTGAAACTATTTAAGAATTAATTAAATTGAATTTATATAGAAACATGTGTTTTATTAAAAAATATATTATATTATTATCTAAAATAATCAGTTAGTTTTATGCTTTTCATCACTCTCTATTAACTTTTAAAAGCTTGAGTATAAGATAATATTTTTTCTAAAATCTTTAGCTTTCCAACGGTATATCATACATGTATATTACTGCTCTTATGTTCAAAAACAAAAAATTGCATAAAAAAAATATTTTTTCAGTTTTCTTGTTTAGTTGTTTTTCAAATTCACTTAACTTGCATATTTAGCTGTTTTTCATCAGTGGTAACAAGACAATATAGTTATTTTTACATAATCAACAAAATTATAGGTACTTTAGAAGAAGAAAATTTGAAATATCGGTATTTAAGCCCTGTCAGACTATTTCAAACAGAATGAAACCTACATGATTTAAAAATGGCTCTTCTGGTTAGACGATATTGATGAAAAAGTTTTTGTAACATCTCGGACGTATAGTTGTCTCAAATATGGAATTTTAGTTTTAAAGGACTTTTCGTTTCCGCCCATGAGTTTTTTCACACACAGACTTAAAACAGAAATTTAAAAATTATAGTCAAGCAAAATGATAATATTGTTCAATTATACGATATATTTAACGATACCCATAAGATTATTGTTTAGTGAAGTCCACATTTAAACATTGATTTAAAATGAACAAATGCATGAGCATAGATTCATATAATAACATAGAATTTACTTGATAATGCACAAAATTTTATAAGATGTACAATATGAGAAGGAAAACAAATTCAAATCATATCAACTTATATAAAAAAATCTGGTGCGGGCAACACACGACTTTCACTTACCTCGATTTTTAAAATCAATGAAAGAATTTTCAAATACAGTTAGAGATAAAAATACGTGAAACTATTAGGGAATTAATCAAATTAAATTTATATAGAAACATGTGTTTTATTAAAAAATCTATTATAAAATAATCAGTTAGTTTTATCGGCTTTTCATCACTCTCTATTAACTTTTAAAAGCTTGGGTATAAGATAATATTTTTTCTAAAATCTTTAGCTTTCCAACGGTATATCATACATATATATTACTGCTCTTATGTTCAAAAACAAAAAATTGCATTTAAAAAATATTTTTTCAGTTTTCTTGTTTAGTTGTTTTTAAAATTCACTTAACTTGCATATCTAGCTGTTTTTCATCAGTGGTAACAAGATAATATAGTTATTTTTACACAATCAACAAAATTATAGGTACTTTAGAGAAAGAAAATTTAAAATATCGGCATTTAAGCCCTGTCAGACCATTTTAATCCAAATGAAACCTAAATGATATTAAAACCCATTAAATTTTACATCGAGTTTAATCAAAATCGTCGGAACCGTTTTCGAGAAGGTGCAAAATGCATGGTATAAAGTGCCTCTTCTGGTCAGCTCATTTTAATGAAAAAAGTTTTGTCACGTCTCGGGCGTATATTTGTCTTAAATATGAAATTTCAATTTCATAGGACTTACCGTTTCCGCCCGGGAGTTACCACACACACACACAGAACTATTTGCGGGACTTGGTTATTTGGACTCAGGGGACCCTAAAATGTGTATTTCCGTTGAAAACTGGAATTCGAAAATTTTCACGATCGCAATACTTTCCCTTTCTATATATAGTAAGTGAAAGTAAAAATATAACGAAAATTTACATAACCGAAACAATATGCAAGCTATAAAAATTATGGTTAAAAACAGTCACAAGCTTGTAAAACTTTTTCTTGTATATTATTATCATTTCACTGCTTGTAGAAATTTCGATCCCGTAATCATTGTAGGTTCCATTCTGATTGAAACAGTCAGGGCTTAAATACCAATATTTCAAAATTTCTCTTCTAAAGTACCTATAATTTTGTAGATTTTATGACATTGACCATATCATCTGATTAGAACCGCTAAAAAGCAGGTAAATATATAAGTTGAACGAATTCGATATCCAACTAAAGGAGAAAACTGAAAACATATTGTTTTAATGCAATTTTTGTGTTTTTGAACATAAGAACAGTAATATAGATGAATAATATACCGTTGGAAACCTTTACAAAAAATACTATCTTATACGAACTATTGTAAAAATTAACGGAGACTGAAGAAAAACTGATAAAACAAACTGATTGTCGTAGATAATAATATAATAGATTATTTAAAAAAAACACATGTTTCTATTAAAATCCAATTTAAATAATTCTTTAGCAATTTATTTTCGTTTATAGATTCTTGAATTAATATAAATAATGAAGGTAAGTGAAAGTATTTTGTTGCGCCACCAGCTTTTTTTATAATATCATTATGTTATATCATTTATCATTATTACTATCCATTACTGTGGAAGGATATAATGTTATAAAATAAATACCAAACATTATAAGTTAAGAAGTTTTAGTTACCTATACTGAAGAATTTTTCAACATTTCACGTAGCACATGACACCGAAATTAGAAGCTTGTGGTGCGAGGAATTTCTCCAACTTAAATGGCGTATGGACCTTGTAATGATTAAATGCTTGAGGTTATGACAGGGAGTTTAGGATTACCAGCAGTCTAAATAATACTTAATATTACTCTTGTTAAGTCCCAAATAGTATTATAGAATTATTTCATGTTTATCTTAACATTTTTTACTTTTACTTACCTATATATATATGGAATATATAGTAATGGAAAGTATTGCGATCGTGAAAATTTTCGAATTACAGTTTTCATGAAAAATACACGTTTTAGGGTCTCCTGAGTACAAATGACCAAGTCCTGAAAAAAGGTCTGTGTGTTTATGGTGAGTCCTTTGAAACTGAAATTTCATATTTAAGACAACTAAAGGCCCGAAATGTTACAGCAACTTTTTGATTAAAATCAGCTAACTAGAAGAGCCACTTTATACCATGCATTTTGCGCCTTTTTACGATTTCTCAAAAACGGCTAAAACGATTTTGATTAAACTCGCTATAGCGGTGTAAAATTGGACTGCCTTTAATATCATGTAGGCTTCATTTTTATTGAAATAATCTTACAGGGCTTAAATGCCGATATTTCAAAATTTCTTCCTCTAAAGTATCTCTAATTTTGTAATTTCTATGAAATCGACCATATCATCTTAATAACATTGATAAAGGGCGGCTAAATATGCAAGTTGGTCGAATTTAATGATAAACGAAAGGATAAAAGAGCAAAACTATTTTTTTAATGTAATTTTTGTTTTTTTTGATAATAAGAACTAAAACTGAAAAATATTTTTAATGCAATTTTTTGTTTTTGAACATAAAGCAGTAAATTATGTAGAATACCGTAGAAAGAGAAGATTTTAGCAAAAATATTATCTGATTCACAAAGTTGTAAAATGTAATATAAAGTGACTTATGGGGAATAAAGGTATTACTGATTAACAATTTAATATAGTTATATTATTTAATCTGTCTCCAACGAAAATGAATACACGTATTTATTAAAATCAACTTAAAATATTTTTCATATTGAATTATATTAATAGCTTTTAAATTTATTTTAACAGTTTAGGGAAGTGAAAGTCGTGTGTAATCCGCACGAGATTTTTTTAAGGTGTTTTGACGCCACGAGACCAGTTTTATTTTATTTTTTTAAACTAATTTTTACGAAGACATCAAGAAAACAAAAGGTTAACATCATGTTTCAAAACATTAACGATTCAGGATATGATAGTGTCTTACATAAGATTTGTATAGAAAAATAAATTCCATAATTTATAAAAAAAAAAAAAAAAATCTCGTTGATGTCAAAATTACAGCTATTTTAGTAAAAATTGTCTTAAAAAATCCGGTGCGGGCAACACTCGACTTTCACTTACCTCCGTTTTTAAAATCGATTAAAGAATTTCCTAATACAGTTAGAGATAAAAATGAGTGAAACCATTAAAGGATTAATTAAATTGAATTGATATAGAAACATGCGTTTTATTAAAAACTCTATTATATTATTATCTTAAATAATCAGTTAGTTTTATCGGCTTTTTATCACTCTTTATTCAATTTTACAAGCTTGTGTATAAAATAATATATTTTCTAAAGTCTTTCTCTTTCAAACGGTATATTATACGTCTATATTACTGTTCTTATGTTCAAAAACAAAATTGGCGCTATACTTCATTGACAAGCCGCCAGGTTGCAGCCCCGTCAACATGAATTTTCCTTTTCGGGAACCTAAAAAACAATTAGTTTTATAGGCTTTTCATCACTCTCCATTACCCTTTACAATTCCGTGATTCAGATAATATTTTTTCTAAAATCTTTAGCTATCCAACGGTATATTATACATCTATATTACTATTTTTTTGTTCAAAAACACAAAAATTGCTTGAAAAAATTTGTTTACACTTTTCTCCTTTAGTTGTGTATCAAATTCGCTCAACTAGCATATTTAGTCGTTATCTATGAATGCTAATAATATGATGTGCCTATTTTTTTAAATCTACAAAATCAAAGGTACTTTAGAAGAAGAAAATTTAAAATATCGTAATTTAAGCCCTGTCAGACTATTTCAATCAGAATGAAATATACATCATATTAAAGCCTATCAAATTTTACATCGATATATAGAGTTTAATAAAAATCGTTAGAGCTGTTTTTGAGGAAATCGTAAAAAGGTGCAAAAAATGCATGTTATAAAGTGGCTCTTCTGGTAAGCCGATTTTAATGAAAATGTTGCTGTAACATCTCGGGTGTATAGATGTCTTAAATATGAAATTTCCGTTTCCTACGACTTACCGTTTTGTCGCTAGACTCACCACACACACGCGCACACACACACCCACACACACACACAGCTCTTTTTTCGGGACTTGGTTATTTGGACTCAGAAGACCCTAAAACGTGTATTTCCGTCGAAAACTGGAAGTCGAAAATTTTCACCTTTACTATATATAGTAAGTGAAAGTAAAAACATTGTATCTGGGATTGTAAGGCTTAGTGAACCCAGAGGTTTAATGCCGATACCACCAAATGTTGCCTACAAAGATTTATCCAATGATCACCGCTCAAGTACCCGAGATCAGACCACAATCCTCCTATCGACGCTTCGACCTACCTCTCGGACGCCTACCAATTGGTTCAGCGCATATCAACGTTTTCGGAATTCGTTTTTCACTCAGTCTAATTATGATTCTATGGTATCAAAAAAATTTTTTTTAATTTATTATTATTTACCCGTTAGAAAAGGCGTCCATTTTTGTTACATAAAGTGAGAGTTTTTTTTCGCACTGCAAGCATCTACAGTTTTTTTATTAAATTCAATAATGACTTGCCTCAAGCCTCTCAGAGGTATGTAGTTCAGCACACTCTGCTCTACAAACTAATACCAATATCACCCACCTGAATGCATTTATTGATGTATTTTTTATAGCTCAAAGTTATTGGTCTAAAATAAGAAAAAAATTCAATTTTTTAAGGGCAGTTTTTCAAAGAAGGGATAACTTCTTAGGCTTAATATGTTTTTTGCTGGTACATTATACAGAATAGTTACTTTCTAGAGAATATCGCTGATGAAGTTACCATCCTTAAAGAAATATCCAATTTTAAAAAGGAATTTTTGAATTTATTGACCAGTGATATCTCTGATGGTGGACCAGATACAAATCTCAAAATTACGCACTTAAGAGAAGTTAATGACGTCAAACTTCAGTATAAATTTCAACTTTGAGATACCATTGAAAGTCATGGGAAAAAATCACAAAGATAAGTCTTTAATATGTTTTATAATACTTGCAACAGGCCAGGATGACGGAATAAAGCATATCAATTAGCTTTTTAAATGAGACATATAGTTCTCCACACTCTGGCCTACAAATCGAAACCATTATCACTTAACCTTATGTATTTCTTTTTAATAGCTCACAAAAAAAAAAAAAAAAAAAAAAAAAATACGGACGTTTTTCAGAGGAATCATTTTTCAGCCTTAATATTTTTGTTCTTTCTAGACTACACATTGTAGTTTCTTCCTACAAAGTAGTAGTAATGAGAATATTACGAGGGAAGAAATCGAAATTCAGGCAGGCATAGGGACTGCCGATAGAAGTTAAAACTTTTTTTAAATTCGCGATTTGCACTGAAATTTCGTGGAAAGAAGAGTACGTTTGTAAAAGTAGATTATAGGGCTACTCACTACGTTTGCTATATTTGTGATATTGTGCTAATACATCAATTTTATACAGGAAATAACTGCAGAAACTCGATGGGTTTAGCAAAATAACACAAATAGTATGCTATAGCAAACGTAGTGAGTACCCCTTATGTTGAGAATCCATGTTTTGTTATTATTTCATTTAACTGTAAAACATCATCACTTTTTAGAGATATATCATCTTGAATTATGCCATTGTAATCTTAATGAGACTGTATCACTGTATGTTTCAAAAAATTGATTTATCTGTGAATGGATTAAAATAATCGCTCATTTTTTTTCTTCGTTGTTGATATTAAAGTTATAGAGTATTAGGCAGTGGAATAAATGAACCTTCTACTAGACAGCTTGTTTATTACTGCTATATACACAAACAACATGGCGCAGGGGACGCTACCAACTGGACTGTACTGTTTGTTGTTGGGCTGCTGTACACCTAGGTGGAAGTTCAGTGCCACAACTATCTTTACATATACAATCGATATTTAACACACCCCCTCAATTGAATGTTTTCAAATATATACATACACAAGTAAATATTCAATTGTATCTCACATACAAAACAAGTAAAAATATTATTCTACTACAAAATTCTACACCACAAAACAAGTAAAAATATTATTCTATTATAAAATTCTACACAACAAAACAAGTAAAAATATTATACTATTACAAAATTCTATACAATTTTAGCACAATATATATAAATGACATTAATATATTAATTAATTAAAGCCTTCCGAAACATTTGAAACTTATCAAAGGCAAGTGGTTTTGTGAACAAATCTGCCACATTGCGGTCAGAATTGATGTGTTCCACAGATATTATTTCTTTGGAAATAAGATCTTTAACAAAATGGAATTTTATATCAATGTGTTTAGCTCGTTTAGAGTTTTCACAATTCTTTATAAAAGCTATAGCACTAGTGTTATCCACCAACAGTTTTCCACTTAATGTTTCACCACTAAACTCACTAATTATACCACTTAAACTCACAATTTCCTGTGATGCCATTCCTGCTGCAATGTACTCTCCGCTTCCATCGTTGAAAGAGCCACACATGCTTGCTTTCTTGAATGCCAAGCTATGGGATTGCTTCCGCAGAATGCTGCAAAGCCACTTACACTCTTTCGTGTTTCTATGTCACCTGCCCAGTCAGCATCTGAATAACCAATAAGTCCTAGGTTCTCACTTGGTTTGAAAGTAAGACCCATATCTCTAGTTTCTTTGAGATATCTGAGTACTCGTTTTGCAGCTTTCCAAGACTGCTGAGTAGCTTTATCTAAACATCTAGATAAATAGCTAATTGGGAATGATAAATCTGGTCGAGTTGTTGTGCTCAGATACATAAGTCCACATACCAAGCTCCTGTATGGTATATTTTCATCTAAAGGTGGACTATCAGCGTTAAGCTTAAAACCAACCTCCATGGGGGTTGATACCTTCCTGCACTCTACCATATTATAATCTTCAAGGAGTTTATCAATAAAGCGGGTTTGTGTAACCCTTATTTTCTTTTCTTGCCTTTCAATCTTCATCCCTAAAAATTGAGAAGCCTTCATTTCTTTAATGCTGAACTCTCCTTTTAAATTGTTCACTAATTCTTCAATAGCCTTTTCATCCCCTGTAATTAGGCCATCATCCACAAAAAGAACAAAGAACACCCTACTCTTGTAGTAAAGGCATAAATCATATTGGGATCTTTTAAATCCCAATTTTAACATAAAAGAATTAAATCTTTCATTCCAATACTTCGGTGCTTTCTTAAGTCCATAAAGTGGCCTATTTAGTCTCAGAGTTTTTGTAGAACAACTTACACCTTTAGGTGGTTTTATAAATACAGGATAGTCCAGTGAGCCATTGAGAAAGGCTGTTGGCACATCAACTTGTCTAATACTCCAATCGTTTTGGCACGCAAATGACAACAGAGTTCTTACAGTATCCATTCGGCAAACTGGTGAGTAATTAAATACACAATCACCTTGAGTTTGTTCTTCAAACCCTCTTGCTACCAATCTGGCCTTTTTGATTCCATCTTCCTTCACTGTGAAAACCCATTTAGTTGTGATTGGGACACTTCCATTCGGTGCTTCCTCTTCAGACCAAGTGTTCATCTTCTCATGAGCTTTTAGTTCTTTAATAATGGCTTCCTGCCATTCCTCCTTTTTATTAGCATCCTCATAAGATGATGGAACTCCATCTGATCGGCTTACCATACAGTATGCATTATATAACTCATAATCATTTAGGAAATGAGGTTTTGACCGGTTTCTCTGAGGTCTAGAAGTTTCTTCTGAATGCTCTGGATTGGATTCTTCATTCTGAAGTCTTGAAGGGTTTTCTGACTGCTCTGGATTACAATCATTCTGAGGTCTAGAAGTTTCTTCTGGCTGCTCTGAAATATTAGTGTTATTCTCTTCACCATTTTTCCTTCCCTCTTCATAGCTTCCACCACTATTATGATAGACAATAGGTACATTTTTAACTTCTTTATAGGGCATTTGGCTCTCCTCGAATATCACATCTCTAGATCTAATAACTTTCTGCTCATCTGGCAACCAAATCCTATACCCACCACCACAATAACCAACCATCACCCCCTCCTTGCTTCTGGGATCCAATTTGGAACCTTTAGGAAGAATGGTAGGCCATGCTCGGCAACCAAATATACGAAGTTTAGACAGATCATTTCTACCATTCCATTTTAATGAGGGAGTTTCACCTTTATTTAAGGCTGAAGTAGGTGACCTATTCAGTTCATAAGCACAACATCGAGCTGCTTCCCTCCACAAGAACTTGGGGATGCCGGAATCTGATACCTTAGTACGCATCATATCTAATAGTGTCCTATTCACTCTTTCACTCTTTCCGTTCATTTGAGGGCTATATGGCAAAGAATATTCTAATCTTATACCTTTATCTGAACAATATTTTCGAAAAAATTTAGATGTAAATTCTCCTCCATTATCTAAACGTAGCCTTTTCACCGGGACACCCTGCTGCCTTTCTAGTTCCGCTATATAATCCATCAGGTTTGTTTCAGCTTCGCTCTTCATATGGAGAAGTTTAACATACACAAAATGAGTGAAGTCATCTAAAATCACCTGCATATACCTATGGCCTTCAACTGATTCAGGATTGAAAGGACCACATATATCAGAGTGAATTAATTCACCCACCTTTGATGTGTGTTTCCTATTATTTGAAAAGGGTTGTCTAGTAGCTTTACCTTCAATGCATGCCGAACACTTCTTGTCACTATAGGGTAATCCTAAACTTTTGAGTCCATGCCGATTCAAATGTCCTAGCCGTTTATGCCATAGATCTCCATCCGTAGCACTTGAAATGTTGCACTTGACTTGATTATCACTGGGTTCATCAAACGTAAATATGTACAATCCATTCACTCGTGGACAACTCAGCTTAAAATTTCTTCCACAGATTTTCATCTCCTTAGAATCTGTAATCACTTTTAAGCCTTTTGAGGTAACTGCACTCACTGATAATAAATTATGTTTTAACCCCGGAACTATCAAACCTTTAATGTTTACAATCCTACCTTGAGAGGTTACTCTTAGGGTACCTTCTTTTCTAGTAAACATCTTATCACCAGTAGCTATATGTATGGCAACATCATGATCAAGATTCGAAACATTTGACAAAAGGGGTTCCAATTCTGCTTTAAAAAGATGGTTACTCGCACCTGAATCGACTAAAAACACATTGTTAGATGATAGTTTAATATTACCACAATTTAGGGCCACCATTACAACTTCTTCATCTACATCTGCTGAATTACCCTGGATTGTTCCTCTTCTTTTCCCACGAAAGCTTCTATTAAAGGATTTACTTCCACGGTTCTGCTTATTTTTGGGACACTGTGCCTTGAAATGTCTTTTATCCCCACATATAAAGCAACCACTCTGTGCTTTAAATGATACTTCTGATGTAGTAACTGACGCCATAGTACCGGTAAACAAAAATCACTAATAAAATAATATCACTTCGCGACTACGCGTTGACACTATACACAAATACTATGCTCTGCACAAAAATACTCTGGGCCCATAACCTATTAAAGTTATAGAGTTATTAGGCAGTGGAATAAATGAACCTTCTACTAGACAGCTTGTTTATTACTGCTATATACACAAACAACATGGCGCAGGGGACGCTACCAACTGGACTGTACTGTTTGTTGTTGGGCTGCTGTACACCTAGGTGGAAGTTCAGTGCCACAACTATCTTTACATATACAATCGATATTTAACAGTTGACTTTTTTGCCTGTGTTGATATAGACGACCATTAATTTTCTCTTCATCTTCAATTTTGGCAATATAATTTGAATTATTTTCTATTAGAAGAAATTAGCAAAATGCATGGTATAAAGTAGATCTTCCGGTCAGCCGATTTTGATGAAAAAGATTCTGTAACATCTCGGACGTGTAGTTGTCTTAAATATGAAATTTCAGATTCATAGGACTTTTCATTTTCGCCCGGGAGTTACCACACACACACACACAAACACACACACACACACACATACACACACACAGAACTTTTCAAGGGACTTGGTCATTTGGACTCAGAAGACCCTAAAACGTGTATCCCTGCGAAAACTGGAATTCGAAAATTTTCACGATCGCAATACTTTCCCTTGCTATATATTTCATATATAGGTAAGTGAAAGTAAAAATGGTTCTTGACCTAATATATTTACTTATTTAAATTATTTTTAATCTTGAAAATAGGGACAAGACACCAAAACGACGATGAAAAAAAAGATGTAAATAATTATATCAATAGATTCTAAAACATCGGAAGACCTCACATAATCATCAAGGTAGATATTCGGGCTGAAACATTTCTTCCATAAGACTTAAAATTTTTTAATAAATCAGCATGACCTTTCGGGATCTTCTCCTATCTTCAGAAGTCTACAAAGTAAAATTATCAATTCCCATTACATTAAAAAAAAGACTATAGTGAAGTGAATGGTTAAAAACGTTTTGAAAAAAATTTATTATAAGTTAGGTGTCCATTAATAACATTATTATACAACAAATTTTAAATTCAATAGGAGGTATTAAAAACAAATAATTTAACAATGTTACATAGTAATAAGTTAAAACAATAAATAAATATTTTAAAATTACCTGGTTATATATTTTGAACTTTAATTGTTCCTACTAGCATTTTCACTGCTTTTAAAATACAGTCATAAGTAGCATTAATAAATTTATTTAGTTATAAGAGTTTTGAAAATGAAATGAAATTTGCTATCTGCTCATGCAATAAGAAAATATGCTAACCAATGATAAAGAAGTGCAAAACTACAACTATAAAATAGATTTTAAAAACAAATGGCCATCACCATAGCAAGATGAAGAATCAAAAAATATATAAAATTTTTCTTTGTTGGAAACATTAATTTCCAATTACATAACATAACAATAAAAATGATTACCTACAGAAACACACCTAATTTTGTCCACTTTTCTTAGCCCTGCAATAAATTCTAAAACTTTGTATGTTAGTTAACATTTTTTTTTTCTAAAATGTTTAGCTACCTAAATGAACATCTATTCTTATTTGCATAAAAAAAAAAAGAAATGAAACCTTAAAAAATATTTCTACCATTTTCTCCTTCAGTTTATTATTTCATATTTACCTCTATTTTTTCAATTCTAACATCATGAAATGGTTAGCTATTTTGAATCAACAAAATCAATGGTACATAAGAGGATATTTTTTGTCATATTTGGCTTTTATACCCTGTCACGAAACTTCAATCAGTCTCCTAAATGAAATTTCTGTTATGTACGACTTATTGTTTCGTAGTTAGACTTACCACACACACACATACCCCCTTTTTGATAGACATGGTCATTTGAAATAAGGGGGGGAGACTCTAAAACATGATATCATTTAAAAACTCAAGTTTGATAATGTTCACTATCACAATACTTTCTCTCGCTGTATGTCTCGTATATATATGTGAAATTGGGAATTAGTTTAATTGATCCAAGCAAGACTTTACGAAGTTATCCAGGATAGAATTGACGACCTTTTTTACAATATTTTTGTATGACCCTCACTTTAAAAAATAAAAAAATTGTATTGAATTATTTTTTACTCTTTTAACCTATTATATAAAAAAATGTTTAAAAATATTACAGATGAATATGGCACTATGATGCTGAAAGCTACATTTGCATCTTAATAAAGAAATATAAAGTATGGGTTGTTTTTTGGCATAATTTACCTTAATTATTATATTTTTCAAGTATTTCATCTTCATTATTATTATATAAGTCATTGTTTATCATTGGTTACTCACTAAGTATGTTATTTCGTTACTCCTATTATTATTTATATAGCATTTCCAAGTCAATTGTAACCTTTTCCAAGTCAAATGTAACTTTTTCCAAGTCAAATGTAACCTTTTCCAAGTCAAATGTAACCCTTTCCATTTCAAATGTCACCTTTTCCAAGTCAAATGTCACCTTTTCCATTTCAAATGTTACCTTTTCCAAGTCAAATGTCACCTTTTTCTTCACTTCTAGCCTTAAATATTCCGTTTTATTTATTTATTTATTGAAAAATAATTAGTTTAATTAACATTATGACTTTTTTAATAATTTTGGCATATAATAAATGATATTTTTTTTGGGTCTCTTAGATATTTGATATCAAGTTCTGTTTTTTACTAGCTAATATTTAAAAAAAATTAATTATCCTCTTTTTAGTTTTAAGATAGTTGTTGATTTTGATTTTTTAGATAGGAGGGGTAGTTTTTTGGAATAATTAATGTGTTTTCGGGTATTATAATTAAATTTTTCGAGCTGTATTTTTGATCGCTCGCGTGCATTTTAACTCGCATTAAATTTTAATGTTTTTTATTGATATAGGGATTAATAAATGTGCTTTCGGGTGGTTATGATTACGTTTTTCGAGCTGTATTTTTTATCGCTCATGCGTATTTCAACTCGCATTTACTTTTAATGTTTTTATTGATATAGGGATTAATTATTTTGCTTTCGGGTGGTTATGATTACGTTTTTCGAGCTGTATTTTTTTCGCTCGCGCTTATTTTAACTAAAATTTACTTTTTATGTGTTTTATTGATATAGGGATTAATTAATGTGCTTTCGGGTGGTTATGATTACGTTTTTTGAGCTGTATCTTTTATCGGTCTTGCGTATTTCAACTCATATTTACTTTTAATATTTTTTATTGATATAGGGATTACTTAATGTTCTTTCGGGTGGTTATGATTAAGTTTTTTCGAGCTGTATTTTTTATCGCTCTCGCTTATTTTAACTAAAATTTATTTTTTATGTTTCATATTGATATAGGTGTTGAAAATTGTGTTTTCGGGTCCTATAATTATGTTTTTTTAGTTTTATTTATTTATCGCTCCCGTGCATTTTAACTCGCATTAAATTTTAATGTTTTTTATTGATATAGGGATTAATTAATGTGCTTTCGGGTGGTTATGATTACGTTTTTCGAGCTGTATTTTTTATCGCTCATGCGTATTTCAACTCGCATTTACTTTTAATGTTTTTTATTGATATAGGGATTACTTAATGTTCTTTCGGGTGGTTATGATTAAGTTTTTCGAGCTGTATTTTTTATCGCTCTCGCTTATTTTAACTAAAATTTATTTTTTATGTTTCACATTGATATAGGTGTTGAAAATTGTGTTTCGGGTCCTATAATTATGTTTTTTTAGTTTTATTTATTTATCGCTCCCGCGCATTTTAACTCGAATTTACTTTTAATGTTTTTTATTTATATAGAGATAATTAATGTGCTTTTGGGTGGTTATGATTACGTTTTTGAGCTGTATCTTTTATCGCTTATGCGTATTTCAATTCGGATTTACTTTTGATATTTTTTATTGTTATAGACGTTTGTAATTATCTTTTCGGGTCTTGTGATTACGTTGTTTAAGCTGTTTTTATTGTCGCTTGCTCTCATTTAAACTTGCATTTGCAGTGGTCTTTGTTTGGTTTTGTTTTAGGGGATTCTCATAACGTGTTTTGAACTTTATTCTTTTATGCGCTTGGGAATTTCTACAAACCGTAGGTATTATGTTATAATATGATGTAAAAATTATTTATTGTTTTTTTGCAAGATCTGATTACATTTTTGATTTAGACGTTACATCGCGATTGCGCATTCTTTTAGATCACTTTTCATTTAAGTTAAAATGTGCTAGCTATAAATAAATGTCATAAACTCTATTAGTATTCCCGAAAACACTATAAACGATCCCTCTATCGAATATTTATGAAATAGAAACAGTAACTTAAAATGAGTAAAAGCGATAACAAATTTGGTTCAAATAATGTTATCAGAACACCCGAAAATAGAATAAACGATTCCTCAATTAAATTATCAAATAATTGTAAGACCAAGTTAGGAAGCGGATCCTTTACAAAAGATTTAGTTGAAAAAATTACTCAGGACGCTAGAAAAGGAACTACAACTAATCCTTATATAAAATAATAATAATAAAAAAAAAAAAAAAAAACCTAAACGATGTATATTCCAGCAACGTTATAATGAGAACCAAAAACAAAACAATCAATCCCAATATCAATAAAAAAATATCAAAAATAAAGGCGAGTTGAAATCCGCACGAGTGATAATAAAAAAGCTTTTAAACATTTTCATAACCCCGCGAAAACACAAGGATAGATCTCTATAAAAATAAAAAGATTAAAAGTAAATAGAAGTTGAAATACGCATGAGCGATAAAACATACAGCTCGAAAAACGTAATCATAACCACTCGAAAGAACATTAAGTAATCCCTATATCAATAAAAAATATTAAAAGTAAATTTGAGATGAAATACGCATGAGCGATAAAAAATACAGCTCAAAAAACGTAATAATAACTACCCGAAAGCACATTAATAAATCCCTATATCAATAAAACACATAAAAAGTAAATTTTAGTTAAAATAAGCGCGAGCGAAAAAAATACAGCTCGAAAAACGTAATCATAACCACCCGAAAGCAAAATAATTAATCCCTATATCAATAAAAAACATTAAAAGTAAATGCGAGTTGAAATACGCATGAGCAATAAAAAATACAGCTCGAAAACCCTTATGATAACCACCCGAAAGCAAAATAATTAATCCCTATATAAATAAAAAACATTAAAAGTAAATTCGAGTTAAAATGCGCGGGAGCGATAAATAAATAAAACTAAAAAAACATAATTATAGGACCCGAAACACAATTTTCAACACCTATATCAATGTGAAACATAAAAAATAAATTTTAGTTAAAATAAGCGAGAGCGATAAAAAATACAGCTCGAAAAACTTAATCATAACCACCCGAAAGAACATTAAGTAATCCCAATATCAATAAAAAATATTAAAAGTAAATATGAGTTGAAATACGCATGACCGATAAAAGATTCAGCTCAAAAAACGTAATCATAACCACCCGAAAGCACATTAATTAATCCCTATATCAATAAAACACATAAAAAGTAAATTTTAGTTAAAATAAGCGCGAGCGAAAAAAATACAGCTCGAAAAACGTAATCATGACCACCCGAAAGCAAAATAATTAATCCCTATATCAATAAAAAACATTAAAAGTAAATGCGAGTTGAAATACGCATGAGCGATAAAAAATACAGCTCGAAAAACGTAATCATAACCACACGAAAGAACATTAAGTAATCCCTATATCAATAAAAAACATTAAAATTTAATGCGAGTTGAAATACGCATGAGCGATAAAAAATACAGCTCGAAAAACGTAATCATAACCACCCGAAAGCACATTAATTAATCCCTATATCAATAAAAAACATTAAAACTTAATGCGAGTTAAAATGCACGCGAGCGATCAAAAATACAGCTCGAAAAATTTAATTATAATACCCGAAAAAAACATTAATTATTCCAAAAAACTACCCCTCCTATCTAAAAAATCAAAATCAACAACTATCTTAAAACTAAATAGACGATAATTAATTTTTTAAATATTAGCTAGTAAAAAACAGAACTTGATATCAAATATCTAAGAGACCCAAAAAAAATATCATTTATTATATGCCAAAATTATTAAAAAAGTCATAATGTTAATTAAACTAATTATTTTTCAATAAATAAATAAATAAAACGGAATATTTAAGGCTAGAAGTGAAGAAAAAGGTGACATTTGACTTGGAAAAGGTTACATTTGACTTGGAAAAGGTTACAATTGACTTGGAAATGCTATAATTTATATATCGATTTAATAACAAAAGATGTATATATGTTTTAAATGAGTAAATAAAGTTCTTGGAAGTACAGAATGCCTATTTAAATATATAAAAATACATGGAGCTTCATCGAGTTGAATAAATGAAAATAAACTATATTAAAGTATGGAGAGTCACATTAAACATGTGATCAATAATGCTTTGCATCTAAAGAAAAAAATGGATGAACCTACACATTAGATCAACATAAAAGTATACATAGTAAATCTAAAATTTATTTTTTAAAACAAAATATAATCAATAATAAAATACGACCACATATTTATTATAAATTACATATTTTGGACAACCTTTTTTGTAATCAATTCCTAATCAATAACAATTTTACTGATAGATTCACAAATCTTAGCAAGAAAATAATTAATTTAAAATAAAACAAATGTATTGGATAATGAACAAAATAAAATTAAAGATAGATGATTTGATTAAATTTATACGTTCAGAATATAATCACACATCTTAAGAATAAAAAAAAGTAATATATAGGTACATAAATGAATTAAATGATACCAACTTTCTCATAATGGTAAATAAACTAGATAAAAAACTAAATAGGAACATAAAATATCCTAGAACCAACAAACTATAAATACCCAGAATAATAAATAATAATAGGAGTAACGGAATAACATACTTAGTGAGTAACCAATGACATAACCAGTGATAAACAATGACATATATAATAATAATGAAGATGAAATACTTGAAAAATATAATAATTAAGGTAAATTATGCCAAAAAACAGCCCATACTTTATATTTCTTTATTAAGATGCAAATGTAGCTTTCAGCATCATAGTGCCATATTTATCTGTAATATTTTTAAACATTTTTTTATATAATAGGTTAAAAGAGTAAAAAATAATTCAATACAATTTTTTTATTTTTTAAAGTGAGGGTCATACAAAAATATTGTAAAAAAGGTAATGCAATACTATGTCATATTTATAAATATTATTAAGTTTGTAGCATTTTACAACGTTTTAAACAATAAATTTAACAAAAAGAGAAAAGAAATAACACATTGAAAATATCATAACTAAGTGAAATACCTAAAATATGTTACTTATGTAAATAAATCAAGATTTAAACAAAAACAAAATAAAATAATAAATACTAATAAAACAAAATTAAGCACAACAAGATTACAAAAACTCAACTGCCTTCCTACAATCGATATTAAGTTGATTGAAGTCTACTGATTTTATGAAATTTATTAAATATTTTTTAAATTATGTCATCAGTCTCTGTTCTTTTTCTGGCCTAGTCCCGTGTTCTAGTAAAATGTTCTGTATTAGTTTTGCTCGTACGTGGTCTAATTGTTTACATTCATATATTAAAAGTCGAAAATTTTGTATGTCTCCATCGTATGGGCATTTGTCGTCTTGTAGTATGTTAAAGCGTAAGTATTGTTTTGTTTGTCCAAGTTCAGTCAGAAATTGTGTCAGCATGTAGTTATTACTTAATATATTTTTGTAGCAGTGGTGTGTGATAAGGGGAACAAATCTGTGAAGGCTTGGTGACTTCGGTGAAGTAACCCAGGAACGGTTCCAATTTACTATCGTCTCCTTCCTCATCTCCCCTTTGATGTGAGATATTGAATGGAATGTATGACGTTCATACTGTCAGTGTAGATAGTTATGTCTGTCAATACATCTGTCATATTGTCAAGGAGATATTCTGTCATTCTGAGAACAGCTAGTTTCTCTGCCTGGTTGTTCGAGCATTCCAATCCTAGCTTGCGTTGAGCTTCAAACATTTTTCCATGTTTATTTTTTAGAAACCATGCACATCCTACGTTCTCTCCATCCTTGCTCCCGTCTGTAAATATTTCTGTCTTTGTATTTGATTCATTTTGTACCCTTGTTTCTGTCTTCGTATCTGGGTCAATTTGTACTTCTATCATTATGTTTGGTGGTGTTATGGATGAATCCAATTTTTGCATTGATATAGGAGGTCTATTCTGTCGTGCAAAATATTTTTATAGTCTGCATGTCGTTTTTTAATGTTAACTTGTTCTGCAGTCTCTTTTATTTTGAACTCTATTGGAATTATTCCATCCAAAACACAAGCAGCTTCTTGAGACATAATGTGGTATGCCTTACATGTTTTTATGGGCATCAGTCTTTGGAGCCTTCAAAGTTTCATAAGATTGGTTTTTTGGAGCATAGCTTTATGCCATACGTTTTCTTAACATCAAAAATGGATGCTATGTTTGGAAACAAGCAATCAAATTGGAGCTGTTATTTAAATTTTACTTCTTATCTCATTGTTAGCCTGCCTTACACGATAATCAAATAATAAATAAATAAATACTATAATTATAAAAATGGGTATATTACAATATATATATATAAATATATATATATATATATATATATATATATATATATATATATATATATATATATATATATATATATATATATATATATATATACACATACATACATACATATATGTTTTTTTTTTTATTTTAAGAATATTACTGATACATCAAGCTTTACATTATATTAAGTTTGTAAGTGTGTTTCTTCTATATCAAGAATTTTACAGGAAAAACAATTAAAGAGCCATACTTGATTATTAATCCTAACCTATAGAATGGGTAATTAACACTGAATTACTTATTTTTCTCAATTTAAAAACATCCTTTGTAATATTTAAACAGTTTTAATGTTTTATTCAAGTAAATTAACAATATTTTTAATAGTTCATCCTGACATTTTTATATTATCATTATGTTAATTTCACTTACCTATGTATGAAATAATGATGTAATTTAGTTGACCATTGAGAAATTAGATGAGGAAGATGCTTGGGGTTGCAGTCATTAGAGAGAAACGCATATTAAAACTTGGTGATAATGGTATCAGTGAGCCCAGATGAAGGCCCACAATGTAGGCCAAAAGGTCGGCACATAATTAAAATATCACCAACTTTTAATGTGTGTTTCTCTTTAATGAACGTACCCCCAGCCATCTTCCTCATCTAATATGTGTGAATAATCCTAAATATGTAAAGAAATATATATTAAGGGAAAGTATTGCGATCATGAAAATTTTAGAATTCCAGTTTTCAATGGCAATACACGTTTCAGGGTCTCCTGAGTCCAATCGACCAAGTCCAGCAAAAAGGTCTTTGTGTGTGTGTGTGTGTGTTTATCTTGCATTTTGGACATTTTTACGATTACATCAAATACGGCTCTAACGGTTTTGATTAAACAATACATATTGATGTAAAATTTGATGAGCTTTAATATCATGTAAGTTTCGTTCTGATTGAAATAGTCTGACAGGGTTTAAATGCCGATATTTTAAATTTGCTTCCTCTAAAGTACCTTTAATTTTGTAGATAATAAAAAAAATAACCATAGAATCTTGTTATAACCGATAAAAAACAGATAAATATATAAACTGAACGAATTCGATATCTAACTAAAGGAGAAAACTGCAAAAATATTTTTTTAATGCAATTTTTCGTTTTTGAACATAAGAACGGTAATATACATGTGTAATATACCATTGGAAAGCTAAAGGTTTTAGAAAAAATATTATATTATACAAAATCTTGTAAAAGTTAATAAATATTGATGAAAAGCTGATAAAACTAACTGAGTATTTTAAATCATAATATCATAGATTTTTTAATAAATCACATGTTTGTATAGAAATTCATTTTAATTAATTCTTTATTAGTTTCACTCATTTTTACCTCTTACTGTATTTGAAAATTCTTTAATCATTATCATCATATTAATCATCAATTAATAATTGATACATCAAGCTTTACATTATATTAAGTTTGTAAGTGTGTTTCTTCTATATCAAGAATTTTACAGGAAAAAACAATTAAAGAGCCATACTTGATTATTAATCCTAACCTATAGAATGGATAATTAACACTGAATTACTTATTTTTCTCAATTTAAAAACATCCTTTGTAATATTTAAACAGTTTTAATTTTTTATTCAAGTAAATTAACAATATTTTTAATAGTTCATCCTGACATTTTTATATTGTCATTATGTTAAGAATGATTTTATTATATATTGGCATTTTAATTTCACTAACCTATGTATGAAATATTTTAGAATTTCAGTTTTCAATGGCAATACACGTTTCAGGGTCTCTAAAATACTAAAACGTCTAAATAGGGTTATTTACTTATCAGCCTCTAAACATAAATATTGTTTACTTGTTTATAATATAAATACATTTGCTGAATTCACAAAACTTATTATATTGTTAAAAAGACATGGAAAAGTGCAATTTTTAAGAAAACTTAATTGTAAACACAGTAAAAAATCAACTTTAGACTTTATTAAAAAAAAAAAAAAAAATCAAGTAAATTGGACCAAAAATAAATCAACAACATATTTTTAAGTTTCCTGTAAAATTTTTCAAAAGTGGATATAGTACCTTCAGGAAATGAACGTCTGTGGATGTCTTTGTGTCAACACCAGTTAGCTAAATTTGTGTCGCCAGCCAATAAATTTTCAAACCACCAGTGAATGGTAAATTACAGAGTGTCTCTGTAAATTGTCAAATAAATAAATATACTTTATAAACACACACAATTTAGAGGAAGTCAAAACTTTTACAACACAAATAATACGGGTCAACTGTAGTGTAGTATCTGCATAGTAGCCTTCTATACCATTCTAGTTAAATAGTTCTATAATCAAATACAGTCATAAGTAGCATTAATAAACTTATTTATTTATAGGAGTTTTGAAAATGAAATGAAATTTGCTATCTGCTCATGCAATAAGCAAATATGCTAACCAATGATAAAGAAGTGCAAAACTACAACTATAAAAAAGATTTTAAAAACAAATAGCTATCACTGTAGCAAGATGAAGCATTAAAAAATATATAAAATTTTTCTTTGTTGGAAACATTAATTTCGGATTAATTAATACAACAATAAAGGAAGTCCTAAATTTTGCCTATCCAAGTTTAACTAGGTTTTTTCAACGAGTACCAGACATCACACAGGCTCGAGACCACTTTTTTAAGTTCCCTTAAAAAGATGGTATAATTAATCATTTTTTCCTACCCTTAAAAAAATCCTATCAGGTTTGAACCCACGACCTTGCGTATAGAAGGCTACTATGCCAGATACTACGCTACAGGTGACCCGTATCATTTGTGTTGTAAAAGTTTGACTTCCTCTAAATTTTTATCCTATTTTATATTTTGTGTAGGTGTGTGTTTATAAAGTATATTTATTTATTTGACAATTTACAGAGACACTCTGTAATTTACCATTCACTGGTGGTTTGAAAATTTATTGGCTGGCGACACAAATTTAGCTAACTGGTGTTGACACAAAAACATCCACAGACATTCATTTCTAGAAGGTACTATATCCACTTTTGAAAAATTTTACAGGAAACTTAAAAATATGTTGTTGATTTATTTTTGGTCCAATTTACTTGATTTTTTTTTTTTTTTTAAATAAAGTCTAAAGTTGATTTTTTACTGTGTTTACAATTAAGTTTTCTTAAAAATTACAGTTTTCCATGTCTTTTTAACAATATAATAAGTTTTGTGAATTCAGCAAATGTATTTATATTATAAACAAGTAAACAATATTTATGTTTAGAGGCTGATAAATAAATAACTAATAAGATTCTATTTTAGTATTTTCATATTTTTCAAATTATTTTATTTCCTATTTGGTTAGAAATATCCTGTTAGCCTTCACATATTTAAGAAGATTAGGTAATATTAATTCCAACTATTCTCTGAAACAAATACCTTATTCAAATATTAAAAAAAAAAAAAATTATTGAGAACTTAAGAACTTGTTAAAACAACTTAAAAACTAATTATTATCAAAATAATAGCGGTGATTCAATTTGAAATGAAATGTGGATTCAATACCTTTTGGAAAGAACTGCAATTTTCAAATAATTTTTTAAGTTTTTTTGTATTTTTAGATGAAAGTGGATGGCAGTTTCGATAAAACTAAACCATTACAATGTAAAACGCTGAAAATTATTACAGAATAGTTTATTATTTCCAAATAACAATATTAGGATATAACTGTTTATATAGCTGTTTATATGCTATTAACTAATATGTAAAGCAATAAATAATTCAGAGGAAAATGGCATATTGCCCCTGCTAATTTCAAAACAATATATCTCTTCTAGTTCTGAACCAATTTCAATGATTATTTTTTCATTTTGTAGAAATTGTTGGTATTTATTGATTAGGAGAAACGGATTTTTTTTTTTTTTTATTCGTTATTCGGGTTCTACATATATTGAAATGTAAGCTCTGAAATTTCGAGGGGGGTAATATATTTATTTTTTATGCGATTACAAAGATTCATGATTGAAAATAATAAACCAAAAGCTTTCATTCTAGACTGTGTGACTATTTCCTTCATTCAAAGAATTCAAAAATAAATTTCCTGATTCTAGAACACCTTACATTTCTTCTCTATCAACAATAATAACCAAGTTTCAAGTTGTCGCTTGACCATATAAGATTTTTTTCTCTTTGTTCATGGGTTCCACGCAAGTTTTTGGATCTTGCTCGAAATCATAATTTATTATATATTATACTCATGATAAGTAGGCAATTTGGTATGATAAGATAAGCAGATTGACACTGTGATAAGACGTATCCTTCTAAAGGTCAGTGAACTTAGTTTGGAGTGGGGGAAGGTTGACAACCTTTAGGGATATTTCAGCCCTTCCTAAATTTTTTGAAGTGCAAGAGGACGTTAAACCTAACAAAAATACCAAGGAGCATTGATGCATTGATTTATACCGGAAAATGAGGTTATTGAAACGAACGGCCATGTCCTGACATGAGAGCATATGATGTATATGAGACGTTGATTTCCAAAAGGTACTATATCCATTCCAGGAAATTTTACAGGAGGCGCGAAAATCTCTAATTATTATATTTTTAAATTAGCTAATTTGATTCTTTTCGCATTAAAATCCAGAATTGTTTTTTTTAGTATATTAATAACATCATATTAAAGATATGAAATGAGATGTTTTGGTATAATCTGGAAGGAAATTAAATGTGTAATTAATTCTATTAGAAAATAATTGTACTTCTAAATTGCGTTTATAAAGGGCTTGGGTGTCCATTAGATAAAATCAAATAGGAGATTTAGATTTAACTAATTGATAAGAATACAAATATGTAAAAAAATCAATTTTGTAAAAAATGTCCTTTAGTACTTTTTGGAAATCAACGTCTCATATGGTCACTGGATCAGACGAGAATATGAAACTTGAAGCAAATTTTTACTAGACTGATTAGATAACTCAAATGTTGACGACACTTTTTCGGGACAAAACTATGCTTGTTTGTGATATATCAGCCATCTCAAAGTTCTTTTGTTCCTTAATAAATTCACTTTCAATCGTATGATTATCAATGTTTTAGCTCATCTTTAAAACATAAAAATATGTACGTTTTCTCGAAAATTTCATAAAACAATTTCTGTAACTAATTATTCTTATATGCATATACCCACATATACGAGAGACCTTAAAACTCCTAAATTACGTTCTTCTATTTGAAACCCATATGCTCTTAGTTTGTTCCTGTAATATTCTCACACTTTAACTACTGCAGTACGGTGCAATGGGGGTGTCTCTGGGGATAGTGAGGCAAAACTAAAACGATTGTTTAACAGCATTATAAGTATCATCTGGGGGATATCAAGGGAAATCACTGAAGTGGCTTAACCATTCATGCCATTGGAAGATCTTCCCAGCATCCAAAATCTTCCAACTTATCCAATCCCGCCGCCCATCGTACATCTCAGATAAATTTTCATTCAAATCCTCTGTCAACCCCCGAAGCATTCGTTCGTGGCCTTCAAACCTATATATGTAGCCCCATCGAACTGCAGCTTGGACAGATCTTTTCTAATCAGATTCTCGTTTGTACGGAATATTCGTCACTCCAATACTTTACCAACCTTCAAATCCCGTCTATACAAAGTTTGTATTACAAACCCATCCTTTCTATCTAGTTCCCAAAAGATTCCTTAGTTCACATTTGTTAGTAGATAAGTTCCAATGAACTTTGGATTTGATATCACGACTTAGTGATTTTTCTGTATTTACAAAATTTTATAAAAAAAATTATAATTTACTTAAACATCACAATAAATAGATAACATCATGAAGTTCGAATCGCTTACAAAATATGAGTTTTTTTTTTTTTTTCTTTAAACCATTAATCGGTTTCTAAGCATTTGGTAAAGCTTAACAGACAGTTGGCTACAGAGATTTTTTCATTATTTATATATTCATATAAATAAATATATTCAATATTTATAATAAAAGAAAATATATCAAGACAAATTAGTTTAATGTCTAACTTAAATGTTTCAATTAGAAAAACCATCATGAAGTACTGTCCTAAAGTTAGATACAACTATAAATGTGTATGGGTAAGGTATTGTTTTTTTATTTTCCTTCAATTTAATAAAGCCAATTTACTTATTGTATTTTCTACAATTTAAATGATAAACTGACGTGTCAAATTAAATTGAATTTATATAATTAAAAGTTCTTAATCATACCAATGAAAGTAGATTTACTAAGCAACAAAATAATATTGAGAGGGCTTATATATCAAAAGGGCAAAGTTTTCGCCCGAAAGTACGTTTAGAACCACTGTGCGACTGTCGACCCTAACATGTGAGCCATCATCAGGGTTGCAAAAGAAAGAGATACAAACAATTTTTCTTTTTAGATGTATGTATGAGCGAATGACATAATAATAAGAAGTTTATTGTTTATTTATTTAACGTCACTTTATGCTACTATGGCTAATTGGAGCTACTATGCTACAGTGGGAGTCCTAAATATAATAAGAAGTAAAATTGAGGAAAATAAATTTGGAGATTAAAAAAAATGTTAATGCACTATAAAATTTAAAAAATCTGATGCGGGTAACACACGACTTTCACTTACTGCCGTTGTTAAAATTGATTAAAGAATTTTCAAATACAGTAAGAGGTAAAAATGAGTGAAACTAATAAAGAATTAATTAAAATGAATTTCTATACAAACATGTGATTTATTAAAAAATCTATGATATTATGATTTAAAATACTCAGTTAGTTTTATAAGCTTTTCATCAATATTTATTAACTTTAACAAGATTTTGTATAATATAATATTTTTTCTAAAACCTTTAGCTTTCCAATGGTATATTACACATGTATATTACTGTTCTTATGTTCAAAAACGAAATTTTTTTAATTGCATTAAAAAAATATTTTTGCAGTTTTCTCCTTTAGTTAGATATCGAATTCGTTCAGTTTATATATTTATCTGTTTTTTATCGGTTATAACAAGATTCTATGGTTATTTTTTTTATTATCTACAAAATTAAAGGTACTTTAGAGGAAGCAAATTTAAAATATCGGCATTTAAACCCTGTCAGACTATTTCAATCAGAACGAAACTTACATGATATTAAATCTCATCAAATTTTACATCGATATGTATTGTTTAATCAAAACCGTTAGAGTCATATTTGATGTAATCGTAAAAATGTCCAAAATGCAAGATAAACACACACACACACACACAGACCTTTTTGCTGGACTTGGTCAATTGGACTCAGGAGACCCTAAAACGTGTATTTCCATTGAAAACTGGAATTCTAAAATTTTCACGATCGCAATACTTTCCCTTAATATATATTTCTTTACATATTTAGGATTATTCATACATATTAGATGAGGAAGATGGTTGGGGGTACGATCATTAAAGAGAAACACACATTAAAAGTTGGTGATATTTTAATTATGTGCCGACCTTTTGGCCTACATTGTGGGCCTTCATCTGGGCTCACTGATACCATTATCACCAAGTTTTAATATGCGTTTCTCTCTAATGACTGCAACCCCAAGCATCTTCCTCATCTAATTTCTCAACGGTCAACTAAATTACATCATTATTTCATACATAGGTAAGTGAAATTAAAATGCCAATATATAATAAAATCATTCTTAACATAATGATAATATAAAAATGTCAGAATGAACTATTAAAAATATTGTTAGTTTACTTGAATAAAACATTAAAACTGTTTAAATATTACAAAGGATGTTTTTAAATTGAGAAAAATAAGTAATTCAGTGTTAATTACCCATTCTATAGGTTAGGATTAATAATCAAGTATGGCTCTTTAATTGTTTTTCCTGTAAAATTCTTGATATAGAAGAAACACACTTACAAACTTAATATAATGTAAAGCTTGATGTATCAGTAACATTCTTAAAATAAAAAAAAAAACATATATGTATGTATGTATATATATATATATATATATATATATATATATATATATATATATATATATATATATATATATATATTGTAATGTACCCATTTTTATAATTATAGTACCTGAAAGGGGAGGAGCAGCTGTCTGAATATGGAGAATAATAATAGTTAGCCTACATATTGTTTGTTATTTTTGTAAATTATTATTATAATTAAAAAAGTTATATAAAAGATTGTGTGCTTGATTGTCAAGAACCCATCAATACCCTGAGAGTAAATTGAGTTTTAATGAAGTAAATATTGTGATAATTAATTTTCCTTAAAAAAATATTTAAAAAAAATAGAATATTATAATACATATATATATGGAGTACACGTATGGCATAAAGCTATGCTCCAAAAAACCAATCTTATGAAACTTCGAAGGCTCCAAAGACTGATGCCCATAAAAATATGTAAGGCATACCACATTATGTCTCAAGAAGCTGCTTGTGTTTTGGCTGGAATAATTCCAACAGAGTTCCAAATAAAAGAGACTGCAGAACAAGTTAACATTAAAAAACGACATGTAGACTATAAAAATATTTTGCACGACAGAATAGAACTCCTATATCAATGCAAAAATTGGATTCATCCATAACACCACCAAACATAATGACAGAAGTACAAATTGACCCAGATACGAAGACAGAAACAAGGGTACAAAATGACTCAGATACAAAGACAGAAATATTAACAGACGGGAGCAAGGATGGATAGAACGTAGGATGTGCATGGTTTCTAAAAGATAAACATGGAAAAATGATTGAAGCTCAACGCGAGCTAGGATCGGAATGCTCGAACAACCAGGCGGAGAAACTAGCTGTTCTCAGAACGACAGAATATCTTCTTGACAATATGACAGATGTATTGACAGACATAACTATCTACATTGACAGCATGAACGTCATACATTCCATTCAATATCTCATATCAAAGGGGAGATGAGGAAGGAGACGATAGTAAATTGGAACCGTTCCTGGTTTACTTCACCGAAGTCACCAAGCCTTCACAGATTTGTTCCCCTTATCACACACCACTGCTACAAAAATATATTAAGTAATAACTACAAGCTGACACAATTTCTGACTGAACATGGACAAACAAAACAATACTTAAAACGCTTTAACATACTACAAGACGACAAATGCACATACGATGGAGACATACAAAATTTTCGACTTTTAATATAGAATAGAATAGAATAGAATAGAAAAATATATTTATTCTGGGACAAAGTCCCTTAAGAACAATTCATATGTACAATTAAGATATATATATTGTGTCTGGCTACAAGACCAAAGGAATATAATTATTTCTTATTCACAATGATACATAAAGAAAAGAAAGGATATAATAAAACGAAAGAGTAAAATAAATTAATAATAACTTCTGGTGGGTAAAACAAAACTAAACATTGAACTTGATTCATTATTGATCCTTATAAAAATATGAATAATAAATAACAAATTTTCTTTTTGATTTGAAATATCTTATTGAGCGTCTGTTTGGGATGACAGTAGGTACTGGAATAGCTGGGACTTGAATGATGGTAGGGAAGAAGCATGGCAGATATGAGTAGGTAAGGAGTTCCAGAGAGTAGTGGAGCGGACAATAAAGGAATGATCAAAAGTTTTTGTTCTATGGGTAGGAATATAAAGGTCGGAATGGCGTGATCTTGTTTGGAGGGAGTGGACTGACGATTTAAATTGCAGAAGTCTGTAGATATATGGAGGTAGCTGGGAGTTGATTGTTTGATAAAGATATGATCCTAGGAAATATTGTCTTCGGATAGAAGGAAGGAGCCACTTCAACTCATTGTATAAATGGGTCACATGAGACCTCTTCGGTGTACCAAGGACAAATCTTAAAAATAAGTTCATAATTTGCTTTAGCCTGTCCTCGAGCACAGCCGAGAGGCCACCATATACCATACAGCAATAGTCAAAGTGGGGGAAAATAAATGAGGATACAAGGAGCTTACATGTAGACAGTGCAAGAAGATGACGGGAGCGATGGAAATATTTGAGGGTACTTATTGTTCTTCGGGAGATTTGGGCAATATGGGGTTTCCAGGAAAGGGTTTGGTCGATGGTAATACCTAGGTTTTTGACAGAGGAAGTGAAGGTAATTGGGTGATCATTTAGGGTTAGACTCGGAAAAGTAGTATGGGATCTGAGGAGGGGATTGGAACCTATAACAATTGCCTGAGTTTTTGTAGCATTTAGACTTAGTTTATTCAAAGTTGCCCAGGCACAGATTCTATCCAGGTCTTTCTGAATATTGGCAAATGCTATTAGAAATTCGGAGGGAGGAAAGGATAGGTAGATCTGGAAATCATCAGCGTATAAGTGGTGGGAGCAGTGATGGATGGCATTGGGAAGGTCATTAATATAGGAATTAAAAAGGAGAGGAGATATGCTTAAACCCTGGGCCACACCTGCCGAAAAGGGCAAGGAAGGAAGATAGAGGATGTTTAGGAATGGTAACAGCTTGAGTTCTATTTGAGAGAAATGATTTGAACCAATGAATAGTGCTTTTGGAAAAGAATAAAGACTGTAGTTTGGAAAAAAGGATAGAGTGATCAAGTGAGTCAAAAGCTTTTGAGAAGTCCAGAAGTATTAGTACTGTAAGTTTCTTTTCGTCTATGGCAGTATGTATGTCACTAGTAATTTTAAGGAGGGCGGATTGTGTGGAAAAACCGGGTCGAAACCCGGATTGGAGAGGATCAAGACGTTTGGACTTTTCAAGGAAGTTTGACAGTTGTGACTGGACTATTCTTTCTAAAGGTTTGGAAAGGTTAGATAGGATGGAAATTGGGCGATAGTCTTTAGGGGATATAGGGTTAGAGGTTTTATTTATAGGATGAACTATCGCTTTTTTCCAAGTAGTTGGAAATACGGAATTTTGAAGTGAAAAATTATATATAAAGAGAAGAACTGGTAGGATGTCGGGAAGGCATAATTTTAGTAATTTGACAGGTATTCCATCAAATCCTATGGAGTTGGTATGGGATTTCATAACAGAGGATATAAGGTCAGTTGGTGAGATATCTGAAAAATAAAAATTATCAGGATTAAATGATGGAATTATTGAAAACTCGGGAGGAGATGGTGTAGAATTATCAGAGGAGTTGGATGAGAAATATGAATTTAATTCATCAGGTGAGACTTGAAAGTCTGGTGAGGAAGATGATTTGCAGAGTGAGAGTTTGCGGAGGAGTTTCCATTTTGACTTGGAATCGGTAGTGGAGGAGAAGGCTTCATGAAAGTAGTTAGATTTAGCCTGTCTAATTTTTGTCTGAGTCAGATTGCGGAGTGCCCTGAACGCATGGTAGTCCTCTGTCAGTCTTGTGCGTTTAAAGCGTCTACGGGCTGCCTCACGCCTCTTTTGTAAGTATATATATGAATGTAATAAAATAATAATAAGTAAGTTAAATAATAATAAGTATATAAATGAATATATGAATGTAAACAATTAGACCACGTACGAGCATAACTAATACAGAACATTTTACTAGAACACAGGACTCGGCCAGAAAAAGAACAGAGACTGACGACATAATTTAAAAAATATTTTATAAATTTCATAAAATCAGTAGACTTCAATCAACTTAATATCGATTGTAGGAAGGCAATTGAGGTTTTGTAATCTTGTTGTGCTTAATTTTGTTTTTGTTTAAATCTTGATTTATTTACATAAGTAACATATTTTAGGTATTTCACTTAGTTATGATATTTTCAATGTGTTATTTCTCTTCTCTTATTGTTACATTTATTGTTTAAAACATTATAAAATGCTACAAACTTAATAACATTTATAAATATGATATAGTTTTACGTGTAGTGTCCTAAGTAATAGGCATGGAAGATGTAACTATTAATTAAATAAACTCTCCTTCATTGGGGTTATCATAAGAGGAAAAGACAAAAAAAAATACATTTATGTGTATATATATATATATATATATATATATATATATATATATATATATATATATATATATATATATATATATATATATATATGTATGTATATATGTACATGTACATTGTATATACATCTATGTACCTACTGTATGAGTATTCATTGTTCAATGTATTCTTTTCTATATCTCTAACAATAACATCATATATTAATTATTGAATAATTAATGTTCTGTTTTTTGTTTTTCATTGTTAAGGCATGATTATGAGTACAATAAATTCTCGAAATGTCGCAAAGATAAAATTGTTTATTCATTGACTGAAACCTGAGAAGAACAGAAACTTAAATAATCAACAGTCGAGAACTGATCAAACAATATATATATATATATATATATATATATATATATATATATATATATATATATATAATAGATAATATTATATATATAATATATATATATAATAATATTCTATTTTATTAAGAAAATACAGTGTACTGCAACACATTGTTAATGGGATCAAAGTTAAAAGTTAACAGATTCAAGCTATTTTTCCCTTTAGCTAAAAGAAACTGAAGGAAACAAGATAAAATCATCTGATAATAAAATGCTATTGTGCATTCTTGGTAATTTCTTTTACTCTGGTTTTCCTTCAATCACGAATAAAGGTTACACGCACTCATTTATTATTTATCTATTTTATACTGAATAATTACAATGACTTATTATTGAAAATAATAAACAAATACAATGTAATGTAATAACTGAAAAGTGGTTATTGTAACATTAGTGCTTTTCCTACTTCGTATGGTTGCATTAAAACGCCGCTAGATCGCTCCATCTACGCGTATAAATTGATAATTTCTAAGATAAGATGCATTATTACTTATATTTGATTTCATGAGAATGCTTACAATAATATTTATTTTTTATGTAACTTTATTAATATTTATAATCCATCTCGTAAATAATTTATAAAAAAATCTCGCTGTTGATTATTAATAACAATTTTGTAAACAATCAGAGCTAATTTCTGAGATTGCTCATTATATTTTACATTTCGATTAAATGCCTGATTTATTTTTGAACTTTCATTTTCTATTTATACAGCTTAAATTTAATTGGATGAGTTTCAAGGATCGTTCGGTCCATCTAGACCATAATAGTTTATTTTATTGATAGGAATGATCGATTAATTCTGGTTATCATGGGCCAACGTCAGCAATTGTTCTGGGTGACGTAGCAATTATTTTACTTTTTACATTTTTAATTTTTTTCTAATTAGTAACGTCATTTTAAATTTCAGGAGGACTGTTTGTCATTTAACACTTTTTTATATTTTGAAGAAAAGAAATCTATAAAAGTAGTTTTCAGTTGTCTACATTAGCGTACATAAACAAAAGTGCCAAAACTCTTATCTTTCTTTTTGCTATTTCTAATTAGAATGGAAAATTACGAATCCACACTCAGAGAATTGTTAAGAGCTGTATCTGTATCTTCAAGCCTATCTCTTGGCCCTTTCGAACAAAATTGGACGGATGAAGATTTCTTAAACAAATTGAAAGATACAAGATGGTATTTGATAGATGAGCTTAGCGCCTCCAAAAATGTGGCTACAACATGCTCCGATTTCTTCTGACTGGAAAGACTAGAACAGGCTTGGTCCAGGACATCATGCATCAGTTCATCTGCGCTATGGAGTGGTTTGATGATGGATTTGGTTCATCTTGTCATGTCGTTAAAGATTTAATGGTTCATCTAGGAAGTACACCTCATGTCTTCTCAACCCCTACTTCTCTATCCAAGAAAGATTTAGTCAATGAATTCAAAAATCGGCTTGACTTTCCTCATACTGAAACCTCTACGAGTAATGCAAACTCAAAGTTGGGCCTGTCAATTCATGGCTTGATAAATATACACTATGATGAAGCTGTAAAAATGGTGGAGCAATATTATGATCTAATAGAAATATACTACAGTCTCAACAAGAGACATCAGCCAATGTCTGGTGAAATTAAAAGGTCCATATCCTTTGTTCGTTCTTTGTATGTTTTAGTACTTATTTTGTTAAGATGTCGAGCCAAAGACCAGGATACAGTGATGGGTTACATTAGGAATGGAAGTTATATGAGAATAGCCCGAAGACTTGTAAATTCTCCCGGAGATGTGCTGTTCTCTATTAATCCTAAATCAGCTGAACTATCAAGTTTTTTGTTGTTTTTATCAAGTTCTACAGGGCTTGAGAGCACTTATTACGTCCTCTTAGGAATCTATTGTGGATTGAGAGAAGGAATCAGCAAACCTCACATTGTGAATTTTGACGGTGAGATTCCTCAAAAAATCATCAATCCATTACAAGTTTCAAACACTCACAGGTACTCCTCACTCACGAGTTGTTAAAGAGTGGGTGTATGATGCATATCAAATACAAAGGCATGTATCCAATAAGAAATATAGAAGAATTATCTCATCTTTCTTCTAAATCAATTACTGACATTCTGAAAATACTCTGTACTACAGTCACAGTAGGCCATTGTCAACGAATAGGTCGCATTTATGAAAAATATAACCCACGTTGGTCTAAATGTGAAGGTGTAATTTATTACCATCCGGCAGAAACAACTTGGAAATATAGCAAAATTTTTAGCGATTTTGTGCTCCCTGAGCTGTCTTCTAAAAACAATGTTCAACTCATCTATAGATTGGTTTCTATTCTTGCTAGCCACAAAAAAATTGAGATGCCAAGAATTATGTGCTTGAAGGGATATATCGTTAAAGAAAATGACATAGAGTATATACAAAACATATCCAGGAAACTATTTCCTCACTCTTAAACTAAAATTTCAGAAGATACAAAATGATATGTTCAAAAAAAAAAAAATCTTGTGTATGCAACACAGCTTTCACTTATTCCTATTATTAAAATCAATTATAAATCAGAACGTCTTGCGGCAATCTCCTTTTCAGACACTTCGATTGAAGAGGAATCAAGGAACGAACCTTGTGGGCTAGAATGGTAATGGAGTTTGTCGTTGGAAGGAATGGTACCTGGTTAGGGCCAAAAACATCCTAGATATATTTATTCGTGAAAAAGCAATGAGTATTGAGGATTTCAAGCAAGATTTTGGATATAGGAAGAATTTTATTGTTCAGTAAAGCCCCATAGCTTAACTCCTCGAGTTCAAATTGGCCAGATGGTATGGTATTCATGTAAATGAGTACTGTAGTTAAGGGAAATGTTTGAGAGTTGGGCTTGTAAGTTTTGAAGTAGCTGAAATGGGGAGAAAAAATAAAATTACACAATGTATTGATAAAAACATTAATTTTATATTAAATATATAATTGTAATTGTCTTCAGGATTGATTCAGTATGCTGTGTATTTATAGCAACTCGGCAAAGTTGAGCTAGCTTCCTAGTTTCCATTCGCCTACAACAGGCCCTGATGATGACCCACAATGGGGGTCCAAACGTTGGCATAAAATAAACTTTTGAAACTACTCAATTGTTTCATTCACTGACCGCCACTAGGACCAATTCCTTTTAATAATTCTCAACGGTGGACTAATTATATCCACTATTTCATATAATATTACTATATAAATCATTATCTACATATTATGGTGTTCTGTTTGTAAAAATCATGTCAATCAAAAAACTTTTTTTTAAATACAGCTGAATTTTCTGTGGACAGGTTATGTACAAAAAAAGGAAAAAAAAAAAAAAAAAAACCCGTGCCACTACACCCCTAGAAGAGTCTTGGGCTCAGTACATATAGAGATTAATAGTGTTTCTAGGCTAAAGGCAATGAGGTGATTTGGCCGAGATCACGCTCAGCCACCAGGTTTTTCCCCAGTGTTATTGGGTACCCACTTTTTAGAGGCTGGGTCTGCCCCAGGAACCCTCCTGGGGCAGACCCAGCCTCTCAGGACAGACTCCGAGGGGCAGACTCCATACTCGGGACAAAAAAAGGAAAGGAAGTTAATTTAAAAAATTAGCATTTTTTTAAAATAAGTGATTGCAACACACGATTTACCTAGCTTTTTAATATTTTATAATTTAACAAATCTATTGTTTTATATTATAATAAATCTATATCTATTTTGACATTTTAACAAGTTTTTTATTTAATTTTATGGAATTCGAATTAAAAAAAAAAAATTGTATTTCATATTCTTTGTTTTATTTTATTATGTTAATTTTAAACAGTTTAATACATACAAATTAAATGTTTTATGTATAAAATATTCTTATTGTATTTTTTATTGTCCTAATTTGTACATTGGCATCATGCCTATATATAAACAATATAAAAAAAAAAGTTCTTACCATCTACAATTTATTGTAAAGATATAGTTTCATGAAATCATATTTTTTGAATTTGTTCTTCTTTTTTTTACGCTTTCATGTAAACATAATTATTTTATTTTCTTACACCTTTAATATTTTTTTTTTTTATTTCAGTCTGATATTTACATTATATTGTATTTATTTTTTCACCATATTTAAAATTTAATCTTATTTGTACATAGAATTTTAATATATGAAGAAGCTTGTTGCAGTATTGATAGTACAGTAAAATTAGGTAAAAAAAAAAGACAAAACCCGAACATTGAAAAAAAAAAATCTAAAACCTGTCAGAAATTATTCAGTACCCTTCCCTTATTAAATAGTAAAAAGTCCCTGAGTTTTCTGTGTCGAGTTTTCTAGAGGGGAGGGGAAGAATCCGAAATTTGTTTAAATTTTTCGTTTTTTGTGAATATCTCAAAAAGTATTATCTTCATCGAAAACATTATTCTGTACAAAATTAAAGTACTTCAAAAAATATTTAGAAATAATGATGTAAATATTTTAGCTAAAATGAATGGTCGTGAATGGTGAGATAATGAAGTGGTAATATACAGGGGCTTTCTTCATGTAGTAAAAATTCCTTCAAACTCCATGAAATATGAGTGTTCATGGGCAACTGACAGGCTTAATTTGATTGTTTAATATTTTTTATTGTAGATACGATCAAACATAATTAATATACGGTTCAATTCTCATTTAATTGTGTCTAAAAAATATAATTAACCATTGTGATAAGCTTGAAAATTAAAAAAAATAAATCCTAGTACAATAGATGAATGGTATTTTTATGTTGTTAATTACATAACATATACCAAGAAGTACAAAATCCACTCATTATAAGATCTTTATTTATTTTTTTTTTTCCTGACTTAGGTGTAAACATACATTTATTTCCCATTCTCATAACATGATTTAATTTTATTTACACTTTACAGCTTACACTATCAGGGTCCTAGAAACGTTAATACCGAAGCATTTCGGAATAAGGCCCTCGGAAGTTTACTACAAAATAAACCTAAAGTTTTTGTATTTTTTCATTCAAATTTAAAATGTTGTAAATTTCGTTTAAAAGTACATTAAAATTGCTATTTGCTGAACCTTTTCATTTTTCTTTATGTTTTGTAGTTTTCAAGATAATGCTTTTCAAAGTTTTTTTGTTTTTTTTTAGCATAATAAAATCTTGTATCACCATTGTCTACATTTATTTTGTTAAATATCATCAATTTTTTTTATCTCTACGAAGATAATGAAGATAAATCGAAATATGACTGATCTTTACTTCAATTTGAGTAGTAATAGAAATCCTTAAGTTTAATAACTACCGAGATACGGTAATTTAAGTAAAAAGTTTTTTCTTCCTAAAAATCGGAAATCAACATTTTTCTGCTTTAATGTATCAAATTTCATATAAATTGGTCTTCCTACAAAAATTATGAAGATAAAGTGCATGATGGTATATTTAATGAACTTCAATTTGAATAGTAATTAGATATTTTTGTGTTTTTTAGTTTCCGAGATAAAGTTTTACAAGTAAAAACTTTTATTTTTCAAAAAATCTAAAAACGATATTTTGTCGTTTCATTGTGTAAAATACCATAAAAACTGTACTTCCTAAAGCAATGACAAAGATAAGGTAAATCATAAATTAGCTTTGATTTGGGTGGTAATTGACATCTGTAAGTTAAATAGTTTTTGAGATAAAGGTTATTAATTAAAAACTAACTTTTTCCCCTAAAAATCATAAATCAATATTTTATTACTTCATTTTGCCAAATATAAGCAGAATGCTAAAGGGGCAATCCCTTTAATAAATCTGCAATAATGGTGTTGATGACCTTTGATGTTTTACGCCTCAAAGCCCCAATTAACAATAACAATCTCTGCAACTATCCATTTTAGCGAAAACATATACATAATCATTTTTAAGCCAGAGATCAATGATGGAATGTTCTTTTACATCCACTGATCAGTTGACCTGGCCTCGTGAACTGGAGAGGAATCCTGCTGGAACAGAGTATCATTTAGAGGCTTGACAAGAGGTTTCAAAATATTGTTCTGATTGTTTTTTAGTGGCTATTTTAACTCCTTTTACACGAAAATGAAGCTTTGTTGTGCTATAAAAGCAAACTATCACTTAGGAAGTGTGATGACCTCTTTCCTGTTAAATATCGATTGTATATGTAAAGATAGTTGTGGCACTGAACTTCCACCTAGGTGTACAGCAGCCCAACAACAAGTACAGTCCAGTTGGTAGCGTCCCCTGCGCCATGTTGTTTGTATATATAGCAGTAATAAACAAGCTGTCTAGTACAAGGTTCTTTTATTCCACTGCCTAATACTCTATAACTTTAATAGGTTATGGGCCCAGAGTATTGTTGTGCAGAGCATAGTATTTGTGTATAGTGTCAACGCGTAGTCGCGAAGTGATATTATTTTATTAGTGAATTTTGTTTACCGGTACTATGGCGTCAGTTACTACTTCAGGAGTTCCAGTACTCGTCGGAACAAGTTTTAACAGCTGGTTTTTCAGAATGTCATCTATTTTGGAAAGAGAACAGGTAAAAGATGTGTTGGAAGCAGATCCTCCTACCTCTAGTGCTGAGAAAAGGGAATTTCTCATTAAGGACTCGAAGGCAAAGTCCATCATTATCCAAGGCATTTCAGATAAACATCTGGAAATAATCATGGATTGCCAAACTTCCAAGGAAAATGATAAATGCTTTAAAAAAGGTTTTTGTCAGATCTACCTCTTTTTCATAATTGACTTGGTACAGGAAGTTGATGGGCCTGAAATATTCTCTTCATGGAAATATGGAAGAACATTTTTTGGCATTTGATACCATTATCCGAAACCTTCAAGAACAAGGCACAGTTCTAGGGGAGTCAGACAAGGTATGTCACCTGTTGATGTCTTTACCAGATGAATTTAACACAGTTGTGACAGCTCTAGAAACTAATTTAGAAGTCCAAATGGATTTTGTGCGAGCCAGACTTCTAGATACAGATACAAAGTTAAAGTCAAAGTCATCAGCTAGTGCATCATCATCAGAAGTATCATTTAAAGCACAGAGTGGTTGCTTTATATGTGGGGATAAAAGACATTTCAAGGCACAATGTCCCAAAAATAAGCAGAACCGTGGAAGTAAATCTTATAATAGAAGCTTTCGTGGGAAAAGAAGAGGAACAATCCAGGGAAATACGGCAGATGTAGAAGAAGAAGTTGTAATGGTGGCCCTAAATTGCGGTAATATTAAACTATCATCTAACAATGTGTTTTTAGTCGATTCAGGTGCGAGTAACCATCTTTTAAGGCAGAATTGGAACCCCTTTTGTCTAATGTTTCAAATCTTGATCATGATGTTGCCATACATATAGCTACTGGTGATAAGATGTTTACTAGAAAAGAAGGTACCCTAAGAGTAACCTCTCAAGGTAGGATTGTAAACATTAAAGGTTTTATAGTCCCGGGGTTAAAACATAATTTATTATCAGTGAGTGCAGTTACCTCAAAAGGCTTAAAAGTGATTACAGACTCTAAGGAGATGAAAATCTGCGGAAGAAATTTTAAGCTGAGTTGTCCACGAGTGAATGGATTGTACATATTTACGTTTGATGAACCCAGTGATAATCAAGTCAAGTGCAACATTTCAAGTGCTACGGATGGAGATCTATGGCATAAGCGGCTAGGACATTTGAATCGGCATGGACTCAAAAGTTTAGGATTACCCTATAGTGACAAGAAGTGTTCGGCATGCATTGAAGGTAAGGCTACTAGACAGCCCTTTCCAAATAATAGGAAACGCACATCAAAGGTGGGTGAATTAATTCACTCTGATATATGTGGTCCTTTCAATCCTGAATCAGTTGAAGGCCATAGGTATATGCAGGTGATTTTGGATGACTTCACTCATTTTGTGAATGTCAAACTTCTCCATATGAAGAGCGAAGCTGAAACAAACCTGATGGATTATATAGCGGAACTAGAAAGGCAGCAGGGTGTCCCAGTGAAAAGGCTACGTTTAGATAATGGAGGAGAATTTACGTCTAAATTTTTTCAAAAATATTGTTCAGATAAAGGTATAAAATTAGAATATTCTTTGCCATATAGCCCTCAAATGAACGGAAAGAGTGAAAGAATGAATAGGACACTATTAGATATGATGCGTACTAAGGTATCAGATTCCGGCATCCCCAAGTTCTTGTGGGGGGAAGCAGCTCGATGTTGTGCTTATGAACTGAATAGGTCACCTACTTCAGCCTTAAATAAAGGTGAAACTCCCTCATTAATATGGAATGGCAGAAATGATCTGTCTAAACTTCGTATATTTGGTTGCCGAGCATGGCCTACCATTCTTCCTAAAGGTTCCAAATTGGATCCCAGAAGCAAGGAGGGGGTGATGGTTGGTTATTGTGGTGGTGGGTATAGGATTTGGTTGCCAGATGAGCAGAAAGTTATTAGATCTAGAGATGTGATATTCGAGGAGAGCCAAATGCCCTATAAAGAAGTTAAAAATGTACCTATTGTCTATCATAATAGTGGTGGAAGCTATGAAGAGGGAAGGAAAAATGGTGAAGAGAATAACACTAATATTTCAGAGCAGCCAGAAGAAACTTCTAGACCTCAGAATGATTGTAATCCAGAGCAGTCAGAAAACCCTTCAAGACTTCAGAATGAAGAATCCAATCCAGAGCATTCAGAAGAAACTTCTAGACCTCAGAGAAACCGGTCAAAACCTCATTTCCTAAATGATTATGAGTTATATAATGCATACTGTATGGTAAGCCGATCAGATGGAGTTCCATCATCTTATGAGGATGCTAATAAAAAGGAGGAATGGCAGGAAGCCATTATTAAAGAACTAAAAGCTCATGAGAAGATGAAACATTGGTCTGAAGAGGAAGCACCGAATGGAAGTGTCCCAATCACAACTAAATGGGTTTTCACAGTGAAGGAAGATGGAATCAAAAAGGCCAGATTGGTAGCAAGAGGGTTTGAAGAACAAACTCAAGGTGATTGTGTATTTAATTACTCACCAGTTTGCCGAATGGATACTGTAAGAACTCTGTTGTCATTTGCGTGCCAAAACGATTGGAGTATTAGACAAGTTGATGTGCCAACAGCCTTTCTCAATGGCTCACTGGACTATCCTGTATTTATAAAACCACCTAAAGGTGTAAGTTGTTCTACAAAAACTCTGAGACTAAATAGGCCACTTTATGGACTTAAGAAAGCACCGAAGTATTGGAATGAAAGATTTAATTCTTTTATGTTAAAATTGGGATTTAAAAGATCCCAATATGATTTATGCCTTTACTACAAGAGTAGGGTGTTCTTTGTTCTTTTTGTGGATGATGGCCTAATTACAGGGGATGAAAAGGCTATTGAAGAATTAGTGAACAATTTAAAAGGAGAGTTCAGCATTAAAGAAATGAAGGCTTCTCAATTTTTAGGGATGAAGATTGAAAGGCAAGAAAAGAAAATAAGGGTTACACAAACCCGCTTTATTGATAAACTCCTTGAAGATTATAATATGGTAGAGTGCAGGAAGGTATCAACCCCCATGGAGGTTGGTTTTAAGCTTAACGCTGATAGTCCACCTTTAGATGAAAATATACCATACAGGAGCTTGGTATGTGGACTTATGTATCTGAGCACAACAACTCGACCGGATTTATCATTCCCAATTAGCTATTTATCTAGATGTTTAGATAAAGCTACTCAGCAGTCTTGGAAAGCTGCAAAACGAGTACTCAGATATCTCAAAGAAACTAGAGATATGCGTCTTACTTTCAAACCAAGTGAGAACCTAGGACTTATTGGTTATTCAGATGCTGACTGGGCAGGTGACATAGAAACACGAAAGAGTGTAAGTGGCTTTGCAGCATTCTGCGGAAGCAATCCCATAGCTTGGCATTCAAGAAAGCAAGCATGTGTGGCTCTTTCAACGATGGAAGCGGAGTACATTGCAGCAGGAATGGCATCACAGGAAATTGTGAGTTTAAGTGGTATAATTAGTGAGTTTAGTGGTGAAACATTAAGTGGAAAACTGTTGGTGGATAACACTAGTGCTATAGCTTTTATAAAGAATTGTGAAAACTAAACGAGCAAAACACATTGATATAAAATTCCATTTTGTTAAAGATCTTATTTCCAAAGAAATAATATCTGTGGAACACATCAATTCTGACCGCAATGTGGCAGATTTGTTCACAAAACCACTTGCCTTTGATAAGTTTCAAATGTTTCGGAAGGCTTTAATTAATTAATATATTGATGTCATTTATATATATTGTGCTAAAATTGTTGTATAGAATTTTGTAATAGTATAATATTTTTACTTGTTTTGTTGTGTAGAATTTTGTAATAGAATAATATTTTTACTTGTTTTGTATGTGAGATACAATTGAATATTTACTTGTGTATGTATATATTTGAAAACATTCAATTGAGGGGGTGTGTTAAATATCGATTGTATATGTAAAGATAGTTGTGGCACTGAACTTCCACCTAGGTGTACAGCAGCCCAACAACAAGTACAGTCCAGTTGGTAGCGTCCCCTGCGCCATGTTGTTTGTATATATAGCAGTAATAAACAAGCTGTCTAGTACAAGGTTCTTTTATTCCACTGCCTAATACTCTATAACTTTAATATTTCCTCTCTTCATTTATGTTTAATTTAATTTGAAGTAATATATGTTGTCTCACATTGGTATATTTAAATACTATTATTACCTGTTATTTATGTGTTATGGTTAATCATATTATTCCAGTAGCATTGTTATGTGTCAATACTTAATGATGAATCATATTGGCTCACTGTATTCATATTCTTATTATAAATATTTTTATTGCGATTTTTTACATCTTATCAACTTTTATTACTCAAACTTACTTGTGTTCTTGGCCATATTTTATTCACAATTTTAACAGTTATTTTTGTTATTGTTTACCTCAAACTCCTCTTGAAACCATCCATCCTTAAAAGTCTTGCATCTTATGGAATTGAGGGGGAGGAAGGATTTATTTAACATAATCAAATTTTACTCCTTCAATTCACTTTCTGGAATTTATAATTTACAAGAATATTACTAGTTGAGTTTTCACATTGGAAGAAATATAAAAACATATTTTATATTGATAATAATTTACCTAATGAAAAATTAAATGTTATTTATAAAATAAATTGTACAGGTTGTGACAAAATATACATTGGAGAAACCTCTAAAAAGATCACTACCAGAGTGAAACAACATAGTATTCACCAGGGACATTGGCACATCATAGGATACAGTTTATTCACCGATTTGATTTTGAAAAACCAACAATTTTAGAAATAGAAAAAAATAATTTTAACAGAAAAACAACTAACTGATTATTTTAAATAATAATATAACAGTAGTAAAAACTTTTAGTATAACGCATGTTTCTATTGAAATTCAATGTAATTAATTCTTTAACAATTTATAATTATCTCTAAGTGTATTTAAAAACTATTTAAATTGATTTTAACAACGAAGGTAAGTGAAAGTCGTGTGTTGTACGCACCAGATTTTATTTTTTATATAGCTCATAACTAGTATTGATTTTTATGTTGCCAATATCTATTTCGCTCAGATTTTATCTGGGGAATTTCTCAATGGTAAACTGGTTATTTATTATTGTTATACATTTCTGGTTTTAGTAGAAGTTCAGGAGAAATATTCAGTTTCACCTTAAAATTACCAGAGGCAAAGATATTTTCAAAATGGCAAAAGTGAAGTTCATACCTGGATTTATGGTTTTACTACTAGCTTAGGATAATGAAGCTACCTGCTCTGCTCAGCAGCGTCCCTTTTCCACGAAGCACCAGGAACTTTGTCCTGTCAAATATTCATGGTTTATGATCAGAGACCTTCGTCTAACGGTGGGTTAGTAACGTAGCTTATAGAATCTGTCGAAGTTAAAATAAAATCAATACAAACAAAATTAGAATATGTGATTTTTAAATCCACTTACCTATTTATGAAAACATCTGGTGCGCGAAATACACGACTTTCCACTTGCCTCCGTTGTTAAAATAAGATTAAGAACTTTTAAATAATGTATAAGGGTCAATCAAGCCCTATTTTCATTAATTTTTCCGCTCAGCTGGTTTGATTTTGCTCATTTTTACTTTCACTTACTATATATATAGTAAGGGGAAGTATTGCGATCGTGAAAATTTTCGATTTCCAGTTTTCAACGGAAATACACGTTTTAGGGTAGCCTGAATTCAAATAACCAAGTCCCGCAAAAAGGTCTCTCTGTGTGTGGTAACTCCCGGGCGGAAACGGTAAGTCCTATGAAACTGAAATTTCATATTTAAGACAACTATACGCCCGAGACGTGACAAAACTTTTTTCATCAAAATGAGCATACCAGAAGAGGCACTTTATACCATGCATTTTGCATCTTTTTTCGATTTTCTCAAAAACGGTTCCGACGATTTTGATTAAACTCGCTATATCGATGTAAAATTTAATGGGCTTTAATATCATGTAGGTTTTATTTGGATAAAAATGGTCTGACAGGGCTTAAATGCCGATATTTTAAATTTTCTTCCCCTAAAGTACCTTTAATTTTGTAGATTCAATAATAATAACTAGATTATCTTGTTAACGCTGATGAAAAACTAGTAAATATATAAATTGAATAAATTCGATACCCAACTAAAGGAGAAAACAGAAACAATATTTTTTTAATGCAATTTTTCGTTTTTGAACAAAAGAGCAGTAATATACATGTATGATATACTGTTGGAAAGCTAAAGATTTTAGAAAAAATATCATCTCATACACAAGCTTTTAAAAGTTAATGGAGAGTGATGAAAAGAAGATAAAACTTACTGATTATTTTAGATAATAATATGATAGATTTTTTAATAAAACACATGTTTCTATATAAATTCAATTTGATTAATTCCTTAATAATATCACGAATTTTTATCTCTAACTGTATTTGAAAATTCTTCATTGATTTTAAAAATGGAGGTAAGTGAAAGTCGTGTGTTGCCCGCACCAGATTTTTTTATCAGTTATTCTATATCCTTTCTGGAATATAAAAACGTAAATAAAATATTTTTCTGGCAAATAATTTTCTGCCGTCGTTTCAAGTTAGCTTCGGGGCTGAAAACATGTGTTGGGAAAATCTTTCTAATTTTTGTAATTTTGTGGATATCAAATCTAAAAAAAACAACAACAATAAGATAAGGATATACTTTATAGTTTTTGTTCCCACAACTCATTACCTTAATAGTGAAGAAAGTGGTTTAAACAATTTAGGAAAATAAATAAAACATGAGGCTCTTAGCGAGATAAAAGTTAAAAGAAACTAACCTTTGATTATTTTTTCTGATAGAAATTAATCATAGTTCTACTAGCTGTAAAAATTTCGATTTTGAAAATATAGTCTTTTTTTGTTTATTAATTTTCTTTGGGAAAATCTTTAGTCATCAAATCATAACAAAAATTAACAATAATATGAGGACATGCTTTAAATTTCTTGTCTTCGCAATTGATTACGTAAATAGTGAAAAAAGTGGTTTGAATTTTTCGGTAAAATTAACAAAAACGAAATTTTTAGCGAGATAAAAGAATATAAAGGAATAAGACCTAAAACGTGTCTTTTTGCTTTCACTTACCTATATATGAAATGTATAGTAAGGGAAAGTATTGCGATCGTGAAAATTTTCGAATTCCAGTTTTCAGCGGAAATACACGTTTTAGGGTCCCCTGAGTCCAAATAACCAATCCCGTAAATAGGTGTGTGTGTGGTAACTCCCGGGCGAAAACGAAAAGTCCTATGAGACTGAAATTTCATATTTAAGTTAACTGTATGCCCGAGATGTTACAGAAACTTGTTCATCAAAATCATGCATTTGCACCTTTTTACAATATTCTTAAAAACGGCTCTAACGATTTTGTTTAAACTCTATATATCGATGTAAAATTGAAAGGGCTATAATATCATATATGACTATTCTAATCATATTCTGATTAGAATAGTCTGACAGGGCTTAAATCCGATATTTTAAATTTTCTTCCTCTAAAGTACCTTTAATTTTGTAGATTCTATAAATAATCATAAATATATAATTTGAACGAATAACATATCTAACTAAAAGAGAAAATACCCAAAATATTTTTTTAACGTAAAAACAGTAATATAGACGTATAATATACCGTTGGATAACTTAAGATTTTGGGAAGATTATTATCTTATGCACAAAATTGTTAAAATTTAATGGAGAGTAGTGTAAAACCGATAAAATTAACTGATTGTCATGAATAATTACATAATTGATTCTTTAATAAAACATGTTTCTATTGAAATTCAATGTAATTAATTCTTTAAAAATTGGGATCACTTGTAGCTGGGTGGCTAGCGTAACAGCCTCCCATGCCAAAGGTCTCGGGTTCAAATCCGCAGGTGGTCCTAGGATTTTTTAATGGGAGTAAAAAATCCTTAGTTACGCCATCCTTCGGAGGGGACGTTAAAAGGTGGTCCCGAGCCTGTGCGATGTCAGGTACTCGTTAAAGATCACTATCCTTATAAAACCTGGATAGGCAAAATTTAGGACTCCCACACGGACTGTAGCATCGTCCGATTAGCCATAGTAGCGTAAAGTGACGTTAAATAAATAAATAAATTCTTTAAAAATTCATCTCTCCATTGAGAAACGATGATGGTTCTTGGGCCGTGTCGGATAAAGACAAATCTGAAATCTTCGTTGACTATCTTTCAAGTGTTTTTCAACCTCACACAGACCTTACAGACATACAACACGAAAATTATGTACAGAAACTCTTGGCCTCTCCTCTTCCCATGTCTCTTCCACCAAAATCCTTTACTCCTTCCGAGGTATCTAGACAGATTATGAAAATGCCGAAAAGAAAGACACCTGGTTACGACCTTATCACTGCTGAGGCGCTTCAAAAAATCCCCAGAAAGGCTTTAGTATTTCTTACTACATTATACAATGCTATACTCAGGACGACCGAATTCCTCATTCAATGGAAATATTCTACGATTTCAATGATACATAAACCTAACAAAGACAAACACATACCTGATTCCTACAGACCAATTAGCCTTCTTCCAGTATGCTCAAAAATATTTGATAAATTATTGTACGGACGCATTATTAACATACTGACTGACCACAACATATTACCAGACTATCGATTCGGATTTCGCTCTTTTCACTCCACGACACAACAGCTACACAGAGTAACGGACTTTATTTCCACTGCACTTGAACTAAAACAATACGCTTCTGGGGCATTTTTGAATGTTACTCAAGCTTTTGATAGGGTGTGGCACCAGGGTCTTGTTTTTAAACTAAAACCCATACTTCCAAGCACTTATTATCTAGTTTTACAATATTTTCTCTATGACCGCTTCTTTTCTGTCCGACAGGGTTCCGAGACCTCATCAGTCAAGCCAGTCTCTGCAGTTCCCCAAGGTTCTATCCTGGCCCCACTTCTGTACTTTATATACACATATGACTTACCGACAAACGAAATCATCCTAACTGCGACATATGCCGACGACACTGCAATTATTACTAAAAACACAGACCCTACACAGGCCAGTATGACTTAACAACATCACTTAAACAATGTACAAAAATGTTGTAGGAAATGGAAATTAAAGATTAACCACGAAAAATCATTACATGTTACATTTACACTTAGACATGGAATCTGCCCTCCAGTTTACATAGACTATCACCAGATACCACAATCAAACACAGTAACGTAATTAGGACTTATTTTTGACAAAAGGTTGACATGGGGCCAACACGTCAAGACTAAACGTAAAACTCTAAATTTTCGACTGAGGCTAATGTATTCGATACTTCATAGACATTCTAAATTACCCATCAGACAGAAACTTAACACATACACTTATTTATTAAAACCAATATGGACTTACGCTTGCCAAATATACGGACCTGCTAAAAAAGACACATACGAAAAGTACAAACATTTCAATCGCAATTTTTAAGACTGGCAACGAACTCACCACCATATTCCTACTTTAACAAACCACATTCGATCGACTTACGAACGATTTCACGACAAACTAAATGGGCACATAAACAAACTTGTGCAAAACATTGCTACAACCGACATACCATCCATAACTCAGCGTAGGCTGAAAAGTAGTTGGATGAGGGACCTCCTGACCTAAAAATATAGTTGTGCTTAATGTCAGGAGGATGCACCACTGGGTGCTGTCTCCTTCATGCCTGCCCACGCCATGTTTACTTAGATTTTAGCACATTTGCTGATTGTAATTTTTTTTACAGGTGTAAATAAAATATTAAGTGAAAAGAAAAATTCATCTCTAAGTGTATTTAAAAATTCTTAAAAACTATTTTAATTCATTTTCACATTTGAGGTAAGTGAAAGTCGTGTGTTGCGCGTACCAGATTTTCTTGCATTGAAATATAGAACTGTTTTTTACTATGTCAATGAATTATTTTTGGTTTATTATTTTAAATAATGAACCTTTGTAAGCGATCAAACAAATAAAAAAAATTACCCCCTCCCCTTCCTCAAAATGTGAGGGTTTACAGTTCAAGATATGTAGAATCCGAATAACGAATGAAAAAAAAATCCGTTTGTCCTAATTTATAAATAAATACCAACATTTTTTCTTCCTTAGTGCTATGTCATAGTTAATTAAATTTCCTACAAATGAAAAAAGAATCATTGAAATTGGTTCTGAACTAGCAGAGATATCGCGTTTTGAAATTAGCTGTGTTAATATACCACTTTCCTTTGGATCATTTATTTCTTTTTATTTTAGCTAATTGCATATTAACAGCTATATTTTATACTAACAGTTATACTTTAATATAGTTATTTTGAAATAATAAACCATTGTGTAATAATTTGCAGCGTTTTTCTATACGCTATATTAAGGAAATGTTTTAGTATGCTTTGGAATGAAATCAAGTATGAACTTATCTTTTGGTAAGAACTGCAATATTCAGACGCTGTTTCGAGGTCTTGCGTGTTTTTTAGAAGAAATAGTTAGGAGGGTTTCGATAAAATTCTAGTATTTTTGGAATTTAGGAGGTCCTTGTCATAGTGCTGATAGGATAAAGGGGTCCGCGAAATTTTTAGTTAGGAAACATTGCCTGAGGATATCAGCTCATTGCTTTGAAATGTTTAAAAGATCAGGACTTGAGGTAAAAAAATATAGTTATTATATATTTATTATGAAAACGGAGTAATATCAGAAAGGGTACTTGTCAGTCACTCCCATCTACAGGCGCGCCTAAATATACAGGGGCTTAAGATTTTATGGCACGTCTCATCGGCCAAAACCAGGTAGATGGGACCGGCCCCGAACTGTAAACGGGGAAGAGGATTTGCCTTGTGTCCACTCTTGTAGCAGTACAGGTCTTGAAAGGAGTTCGAAATGCCTTTTGCCAACGAGGAACACGTTTCTGAGAGCGAGAACGCTTTAGTTCCAGAGGAGCATCCGGTGGAAGCTGCGAATGGAGTCTTCGACGGCTTAGAGCGGATTGAGGGTGCGCAGGAAGAAGAGATACAGCGACAACCGCAGATCGTTCTGGAGATCAATTATCAAGGGAGGAGGAGGATTGCCAGGTGTCCATGCTGCTTCCCAATGGTTGTCGAACGTAAGCATCTTTAACATCATTATTACAACTATTGTCTATGAACATATACCTTTTTATGCAAATGTATATCTCAAAGGAAGAAGTCATTCTAAATATTTATTCAAACAATTTCATTTTTGGTTTAAATTTTATTATTCTGCATGAACCGATACAGTCATCTGCCTCTTGGAAAAGAAAATAACTTTAAGTAGTTTTTATTAGCTTTACTTTTTATATTTTTTTTTAAATTAGGAGTTTCTTCAATTAAAAGTTTTCCTTATCCAAACTCCTGTATCAGACGGTTCCTCCACCTTTGTTGGTCCATCAAATCCTCCTCTGACAGTCCCTTACCAGCCGTTATTGTATCTTTCAACATTGTTGGGGTCTTACATAATCTACTTTAAGGGTCTAGTCACCCATTGTACTTAAAATACCATACCTCTAACTCATTGCTCTTCTATGAACTTTTCTCTGTTAATTAAAATTGTTCCCCTAGATAGTCTCGCTTATCTCATCCAAAAACCTATTTCTACATCTAGATATTTTTTCCCTTGGGTCAATCTAGTGGACCATGTTTCCAATCTATACATTTTACTCTCTAAATATGGCTAGTAGTTAATTTTTTAAAATTTCCTTTGATTGAAAAACAAAATTTTCTTTTTAATTATTTAAGGATATATTTTGAAAAGAAAAATTATTTCATGGAACAAACTAATTAACACTTAAAAAAAAAAAAAAAATTGAAAGCTATACATAATACAGTACCTGACATGGCATAGGCTCGGGGCCACCTTTTTATGTCCCCTCCGAAGGCCGGCATAACTAACGATTTTTTTTCTCGGTGGGGAGATGGCCCTGGCAGTGCGGTATAATCTTCTGAGAGAATACACTCTCATTTCTCTATTCTTGGATTTTATAGGGTAGGGTCATATTTCCCCGCGCCTATTTTAGTGAGTGACTACCACCAGTTGGCTAACGGGTCTCACATACCTAGGGAGAGGCTATGAATGGATCCCCATTTAATTAAAAACTTGAAAAAGTTCCTCCAGAACTGGGACTCTAACTCACAAACTTTGGCGTGGGAGACTAGCGCACTAGCCACGATTTTACTCCCATTAAAAACTCTTTGGGACCTGTAGGTTTGCATCTGTGATCTTGGCCATAGAAGGTTGTTACACTGCCACTATGCTACAGGTGACCCCTCTGTTATGGATGGTTTTTTTTTTTTTATATGTTCCTATTGACTTCTTACTATTTTCTTGCTTGCTTTTTACTTTCGCTGTTATCTATATATGATTTTTTTTTTTCTTTAGCTATATATACATATTTATAATATATGAATATATATATATTTGCAAGCATTTGATGACTTTAGGGATAAGGGTCTTGAAGTACAATTTTATTTGAAATATCTATATCTTTAATTGAAAAGGTCTGAGTTAATAAAAAAAATATATATTAGATCAAAAAGGTCGAGTATCTGCTCTCACAATATGTCAAGACATTTATGAGAAACCTAATATATATATATATATATATATATATATATATATATATATAATATATATATATATATTATATATATATATATATATACATACATATGTATACACATATATTTCTATATGGTATTTAATAATTATTATTTATAAAACGAACATGAAGAAATCTTTGAAAAATTCAATAATCACCATAATAAAATCAAATTTACTATAATAAAACCAATTAATAACAAAATATAATAAATTAAAAACATACCTTACTAATACTAAATAAATAAAATTGAAAAAGTAAATAAGCAAAACGTTTTATAAAATAGATTATGAAAATTATCATTATTAAACATTAAAAAAAGATTACAGCAACAAAAAACAACAGTCATAATCATGTGAAAATCAAAGTATAATTAAAAACATAATTTAAATTTCAGTGACACCAAAATATCAATATAATTATGCAGATATAAATAAATTTAAAATATTTTAAAATTTAATAATGTAATTTAAGTTCATTTAAAATAATAATAAATGTGGAATTACTAATGGAATAAATAATAATAAACAAATATTCAAGTTACTAAGGATCATAGTACATCAGTTGAGAATTAGGAGAGTATGTAATGCTGAAAAGTAATAGAAAATATACACATTGAATTGAATGCAGCATTGAAGGTATTGGCAGCTTTATTTAAAATAACTTTGAATCGATATATTGATGTGTTTAAATTTCATTATACTCATATGTTATAATACTATATATTATATAATAAAATTGTATTTAAAATGTTTGAATAATAACTAAATAATAATAATTTCATGATGTTAACATTGTTCTGGGATATACTTGAAGATGAGGCAAGGCCACAAAACATTGTTTTATTATGATATAATAATATTTTTATTGATCTCATATACCAAATTGAAGTAGGTAATAAATAGTGGCAAAAGTGGACAAAATTAAGTGATTATTGTACATAATAATTTCTATTGTTACATTATGTAATCTTAAATAAATTTTCTCATTTAAAATCAATGTAATTCTTTCAACTTTAGTTAAAAATAGTTTGATTGATTTTGACAAGGGAGGTTAGCGTTGATTGCGTGCTCCAGATTCTTAATATAATTTTAATCATTAAATTATCATTGGAAAATTATCTCTTGTATACCTATTAGATAATTCGGGAGGCGTAAAATGACATTATAAAATATTGAAAACCTATTTATTAACCAACATTTCAGTCCACATTACAGGTGTTCATCATGGCTAAAAAATAACAAGATACAGTGTAGGTGTTCGATAAATAAATTACCATGAAAATTTAAAATTAGAACACATGAAACAAAAAATAATGTAATAACTACTAATAAAGAAATGAATTAATATATCAAAACAAATGAAAAAATGTGGTGCGCGCAACACACGACTTTCACTTACCTCCATTATTTATATCAATTCAAGATTTTTTAAACAAATTTATAAATGAAAATAGATTGTTAAAGAATTAATTAAATTGGATTTCTACAGAAGCATGTGTTTTATTAAAAAGTCTATTATATTATTATCTAAAATAGTCAGTTAAATTTATCGGCTTTTCATCACTCTTCATTAGCTTATGTATAGGATAATATGTTTTCTAAAATCTTTAGCTTTCCAACGGTATATTACACATCTATATTACTGTTCTTATTTTCAAAAACAAAAAATTTCATTAAAAATATATTTTCGTAGTTTTCTCCTGTGGTTATTTATCAAATTCTCTCAACTTGCATATTTAGCTGTTAATTTTCAATGCTAACAAGATATTTATTTTTATAGAATCTTCAGAATTAAAGGTACTTTAGAGTAAGAACATTTAAAATATCGGCATTTAAGTCCTGTCATACCATTTCAATAACAATGAAACCTATATGATATTAAAGCCCATCAAAATGTTCATTGATATAGGGAGTTTAATCAAAACCGTTACAGCCGTTTTTGAGAAAATCCTAAAAAGGTACAAAATGCATGGTATTAAGTGACTCTTCTGGTTAGCTGATTTTGATGATCATGTTTCTGTAACATCTCGGGTGTATAGTTGTCTTAAATATGAAATTTTAGTTTCATAGGACTTTTCGTTTTGGCCCCGGAGTTACCACATACACACACACACAGACCTTTTTGTGGGACTGGGTTATTCGGACTCAGGAGACCCTAAAACGTGTACTTCCATTTAAATCTGAAATTAGAAATTTTTTACGATCGCAATACTTTCCCTTACTATATATTTCATATATAGATAAGTGAAAATAAAATGAATATAGTTAACAAAAATATATTAGGTAAAATAAAGTGAAGAAAACATAATAAATACTATATGCCAAACAGAATATACTTATTTACTTTTCATTTTCTGTACTATTATTCTGTTTGGTATATAGTGCTTTTGTTAGATATATTCATTTTTTAAATATGTTTTAGCCCTGATGAAGACCTGCAACATGAGTTGAAACAGTTAATAAATAACGATCACTATTTTATTATCTTTTTGGACCAATACCAGAATCATCTCAACATTCATAATCATAATTTAATTACAGAGCTTCTTGCGCACTACTACTTTAAAGATTTGAAAATGCTTAGAATGTTCTGAACATAATTAAATGGATTATATTCAATTACAAAGATTATATATTTAAATATTTTTTATATAGATAGTTACTATGTATAAAACTTATAGCAAAATGACAATTGAAATTTTGGCAATTTCACAGAGGCGCTGAGACGGCTTAAGACCAGAATGCGCCTGGGACGGCACCAAATTTTGTCCTTTGGTGAGTGAAATATTTTTTTATTTCTAATATTATAATAACAATAGTTAAGATGCAAAGTCACTATTCCATGAGAAATAGTATTCTTCCTATTTGAAATTCTTGTTTTGCAGACAAAATACAATAATTGATAACACAATAGAATAACATTTACTTCTTATTGTTCTAATTTATAATGTAGCATCATTAGCTTGGATTTTAAATAAATACCATTATATATTACACATATTGTTTATTAACAGTTAAGTAATTGCATTAATATTTGTAATTTCAGAAGCCATCGAGATTAATCCTGGCAGGCCTCCAAATCCTCCTGTCTAGATCCAGGGTCAATACCTAATGGTAATATAAATGTTATTATGACTAGTTTATTATTGTTTTTAAAATATTCTTTATAATGAACATTTTTTAATGGCCTACATTAAAAGTTTGTGTATAGGAGTGGAATAAAAGGTCGCAGTCGACTGCAAACTGACTGAAAAAAACTCAGTTTCCATTCGCATACAAAATGCCCTGATGATGACCCACAAATGTGGTTGAAATGTTGGCAGAAAATAAATGTTTGAAACTACCTAATTGTTTTATTCTCTGACCGCCACCCAGACTAATTCCTTCTAGTAATTCTCAATGGTAAACTAATTATGATGATTAAGTAAATCATACGTTGTTTAATTAGCTTTAATTTGAGTGGTAATATACATCTATACATTAAAGAGTTTTCAAGATTCTTTAGGATAAGTTCTTTAAGTAAAAACTTGTTTTTCCCTAAAAATCAGAAATTAATATTTTGTTACCTGATTTTACCAAATATATGGCTTATATTATTCTTTCAATATCTCCGCAACCATTAATTTTAGCAAAAACATTTATATAATAATTTTTAAAGGTACTTTAAATTTATATACAATAATATTTTCGATAAAGGTAATAATTTATGAGATATTCATGAAAAAAATAAATAGAATTAATTTTTTTCTGATTTCTCTTTACTCTGTGTTATTTAATATAGCTTTAGAATATGTCATAGAAAAGGTGATGTGTACCGAGAAAGGCTTAAATATGGGTGACAAGATTCCAGTTTTGGGATATGCCGATGATCTGGTACTGCTAGGTGAAGACACGGAAACCATACAATTAAATACAAGTGTGTTAATAAAAACCGGTAAAGAAATAGGACTCGAATTAAATACCGATAAGACGAAATATATGATTAGTAGCAGAAACGGTGTCGATCTTGGTGATATTGATGTATCAGGTCATACTTTTGAACACGTAGAGAAATTCAAGTATTTAGCTTCAATTATAACTAGAAAAAATGAAATCCAGGAAGAAATAAAGTCCCGGTTAAAGGTGGGAAATGCGTGTTATTATTCAGTTGATAAGTTACTTAGTTCGCAGTTTCTATCTAAAAACTTAAAGATTAGAATTTATAAAACTATTATTCTTCCAACGGTTCTTTACGGATGTGAAACGTGGCCGCTTACTTTGAAGGATGAACAACGGCTTAAGGTTTTCGAAAATAAGGTATTGCGTAAAATATTTGGTCTGAAGAGAGATGAGGCCCCTGGGGAGTTTAGAAGGTTGCATAACGCGGAATTGCGGAACTTGTATCCTGTGAATATAATTGAGCTCATTGCATCGCGGAGACTCAAATGGGCGAGTAAAGTTGTTGGGCTCCGGATTCCGAGAAAGTTGGTATTTGCTGATCCGACTGGTAGGCGTCCGAAAGGTAGGCCGAAGCGGAGATGGGAGGATTGCGTTAAGGCTGATCTCGGGAGCTTGGGCTTGAATGGTGAGCATTGGACGAGTCTGTGTAGGTGGAATTTGGTGGTATCGGCATCGAACCTTCGGGTTCGCTAAGCTTATTGTTATTATTATTATTATTATTTCTCTTTACTAAACCTGAAGCAGGAAACTCTAGGACTTTATACCAGTTAATAAGGGAAGGGCACTAAACAATTTCTAACAGGTTTCAGCTTGTTTTTTTTTGGATGTTCGGGTTAAAACCATACATGAGCCAAGAGCAATAGTTAGTAGATGGATGAATTAGGGTCTTTACCTGGTTTTAATAACAATATTAGACAGTATTTTATCCACGCATCTGGTATTGAGTTGGTTGCCCATATTTTGTTGTGTCTGTAGAAAACTGATTTTGATTTTGATCAGTAATTTGTCTAACATTATATAATACATATTATCTAATCCTCCAGACCTAATGTTCTTGTGTTTTAATGTATTTGTGAGTTCCTTTATTGAGAATTGTAGGAGAATCAATACTTTTGATGCTGTTGCCTGAACTACTTTCCTGAAATTGTGTATCGAAAGTGCCTATTTCAAAATCGAGGTAGGATAAATTAATGGGGAAGGGGCAGGGACAGAACATCTGTAAATTCATTGCACCTTCACCAATTGTAATGGAAAACCTATTTTTTGTTTTATGTTTATTAACTGTAATAATTCGTTCCATATATCTTTTGTAGGGGTATTTTTATTTATACTTAAACAAAATTTGTAAGTTTGGTACCGGTATATTTTCTAACAAATCATCTATCTTTTGATAGTTAATTAAATTAGCTGTCGTTGCTGGATTCTTTATATGTTTGGAAAGCATTTTTGAGGATGTATAGTCGACATTTGAAATTATCGTAGGTAGAAATAATTGAGAGTTGTTTTTTTTTTTTTTAATATTTTAATTTTTCCCACGTTTCGGCTCAAACTTGTGAGCCCATCAGGACTACAAACATCAGAACAACAAAAGATCAATATAATGATGAAAAGTTATGAATGTAGAGACCATCATTATCAATTCATGTTCGTTATATTATTATAAATTAATAGCATTTATAACATCTGTGTAATGTGTACCCAGATTTATTATTTGTTCTGTAGTTTATGGTCTTATTATTTTTTTTTGTAATGTATATGGCTTCAAGTATTTTTTCTATTTCTATATTTCCAAAATTAAATTTATGTTGTAATTTGATGGAATGATAGGGCTGATTTATTAATTTTTACAGTTTGATATAGGTTGTGAAATTCTTGTTTTTAATTTATTGGATTTAGACAAAGATATTAACGATATTATCAATAAATACATAGATAACGGTTTAAAAGATAATAAAGAACATATAAGCCTCAAATTAAACAGGTTAATTAATAAACCAAAAATTAATAAATTACAGATTAACAAATTAATTGATAGTAAACAAAATAGAACCCTGACATCTATAAAGTGCCAAAATCTTAAGCAAGATCAAATTTTATCTAATAATAAACGCTATGTTGAGACTGATAAGGATCATCTAATTAAATATAATGAACTGTATAAAATTAATAATAGGGTTGAAAATAGAACAAAAATTAATATTCCTAACAATATAATAAATTTATTATCTTTAGGAGAAAATTTTAATTTTGAATTTCACAACAATGATAAAGATATTGTTAAAGTCATAACTGATTTAGAGACTATGTATAACAACTTAAACACTTCTGAAAATCATATAAATGCTTTAAGAAACAGAATATGCACGCTTATTAATAATTATGTAGAGGAAAAAAACACCAATAATAATAAAAATAATAAAATCATTAATAAAAACACAATCTTAAAATCACAAATTATAAAAGATTTAAAATATTTATGGAAAAAAATAAAGATATCACCGTAATTAAATCAGATAAAACTAAAAAATTAGTATTTATTTACAAAAATGAGTATAATGACAAAATGTTAATAGAACTTAATGATAAAAATACCTATAGGAAATTAAGAAATGACCCATTTAAAGATCTGGTAAATAAAATAAATTTATATGTCACTAAATTATTTAAAAATGGCTATATAGACAAAATAACTAAAAATAAACTACAAGTTACTGATTTTTGTATCCCTAGAATACATGGCCTAATTAAAACCCACAAAGATAAACAAAATCTCAGACCTATCATCAATAATATTGATGGTCCTACAGAGGCTTTATCAAAATTTTTAAACCCTTCTTTAAATTCTTTAAATAATGATAATAATTACAATATCAAAAATTCATTGGCACTGAAAAAGATACTTAACAACATCCAAATACCTGATGATAATACCGAAATCATCAGTCTAGACGTTAAATCACTATTCACTAACATTCCAATAGACGATATCCTTAAATTAATTGAAGAAAACTGGCACAAAATAATAGAATATACAACAATTAAAGATAAAAAAATGTTTATAGAAGGTTTAAATTTATGCCTTAAATATAATTTTTTCAAATACAATGGAGAAATTTACAAACAATTATTTGGACTACCAATGGGTGGAGCCATGTCAGTTAATCTCAGTGGTATTTATTTAAATGACCTAATTAATAAAAATCTAATAAAATCAGGTGTAAGACCAATGTTGTTGAAAAAATACATAGACGATATGTTAATTATAATAGACAAAAACCAACAAAATAACCTCCTTGAAACCTTTACAATCACCATAGAAGAATGATATTTACCATTGAAAAGCCTAATAACAATACAATTAGATTTTTAGATATGGATATAATTCTTAAAAACAAAATAATTAAAACAAGATGGACTAAAAAAGATATAACTAGTAATGTGCTACTAAATTACCATTCTAATCACCCATATATACAGAAAATAAATGTTATTAAAAACTTCATTAGAAAAGCAATAGCGCTTACAGATACGGAATACATAAAAGAAATAAAAACCACCACTTATAAAATACTTTTAGAAAATTTCTACCCAAGAAAATTAATAAATAATATCTGGTATTCTGAGTTTAAATATAAATCTCTTGATAAGAACCCTGACAATAGTATTGGTAACAAAATACAGCAAACAGTTAAAATAATTAAAGATATTGGTAGAATGAGTGAGAAAAATAATAAACAGAAAACCATTACAGATTTTTATAAAAGCGCTACAGATGAAAAAACAACAGATGTTAAAAATCAAAATATTAAAGATGCTCAAATAAATAAGAGCATAAACATCAAACAATTTTTCAAAATGCAATATATACCACATCTTACTAGTGAAATAAATAAAACATTATTAGCTTATGATTTACCCAACATCAAATTAGGCCTTTATAATCATAATAAATTACAAAAATTCCTCACTAGTACAAAAGACCCTATAAGTAATGAAGAAAAATTAAATGTTGTATACAAAATAAATTGTCTAGACTGTGAAAAATGTTACATAGGGGAAACGTCCAAAAAAGTTAGTACTAGAACTAAACAGCACAAAAGTAATTGTAACAACAGTAAAAAAAAAAAATAAATAAATAAAAATATAAATACAACTGCTTTATCACAACATAGCATACATTTGAAACATAAGTTTGATCTCAATAGACCACAAATTTTGGAAATAGTCAAAAATAAACAAAATAGAAAAACCATAGAGGCTATATATATCAATAAAAATATAGATAAAACCGTGAATTTTAAAACTGACTCAAGACATTTAAGTTACCACTATTCCGATTTAATTAATAAATTAAAAATATAATATAAATAATTAATAATAAATTTTTAAAGAATTTCACAATATGAAATAATAATAACTATATACAAGTTAAAAATTGGTCTAATCCTTAATCCAGTTGAGGACAAAGATTTGAGCAATACTCTTGCTCAGATCTGAAGTGTTTAGAATTTGACTTGGTTTTTATTTTTTACCTGGCTGAAGGTGTGACTAGTTAAATGTTGTATTACAGAATATATAACGAGGTAACTTTATAATATTTATTTAACTAAGTACTGTGTAACATTGTTAAATTTTTGCTTTTATTGCCTCCTTATGATTTAAAATTTGTTAATTAATAGTTTTAAAATGTTTGTTATCAATTGACTCCTAATTTATAAATTGTTTAAACCATTCACTTCATTATAGTGATTTTTAATGTGATGGTAAATTGTTTAAAAAAAAAAAAAAAAAAAAAAAATTTTTGTAGACTTCTGAAGATGGGAGAATATCCCGAAACGTCATGAAATAAAAGATCAGTATTAATGGAAGAATTATTCAGCCCTAAATCAACCTTAATAATTCACCAATTCCATGTTTAATTTTGTATATAACATTTTGATTATAATTAATTTTTTTCTCAATTGTTTTTCTAATGTGTTATTTTAAAAAACAAATTATTGCTATTGTTATTAGTTTGATGCTACAACACTTTGATGCCTCCAGGCCTCCTCGAACCAGCAAACTTCAGAAGTTTCTGTCCTGCGTTGCAGCCATCCAATTGTGGGCTGCCTTACTTCTCGTATCCACAGGCAGCCACATTGAGTTCCTCTGACCAGGGACTATTCCAGTAATTTTAAAGGATTGACCCTTTAAGGAAATTTAAATAAATAAGTTTACTTGTTTGAAGTTTTTTTAATGAATACACCCCCAACCAATCTCTTCCTCATATTTTATCTTCTGCTTCTGTTGGTGTGGCAGGATGTGGAGGCCCTTGGTATAGTTTCTTATCCACACCTGACTGTATAGGGCAGGGACATCACTCCCTACCTCTATTACTCGACCAGTTGGCTGAGTGCCTCACATACACTAGCGTCTAAAACCTGTGAAAAATTGTCACTCTCACAAGTCAAATCTAGCACCGATTTTGGTAACTAGGAGCTCCAAGCTTGCCCCCTTTTTAAATTAAGGCCGCACTTTAGAATGAGAAAAGAGGTCGGTGAAAATTCATGAGATTTCACAAAAGTAGCGGGAGGAAGGCATATTTAAAAAAAATAAATTCGGATAATAACATCAAACAGTACTTAATCAAAAAAATTATATCATTAAGTATTATTTAAAAAAAATAAATGATTATGTTATATAAAAAAAAACAAGTGTAACACACATAATGGAAATATGTTTGTTTAGTGTAGAAATTCCATTTTAAGAAATTGTCACAGGCTCGGGTGTGAGGAGGGAAATTCCTCAGCAGGAAATTTTATCCAGCCTTTTTTGAGCCTTCTCCACGATCTCGCTCAATTAACTCAAGTTATGAACCCTCCTAATGACTCCTAATCAAATAACGATAAGACAATTACTATCAGTCTGACAAGACATAATACAAAACTAGACTCCAGTAATGTAAAAAAATGTTGGACAAATATACATATATAAAAAAAAAAGATGTGCTGCTGGGTAATGTCATTCCTCATGCCTGACATGTTATTATTTCTTTTATTATTACAACCCATTTCCTGGTTGTCACATTAGTCCTGACAGGTGCTAATCAATAAATGAAGTGAAAAAAAAAAATTAAACTTAATAACCACCAAATAACCTTTAACCCTCCGTCATAGACCAATGACATCCTGTCTCACAGTATCCTTTAATAATATTCCACTTGTCCCTGTTGAACAGTTCCGCTACCTAGGACTCCTCCTTGACAAACGTCTCAAATGGAATCCACACACAAGACTGAAACGACAAGAAACTGCTCGCTGCTTTCGATTACTTCAACACTTACTAGACAGACGCTCAAACCTTCCACTTGACTACAAAAGGCTCATCTACATGACCATCATAAGGCCTATATGGAATTACGGAGTTGAGCTTTGGGGCTCTACTAAAGTAAGCCCTTAATCCTTACAATCCAAAATCCTTCGTAAAATCCTCAACGCTCCTTACTTTGTCACAAATAAAATCATCTATAAAGACCTAAATGTTCCATATGTTGCTGATTTGGCCCGAACTACATATCAATCCTTCTATGACAAACTCCATTCCCACCTGCTATGTATCGAGAATACTGAAAGGTGAAGGAATATTTTTGAATCGTATAAAATGGAGCAGTTTCCGGGCGACAAGCAGGAAGGGTTCTTAGAAGGCCTATACAAAAAACTGCACCCCTCCACTGCTTGGGAGAGATAGCCCTTTACCGACAGAAGAGGTCGGGGGTCAAGCAGGAAATAATTATGCAGATCTGTCAAAGGTACTTATATGTTATATTATGTGGTAAATAGAACCTCAGTATTCTCGATAATAACCATGCCTCACTTTGTATTTTGATGTATAATAATAATAAGTGCTATTTTATAAATGAATGTGTATGTTAAGTAAATCATTTTATTACCCTATATGCCACAGAACATAGTATTTTATGGCATCCAGCTTGTGGGGACGTATTTATTAATTCACTATTGGTATTATTAATTTAATTAGCAAAAATTTATAAGTTGATTAAAAGTCAATCAATAGGTGGCATTAGGGTAATTTTGACATAGTTTTATGTAAGAATTTTATTAAAGAGTATTAGTAAGTGTATTAAAGCTTCATTAATTTATATTTACTTGTTAGCGTCTTGTGCATACAATGATTTTTGTTAGGCTTTTTGATTAATTGTCTCCCTACTGTTTTAAGGTCTTAAAAGTGGTTAGTTTTGTTAAAGTGGTTTTTTGAAAGTGGTTAGTTTTTTGTTATTTATTGTATTTTGCTCGTGTAAGCGTTTAAACCACCCATAAAGGTTTTTGAATATTAGCCAGGGTTTTGTTTTTTATTTGTTCGCACACGATTTTTTACTATGGCTTCCAGAGTAGATGAGCTACCAAAGCCAAAATGTTCAGAAGTATCTCATCTGGGGTTGACCGGAGAGTCAGTGATCCCGTGCTCGAATACAACTAAGCCACAGACCAAATTAAGAGGGAAGAAGCTAAACTTCAAAGAAGAAGAAGATATTGAAGAAGATATTTTTTTTAAAAGGATGGCACGTTTCGAAAATCCAATAATGAATACTCTTAAAAGATTCGAAAATTGGGTAATTAATGGATTTGTTCATCTGGAGGAGAATATTGGTAGCATTGGAAATAAGAAAGATCCTTTTGAAGATATAATAGAAGAAAACTGATGAAAGACTCCCCGAAGAGATTAAAAAGAAAAATAATTTGGAAAATGGGGAACTGCAACCTGAAGAGACCCCCACTCAAACTCAAAATAAAGATCTAAATGCCGATTCCGGAGAAATATCCTCTATTGAGCAGGAAGAAGAAACTAAGTATGAAGAAATGAATGAACAGGAAGGACCTTTGAGTGAAAAAGAAGAAAATACAAATGAAGAAGTTAACAATCCGAATATTAAAGATAAATCCCACTCTCAAATTTCCACTCCCGCTGCTCAGAATGAAGATGAAATATTTAGTGAAAAAATAGAAGAAAAAGTACCAAATGCGGAACCTCAATTTAAAATAACACTGATTCCTCCCGAAAATCCTACTAATTTTGAAGAAGAAGAGGTCCCTTATCAAAAAACATCCCACAGTCAATTTTTACCTCTGAAATCCATTATTCTACTCCGAAGTCAAGAATACAGATCTAAACTGGATAGTTTCAAATTAAATACATTCTCAAATCCACTTGCTCCTAGCATCACTGTACCTAATTTTTATAGAAATGTGCCGGTTGAAGGTATAACGTTTATTATTTTAATATATGTATATTATAAAGGTTACATGATCTTGGACCATGTTAGTAAAGGCCTCATACCATATTATTTTTGTATGTGGCAGTCTTTATCCGTTTCCAGCGGATAAAAGGGATAATTAGCGTCCTCTCTGTATGACAAGCTAACAGTGTTTAGCCTGGGCCATGCTCAGGTTAAACCTTACTGGAAAAACATGTAAATATATTGTACATATCATGTAAATATTAGGGTTAGGTTATTTGTATGTATAGATTAGTATTTAGGATAAACTGGATTGATATTTTATATGCAAAAAGGAATGGGTCTCAGTTTTTATTAACGTGTTTAATTCAAATCAATAAATAAATAGAGGATCAGGGACATTGTAAATATATTATAATGGCGAATGTAAAAAATGGCGTCTGCTGTAGAAAGACCATTAAAGTTTTGATGAAAAATAAAATAAATTTAATAAATATAAAGTATGATAATGAGCATCCGAAAACTAATAGAAAAAGAATGGTGGATCTTTGTATATATGTTTTAATAGTCCTAATGCGGATCTCTTTTAAGTAATAAGGGAATAATTACCCTTTAAATGGAGTAGATATCAGTCCTCCTTATCATTCTGAGATGATATTTTACCTTCTAATAGGTTTTGTAAAGGAAAGAATCCTGAATGTGGAGTAGCTGTAGGCCTCCTTTAATCCTGAAGTCGGAAATGATATTTGTTGTGAATGATAATTTAATTTTTGTCGTTAAAAGGTCATCAGAAAGTTTAGCTATATTTATTATTATTTTCTTGTTGAAATCTGAGATTCATTCCACTTCTGAAGTATACTCCGATTGTGACGTTTAAATCTCTCCTATATTCATTTAACACTATTATGGCATTATAAGAAATTGATAGGACCAGATTGTCATTGAGTAAGAGTAAGAATAATTTTAAACATAATGAGAATACTGAGGGTGTCATTACTGTAATATAATTATTTGAAAAAAAATATTTTAAACAGGTAGAAACCTAATAATACATTCATGTTGTTTTTAATGATTTGCCACATAATAAGAAAATATCAAATAAATATTATATGTTGTGTTTGTAGCCATTATGTATCAACAGATTGTCTGAAAGGAAAATAAAATAAAATTAATTTCATTAGCACCGCATTTAATGTGAAGAATTATAATTAATTTTAGTGATTGACATTTTTGTGAGTAAAGAATTACTTTTATATGTAAACCTGAATTGAAAAGTTCTATTATTGTATTTTAATGTTTATTTATTCTTGGAGGTCATGTTTGTTATGTCCTTTTGTTTCTTATAGATGTACAGTATTTTAACTTGAGGTTTTTCGTATTAGCTTATGTTTTGATACTTAAAGAAAAATCAAAAACCATACGGTTTTTTATTTTTCTTTCCTCGCAGGTTAGGTGAATGCTATGTATCGAGAATACTGAAAGGTGAAGGAATATTTTTGAATCGTATAAAATAGAGCAGTTTCCTGGCGACAAGCAGAAAGGGTTCTAAGAAGGCCTATGCAAAAAACTGCACCCCTCCACTGCTTGGGAGAGATAGCCCTTTACCTGAGGAGTCTGAGCTCGGACGGCAAGAGAAGCGGAAGTCAAGCCGCGGACGGAAGAGGTCGGGGGTCAAGCAGGAAATAATTATGCAGATCTGTCCAAGGTACTTATATGTTATATTATGTGGTAAATAGAACCTCAGTATTCTCGACAATAACAATGCCTCGCTGTACCAAGTTTTTTATGTATAATAATATGTGTAGTAATATTTACTCTGTTATAAATAAATGTATATTTCAAGATAATTAGTTTATTACCCTATATGCCACCGAACATAGTACACCCAACCCACTAGTTTCAACCCTTGCTTCCTCTTCGAATCCTGATAATCCTCTGAGGCGTCTGAAAAGAAGATGGCCTCGAGACCTTCTTGTTTATATATAATAGTTACAGGAGTGCTTCCATTGGGTTGCTCCTCTACAAGTCTGTCTCATGTGATTTTTCTTTTAGCATATTTACTTGTTGTAATATAAATTACAGTTGTAAATTTCAATAAATAAATATTAAAAACAAAAAAACTTAATAAAAGTTAAAAAACAAAAAACAAATGATTCTATAAGACTTGAAAATACGGTAATTGAATAGTTATATGTTGAAAGTATGTGATAGTGTATGGTAATTCACTATCACCAAATCTCTAGAATTTTCACCAATCTGTTCTCTTGCACTGCAGAGAGGACAAGCTTGGAGCACCTAATTACTAAAAAAGGAACTGGATACTGCTTGTGAGAATTTTTCTTAGGTTTTAGATGCTAGTCTCACATACCCACAGGAGATTGGAGTAAATTCCCTTTTAATTACATGCTTCCTTAAAAGTTCTCCAGGGACTGGGATTTGTGCTCACAACCTTTGGCATGGTGGACTAGCACACAGTTATGGGCTCCTCTTATACTTTATCTAAGGACAATAATCCTCTACCATTATAATTAAATATATCTTTTATAAACTCATTTCTTATAAGGTTTTCGTACAACAAAAAATATGTATTCCAATAAGAAAATATAGTATTTTTTATATAAATGTACAGTTTTTAATTTTATAGACACTTTTGAGGCTGAGGATGCATATGACCAATTACTACACTAGAGGGAATTCTTTGAAGACCTTAGTAGGTTATCACTACGATAAATATTATGCATTTTTTATTTTTTTTTTATTTGGAGTTTCCACTGAAGTGGAATTCCTTAACCTAAACTGGTTAGATGGTACATATAATACATCTTTATATGGTACATATAATACATCAGGTGTGCCAATTTGCCTTCAAATAACATGCAAGCAATGTTCCCAAGTAGTATGCCAAAACTGCACGAAGAATTAGGCAAAAAAAAAACCATCTGGCAGGATTTTTAAAGCATATTTATACCAATTATAAATTATACAATTTATATCAAATTTTAAACTATAAATAAATAAATTAGTTTCATGATTTTCCAATTTTTTATTTGGGTGTTTTTATCTTCAAAGTGAATTGCAACTATTTAAGTGAAATATTCATATAAATTCATTTTTTCGTCATGATCCTTTTCTCTTAATAATCTGACCCTTTAAATATTGAAAATAAGCTTTAACTGATTGAAATTTAATTAAAATAAAGGATTTAGTATATTGTAAGAAATACTGAGTACCCTTTACTTCCCAGATAATGGAAGTTTTTTCACATAATGGTTAACATGATTGTTAGCCTGTATAATATAATAATTTAATATTGCAATAATTAATAAATATATATCATTTTTTGTATTTTATTTATTTATTTTTTAATTTAAGGGTGTATATTACATTTCTCCCCACTCATAGGTCAAAAAAAAATATTTTGATAGGAAATATTTATTTATTTTTTTATTATTTTTATTCTATTTTAAAACATACATCATTTCTTTCTATAAACCTATTAAGTTACAATTATCTACAAGAATTTTTAACACATTAAACAATTAAGTTAATGTACAATATTTCTATATATGTAAAAAAAAATACTGAATTTATATACACAAAAGAATTACACTAAAAATATATAAAATTAATAAAATATAACTAATTACATCTGAAATATAAACTATATACATACATTTTACTTACATACAGGCCTAGGTCAAAATAAAAAAATAAATAATTTAGAAAAAAAATATTAACAAAATAACAGGGCAACAAATTTAAAAACTAACTTTTGCCGAGACCCCAATGAGATATAATCCTTATAATTTTGTGCAAATAATTGAAAATGAATATAAGTGAGTGAAGTTGTCTGCTTACATAAATTTAATCAAACTAGTTTGAAAAAGATTTTCATTTGGATCAGATATTAAAATTTAATACTTGTCTAATTCTAACAAATGAACCATATTTACAATTCACTCACAAATTCGTCTAGTATGGTTCCATCTTAGCATGGCCCAGACTGCCCATTTATAGGTCATCTAATGGAAGGAACGCTAATCATCCTTTTTTATGGCATGTAAAAGGATAAAGACTGCCAAGATAAGAATAAGGATAAGAATATGATATCTGGTTCTTCCTCGCATGGCCCTAGACCGTTTTGTCATAAAAGTCATATTCTAAACTAAGGAGGATGATAAGTTGGGTAGTTATATGAATTTCTAATCCTGTAAGCAGATATTCTGATGTTTGGTGGTTGATAGAAACTGGGATATTTAAATCCTTCTCTTCACTGATTTTCCATACTTCAGTTTCAACTTTGTTTGTTCCTTCCTAGGCATCTATCGGACCTAAAAACATAATTTTCATAATTTTATCTTCTTCAATTTTTAAGCTTGCTAGAGAAGTATCTGATATTTTCAATTCCTCATTTATAAGAGACAGAGCTTCTGTGAATACTTTCAAATCTTCAATTTTCGAGCTACTAACATCCTCTAGTAAACTATAAAATTCTTCCTGTCTCCAATCCTTACAATCCAAAATCCTTTAAAAAATCATTAATGCTCCTATTTTGCCATGAAAAAACTTATCCTTAAATGTAATGTTGCTGACTTGGCCCGAACCAGGTACCACTCCTTTCATGAAAAACTCCAACTAATCCACTAGTTTCAAACCTTGCTACCTCTACAATTTCTGATAATCCTCTGAGGCGTCTGAAAAGAAGATGGTTCCGAAACCTCCTGGTTTAGTATAGTTTTTAGAGAGCTGCAAATGGGTACAATCTCTACATGTGAATGATCACAGTTTAATCTTGTATCACATTTACTAAATTTTACTATACAGTTGTAAATATCAATAAATATTTTTTTTTTTAAACAAAAAAACTTCCTCATTCTTCTTGTCTTCCTTATCTCCAGCAAAGGGTGTTCTCTGTGAAACAACTACTGATTTTAAACATGATGTAAACATTTTAGAAAATTCAAATCGGCATGTCTGAATTTGATCCTTTAAATGTATTTGCAATTTTTCATTTATTTCTGTTTTTAATTCATCATCTTTTGTTTTTATACATCATCATAATCATCATTATAACTTATTGGGGCATGTTTTCTGAATCAGCTGAAATATCAGAATTGCTCTCTTTGGGCTGTAGACTGTTAGTTTTCCCTGATTCTCCCTCTTGTTTGCTCACAAATATAAACACGCCTTAATTTTTAATGAATTAAGCCATAAATTATGTAGGATGACAAATTATGTAATATTCAGTTTTTTATAAAAAAAAAAATAAATAAATAAAAAAAAAATAAAAAATACCCAAGGGAAAAAAAGATTAATGTAATTTAAATTAATTACTCTCAGGTAGGTTTTCCTTACAATCAACCATAACTAATTTAATTTCTAATTAAAACTAGAATTTACAAAAAATAATAATATAATATACAGGCTAATAGTCTTTCTTGAGGCAATAACTCTTCACCCTCCAACAGTCAAAACACAACTACCTTTTTTTCCCTCCTTGTTTTTCACACCTATTTTACAAGAACATAAACAGAAAAAAAAGAGGAATACAAAAAATAAATAAAAGAATATAATGAGTACTAACAAACAGAAATATAGAATAATACAATAATCATCAAATACTATAATAACCATCAAATACTACAATAACCATCAAATAATACAATAACCATCAAATACTACAATAACCTTCAAATAATGCAATAATTATCAAATAATACAATAACCATCAAATAATACAATAACCATCAAATAATACAATAACCATCAAATAATACAATAAACATAGAATAATATAATAAATATAGAATAATACAATTTTAAAATTTTACATAGATAAACTTAAATTCTGACTATAGTTCAGAATCATTAGCTATAATTATAGGCAACTTTCTTTCTTTATTTTTTTAATTAGACCAATTAACATTTAAAAATCACTAGATGACATATTTTATTTCTCGGTAGGTGAAGTCTATTTACAGGAGAATGATAACGATAATTAGTGATAGTTACAGCAATTGAGAAAATTGGGCATAATCAGGTTGTCATTTTCGGTAAGCGGAAGTGAATTTGTTCGATAAATCAGTGCAATTAATTAAACCATTAATAATTTTTATATAAGAATATTAGGTCAAATTCGTGTTGTCTGGATTCCAGTGTTGTCAGATTTTATTTAAGTATTAAATCATCTAGTGATACATCACAATAAAGAATTTCAATGTTGCATCTTACCAGTCTTAAAAATTTATTTGTTCTCACTCAAGTAATTTTATTTGAGTTTGATAATATGGGGACCAGTTATTTGAATTATGCTCTAAGATCCGAATCTAGTCTAAGATCCGAACTTGAAACGATCTGCACCGAGCTGATAACAGAATGAAACATATTTTATAACAAATTTAGTATATTAGGAAATATGTTAATAATGGGTTGCCAAAAAAATCCTGGACAGACTATTTTTAATTATTTTTATTAAACATTGCAATATCAAGGGTTGCCTGCAAAAAACTTGGTCCTAATCTGGGTTGGAATTCTAGGAAGTTTTATTGGAATTCTGGATCCTGTTGTTACTTTATGAGCGTGAAAACAATTCTCTTCTGCCTCTTCATGGTAGCAAGCATAATCAACTTCTTCGACTTTTTTAATACACTTTTCTTGAGCTTGGTACGAGTAACACAGATGTTCAACAGTTAAAAATATTTTTTTGTTTTGTATTATTGACAGTAAATTTTTGTTTTCCCAGTAATCAGTTAAGAAGTGTACCAAAGCATCTTTAAAACGATAATTTTTATGGCTTTGCCCAAAATCATTGGTTCTGATTTGTTGAGGTCCTGTAATTTTAAATGGGATATCAAAATTACTTGGGATGTCCGATTACGTGCGGATGCAATGTTGGGTCGGATCTCTCTATCATTTCCACTCTCGTTAAAATTTAATCTTTAAAATTCAGCAACCCAGATTAGGACCAAGTTTTTTGTAGGCAACCCTATATCAATGTGTTTGCAATAAAACAACGCTTATATTGGTATAATATTTTTTCTATTATCATGATGTTGCAATATTTAATTAAAAATCATTTTTTTAAAAATAATTAAAAATAGTCTGTCTAGAATTTTTTTAGGCAACACATTATTAACATATTTCCTAATATACTAACTTTGTTATAAAATATGTTTCATTCTATTATCAGCTCGGTGCAGATCGTTTCAACTTCAGATCTTCTACTACTAATACAGGACATACTATTAAAATGTAAAGTTACTTAATAATGGACACAAATAGCTTAGTAGTGTTTGTAAACATACTTCCAAAATGGATTGCATGTTTGCAAACCAGCATCCGAATTGGAGCCATAAATTAAAATTTTGATTTTAAAATTATTGTTAGCCTGTTTAACATAATAATTCTATAGTTAAATAATTAATAAGTAGATATAATTATTTGTATTTCATTTAATTTTTAATTTCAGTGGGTATATTACAATATAGTATTATTGAAAAAACAAAACATGAATAAATCTTTGAAAAATGAAATAATGGCCATAGTAAAATAAACTCTACTTTAGAAAAAACAATTAATAACAAAATACAACATTTAGATTTTCTAATTATTGTTCACAATAATACAAATATAACAAGTTGGAATAAAACAAAAGAAATATGTAAGTAATACCTTATTAAAATATTTATCTAATCTTCGTATTTAAAAAAAAAAAAAAATGTAAAAAAAAAAAACCTAATTATAACAGCAAAAAAAAAAAATAACCATTATGAATTATATTAAAGAGGTAAAATTATTGATATATAATATTCTTGAAGATAATTTAAATCCAAGAAAATTAATTAATAAAATCTGGGATAATAACAAAAAATATAATAATAATAAAAGTAAATTAATACATAATAGGAAAAGTAATAATAAAAATGATAAAACAATATCAAATAGACAATGGACTGTAACTGAAGTTTTGAAAAATGGACAAGAATACAATTGATAATAATATAATCAACCGAAGTAAAAATTCAAATGAAATAAATGTCATAAAAACCGATTCAATTACTTTAACAATTTAATACCAGTTCTCACACAAAACAAATAAAAAGTTTTAAAAAATGTGACCATAACAATATTGAGTTTCGAATTTGTAATAACAATGAATTAAATACATACCTGACTAATATGAAAGATAAAACTGAAAAGGCATAGAAATAGAAAATATATACAGTAAAGTGAATTGTATATTGGAGGCTGTGATAAGATAATAAATTATAAAATAAAGTATTGTGGATGTAATTAGTTGACCGTTGAGAATTCCTTCCAATAAAATAAAGTAGTATCAATAACAATATCATAATGTTAAAAATTGTTTAACCTATTAATAATTAAGTGAATATTAAATATCTTATTATATGATTAATATATAGGATGATATGATTTGGATAGCGTTTAAAATAAATTGGAAAATAGTTGTAATTTTACTGAGACCCTCAAAACATCACTGTCAACGGGGTAGAACCAGATTTTGAGTTTTGAAGCAATCGTGATCAATCATGTAAGGCCGCAAAAGAAAACTGAAATTTCCTTAATTCTATGGTGGCTTTGAGACCCTTAAAAAACACCATCACCCAGGCTATAACCAGATATAAAATTCAAAAGCTTTCGTAAAAAATCTTGTAATTCGCCGAATACTCCCGAATAGATCTATAATATGGTAATTTTAAAGGAGTTTATTACAACAGAAATAACTTTACTTACTAGAGCCAATATCAATGTTATTATGACTAGCCGAAGGCCGCAAGTGAGAATCGAACTTTGGGTAATGTTATGGTGACACTGAGCCTATTAAAAAAAACGTCATCACCCAGGCCATAATCGAATAAAGAGTTTGATGAAGGAATTGTGATCAATTTTGTAGGTTGTTGAATAGTCCAGAATAAATCTATAATTTGCCTGTTGATAGAGCTAATATCAATGTTATTATGCTAGCCTAAGGCCGCAAATGAGCCTGAAATTCGGGTAATGTTATGGTGACACTGAGCCCATTAGAAAACGTCATCACCCAGGCCATAGTCAAAGAGTTTGAAGGAATCGTGATTGATTTTGTAGGTTGTTGAATTCTTCTTCTTTTGGTGCCTATCCGTTACAGATGTTGGCGATCATTAAGGCAACTCGCACCTTATCTAAGTTTTTCAACCAGGATATCCTTCGCCTACCAGGCCTCCTCCTGCCCTCCACCTTGCCCTGCCAAATCAACTGCAACAAGTTATACCGCTGGCTGTTTCTCATTATATGTCCTAGATATTTCAGTTTACGAGTTTTTATTAAAAACAGCAGCTCCTTTTCTTTACCCATTCTTTCTAAGACCCTAAGATTGGTGACATGATCGGTCCATGGGATTCTTAAAATACGTCGGTATAACTACATCTCAAACGACTCAAGTTTTGCATAGGTTTTGTATATCGACATCCCCACCGTTGGTCTTTGGCGTTGTAGTCACCACCAGCAATGAAAGAGCGGACCAAAGGATCTGAATAAGGTATCTAGGTGATTATAGGATAGGGAATTACCAGAAGAGCAGTACACAGTTGTGGTAAAGAAGTGGCAGGATAAGGTGATAGAGGTTGACTAAATGGTGTCAGTTGGAGTAGAGGGAATCAGAGAGTGGGGTAAGGATTCAGTTAGAGTCCAGGATTCGACCTCGTAGAGCAGTACTGGGAAGAAATTTGGGTAATGTTATGGTGACACTGAGCCCATTAAAAAAACGTCATCACCCAGGCTATAGTCAAATAAAGAGTTTGAAGGAATCGTGCTCGATTTTGTAGGTTGTTGAATAGTCCAGCATAAATCTATGATTTGCAAATTGATAGAGCTAATACCAATGCTATTATGACTGGCCTAAGTGCGCCAAGGAGAATTGAAATTTCGTTAATTTTATGGAGGCAATGAGGCCCTTAAAAGTAGCCACCATCCAGGCCTGAATTAGATATTAAATTCAAAAGCAAAGAATCTTGTAGTTCACCGAATCCTCCAGAACAGATCTATAATATGGTAATTGTAAAGGAGTTTATTAAAAAATAAATGTTAAATTGTTTGAACCTCGCGGCGGATCTCATATATAACATATATTAACTAACATATAACATTTTGATTATAATTAATTTTTTCTCAATTGTTTTTCTAACGTGTTATTTTAAAAAACAAATTATTGCTATTGTTATTAGTTTGATGCTACAACACTTTGATGCCTCCAGGCCTCCTCGAACCAGCAAACTTCAGAAGTTTCTGTCCTGCGTTGCAGCCATCCAATTGTGGGCTGCCTTACTTCTCGTATCCACAGACAGCCACATTGAGTTCCTCTGACCAGGGACTGTTTCAGTAATTTTTAAGGATTAATCCTTTAAGGATATTTAAATAAATAAGTTTACTTGTTTGAAGTTTTTTTTTAATGACTGCATCCCCGTCCAATCTCTTCCTTACATTTTATCTTCTGCTTCTGTTGGCGCAACAGGCAGTGCAGGCCCTTGTTATGGCTTCTTATGATTCCATACCGTGGTCCTCGATGACATTCATAAGGCAGGGTCATCACTCCATACCTCTATTACTCTACCAGTTGTCTGAATGCCTCACATACACTAGGGTCTGAAACCTGTGAAAAATTGTCTCGAACAAGCAGTATCTAGCACTTTTTTGGTAACTAGGTGCTCCAAGCTTGCCCTCTTTTTAAATTAAGTTCGCGCTATACAGTAAGAGGAGAGGTCGGTGAAAATACGTGAGAGTTCCATAAGTAACAGGAGATAGGCGGGAGGAAGGCATATATAAAAAAATAAATTCGGATAATAACATCAAACAGGAATTTAAAAAAATCCTATGATATTAAATATTATTTTAAAAAACAAATTCCAGGCCGGAATCAGATATTGAGTCTTGAAGCAATCATGATGAATCTTGTAGGTCGTCGAAGCGTCCAGAATAGATCTATGATCTCCCCTTCATAGAGATAATAGCCATGTTATTATGAAGGAGGCACTAAGACCCTTAAAATATCGTCGTCACCCAGGACAGAATAAAATAAACAGTTTGAAGGAATCCTGATCAGTTTTGTAGGTCGTCGAATAGTCAAGAATAGACCTTTGATAGAGCTGATATCAATGTTAGGATAAATAGCCTAAGGCAGCTAATGATAATTAAAATCTGGATAATTTTATGGTGGCAGTAAGACCCTTAAAAAATCGCCGTCACACCACCAACAGTCATGAATTCCTCTGAGGTAAATCGCTCATTATCCGGAGGTAAACCAGACCCTCGTTCGGGTCTCCGGGTGGGGACTGCTTCAGGGGAATCATGGCGCAAGATGAAAATTAGAGATCTAACAATAGGCACGTGCAACGTTGTTACTATTATTTGTTTGAAGATTTTTTAATGACTACATTAAATCAGTTATCCAGTCATCATCAGTTATCAGCCATCCATTTGTGGACTCCTTCTTGTATCCGCAGGCAGCCACATTCAGTCCATCGAAGTCAGGGCTGTGGACTGTTTCCGTCAGTTATTTTAAAGGATTAAATAAATAAGTTTACTAGTTTGAAGTTTTAATAAAGAGTTTGAAGGAATCATGATCAATTTTGCGTGTCGTCGAATAGTCAAGACTAGATCTATGATCCACCCATTGATAGAGTTAATATCAATGTTATTCTGACTAGCGTAGGGCCACGAATGAGAATTTAAATTTGGGTAATGTTATGGTGACACTGAGAACCTTAAATAACCGATGTCGCCGATGCCAGAACCAGATATTAAATTTAAAAGTCTTCGTGACAAGTCGTGTAGGTAGTCGAATCGTCCAGAATAGATCTATGATCCCCCCTTTATAGAGCTAATATCAATGTTATTATGACTAGCCTAAGGTCGCAAAAAAGAATCGAAATTTCGGGAATTTTAAGGAGGCAATGAGACCCTTAAAAAATCGTCGTCATCCGCCGTAAACAGATATTAAATTTAAAAGCTTTCGAGACGAATCTTGTAGGTCGTCGAATCGTCCAGAAAATATCTATGATTCGCCCGTTGATGAAGCTAATATCAATGTTATTATGACTAGCCTAAGGCCGCAAATGAGAATACAAATTTGTGTAATAAAAATTGATGGCAATAAAACCCTTAACAAATCAACAACCCAGACAAGAGTCTGACACTGAGGTTTAAAGCATTTGTGATCAATCATGGAAGGCGGCAAGTGCGTTGTTCTGAACATAATTAAATGCATTATATTCATTCTCAAAGATTATGTATTTCAATATCTTTTATATATTGTAAAAATGTACAAAACTCATGGCAAAATGACAATTGAAATTTTGACAATTATACACAGGCGCTGAGACGGCTTAAGACAAGAATGCGTCTGGGACGAAACCAAATTTTGAACTCCGGTGAGTGAAAATATTATTATTCTTAACATTATATAAATACTAGTTAAGCAAAAGAGTAAATATCTAATCAGAAAAAGTATTCTTCAAATCAGCAATTCTTATTTTCAGGAAAAACTAGAATATTTTGATGCTAACATTTACTTCTTATTGCGATCAATCACGTAAAGCGGAAAATTACAATTGAAATTTTGACAATTATACACAGGCGCTGAGACGGCTTAAGACAAGAATGCGTCTGGGACGAAACCAAATTTTGAACTTCGGTGAGTGAAAATATTATTATTCTTAACATTATATAAATACTAGTTAAGCAAAAGAGTAAATATCTAATCAGAAAAAGTATTCTTCAAATCAGCAATTCTTATTTTCAGGAAAAACTAGAATATTTTGATGCTAACATTTACTTCTTATTGCGATCAATCACGTAAAGCGGAAAATTACAATTGAAATTTTGACAATTATACACAGGCGCTTAGACGGCTTAAGACAAGAATGCGTCTGGGACGAAACCAAATTTTGAACTTCGGTGAGTGAAAATATTATTATTCTTAACATTATATAAATACTAGTTAAGCAAAAGAGTAAATATCTAATCAGAAAAAGTATTCTTCAAATCAGCAATTCTTATTTTCAGGAAAAACTAGAATATTTTGATGCTAACATTTACTTCTTATTGCGATCAATCACGTAAAGCGGAAAATTACAATTGAAATTTTAACAATTATACACAGGCGCTGAGACGGCTTAAGACAAGAATGCGTCTGGGACGAAACCAAATTTTGAACTTCGGTGAGTGAAAATATTATTATTCTTAACATTATATAAATACTAGTTAAGCAAAAGAGTAAATATCTAATCAGAAAAAGTATTCTTCAAATCAGAATTCTTATTTTCAGGAAAAATAGAATATTTTGATGCTAACATTTACTTCTTATTGCGATCAATCACGTAAAGCGGAAAATTACAATTGAAATTTTGAATTAACACAGCGCTGAGACGGCTTAAGACAAGAATGCGTTGGGACGAAACCAATTTGAACTTCGGTGAGTGAAAAATTATTTTTTAACATTATATAAATACTAGATAAGCAAAAGAGTAAATATCTAATCAGAAAAAGTAATTTCAAATCAGCAATTCTTATTTTCAGGAAAAACTAGAATATTTTGATGCTAACATTTACTTCTTATTGCGATCAATCACGTTAAAGCGGAAAATACAATTGAAATTTTGAAATTATAACAGGCGCTAGACGGCTTAAGACAAGAATGCGTCTGGGGAAAACCAAATTTTGAACTTCGGTGAGTGAAAATATTATTATTTTAACATTATATAAATACTAGTTAAGCAAAGAGTAAATATCTAATCAGAAAAAGTATTCTTCAAATCAGCAATTCTTATTTTCAGGAAAACTAGAATATTTTGATGCTAACATTTACTTCTTATTGCGATCATCACGTAAAGCGGAAAATTACAATTGAAATTTTGACAATTAATACACAGGCGCTGAGACGCTTAAGACAAGAATCGTACTGGGACGAAACCAAATTTTGACTTCGTGAGTGAAAATTATTATTTTAAACATTATATAAATAAGTTAGCAAAAGAGTAAATATCTAATCGAAAAAGTATTTTCAAATCAGAAATTTTATTTTCAGGAAAATTAATATTTTGATGCTAACATTATACTTCTTATTGGACAATACGAAGCCGAAAATGACAATTGAAATGACAATTATCTCAGGCGCTAGACGCTTAAGACAAAATGGTCGGGAAAAACAAATTTTGAACATTCGGTGAGTTGAAAAATATTATTATTTAAATTAATAAATATAGTTAAGCAGAATTAATTATTTAGAAAAATAGATATTTTCAAATCAACATTCTTATTTTCAGGAAAAAATAGAATATTGATCTAACATTATTTTATTGCGATCAATACGTAAAGCGGAAGCTTAAAGACAAAATGCCAGGGACGAAACCAATTTAACTGGTGAGTGAAAATAAATTTTAACTTAGCATTAGTATAAATATAGTTAATCAAAAAGTAAAATACTATTAAAAAGATTAAATACAATCATTATTTTCAAATAGCAATTTATTTTAGAAATTTACTCATATTGATCTAATCATACTCTAATGCGAAATATTAAATGAAAATTTAACAATTAAATCAAGCTTAACAGGCTTGAAGACGGTACGTCTGGGACGAAACCAAATTTGAACATTCGTGAGTGAAAATTATTATTCTTAAATATTATATTAATACTATTAAAAAGAAATCAATCAAAAATATTCTCAATCACAATTTTTTAGAAACAATTTATCTAATATTTTATGCGACAATCACTAAGCGAAATACATTGAAATTACAATTCAACGCTACGTAAAAATGCTGACAACATTGATCGTGAGTGAATATTATATTAATATAATATTAACAAAAGGTAATATTATCAAAAGATTAATCAATTCTTTTCAAAAAAATTTGAGCTACATTCTTTATGCGACATCTAAGCGAAATTAAATGAAATTTTACATTACACAGGAGACCTAAAAAATCTGACAAACAATTATTCGTGAGGAAAATATTAACATTATATAATACTTAGAAAGTATTCTAATCAGAAAAGTATCTTAAATAAATTTATTAAAATAATATTATGTACATTATTATTGCTCATCAGAAGAATACATTAATTAATTACAAGGCAGATTAAAAATCGTGGAACCAATTGACTCGTGAGTAAAATATTATTATTATATAAAACAGTAAGCAAGATAATATCATCAAAAAGTATTCAAATCCATCTATTCAGAAATAGAATTTGATCACTTACTTCTATGCATCAACCTAACGAATACAATGAATTAATAAGGCCGACGTAAAAATGCCTGGCGAACCAAATTATGGTGGAATATATTACATATATAATATAACAAAGATAAATATCTACAAAAGTTCAAATAATCTTTTTCGAAAACAATATTGTCAATTTATTATTGACATCACGTAAAGCGAATACATAATTACATTATACCACCTGAGCTAAGACAACGTCTGGCGAAACAATTTACTCGGTATGAAATATTTACATATAATATTAGCAAGGTAATATATCAAAGTTTCACAATTTTTTAGAAAACTAATTGATGAATTACTTTATTGCTCAACACGTAAAGCGAAAATACATGAATTTACTAACACAGCACGTAGACAACTTGGACGAACAAATTATCGGATGAAATGCTTAACAGATGCGTGGACGAACAATTGATCGGGAGGAAAAATTTTTACTATATATTTAACAAATAATATATAGAAAGTATTTTCATGCATTTTTAGAAAATAAAATTGACTTTACTTCTTATTGCTCATAGTAAGCGGAATTACAATTGAAATTAAATATACAGCGCTACGGTAAAATGTTGGACGAACCAAATTGATTCGGTAGTGAAAATTATTTTACATTATATAATATTTAAGCAAGAGTATATTATCAAAAAGTATTTTAATCGAATTATTTAGAAAATAAATATTGATAACATTTTCTTTGGATCATCACTAAGCGGAATACATTGAATTTACATTACACAGCGTGGAGGTAGACAGAATGCGTCTGGGAACATTTTGATGAGAAATATTTTATTAATTTAATATAGTAAGCAAGTAATCATCAAAAAGTTCTTCAATCGAATCTTATTCGGAAAAATATTGATGTAACATTTATCTTATGATAACGTAAGCGAATACAATGAAATTACATTTACAGCGTGGAGCTAGAAAGACGTCGACGACAATTGATCGGTGTGAAAATATTATTATTTAATAATAATAATAGCAAAAGGTAAAATTAATAAAAGTATTTTAAATCAATCTATTTAGAAACAATTGATCAATTATTTATGCGATCATCATAACGAATACATTGAATTTACAATAACAGGCCGAGACGCTAAAGAGTGGACGACAATTTAATTCGTAGAAATATCGACTAGTTAAGCAAAAGTAATATCTAACGAAAAAATATTTTCAAATTCAGCAATATTTTATTTTAGGAACATATAATAAAATATAGTAACAAAAATTAATTATCTAATCAGATAAAGTATCTCAAATAGCAATTGAAATTTTAAAATAACAGGATATTGAGGCTAAACAATAATGCTATGGACGAAATCCAAATAACACGTAAAGGAAAATAAATTATATTTTAACATTATATAAATCTAGTTAGCAAAGAGTAAATATTAATCAGAAAGAATTCTTCAAAACCAAATTTTTATTTCGGAATATAAATATTTTGATGCTAACATTACTTCTATGCATCAATCACTAAGCGAAATGACAATTGAAATTTGACAATTATACAAGCGTGAGAGCTTAAGACAAGAATGCGTCTGGACGAAACAAATTTTGAATTCGGAGTGAAAATATTATTATTTTATAACATTATATAAATACTATTAGCAAAGTAAATATCTAATCAGAAAAGTATTTAAATCGACAATTACTTATATTAGGAAATATAAATATTAGCTAACATTTACTTCTTATTGCGATCAATCACGTAAACGGAAAATACAATTGAAATTTTGACAATATACACAGGCTGGAGACGAAGACAAGAATGGTCTGGACGAACCAAATTTTGAATTCGGTAATGAAAATATTATTATTCTTAACATTATATAAATACTAGTTAAGCAAAAGAGTAAATATCTAATCAGAAAAAGTATTCTTCAAATCAGCAATTCTTATTTTTAGGAAATTATACAATAATTTGATGCTAACATTTACTTCTTATTGCGATCAATCACGTAAAGCGGAAAATGACAATTGAAATTTTGACAATTATACACAGGCGCTGAGACGGCTTAAGACAAGAATGCGTCTGGGACGAAACCAAATTTTGAACTTCGGTGAGTGAAAATATTATTATTCTTAACATTATATAAATACTAGTTAAGCAAAAGAGTAAATATCTAATCAGAAAAAGTATTCTTCAAATCAGCAATTCTTATTTTCAGGAAAAACTAGAATATTTTGATGCTAACATTTACTTCTTATTGCGATCAATCACGTAAAGCGGAAAATTACAATTGAAATTTTAACAATTATACACAGGCGCTGAGACGGCTTAAGACAAGAATGCGTCTGGGACGAAACCAAATTTTGAACTTCGGTGAGTGAAAATATTTTTAATTTTAACATTATATAAATACTAGTTAAGCAAAAGAGTAAATATCTAATCAGAAAAAGTATTCTTCAAATTAGCAATTCTTATTTTTAGGAAATGATACAATAATTTGATGCTAACATTTACTTCTTATTGCAATCTATCACGTAAAGCCGAAAATGACAATTGAAATTTTGACAATTATACACAGGCGCTGAGACGGCTTAAGACAAGAATGCGTCTGGGACGAAACCAAATTTTGAAATTCGGTGAGTGAAAATATTATTAATTTTAACATTATATAAATACTAGTTGAGCAAAAGAGTAAATATTTAATCAGAAAAAGTATTCTTCAAATCAGCAATTCTTATTTTCAGGAAAAACTAGAATATTTTGATGCTAACATTTACTTCTTATTGCGATCAATCACGTGAAGCCGAAAATGACAATTGAAATTTTGACAATTATACACAGGCGCTGAGACGGCTTAAGACAAGAATGCGTCTGGGACGAAACCAAATTTTGAACTTCGGTGAGTGAAAATATTATTATTTTTAACATTTTATAAATACTAGTTGAGCAAAAGAGTAAATATCTCATCAGAAAAAGTATTCTTCAAATCAGCAATTCTTATTTTCAGGAAAAACTAGAATATTTTGATGCTAACATTTACTTCTTATTACGATCAATCACGTAAAGCGGAAAATGACAATTGAAATTTCCGTAATTTTACAGAGGTACTGAGACCCTTACAAAATCGCCGACAACCCTTAAGAACCAGATAGTACGTTCTGGAGCATTTGTGATCAATCATGTGAGGCAGCAAAGACGATTTTCCCAACGTAATTAAATTGATTATATTCACTCACAAAGATTATATATTTGAACATTTTATACATAGGTAGTAACAATGTATTATAGTTATGGAAAATTGACAATTGAAAGCGCAATTTTTCAAAGGCGCTGAGACGGCTTAAGACGAGAATACGCTTGGGACAAAACCAGATTTTAAGCTTGGGTGAGTGAAATACTTTCTATTTCTATTGTTATAATAACAGACAGACAGATTCAATATCCCATGAAGAATACTATTCTACATATTTGTAATTCTAATTTATCAGACAAAATACAAAAATTGATGATAACAATTACTCCTTATTGTTATAAATTATTACATAGAATAGAATAGAATAGAATAGAAAAAAAAATTTTATTCTGGGACTAGGTCCCCTAAGAATAACAGGTTTGTACAGTATATGGAAATATACATGTCTGGCCAAAAGACAGAAGGAACATAATCAATAAATAATTACAATTATGGGTTAATATATGTGTGCATATCATAAACGCATATACACACATATATCCAAAAAATAAATACAATGATAAAATTAAAATAAAAACAATTCTTAGAAAGTATTTTGTTGAACGGAATTAAAAATTAATTAGTAGATAACAGCATTTAAATATAGACAATGAACAAAATTATTCTTCATTCAAAGTGTGATTTCAGAAATAAAAATGTTACAGTTTCTGAGCGTCTTTTTGGGATAATAAAAGGTATTGGAAAAGTTGGGATTTGAATGAGGAGAGGGAAGCAGCATGGCGGATATGAGTAGGTAGAGAATTCCAGAAATTAGAGGAGCAGACAAGGAAGGAACGATCAAATGTTTTAGTCCTATGGATAGGCAAATAAAGGTCGGAATGGCGCGATCTTGTTTCAAGTGAGTGGACTGAGGATTTAAATTGTAGGAGACTATGGATGTATGGAGGGTGTTGAGAGTTAATGATTTGGTAAAGGTATGATCCTAGGAAATATTGTCTGCGGATTGGGGGGAGGAGCCACTTTAACTCACCGTAAAAATGGGTCACATGAGACCTCTTCGGAGTACTGAGGACAAATCTTAAAAATATGTTCATGATTCGTTTAAGCCTGTCCTCAAGCACAGTCGAGAGGCCACCATATACTAAGCAGCAATAGTCAAAGTGGGGGAAAATAAGTGCGGATACAAGGAGGATACGGGTGGATAGTGGAAGGAGATGGCTGGAGCGATGGAAATATTTGAGGGTACTTATTGTTCTTCGGGAAATTTGGGCAATATGGGGTTTCCAGGAAAGAGTTCGGTCAATGGTAATACCCAGGTTTTTGACAGAGGAAGTGAAGGTGATTGGATGTTCATTTAGGGTGAGACTCGGAAATGTGGTATAGGATCTGAGGAGGGAATTGGAACCAATTAGAATGGCCTGAGTTTTTGTAGGATTTAGCATTAGTTTATTCAGGTTTGCCCAGGCACAGATTCCATCAAGGTCTTCCTGAATATTGGCAAATGCTACTAGTGAATTGGAGGGAGAGAAGGATAAATAGATCTGGAAATCGTCAGCATATAGGTGGTGGGAACAGTGATGGATAGAGTTGGGAAGGTCATTGATATAACAATTAAAAAGAAGGGGAGAGATGCTTGAGCCTTGGGCCACACCTGCCGAAAGGGCTCGAAAGGAAGATAGAGGATGATTAGGAATAGTGACAGCTTGAAATATTAGATGAATTAGATGAATTATATATTAGATATATTGTTTTCTAAGAGAAAAATAAATAATATTTGCAATTTCGAAACCATCGTGGTTAATCCAGGCAGGGCGCCAAATCCTCCCGACTAGATCCAGGATCAATGCCTACAGGCAATATAAATGTTATTATGGCTAGTTTATTATTGTTTTTAAGATATTCTTTATAGTAAAAAAAATTAATTGCTAACATAAGTAAAAAGTTTGTGTATGGGAGTGGAATCAAAGGTAGAGATAAGAAGATGTATCTCAGAACCTTTCCCAATTATAGACCCTTCAAAAACCGTGGTCACCATGTGATTTGTTGAGTAAGACCGCAAAAGAGAATTGAAACTTCGAGATTTTTTTGAAAGGCCCTTCACCCGTTGATAGAAATATTTTTTATTTCTAACATTATTACAACACTGGAGTTAATAATAAAGACTATGTATTTCAATATTTTATACATAGAAAGTAAAAATTTGCAAAACTCATAGCAAATCGACAATTGAAATTTTGGCAATTTTACAGAAGCGCTGAGACGGCTAAAAACCCGAATGCGTCTGGGACGGAACCAAATTTTGAACTTCGGTTAGGGAAATATTTTTTATTTGTAATATTGTAATAACACTAGTTAAGCAAAAGAGTCAATATCTCTTTAGGAAAAGTATTCTTCAATTTAGGATTTTTTTTTTTTTTCTGGACAAAATACAATCTTTTGCAAATTTTAAGCCCCATAATTCTTGTGGAAGGGAAGTTATGGAGGGGCAAAGAAAATAAACAAAACGAAAACGTTTTCTCTTGCTCAAAAACAGCCCAACCGATTTTAAAGAAAAATATATATGTTAGAAATATTCTAAAACGGTTTCAAAAAATTTTTTTCCAGAAAAATTTAAGTCAAAATTTTCTTTCGAATTATTCGAAGAATAATTATGATTATGTTGGATAGGCGTACCTCCAATTTTTTTGCCATTTTATTTTATTGAAGGGTCCTACATAATACATATATTTTTTAATTTAATTCCAATTGTACCCCATGGTGAAAACAAAAAATCTACTGAACGGATCAACAGATTTTCACGAACAAATATTTTAATTGTTAATTGTTTTCTAAAATATTCTCTTTTTTTTTTTTTTTTTTTAGAAAACGCAAGCTTGGCTGGTGACAGAGCTAACAAAAGACTGTATTTTTTTTTGTATTTTTTACTATATGGTACGTTTGAGTTCAACCTGAAAAAAAAAATATACATTTTTTTTTTTTTTTAGTTTTTATTTTATAATTATTTGTATTTTTTCCTTCTTTGGATTATTTGCTTTTTTTCAATATTTTATTATTTCTAACTATAGCCAACTTCTAAAATTCCTCCCTATGGGAGAGGCTTTTGTCAATATGATGCCAATAAAGCTATTATTATTATTTATTATATATATATATATATATATATATATATATATATATATATATATATATATATATATATATATATATATATATTATGCAGAACCCTAAAATATAAAAAAGTAACAAAACATTTTAGGTATACCAATCCAACATAACCTAAAAAGTATTTTTGAAAAATTAAAAAAAAAAAATTCTACTCACGTTTTCGTAAAATAAAAGTTTTATAAAATCTTTCAGAGCAACAATTAACATATTTTTTTCTCGTGAAAATCGTTTGATCCGTTCAAATGAAAATTTTTATTTTTTTATTTTTCACCATATCCCATTTTGCAATGGATAAATAAAGGCATAGAAGAAGCCCTTGAAAGATTACTAGTGCATCCAGCGCATATAGCAATCCTCTTTAGAATACCTCCGGTAACAGAAGGACAATTGTGACAGCTATACATATTACATTTGTATTTGTATTTTGTTCGAAAATAAAACCAGAGGGTAAGAAAAAAAAAAAAAAAAAAAAAAAAAATGTTCACCATATTGTACAATTGCAATTAAATTGAAATAAATATGTATTATGTAGGACCCTTCAATTAAATAAAATGGCAAAAAAATTGGAGGTGTAACAATCAAACATAACCTAACAATCACTCTTCGAATAATTTGACTTCAATTTTTCAGGAAAAATATTTTTTGAAACCGTTTTTGAAAATTCCTAACATATATTTTTTTCGTTAAAACGGTTGAGCTGTTCAAGAGAAAACACTTAGGTTTTTTCGTCCCCCCTCCATAACTTCTCTCCCACAAGGATTATGGGGACTGAAAATTTAAAAAAAGGTAGTTTCTCATAAGTGTGAATCAATGATATAAATTTTGGTTCTGATATACGCGGGCAGATTTCACATGCTTATTCCGCTAGGCATAATATTTAACAATAATAGATAATAAATAACGTTAATAATAATTATTTGAAAATTGTAAATACTATATTGTGTACATAAAGTAATTAGTGAATGAAATTTATTGAATATTGAATCCTGCAGTGGTAAGTAAAGGTATATATAAGACCATTGAATAACACTGAAACTATTATGAAAATATTTGTCCTGAGTTCTATTGTATAAGAGAATGGAATTAGAGCGACAGATAACAACCTGTATTCTCATCCGTAATTAAGAACGCATATTTACCTACTTTCAATAAAATTTATTTATTGTAATCATTTGATCAATCCCATTATTTTTACTTTCACTTACCTATATATGAAATATATAGACAGAGAAAGTATTGCGATCGTGAAATCGAGTTTTGACCGGAAATACACGATTAAACTTGCTAAATCGATGTAAAACTGAGTGGAATTTCATATTATTTAGTTTTCATTTTGATTGAAGTAGTCTGACATGCCTTGATTTTCTAATTTTCTTCCTCTAAAGTACCTTTAATTTTGTAGATTAAAAAAAATAACTGTATCATATTGTTAGCAGTAATAAATTACGGATAAATACATAAGTTCAATGTCTAAATAAAGGAGAAAACAAAAAGTATTTTTTATGCAAGCTTTGTGTTTTCGAACATAAAACAGTAACATATATGTATAATACATCATTTAAAAGCTTAAGATTAAAAAAAAATATATTATCTTATACACAAAATTGTAAAAGTTATTGCAGAGTGATGAACAGTCGATAAAACGGCCTTAGATAATAGATATAATAGATTATTTCATATGTAGGTTTTATTAATAATATTTCCTACAACTGTACTATAATTTCAATTTAATTTTATTACATATAAGTCATTTAGGCTAATGAATTATAATTACAAAATAACAATACATTTTGCTGATTTTAATCATGTCTGATCCGAAATAATTAGAAAATATTTTGCCAATTTGTTAATACGTGAATAAAGTTTATTTTATTTCGTCTTCTAATAGATTATTTAATAAACTCTTAAAAATATAAAATATTATTTTATACACAAGCTTGTAAAAGTTATGAGAATGGATAGTTACGAAAAGCCGATAAAACTAACTGATTGTTTTAGATAAAAATATAATAATTTATTTAATAAAACACATGTTTCAATCGAAACTCAAATTAATTAATTCTTTACACTGTTTTCATTTTTTTTCTATTTCGATAATTCTATTTGACCATTTATACCATACTGAATTTCAGTAGCAGTGTTCTTTCGCATATGAACTAAAAAATGAATTTGGATTTTTATAATTTAGGGAGTCTTTGCCATTGAAATTATTGGTTGAAGGAGTCCGCGAAATTTTTTTGTCTGTAACCACTGTCTAGTTTATGAAGCGGAATTTGAAGCTGATACACGCAAGCAAATAGAACATGCAAAATCATGGAAATACGGTCTCTAGATACAAATAACAAAAAGAGGATTCAGGCCTCATAAATACAGTTCGTCTTATCTGTTTAAACTTTGGTTCCGGCTGCTCCCCGTGATTCGCTCAGTCTGCATCCTCCAGAACTTCAGGTGATGAGCTTTATCAGTCCGAGGTACAGCGTGGGCTGTGTCAGTCCCTATGGCCTGCTTGAAGGTACCTGTAGCCTGCTGGATGCTGGGCGAATGGGAGGAGGGCTACCACTTCAGGTTCTAAGTTCAGCTTCCAGGTGGGGGCTTAATCCTACCAGGAGACAACATGTACCGACTTGACGTTACAGATCAATCTAGATAAAATGAGACAGATAAAAAATTTGGCGCGAGCAACACACGACATTCACATACCTTGTCTATTACATTACGTCTATTACTTCATCTTATTGCATTGATACATTGATGCACGGTGAGAAATAGGGTATTTGTACGTGAGGTGAAATGGCGATATTTACATCGTTGATCGCGCTGGAAAGTTGGTGGAAGTAAATATCGTGATAGTTGATGTACTATATCACACTTTCATCTACTTTCCATAACGATAATTAATAACAATATCATTTGTTATATTATTTTGGTCAAAATTTAACTAAAAATTGTTTATTTATATTCATATATATTTAATTGTGTTTCTAGATTCCAAAACCATTATTTAATAATATGTATATTTTCACTGTTTGGATATTACATTTTGATGCTATCGTTATTTATTAGAAATTATATTATATATTTTTTTGTATTATAGTTAGAGATTCATATATATATATATATATATATATATATATATATATATATTTTTTTTTTTTTTTTTTTTGCGTTAAAATTCGAAATAGAAATAGAAAAAATTGAAAGTGATTTTAGCAAGTTGAAGGTGAGAAAGCAATGTTGCTGTCATAAGTGGCGTTTATGTTCCCGTCACTTGTCACGTATGTTGACGTTTGTAGTTGTTGTTGTTGTTTATTCGTTTAACGTCACTTTTATGCTACTATGGCTAACCGGACGATGCTACAGTGGGAGTCCTAAATTTTGCCTATCCAGGTTTTATTAGGATAGGGATCTTTAACGAGAACCTGACATCGCACAGGCTCGGGACCACCTTTTAACGTCCCCTCCGAAGGACTGCATAACCAAGGATTTTTTTCTCCCATTAAAAAATCCTAGGGCCACCCGCAATGTTGTTAGTTGTAGTGGTTAGTAACTAAAATTTGATAGATATTACTCTGTTTTTGGAGGAGTATCAGAGGTATTCCTGCCTCTGGAAAAAAGGTGACAGGGAATATAGAAACTCCTATGTTAGAGACTTAGTGGAGAAGTCTTTGATGACCAAATTTAATGTGGACCTGAAGACGCTTCGTGGGAAAATGCAGAATATAAGGGTAACGTATAATGAGGAGAGGAGGAAACTTAAAAATAGTTTGAGAAGTGGGATAGGTACTAAAGATACATACATACCCAGACCGTATGTATTGGTACCAATTAGCAGATAGCTTCCTAAGGTCCAATGGACAAGATGACAAGCAGCTCCATTGTAACCTTGTAAGTACTCATAATTTATTTTACTTAAATTAGTTGCCTTATGTATATCACAATTGGTGAGAGTGTGTTACAAGTAAACAATTGTATGCCATCATTACATTTTTTTTTTTTCTGATCTTATTCTCATATAACATTTCATTTTCAATTTACCTACCCTCACTTGATGTCAAGGCTGCTAGTTACCCTATTTTAGTTCCATACTACCTCCTGCTTCATCTTTTTTTATTGAGTTAACATTAGTTATTGAATAAATGTACACAAAGTTAATTGTTATCATTTTGTTGTTTTTAAGGCATAATACTATTCAATGAGATGAAAATTCACTTAGTATAACTTTAATTATTATTTAATAATGTTTTAAAGCTTATGATAATATGACATTTCTTGCTGCAGGTGACAGATTAAGAAAACATCAATATTTCACCTTTTGAGGAAAATTGTATAACCCCCTCTCCCTTCAGGAGCTGGTCCATCAACCTAAAGAAAGAGGAGGAGAAGTTGAGATTCTGTCGACGAGTCTATTCAAGAAGCAGTTTTAGCAATGAAAGAACTAACAGAGAAAAGTGGAGAGGATGTTGCATTTTGCAACTATCTGTGCGAATTATTTAAAAGGATCAAATGTAAAAAGGAATTACTACTACAGCTCAGGAGTGACATAATATCATTAGTCAATAGTGTTATGAAAAATGAACCCCAACGACCATTAAATGCACTACAATACCATTAGATACTTCAAACCCAGGAGAGCCGCCTGGTGTCTTGACACGAAGACGTAATAATTTTAATGACACCTCCCAACAACCGAGAGTAAGGGTTGCTGATGTTAAAGGTGTTGAGTTTAATGCGTATCATAAACTTGATGGATCTAAATCATTCAACGATTTTGGAAATGCTTCTGGTGTTGATGTATCAACATCTTCACTTACACAAGATGTTGTTAGATCAACATGTTCTACATCGAATATGTTGATCTAACAACATCTTGCCTAAGTGAAGATGATACATCAACACCAGAAGTATTTCCAAAATCTTGGGAATCTAATTTGGGAATGGAGAATTACTTGGAGGCAGTAATTCTCCAACAGTCGTTCCCAACCATAAAATTAGCCCCACTGGGTATTTTTTTAAAAATTGGTCACCGAATGCGAGCTAGTTTGCTGTTTATTTTGTTGTCAATTAAATTTACTTATTCATAAATAATTTTTTTTATTCATTTTGTCACATATTACAATTCGGGGTTTTTGCCTAATTGTTTAAATCGCCTACAACAATACTTTAAACAATTTAACAAATATTGCAAATAATAGAAATTGAAAATTAATCCCACTAAATCTGAAGCAATCCTCTTCACTAAATGTCGCTCAAAAATAAACCACCAAATCAAGTTAAATTCAGCTCCCATCCCATGGTCAAACTCTGTACAGTACTTAGGCCTAACGTTAGACAAATCACTTACTTTCACAGAACATATCAATAGGAAAATTGATAAAGACAAAAAATTAATAGGTAAAATGTTCCCATACTTCAACAAAAAATCCCATTTGAGCCCTCGTAACAAATTGACAATATACAAATCAGTTATTATTGTCAATCACATATGCCTCTCCAGTCTGGAGCTCATCCTGCTCGACTAATTTCTAAAAACTCGAGAGAATTCAAAACTTGTCAATGGGGATAATTAATAATTTCCCCGATACACTAAAATATAATCTATGCTTTAAGACTTGCAGCTTCCTACAATCAAACTACTTATCCATTCACAAACGGCTTCTTACTTCAGTAAAACTCCAGTCTCCAAAAACCCATTAATTAAGAAAATCGGTAATTATAATAAATTTTCTCTAAAACGGTACACCCATAAAAGAACGAAACATATATTATTAAATTAATTTAGTTTCTTATGTTCTAAAGTTCTATATTTTATAATATTCAATTATATTATGTAGTTTTCTATTAATTATTATATTTTCAATTATTTTATGTATCTTCAAATATTTTCTGTATTTTCAATTATTTTATGCATAGGTTTTTGTATAATTTTTCCTACAATCGCAATATAACCTCAATTATAGGAATCAACAAGATTTGTGGACATCTTGGCAGTAAGTGCCACAGAAAAGGAAGCACTGATAGTGGATTCTACTATCAGATATGACTGGGAACAAGGCAAAAAACTTCAAGAGGAGAAATAAAACATTTATACAAAATTTATTCCATACCTGCAAGAAAAATTTCATGAGGAGTTTGGGGAAAGAAAATTTACAGTCACGGGACTTTGGTTCGGAAGCAGGGGGATCATCCCAGTAGATACTGGATCATTTTTGGAGAGGTATGGACTGGAAAGAAAACAGTTGCAAAAAATAGCGGAGACCATAATCCTGGACTCTCGGGGAATCCTGCATCACCACATATATTGAGGCTAGGCTGAATTTATATAAGTCCATGAGCGAAATTTCTATGTATTTTAATTTGGCAGTATCTCCCTCTGTTTTTTTCTTTGAAATTGTCTTCAGGATTGATCCGGTATACTGTGTACTCAGAGCAGCTCAGCGAAGTTGAGCAGCAGATCCAAATGGGAATTTCTATCTTTGTAACAAAATTGTAATAATAATTGGAAAATATTCAAAAGAGAAAATTTAGCAAACATTGCTATTTTTATGTTCTTTTTCTCATGGAAACTTTTTTTTATCAGGAAAATACAGACATGATTCCAATAATATACAGCTCCTTAAAAAAAATCATAAATTATTAGTTACCATTCCTTTCTTTTCAGCATTATTCATAAGAAGGATTTTTTTGTTTTTAGCAAAATTATCAATGGTTTCATGACTTTTGGAATGGTTTTAACTTTTTTTTTTTTTAATAGTAAATTTTGAGGATGTGGCAAGAACCCCAAAACGTATATATTAATGAAAGAAATAAACCAGAAATGAACCAAAAAAAAAAACCATTAAATGGAAAATTTGTAAAATATCTATTTAATATTCATATCAATTAATATAATTCTTTCAAATTAAAATAAAATCATTTTAAATTGTCTATGGTGAGAGGCACCGATTGTCCAAAGGGAGATTGTCCTCTTTTTCCAATCTTCCTCCCCTGGATTTGTTATCTGATATATGAGATGAACACCAAGAAGAACTTTTGATTTAAAAATAAACATTAATGTACATATCATGATTAGGGTTCACTTCTTAGGATTGTCCTACTCGAGCCTCATGGAATCACCTGCAGTGTAGTCACCTAGTATAATAGTGTTCTAAGGCCAAGGTTGCAAGGTTGACCCGGCAGATGGCACTAGGATTTATAAAAGGGAGTCAAAATCCATGGTTATGTCTTTCTTCGGGGAGAAGGAAAATGGTAGTCCTGAGCCTATGCAATGTCAGGTACTTGTTAAAGATCCCTGTCCTAATTAAACCTGAGTAGGCAAGATTTTTGACTCCCACTTTAGTGTTGTCTGATTAGCCGGCACTCTACCATACAATTATGTAAAATGAAAAAAAAAAAATACTTAAACTTCATTACGGCCATTCTTGTAGAAATTCTACTATGAATTAAGAGCACACCAGCTAATATGAAAAACTTTCGAGATAATTTAATATTTTATTAAACTCTCAACCTAAACTTAAGAGGCCATTTTTATTTAAACATTTCATACCTAAAAACTGAGTAGATAACTTGTCAATAGATAAGTGCGGTTGGTGGCTGAAGTAATAAATTGCTTTTTGGAAGTATTTTCAAAAACATTACAAAATTAACCAGCAACCATTAGATGATAATTAAAATAAAGTTTAAAGAAATTAAGGCATAACAGAATATACAGATCAGTGAGTACTAAAAAACATAAAAAGTGGTTATCGTATTTAAAATTTACCAAAAATTGGACATATCTATACGCAAATCAACATGATTAAAAAAAAAAAAAAATAATGGGAATAACAGTTTGCAATAAAGAACTAGAAATATTATAGAAATTTCTTAATCCAAAATTGGTATTATTTAACTAATACTGGTTTATAGGTATTAAAAAAAAAAAAAAAAATGAACAGAAAAAGTCTACATCTAATGTAATGCAATTATTTAATTTCATGCTTCGTTAATTCATAGTCGATGATATAAATAATTTTTTAATAAAAAAATTTCCATATTTTCATATAATTACAGAATAGGGTATAGTATCATTAAATTTTAGGGTCAAATGGACACTAGATCTTGTTCTCCGTATAGTTTTAAATAAAAAAGTACTTGAAATCTTCATTTATAATTTTTTTTTTACTTTCTAACTATTAATTTAATATTAATATATGACAAAAATATTAAAATATATATATTAATTTACTTTAAAATTATATTAATATATAATATAATAGCAACATTGTTGCTCAAAAACTGCTTTATAACCCAGATGATAAACTTATGCTAGAATGTCAACACACAATAAATTAAGTTTCTTTGTTGAAGTGCGACTAAAGCTTTAATGATTTATTTTTTGATAAAAACATCTGTCAAAACTTACTATTAACATTCAGAAATTATATATGGATATAATAATATAAAATAGATTTTTCAAAGCATTAAATTTTCTTTAATTAAAAATATGTATTTATTTCAATTTTCTTAAAGCACTTTTCTGTGCAACCCAACTTTATTTCATAACCCAAGCTCTTTTCTAAATTTGAAGGAAAAAAAATATACAAGATGGTTACAATTACTGAAATAGATTAAAAAGAAACTAACAAAGGTAGAATAGTAAAATATATCTTATGGAATAATATTGACAAATAATTGTACTTTCGAAATAATCTTGAAATCTGGGTTAAGCAGATTAAAACTAAGGGTTATTTTTCTTACAACACAGGGACTATAAGCAGCCACTAAGAAGACACTTTTAATTTACAATAAAATTGATAATATTAATAATAAAAATAATCTTTATACCAAATAGAAAAATATAATTTCGCAAACATTACCATCTTTAACTTCCTTTTCTCAAGAATAGAGTCTTTCCAGGCAAATTCAAACATGATTCCAATGATATATTATTCCTTCCCTAAAAAAAAAAAAAAAACATTAATTCATATTTGTTGTTTGTACATTGGAAAATATATTTAAAATCATTGAATCAACAACTATTGTTAGTTAAACTGATTAAATTCATTAAAATCCTCTTCTTCCTAATATACGGAATGGAAAGATTAAATGATATTAAGGTAATATAATTTAATACAACTAAATCATTAAATGAATTAAAATAATATAATCTGATAACTATACAAGAAAATCGGGTGTGGACAACAAACGACTTTCACTTACCATGGTTGTTAAAATCAATTTAACTAGTAATAAATAGAGTCAAAAAGGTTTAAATAGTGATATTTAGTTTTGTTGGAAGAATAAGTTTTATATTGAATATAAAATTGTTATCTACAACAATCAGTTAATTTTATTCGCTTTTCATCACTCTCCTTCACATTTTACAACTATGTGTATAATATAATTTTTTTTCTAAGATGTTTAGCTTTTCAACAGTATATTATACATCTATATTACTGTTTTTATGTTCAAAAACACAAAAATTGTATAATAAAATAATTTTCGATCTTTCTTCTTCTGCTGTATATCCAATTCATTCAACTTACATAAATAAAAAAATAAATAAACAAATATATATATATTATATATAATATAATATATATAATATTATATATATAATATTATATATATTTTTTTTTTTTTATCCATGCTAACAACAAAGAATGGTTAATTTTTTGGAATCTACAAAATTGAAGGTACTTTAGAGATAGAAAATTTAAAATCGGCATTAAAGCCCTATTTCAATAAGAATGAAGCCTAAATTATATTAAAGCCCATTAAATTTTACATCGAGCCATTTTTGGGAAAATTGTAAACAAGTGCAAAATGTTAGTCTAAAGTGTCTGTTCTGCTTGGTTGATTTTGATGGAAAAGTTACAGTAACATCTCAGGCATAAAAGCAACATTTATAAAGCAACAGGCCTAGATGCTCTTAAAATATGAAATTTAAGTTTTATACTACTTATCATTTTCATGCTAGACTTACCAGACACTCACAACTTTTTGTGGGACTTAGTTATTTGGACTCAGGGGATCCTAAACCGGTAATTCCGTTAAAAACTGAAATTTGAATATTTTCACAATACTATTATATATATTTCATATATAGGTAACTGATAGCAAAAATATTGTCACATAATTTATATTAGCATTGTTTATTTAATGTAACATATTCAAAGTTCCTTTTATTTAATTGTTTAATCACATAATTTCAATGTAATATTAATTATTAGTACTTTTGAAATCTAGGAAGCTACATAAATACAATAATTTGTGTAAACTACTTGAGTTATACTTCCACTGTACTTTTTAAAAACACAGTATTTATTCAGAACAAGATATACCAATCCTCAGTGAGAAGAGGCATAGTACGTTACATACATGTGTATATTATTTAGACGATTTTTGAATGGCACTATATCCGTTACTTATTCATTAAACAGACTTACTTTATTTGTTTTTTATTAAAATCTAGAATCTCTTTTTTACTAAAAATTAACTTTTATTAATGTTGTAGAAGGAAATGTTTTTTATTATGTTGTGGGATTAATTTAAATGTATAAAATGTAGTTGACAAAAACTAAATTTTCAAATGCATTTTAAAATAACTATTGTGTTTTGTTGATGAATTATTTCGATAAAACTAAATTAACAGAATAAAAATATATCAAAATATCAATTTTGAAAAATGTTTCATAGTACATCTTAAAAAACTTCCTTGATTCAAATAAATATTTTCTAAATTTCTTCTTTCTTTAACAGGATTTGACATTACCTACATAAAATAAATTGTCTAGTAAATATCTTTTCACTTCACAGCAGTTAATTAATAGATAGGTTTTTTATTAAAAAGATGAAATGGTGCCACATACATTTTTGGCCAGAGATGGCAGCAGTGCCCCTGTGGTAATTATTTATAAATGTTTTTATATTATGATTTATTTTATAATTCTTGAATAATGTTACATGAATTAGCACAGTTTCTCTGATGAACATAAATATTTTTAGACTTATTCTTGCCATCAATACCCTCCAGCTATAATTAAATATAGTGATAATTTATATTTTTAGCCTAAATCAATAATAAATAAAATTAAAGGAGAAATTTTATAAAACTAATTTAAGATTTTAGGAAAACGGATAAGAAAATTTGTTGATTCTAGTTTTTTTTATTTTGATTTTAGGCGGGCTAGAACCTTCCAAGTTTGTCTTGCAGGTTATCTAGCTTGTCTAACTGCCATTACACTTGGTGATTTTGGTTAATTTGTTGCTTTTTATCAGTTATTTTAGTTAAATCGATTTGTCAGCCTTATCTGTTTTATTTTTATTGATTTTGTTTTCGTCGGGAAGTTAGTTTACTACCTGTTTTTTCCTGATTCTTCGTTATTTTAACAGCCCTTTTGAAATAGCCAGGTAAGCTGAGTTTCCATTTGATATTTTGACATTGGTATGCTTATTTAATTCAGATAATTTTTGTTGTTTGGTTTTATTTTATTGTATTTCCTTGTGTTAATAATGTTTTTGTGTGTTTTAACCTATTTATTTACTGTATGTCTACTAAACTTTGGTTTGTTATGTTGAAATATTTATATCCACTTATATAAAGGACATACAATCACTGAGTTGTGATGATTGTTGCTTTTTTGATTTTATTTTTGTACTAAAGTCGTCATCTCCAATACCTTCATGGATATAATGAAAAATTTGAGGAATCATTTCAACGTAGTATGTTCCTTTAGCAACTTTTTATCACTCTTGAGTGTTCTAGACCATTCTGCAATTGTACAAAGCCACCTTTCATCTGCACAAGGACTATTTCACTTTCTATTTCAATGCTAATTTATTAATGTATTAGAAATATCTTTAAAAATTAATTTATCATTTAACCTAAAACTGTTATGTCCATAGTTTAGTTTTGAATGTGCTGTGGTTTTTATATATTTGTTTTTCTTATCTGAAAGTAAGTTTTGTTATTTTCTTTTTTTTTCTTTTTCTTTTATTGTAGAAACTAAATGTGTGCAATTATTAAATTTGTGTGTGTCTGAACCAACAAAACTTAAAAATTCAGTATTTTCCATCTGCAGTTGTAAACATTGCCTTTCCAAATTATTATCAATTATTAATTCTCACATTGTATAATATTCGTATATTTCTAGGTTTTTTATATTTCGTAGATGTATTTTTGTATCTTCTTCCTTGAATATAGTTTTCATAAGTACATCTCAGTATTTCAACTAGCCTAAAATTTGTAACAGCTATTGATTTAGGTTGAGAATTGTGTTTTTTCAATATTTTGGTGATAAATATATTTCATATTTAGGTAAATGAAATTAAAAACTGATTCCCTTCAAGGTTTAAGTTTGTGAATTCTGTCATAGATAGCTTATAGATATATTTCTACACTGTAAATATATATATGAATTTTATTTTATTAATATTATTATTTTTTTTTAATTTTATCTTTTATGATATATATGTGCATATATAATAATATAATAATAGGCTTACCGAACCCAAAGGTTCGATGCCGATACCACCAAACTTCGCCTGCATAGACTCGTCCAATGTTCACCGGTCAAGCCCAAGCCCCGAGATCAGCCTTAATGCAATCCTCCCATCGACGCTTCGGCCTACCTTTCGGATGCCTACCTGTCGGTTCAGCGAATACCAACTTTCTCAGAATCTGTTCCTCACCAAGCCCATTTGAGTCTCTGTGATGCTATCAACTCAATTATATTCACAGGGTACAAACTTTCGCAATTCCGCGTTGTGCAACCTTCTAAACTCCCCAGTGGCCTCATCTCTCTTCGGACCAAATATTTTACGCAGTACCTTATTTTTGAAAACCTTAAGCTGTTGTTCATCCTTCAAAGTAAGCGGCCACGTTTCACATCCGTAAAGAACCGTCGGAAGAATAATAGTTCTATAAATTCTAACCTTTAAGTTTTTAGACAGAAGCCGCGAGCGTATATGTGCAATATAATGATAAAATATTTTATTTCTATATATTAACAGTATTTATATAAATACATTAATTTAATTTAATTTTGAAATGTTAAAAAAAAAATTGTGGACAATACCATAAATGTATGAGTGGTGAGGTAGAAAAATTTTAATTACTGAGAAAAATATTATGGTAGTATTTATTTATTCATCTCTGTTCAAATCACAAAATGTGAAACAAATTGCATTAAAAAATAGAATAACTCTGCAAATATTTGTGGCACATATTTATTCTGTTGGTGCGACAGGCCTGTAGGCCCTTGGCCACATGGTTTAATCTACTGAGAGGATACACTTACGTTTCTCAATAAATTTCTTTAGGGTCAACTCCTAAGCTATTTTTTTTAATATGTGGCTCGGACTATTAATCGGACAATGCTACAGTGGGCATCCTAAATTTTGCCTATCCAGCTTTAATTAGGATAGGGATCTTTAACGAGTACCTGACATCGCACAGGCTCGGGATACCATTTTCCGTCCCTCTTCCCTCCCAATAGAAGACAGTTTGGCTCGCTTCAAAAAATCCTAGTGCCATCTGTTGGATTGAATCTGAAACCTTGGGTATAGAAGGCAGTTATGCTAACTATTACATCACAGGTTACACCAGGCCATGAGGTTTATTAAGTGTTGACCATGAGATTTATAAAAACACTTATAAAGAATCATTATTAAACTAATAGCTATATAATAAATGAAACTGTAAATAAACAGGGTGTCTCATCATATTGTGAGAACTGATGCTAGACTTAAAGTGGAAAAAGAAGTATATGACCCATGGTCCAATTCTTATCGGTTAGAAAGGAAAATCAAATTTTGAGTATTTGCTATTAGCCATGGTTTTCATCAGAAAAAACTCGAATATATCTACTTGATGTTCATGCACAGAAAAAATAAATGGTACCAAATGAAGAAATAAAAAATTTCCAAGAAGGTCAAGAACTTGAATCCTCAAAACAGGAAAGTAAGTGTCCCACAACATCATGACAACAATTTTTTTAATTTTTATTTAATTTAATTGGAATTTACAACTGTATAATGTAATACATCAAGTAAATTGGAATGAAATGTAAAAAGGCATGAAACACACGTAGAGAAGCTTCCCCATGGAAGCACTCTAAAAATTTCTAAACTAGAAGGTCTCAGGGACCATCTCCTTTTCAGATGCCTCGAGGATTGTCAGGAATTGAAGAGGAAGAAAGGATTGAAACTAGAGGATTAGGGTGGGAATGGAGTTTGCCATGAAAGGAATGGTATCTAGATCGGGCCAAATCAGCAACATACGGAACATTAAGGTCTTTATGGATTAGTGTATTCGTGACAAAGTAAGGAGCATTTAGGATTTTACGAAGGATTTTGGATTGTAGGGATTGAATACGGGAAGACTTTCAATGGTTTAGTAGAGCCCCAAAGCTCTACTCCATAAGTCCAAATCGTCCTTATGATAGTCATGTAGATGAGTCTTTTGTAGTTAAGTGGAAGATTAGATGTTTGTCTAGTAAGTGTTGAAGTAGTTGAAAACTCGAGCAGTTTCTTGTTGTTTCAGTCTTGTATGAGGGTTCTAAGTGAGACGTTTGTCAAGGTGCAGTCCTAGATATCGGATCTGTTCTACTGGGACAAGAGGAGTATTATTGAAGGAGACAGTAGGGCAGGGTGTTATAGGTTTATGACGAAGGGTAAAGGTAATTTGGTTGGATTTGTTGGCATTTATTTTAATTCTCCAGTTCTGACACCATATTTTGAGGTCTCTGATGTGGGATTGGAGAGTTTGAGAGGCAATAGGTGGATCAGTATTGACTGATAACACACAAGTGTCATGAGCGTAGGTAGAAAGGAAAGTGTTAGGATGGGATGGGATATCAGCTGTATAAACTGCGAAAAGAATAGGTCCCAGGATACTGCTTTCAGGAACACCAGCAAACTGACTAAAAATGGATGAATAGGAATTATTATGATTTACTTTGAAGGATCTGTCAGTGAGGTAGGACTTGATGATAAGGAAGTATGTAGGGAGAAGGAAATTGTGGAGTTTGTAAAGCAATCCGGGTGCCAGACTCGGTCAAAGGCTTGTTCTATGTCGAGGAATGCTCTTGTGCAGTACAACCCGCGCTCTAATGCAGACGAGACAATTCCACCACACGATGACATTGCTGGATAGTGAGAGTGGGAGGTTCTGAATCCAAACTGGTGATCAGGAATTATGGAATTAGTATCTAGGATGGGATATAGGCGTTTCAGTATAAGTTTTTTTCTAGATTTTACCCATTATGGATGATTGATAAAAGTGAGATGGGACGGTAAAAAGATGGATTTTCAGGCGGTTTCTTAGGTTTGGGTATCATTTTGACAATGGATAATTTCCAGGAAGCAGGAAAGTATGTGGAAGGAGTACGGAATTATATATACAAGTAAGATATAGGATAGCTTTTCGAGGAAGTAGTTTTAAAATATGGGAAGTTATAAGGTCATGTCCAGGAGCTTTGCGGGATGGTAAACTCTGGATGATGTTAGATATTTCAGTAGGATGGAACGCTTTAGGAGGAAGGACCATTTGGAGTGGGATATCTAGTTCTCCTTCTATAAACTTAATGTGACCGGGATTATGAATATCTGGATGTGGATTAAAGGTTTTAAAAAAGGTGCTGACCGAATATCTGGGCCTTTTCTTCATCAATCTTATCCAGATATGGGATTCAGTTAGGAGTGGATGATTACATTCTTTGTACTTCAGCAGTTTTTTTGTGGTCATCCATAACGATCTGTCTGTAATAGTTAGTTTTTCAGTAAAGTTTTGAATTTTTACTTATCTGATTTCTGATTTTAGTCTGTTAGTAAGTTTGGTATAATAAGTTTTGTCTGAAGGGTATCTAGTCCTATGCCACTTCGATCTTGCTCTGCGTTTTTCCCTTAATAAATTCGAATGTGCTGTGGCAGGATAGTCTCCTGTGAGTTAGTAGTGTTAATGGTTGTAGTGTAAAAAAATACCAAAAGAAAATGTGTCCTTAAATTGTTTCTGTTAAATGTCTAGTCATATTGTAGGAGCCGATGCTATACCTCAAGAGAGACAAAAAAATTCATAATGACCTATGATTCAATTGTCAACAGTTAAGGAGGAAATCCAATCTTGAGATTTTTGTAGTTATCCATGGTTTTCATTGAACAGATATTTTTGACAGATGAAAACCATGGATCTCATAACTGAAAAAATCTCAAATTTGATTTTCCTATTTCAATTTTGACAATCGGACTATGGGTCCAATAAACTTTTTTCTACGTGCTCTCACAAAATGAAAAAGACATTTATGAGACACCCTATATAACAAAAATATAGTTCATTTGGAAATTTATATCTAAAATTATTTAAAAATTAAAATTTTCATTAAATAAAAAGGACCTCTTAGTAAATCCAGAGACATACTTATGTTAATATAAGTATAAACAAATTTTATTAAATATATTTTTAAAATTATTTTTGTGATGTTTTACCATTAGATTTGCTATATGTTTTAGAAAATAAAGTAACAACATTAGTAAGTACTTTTATCAATATTAAAATTTTTAAACTAAGTTACTGTATTAATCTTAAAGAAAGTTTAGAATAATTATTAAAATTATATTATACAATCAATGGCTTATTAATTGGCAATGTGACATTTAACACCATCCTGCCAAAAATTATTGCTAAAATATTTTTATTTAATTACAATGGTACCAATAAAGTTTTAGTTCTTTTTATTCCAGTTTCTATATTTCTTCTTTCTAAATTATATCTATTTGAATATGTAAATATAATCTTAAAACCCGTGACTATAGTTGTTGCAAGTTTGCTCTAGAGGACTGAGATATTTTCCTACTTTTGATCTAAATAGTGTAGTCTCTTCAGAAAGAAAATGTTTGCCTTTTGGTACATTTACATAAAAAGGAAGGGTCGAATTGAAACCAATTACCCATGACGCTCTTGATACGTCCATCTTTCTTGTTTGTCTATTCTCTTGCAATGGAGTAATTTGGCAATTGACACATATTATTAACGTTGCAGGAAGGACAGCCTTCTCACCTCTGTTTTATTTTTCTCTGATATAATTTGATACTATTGCTTAATATTTAACAATTTTTTTGTTTTTTATTTAAAAAATAAAATAAGTTTTATTAATTTTTGAGCTGAATTTTTTTTTCTATTTTAAGCTTTTTTATTTAAAGTAGTTATTGATTTATTGCCAATATTACGAGTAATTGACTTTCAAAAATTTTAAAGATACTTCAGTTTTTAAGACTATTTTTATGAAAACTTTTAGGAATAAATGCGAGATACTTAAAATAATATTATTATTTTAATAATAATACACACAGTATTATTGGGAAACATAAGCAAAAAATGTAATATTTTACTCTCTAGATATTGTCCAACCCCCCATATGCATTGTATCTGATAGTAGACAAGTGTACATGTATAAATTTTCAATATGTTTAGATTAATGTGCAAATATTTTGTTGTTTTTCATATAAGAGTGTTTTTGTTTTTTTTAATATATATTTATAAAAAATTATTAAACTAAATCGGAAAAAAAATTCCATAATTTAATTTAAAAATAAATTATATTAATACTATGCTTAATATTTTAAACAAATATTTCTAATGCAATTATAGTATGCTGTGTTGGAAGCAACCCAATATAGTTGGGCAGTACTACTTTATAAGTAAAGTATTTTTCTCTCTAATAATATTTTAAACAAAATTTGTGGTTCATTATTGAAAATTTAAATATTACCCTTTTAATTATTGAAGAAAACAACGATACAATTTTTGTTGTTGAATTATTTTTATAAGTTTTAATAACTTGACAATTTTAATTATTCTCTATTTTGGAAAATCATAATGAAAACTTTATAAAAATGCTCTTATTCCATATTTTTTTGGTGCAAGTCTGAGCACTCTTTGATTTGACTCAATAATAGTAGTGTATGTTTCATTTTATCAGTAACTATGGCTGTGTGTCAAAAACATTTTGGAAACTCAACTATGAACATAACCAAAAGAAAATCGAACCAAACTATTCTTCAATTTAATTCATTGATCATCTAAACTATTGGTGTCTAAAATTGATAGTTTATCAATGTATTTATATTTATTAATATTCTGTAAGCCTCTTAGATGTGTTGTATATTTCATATTGTTTTTATGGATTTTTTCTCTATTAAACACAATAAAATTAGGAAATCATATTATTTTAAGACCTCTTAAGATCACATATCTAGAATAAGACCATTGTCGGTCCCGCTTTGACCATTTAATGACTTAAATAATAAAGATTAATTAAATTATTTAATTAAGAGCAATTTATAACTTCTGTTTTAGCATTTAGTTTATTACATCTCTTGACGATTCACATTTTCAAAGATGTAAACCTAAGTTTTTCCTAACTCTTTATAGTATTAGCTGAGTTTGGACATGTTTTATATTCATGAATAAGAATACAAAATTCATTCACTAATATGGTTTCTTATAATATAAACATGAAATAGTCCTTTAAGTGTCCTAGTCATGGCCCAAGTTTGATTCCAATTGACTTCTTGGTTTTCCGATAGTACTCGATTGAGGTTGTATCAGATCGATAGACCGAACATGATGATTCAGTGTCTTCCTGGCAAGACCATCTTTAAAAACTTTTATCATGAAATACTTATCTCATAATGAATCCAAGTCCATTTTAGAATGTTTTTGCTTAACAAAACCTCTAGGTTCATGCTAGAGCATTGGTTCTCAACTAGTGATCCCCAAATCACAGAAGATGCCCAGAGGGTCCCCAAGATGTTTTTGGGAAATAATGTTTAATTACCTTAACGTAAAAGGTTTGTGAAACCTTGGCTTTTAATAATAATCACATGCTCTAGACGGACAAATTTAACATCTTAAGTGATATATTGGGTTGTGTCACATGAAATGTCCGTTTTCAAGGTAAAGGATTTTTATTAAAAATACGATATGAAAACAAGATAATCATTTATCCCAACGTGACACCAGCTTTTTTGTCCCCGAACTAAAAAACTCTGAGCTTTGAAGTGAAACAAAATCTGAAAACGCACTTTTCACTTGATCATCATTTTCAAAAAGTTTTCCTTTGATGAAGTTGTCTAAATTCCTGAACAGGTGGTAATCTGTTGGAGACAAGTCGGGAGAATATGATGGGTGCGGAAGAACTTTGTAGCCCAGTTCTTTCAATTTTTGCACGGTTTGTTTTGAAACTTTTAGCTTTTTTACTTTCCCAATACACTTTAAATGTCTGGAAACGGTAGATGCACTTGCATTTAGTTGTGCTGAGGATCCTTTAACTGTTTAGTAGGGGTTTCATTCTACTGTATGTTTGAGGACATCGTTGTCTATTACGGACGGAGGTCTTCCTCGGGGCAAGTTTTCCAAGTCGATGTCCCCAGCTGAAAACTTAGCAAACCAACGGCGAATGGTCCGTTCATTAACCCTCCCTTCCCCAAACGCCTTGCAAATATTTCTAGCGGCGAGGTATACTAAAAAGCGGGTAATTGATTGGGAAGCAAATGTTTATAATAAAAAGGTAGAGGATTATTAACTGTTTACTTTAAATATGTAAACATTCGGAAGAAAACAACAGAGACCTGCAAAATTCTTTATGTATTTCAGAAACTATAAAAACGGGCATTTCATGTGAAACAACCCAATAATTGCCTGTTTTTACTGACCAGTGCCTGCTACTGCACAATCAAATGAGTATTTTGAGTATATACCTTCTTTTATAAGTTTTAAATTTTGTATTGTTTTTATTCACTTAACGTGATTTTGTGCTACTGTTGCTATCGGAGGACAATGAAGTGGAAGTCTTAAATTTTGTCTAAAAGGTATTTTTGGATGGGTATCTTTAATGATTATCTGACTTAGCGCAGGCTGTGAACCACAATTTACATTCCCTCTAAAGGACATCCTAACAAGGGATTTTTGCTTCCTTTAAAAAATTCTAGGGTCATCTACTAGGTTTATTTATCATTAAATTTTAGTTATTCAATGTTTAACGGATTTAAGTAAACTCTAGCCCCTGGTTCTTTTTTCTTCACTTCTATTTTACCAACTGGGCAATTTTTAGAATAGTTTCGGTAGAGGTATTTCGCATCAATGTACGTGATATATGGTAGCCCAGGAAAAATCTAAATATATATCTAATATTTAGGCTTTAGGGGAGTCCTGAAATTGAAATGATTGTATGAAGGGATCCGTGAAAATTTTTTTTTGGGAACCACTGTGATAGAGTATAGGCCAAGAGATTACTCCCAAGAATTTTTCTTCCCTACACTTGACTTCAGACACTTATTTCGTCAATCATTCTGTCTGGAATTTTTACTAAATAATTTAATTCGTTTCAAATGTTTTCAATCGCGTATATAAGTTGGTAGTTTTTAAAAAATAAAAGTTTTTCGTTTAATTTTTAGACAGTAGCCTTCATCCTCGACCCACATCTTCTCCTGCGGTACTGATTTTATATGACCTCTGATAGCAGAAACCGCGAGGTTCCGATTTTGAGGATGTTACGGCGGTTTGGTTTTTAAAACCTTTAATTTTATTTAATGAGTGAATTCAGCCATGTCGCCTCCCCGTCCCAATTGACACTTGTTAAATTGTTCGTTTTGTTTAGTAAGCGACGTATAGTTATTCAGTTGTGTTTAAAGGATAAGTGATTTAGGATTGATTAAGCCTATTAACAAAACTAGAAACGAGCTATCCTTCGAGACATTCTAACTTTCTTGAATACTCGTCCCGTTCATGTGAAACAGAGCGCACATCTGGATTCCAAATGACCCCGTTTGACATCGTGGCGATGAGTTTTCCAAGTCTAAGCAAAAGGATGTCGTTTTTTAGTTACTTCTCAGATAAGAATATTTTACGTTAATACTCTTGAAAAATTAAATTTTAAATTATTTAAGTAGCAGTTAATCTAAACAAGTGTGCACGCGATATCATGCAATAGATGTGTGCAACATTTTCGTGCCAATGAAGTAAAACTTTGTTTCTAAAAACAATGAAAACATACATTCTGAATGAGTTTAAGTGAAAAATGGCCACAATTTCTTTATGCATCATGATTAAATAATCAAAATATAATTATTATTATTACTTTGTTATCCCAGATCCGCTGTCAATGGGAGTTTCCCTCACAACATTGGTCCATTGCTCAGCGACTGTCAAATGTACCGGATGCTCTGTTCCATTCTATATTTGACTACCCTGCTGAAATTGTTGAATGTGCGGAAAGAATGGATGTAGATCGGAGCCACTGAAGTATGAAAGCTCTACGACTGTCGCATAGATGGAATCCTTTTGAAGAATTGGTCAGGTGCAGGTGGTAGGGCGTTGGCGTTCGCCATTTTAAAGAGACCCCGAAAGCCAACAGACTTAATAATAATAAATCTTTATTTATTGTGGGATTAGCCCCTTTAGAATAACATAACAAAAAAATAAAAATTTTGAGGTCTTAGAGTATAAAAACAAAATAAACAAACAATAGAAATTACAAATAATAGATTAAAAAGCAGCCTCAGATAATAATATTGGAAATTAAACTAGATAATAAGCATAATAAGAAATATGTACATATATACAATTTTGATTAAAAAAATCATTACAGCGTTATTAAAAAAAAAAAAAATAATATGCTAATAATATAATACATGCAAAATACAAGATAAAATCAAATATAATAGGTAAATAATCTGTTTTGTTATTAATTTTAATTGTAATTCTTAATAATTGTAATTCCAGTCTGGCTTGAGCCTTTGTGCAGTCAACATCTTCTAATACCCACGTTATTTTGTTCTACGGTCTACAATTCTTAGTTGTTATATTCTGTGACTGTGAGTATTATTTTCATTTGATATTAAAGTGCATAATAACCACTTTGGTGATTGAATAAACAGATTGCTCTACTTTAAAGAATATTTAAAGAGGACTGAGTAGATAATAGTCAAGGAGTATAAACTCGGCAGTTGTTTACGCGGCGAGAGTATTATAGTAATACTGTCGCACTCATCCCCACCACACCTTCTCCCACTACTACTCATTGGCAGTGTTACCACCCCACTCGTTATGGCAGTGTGTCCCACCTGTAAAATAAATATCTCCCGAGAGGACAAGACGACGCTCTCGTGCTTTATGTGCAAAATTATTTACCACATTAAATGCACAAATATTCAAGAACCAGATCTCGCGCAAGCGAAAAAGAAATGGTTATGTGGTAACTGCGAGCTATCGGGAAAGTCCCAAGTAACAAAAACACACACTGTTACAGCAAGTAAAAATATGGAGGAAAATATTTTAGCCATATTAGGGGAGGTGAGTAGATTAAATGATGATATGAAGGAGATAAAAGAAAATATGAGTAAACAAGCTGATATGAGCTTTGAAAACCACGATAGACTAAAAAAGATGGAGGAAAGAACCATAAAACAAGACGAACTAATTGAAAAATTATTAAACGAAAATAATTGCCTAAAAAATCAATTAAAAATCATGGAGGTCAGACTTAACCATGCTGAGCAATCCCAACTCTCCCACTCTATAGAAATCAGAGGGATCCCAGTAAAATCTGGAGAGTCTCCCGAGGGAGTCGTTTGCTCTATCGGAGCCGCTCTGGGCGTACGAATCTCGGCCGAGGACCTGGATAAGGTGGAGAGAAAAAGGACGAGAGGAGAGGATCCCCGACCACCGGCGATAGTCGCGCGCTTCGTTCGCCAGACAGTCCGGGACGAGGTGATTCGCCTTCGAAAAGTTAAAAGGGACTTCACCACTAGGCATCTTGGCTGGGACAACGACGACCGGATCTACATCGCGGAGGAGATGTCTGCTTCGAATCGGCACCTATACTGGTTGGCGAGGCAGAAGAAGGCCGCTGCCAGGATAAAATACGTGTGGTTTGCCGGAGGACGTGTGCGTTGTAGACGAGATGACGGACAGCCAGCAATCATCATCAACAAAGCCGAGGACTTGGACATATTTCAATGAAATAAACTCACCGTTCCCATTAATACTGTAATTTTTTTTTTCTTCTTATTTTTTAAAATAATGTTTTTTTTCTTTTTTCTTATTAAAAAAAACTTTTCTTTTCTTTTTCATATTAAGATAAATTCTTTTTTTTTAGAGGCCTTTTTTTTCTTTCATTTTTCAAGACAATTTTATTTTATAGCTACTCCGATAGTGAATATTTTATTTTTTTCTGAATTTATTTTTATTATTGTATTCATAATTTCTGAATATCCAGAAATAAGCATATTATTACCTATTTTATATTATTATTGTTACTATTGTTCCTTTTCTTCCCAAACCTTAAATAATACAAACCCTTTTCTTTCCATAAATGTCTAATATACTATTATCCTGCCATGTTAACTCCCAATCCCTTCAGGCGCACTATGACGAAATTCTCGACTATTTCCTTCACAATTTCTACCATATTATTGCTGTTTCTGAAACTTGGTTAAAACCTTTTATCCCTACGTCCTCTGTATCCATTCCTAATTATACCCTCATTCGTCATGATCGAGAGGGCAGAACTGGAGGAGGGGTCTGTGCTTTCGTTCATGATAGTTTGAGAGTCAAAACCCTCCTAAAATCTCCCTCTCCTAACACTCCTCATATCGAATATCTATTCCTAGAAATTTTTCAAGATACCTTTACTCTCCTATTCATCGTCATATATCGTCCTCCTCAAATCCGATATGATTCCACCTTCGAATCCTCCCTATTTACCTATATACCAATGTACAACCATGTTATAATAACCGGTGATCTCAATACCAATCTTATCTCCGATTCACCAGATAAATCATATCTGACAAACCTCTTTCATTCCCTAAACCTTTTTATTGTTCCTTTTCAACCCACTCATCACACGCAATTTTCCAGCACATGGCTTGATCTCTTTATCATTGATTCCTCTCATAAATTAGCATCCTCATCTCAGCTTCCTTTGCCTTTTCTTTCGCATCACGATCTCATCAATATCTCCTATAATATTCCAACTCCACAAATAATCCCTAAGAAAGCCACTTGGCGCGATCTAGACTCCTTAACAGCAGAAAAGATAAATCCATACCTTGATCCTTTATCCCAATCCTTGGAACCTATTTATTCCTTAACATCCATTGATGAAATGGTGGAATGCCTATCCTCAAATCTATTTACTTTCCTTGACAATCATGCTCCGCTCAAGACTTCCACCATCAAGCGCCTCCCAGCACCGTGGATTAATCAAGAGATAAGAGATTTGATGAGGCAAAGAGATGCTGCCAGAAGAAAGTTTAAACGCACAAAAATTAGTAATGATTACTCCACCTTCAAATCCCTCAGAAACCTCACCCAATCTTCCATACGCCGTGCTAAAGCTAAGTTTTTCCATGATTCCCTTTCACAAGCTCCTGATTCCAAATCCAAATGGAAAATCCTTAAAAAATTATCCGTGATAAATTCAAAATCCAATTCCATCCATCCCGTAACTCCCGACGAACTGAATAAGCATTTTGCTGATCCTCTTCTTATGCCTTACCCGACCCAAATCTGCTTTCCTCAACGCACCTTTGATTCAGAAAACTTCTATTTCCAGAACATCTCACCCGACGACCTCCTATACTCTATCCTTAAATCCAAAACCAATGATTACGGCCCTGATCAAATCCCAGTGAAAATTATAAAACTGTGCCTCCCAGCCATCTTTCCCGCTCTCCTACATATCTATAACTTCTCTCTCCAACGCTCCGTGTTTCCAATAGCCTGGAAAAAGGTTATAGTTCGTCCTTTGAATAAAGTTCCTAACCCTTCCTCAGCATCGGACTTCAGACCTATATCGATCCTATCCAACCTCTCAAAACCGCTTGAAAGAATAGTCCACTCCCAATTCTATAACTTCCTTGAACAAAAATCTCTACTTGTTCCCTTCCAGTCTGGCTTTAGATCCCAATATTCCACACAATCAGCTCTCCTAAAAATTACCCAAGACCTTCAATCCTCCATAGACAAAAAGAAAATATCAATCCTAGTTCTCTTTGACTTCTCCAAAGCCTTTGATATGGTAAATCATGAAATCCTCCTTTCTATCTGCCCGAACTCAAACTGTGATAATCCCAAATAAACCTCCTTCCTCACCGATCCAGTTAACACATGGAGTTCCTCAGGGATCATCACTTTCACCTATCCTTTTCTCTATCTATGTTAATGACCTACCCAATTCCATACATCACTCTAAATACCACCTATATGCCGATGATCTCCAAATCTACCTTTCCTTCCATCCCACCGAAATGCCTGAGATGGTCCAAAAATTACAAGAAGACATCGACAGCATCAATTTATGGGCCATCAATAATGGTTTAAAGCTTAATATCGATAAAACCAAAGCCATCCTCATTGGTTCCAAACATCTCCTCAACTCCCTCACCTGTCACCCTTTACTCTACCTCAACCATAGACCCATTATCTTCCACACGTCCGTTAGAAACCTAGGTGTATTCCTCGACCAAAACCTTTCCTGGAATAATCACATTTCCCAAATTTCTAGAAAATCCATAGCCATCCTTAAACAGTTCCTCCGATTACGCAAACTTATACCCCTCAAAACCCGCCAACTCCTAGTATCCTCTCTTATCTTCCCCCACTTCGATTATGGCTGCCTAGTGTTTGGAGGACTGTCTGAGACGCTTGAGATGAGGCTGAAGAGACTGATGAACTGTTTCATTAGATTCATCTTCGGAATTCCCAGGCGCTCTCATGTCTCCACCTGGTATGCAGAGTTGAAGTGGCTTTACCCAAAATTCCGACGGCAATACTTCTTAGGAACTTACCTTTACCAATCCTTTAGAACCAAAAAACCCATTTATATCTACAATATGTTCACCCCCCTATCCTCTGTCCACTCTATCAACACAAGATCCCAGCCCTCGAACTTGCTCATTCCATCCCACAGAACTGCTTCCTTTAAGAGATCCTTTGTCATGCGTGCATCTTCATTTTGGAATTCCTTACCCATGTCGATTCGTACATGCCAATCCTTAGCCTCCTTCAAACATCACCTATTTATCCATCTCCTCGAACATCAATCTTCCGTGCCTTTATAAACTTAATCGTTTGGCCTCTTTATTTTTATCTTAATTTTCACTATATTTTGTTTTAATATCTGTATTTCTTTTAAGTAATATGACCTTGTATATGTATATATATATGTGTTTGTGTTTGTGAATGTATGTATAAATATGTAGGTATATAAATGAATGTTGTGTGTGTAATATGTGTGTATGTCTGTGTGTGTGCATGCATGTATATACCATATGCTATGTAATTTGATACCTTGTTAAAATTTATATAGCCAGAATTTAAATATTTTATTGTACATTTATATTATTCTTAGGGGACTAGATGTCCCAGAATAAAATTTCTTTTCATTTCATTTCATTTTCATTAATTAGGAAACTATGTAGGATTATTCGGAAATTGGAGGGACAGGAATTGATTGAACAGACGAGATTTGAATGTCGGAAGAATATTGGAGTCGGATATAAGAAGGGATAGAGTTCCATAGGTATTGGGATCGAATTAGAAAAGATGTCATCGAATGTCGAAAGCTGCGGTTCGATGGGGTGTTATATACATGTCCGAAGGCCGTGAACGAGTGTGGCGGAAGTGGACTGAGGATTTGAAAAGAAACATATCTGATATGTAAGACGGACGGCGGGATTGGAGGACTAGGAAAAGAAAGGAACTCAGAAAGTACTTACAACAGTAGAAAGGCTAAAGCCACGTCATATACAAATTTTGTCTGGGTCTGAAGGGTCCAACGCCCTGAAGCTAAATATTAACTATGCACCCCTGGAGGGGTCCCAGGAGTCAGCGGAAAGAAGAGAGAAGTTAGGTCTCTGTCGCAAATGTGGCAGGGAGCCAGAAACACCAGTCCACGTGCTGAGAAAATGCCCCAACAACTCTCTCCTCGTTACTCACCTGTAACATTGGATCAGATATGGAATAATAAGGCTCCTTAGGTAAAATTAATATACCTGCTTTGACGAGGTCTATTGTGTGAACACAGACGGTTCTGCGAGATATTGTAGCATTTCCCAAGAACGGGAAAACAGAATTGATCCTAGACTCGACCGTTCGGTATGAGAGAAACGACCTCGATCAAGCAGGTGAAGGGGATATGGGAGAGAGATCTACGAAAAGGGTATCCCTTTCCTATAAGAGAAGTTCCGCGAGACCTTCGGAGAGAGAGAGTTCACCGTGAGAGGCCTCTGGTTCGGATCTCGCGGGATTGTCCAGCGGAACAAGGAATGATGGTTGAGAATATATAGCATTTTCAAGTCAATTGTAACCTTTCCCAAGTCAAATGTAACTTTTTCCATTTCAAATATAACCTTTTCCAAGTCAAATGTAACCCTTTCCATTTCAAATGTCACCTTTTCCATTTCAAATGTTATTTTTTCCAAAGCAATTGTCACCTTTTTCTTCACTTCTAGCCTTAAATATTCCGTTTTATTCATTTATATTTTGAAAAATAATTAGTTTAATTAAAATTATGACTTTTTTAATAATTTTGGCATATCCTTCTTTGTTTTTTTTAGATATTTAACATCAAGTTCTGTTTTTTACAAGCTAATATTTAAAAAAATTAATGATCGTCTATTTAGTTTTGTTTTTTTTGAGTTATAAAACATACAGCTGGAAAAAACGTAATCATAACTACCCGAAAGCACATTAATTAATCCCTATATCAATAAAAAACATTAAAAGTAAATTCGAGTTAAAATGTGCGGGAGCGATAAAAAAAAAAAAAAAAAAACTCAAAAAACGTGATTATAAGACCCGAAAACACAATTATAGATCCTTATAACAATAAAACACATAAAAAGTCAATTTTAGTTAAAATAAGCGCGAGCGATAAAAAACACAGTTGAAAAATGTTATCACAAGACCCGAAAACTCAATTATCAACTCCTATATCAATTAAAAACATTAAAAGTTAATGCGAGTTAACATTCACGCGAGCGATAAAAAATACAGGTCGAAAAACGTAATTATAATACCCGTAAACACATTAATGATCCCCAAAAACTACCCCTGCCCTCTAAAAACTCAAAATCAATAACTATCATAAAACTAAATAGACGATAATTAATTTTTTTTAAATATTAGCTCGTAAAAAACAGAACTTGATATTAAATATCTAATAAAACAAAGAAAAAAGAGCGATAGGATATGCCAAAATTATTAAAAAAGTCATAATTTTAATTAAACTAATTATTTTTCAATAAATAAATAAATAAAACGGAATATTTAAGGCTAGAAGTGAAGAAAAAGGTGACAATTGCTTTGGAAAAGGTAACATTTGAAATGGAAAAGGTTACAATTGACTTGGAAATGCTATAGTATTGGACTGCCTGGGAATTATTCATCATTACCGTTGGACTGCAAGGTTTTGTTTTATTGTACTTTTAATGAAATATAACATTTCTCTCTCATTTAAAATTTCATATATAGGTAAGTGAGAGAGAAATATTAAGGAAAAGTAATGCGATCGTGTAAATTTCTAATCCCAGTTTTTCCCGAAAATACACGTTTTTGGGTCCCCTGAGTCCAAATGACCAAGTCCTGCAAAGAGGTTTCCGTGTGGTAAGGCTAGTTCGAAAACTATAAGTTTCTAATAACTGGAATGTCATATTTTAGAAACGTTTATGACTGAGATGTTACTGACGGACAGAAAAGCATTTCTTACAACGGCTCTATGATTTTAGTTAAACTCGCTATTTCGATGTAAAATTTAATTTGCTTTATTATGATGTTTCATTCTTCGTTGCGTACCAAAGTTTAAATTTAATTTATTATTTATTTATAATATCAATAATCATAAAAAAATAAAAATCATAACTTATTTATCTAAATTTTAAGCTTTTTTATTTAAGTTTAAAAAATTAATGATTTACACTATATCAACTGGAGTTAAATTATAAAGGCGGTTGTAGTTCAGGCATGTCATTTTTGTCTTTAAAATTTTGATGTGAAGATTTTAACATGGTAAAGGAATTATAGAATATAGGGAAAATAGTAAGGCTTCTTAGAAAAGAAGATATTTTTTTCACTCCAAGATCTAATTATAAGAAATATGAGAACATAAAATTACTAGTCTTTGGTAATGAGTTATTGTGTGAAACCACAAATGGTGGTTAATAGATTTTGAGGTTTGAAGTGACAATTTTCCTTGTATTTTCCCAGAATTGTTTAAGTCGTTTTCATCTACAGTGTCTCTAAGCAATGATCAATGATTATGAAATCTTAGATAATCATTTCGATAGCTAAAATTATGAGAAATACAAAATATCTTATATTCAACACTTTAAAAGTCATATTATTCTGTCGATTGTTTACTAAAACACGCAATATAAAACCACTCAAATAACAGACTTATTTTGACTTGCTTGTTATTGTATTTTATATACTGATACATGATTATGTGGTCGGCTTATTTTATCGTCTTTGTAACTTATCTGACGTTTGTATTAGTTAAAGATTTACCAATTTTCTTTACAATTGTTAAAGTTTCTCTTCAATAAATTGAATAGTTATTATTGTACAACAATCAGATTTTATAAGCACAAAGAAAGTGACTTATTTAAAAATTAAGAAGTTCAAAAAAAGCTTTGGTGGCTCTACTACACCAACAAATTCTTCAGGTATCTAATCCTTGCAATCCAAAACCCTTCGTAAAAGACCTTAATGTTCCCTATGTTGCTGATTTGGCCGGAACCAGGTATCAATCCTCCCATGACTAAATCCATTCCTACTCTAAACCACGAGTATCAATCCTTGCTTCCTCTCTTATCCCTGATAATCCTTCGAGGTGCCTGAAAAGAATTCCTCTAGACCTTCTGGTTTAAATTACCTACTGGAGTGCTACCACTGGGCAATTTCTCTTCATATTTTAATTACATATATCCTAAATATTATTTGTAGTATCCAATAAAGTTGTAAATTTCAATAAATAATAATAATAAAAAAGAATTACTGAATATATAGTTTATTACTAGCAAATAGATCACAAATGATCGCTGCTTGACTACGCTGGAAATTGTTTTTGATTCTCACACTAGTTTCAATCCTTGGACATCTGAAAAGAAGGTAGTCTTGGGACCTTATGGTTTAGAATAGTTACTGGAGTGCTTCATGTCTTTTATATATCAGCATATTAACTAGTTGTGTTTTATAATAAAGTTGTAAATTTTAATAGATAATAAATAATAATATTTTTTTATTTTTATATATCTTTTATATATCGTGAGCCATACATGGTTTTTTAATATAAAAAGAATAATTATTACAACTTGTAACAATAGAAAAAGTGGGGGTATAGTCTCATACACAAGACACCCCTAACGATAATAGATTTGTAATTATTCCCAAGAATTGAATAATGAATTAAATTGATGATTAAAATACAAATTAAATAAAGAAAAAAATATATATATAAAGAAACAAAAATAAATTAATTAAAAAAAAATAGTTTAAAAAAATAAAATAAATAAATAAAAATAATAATAATAAATAATAAAAATAATAATAAAATAAAAATAAACCAGCTAGATTAAATATGAGGCTTATAAAACTAAATAATAATATTTACAAGATGTCTTGTAGGAGCCTGGGTTTGAGCCTGCGAGATAAAGTTGGAACTCCTATGTTGTATGCCACTGCACCTCTGACTGCTGGTAGCTGAGAGTGGTATTTTCTTAAGCGGTTTTTGATAAAATCTTCGATGTATTCTATATGTAGCTCGCGATGTAGTTGACTATTTCTGATGAACCATGGGGCATCTACGGCTATTCTTAATATTTTGTTTTGGTATACTTGTAATTTTTTTCTCTTCGTTGAGGAAGCAGCTCAAATAATAATAAAATTAAGATAAACACTATCTCAACACTATTTAATTAGCAAAGTACGATAGTACTTACACTGGGTCGCCCATGTTCCTGAGTTTAGCATCACAAATATTTAATATGTCAACTATCATTATCTTTTATTCTAATTCTGGATTGGAATACATATATTTTTCTAGAGTAAATTAATTAAAAAAAAAAGAAAAGAAATATTGGTGGATTTTTCTTAAAGTTGGAAGCGACAGGTGTTATAGCTCACCGTTTATTAAACGTCTTGAGCGAGGATTAAAGTCAGTAATGGATTTCAAGAGGGTGAGAAAATTTAATCGAAACTTCGCCACCCGTCAGAGACACCCTCCGTCCTTGAAACCAACGTGTTGAGAACGGTATTAAATTAATATTACTATACAGGCTTATATATATATGTGTGTGTTAGTGATATATGAACTACTGACATATAGGTCCTGGGTTCGAATCCGGCTGTGAGAGGGTATTTATTTATTCTCATTTTTTGCTTTGGCCCGACTCTGTAGGGTACAAAAATCAAATATAACCAAAAATCATTATAGGTGGAATAGTCAGGAATCAGTCATTTTTTGAAAAGTTTTTAATTTTGCCAACGTTTCGGCCCAAGCTTGTGAGCCATAATCAGGGCATTACTGAGCCATGTCCAAGCTTAAACTCAGATTAACCCAGTTTATGCTTGGACATGGCTCAGTAATGCCCTGATGATGGCTCACAAGCTTGGGCCGAAACGTTGGCAAAATTAAAAACTTTTCAAAAAATGACTGATTCCTGACTGTTCCACCTATAATAGTTTCTACAGTGGACTATACATCCTCAATACAACCAAAAATTGTGGGGAAATCTGTCAGTTTGCCTTGAAACAGTACAAGCCCTTAGATGTTAGGTCCTAGCTACAAAATTTTTTTGTAATGGTTAACATTGTTTTTTGTATTTTTTACTTTCACTTTCCTATACATTGAATATATTGTAAGGGAAAGTATTGCGATCGTGAAAATTTTCGAATTCCAGTTTTCAACGAAAATATACGTGTTAGGCGTCCCCTGAGTCCAAATGACCGAGTCCCGCAAAATGGTCTGTGTGTGTGGTAAGTCCTATGAAACTGAAATTTCATAATTAAGACAACTATACGCCCGAGTTGGTACAGAAACTTTTTCATCAAAATCAGCTAATCAGAAGAGCCACTTTATACCATGCATTTTGCACCTGTTTACGATTTTCTCAAAAACGGCTGTAACGATTTCGGTCAAACTCCCTATATGAATATAAAGTTGGACGGGCTTTAATATCATATATGTTTCATTCTGATTAAAATATAGTGATAGGGCTTAATTGCTGATATTTCAAAATATCTTCCTCTCAAGTACCTTTAATTTTGTAGTTTTTATGAAATTGACCAAATTATCTGATTAGCATTGCTAAACAAACAGGTAAATACATAAGTTAAACGAATTCAATACCCAACTAAAAGAGATATCTCGAAAAAATCATTTTTTAATGCAATTTTCTGTTTTTGAACTTAAGAACAGAAATATACATGTATAATATACCTTTGGAATGCTAAAAAATATTATGTTATACATACTATTATAAAAGTTAACGAAGAGTGATGAAAAACCGATAAAACAAACTGATCTTATATATATCTAGGTTTTATTACTATAGGGACCTTTAACGATTCGCTGACATCGCACAGGTTCGGGTCCACCATTTTATGTCCCTTCCGAAGAACAGCGTAACCAAGGATTTTTTACTCCCATTAAAAAAGTTTGGGGTCACCTGCGATGTTCGAACCCGTGACGTTGGACACTGAAGGCTGATATTCTAGCCACTACACCCCAAATGACCCTTATATATATATATTTTTTTTTTAATCTCCATTGCAAGAAAAGCATTAATTGTTACAGCGTATATATTGGGTTGTGTCACATGAAATGTCCGTTTTCAAGGTAAAGGATTTTAATTAAAAATACGATATGAAAACAAGATGATTTTATTCGAAGTATTTACCTTCTTTTTATACACATTTTTTCCAACGTGACACCAACTTTTTTATCCCCGAACTGAAAAACTCTGAGCTTTGAAGTGAAACAAAATCTGAAAACGCACTTTTCACTTGACCGTCATTTTCAAAAAGTATTCTTTAACGAAGTTGTCTAAATTCCTGAACAGGTGGTAATCTGTTGGAGACAAGTCGGAAAAATATGGGTGGGTGCGGAAGAACTTCGTAGCCCAGTTCTTTCAATTTTTGCACGATATGTTTTGAAACATAGTGTCTTGCTGCCGCTCAGTGAGATCATGAGGTACCCATGTATAGAGCTTTTTTACTTTCCCAATACACTTTAAATGTCCGGAAATGGTAGATGCACTTGCATTTAGTTGTGCTGAGAGTCCTGTAACTGTTTGGTAGGGGTTTCTTTCTACTGTATGTTTGAGGACATCGTTGTCTATTACGGACGGAGGTCTTGCTCGGGGCAAGTTTTCCAGGTCGGTATCCCCAGCTGAAAACTTAGCAAACCAACGGCGAATGGTCCGTTCATTAACCCTCCCTTCCCCAAACGCCTTGCAAATATTTCTAGCGGTCTCAGCTGCTGAATGGCCGAGATTAAACTCGTACAAAAATATTACTCGAAAATCGCGTGTTTCCATGTTCATATTTTAGAGGATTAGTAACTGTTTACTTTAAATGTGTAAACATTCGGAAGAAAACAACAGAGACCTGCAAAATCCTTTATGTATTTCAGAAACTATAAAAACTGGCATTTCATGTGAATTAACCTAATATTTAAAGGAATGTTGTGTTGGAGCGTGTACACGAGAGAGCTATCCAGCCGTGTAAAATCGATACGGAGATAGATTATTCGTCAGTGTTTGGTTTCTTTTGTTCTGTTTGTTTTTCTGTCTGTAGCCATGGCAACCTGCGGCTTATCGAGTTTTCGCCAAAATGGTATCTTAATGTTTAATTCGGAAGGATTGCCATTTAGTATTTTACTGGCGAGTTACCGCTCCCCTTAATTATATTTAATAATACTATGTTAGTAATATTTAAAACCGGATAAATGTGAACTACGAAAGATTTTGATAATCAGCTAAAGGGAAAATATTTTTTATTTTTTGGTGATATGAATAATAATGTAAATGTAAAATATACCGGTGGAAAGCTAGCTAAGTTTTTGAAAAAATAACATCTTACATGAAAAGTAAATGCATTTGTGTTCTTTATTTTAACTTCATGTTTATTTGAAACTTCTGGATTTTATTTTAGAAAGGGTGGTAGTGTAAGTTGTATGTTATGGACATCTATCCTCTTTTAGTTTACTTTTTCTGTAAATAAAAAATATATTTCCTGGACTCAGGAATGAAATACACGGACCTCAGTAGAAGCAGGCCTTGCTAAATCAATAATGCACCAGGTGAAGAAGTTTCTAAGTTCTCCAAAGCCGCTTTGATTTCACAGCAGGGGTGAAGGGTACGAGGAGGTTGTTGGTTGATTTATCTAGAATGAAAATAGGATTATTTAAATATCAAATTTTTGACTGAAATTATTTAAACAATCATTATTCGATCCGTTTATAATAATTTAAAAAAAATACCATTACCTCTACAGCCATGATTTTAAGTAGAGGTTGATTTTAAATCGTACTGTTACTTGACCAACGTCCGTGCCAGGAAGTGTTAGTTAACTTTAAATATACCTAAAAAATTTATTTTCTGAATACAATTTTTTAACTTTCTTTCAATTTAAGGCAACCTCGAAAAAGCCATTTTCGAAATTGAGGTTTTCAAGAAAAAACCCATGGATATACCTATTCGTTGTAAACCTACGACATCCTGCCCTACAGTGTCCTTTAATGATATTCCGCTTGTCCCAGTTGAACAGATTCGATATCTAGGACTCCTTCTTGACAAACGTCTGAAACGGAATCCGCACACAAGACTGAAACGACAAGAAACTGCCCGTCGCTTTCGCTTATTTCAACACTTACTGGACAGACGCTCTTACCAACTCATCTACAAAAGGCTCAATTATATCACCATGATAAGGTCTATCTGGACTTACGGAGTTGAGCCCTGGGCTCTACTAAACCATCAAATTCTTCCCGTATTCAATCCCTACATTAAAAAATCCTCAATGCTCCTTACTTTGTCAACATAAACTCATCCATAAAGACCTTAATATCCCTTATATTGCTGATTTGGCCTGAATCAGGTATCAATCCTTCCATAACTCCACTCCCACTCTAACCCACTAGTTTCAATCTTGCTTCCTCTTCCATTCCCTTCTGACTCTGCTCCGAGGCGTCTGAAAAGAAGATGGCCTCGAGACCTTCTAGTTTAGAATACCCAGTGGAGTGCTCCCAATGGGCATTTTCTCTTCATGTCTTTTTCTTGTATTTTATATTGGGTTGATGCAAAATTAATGCAGGTTTTTAGTAGGTATTGTAAATACGCCATATCTTTACTTTAACCATATATATTTAATCAAAATAATTTCCATCTGAATCAATGCACTTTTGCCAACGTTCAACAAGCTTTCTTATTCCACCAGAAATAAAATCCGAATCCCTGGACTCAATGAAATCACGAAAAGAATTTTCAATGTCCTGGTTTTGAAAATTTTTCTCCCTCAAAAAGTTGTCCAGATGCCTGAAAAAGTGGAAGTCTGTAGGAGAGAGGTCAGGTGAATAAGGCGGATGTTGGAGAACTTCGTAGCCCAACTCGTGCAGTCGTCGAAGCGTTGGTTGTGCAACGTGTGGTCTGGCGTTATCGTGGAGCAGGATCGGCCCCTTCCGATTCATCAATGCTGGGCAAAGACGTTGCAATTTTTGAGTTCCGAGTTCCGCCGCCATTTCTCGTGTGGTTTTGGTTGGGTCTTCTTCCACTTTTGACCTCAGCTGGTCGTTGTCCAGAACAAGAAGACGGCCCCGACCTTCCTTGTCTTCGAGGTCGAAATCTCCTCTGCGAAACTTCTGGAACCAACGCTGCACCGTGCACTCATTAATAGCCCCCTGACCCCACACTTCATTAATATTACGAGCCGTTTGCGCAGCGCTGCGCCCTAATTTAAATTCGTAAAAATAAATTTGACGAAAATCGCACTTTGACATTTTCGATTCAAGACCTTTGAACACACTGAACAAAAAGATTTTACTAAACAAATTCATGGTGAAAGAGAGGGTATTAGATAAGGTTTGTTTTGGTATAATAATGATCAATGTTAGGATTAGCTTTGTTTACACAATTGGAATTAAGATATTGCAATAGAGGAAACCTGCATTAATTTTGCATCAACCCAATAAATAAATGAAATATTTAGGTCATGGTGTAAGGTATGGTTGGTGACATAATATGGAGCATTAACTATTGTTCAGAGGACTTTACATTGAAAGGATTGAATGCGTTTGATGTTAGAACGTTTAGCTGTCTCCCATAGTTCAAGTCCGTAGGTCTAGATAGGTAGATAGGTTTCAGTACTGTCTTATAAATTAGCAATTTGATTTCAATAGAAATTGGAGATTTTCTGTTTGACAGTCTGTATAATTGGCCAAATCGTCGGAAAAGCTGAAAATTTCCTAAAATGATATATTATCTATTCCAAATCATTGTATTAATTTTAAGGCGTATCCGACTAACATAAACCTTTGTTATTGACATCATGTCAGACAATGATTTAACGATTGAAATAAATTAGTACTTAATATAAAGGTAGTATATGCTAGACCTAGGCTCTGAGAATCGGCTAAAATATGCGAAACATTGTTCTCTGTAAATTACTAAAATTTAGAAATACAATATAAGTACCTATTTACTATTAGTTACTGCACGCAATTTAACGTGTGAGTGGTCTGTATTTTAAGCCAAGACTTCACAAATATGTTTCATTAAGGTAATTGAATACAACATTCCAATGACATCGTCTCCGGACCCTTAGGGGTGGTTTTAAACCACTGCAGTTGTAAACAAGTAAATGAAGTATGCCTGAACGTTTTGTTTTTTGTTCCTGCTGTAAATTTTCATTAAAGGTAGTTACCTTTTTTTTAACGTCAACCCCTTAATTAATTTTAATTTAAATGCTGAAATCCCAATTGGATTGTGAAGGTTTCACTGAATAAATCTCACAACTATAGTAATTTTAGAAAAATAACGAAATTGCTTCAATACTCTCTGTTTTGATTATTCAATCTGTTTACCAGAAAGAAAAAAAAATTCTTAGTCCATAACGATTAAGACTAATTGGGTTATTCATTAGCCGTTATGATGAAGGAATTAGGTAACACTTACCCAACAATAAGCGGGAAGTTGAAGTTGGCCAGTTTTTCCTAGTGCTTCTGATAATACAATAGTAACTGTAACAGCCATTACCAAGGATTCTCCTTGATCGAGATGTTATGACGAATCTATTGCACCATTCTAGATTAAACTTGAACCTTATCATCTTCTTTCGATTTTTATGTGTATTTAAATGTCAAGTTGTGGAGCTAGCAAACGTTTGAAGGCTTGCTTCTTGAAGAGATATGTTGAGAGCTAGATGTTCCGTGAAAGAGGTTATATATTGCTATGGCGTTGAAGTGGCCAAAGATGAAGACAAACACGGGTAAAGGTTTGGTCCACTCGATTGTTTACAGAAAGGATTCTACTCCTACAATCATCTTTTTGGAGGTCGATGTGTTTGCCCTTATTGCCAACTCCACTCCGAGTGATAAGAGCTAAAGTGTGTCCTTTCGTTTCTTATAGAGAATCATACAGTGCTTTCTGCAAAGACGAACCGATTGTATTTAATAACTCAGCTCTAGAATATATGGGTTTTAGGTATGTCGATTTTTACTCTGTTTGCTGATGTTCCTCAAGAATCCAGTCCAAACAGCTGTTACCCCAACCTATGCTAATGATACTTGTGTTTCTGGATTTAAGGGTCAAACTATAGCCTCTCACCCTCTTCAATCCTACACCTTGAGGCATGGTCTCAGAATTGAGACGTAGATTTCCAAAAGGTACTATATCCACTTTAGAAACTTTTACAGGAAACGCAAAAATCTGTCATTTATTTATTATTGAACCAATTTACGTGATTATTTTTATATTAAAATCAAAAGCTGATTTTTAAGTGTGTTGCCAACTCATTTATCCAAATTATTGCACATTTCCGCTGGTTTTAAACGATATAATATGGATATAGTACTTTTTGGAAAGAATTAAAAGGGATATAGTACTTTGTGTAAGAATGTAACGCGAGATAAGTTAGTAACAGTCACTATAACCTTCCTGATACAACATTACCGATCACTAACGTCTTTATATCGTTAATTATTAAGTTATGTATATTTCCTTATTCTCCCTCTGAGAAATATCTTTCTTTGTTGGTTAATTACATTGATTATCTATTCTTCATAAAGAAAGTAAATATTCAAAGGATAATTTATCTATTTATGGCACTATAATAAGAAAGTATGTAATTATGAAGTTTTTTTTTTTGAACTTGCATTTACTATTTCTGTGAATTTAGCAAATTTATCTATATTATTAACTACGTGTAAACAATATTTAACCACAAATACTGATAAATAATAACTTTTGAACTTTTATTTTACATTAAAAAATCGACTACTAAGTTAGATCAGACTCGGATTTTCTTCACATATTTAGCAAGTTCGTGGAATGCTAATTTCAACTATTTGCTGCATCAAATACCATTATTCTATTAAAATGTAAGTTTCTGAAAAATTTTAAACCAAATTTTTGTTGCTGCAAGAAGAAATACTTTGAAAAAACAATTTAATAGACAACCTAAAAGAACCAAAGCGACGCAACTAAGTTATTTCAAATAGCCTGAAAACTGATTATTAGGTTAAAACCAGTGATCAAAATAATAGCGGTGATTCAAGACGTGCTAAGTGAACCAATAAAAATGCATAAAATGATGAAAACCATATATTACGGGATTAGGTGCTTCTGCCGTATAGTAGGAAATATAGTACCTTTTGGGAAGGAAATAAAAGGAAAGGTTATATCTGTTTACATAGGATATAGTACCTTTTGGAACAAAACATGGATATAGTATCATTTGGAATGAAATAAATCTTGATTTAGTACCTTTTGGAATGAAATGTAATTTTTAAATACTCTTTAAAAGGATTTTTATGTTTTTTAGATAAAATTTGATGACGGATTTAGATAAAACTAAACCATTAGAATACAAATAAGTGAAAATATCAACTTTGAAAAAAATGTCCTTTAGTACCTTTTGGAAATCAACATCTCAATTGGAGAATTAAATTAAATTCCAAATTATCCCGTCAAACAACGTTTATTCCTGATTGTTTAACTATGACACCATTTGCCCTTTACTACTTTTAATAATATTCTGCTTGTCCATTTTGAACAGATCCTACCTCAGAACAAAGGCCTAACATGAAATCCTTCCACAAGACTGAAGCAGCAAGAAACTGCTTGCCGCTTTCGGTTGTTTTAAGATGTTCTAGACTTCCACTTTACCACAAAATGCTAAGTTCTCCAATATATGGTTCGGATCTATCGATTTTTACTCTGCTGGGGTTCCTTAAGAACCCATTTTTTACTTTTCTATCTTAGCTGATAACACTTGTTTGTCAGTCATTAAGAATACAACTATTGCCTCTCACAATCTACAATCCTACACCTTGAAACATGGTCTCAGAATTGGAGGATTAAATTTCAATTCCAAAATATCCCGCCTAACAACATTTGCTCCTCGTTGTTTAACTATGACACCACTTGCCCTTCCGTGCCTTTAATAATATTCCACTTTTCCGGTTGAATAGACCCGCTATCTAGGAATCCTAAACGGAATCAACGTAAGCATTATACCATTTCTTTTTATGTCCTAACACGTTCACGCCGGCGCGGGTCACCGGTGGCCCGGCACTACTCTGTCTTATTGGTCGCCAGTATTTATTTCCATATCAATGCTATATATTTTTTAAAAAGGCAAAAATAAAAACAAAACATTTTAACTACCTTTCGAAGTATATTTACTGGCTGAAATATGATGTTATGATGAAAAAACCGTACAAGTTACACTAATTGCAAAATAAGCACTCACTAGACCGTTAGCAAACGTACGTCTCGTATACAGTTCTGTACAGGCAATAATCGGTGAAACCGCATAAATTCGAGGGGCCGCTCCACTGACCAGACGTTGAAAATTTAAATTACCTGGTATTATGCGACTTTCTTTGAATCTCTTTTGTACTTATGGATATCTTATGATAAGTTAAATGATTTGGAGACTCGTATTACTCCAAAACATAAAGGTTGTTTTTGATGGGAGTGCGTGCCTTTTTGCATTCCTTTTATTCTAGTATGTAAAACTCAGCTTTCTACACCTGACAGTTCTTTGGATAACTCTGAAACCGTGGCACAGGAGTGAAGAAGACCTTATTCCCAGCAGTGCAGCATAGGATCAAAGATTCAAATGCCTCCTTAAGTTTCGCAGAGGTGCCGAGTTGGATATCAATGGGCCCTAAGGGCTCGGAGGTCCTCGGCCTACCCGCCGAAAGGTTGGGGTCAATACCCCCTGATCCTCCCCCCAAGGTCGACCAAGGTCAGTCGCAATCGATAACCGTAGCCGAGGGGTCTTCAACCTTTGACGTCTTAGGGTCCCCATTCATTACTCTACGCTAGAGAAGCACTGCGTGGGATTATATTACTACTGGGCAGAGTATCTCGTCTCTGTTTTGTGTTTTTACTTTCACATACCTATATATAGAATATATAGTAAGGGAAAGTATTGCAATCGTGAAAATTTCGAAATTCGCTTTTTTAAACGGAAATACTAATTAAGAAGTTAAAAAAAGCTTTGGTGGTTCTGTTAAACCATTGAATTCTTCATGTATCTAATTCTTGTAATCCAAAATCCTTCGTAACATCATCAACGCTCCTTACCTTGTCAGGATAAACTCATCCATAAAGACCTTAATGTTCAGTATGTTGCTGATTTGGCCCGAACCAGTTATCATTCCTTCCTCTCTCAAGCTCCACTCCCATCTAACCCACTAGTTTCTATCCTTGCTTCCTCTCTGATTCCTGATAATCCACCAGGGCGTCTGGGAATAAGTCCTCAAAACCTTCTGGTTTAGATTACCTACTGGTTTGCTGCCAATGCGCAATTTCTCCGCATATTTTTACTTTCACTTACTATATATAATAAGGAAAAGAAAGTATTGCGATCGTGAAAATTTTCGAATTCCAGTTTTCAACGGAAATACACGTTTTAGTGTCCCCGGAGTCCAAATTACCAAGTCCCACAAAAAGGTCTGTGTGTGTGTTTCCGTCCACGTGTGTGTGTGTTTCCGTCCATGTGTGTGTGTGGTAAGTCCAGCGCGAAAACGAAAAGTCCTATGAAAATGAAATTTCATATTTAGACAACTATGCGCCCGAGATGTTACAGCAACTTTTTCATCAAACAGCATACCAGAAGAACCACTTTATACCATGCATTTTGCACTTATTTAAGAGATTCTCTCAAAAACGACTCTAACGATTTTGACTAAACTCGCTATATTGATGTAAAATTAGACGCGCTTCAATATCATATAGGTTTCATTCTGAATGGAAATATTCTTCCTCTAAATTACGTTTAATTTTGTAGATTTAAAAACATTAGCCATATCATCTGATTAGTCATTGCAAAAAAAAAGGTAAATATTAAGTTAAACGAATTCGATATCCAACTAAAGGAGAATAATGCTAACATATTTTTTTAATGCAACTTTTTGTTTTTGCAATTAAGTAATAACGTAAGTAAACAGTAATATAGATGTATAATATACCGTTGGAATGCTAATGATATTAGAAAAAATATTATCTTATGCATACTATTTTAAAAGTTAACGGAGAGTTATGAAAAACCGATAAAACAAACTGATTGTCGTATATATTAATATAATAGATTATTTAATAAAAAACATGTTTATATTAAAATCAAAGTTAAATAATTTTTTTCGTTTCAAAATTTCTTTAAAAATTCTAAAATTGATAAAATGATGGAGGTTAGTGAAAGCCTTATGTTGCCCGCACCATTTTTTTTATTTTTTATTTGTGTTGAATTATCTTTTTCATACACTGTTACTCAACTAAATAAGAGTTTTTGCAAAAATTATTATTTTATTTTTGTGGCCACCTGGAGAGATGACTGGGATGAGAAAAACTGATAAATAAAAAAAAAAAATTAACCCGACCATTCTTACCTCTTCTTCGGATTCGGTGAGAGAAAAGAAAAGTGACGCTTTAAATGGATCAGGTCAATTTATAAAAATGATATAGATTCGTATTGGCATATTAGCTCAGTCACCCAGTGTGCTGATTCTGTCAAGTTGATAAACGACGTATTGTCTGCTGCTGCTATGTATTCACTATATTCGGCTTTAATAACTAAGTGTACCGATTTCAATGGTAGCTAATCAATCCAACTAGCCTAATTATATTTGAAGAGTCTACTAAATACAGGGAACATAATCTGACGCACAATATGACTGTATTGAATAGTACAAATAAATAGGATTTAGGATAAAATAGATGAAAAAAAATCTGGTGCGGACAAAACACGACTTTCACTTACCTCCATTTTTAAAATCAATGAAAGAATTTTCAAATACAGTTAGAGATAAAAATATGTGAAACTATTAAAGAATTAATTAAATCGAATTTATATAGAAACATGTGTTTTATTAAAAAATCTATACTAATATTATAAAGCTGAAGAGTTTGTTTGTTTGTTTGAACGCGCTAATCTCAGAAACTACTGGTTCAAATTGAAAAATTCTTTTTGTGTTGGATAGCCCATTTATCGAGGAAGGTTATAGGCTATATAACATCACGCTGCGACCAATAGGACCGAAGAATCAGTCGAAAATCTGGGGGAAAACGGGGAAGATTTGAGAGAAAAAAAAACCTCGCTTCCCAATGATTCCAAATTTTTGACCTTTTATTTTTAAATAATTCAATTTCCCGTTAATTTATATTTTCCATTTAAACACGTAGGAATAGATTTACGTCGAGATCGGGTTGCGGAAAAATCAGTATGTTCTTCTGCCACAAGAAAATAAAAGTTCTTTTAAAAACTTCTTAATAATAATCATAATAACAGAAATTGATGCAGACGAAGTTAAATTTGGGTGATAAAATTCTGGTTCTGGGATACGCCGATGATTTGGTACTGCTAAAGGAAGACACGGAAACTAAACAACTAAATACAAGCCCGTTAATAAAAACCGGTAAAGAAATAGGACCCGAAATAAATACCGAAAAGACAAAATATATGATTATTAGCAGATACGGTGGCGATATATCAGGGTGTACATTTGAACTCGTAGAGAAATTTAAGTATTTAGGTTAAATGATAACGAAAAAAAAAATCCAGGAGGAAATAAAGTCCTGCTTAAACAAGGGAAATGCGTGTTATAATTCAGTTGCGAAATTACTTAGCCTCTGTCTAAAAACTTAACGCTAGAATTTATAAAACTATTATTCTTCCGACGATGAAACGTGGCCGCTTACTTTGATGGACGTACAACGGCTAAAGGTTTTAGAAAATAAGGTACTAAAATATTTGGTCCGAAGAGAGATGAGGCTACTGGGGAGTATAGAAGGTTACACAACGCGGAAATATTTATATCAATCTATATTATTATCTATATTGTTAAGTCATGTTTTATTTCAAGAGTCATTTTCAACTTTAATCGTTATTACCTTGAAGCATATACATTTATAAATTTAAATAAATTAAAAAAATTACTATTTCTTTTGATTTATTCGAGTATAATAATCAGAACTATTATTGTAAGCATATTTAGGACTTTTATTGGTTGTATGTCCATATTTATAAAAGAAAGTACCACTCAATTTTCTGGTATCTAAAAAATTACTATGGTTGTGAGGCTAAAATGTTTCCTGGAGGTTCGTCTTACCGCCAAGATGAGCAATAAGGCAGGATTTGAAAATATTCGCCCAAAAAGTGGTTGAACAACCTAAACGTAAAATTGTCTTAATCTGATATGTATCAGCAAGGGTACAAAGATTTTAAAACAAATATATTTAAGCATATTACTGTTGTTATCTGTTCGTTTAACGTCACTTTTATACTACTATGGTTAATCGTATGATGACTAATTTTTTCCTCTCTAAGTTTAGTTAGGGTAGAGATCTTTAACGAGTTCATGGAATCACAAAGGCTTGGGACCACCATTTTATGTCCCCTTCGAAGGAGGGCATAACTAAGGTTTTTTATTAAAAAATCTTAAGGGCACCTGGCTGGTCACTACATACAGGTGACCGACCCTTTTAAGCATATTGCGTTTCATATCTGTTTCGAGTGTAGGTTCCTATGAAAATATATTCAATTGTTATTTATTTTTTAAAAATGATTTGTGATGATTATTTTTACATATTAAGTGATTATGGGTATAATCACTTCTACTGGTTTGCTATTGTAAATTTGACAGGAAGAAGTCAAGATTGGGCTTTAAATGATAACAAAGAGTAGCTGATAGTTGATATTTATAATAGCCAATCTACAATATAATAAACGCACATAAATTAATACGAAATGCAATATTCGCGAGCGAAGCTACGTGACACAGCTAGTCTATTATATTATTATAAAAAATAATCAGTTAGTTTTATCTTCTTTTCATCACTCTCTATTAAGTTTTAAAAGTTTGAGTATAAGATAATATTTTGTCTAAACTTTTTTGCTTTCCAACGATATATATTACTGCTCTTATGTTCAAGAACAAAAAATTGCATTAAAAAAATTTTTTTTTTCTGTTTTCTCCTTTAGTTGGGTATCGAATTCATTCAATTTATATATTTATCTGTTTTTCATCAGTGGTAACAAGATAATATAGTTATTTTTATAGAACAAAAAGAAAAAAAACATTAAAGGTACTTTTGAGAAAAAAAATTTAAAATATCGGCATTTAAGCCCTGCCAGACCATTTTAATCCGAATGAAACCTAAATTATATTAAAGCCCATTAAATTTTACATCGATATAGCGAGTTTAATCAAAATCGTCGGAACCGTTTTCGATAAAATCGAAAAAAGGTGCAAAATGCATGGTATAAAGTGGCACTTCCGCTAAGCTCATTTTGATGAAAAAGGTTTTATAACGTCTCGGGTCATATTTGTCTTAAATATGAAATTTCAGTTTCATAGGACTTACCGTTTCCGCCCGGAAGTTACCACACACACTCACGCACAGAGACCTTTTTGCGGGACTTGGTTATTTGGACTCAGGGGACCCTAAAATGTGTATTTCGAATTCGAAAATTTTCACGATCGCAATACTTTCCCTTACTATATATAGTAATTGAAAAAAAAAAAACTGTTTGAATAATATTTACCTTACTTTACTCGTGTTTTTAAATTTATTTTTGGCAAGTCTTCCATTCCCAGTAAGTCAAGGAATTCTCAGCCATCGAGTTTAGATCTGGAACACATCCTGCTATTCTGCAGTATCATCGCGTGGAAGTTGGCCTATTACCCATTCCGACCCCTGTGTATTTTGTCTATTCATTCTTATTTTTTCGGAGTAATACAACTCTTTCTTTGATTCAGGTTCTGTCATGGCGTCTTTGCATTACGACCAATAGAAAGAGTTCTTAACGCGTTTCCGAATCCTCCTCGCATGATTGTTAAATGAGAAGATGGGACTCCTGTACTTATGCCAGCCTCCATTAAGTTTTTAAAATTGAATGGAGTCCTCAAAAATGTTTTGATTCGTACAATATAATAATGGTTAGTTAATACATTGAATGGTGCTCAAAGAATCCGGGTGAATTATTTTTCCTGCCATCCTTTTGAATATTTTAACGCACTCTTTACTATAGTATTATGCATGATTTATTCTATTTCAGTTTATTTATTTTTTATTCTATTTTAAGATTTATTCTATTCAGTCCGTAAATCGACCAGACAGTACAATAGTCCTATTTCCTTAAATTTTCCTTATCATGAGAAAAAAATACTTATCAATGTTATATATACGGTAGTGTTTTTAGAAGGAGATTTATTTTACGCGATGCACGAGGTTAGAAAATGTTGTCCTTGCAGTTGCCAATATCATTTCAAATTCTAAACCGTTTCGGCTTTAGAAGACTGTATTTTACTGTCAGACAGGGGAAAAAAAACGCGAGTAAATTTAACTGTTTAAATTTAAACCCTAGCAATATATAACAGTTGACTTTTATATATTGTATTTAAACCTGTACCACTACAACCCAGGAAGGGTGTTTGACTCAGTACATATAAAGATTCGTACTGATCCTAGTCGAACAGCCATGCAATTAGGCGATTAGGCCTTGATAACGCTGTCAATTTTTTTGGGTACTCACTTTATAGAGGCTGGGTCTGCCCCAGGAGGGTGGGTCTCCATACCCTAGGACCGCCCCTCCCCTACGAATTAACAGAATATATAATATTCTGCCACAGCCGGGATTCGAATGTAGGACCTGAAGAACAGTAGACTAGTGCTCTATCCACTAGACCACGCCGCTCCTCTATGTATTGTATTAACAAGTTATAAATATAATACCTGTTTTTAAAGTTTTTAAATGATGATGACCCACAATGGGGGTCGAAACGTTGACAGAAAATAAATGGTTGAAACTACCTAATTGTTTCATTAATCGACCGCAACCCGGACTAATTCCTTCTAGTAATTCTCAACGGTCAACTAATTATATCTACATTATATATATATACGTATGAAAAATATTTTTAAATCATTAAACAAAAATCACTAAATAATGTTAAAGTAAATTAAATGTTCAATACGTTACTGTGAAATGAATATGTTGGAAGAAATGGTTCGGATAGCGGTAAACAAAAATTATAAGGAAATGGTGAATAAATATTTATTATCCAACGTTTCGGGCCATGTTGTGGGTCTTCATCAGAGCTTTCGGGCTGGAGTCAAGAGGCAACTGAACTCAACCACCCGAACCACCTCTTCCTTCATAATTTTATATAAATTGTCCACGAGGAATTTCGAAACGAGTAATGTCTCTGTATTTCTATTTGGCAGTATCTCCCTCTATTTTTCTTTGAAATTGTCTTCAGGATTGATCCGGTATGCAAGCGAAGTTGAGCACCAGATCCAAATGGGAATTTCTTCTTCTTTTTCAAGTAAAGTGGACTATATGGAGGATGTATGGTCGCCTGTTGAACATATCATAGCTTGAAATAATCGGAAGTCAGTTGTTTAAAAATATTTAAATTTTACCGAGGTTTCGGCTCAAGCATGTGAGTCATCATCAGAGCATCAGTGAGCCACGTCGTCGTCAAACGTCGGCAACATTAAAATATTTTTAAACGACTGACTCTCCATTATTTCTAGCTATGATAATTTCAACAGTCGACCATACATCCTCCATATTTTTTATCAAGGTAATTTAATATGATTTTCCTAAGTGAAAACACGGAAACCATACAACTAAACACAAGTGTTTTAATAAAAACCGTAAAGAAATATGACTCCAATTAAATACCGATAAGACGAAATATATGATTAGTAGCAGAAACGGTGTCGATCTTGGTGATATTGATGTATCAGGGCATACTTTTGAACACGTAGAGAAATTCAAGTATTTAGGTTCAATTATAACTAGAAAAAATGAAATCCAGGAAGAAATAAAGTCCTGGTTAAAGGTGGGAAATGCGTGTTATTATTCAGTTGCTAAGTTACTTAGTTCGCGGCTTCTATCTAAAAACTTAAAGGTTAGAATTTATAAAACTATTATTCTTCCGACTGTTCTTTACGGATGTGAAACGTGGCCGCTTACATTAAAGGATGAACAACGGCTTAAGGTTTTCGAAAATAAGGTATTACGTAAAATATTTGATCCGAAAAGAGATGAGGCCACTGGGGAGTTTAGAAGGTTGCACAACGCGGAATTGCGGAACTTGTATCCTGTGAATATAATTGAGCTGATTGCATCGCGGAGTAGCATAAAGTGACGTTAAACAAAACAAACAAGTATAAATCTAACATGAGATGATTGTTAAAGACCGACATTTCTTCTTAGTAAGTCGACTGTGGTTTGGCGTTGAAGTCTGTAACTCATCGTAGATAAAGCTGACCTTGAACGTAAGGCCTTGGTTGGAGTGATCAAGATGGGATCTTCATCTCTTTGATATTATGGAGGAAGGTATGGTGTCGACACATGAAAGGAAATTACATATTATCAAAGTTAGTAATATCTGGCAGTGTCTACGTCCCACTCCCAAGGTGGTTATGTAACCTTAGTGTGCTCTTCTAAAACCATCTTCACTTTCGCAATCACTTCATTTTTTTAATTGTTTTTTTTCCTTCTTTCTTTTTGTTAACCTTCATCTTCACCTACAGAACTTGTCTTCAGTCTGCTAAATGTGGATGCATTAATGTAGATAAAAGAAATTAAAAAAACCTGTACCACTACAACCCATGGGTCTTGGGCTTAGTACATATAGAGAGAGATTCATACAGTTTCTAGGCCAACAGCCGTGCAATGAGATGATTAGGCCTTGATCACGCTCAGCGGCCAGGTTTTTTCCCAATTATTTTGGGTACCCACTTTACAGATGCTGGGTTGCCCCATGAGGGTCTCCATACCCTAGGGTCACCCCTCCCCTATTTTTTTATCTTATACGCAAAGTTGTATAAGGAAATACAGAGTGATGGTAAGCATATAAAACTAAGTGATTATTGTAGGTAATAATATTATTTAATCTGAAACACGTTTCTATCGAAACTCAATGTTATTCATTAACCTTTTTTCAACACTTAACTTTATTTAAAAGGTCTATTTGTTTATTTATTTAACTTCACTTTCGCTACTTTGGCTAATCGGACGATGCTATAGTGGGACTCCTATATTTTGCCTAACCAGGTTTAATTATGATAGGGATCTTTAATGAGCACCGTATAATGCACAGGCTCGGGATCATCTTTCTACGTCCCCCCCGATGTACGGCATAACTAATGATTTTTTACTTCTACTAAAAAAATCTATAGCCACTTGCAGGTTTGAACCCGCGACCTTGGGCATAGAAGTCTGTTATTCTAGCCACTACACCAGAGGTTACCTCATTTTAAAGTTCTTAATTGATTCAAGGACCGAGTTAAGTGAAATTTGTGTGTTGCGCGCACCAGATTTATTATTTACTTCCTGATTCTAAAAACGGTCACATTTCATGTGTTACAGCCCTATGTAAGAAGTCCTGAATGTACGCCCAATAATAACCTCTATTGGATTTTCGTTTACTTCTTAAGGATTAACAGAGAAATCTGAATACTATGGTGCAGTGGGGCTAGTTGAGCATAGGGCAAGTTGGGCAATTGAAATACCTCGCAAATAATTCACCGTACGCATAGGGATCTTATGGCGGAAAGAAAGAGTCGTAGGAGGGATAATCACCACGCGATCGCTAGTGGCGGCTGGATGAGCGAGTGAAGCGTTCATGTGTTATGTTTATTTTGTGACCAAAAAGTAAAAACGTCGTTCATCACAAGTTTCCTCAGTATTAGTTAATTTGTATCTGTATTTAATTAGGTAACTGTTAATCTTTCAGAAAATTATTGTACTTTTGATATGTGGAATAATTCTGGTTATAATTCTTATGATTTTTTTATAACCTCGCTTTTTTTTAAAAATTCCGGATTGGGGTTAGTTGAGCTCTAGTTCTTTTTTTTATTATATTTTCAGTTAATTATCCAAAGAAAATTACTTCGTTTTGTTATTACATCACTAACACTACTTAAACTTACTTTCATTTTTGTAAATTGCAACAGTGACAATGATCATTAAGTTGAAAAGATCTAATTAATATTTTTTTAAGATATAAGCTGTATGAGTAATAATATAAACATATAACTCTCATTTTAAACAGCAAGACTGAATTTAATGTTGAAGTCAATCTTTGATAACCCATGATTTAGGTAGACATTGTTAGTGTTCAACTTGCCCCATACCCTTGCTCAACTTACCTCACCTATGGGGCACATTGAGCAAATTCGACTTTCTGGATTTAAATGGCTGTAGCTCTTATATTTAACATCTTTCAAAAAAATTACTGGGGACACTTTTGCTAAGGGATATATAACGAAACCATCAAGCCGCTTAAAAACTCATTAAGACTTATTATTAAGGAGCTATATCAGTTCAAGTGAAAAATTGTTCAACTAGCCCCACCCTACCCTAACATTCATACCTCCTAAGTATGAATAACTTTAAATCTAACCTATATTCTGCATGCGACCATCTAACCTCTACCCTTTATGCATTCCGCAGAGAAGTCACTGCCCTCTACCTACTAGTTCATCGCAAATAGTTTAAGAAAAAGAGCATTTGAATACCAAACAGAGAATTTTACGCCTCAGGTTATGCTAAATATATATGAGGAGACAACACAGTCTAGACCCGTGCCAAATGACAACTAATTCTAGCCTGTGACGTCTGAATAACGACGGGACACACCCTCGATTGCAGTGCAGCGAGAAAATATAACAGTCAGCCTCTTTGTGAATCTTTAGCGTATAATATAAACAAATCTGATTGATTTTAATAAAAACGTGTCTCCTTCCTAAATATTTATAAACGATATAATATTATACAGAACACATTTCTTAAATAATAATAAAAAATACTAAATATCCATAATTCAAATGGCAGTTGGTGATGAAAAAATAACCAAAATAAAAAAAACGCTGCATTTTATTACGCAATAGTTTATTAGTTGTTAATAGGCAAACAATAAACAATAAACATCACAAAGGAAAATAGTATATCAGCTCTGCTAATTTCGAAACTCTATATCTCTGCTAGTTCTGAACCAATATCAAAGATTATTTTTTTATTTTGTTCGAAGTTTAATTGTCTATGAAATAACACTAAGAGCGAACAATTTTTTTCATTTATTTATTTATTAATTAGTAAATTTTTTTGGTCGATTACAAAGGTTCATTATTGAAAATAATAAACCAAAAGCATTTATACTAGACTTCGTTACTATTTATTTTTCTTTTCTTTTGATTTTCATTCAAATACATTTTTCTGTTTACAGAACACCTTACACTTTATATCTGTCATCAATTATATTGACCATATAAGAATATTTTCTCTTTGTCAACGCGTTGTCTTAATCTCCAAAATCATTTTGATTTTTCTCGATAATTCTTTATCTCAATAATAACCGATTTTGTGGAATTAAATCTATTCTAATTTGTGACTTGAATATATCACATAGATTAACTTTTCATTTTTTTATTTTATTTCTCCCTACCTTCAAAAATAACTGAGTATGGGCGTGTTTATGGGTAAAAGTTCAATTTTTTTAAAAAATTATTGTTCGCGGTTTTTTTATTTTACGAAAAAGTTGCTGTAGCATCCCGGGCATACGTGTGTCTGTAATATGAAATTTAAGTATCGTACACATTTTCGTTTTCTTACTGGACTTGGTTTGTTTGTTTAACGTCCCTTTATGCGGCTATGGCCGATCGGACGATGCTACAGTGGGAGTCCAAAATTTTGCCTATCCAGGTTTTATTAGGATAGGAATCTTTAACGAGTTCCTGTTATCGCTTTAGCCACCACCACGTTTTAACGTCCCCTCCGAAGGACGGGCATAATTAACCTTTAACTGGTGAGGTTATTAGATTTAAAGAACGGAAAATTATTAAAAAAATGAAACTTTTACATTGTAAAGAAAGTATGCACAGCTAAAATTAGGCTCAGTTTTTGCAATAGGAAACCGAAAATTTCCCACAATATTTTGTCCACATTTTATACAAACTAAAGATGACTTCCTATTCTTGTTTCTTAGACAAAAATAACACCTCCTTTTCTCCGGAGGGGTCTCCTGACTATATGTGTTAGATTCTTCTGCCCCCCCCCCCTAAAATGATTGACCTTCAACCGAAGCTCACCGGGAAGTCTGGGATTTTCAGACCGTCTGGTCATGTGATCCTTTAACAAAGATGATCCCAACTTCTTAATAAAATTAAAAAGATGCGTAAAATGAAACTATCACGAGGCATTTCTTTTAACAAATAGAAAAACACACTTTCAATAAATCCGAACACTAATGGTGAGGTGGAGTCTACACCATACAGGTAACCCCCACGGGACTTGGTCATTTGGAATCACGGGACCTAAACATGTTTTAACGTTTGACTATATATTTCATATATAGGTAAGTGAAAGTAAATTGTGACAGCACATCAAGAATTATTAAGGGAGAAAGGGAAGAGTTATGTATTTCGCAGTTTACCGTCCCCACATCCGAAAATATTATATCATTAAGAAGATTTATAATATAGGATACGTGCAGCCCCACTCTGCTTCCCCTCCCTCACATAACGATCCCATCTACAAGATTTATCTTCTTTTTATTTTTCCCGCAGACCCATTATACAGCCCCCCTGCTCCGGATCTGGTAGGCAGTGGCAGTGATGTCATAGACGGATGAGGAAGTTGCTGGCAGGTCCTGCATACTCAGCCAGAGGCACATCAATTAGCACATCAAGGCACCATTCCTAGCCTTCGGTCAAAGCTTCCGTTGTCGTTTCCAAGTATACTCCTTCCGATGGATGTTCTAGGCCTTTCTAGTTCTGTCGGATATCCATAATCTAAATATGCTAGTGCGCATGCGCATAGTAATGAAAGGATAGCTTACTAGAGATAGTATTGGGTTGTAAAATAAGTTCGTGTTTCAATTTAATCCTGTCTTTGTTCATAAAATCATTTTTAGTTGGTCATTAATGTTTACATATTCTAAAAAATCTGGTGCGGACAACACACGATTTCCACTTACATTCGTTTTAAAAATCGATTACAGAATTTTTCAAATTAAATTTCTATGGAAGCATGTGTTTAAAAAAAAATCTATTATATTGTTACTTTCATTATCTAAAATAATCAGTTAGTTTTATCGGCTTTTCATCACTCTTTATTAACTTTTGCAAGCTTGTGTATAAGATAATATTTTTTTCTAAAATCTTTAGCTTTCCAACGGTATATTATACATGTATATCACTGTTCTCTTGTAGAGGAGACCGTGGCTGAGTGGCTAGTGCGCTATTCTCTCATGGTACAGGTTCGTAGTTCAAATCCCAGTCCCGGCGGAGCTTTTATAAGGATGTAAAAATTGGGGATTCACTCACAACCTCTCCCCCGGGTATGTGAGACCCGTCAGCCAAAGGGTGGCCACTCACAAAATTAGTCGTAGGGAATGATACCCCTACACTAAAAATTGCATTGTGAAACGTGAGTGTAAACTTGGCAGGAGTTTACACCGCGAGGCCCAGGGCCTACACGGCCTGTCGCGCCACTGGAAAAAAATAAAATATTACTGTTCTTATGTTCAGAAAACGAAAAATTGCATAAAAAAATATTTTTTCAGTTTTCTCCTTTAGTTGGATATCGATCTTCAACTTACAAATATCACCTCTTTCTTATCAATGGTAACGAGATTACATGGATATTTTTTTAGAATCTACAAAAGTAAAGGTACTTTAGAAGAAGAAAATTGAAAATATTGGCATTTAATCCCTGTCAGACTATTTAATCAGAATGAAACCCACACGATATTAAAACCCATTAAATTTTACATCCATGTAGCGAGTTTAATCAATTGTTATAGCCGTTTTTGAGAAAATCGTAAAAAGGTGCAAAATGCATGGTAAAGATGAAAAGTTGCATCGAAAATGCATGCTGATTTTGATGGGAAAGGTTTTTGTAACATCTCGGCGTATAGTTGTCTTAAAATGAAATTTCAGTTTCATAGACTTTTCGTTTTACGCGCGGAGTTACCAACACACTAAATGACATTTTAGATTTATTTTCTTGTGCAGAAGAACATACTGATTTTCTCCGCAACCCGATCTTGACGAAAATCATTCCTACTTGTTTAAATGTTTATTAATTGTTACGGCAAAAGATAATTAAGGGGAAATTGAATTTTTTTTAAAGTAAAAGTAAATCATTTAGAATCATTGGATGCGAGGTTTTTTTCCCCCCAATGTTCCACTGATTCTTCACTCCTTTTGGTCGCAGCGTGATGTTATATAGCCTATAGCCTTCCTCGAAGAATGGACTATCCAACACAAAAAGAATTTTCATTTCGAACCAGTAGTTCTGAGATTAGCGCGTTCAAACAAGCAAACAAACACTTCAGCTTTATAGTATTAGTATAGATTATAACTGATATTTTTCTAATCTTGTATTGTATGAAGTAGCTAATTTCACATGAAAAGATTCGTCTTACCAATTACTTTACGAATTGCTTAAGTTTGTGTTCCATAGTTTGTCTCAATGATGAAAACGAAATCTGTATCATTACAGTCCATTAAGGGTCTAGTTTAGCCTTCCAGGCCCAAGATCGGGGGTTCAAACCCGGCAGATGTCTCTAGGATTTTTAAAGAGAGTGAACAATCCTTAGCTATGCTGTCCTTCGAAGGGGGCGTAAAATTTTGTAATTAAGTGACGTTAAATGAATAAACAAAGGTTAAGGGTCTTGGGTTCAGTACTGTACACTGCTTCTTAGCCAATAGCTGACAAGGGGGTGATTAGGGAGGTTACTATAGAGGCTGGGTATCACATATTTTTTCCAACAAAATTACTTTATAGGAAGAACTTCGACTTTTTTGTGATTTTAATCTTTGGAGAAAAAAATGACAACAAGTATATAAAATATAAACTATAAAATATTTTTAATTGAATTTTGTGTAAATACAATAATTAAAAAAATCTGGTACGGGCAACACACGACTTTCACTTACCTCCCTTTTTAAAATCTATTTAAGAATTTTCAAATACAGTTAGAGATAAAAAAGAATAAATTGAAATGGAATTTATATAGAAACATGTGTTTTATTAAAAAATCTATTATATTACACGTATTATCTGAAATAATCAGTTAGTTTTATCGGCTTTTCATCACTATTTATTAACTTTTAGAAGTTTGTGTATATGATGATATTTTTTCTAAAATCATTAGCATTCCAACGGTATATTATACATGTATAGTACTGTTCTTATGTTCAAACGAAAAATTGGGTTAAAAAAATATTTTTCCTGTTTTCTCCTTTAATTGGGTATCCAATTCATTCAGTTTATATATTAACCTGTTTTTGCATCAGTAGTAACAAGATAATATAGTTATTTGTATAGAATCAACAAAATTAAAGGTACTTTAGAGGAAGAAAATTTAAAATATCGGCATTTAAGCCTTGTCAGACCATTTTAATCAGAATGAAACCTACATGATATTAAAGCCCATTAAATTTTACATTGATATAGCGAGTTAAATCAAAATCGTCGGAACCGATTTTGAGAAAATCGAAAAAAGGTACAATATGCATGGTATAAAGTGGCTCTTCTGGTAAGCTGATTCTGATGAAAAATTTGCTGTAGCATCTCGGGGCATAGTTGTCTTAAATCTGAAATTTCATTTCCATAGGACATTTCGTTTTCACGCGGGAGTTACACGAGTTATTTGGACTCAGGAAACCTAAAATGTGTATTTCCGTTGAAAACTGGAATTCGAAAATTTTCGCGATCGCAATACTTTCCCTTACTATATATAGTAAGTAAAGTAATTAAATATTAAAAAGTTAGTAAATTTTTTATACTTTAGAAAATTATTTTCTCCCCAAAATTCATAAAACTGTTATCAACTTAGACAGTATATTACATGGATGATAAATAACAAAAGTCTGCAAATTAATGTAAAAATCGCATCTGAATACTATGAACAGTATGTGCCCTGGAAACAGAATGGACCCAAACATTTTATAAATTCATGAATACAATCGCTTTCTTTTTTTCATCTTTTAATTGTAATTTGTATGCTATATTTTATTTTTTTATTTTTTACCCGTTACATTGAGTTATATGCATTTTAAATTGACAGTTTTTTTGATTTTTTGTTTTTAGGGGCTCTCCGCATTGAAGGCTCTGGATCACCGTAGAACGATAATTATAAAGAAATGGAGGAGCCCCCAAACCCAGAAAAGGAAGCTTATAAATCAATTTTGAGGACACGCAAAAAAAAGAAAGCGATTTGTACGAAGTATATTGACGCGATTTCCGAATTGGAAAAGAAGAGAATGAATGCGATGAAAATAACCGAAAAACCAAAACCTAAGCCGGTTTCCATTCCACCATTCGTCAAAGGTGACTACGACGATAAAGAAATTGAGAGGCAAATAAGAATGGTTGCTGAAGAAATGGCAGAGATTATTGTAATTAACAAAATTAATAATAAGAGTTACAGCGGTACCTCTGTATGCTATATGCCTCACACCATGGTTTCTCTCGACGGAGAAACTATTTAATTTTTTTTATTATCTAAAATTTATAATTAAATTTTATATTTTTATAAAAGAAAACAATGCCCCAAAAAGTAATTTTACACATATTTTTTAAAAATATATTTGTAATGAATAGTTAATGTTGATCTTCTAGAATATATGTCTATTATTCGTGTTTTTTTATTCATTGGTTTTATTAATCCATTTATTTTCATGTCTTTTCAGTCCTTTGAAAGTAGTATTATATTATTATATTAAAAAAGTATATATTATTAAGTAAAAAAATGACATAACTTTATTGGGTTTTTATCATTATCCATTTATTTTTACTTTTTTTTTGTTTTTTTTATTATATCCTTGTACAAAATCTTGTGTATTCCAGTGAAATATCTGTCAATAAATCACTATTCTTAGACAACGAATGGAAAAGATGCTTCGTTTGCCTACATACTAGTATATGTAATTTTTTTTTCTTAAGGAAGTGTGGATTAGAGAAAAGTAGAACAGTGCTACAGATGTGTAATATATCGTTGGAAAGCTTAAGTTTTTAGGAATGTATAGTTGCAAAAAGCACTATAAATAATTAATTGTAGAAGATTATAATTTAAAATTTTGTATCATTTAATCTGAAATAAATATTTCCATAAAAAAAAATAAAAAAAAATTACTTTATCTGTGAAGCCAGGATCCGATAAAGGTTTATTTGTTTTGGTTTAGCGGTAATTTTTACTTTGTTTTTATAACCTTCCAGTTACAAATCTTAAACATATGTAACATCAGAGATTAACTTCTTACTTCGCAAAAAAAAAAAAAAATCTTCTAAATTTTAATATTTGCGCTGAACATCAAGATTTCTTCCCACAATCCCAATAGTAAAAATGTATTTTTATACATATTTTTTTTGGAGATTTGTTGTGACTAGTTAATGTAAATCTGAGTAGAATATATGTCCATTATTGTTGTTTTAATTCATTGGTTTAATTTCTTCTTTCATTCTGTCATAATTAATTATGCTTTATGAACTTCAATGCTTACTTAAAGTAGGAATTATTTCGGAAGTCCACACAAAGTGTTGTTAATAGTAGAATCAGATACTTTATATATATATATATATATATATATATATATATATATATATATATATATATATATATATATATGTTATATATTGATAAACAAATATTTGAGATAGTTTGGTGTCCCATAAGTTCCTTTATGCTTTCCGAATCCTTTTTTCCATTTTTTTTGTTCAAGGTCGATGTTTTTGTATGTGTGTGTTTGAATCATAGGAAACCTAAGTAAATCTTTTTTCCAAAATCGATGAGATTTCCTTGCAAAATATTCATCAAGGAAAGAATTTATGGTAGAAGTGTATTTATATATAATTTTAACGGAAATTTATGTATAGATTATATAAATCATCAATCTTAATATTCGCGCTGAACGTAAAGAACTTTTTTTAGAAATTTCTTGTTATTATTCTCAATCTTGTGTTGGATCAGCCAGGCTGTCTGTAATATATAGTTCCAGTTATGAGATTGGTTGCCTTGCTGGCTGTGCAAGGACGTATAGATGTATTGATCATCATTGTACCTCCTAGTTGAGTGTAGGTCTATTGGTCTAGGCCAGGCATGGCAGGATTAGTCGGTGTAGTCTGCCTCAATCAGCGAATCTATCATCTACTACTGGCTGTCTGGCTGTATCTAGATAGAGAAACACTCTACCGTACCTTTTAGATTGTTTCTGTTACCTTTTAGACTACAATCAGTTCACATTTAATAGGGATTTTCTCAGAACACATATATCATAAAAAAAAAAAAAAAAAAATTGGTTGAAAATATATTCAGTTGTCTATAAAATAATGCAGGATAATGGGTTTTCTTTAAAATAACCATAACTGTGGAATTTCAAAGTACTTCCCGGTTATTACTGTATTGGGGATTGTACTTAGGTAATTAATATATGAGATTAAATTTATTTTAATTTATAATTTAACCACTTTAACCCTCCAAAGCCTAGTGTGACATATCCGTAACGCAAATTGTTTCCATATTCAGGGGGTAACATGGAACATAAGTGAGAGTGAAAAAAAAAAAAAAATTTAACAAAAATAGTTCTCGGACTTGAAGGGTTAATTTAATAAATTGTGTATGATTATTTAACTGCATGAAATTCGAAATGTCTTTGGACTAAAGTCCCTTACGAATAAAATTTATTTATCTTTTAACATAAAGGCTTTTCAACCATAAACGTTATTTTAGCCCTAAACTAATAATACAAATACAATAAGTTAGAATAATATAAATACAATAAGAATAAAATTAAAATACAAATTTAATGACCAAAACAGTATTTAAAAATCGAGCTATTAAGATGAGGTAAATTAACAAAAATAGATAAATTATTTGAGAAAATAATATAAAAAAAACAAAAGAAAATTGGTATTTCTAGCTTCTGCACTTGGAGGTTATTGTCTATTTGACTGGGAAAGGAAAATTTGATTGAAAAGGAGCGATTTAAAGGAGGAAGCAGTTGGTGCATGACGGATCTCAGAAGGGATAGAATTCTAGGGGCAGCATTGACCAGAAAGGACTTTTCAAACGTAGCAGTGCGGTGAGGATTAAGGTATAGGTCAGAAAGAAGGAATGTGGTAGAACGGCACTGAATTAAGGATTTAAATTGTAGGGTTTGGAAGATATAGCTGCGGCGATGAGTTCTTATAACCCGATAGAGGAAGGAATCTACTAAATACTGACATTTCTAATGAGGATAGGGGAACCTTACTAGGTAACATGCGTGTATCTGGTCATCCCGAATAAAATACGCCTGAGATTTTACAGCATTTCCATCAAAATCGGCCCAGCAGAAGACCCACTTTATACCATTCATTTTGTACCTTTTTACGATTTTCTCAAAAAAGGCTCTCACGATTTTGATTAAACTCGCTATATTGATGTAAAATTTAATGAGCTTTAAATTTTATATTATATTTTAAATTTTCTTCTTCTAAAGTGCCTTTAATTTTGTATATTCTATAAAAATAACCATATTATCTTGTTACCACTGATAAAAAACAGGTAAATACATAAATTGAATGAATTCGATACCCAACTAAAAAAAAAACTGAAATAATATTTTTTTTATTGCATATTTTTGTTTTTCAACGTAAGAACTGTAACATAGATGTATAATATACTGTTGGAAAGCTAATGATTTTAGAAAAAATATCATCATATATACAAGCTTCTAAAAGTTGATAAATAGTGATGAAAAGCCGATAAAAGTAACTGATGATTTTAGATAATAATATAATAGATTTTTTAATAAAACACATCTTTCTATAGAAATTCAATTTAATTTATTCTTTAATAGTTAGTTAGACTAATTTTTATCTCTTACTCTATTTCTCCCCTAGTTGTTTTTTCAAATTGGCTCAACATGCAGATTTAGCTGTTATTTATAAATGCTAACAAGATAATATGGTTATTTTTATAGAATCTACAAAATTAAAGGTACTTTAGAAGAAGAGCATTTAAAATATCTGCAATTAAGCCCTGTCAGACTATTTTTTATCAGAACATGATATTAAATCCCATTACATTTTACATCGATATTGCTAGTTTAATCAAAATCGTCGGAGCCGTTTTTGAGAAAATCATAAAAACGTGCAATATGCATGGTATAAAGTGGCTGGCTCTTCTTTTAAGCTTATTTTGATGAAAACGTTGCTGTATCATCTCGGGCGCATAGTTGTCTTAAATATGGAATTTCATTTTCATAGGACTTTTCGTTTTCGCGCGGGAGTTACCACATACACACACTTTTTTGCGGGACTTGGTTATTTGGACTCAGCAGACCCTAAAATGTGTATTTCCGTTGATAACTGGAATTTGAAAATTTTCACGATTGCAATACTTTCCCTTACTATATATAGTAAGTGAAAGTAAAAAATCATTTTCGTCATTCAGTGAATTTTGTATTTCCGAAAACGAGAATCCGCTTCACAGATGGTTAGCAAAATTCGACGTAAAGTAAAAGTAGTTTTCTCTGTGCTGAACCGAAATTTTGACTTGGAAGAAGAAAAGCGCTCAAGTCGTACTTCACCTGTTAATGTCCAAATTCAAGTATTGATCACAGACTTGGCAACATGTGATAGATCAAAGTGGTTCAAATATAATTGATTAGAAATATTAACAAGAATATGAAGCTTTTATTTAATTCGCCAGTAAAAAAGACCATGAACTTACTTTGCAACCAAATATATACTTCTTTTTTTCCGTTTATCCGATCATATATACACTTGTTATTGCTATCAAAAAGTATATCAATTAAAGTTACAATATTGGATTTCTAGTACATGGATATTAGTTAAGACAAAGATAGTTTTTTTTATTATTTTTTTTTATTAGAAACAATTCTTTATTGAGTGATATTACAATCTGTCCAATAGACAAAGATAGTAGAGACGCTTTCTTGATTGACTTGTTCACAGCTGAGGATTAAAATACCGATGTCAAAACAAACTTTCTAAACCTAAAGCCAATAGAGTTGCGTCAATTCGATGAGCAATTTCCCTCCTCCCATTTTGCTCCAAATTTATTTATAAATCATTGCGTGTTCTCTTAACTTTATATATTTTGTCTTTCTTTTTTACATTTAGAATATTTTAAAATCCTAATATTCATGATTGAAATGGTAATGACGCCGAGATATCTGCTGGACTTGGATAATTATGTAATGTATGATTGTTGTATTATATTTTGTACTTGGGAAAGGCCTGTGGGTGTGGAGATTGGAAGCAAAGGGTAGCTAAATTGATCCGTTTATGGTTAGCCACCCACTTGCAATTAACGAAGGTGCAAGCTGGGTTTAAACCGATTTAGAACTTGGGAATTCAGAGCCTGGCAGTTGGTATTAAGCTGCTTTTGACGCGACCGCAGACTCCCCTCCCATAATTAAGTGCATTAATCATCATATAATTAACTGACTTATAAAGTTACCATGAATATTGTTGAGGAGTACTTAAGAAAATTTATGTATATAATTGACAAATTAATGCGGAAATATTAGATTTAAAATGCCATGAAAAAAAATGTATATATATCCCTTGCTTTACTTGAATGCAATTTGAATGTATCATTATGTTCAAAAATGCACTGTTTGACCGATTTAGAGTTTATCGATAAGACAAGAAACTGCTCGCTGATTTCGGTTACTTCAGTATTTACTTGACAGATGCTCTAATCTTTCACTAGACTACAAAAGACTCATTTACATGACAGTGATAAGGCCTATCTGGACCTATGGTGTTGAGCTTTGGGGCTCTACTAAACATCAAACTTTTCCCGTATCCAATCCAAAATCCTTAACGCTCTTACTTTTTCACGAATAAAATCATCCACAAAGACCTTAATGTTCCCAATGTTGCTGATGTTGGCCTGCGCCAGCTATCTCTCATTCCTTGAAAAACTCCACTCCCACTCTAATCCACTAGTTTCAATCCTGACAATCCGCCGAGGCGTCTGAAAAGAAGATGGCCTCGAGACCTTCTTGTTTTGATTCACTAATAGTGTGCTGCCAAAGGGCAGTTACTCTCCATGTATTTTATCATTAAGTAGCATATTTATTTGTTGTATGAAAATATACAATTAGTAAATTTCAATAAAAAAAAAAAAAAAAAAAGAGTTTATCGCAGTAACCAAGAATCTCGAGATCATTATATATATATATATATATATATATATATATATATATATATATATATATATAATATATGTAGAGAAAGAAAGACTTAACAGCAAGAATATTCATTACTGTATTTCATGGATAACTATTTTGCTTGTATATTAATTTAAAAAATAAATAATGTTTGGCAATATGGAACAGTTATATTTGTTCCGCCATTCTCTGGTAGTTATCCTGAAGTTTTAAAACACTTATAAATTAGTTGTGAGTCGCTCTTGCTTTGCTCGGGTGCAATTTGAATGCGGTGTCTATGTTTTAAAATATTCTGTTTGACCAATTTAGATTTCATCGCAGACACCAAGAATCGCGAGATGATTTTATACATATAAGTGAAGAGAAAAAGAAACACAACAGGAGGAATATTCAATGCTAACTTTCATGGACAATATTACATTTAAAAGAATCAAAACAAAAAAAATGTTTCCATAAACCACACCAGCGAGGTTATGCTTTTTAAAAAACAATACCAGACATAACAACGGTTCTCGTTTGCTTAATTAATTGTTATTTTATTTTTAAATGCACTATTTGAAGTACATAAAAAAAGGTTAATTTAGTTTCCATGAAATTTCCATTTAGTTTAAACTGAAACATCTATTTGCATGAATAATCTTTGAAGAGAAATAACTAATAAATTATAAGAACTGGTTGTCAGTTTATGGATTTATTGCAAGTTTTTATATATTTTATCAACTTAATTACTATTTGGTTCGTAGTATTGTTTCTAAAATCGAGCGTTCTGTGTAGAAAAATATAACTTGTAGGATACAGTACGGTGGCAACACTGAATCCCACAACCTACCTCATTATATGATCATAGGTCCATCCGCTTGTACTTTCAACAACTTTCTATTAACTTTTACGATTTTTTTTATTCTATTTTAACTTTCTAAAATCTTGGTCTTTTCAATGGTATATTATCCTTCTATATTAACTTTATATTTTAGGAAAGATTTTTAGATGCCTGATTACGGATAAATATACGGTAAATTTAATTTACCCATCTAAAGAAAAACCTTATTGCAATGTATTTTACTTATAAACCTTCAGGAAAGAATGACATAAATTTTAGCGAATCAAAATCCGTCCAAGAATCATGGAATATATATATATATATAATATATATATATATATATATATATATATATATATATATAAATATAAATATATTATATAATAATATATATATTATTATCTTCAGAAAAAGGCGTTAAAGACCACGCGAATTTGATGCTTTCTCTTCACCTCCCATATGCCCCTCATGAGCTCCGCCCGCTTACCCTTCCCCTCCTCAGACCACGCAACACCCTTTCTGGAGCGCTTATTTGACGCAAGAACCTTTATTCTCTTCAGCGCCTTCCTGTACTCATCTCTGCCCAAACAATCTTGGTCTCTTAGCCCATCTTGGTCCACATCATCCTTCACCTTTTTGGAATACACAGTTGAATTTTTATAACTGTGGTTTCGCTGAAAAATTTTCTGGTTAAGTCTCTCAGAATCCATTCTCATCATATGGCCATAGAACCTCAGCCTTTCCACCCTAGCGTAAGTTTCTAGATCTGTAGTTTCCTTATATATTTCTTCATTTGACCTCAACCTGTATCCTTCGAGTGTTCTCCTAGGTCCGTAGACTTTTCTGAGAATTCTTTCTATTTTCAGAAGGCTCTCGAGGCTGGGACAGAAAAGAAGTTTCTGTTGCATAAAGTATCACTGGCTTGACGACCGTGTTATAATATCGTATCCTAGCTTTTATAGACAGATTTTTTCCTTAAACCCTTCTCTCTCCAACCCATTGCTACACCACTCATATTTAACCGCATTTTACAAATGTATACACAGATATGTATATCAGTGTATATATTTGTAAAATGCGGTTAAATATAAGTCGCTGTGTTTGTTATCTGGCGCGTGACGACGGGTGGTAACCATAGCAACGGAGTAGAGTATTGCCCTAGGTCGGGGTCCTCGCCCCCATCACTGAAATCTCTCCCTCTTTATATTATTATTTTTAAAGCTATATTTTTCTTTATTAAAATAAGAAGATAAGTCTACTGTATTTTCAGATGAAAGAGTTTGAATGAATGAATGAGATGACATTTTAGAAAGATACGACGGTAATACTGTTTCATAAATAAATAAATTATAGTCTCTTCAGAGGGAATATGAGAAATAATAAGTAAAATTCTAAAATATACGACTACGAAAAAGTAATATGTGTAAATATTTTTAAATAAATTGATGGGATCTGGATTATTCTTTAAAATGTTGAAAATTAACACGTAATGGTTTAGTATTTCCTAATAATTACATAATTATTAGAAATGCTACAATAAAATCTAATCTCGATGTAAGATCAGCCGAGGATATTATTAAAGAAAATCTGCTAAGATGATTCGGCCCTGTCTTAATTATGTCGGAGGATATCGTTGCAAGAGCGGCGTATGAGGTGGTAATGGAGGGAAGAAGAGCAAGAGGAAGACTTGAAGAGATCAAGAAGGCCGGGAGGAAAAGAGAAATAGACTGAGGTTCAGTAAGAAAATTAGTAATAATAATAGGCCTACCGAACCCGAAGGTTCGATACTGATACCACCAAATTCCGCCTACACAGACTCGTCCAATGTTCACCGTTCAAGCCCAAGCCTCTGATATCAGCCTTAACGCAACCCTCCCATCGACGTTTCTGCTTACCTTTCGGACGCCTACCAGTCGGATCAGCGAGTACCAACTTTTTCGAAATCCGTTCCTCATCGAGCCCTACCACTTTACTCGCCCATTTGGTTCTCCGCGATGCTGTCAACTCAATTATATTCGCAGGGTACAAGCACCGAAATTCCGCGTTATGCAATCTTCTGAACTCCCCAGTGGCCTCATCTCTCTTCGGACCAAATATTTTTCGCAGTACCTTATTTTCGAAAAACTTGTTTTTTAAAGCCGTCGTTCATCCTTCAAAGGGTTTCACGTCCGTAAAGGACCGTCGGAAGAATAATAGTTTTATAAATTCTAACCTTTTTAGTTTTAAGACAGAAGCCGCAAGCTAAATGATTTAGCAACTAAATAATAACACGCATTTCCCACCTTTAACCGGGACTTCATTTCTTCCCGGATTTTTTTTTTTCAAGAGAAGCAGTTCAGGATTGAAATAGCTTGGATCAGGCTGCTGAAGAGGTAGAGAGGAAGGAATAAAGAAAGGGAGAAAGAATTATATAATAATATTATGATTTATCATGTTATATAACTTTTTATGCTATATACTATAATATTATACAGCTTTCTGACTTTTAAGTTCCCTCCCACATAAATAAAACTTTTGACCATTCCTTCATTATCCACTCTACTACCTTGGAATTCTATTCTTACCCATATACGCCATGCTGCTTCCTACTTTCCCTACTTTTCCATTACCGCCAGTTATCCCAAACAGACGCTCAACAATTATGATATTTCAATGCCAGGTATTAAATTTTGAATGAAGAAAATGAGTGTATACTGTTCAAATGTATATATTGTTTGTCACTTTATTTATTTTTCATTTTGTTCAATCGTTTCCGGACAATTTTTTTTATTGTATAATATTTCTTCTTCTATCTTATCCTCATTATTGTAAATAATAACTAACCATATTAATTTGGTCTGTTGATCAGACAGTAGATAAGAATTGCGGGAGCTAAGACACTTTTTTGAGGAGCCAATCAGATGCCAGCATTTAGTCACGTGACCTATGGCGGGAGATTTGAATTTGAATTTCGACCACGACCTAACCTTAACCACGCTGGTTCGCGCCATCGACCTAACCTAAACCACTAAGCCACGCCCCTTTTTAGTCACGTGACCCTTCATCAACCTAACCTAAACCAATTGGCCACGCCCCTTATTGATCACGTGACCCCTGTTTGCGGGTATTAAGTCTTTATAAAGCATGGGTCTACCCGGCCGCCATATTGTTTTCCCTACGTTTTGGGCTAATTTAGTCTTTATAAAGCATGAGTCTACCCCGGACGCCATTTTGCTCCCCCAATCCTTCATTAGCTAACCAATCACAGTGCCTAACTTGAGAGTTCCTCCCGGCTAGGTCCGATGGTCAAATTGTAATGTGTGCTTTTACGAAACCTTTCTAACTGTGACATAACCTTACTATTGTTTACATTTTTTGAAACCTCCCTTACTGTTACATAACCTTCCCAATGTTTAAATTTTCCTCAACCTTCCTATTGTTTACATTTTCTGAAACCTCCCTTACTGTTACATAACCTTCTCATTGTTAACATTTTCTGAAACCTCCCTAACTATTACATAACCTCCCCGTTGTTTACATTATATGAAGCCTCCCTTGCTGTTACATAACCTTCCTATTGTTTACATTTTCTGAAACCTTCCTTACTGTTACATAACCTTCTCATTGTTTACATTTTCTGAAACCTCCCTAACTATTACATAACCTTCCCGTTGTTTACATTATCTGAAGCCTTCCTTGCTGTTACATAACCTTCCCGTTGTTTACATTATCTGAAACCTCCCTTGCTGTTACATAACCTTCCTAATGTTTACATTTTCTGCAACCTTCCTATTGTTTACATTTTTCCAACTATTTCATAACCTTTCCTATTTTTACATTTTCAGTAACCTTCCCAATGTTTACATTTTCCGCAACCTTCTCAATGCTTACATTTATGAAACCTTCCAAACTGTTTCATAACCTCCCCATTGTTTACATTTTCGGAAACCTCCCTTGCTGTTACAAAACCTTTCCAACGTTTACATTTTAGCTTCGTATGTGCTTACTTTATGTTCTGAAACTTCCTCTTTGTTTGCAAATTCAGAAGCATGTCCAATATTAATATTTTCACTGTTTGTTTACTTTTATGTTCTCCTCACATAGTCGTAGTGCACACTCACCTTCTAAAGTATCCGCAAGAGCGCAGCACCAGCTCTACTGTTTAATGTGTCCACCAAAGTGCAGCTGTTATGTTATCTTCCCAATGACGTTTTATCTAAAAGTAATTGTGGGCCGCCACCATTTTGTTTTATGACGCCACCATTGCAATAATTTAAAAATGTATGAACATGTACAAACAGGTGTGGATCATGTTTAAGCATGTTGATAATTGAAACTTAAATATGGACTTTGAACCCTCTTAACGGCTTTAATATAAACATCGTTATACGGCTTCTTAATCCTATGCAGCTTTGAACTTTTCCTAAAGTTCTTAAAATTATCGCTACATTTTAAGTAGCGATAAAAAGTTCTTTAGGTTTAAACGTAAACATGGACTTTGAACCTTCCTAGTGGCTTTAATATAAACATTGTAATAGTTCTTCTTAATCCTATACATATTTGAGCTTTGATACCTTAATCCTTTAATATAAATAGCGATATAGGGTTCCTTAAGCTTTTAAACTTTGAACGATTAACCTCTTAAGTATCAATATAGATAATGCGCTTCTTAGAATTATGGGCCGTCAATGGTTAATCCCTAAAGATTTAATCGTAAACTAGCTCAATTTAAGACGTAAACATTAACTTTGTGCTGATAATTTCTTAGTGTATAAATAAACAATAATATAAAACTTTTACCTACTTCGGACGGAAATTTATTATGTTTAAACATAATACTTTCAGCATTTTGAATTGTTTTCTCGCCTTATCAGGTCATTTTGTACCATTTCCAAGCATTATTTACTTATAATTAACTATTTTGCTCTGCAATTACACTCACAACTGCCTTTACGATGTCTTCGGGGCTGTTCGGCTACTCCCGGCCATCTTCGGTCTTCTACCTAACTTCGCTATAATCCGGAGTTCTATCTAAAGAAATAAACAATGATAACGTTAATTCCATCGAAACAACTTCCTTATCTTCTCTGCGTCTCTTGCTAAAGTATAAACAATATTCTATTCTAGTAAAATAATATTGTTCATCGTAAACATTTTATTCATTTTAGTTAACATCATTATTAGTAAACTAAGTTTTGTACCTTTTTTAGTTCGGCGTTAAGCCTTAAGCCTCTTCACCACGTCAAGGTAAAGGTACATCGAAGAGGTTTTTATTATATTTATTTAATTATAAAACGTGATTTTTACAATAAAATGCGTACAAATTAAACGACAAAATAAAGTTTATTGAAAATCAGAATTCATAAAATATAATTTCTAACACAATCAAGAATTAAATTAAATTTATGCTTATGGTGAATAAAATCACCTCTTTTTTTTGGTAATGTATAATCATATTGAAATTTAATTTACCACTTCATAAACGAAATATTTGCTGTTGAGATGGTCGGCAAGGTGCGGTAATGACTATTTAATCTTCAATAAATTAACAACACCATATACTTTATCATTTTTTTTTTCTTTATGTATTTGAAAGAGAAATATGAGCATCGAAATTATTCTGCAGGGTTATTCTATTCACCTCACATTCACTCACACAATCAGGTTTACAGGTGTTCAAACCATGCCATTGACCTTCATTCAGGGTTTATAGGTGTTCAAACCGTGACAGTGACCCCTTTTATTCATGGTGAATAGCTTTAAACACATTTTTATTTACCCATACAGATAAAACCTTTGTTTGATACTCTGTACATTTCTCTTTCGAGACATTATGATAAATGCAATGGCTGCCTTGCTGAGATGGCTTTATTAATTTAAAGACCGCTAAAATATTCCAAATTCATTAGTGAACAAACATATTGCCACACCATGAACCATCATTTTTATTATTTGTTACCTTAGATTTTTTCAGGCCAAAGACAAAAATGGTTGTAAATTCGCGTTTTGTTTCTTATTATTACCAAAATAATCTTTATATTATTTCACTTCATTTAATTTATAATGACCATAGGCCAAAGTATTGATTCCGTCTTTTAGGATGTGTCTTTTATTATCAAAAGGAGACAGAGAAACCTTATTTATTTCGGAACTAAAAATATTATGCAGCTTAGATTGTATCATCCTCATTGGCGTATGCATAATTTCCTTTTTAAATAACACATTTTCATAATCCTCAAAACTAATATATTGTTTTAATGAGGCTGTTTTTACGCCTTTAGCTCGCTTTTTTACATCGTTTTCTGTCATAATAGCGTACATTTTCGCCCTTAATCCCACATATTTTAAAATTATTTTGGAATTAAGCTCATCTTTAAACTTCCCCAACTTCTTTTTATTTTTATTCGAATAACACAAATGTGTTTCAGGATAGTCTGAGAAATCAAAATATTCATTCATTTTTTTCATATCTTCATAGACATCATCTGTTAAGACTCTATAGATAAATGAATCTGTATCGGTATACATCATCTTCAAGGTTTTTCCAGAATATTTTGTCATCATTATGTCATAATGAAATTGATACATTACAGTTTTCGATAAGTCTAAAATACACATTCCAATGTATATAGGTTTATTAAACAATACTTTCGATTTCCCCATATGTACAGCCACTATATTCTCATTGTATCGGGCTGATGCGAAATTAATGCAGGTTTCCTCTATTGCAATATCTTAATTCCAATTGTGTAAACAAAGCTAATCCTAACATTGATCATTATTATACCAAAACAAACCTTATCTAATACCCTCTCTTTCACCATGAATTTGTTTAGTAAAATCGTTTTGTTCAGTGTGTTCAAAGGTCTTGAATCGAAAATGTCAAAGTGCGATTTTCGTCAAATTTATTTTTACGAATTTAAATTAGGGCGCAGCGCTGCGCAAACGGCTCGTAATATTAATGAAGTGTGGGGTCAGGGGGCTATTAATGAGTGCACGGTGCAGCGTTGGTTCCAGAAGTTTCGCAGAGGAGATTTCGACCTCGAAGACAAGGAAGGTCGGGGCCGTCATCTTGCTCTGAACAACGACCAGCTGAGGTCAAAAGTGGAAGAAGACCCAACCAAAACCACACGAGAAATGGCGGCGGAACTCGGTGTGAACCAATCCACAGTTGTACGCCACTTGGAAGCAATTGGTAAGGTAAAAAAGTTGGCCAAGTGGGTGCCACACCAATTAAACGACCACCAAAAAAATCGCCGCTTTGAAATCTGCTCCATGCTTGTGACACGCAATAAAAATGATCCATTTCTCGATCGCATTGTGACGTGCGATGAAAAATGGATCTTATACGACAACAGAAGGCGTTCTAGCCAATGGCTGGGCAAAGATGAACAACCAAAACCTTTCCCGAAGCCCAACCTGCACCCAAAAAAGGTTATGGTCACAGTTTGGTGGTATAATGCTGGTGTTATTCACTACAGCTTTCTCAATCGAGGTGAGACTATAACTGCTGACAAGTACTGTCAAGAAATTGACAGCATGAATCAAGAATTGCAACGTCTTTGCCCAGCATTGATGAATCGGAAGGGGCCGATCCTGCTCCACGATAACGCCAGACCACACGTTGCACAACCAACGCTTCGACGACTGCACGAGTTGGGCTACGAAGTTCTCCAACATCCGCCTTATTTACCTGACCTCTCTCCTACAGACTTCCACTTTTTCAGGCATCTGGGCAACTTTTTGAGGGAGAAAAATTTTCAAAACCAGGACGACATTGAAAATTCTTTTCGTGATTTCATTGAGTCCAGGGATTCGGATTTTTTTTCTGGTGGAATAAGAAAGCTTGTTGAACGTTGGCAAAAGTGCATTGATTCAGATGGAAATTATTTTGATTAAATATATATGGTTAAAGTAAAGATATGGCGTATTTACAATACCTACTAAAAACCTGCATTAATTTTGCATCAACCCAATAGATTGTACGGTCAATGAAATTCGGTTTAGCGACAAGTTTCATCAACTTTTTACTGTCAGTTACTAGTTGAATATTCTGGCGGTTCCTGATATTTTCCATCGTTTTACCGAAAACTGCATTGTTAAGCAACTTATAAAAATCTTTTTCAAAATCGTTGGATGCTCCTTTCCTTAGCTCTGTGTTGTATTCTATATACGATCGTAGCCATGGTGCTTGGTTAAACTTTAGAACACGGTGAATTTTTTCCAATTTTAGCCCATGCTGTAGACCTTGAATCAAATTTTTATAATGTAAGACGTAGCGATATCTTTTTCCAAAATGTGTTATTAATTTTTTTGAATTCGAATTTGCGCCCGGTGGTATTATCGCTTCAGGCAAGAACGGTAAATCATCATGTAAATGGTGAAGTTCTTGAGGATAGCTGACGTCAATCTCAAAAATATATCCAATATCGTCATCATCCTTAAGCTCAGATATATTTATACGTTCGGGATTTTTAACCCATTCGAATCCTCCGTATGGTAAATACATGCTCATCGCTTGTCCATAAAGATTATTAGCGTCTAAATAAATTATATAACTCGATTCTTCGTTTGGATTAAAATTAGTCATGTACTTATTATTCGCTTCTGCATACCTATGCGATGCCTGGCACAAACCTCCTCGAATACCATGTTCTATCATTAAAATCATATCATAATCCTGTAAGAGCTCTATGTTCATTTTTGTATATTTTAACATGGCGTCGAAGGTCAAACCGGGAACGGTAAAATAATGAGCTGGATCAAGTTTATGGGTCTTCATCATAACATCTCGGAAAGATTCGAAGACGTCACAAAGTAGAAGGACATCACTTTTAACGTAAACATCGGCATATTCACCCAAAGATTTACATTTAAAGTGTTCCCATATGTTTTGAGCATGTCTATAATCTTCTGCGCTGATGTCGCTCTGATTCAATTTATTATAAAAAGCTTCAATTGGTGGTAGCTCTGTTTCATTCAACTTTTCTTCATTGTCTAAATAATCGTAGGGAAACACACCTTTTCTGGTAACCAATGCTAATTCCTCATCTGTATAATATTTTGATATTTCTTTGAATTTGTCAGGAGATAGAGATTTTACGAGGTAATCTAAGCTTCGAGGCATGAATCTGTAAGAATCTATAAACCTCAGTTTCAGCTTACCAATATGTTTTGTGAAGGATATATATTTTTCTTCGCTATTCGGTATTACTTCAACTTCCCCAGGAACATTTCCCAACTCCTTAACTATGAAATGTGCATCATAATTGCTCAAGTTATGCATTATAACAGGTATAAACAAGGGATTAACACGTCTTAAATTACAATTATTACAAGACGCTCCTAAGTACGTTCCGGTTAGGTGGCAGTGGTCTCTAACTTTCAGATTGTTTTTTGTAAATACATTTTGACACATATAACAGGTTTTAGCTTCAGACCAATCTTTTTCTTCCTCCGATGAGATCATTATTGTTTTGTTCATCTTATAGATTTCTTGAATTTTTTTAGCTATATTGGTGATACATTCCATGAAATGAAAAGCGGCATCAACTCCCCTATAAACGTACGGTTGGTTTATTGGAACGTCAACTCCTTCGATTCCTTTAACATATACACAAAATGATATCGGATCGTGCCTCTGATATTTAGTCGTATTCTTTGACAATTCGCTTATAGAAACTAATATCGATTCAAAGTCGGCATAGATCACAAACGGTACTTTGCTTTGTCGCTCCACATTTGAGAATCTGATGAAGTGATCTTTTATCGGTAGTTCTATTCTTACTGGTTTATTTTCTGAGCAATATATCTTATGTTCTTCAAGTTTCTTACAAGCTTCTTTTCCAGAAACGTTGTTGAAATGTGTAAAACAGCGTTTACATATTGTTAATTTATGTTCATGCTGACTGATTTGATTCACGACCAGCCTTTCGAAATTCTTTATGTAAACATAATGGGAAGTTTCATCATCAGACACGAGTAAAAGATCGCGGTGGTCTTTCAATTCTGTTTTAGAGACTTTCAGAGGGTATATCTTATCTTTTTCATCGAGCCCATAGACATTGATGGAGATGCTATTTACCTTTTCAAATTTTCTTATCTCACTCAGTGAAGTTGGGAATGAAACGCAAGTAAAATCATACACATGTTCTAAATTTTTATACTTAGTAACGCGTTGTGCATGCTTTTTCACAAATTTTGATAAAATTGAATACTTAAAACAGTACATATCATTATTCCGCACATTAATGCAAGCTTTCTTTGATTCTATAGATGGGGGGAGGGGAAGATACGTACAACCCCTTAGTGGCAAGAAAATTTGAAAAGGTAAATAGCATCTCCATCAATGTCTATGGGCTCGATGAAAAAGATAAGATATACCCTCTGAAAGTCTCTAAAACAGAATTGAAAGACCACCGCGATCTTTTACTCGTGTCTGATGATGAAACTTCCCATTATGTTTACATAAAGAATTTCGAAAGGCTGGTCGTGAATCAAATCAGTCAGCATGAACATAAATTAACAATATGTAAACGCTGTTTTACACATTTCAACAACGTTTCTGGAAAAGAAGCTTGTAAGAAACTTGAAGAACATAAGATATATTGCTCAGAAAATAAACCAGTAAGAATAGAACTACCGATAAAAGATCACTTCATCAGATTCTCAAATGTGGAGCGACAAAGCAAAGTACCGTTTGTGATCTATGCCGACTTTGAATCGATATTAGTTTCTATAAGCGAATTGTCAAAGAATACGACTAAATATCAGAGGCACGATCCGATATCATTTTGTGTATATGTTAAAGGAATCGAAGGAGTTGACGTTCCAATAAACCAACCGTACGTTTATAGGGGAGTTGATGCCGCTTTTCATTTCATGGAATGTATCACCAATATAGCTAAAAAAATTCAAGAAATCTATAAGATGAACAAAACAATAATGATCTCATCGGAGGAAGAAAAAGATTGGTCTGAAGCTAAAACCTGTTATATGTGTCAAAATGTATTTACAAAAAACAATCTGAAAGTTAGAGACCACTGCCACCTAACCGGAACGTACTTAGGAGCGTCTTGTAATAATTGTAATTTAAGACGTGTTAATCCCTTGTTTATACCTGTTATAATGCATAACTTGAGCAATTATGATGCACATTTCATAGTTAAGGAGTTGGGAAATGTTCCTGGGGAAGTTGAAGTAATACCGAATAGCGAAGAAAAATATATATCCTTCACAAAACATATTGGTAAGCTGAAACTGAGGTTTATAGATTCTTACAGATTCATGCCTCGAAGCTTAGATTACCTCGTAAAATCTCTATCTCCTGACAAATTCAAAGAAATATCAAAATATTATACAGATGAGGAATTAGCATTGGTTACCAGAAAAGGTGTGTTTCCCTACGATTATTTAGACAATGAAGAAAAGTTGAATGAAACAGAGCTACCACCAATTGAAGCTTTTTATAATAAATTGAATCAGAGCGACATCAGCGCAGAAGATTATAGACATGCTCAAAACATATGGGAACACTTTAAATGTAAATCTTTGGGTGAATATGCCGATGTTTACGTTAAAAGTGATGTCCTTCTACTTTGTGACGTCTTCGAATCTTTCCGAGATGTTATGATGAAGACCCATAAACTTGATCCAGCTCATTATTTTACCGTTCCCGGTTTGACCTTCGACGCCATGTTAAAATATACAAAAATGAACATAGAGCTCTTACAGGATTATGATATGATTTTAATGATAGAACATGGTATTCGAGGAGGTTTGTGCCAGGCATCGCATAGGTATGCAGAAGCGAATAATAAGTACATGACTAATTTTAATCCAAACGAAGAATCGAGTTATATAATTTATTTAGACGCTAATAATCTTTATGGACAAGCGATGAGCATGTATTTACCATACGGAGGATTCGAATGGGTTAAAAATCCCGAACGTATAAATATATCTGAGCTTAAGGATGATGACGATATTGGATATATTTTTGAGATTGACGTCAGCTATCCTCAAGAACTTCACCATTTACATGATGATTTACCGTTCTTGCCTGAAGCGATAATACCACCGGGCGCAAATTCGAATTCAAAAAAATTAATAACACATTTTGGAAAAAGATATCGCTACGTCTTACATTATAAAAATTTGATTCAAGGTCTACAGCATGGGCTAAAATTGGAAAAAATTCACCGTGTTCTAAAGTTTAACCAAGCACCATGGCTACGATCGTATATAGAATACAACACAGAGCTAAGGAAAGGAGCATCCAACGATTTTGAAAAAGATTTTTATAAGTTGCTTAACAATGCAGTTTTCGGTAAAACGATGGAAAATATCAGGAACCGCCAGAATATTCAACTAGTAACTGACAGTAAAAAGTTGATGAAACTTGTCGCTAAACCGAATTTCATTGACCGTACAATCTACAATGAGAATATAGTGGCTGTACATATGGGGAAATCGAAAGTATTGTTTAATAAACCTATATACATTGGAATGTGTATTTTAGACTTATCGAAAACTGTAATGTATCAATTTCATTATGACATAATGATGACAAAATATTCTGGAAAAACCTTGAAGATGATGTATACCGATACAGATTCATTTATCTATAGAGTCTTAACAGATGATGTCTATGAAGATATGAAAAAAATGAATGAATATTTTGATTTCTCAGACTATCCTGAAACACATTTGTGTTATTCGAATAAAAATAAAAAGAAGTTGGGGAAGTTTAAAGATGAGCTTAATTCCAAAATAATTTTAAAATATGTGGGATTAAGGGCGAAAATGTACGCTATTATGACAGAAAACGATGTAAAAAAGCGAGCTAAAGGCGTAAAAACAGCCTCATTAAAACAATATATTAGTTTTGAGGATTATGAAAATGTGTTATTTAAAAAGGAAATTATGCATACGCCAATGAGGATGATACAATCTAAGCTGCATAATATTTTTAGTTCCGAAATAAATAAGGTTTCTCTGTCTCCTTTTGATAATAAAAGACACATCCTAAAAGACGGAATCAATACTTTGGCCTATGGTCATTATAAATTAAATGAAGTGAAATAATATAAAGATTATTTTGGTAATAATAAGAAACAAAACGCGAATTTACAACCATTTTTGTCTTTGGCCTGAAAAAATCTAAGGTAACAAATAATAAAAATGATGGTTCATGGTGTGGCAATATGTTTGTTCACTAATGAATTTGGAATATTTTAGCGGTCTTTAAATTAATAAAGCCATCTCAGCAAGGCAGCCATTGCATTTATCATAATGTCTCGAAAGAGAAATGTACAGAGTATCAAACAAAGGTTTTATCTGTATGGGTAAATAAAAATGTGTTTAAAGCTATTCACCATGAATAAAAGGGGTCACTGTCACGGTTTGAACACCTATAAACCCTGAATGAAGGTCAATGGCATGGTTTGAACACCTGTAAACCTGATTGTGTGAGTGAATGTGAGGTGAATAGAATAACCCTGCAGAATAATTTCGATGCTCATATTTCTCTTTCAAATACATAAAGAAAAAAAAAATGATAAAGTATATGGTGTTGTTAATTTATTGAAGATTAAATAGTCATTACCGCACCTTGCCGACCATCTCAACAGCAAATATTTCGTTTATGAAGTGGTAAATTAAATTTCAATATGATTATACATTACCAAAAAAAAGAGGTGATTTTATTCACCATAAGCATAAATTTAATTTAATTCTTGATTGTGTTAGAAATTATATTTTATGAATTCTGATTTTCAATAAACTTTATTTTGTCGTTTAATTTGTACGCATTTTATTGTAAAAATCACGTTTTAAATTAAATAAATATAATAAAAACCTCTTCGATGTACCTTTACCTTGACGTGGTGAAGAGGCTTAAGGCTTAACGCCGAACTAAAAAAGGTACAAAACTTAGTTTACTAATAATGATGTTAACTAAAATGAATAAAATGTTTACGATGAACAATATTATTTTACTAGAATAGAATATTGTTTATACTTTAGCAAGAGACGCAGAGAAGATAAGGAAGTTGTTTCGATGGAATTAACGTTATCATTGTTTATTTCTTTAGATAGAACTCCGGATTATAGCAAAGTTAGGTAGAAGACCGAAGATGGCCGGGAGTAGCCGAACAGCCCCGAAGACATCGTAAAGGCAGTTGTGAGTGTAATTGCAGAGCAAAATAGTTAATTATAAGTAAATAATGCTTGGAAATGGTACAAAATGACCTGATAAGGCGAGAAAACAATTCAAAATGCTGAAAGTATTATGTTTAAACATAATAAATTTCCGTCCGAAGTAGGTAAAAGTTTTATATTATTGTTTATTTATACACTAAGAAATTATCAGCACAAAGTTAATGTTTACGTCTTAAATTGAGCTAGTTTACGATTAAATCTTTAGGGATTAACCATTGACGGCCCATAATTCTAAGAAGCGCATTATCTATATTGATACTTAAGAGGTTAATCGTTCAAAGTTTAAAAGCTTAAGGAACCCTATATCGCTATTTATATTAAAGGATTAAGGTATCAAAGCTCAAATATGTATAGGATTAAGAAGAACTATTACAATGTTTATATTAAAGCCACTAGGAAGGTTCAAAGTCCATGTTTACGTTTAAACCTAAAGAACTTTTTATCGCTACTTAAAATGTAGGATTAAGGATCAAAGTTCAAAGCTGCATAGGATTAAGAAGCCGTATAACGATGTTTATATTAAAGCCGTTAAGAGGGTTCAAAGTCCATGTTTAAGTTTCAATTATCAACATGCTTAAACATGATCCACACCTGTTTGTACATGTTCATACATTTTTAAATTATTGCAATGGTGGCGTCATAAAACAAAATGGTGGCGGCCCACAATTACTTTTAGATAAAACGTCATTGGGAAGATAACATAACAGCTGCACTTTGGTGGACACATTAAACAGTAGAGCTGGTGCTGCGCTCTTGCGGATACTTTAGAAGGTGAGTGTGCACTACGACTATGTGAGGAGAACATAAAAGTAAACAAACAGTGAAAATATTAATATTGGACATGCTTCTGAATTCGCAAACAAAGAGGAAGTTTCAGAACATAAAGTAAGCACATACGAAGCTAAAATGTAAACGTTGGAAAGGTTTTGTAACAGCAAGGGAGGTTTCCGAAAATGTAAACAATGGGGAGGTTATGAAACAGTTTGGAAGGTTTCATAAATGTAAGCATTGAGAAGGTTGCGGAAAATGTAAACATTGGGAAGGTTACTGAAAATGTAAAAATAGGAAAGGTTATGAAATAGTTGGAAAAATGTAAACAATAGGAAGGTTGCAGAAAATGTAAACATTAGGAAGGTTATGTAACAGCAAGGGAGGTTTCAGATAATGTAAACAACGGGAAGGTTATGTAACAGCAAGGAAGGCTTCAGATAATGTAAACAACGGGAAGGTTATGTAATAGTTAGGGAGGTTTCAGAAAATGTAAACAATGAGAAGGTTATGTAACAGTAAGGAAGGTTTCAGAAAATGTAAACAATAGGAAGGTTATGTAACAGCAAGGGAGGCTTCATATAATGTAAACAACGGGGAGGTTATGTAATAGTTAGGGAGGTTTCAGAAAATGTTAACAATGAGAAGGTTATGTAACAGTAAGGGAGGTTTCAGAAAATGTAAACAATAGGAAGGTTGAGGAAAATTTAAACATTGGGAAGGTTATGTAACAGTAAGGGAGGTTTCAAAAAATGTAAACAATAGTAAGGTTATGTCACAGTTAGAAAGGTTTCGTAAAAGCACACATTACAATTTGACCATCGGACCTAGCCGGGAGGAACTCTCAAGTTAGGCACTGTGATTGGTTAGCTAATGAAGGATTGGGGGAGCAAAATGGCGTCCGGGGTAGACTCATGCTTTATAAAGACTAAATTAGCCCAAAACGTAGGGAAAACAATATGGCGGCCGGGTAGACCCATGCTTTATAAAGACTTAATACCCGCAAACAGGGGTCACGTGATCAATAAGGGGCGTGGCCAATTGGTTTAGGTTAGGTTGATGAAGGGTCACGTGACTAAAAAGGGGCGTGGCTTAGTGGTTTAGGTTAGGTCGATGGCGCGAACCAGCGTGGTTAAGGTTAGGTCGTGGTCGAAATTCAAATTCAAATCTCCCGCCATAGGTCACGTGACTAAATGCTGGCATCTGATTGGCTCCTCAAAAAAGTGTCCCAGCTCCCGCAATTCTTATCTACTTCAGACATATTATATTATTTTATATTTCAATGTACACACCTGTTAATCTTAATGGGGCCCAATCCCTGAATATTTTTTTTCTATTCTATTCTATATAAAATTATAAGAAGAGCTATACAATGAAGAACCAGGTGCACTGTCCATTTATATTCTAGAAAATTTGGCAATAACGATTGCTTAGTTCAAACCGCAATATCTGCGTTTATTCTTAACCGATTTCAGTGAGACCAAGTGTCCAGCTCAGCTTCATTTCAATCGATTGGCCTAAATCCTTCGACTTTTGATGTTTATTTTTTGAAGAATCTCTTCATTTTATCTTCCTTTTCGTTTCTTACTAGACATCAAACTTCTTAAAAGCTGTATTTGCGTAGTGTTCAGCCTCAGTTTGATCGCCAGACAGAACCGTAGGATTAACACGTCAAAACTATATGTATTATTATTATTATTTATTCATTATTAATTATTATTTCTTTCTACTCTCAGGGTATTTATATAATTCGTGTATTGAAATTTCCCAACAAAAAATCCTAAAGACGGATAAAGGTGAAAAGAACATTGTTCTCGGACCCTATAGAATTATGCAGTTGGCACTTTTAAAACTTCTCTTTAATATTTTCGGCTCCCCTTTGAGAAATCCTTTGCCAAACCTTCTTCCGTTCGCCTTAACTCCTCAAAGCAGCTGTTCAGATTATATTTTCGCCTCAGTGATTCGCGCGACTCATTCTCTCCTGCTGGGATAAATATAAATAACTGACGTAATGTTTTGGACCGATGCGTTGAGGTAAAATTCCGTATCGTATTTTTACAGATCCTGTTTTTACAAGTTGTTCGTTACTTGGCGCGTAGCCTTTTTGTAAATACCTCTTTGCCAGAGTAATGGTAGGCAGATATTGCTTAGTTTGGAATTATTTGTAATTTTATCATACTTATGAGAAAAGTGCGTATCCCAATTTCCGTTAATTATTTTCAATAATAAGGCTTTGTGAACGACCCAAAAAAAAAATACCCCACCTCAAAATTTGAGGGATTATATTACAAGATACGTGTAATCCTAACAATTACTAAAAAAATTCGTTTGTCCACCGATCAAATTCATTAATACCATAAATTTGTTAGCCGAAAGGAAAAAAATCATTGAAATCGATTTAGAAATAAAAGAGATATAGTGTTTTGAAATCAGCAGTGGTGATAGATCATTTTCCTTTGAATCATTTATTGCTTTTCATATTATTTAATTGCCCATAAACTGCTATATAAACATTTATACTCTAATATAGTTATTTAAAAATAATAAACTATTGTGTAATAATGTGCAGCGTTTTTTACAATAATATACAAGTACGTACATGAACATTGGTAAAGAGATATAGCTTGAAATAAATACGGATAAGACGAAATATATGATAGTAGAAACGGTGACGATCTTGTTTGTTTGTTTATTTAACGTAACTTTATTTTACTATGGCTAATCGTAATGCTACAGTGGTAGTCCTAAATTTTGCCTATCCAGGTTTTATAAGGATAGGGATCTTTAACGAGTACCTGACATCGCACAGGCTCGGGACCACCTTTTAACGTCCCCTCCGAAGGACGGCATACCTAAGGATTTTTTACTCCCATTAAAAAATCCTTGGACCACCTGCGGTGACGATATTGGTGATATTGATATATCAGGAAATAAGTTTGAACATGTAGAGAAATTTAAGTATTTAGGTTCTATGGTAACTAGAAAAAACGGGATCCAGGAAGAAATAAAGGCGGGAAATGCGTATTATTATTCAGTTGCATGATTACTTACCTGCAGCTTCTATCAAGAAACTTAAAGGCTAAAATTTATAAAATTATTACTATCCCGAAGATTCTATACGGATCCGAAACTTGGTCAGTCACATTGAAGGATGAACAACGCCTAAAGGTTTTCGAAAATAAGGTGTTACGTAAAATATTTGGTCCGAAGAGATATGAGGCCAACGGATATACAGTGAGTGTCAAAAGTATTCGGAATAAACTACCATTCCGTAATTTACTTGTTTTAAATTATTTTTTATGTTTTTTTTATAATTATACCTTTTGCCTACTAGGAATTGATCTTACTAATTAATTGATTGTTTGGTGTAAAATGTTATCCCAATTAAATACTTATTATATCTTGAGGCTATTTTCATTTTGAATATAGTATTTTCTAATTTTCCATTTTGTAAGACCCACAAATGGTTAATTAAATTTGAAATAAATAATGGAAGAAGGGTTTCGAGAACTTTTTGAAAATTTTGTAGCAACTAAATCTAAATAGATAACGTATATATGTCCAGTGTTAAGGTCGCGCGTGTGTTAAAAATTTAATTTATTCGGCATTCTTCTTTTACTTTTAATTCTGGCTTTTCATACTCAAAAAATACACAAATCTATCAATAATTCTGTCCATGAATCCAATGGTATTAGACCTTTTCAAAGGATAACGGACCAAACTGTCACTGACCGCTCAAGGTGTTTTACAATGGTATACTAAATTCTTTATTTGTTTTCCTCCAAACCATATTTTTTTCATAAGAACCATGCATTTTAGTATGTGAGTCATCCATCAACATTTTAATTGATCAATCTTCTCTTTAAAAAAATGTTACATACATTCAGCCTATTCACTTATTGCCTTGCCTGCTGAAAGACCGTTTTCCGTACTTCTTGTACCATGTTTTCTTTTCGTCATATTTTTTTTAGAACGCGGCAAACAGTTCAAAACACTTATTGTGTATCCGAAAGTTCTGGAAAATTCAGAAATATGCCAAGGTTTACTCATTTCAGGTATTGTTTTCTTATTATATGAATAATCAGTCTTTCAGTTTTAATATTTAAAATTTTTTGGACACTCACTTTTTTGGTTTTATATTTTATTATTATATTATCTACACTATACATAGTCATCTACATATTCTAAACTTTTTTTTTTTTTAACATTTCAACTATTTTCTTTTAAAAATGATTCGAAACCGTTTAAGATCGTTGCTTTTTTATTTTAGAACCTTATTTAAAAAAAAAAAAAAAAAATCTTTCTAACGTTGGTTATATGTCATAAGAGAGAAGAATTGTTTAGAACATGAAATTATGTCGAAAATTAGAGAGAATATGAACATTTGAAACCATTAAACAACAGAATATTACGATTTCCGAATACTTTTGACACTGAATGAACATGTAATATTACATTATTAATCGGATGTTTTTAAAAACAATGAACTTTTCGGTTATCTGGTCAGTGATTTTCCTTTATGAGAGTCTCTTTTAAAGATTTATGAGAGAAAAAGAATTCATAGTTGTAAAATATACTTAATAAATTCGAATTCCGAATACTTTTGACACTTGCTGTATATTTGTGCGTTTTATAGTTTCCGATATAAAGTTTTAAGGGTAAAATGTTTTTCATCAGAGCTAAAAAAGTGTTTGATAATGTTGGGTTGTAAAATAAGTTTAGCGTTTTTTTCTGGTGATTAAAATAAAAAGTTCAGGTTGTGTCAATCAGTTATATGTGACCCATTTTGACCTATTACATGTCGCTATCTTTCAGGTAATTTTTTAATTCCGTCCTCCCAGAACAGTTAAAGGATGACCCGAGCGCTGTGCGTCTTCCAAATCAAAATTTCCGGAGCTGAACCGAACTAACCACTTACGGACGGCGCTTCCTCCTAAAGCATCAACCCCATACACCCTGCAAATTTTTTTAACCGTCTGTGCAGAGGATTATTCTTTTCGAGAATAAAAAATCATGAAATGAAGAAAATGAATTTTCTCTTTCAATTCGAGCAAGCAAAATACCACTTAAAGATAAGGAATTTTAGTTGAAACTGATGCACAAAAGCACCTTAATTGGTCCTTTTATATGATGATGAAGTGACAATGGTTGACTGTGTATATATATGAGAGAAGTTGGTTGAGGGTGCAGTCAATTTAACACACAATTAAGAGTAAACTTAATTTATTGGTGCCTTAAGTTATCTTTAAGTGGTATTTTGCTTGCTCGAATAGGTTGCTCGAATTGGTGCCTCAAGTTATCTTTAAGTGGTATTTCGCTTGCTCGAATAGGTTGCTCGAATTGGTGCCTCAAGTTATCTTTAAGTGGTATTTTGCTTGCTCGAATAGGAAGAGAAAATTCATTTTCTTCATTTCATGATTTTTTATTCTCGAAAAGGAAAATCTGCTGCAGAGACGGTTAAATAATTAAGTTTATTCTTAATTGTGTGTTAAATTGACTGCACCCTCAACCAACTTCTCTCATATATATACACAGTCAACCATTGTCACTTCATGATGATGGTCTCAGCAAAGCCGAAGGTCTGATTAAGGCAGCTGCTGATAATAGATCCAGGCAATACTGAAGGGATACCGATAAGCAGCATCACTCCAAGATGTTTCTGGATGGACCCTGCAAAGAGAGAAGTCATACTCTACTCTCTATGGACAGGACAACCCTAAGGAGGGTAACAGGACTATACACTGGACACTGTCAACTTAATAAGCATCTCCACAATATGGGTTTGGTGGCCTCACCGACTTGCAGATTCTGCAAGAAGGAGGATGAAACTGCATTTCATTTGATATGCAGTTGCCCAGAGATTGCCAGGACACGGTTTTACCATTTTGGTGTCGACCGTATCCCTGATCCCAAGTTGCGTGAACTGATTAACCCCCACAGGTTAGTCAGATTCACCAAGGCGCTAGCCCTGTATGAACAGTAGATTGGACGGCGCACAATAAGCCTAAATTGGCTGCAGTGCATTGGATTAGCTGGCAAAAAAAAAAAAAAAAAAAAATTGTGTGTTAAATTGACTGCACCCTCAACCAACTTCTCTCATATATATACACAGTCAACCATTGTCACTTCATGATGATGGTCTCAGCAAAGCCGAAGGTCTGATTAAGGCAGCTGCTGATAATAGATCCAGGCAATACTGAAGGGATACCGATAAGCAGCATCACTCCAAGATGTTTCTGGATGGACCCTGCAAAGAGAGAAGTCATACTCTACTCTCTATGGACAGGACAACCCTAAGGAGGGTAACAGGACTATACACTGGACACTGTCAACTTAATAAGCATCTCCACAATATGGGTTTGGTGGCCTCACCGACTTGCAGATTCTGCAAGAAGGAGGATGAAACTGCATTTCATTTGATATGCAGTTGCCCAGAGATTGCCAGGACACGGTTTTACCATTTTGGTGTCGACCGTATCCCTGATCCCAAGTTGCGTGAACTGATTAACCCCCACAGGTTAGTCAGATTCACCAAGGCGCTAGCCCTGTATTAACAGTAGATTGGACGGCGCACAATAAGCCTAAATTGGCTGCAGTGCATTGGATTAGCTGGCAAAAAAAAAAAAAAAAAAAATTGTGTGTTAAATTGACTGCACCCTCAACCAACTTCTCTCATATATATACACAGTCAACCATTGTCACTTCATGATGATTTCTAACACCCAGGGGCCACTAGATAACAACCAACAACCTCTTCGCCGCAGTGCTCGATTACAAAACAGATCGTTTCTTCAACCTCCGAACGTTCGCCTTCTGCTTCTCAACATTCTTCTGATCACTTTTCACACCCGTCCACTTCAAATTCTTCGACCTCTCAACATGCATTCAGCCTCTCTAAAAATTATTCTACAACGTATCCTTCTGTAAATAGTGTTTCAGCTTTATGCAATATGCAATAATAATATCTCTCTGTGCAGTAATCTTTCCTGTTCTGTTCCTAATCCTGCTTCTCATTTCCCCTCCATCCATTTCTAATATATCGTTTTCCTCCTTAAAAATAACGTTTTCCGAACAAAAGTCGAATTTCAATAAATTTTCAAACCTCCACAAACGTCTTGCTCATAATTTAGAACATAGAATCTTTCTTCTAAAATGCCGCTCCAATTCTATTTTCCCAAAATCTATTAATCTCTGCTTAAACCACATCCCCATTTCAAAACCATTCACATCCAAATTTTCATCTGCTGCTTCTAAATTAAAAAAATTCTTACTAAACCTAAAAATCAGAGAAATTATCCAGCAGAATAGGCACCAATAAATTAAGTTTATTCTTAATTGTGTGTTAAATTGACTGTACCCTCAACCAACTTCTCTCATATGATCCTTTTATAGATTATTTAAACAATATTGACTAAGTAAACATAATTTTATTAACACATAGAGGATCAAGTTGAATTATTGAAAACTTATTTTAGAGCAAAGAAAGCCATAATGGATTCGGCTTCTTTACTTGCTGGATAGAAGGTCAGGGACAACCTCCTTTTATTTTATTTGTATTTTCCTTTCTACTACTTCATTAGTTCTCATAATTACATATTATGCTATTAGACTTTTTAATGTTCATATTTCCTGATAAATTGATGTACGATCTCCTTTATACTTAATACTTACTTTTCATTTTCTATTTTATTATTCTGTGTGGCACTGGCTTATGCTTCACTTCATGCCACTTTACCTAGTTTTGTTAACTATATTCATTTTTTTTTCTATATTTACATATTTTGATGTATTAATTATTTGTTTACTACGTTATTTTTTCTATCAATTATTATTATACTATAGAAGAGTAAATATAATTATGAATGAAGTAGTTGGAACTATCTCTTCTTTTTCTTTATATTTTTATTTATTATAACTCAAAGACAATCCTGCCCACCAGTTCTCTTTAACTCCGTTCCGCTTCCTTTCTCCGACACAGTCCGGTATCTTGGCTTCCTTCTGGACAAAAGACTAACTTGGAACCCGCATACTAGACTTAAACGACAAGAACTTAATCGACGATTTGGACAATTATACAGACTACTGAACAGAAATTCTAAATTATCTATCGAGAACAAACTGCTAATATACAAGCCAGTACTGAAACCTATCTGGACCTACGGACTTGAACTGTGGGGGACAGCCAAATTTTCTAACATCAGACGCATTCAATCGTTCCAATCAAAAGTCCTCCGAACAATAGTTAATGCTCCTTATTATGTATCCAATCAGACCTTACACCGCGACCTAAATATTCCTTTTATTTTAGACCTTATACCATTAAAATTCTTTAAATTCCATCAGAACCTTATCCATCACCCTAATCCCCTAGCTCAATCCTTATCCAGCTCCACACATCCTTACCATCCTCCTAGAAGGTTGAAACGGCAGTGGCCTCGAGACCTCTTGTAAAATGTATATTGGAGTTCTAGCATTGGCTAGATTCTCCACTCACGTGCTGTATGCTTGTGAATTGTATATAGGTATGAGTGACTTTTGTATATATTTTTATTGATTTTGTTTTGTATTTATTTATATTGTATAATTATTATATAAATTTATTGTTTTGTATATATCGTGTGAATGCAGTATGAATGTTGTACTTTATCCCTATTAAAAATGTCCTAAATTGGACAGATTGTATTATTGTTCAATAAAGAATTGTTTCTAAAAAAAAAAAAATTTATTATAACATAAATAAAACTTGATTATAACGTTTCGAGGTAATTTCTTTGCCTCATCTTCAAATCATTAATAAAATCATCTAAATTACAATTTAACATTATAAACACAACTAAATAAACAATAACAAATATTATCAACAATTCAATTATCACTTTCATATTTAAAATCTGTTTATAAAATAACTTTATTAAAATTGTACTTACTAATATTTTCATATTATATTATAATATTGGTCATATAATCGTGCACTCTTATTTACACATAGCACCTATATACGAATCATTTCGTCAATTGTTGTTAAAAAATATTCTCTATTTCAATATCACATAAAAATTGTTTCAACATTTTACTGCTAAATAAATGCATCTATGAAGCAGACTAAAGTAACCTTTCATCTAATTCTATTCTTGTACTAGTTGATGTTTTTAAATATCCACAACAAATTGTATCCAGGCTATTTTTTCTGTTCTTGTGTTTTCAATTTCACTCATTTCTTAATTTTGTATGTACACTGTATCTTGGTTTTAAACCCTTACGAAAACCTTCAAGGTGAGTGGAATCGTTGGACAGTATGTAGTTTTGTACTGTTTTATTGTTGCGATTGTGTGGTGTGGTAGGCGTAGAGGATAGAGTAATATCAACTGTAATTACTTCCTGGCCTGATTCCTAATTTATATTTATGTCAGGAGGTCCCTCATCCAACATTTTTTTAACCATCTACGGATATTGTAAGGGATGCCGCTATTAGCCAGGTTGAGTATTAATGTGTTAGTATGTCCGTGTGAAACCGTTTGTAAGCGGTTCTGATCTGTTTGTTGACTGTTAACCTCTGATGGTCTGTATGTAGAGTAATGTTTCTAACGTAGTTTATTATAATTCGGAAAGTTTTGGATTAGAAAATTAGAATTTTATGTGTGCCTTTTTTAGCTGTCCTCTATATGTGTGATTCGAAAGGCCAAATGGGTTTCAATAAGTTTGTTTAAGTATTCAGTTTCGGTTTAAGTATTCATTTTTAACGTCTTGAAAGTATTGAACATAGTAGTTTTAGCCTTTTGTTCTACGTTATCTGCCTGTTGTTTTCAAAGCACGACGCAGAAAATTCTGGGTCTTTTTACCAGTTAAGAAGGAAAGGGTAATGAACAATTTCTGATCGTAAGAACATTTCTTTTACCTTCAGTTACCTATGTATAAAGTAAGGCAAAATATTGCGATCAACGGGAAGACGCTTTTTAGGTTCCACTGAGACCAAATAAAAAAGTCATGGAAAAGGTGGTAAGTCTAGCACAAAAACTAAAATTCGTTAAACAATAAATACGCATTCTGATTGAAATACTCTCTCAGGGCTTAAATGCCGATATTTTTTTTAGCAATGCTAACAAGCTGAAATAGTTAATTCATTCTAATTTACAATATTTAAGGTACTTTGGAGTAAGAGAATTTACAGTATTGACATGTAAGCTATGTCAGTCTATTTCAAACCTACAATATATGACATTAAAAACCATTAAATAACGGAAGTTCAACTTTATACCATGTATTTTACGCCTTTTAACGATTTTCTCAAACATGGTTCTATCGAAACTCAATGTAATCAATTCTTTTACGGTTTTTCATCTCTAGCCGCAATAGAAAATTTCTAAGTTGATTATAACAATTGAGGTGAGTGAATGCCGTGTGTCTGCACTAGATTTTTTCTCTCGATGTTCGTGTTTATACTTAATGTTACTGTACTAATGATTCTGTTCCGAGTTCTAGTATATGCAGAAGGGCTGGACCCTTCAAGATATTTGCTTCTGGAATCTGTTCATTTAAGTCAGTAATCTATAAACACCTAAGCCCTTCCCGTAGCCATATCCTTTTGCATCCGCCGTTGAGAGGACGTCCTCGGAGGTTGGTCCCTCTGGAGGTGGCCGACCGGAGCGATGCGTTTGACCTTTCCTTTCATCCAGAGTAGCCATTCTATTTAGGCTATCTTTAGCGCCATTGTCCCAGTGGCCACAGCATCTTCGAACCCACTATCTGGATCACACCACATCCTCAGGTCGTATTACCGCTTAATAAACTTCAATTGCCCTATTTACTCTTAGATTACGGTGAATATTCAAATAATTAGATAACATTTTCAAAGATTCCTTTCTCTCAATGTTGCATAATTCTAGAGGACCTTATGTTGAGTTTATTATGTTTACTTTGTTTGTATATCTCTCGACGGATAAACTAACATTGCCTTTCCTTGAAATTATTTCATATGTAGCATTATTACATCGTCAGTTTTTGTCGGCGCCTTCCCACCAATTATGCTATTATTTTTAGAAAAAAAGTGTTGACAGGATGTCGTGTTCATAATAGCTTTGTAGAGACATGAAGCTAACCAACATTATTCATTAGTTCGAAAATATTTTAAAAGATATGCTTATCTAATAAAAATTATGAAAAATAAGTATATATTTTCAAGATAAAAAAATTACTGCCATTTTTTGATTTGTTCAATTCGATTCTTATATTTTCTAAAAATCTATTGTTGATATTTATAACTGCATATAACACGCCTTGTAAATATCCTTAAAAAAACCGAGACTTAAATCTGACTTGTATAGAAACTGCCCATTGGCAACACTCAAAGAATCTTCTAAACTTGGAGGTATCGGGTCATCTTCTAATCACGCCCCTCGGAGGATTATCAGGAAATGAAGAGGAAGAAAGGATTGAAACGTTGTAAGTTAGAGTGAGAATGGAGTTTGTCATGGAAAGATTGATACATGGTTCGGCCAAATCAGCAATGGAACATTAAGTTCCTTATGGATGAGTTTATTCGTGACAAGTTTGGAGCGTTGGAGGTTTTACGAAGGATTTTGAATTGTAACGATTGGATTTGAGAGGAATTCTAGTAATTCTCATAATTTTAATTTATATATTTTATTTATTCAGATATTTCTATTTAGAATAGAATAGAATAGAAAAAAAACTTTATTCTGGGACAAGTCCCTTGAGAATAACAATTATGAACAAAATAATAAATTATAACTGGCCAAAAACAATATACAACTACAATTAAATATACAATAATGAAAATAAGAAAAAATGGTCAGAGTACCATCTCTATTTACAATTTCAAGAAATAAATAAATAAGAATAAACATAAAATGTAACTTTTCACATCTCATTAAAGTAAGTGCATTAAAATCAATTCACTTACATAAGTTGGCATAATACAAATTAGCTAACATCTGTCTGAAGAGAAAGGAAGTATCGAAATAGGAGGGATTTAAAAGATGATAGGGAAGGAGCATGACGGATGTTTGAAGGGAGAGTATTCCACAAGGCAGTGGAACGGACTAAAAAAGAGCAGTCATATTTTTTGCTTCTATGGAAAGGAGTGTGGAGGTCAGACAGACGGGATCTTGTTTCCTGGTAATGGTTGAGGATTTAAATATCAGAAGGTTGTAGACATAAAATGGATGGTGGGAGCTTATGATTTGATAAAGGAATGATCCAAGGAAATATTGTCTTCGAAAGGTTGGGGTTAACCACTTTAACTCGTAGTAGAGGTGGGATACATGGGACCGTCTCGAGGTACCGAACACAAATCTTAAGAAGCAATTCATAATCCTTCTCAATCTGCCCTCGAGCACCTTCGAGAGGCCGCCATATGCCACACAACCATAGTCAAAGTGGGGAAAAATGAGTGATGAAACTAGGAGTTTACGGGTAGTTTGTGGTAGGAGCTGGCGGGATCGGTGGAATAATTTCAAGGTACTAATTGATCGACGGGAAATTTGAGTTTCCAGGATAGGTTTTGGTCGATGATGATGCCAAGATTTTTAACAGAGGAACTAAAAACAATAGGATGATCATTAAGCAAAAGCGGAGGAAGGGTGGTGATAGATCGGAGGAGGGATTTGGAACCAATAAGGATGGCCTGAGTTTTTGTAGGATTAAGCCTCAAGTTATTCATGTTTGCCCAGGCACTGATTCCATCTAGGTCATTCCTGAATACTGGCAAATGCTACAGATAAAATCGGAGGGTGGGAAGGATAAATAGATTTGGAGGTCGTCAGCATACAGGTGGTAGGAACAGCGGTGGATTGAATTAGGAAGGTCATTGATGTAAGTATTGAACAGAAGGGCGAAATACTCGAGCCTTGGGCAACGCCTGAGGTTAGGGCAAGGAAATCAGATTAGGAATGACAACCGCTTGAGTGCGGTTGGAAAGAAAGGATTGAAACCATCGAACTGAACTGCTTCTAGAATATTTATAGAATAATAGAAATATTTTGGAGAAAAGGAAACAAAAGTAACGTCTTTCACACACGTATACTTACGTACAATATTTACAGTCAGGTAGTGGAACACCAAGCCAAATACGGGAAACGCAGGATTCAAGAGATCCTAGGGCTTCCCTCTTCGAATTTTCACATTACTTATTTGATTTTATCTTCCACAGAAAAAAAAACAAGGAATATGGAACTTTTTTTCACGTAGAAATGCATTTGAATGACGGATATGCCATTATCCCCAGATCTTGGACGTTTTGCAGTTTTCATTGAACTTGACATATCTGGTTGTGGCTAGTTTTCCGTTCACAAGTCCTTGGCTTTTCTCCTAGACTGCTGGGTCGATTTTTTTTCTTTTAACTCAGAATTCATTTTTGCCATATCGCGGAACACAACATTACCATAAGCCAAATTTAGTGTCAGATTAGAGAATTCGTACGTCCTTACGCCATTTATATAGAAAAAGGAAAAATGTGAAGTGTTTTGAGAACGTTTTACTGAATGCTAATAATAATATTTTTAAAAAAGCAGAAAACATAATAATACATTTATTTTTCTTTCGTAAGTAATTGTTTTGAAATAATGATCCGTAGAGTAATAAGTTATTTTTATCTCATTACTTATAATATTATTTTTATATCTGAAAATGTCCCACATATTGACAAATTAATAATTCTGTGAGGTTATAATTCATTCTTTCTGATGGGAATTAAAAAAAAAAAAAAAAGTTTTTTTTATATTATTAATTTTAATTTTCTTTAAAAACAATTACTAAAATATTATATTTGATAAGAATTTTTTTTTTTTTTAATATAATATCTTTATATTAAATGAAAAACTGATTTTAGGGGCGCGCAATGGCTGACGCGCGTGAACCGTTAGCGTGTTGCCCAACCTGATAATAGAATTTGAAATGTGGGTACCGGAGGTGCTTTTGTATCGGTATCAATCCCCCTTTCTCACCCCCAGGCCTGAGAAACCCCCATATAACTACAAGCGAATAGAGGAAAAAGATTTGTGATCAGGGGTTGACAAATGTTAGATTGTTTGTTTATTTATTTAACGTCACTTTATGCTACTATGGCTAATCGGACGATGCTACAGTGGGAGTTCTAATTTTCCATCTAGGTTTAATTAGGATAGGATCTTTAACGAGTACCTGACATCGAACAGGCTCGAGACTACCTTTTTATCTACTCTCCGTAAGGACGGCATAACTAAGGATTTTCTTATCCCATAAAAAAGTCCTAGGACCATCTGCGGGTAATGAGAAACTAGTTGTAAATCGTGGGTCAGCTCGCGAATTTTGTATTTTTTGCATATGCATATTGCATTGAATCGCATATGTATGTTAACGTTTGTCGTTAAAAGAACTAAATGCCTTAAAATAAGAGAAAATGCGAATTTAATCTGAACTAATTGTATTCTAAAAGGTACGGTGCAGTGTTTCTCTATCTAGATACAGCCAGACAGCCAGTAGTAGATGATAGATCCGCTGATTGAGGCAGACTATACCGACTAATCCTGCCATGCCTGGCCTAGACCAATAGACCTACACTCAACTAGGAGGTACAATGATGATCAATACATCTATACGTCCTTGCATAGCCAGCAAGGCAACCTATCTCATAACTGGGACTGTATATTACCGACAGTCTGGCTGATCCAACACAGGATTAAGATTTTAACAAGAAATCATTAACTTCCGCGTGGATATTAAAATTTACCTAATATAAGTTAAAAACATTATATTTTATTATTTTATCTATCTTTTATTATTATTTTATATATAACTCTGTTATAATATTTTTAAAAACGCTTTCAATTGTTACACAATGATTTATTATTTCCAACTGTGTTTATTATTAGGGTATATCTGTTCGTAGGCGATTGACTAATATGAAAAGCAATAAATAATTCAACTGAAAATGGCCAAATCACCGCTGCTTATTCATAACGCTATATCTGAATCGATTTTAATGATTATTTTTCGTTTTATGTTTTTATTTATTTGTTATTTCGGACAAACGGATTTTTTGTCCATTCGTTATTTGGGTGCTTATTATTATAAGCCCCTAAATTTAGAGGGAAGGTAATTTTCTTCTTTTTTTTGGTCAATTACAATGTTTTATTACTGAAAATTATTATTATTATTATTTATTTACAATTGTTTTTCTCCAAATTGCTATTTGCCATCTGTATACAAAAAATTTTGTAAAACCGAAAAGTACTTAACCTTCAAGGCATCTATAGGCCTCCGCGGATTGGTGGTGGATTCAAGTGTTTGGGCTGATGGGTTCATGTTGTAAGTCAGTCTTTCGTGAATTTTTTTATAATATTCTGTGGCTGTATCTGAAACTGTAAGTATGTCCAAGTCCTTGTGAAGTAATTCGTTGGTTACATAAAACGGTGAATCCACGATTTTTCTTAATATATTCGATTAGAGGGACTGAATTATTTAGATGTTAGAGGTTTTGGCAGATCCCCTTAGCTCTATTCCGTATGTCCATGTATATATTTGTATTGGGTTGTGTCACATGAAATGTCCGTTTTTAAGGTAAAGGATTTTTATTAAAAATACGATATGAAAACAAGATAATTGTATTCGAAGTATTTACTTTCTTTTTCTACACATTTTTCCAAACGTGACACCAATTTTTTTTATCCCCGAACTGAAAAGTCTGAGCTTTGAAGTGAAACAAAATCTGAAAACGCACTTTTCACTTTATCATCATTTTCAAAAAGTTTTCTTTTGACGAAGTTGTCTAAAGTCCTGAACAGGTGGTAATCTGTTGGAGATAAGTCGGGAGAATATGTTGGGTGCGAAAGAACTTCGTAGCCCAGTTCTTTCAATTTTTCCACGGTATGTTTTGAAACATGGGGTTTTGTTGCCGCTCAGTGAGATCATGAGGTACCCATGTATCGAGCTTTTTTACTTTCCCAATACACTTTTAATGTCTGGAAACGGTAGATGCACTTGCATTTAGTTGTGCTGACAGTTCTTTAACTGTTTGGTAGGGGTTTCCTTGTACTGTATGTTTGAGGACATCGTTGTCTATTACGGACGAAGGTCATCCTCGGGGCAAGTTTTCCAAGTCGGTATCCCCAGCTGGAAACTTAGCAAACCAACGGCGAATGGTCCGTTCATTAACACTCCCTTCCCCAAACGCCTTGCAAATATTTCTAGCGGCCTCAGCTACTGAATGGCCGAGTTTAAACTCGTACAAAAATATTACTCGAAAATCGCGTGTTTTCATGTTCATATTTGAAGGTATACTAAAAAGTGGGTAATTGATTTGGAAGCTAATGTTTATAATACAAAAGTAGATGATTAGTAACTGTTTACTTAAATTATGTAAACATTCGGAAGAATACACCTGAGACCTGAAAAATCCTTTATGTATTTCAGAAACTATAAAAACGGACATTTCATGTGAAACAACCCAATATACGTACAGTCCCAAATATCGTATGTTGGAATAGGTTCATCCTCGAAATATACCGATGTACATTCACCATGAATGAGCGTGAAAAGGATAAATAAACTCTTAGATTTATTCGTTTTCACTTTCCATCTTTTTCATCCAACTGGATAAATCAAAGCGGTTTTGCAACATGAAGGATGCCCTGGGTTATAAACCAAAACCCAAAAAATTGAACGTGGTTCCATGGAAACCTGTACAAAAAAAAGCGATACGGAATCCAGTATGCTTCAATGTATTGGTCATATATTGAAAATATAATACTGGTCAATTACGGTTTAGCTTTCGTGTTGTGGGAAATCTAATCACTTTTCAAATGAATACTTATTATTTTTTTAAGAGATTTAGAATTATTGTGTTATTCGATTAAATTTTTTTTAAATGTTCTAGAATTTTAAAAAAATTCTTTTTCGAGGTGTGAACGATTTTTTTTTTAACCCAAGCTTTTAGCATATTTAAACAGTAAAGGGAATATCCAGAAAAAAAATCAGATTCATAACCATATTCATTGTTGTGATTCTGCGATGTCCAGCAATATCTGTTGAATGGTATTTCCTTGTATACATAAACGAATAATAATTGATTTAAAAATGTAGTTGCATCTATAGTAATGGGCTTTATTGAAAAAGTTGACATGATCCATAGATCTTGGCCGTTTTTTTTACTTGCGTTGAATCTGAACTTTTGATAATGGTCTCGAGCCTTGGGCTATAGATATAAGTTCGTAGCAGGAGAATGTCTTCTGAATATATATATATATATATATATATATATATATATATATATATATATATATATAAAATTAATTTAGCACTTATCCTAGAAATTTATGACTATTTGCAGGGAGAGTTATTGGTCTTCTGATACTGTTTGAACACGTTGCCTAGCCACACTAAACTGCTCACGTGGTGGATTTGTGCTCGTATAACGTCAACCCACTTTTTTAAGTGACTTTTCTTGTTGTCTTTCCTTATAAGAAAATTTTGAAAACACATTCGTATGGAAACAAAGGTGTCCATTTCAATGTCAATGGCAACCGAAGATTATAGGTATCGCGTCATTTCTGACCTCCTATAAAAGTAACGTATTATCAGGTAGTTTTGGACGTATGGATTTTTTTTTAGCTCCGAAGCATTATCTACCGTTAATGACCGCTTCCTTTTACAGTTTTTACCAAAAAAAAAAAAAGAAATATATATCTATGGGTAGGTAAAAGTAGTAAATAAAAGAGAAAGTGTCATACTAGGTGTCAAATTTTCATGCAAAAACAAAACAAACTATATAGATATCTCTCCGACTAAAAGCGATGATATACAAAACAATTCTTCGTCCGTCTCTGTTGTATGGCTCACAACCCTTTCCACACGTAGCGAAATCAACGGAAAATAATGTCCAGGCATTTCCAAACGGCATTCTAAGAAGAATCGCAAAAGAAACGATATTCCAAAGAGTAAAAACAAAGAAATTACATGAAGATATGAAAATACCAACAATCAAAAAAAGTATGAGTGAGAGGACTTTAAAGTTTTTCGAATCAACGAAATTTGTAAATAAACCTATATTTAATCAACTGAAACCCCCAGGAATACCTCAGCGATGGCAGAAACTCAACAAATAAATAAATTAGTTTAGGTTTTAGTTGTAAGGCCGAAACAAACAAGAAAGTGAGCCCCATCATCTTAATTATTATTCATAATGTTATTACTCTCCAGAAGTTACGTTAAAGAGTTGCAACTCCTTAAAATGCACGATTGCAGAAAAAGGAAAACTTACCAGCATTGCAGGAGCTTAAAAAAACACAAATTTTTAAATAAAAAAATTATTGACTATGTGCTAACATTCTGTTTTAATTTTTTTTTTAATGAATATCGTATGATGGATAATTAAAAACAAAAATATTTTTAAATTTATTCAACGTTTAACACATATATATATATATATATATATATATATATATATATATATATGTAGTGAGTTTAATCGAAATCATTAAAGTTATACGGGGTCAACCATAGCGTGGTTGCTAGCATAACAGCTTTTTATGCCAAAGGTCGCGGGTTCAAACCTGCGGGTGGCCCTAGGATTTTTTAATAGGAGTAAAAAATCCTTAGTTGTGCCGTCCTTCGGAGGGGACGTTAAAAGGATGTCCCGAGCCTGTGCGATGTCAGGTACTCGTTAAAGATCCCTATCCTAATAAAACCTGGATAGGCAAAATTTAGGACTCCCACTGTAGCATCGTCCGATTAGCCATAGTAACATAAAGTGACGTTAAACGAATAAACAAACATTAAAGTTATACATTATCATTATCAAACATTTTTGAGAAAATCGTAAAAATATTCCAGCTGCATGTTATAAATTAGCTCTTCTGGTTCAATGGTTTGTTGAAAAACTGCTGAAAATAAAAAAAATGGCATATATGCTTCTGAAATAAGAATTGAGTTGATGTTTTCAAGCTAGACTTAACACAAAAAAATACACACAACCCATCTTGCTGTACTTGGTCATTTGAACTAAAATGTGCATTTCCCGTGAAAAATCGTATTTAAACATATATATATATATATATATATATTTATTTATTTATTTATTTATGTATATGTTCAAGCCATAAAACAAAAATGGTATCATGAAATAGAGGAAGACTTAAGGCTGTTAGAGATCAATAAGCAAATGATAGGAGACACAAAGGAATTCAAGAACAAAATTAGGAACACAAAATTTGTTGTAAACGAGAAGAGGAAGACAGGAGCATTGTGGACTGAACAAAGGAAGCAGGAGCACGGCCAAAGTAGGAAGAGATTTTGGGAAGAGAGGAGAAAAGGAGGCAAAGGATTGAAAATTGTGTCATCGTGAGATATTCGGGTTCAAACACTGTCCATAAGGGCAAAAATGATAGGAATGGAGAATATATATAATATATTATAATATATATATATATATATATATAAACCTGTACCTCTACAACCCATGAAGGGTCTTGGGCTCAGTACATTTTAGAGATTCGTACTATTTCCAGGCCAACGGCCGTGCAATGAGGTGACTGGGCCGAGATCTACTTTCGTAATTTTTAATTCCTTTAGTAAAAGGAACAGTTAACTCTAGTAAATCATTTTACTGCCAACTATTCTGTTGTAGATAAAAATCATTTAATTTTTTTTTTTTTTAAACTCCAATGAAAATTAATTTTGAATCATTGAGATCAAAACCTCACCATTAGCTCACTCACTGAGCCGACCAAAATGACCTTCAGATTTGTGCTCCGCAGAGCGCATCATGTTTAGACATTTATCTTGTCATTTCGATGACTCAATCTATGTATGTTCTCTCCTAGACCTAGCTTTCATGAAACTTATTCTGTTGGATTTTAATTATTGTTTATACTAAATCACATTATTATTGCTTATTATGTATTATTAAATGTTGTTTATAAATTAAATATGGATATTTAAAAAATATGTATATTAATTTCGATTCAATACAGTTAACTAAATAATGAATTGAAAATGATCATTGTATGTTTAGAATTTTTTGCTACCTGTCAGTTTAAAAAATAAACGCCGAACTGTTCTACGTCGTTTTCATGGATTGTGAGTTTAAGAGCTTCGATAAATGATTGGCACTAAACTAGTGTAAACTGACTGATTATGGTGATTTTACAGTATTTATCGAGTTATGGAATGTTTTATGTCGACATTCCAACCTTGGTTAAAAGCAGCTGGATAACGAAATAAGTTCCGGAAATTGTTTTGTGTTGAAAATGTTTAGATTTTTGTAAATATTTACTGATTTTTATTATTAGTGAATATTTATTTTTTTTAATTTATATTTTTCGTCACCTTTTGTGTTGTTGACATTAGGCTAAGTATTAATTAAGACATACAGTGAAAAAAAATATATATATATATATATATATATATTATTTAAAAAATTAATTTATATCTCAATGATGCCTGCCAAAACTTTTTTTTTACCTCAATAATGTTTTATTCATATCTATCATTTAGTTGAAAAACAGTGAATGCGATGGGTTAGGGGACATTATTTTAGACCTAATAAACGTTTAGTATTAGTGCACAGTGAAACTTAAAAACACTCGTTTTTTTTTTTTTAAAGATAATAAGATTTAATAAGCTAAATGTTTAAAGGCTAAAAATTGTCGTGTAATTACGGATATGCCTTCATCTACTGGTTGCTATTGTTTATTGGATATGCATAAATAAAGATTTAGTACTTAATAATAATTATTGTTATTCGTTGTGCATATAAATTGTTGGTAGACTATCTGGTTGACCGATAGCAAAAATATTTGTAATTGGTGTTGGTTTGGATTTTGAGGCGGAAACAACCCATCTACGTTTTTATTTTATTTATTTATTGTAGTATATAATATATATACATATATATATATATATATATATATATATATATATATATATATATATATATATATATATATATATATGTACGTGTGTGTGTATTTATATTATTGCTATTATTTTTATATTTATGTATAATCCTATATTTTATTGAACAACTGCCTTGAGAAAGCTTAGCTACGATTTTATATTATGTTCGTCATTGCTTAATAAGATTTCTGAATCGGGTCTTATTCCTGATATGTTTAGATATGTCAGTTAAAAAGGACATTCCTGTAATATATTTCTGATATCAAGTAGATTGTTGTAATATTGGCTCTTTGGGGGTGGCTGTGGTATGATGTAGAAGTGTCAAGCTAGTACGGTCTTTCTTCAACCTACCTTGGTTGACTTCTTAACTGCAGCTTGAGCGATTGGAGCTTCATGGCTTTACTGGTGTTTTGGTGGTTTTAAATTTGCTATGAGGGCTTTCGTCCCACATGGATCGCCATTGATCTGCCATTTCCTTTCTAAGAGTTATTTGTAGTGTAGTTACTCTTAAACAAAGGTAATGTACATGTAAACGAAACAAGGAATTAAATTTTCGCGAGCCATGGGTTGTAGCTGATTATAATTTATTTTTTTCTTACTTTAATTATTTATAGATAATTGTTTAGTTGTATATGATCAGTATGCAGGAAGAACTGTATATGTTAACAGACCCACAGCCCGTTCCGGATATTCGGAGGACATGCGTTGTCTGAATTCAAATCGTATCGGAAGTTGACTAGCATCACTTACATCATTTGATATTTTTTATCAATTAATATCCATTATCGGATATATTTCTGATTATTTACAAATCATTCTATTGCATCATGATCTGTTAAACAGTGTCATATATTTAGGGACCAGCAGCTGATTATCCTCTTCCGGTTGTTGAGTCCGTGCAATGCGGAATTCGAATTGGGAGCGTCACTTGCATTCAAATGGCGTCGGAAGTGTCGTGTCGATTCTTTGGAACTCTTTTATCTCGTCCGTCGAGTTCGCTTTACTCGACCTTCCGATGCGGAACTTTCGGAACTCATCTTCTACACTACGACGCTTTTATATTTGTCTTGTTTGCTACATATGATAAGTCTTCAATCTGATCGGAATTATAAGAAGGGCTTGGGTTCAATAGTTACTTTTTCTATGCCAACGTCTATGTAAGGAAGATATTTATTCATGATCGGACTCAAAACCATGTTCTCCCACTTTTACTATTGGGTTTTTTCACATGAAATGTGCGTTTTAATAGTTTCTGAAATACATAAAGGGTTTTGCAGGTCTCTGTTGTTTTCTTCCGAATGTTTACATATTTAAAGTAAACAGTTACTAATCCTCTACCTTTGTATTATAAACACTAGCTTCCCAATGAATTACCCACTTTTTAGTATACCTCCTTATATGAACATGGAAACACGCGATTTTTGAGTAATATTTTTGTACGAGTTTAATCTCGGCAATTCAGCAGCTGAGAAATATTTGTAAGGCGTTTGGGGAAGGGAGTGTTAATGAACGGAGCATTCGCCGCTGGTTTGCTAAGTTTTCAGCTGGGGATACCCACTTGGAAAACTTGCCCCGAGGAAGACCTCCGTCCGTAATAGACAACGATGTCCTCAAACATACAGTAGAAGGAAGCCCATACCAAACAGTTAAAGGACTCTCAGCACAACTAAATGCAAGTGCATCTACCGTTTCCAGACATTTAATGTGTATTGGGAAAGTAAAAGAGCTCGATACATGGGTGCCTCATGATCTCACTGAGCGGCAGCAAGACCCCATGTTTCAAAACATGCCGTGCAAAAATTGAAAGAACTGGGCTACGAAGTTCTTCCGCACCCACCATATTCTCCCGACTTTTCTCCAACAGATTGCCACCTGTTCAGGAATTTAGACAACTTCGTCAAAGGAAAACTTTTTGAAAATGATGATCAAGTGAAAAGTGCGTTTTCAGATTTTGTTTCACTTCAGAGCTCAGAGTTTTTCAGTTCGGGGATAAAAAAGTTGGTGTCACGTTGGGAAAAATATGTAGAAAAAGAAGGTAAATACTTCGAATAAAATTATCTTGTTTTCATATCGTATTTTTAATAAAAATCCTTTACCTTGAAAACGGACGTTTCACGTGACACAACCCAATAATTTACAGGATGTTACATTAGACCGCTGTTTATTTTCACTTATCTTATAATAATAATTTATTTCGTTTCTAAATTTGTTTAAAAGTTCTTAAATTGATATGAATAACGGAGGTCAGTGAAAGTCTTATTGCACCATATTTTTACTTTCACTTACTTTATGTAGTCAGGGGAATTATTGTGATAGTGAAAATTTTGGAATTCAAGTTTTCAATGGAAATACAAGGTTTAGAGTACGCTGAGTATAAATTACCACGTCGCGCGAAAAAGTCTGAAAGTGTTTTTGTGAGTGTTGAAGTCAAGCACGAAAACGAAAAGATATGCGAAACTAAAATTTCATATTAAAGACATGCAGACTCCAAGACATACATACCTACATCCGGAATGTTACAGAAACGTTTTCATCAAAATTAGCTAATCAGAAGAGCCATTTTATACCTTTTGAAGATTTTTTACAAATATGGCTTTATAGCTTTTGATTAAAATCGCTATATCGATGTAAAATTTAATGAGCTTTAATATCCAATAGGTTTCATTCTGATTGTAATACTCTTGACAGAACCGATATTTCAAATTCTTCTTCCTCTAACTGAAATTTTATAGATTCAAAAAATTAACCATATCATCTTGCTAGCATTGATAAAATATGTATGTTGAACGAATTCGATATCTAACTAAAGGAGAAAAGAGCAAAAATATGTGTTGAAAAAAAAACTAATATAGACGTATAATATACCGTTGGAAAGATAAAGATTGTAGAAAAAAATATTTTGTTATAAACGAGAAGGTAAAAGTTAATGAATGGAGAGTGATAAAAAGATAGAACTAACTGATTATATCAGATACTAATATAATAGATTATTTAACTAAACATACGTTTCTATCGAAACTCAACTTGATTAATTCTTTAACCTTTTTTTATATCGAACTCTATTTAAAAATACTTTTTTTATTATTATTTACTGAGGTTCACAACTTTATTAGTTAATAAGTCTGGTTAAGTAATAATAATAATAGGCTTACTGAATCCGAAGGTTCGATGCCGATACCACCAAACTCCGCCTGAACAGACTCGACCAATGTTCACCGCTCAAGCCCAAGCCACCGAGATCAGCTTTAACGCAACCCTCCCATCGACGTTTCGGTACAGCTAGTTAATTAGCTGTCAGATAATAAAACATGCAAAATATATGAAGAGAAAATGTCCATTGGCATCACTCCACTTGGTAATCTAAACTAGAAGGTCTCGAGGCCATCTTCTTTTCAGACGCCTCGGAGGATGGCCAGGGATATAATAGAAAGCAAGGATTGAAACTAGTGGGTTAGGGTGGGAGTGGAGTTTGTCATGGAAGGATTGATACCTGGTTCGGGCCAAATCAGCAACGTATGGGATGTTAAGGTCTTTATGGATGAGTTTATTCGTGACAAAGTAAGGAGCATTCAGGATTTTTCTTAGGATTTTGGATTGTATGGATTGAATACGGGAAGAATTTGATAGTTTAGTAGAGCCCCGAAGCTCAACTCCGTAATTAATTTTAAGAACGTAAAAGTCGTGTGTTACCAACTTTTTTTCTAATTTCCAAAAATTAGTCAATAATTATAATATATGTAATTCCACAAACACTTTGTTATTATTGAAGATAGAGAAAAACCAGTTATATCATAATATAGTTAGTGATTTGGGAATAATAAACCATTGTGCAATAATTTGCAGTGTCTTTAATTTTGCGTGCAACGTGATATTCAGGAATAAATACTTCCTTCCAAATAAACTCCGAGTTAAAGAAACAGTTATAGACTTTTCCGCTGAGAAGCTCAACCCCAGATTAAGGTCAAGGCTTACAGTCCTAAACCTATTGGCTTATAGTTTTAGATATAGCTCCTTTTCCAGTCAATTAGTTGCTCAGTTTTCCCGTTACACGAAGTTATCGCTATCGGTATTGGCGTCATTGAGTCCCACTGAATGTTTGATCTGTTTACATTGAAGACGATATTAGTTGTATCATTGAAAGTAACCTTGATAGCAATACCTGATAATTTCCTTTGTTGATACTTCCATTGAACAACTGACCCAATTTTTTGTATCGCTAATTGCTACTCGTACATAGGGTTTTAGAATCAGCATTAAGTGATCGTTCTACCTACTAACTATGCATATTTCAAGGAGTAGGACATTCTTTAGTAATTAATTATATTTTAAATAGTAATTTACTATGTATATTTGTATTATTAATTGTATTAATGGAAAATTTCAACTGAACCAAAAAATTCAAATAATTCCTGTCTGGAAATTTGAGGTTACTCGTTTCTAGTTAAGTGCATTTGGTTTCTCAATGGCGGACGAGTTAAAAGTTGTAAGCCAATAAATCTGTTGTTTAAAAAGATAGAAAAAATGGTTTGGAATAAGAACATCAAGAATTATAAAAGAGACATGGTACTTGATTAAATATGTCATACTATTATATAATCTTTAATATGATAACAAAAGCTACTTAAAGCTTCTACTAGAAACTGGGTGTCTACGCGAAAATTTAGATATCTTAGTTTTCCCTTGAAGTGCTATTCACCCCCTGTGGCAACACTGGTTACCAGTAACTTTCCCTGGCAACACTGGTACCTCCCAGTAACCTTCCAATATTATTAGATTGTATCATTAATTAAAAATATAAGTGTGTGTCATTAGTTTCTGTGCATTATTATTTATGAATTATACATTCATTCAATAGCTTTCCAGATATAACAAGAAACACATTAGTTGGCGACGAGGTGAACAAGTAATTTCTTTTTTCAAATAATTTTTTTTTAATTTCGAAATTGTGAGTTTTTCTGTTTTGTTTTTCTCCCTTCTGAACTTTATTTTATATCAGTCTCAATGGATACGGAGCAATTTAAATTACTTCTGGCTGCAATTCAAGAGTCACAAAAGGAGATGATCTACGAAATCGCTTCTAAGCTTCAACATCCTGAGCAGAAAGCAGGTAGTACTTTTTCCAGTATACAACCTTTTGAAAATTATGTATCAAATAGAGAAAAGTTTTTCCTGTTACCTTGAACGTTTTGAAAATTATTACACAATGAAAGGCATCACAGATAAAACACAAATTTCACAACTTTTATGTGTTAGCATTGGTTCGGAACACTATAATAAACTTGCAGCTTTTTTAGGCCCAGAAAAACCAGTAAAATCCCATCCTCGTCGCCAACTAATGTGTTTCTTGTTATATCTGGAAAGCTATTGAATGAATGTATAATTCATAAATAATAATGCACAGAAACTAATGACACACACTTATATTTTTAATTAATGATACAATCTAATAATATTGGAAGGTTACTGGGAGGTACCAGTGTTGCCAGGGAAAGTTACTGGTAACCAGTGCTCTAGCTATAATTTTCGGTGTGGTTCATTTTTACAATTACTTGTACGGAAAACACTTTGATCTTGTGACGGATAACGAGCCTTTGTGCAGGATATTTCATCACCGTAAACCCCTTCCACAAATGACATCTGCACGTTTGCTTAGGTATGCATCATTCCTTTCCGGGTTCGATTGTGCTGTGAAGTGTAAAAAAGGTAGAGACAATCAAAACGTTGATTGCCTATCTCGGGCCCCACTTCGGAAATCGAGTCCCTCATCTGATGAATTCTTGGGTGAAGAAGTAAACCAAGTGTGTTCTGACACACTTTTCCAGATTTCCAGTACAATGATAACAGCTGATAATATCAAGAACAAAACCGCTCTAGATCCCGAACTTATTAAAATCATCAATGATTTAAAGTTTAGAACACAAGATTCAGAGTATACGTTAGTAGATAATATCGTTTTCCGCCAAGATCGAGTTTTTGTCCCATACTCCTTACGTTCCACTATTCTAGAAGAGCTTCATCAGACTCATCTGGGAATAACCAAAATGAAGCAGTTAGCTCGCCGGTATGTATATTGGCCAAACATTGATAGAGATATCGAACAAATGGTCAAAAGCTGTGAAGGGTGCGCTCTAACGAGAACTAACCCTCCAAAAGTTCCAGTCCATCCTTGGGATCCTCCACAAGATAATTGGGAAAGGATACACCTGGACTATGCTGGTCCATTCTTAAATCGGTTTTATCTCGTGGTTGTGGATGCCAAGTCCAAGTGGGCCGAAATAAAAATCAGCAAGGAGGCCCCTACTAGTTCTTCGACCATTTTTATGTTGGAAACCATCTTCGCTTCGCATGGATATCCTCAAATATTGGTTTCCGACAATGCATCGATCTTCCAGAGTGAGGAATTTTCGAAATACTGCTTAACTAATGGAATATTTCAAAAGTTCATAGCACCCGGACATCCTGCCACAAATGGTCTAGCCGAACGAAATATTCAAACCTTAAAACATAGGCTCAATTCTGCGGCTAATGACCCGGGTTCCATAGAAGAAAAAGTACAAAATATCTTATTCCGTTACCGAGCAACACCGCTTGCTTCCGGAAAATCTCCAGCAGAGCTATACTTACACCGACAGCTGAGAATCCGCTTAAATTCTATTCCCATATAAACCTCAGCCTTCACAAATCCGTACTAATAAGTGCCGTTCTTTTTTAGTGGGAGAGAGAATTCAAGCTCGATTGTATACGAATAATAGAGAAGTTTGGGAATTTGGAGAAGTACAAAAGAAGCTGGGTTCTCGTCATTACCTAGTAACACTAGATTCAGGAAGATCGTTGAAGCGACATGTCAACCAGCTTCGAAATACAATGGTCCACAAAACTAGGAAGAAAACCACGTTCGGGCCATCTCAATCATATGACATCCCCAGGATTCCAACTCAAACTTCGACGATCCCTACCAGGAGTTCCGCTCCAGAGGTCCTGACGACGCCAGAGGAAGGTACAGCAGATACCGGACAACAGCCGGTCGCTCAACAAGACGGCAACACCGGCCGTCCTAAAAGAGTTCGTCGGCCTCCATCACGCTACAAGGATTTCATAATGAACGACTAACCATTATATATAAACGAAATGTAAATTTCATAAGTGGGGGAAGAACTGTGGCAACACTGGTTACCAGTAACTTTCCCTGGCAACACTGGTACCTCCCAGTAACCTTCCAATATTATTAGATTGTATCATTAATTAAAAATATAAGTGTGTGTCATTAGTTTCTGTGCATTATTATTTATGAATTATACATTCATTCAATAGCTTTCCAGATATAACAAGAAACACATTACCCCCCCCCCCCAAAAAAAAAAATAAATAAATCAAAAGGTTTTTGGCATTCTAATCATGAAATAGCCTATCTCAATTGTATCTCAGCCTTGCCTTATCATTTATACTATCATATTATAATAGTGTCTGATATCTTTACTAATGGCAAAAATAGGTTTTTTATGGATGTATAGGCTTAAAAATATATATATCAAAATGGCATCACGAAAAGATTCTTCTGATATGAATTTATTATTATTATTTTCAATAATTAAGCTTTTTTATGGACCAAAAAAAAAATTCCCATCCCCCTCAAAATTTAAGGGGTTACGTTTAAAAATACGTAAAAACCCAAATACTAGACCATTTTTTTTTTTTTTTTTAATTTGGTACAAACATACCAGGGTATTCAACGAAGGTTCTGACCCCTAGATGTTAATATCAGCCGATTAGTTTCCAAATAACGGCGATTAAAAGTGATTGAATTCAATAATTCAAGTTATTTTTGAATGCAGAGAAAAAATTTACTAGATTTTTTAACCAATAAACTGCGAATAATTATAAATTAAATTCTACCCATTAATATTCCCTCAACTCAGTGATTTTTGAAGATAGGCAAGGATTTTCGTGATCAAGACACCACGCAATGAGTAGAGAGAAAGGCAAAATAAATTATGGTCAAGCCACAATTTATAAGAGATGTGATTTCCTCATAACTCGGTTATTATTGAAAGTAGGGAAAATTTATTAGTATTAGTTTCGGAAAGAGACCACGGACGGAATAAAAATCTAAGTTGATCTGGAATCAGCAAATTTTATTTGAATTCTTTGCATGATAATCCTTTGGGTTTATTATTTTTAATAATGAACCTCTGTAATGGAATAAAAAAAAATTACCCCCTCTCAAAATTTGAGGGCTTAATTTTCAAGATATATGGAACCCGATAAACGAATAAAAAATAAATCCGTTTGGCCAAATTAGTAAATAAATACCAAACATTTCAGAATTAAATTTCCTACAAAACGAAAAAAAATCATTGAAATCGGTTAAGAAATAGAGATATAACGTTTAAAATTAGCAATGTAGATGTATTTGTTTTTTGCTTTTCATATTAGTTAACTGACTATAAATTGGTATACAAACTGTTGTAACCTAATATAATTATTTGGAAATAATAAACCATTGTGAAATAATATGCATTTTTTTTTAAATTTGACTTTCCCAAATAAATGCAATGGAATTAGGAACTGCGACAACATTCGCACTCATACACACATGCATACAATCCATATGCTGGGACTACACTCACCCTCGGCAGTCCCAATGACCCTACTGACTCACCCGCCGTCTCGAGGCCAGGACCCTGTATAATACCAACATAATTACATTATGTCATTAATTACTGCTCAAATGTTCATTAATTCATTGTTTCTTGAGTCATTGTATCCCTTAAGTTGTCGTTTAATTAAAAATTGTGATTATTGTTATGTATTTGTCAAATTATAGTAAACCGGTATTATTGGGGGGTTTTAGTTCGGAGACTCTTGCTATATCTGAACTCCATGATTTCTTGTTTCGCACACTTGGAAATTTTCAGTGGACTCATCCTTTCTTTCTTGGACCAAATATTTTATGCAGTAGCTTAATCAATACGTTGTATTCCATAGTAGAAAGAGTATAAGTGTTTTTAAATATTAACAGTTTATGCTTGGACTTGGCTCAGTAATGTCCTGATGATGGCTCAGAAGCTTGAGCCGAAACGTTGGAAAAATTAAAAACTTTTCAAAAAATGACTGATTCCCGACTATTCCACCTATAATTAACTTAAATATATTTTTCCTTGAATTTCCTTTTTTCTGGAAGTCATCAGTAGGGGATCCATCGGGTGGAATAAGAAAAAAAAAATTCTAAACTTTCAGAACTGTAACAAATTCAGCATGGTGCATTAGCTACATTACTCAACATACAGACATTCACATGTCAACAATCATCGAATAGATTCTGACCCTCTTCAAGCGTCTTCAAGACAACTTACTCGAACTTACTAACACATTGAAACAAAACATGACCACTAACGACATGCCTTACAAGTGCAGAAGGCTGGAAAGAAGTTGAATGAGGGACCTCCTAACATAAATGCCAATTGAGAATCTTGCCAGGAAGAGGTGCCGCAGGGCATCCTCTCTCCATCATGCCTATAATGCCACAACATCAAAACCTTACCTCACATTCACTGATTGTCAACTGTCCTCTCTCTTACTCCCCCACTTTGACTATAGATTCCTAATATATGGAGTAATAAGCGGTGAAAACGAGTCGAGGCTTAAAAGATTTATGAATAGATTCATATGATTTATGTACGGCCTCTCTAGACAGTCACACGTCTCTCACTGGTATTCTGGTCAAAGGTGGCTCTATCCCGAATCCCAAAGAAAATACTTGGTATCTTTCTATTCAAATCCTTGCGAGCCAGAAAACCTCCCTTTATCTTCGACTTCCTTACTCAGCGCACTTCTATGCACACCCTAAACACGACATCCCAACGAACCGATCTATACATACCCTCTTCTAGAACAGCCTCCTTTGAAAAGTCCTATGTCATCCGTGTTACCAATTTTGGTACTCTTTACCCATCTCCCTCCATAAAGTATCATCCCTAACCACTGTCAAACAACATTTATCGATCTACCTGCTAAAAAATCAATCTTCCGCTCATATGTGATAAAACTAATCTTGATAATATGCAGCTAAACTCATTTGAAGTTATTTGTTTTTATTTTTTTATAATTATACTACTTGACTAAATAATAAAATTAATAGGCTTACCGAACCTGAAGGTTCGATGCCAATACCACGAAGATACCGCCTACACAGATTAGTCCAATGATCACCGTCCCAAGCTCCCAAGATCAGACTTGACAAAATCTCCCCATCGACGCCTCGGCCAACCTTTCGGACGCCTACCAGTCGGTTCAGCGAATATCTACTTTTTCGGAATTCGTTCTTCACTGAGCCCAACAACCTTACACGCACATTTTAGAATGACTCCAAAGGCTTGCTGGAGGGTGTGAAGTAGGTACGACCTACTCATATTTGAGCTCACAAAATACCACTAACAATCATGGATTTGACTAAATAACCTAGTAATAAATGAAGCTAGTCAAACTGGACTTCTTCTGTACATTGTACATTATTCTTAGGGGACAAAATTTATAATTTTTTTAAAATTTATTTTTCATTAAGTCATTCATTCATTCATGAAAGGTTGTTTGTCTTTTTATTTATTTAAAATAAATAAATAAAAATGTAACTTTATGCTACTATAAAACCGGTAAAGAAATAGGACTCGAATTAAATTCCGATAAGACGAAATATATGATTAGTAGCAGAAACGGTGGCGATCTTGGTGATATTGATATATCAGAGCATACTTTTGAACTCGTGGAGAAATTCAAATATTTAGGTTCAATGATAACAAGAAAAAATTAAATCCAGGAAGAAATAAAGCCCCAGTTAAAGGTGGGAAATGCGTGTTATTATTCAGTTGCTAAGTTGCTTAGCTCGCAGCTTCTATCTAAAAACTTAAAGGTTAGAATTTATAAAACTATTATTCTTCCAACGGGTTCTTTACGGATGTGAAACGTGCCGCTTACTTTGAGGGATGAACAACGGCTTAAGGTTTTCGAAAATAAGGTACTGCGTATAATATTTGGTCCGAAAAGAGATGAGGGCACTGGGGAGTTTAGAAGGTTGCACAACGCGGAATGAACTTGTATCCTGTGAATATAATTGAGTTAATAGCGTCGCGGAGACTCAAATGGGCGAGTAAAATTGTTGGGCTCGGCTGAGGAACGGATTCCGAGAAAGTTGGTATTTGCTGATCCGACTGGTAGGCGTCCGAAAGGCAGGATGGTAGGATTGTGTTAAAGCTGATTTCGGGGGCTTGGGCTTGAACGGTGAACATTGGACGAGTCTGTGCAGGCGAAGTTTGGTGGTATCGGCATCGAACCTTCGGGTTCGGTAAGCCTATTATTTATTATTATGCTACTATAGCTAATCGGATGATGCTACAGCGGGAGTCTTAAATTTTGCCTATCCAGGTTTTATTAGAATAGGGATCTTTAAGATCGCACATGTTTCAGTATATTCGCTGTTCCTTTTCCTCTTCAAGTTCAAATCTATTTTCACTTTAGTATTGCACTTTCCTACTGTCTAACTAGTATTGTATTTTACCCAACTGAAATCAATCGGCATGAAGATCCTCTATTCAGCCGTACAAAAGATACCTATAGCATACAATGAGCTTGCTCCATGATGAACGACAGCCACGGCCCGGTTCGCGGGGGCTGGTACCCCCGAAATAGAGCGGCCCTTGCTGAATGGAAGCCGTTCAATGACCGCCCCTCCACTGAGCGCAGTACGCCCTTGGAGAGTGGTGGGGACCCGGCTATACTTATATCACAGTACTTGTAGTATCGGGAGTGCTACTGCCTCTAAGTCTCTCCTCTGGGCTATAACCATCTGGGATACTGTCTAGGATATCTGGATACAAGGTAAGATTCTAGCACATGCTATTTGTTTACTCATCATATCGAATATTAGATTATATTTGATTTTCGCGCAAAAAATGACCTAATTGAGGTTTATATAAACTCGCCACCAGTCAAAGAAATTAAATATATTAAAAACTATTATAATAATAAATCGTAGTTATAAATAACAGGAATAGAAAGAAAAAAGAGAAAAATATTTTAAGCAATAAAGGAAAACATATAAATATAAAACAATGTGGCAATGCAATATATTTTTTTATATTATCAGGCTTCATTGTATTGAAATATACAAAGAAATTATTAGTATTTTAATTATTTTAATCAAATTAAATTGTAATAATTTATTCTGAATTTGTAAAAGAACCCGACATGTTGGAAGTGGCATGAGAACTGATACCCAGTGAGCTTATTTTTTTTTTTAATTCTTAATATAAAATAATAAATTCATTCTTCCATTACGAGAGTAAAACAGTCTTTAAAACTATATGGTTATGGTTATAACAGTCTTTAAAACTAGGCTCTTAAATTATAAATTTTATTCCATCTAAAGTCATAAAAATGATTTTATGAGTTTTTAAGTAGGCTTCCGAGTAAATGAAACATTTATCTTTAAACACTTTTTACGATTTTCGTAAACATTTTCTTGTTTGAAATTCATACTGTGTTAAAATTGTAATTTGCTTAGCGTGATTTCAATTCATGTCAAAGAGGCTATTATATGTAAGTTTAATTTCATAAATTAGATTTGATTTGGTGGTTCTTTGATGAGAAAAAAATGCCGAAAATTATGTTAGCATTATTAGCATTAACAAACAGGAAATTGTCATTTTATTCTTAATAATCTCATGAAAATTAATCATTAAGTCTATTTCTTTAAAATAACGATATATTAGAAGTATTATAGTGCGAAAAGTCATTTCAGTTTAATAAAGCCGGAATTTACTGCGAGATTGCCTGACAAGCGATTTTGATTAAACTTGCGTGATGTTTCCTCTTGTCGCCCTCAAACTACTTTTTATTAAGAATGGATATAACGAGTTCAAATAATTCAAATTAAAAAAAAAATAAATATCGAAATCATACTGTGGATATATAGTGTAGAAGGTTTGCACTCAGTATTCGATTTTCTGTGTAACCTGTTAATATTTATTATAAATCCAAACTTGTATTGAAGTGTGAACGGTTGACTGTATATAGAGGTGAGAAGTTGATTCCGGGTGCATTCAAATAAACACTTAATTAAGTAGAAAACTTGATTTATTTGTGCCAACGTTTCGGCCTAAATTTCAGGCCTTCTTCAGGGCGATTAAAGGAGGGAGATCACAGCAATCAACGATCTGTGAGATTTAGGTCGAAACGTTGGCACAAATAAATTATGTTTTCTACTTAATTGTTTATTTGAACGCTCCTAGAATCAGTTTCCTCTCCTATCTAAACTTGTATATTGTACCAGAAAATGAAATTATCTAATGCTCATTTCTAAAATATTGTAAATCACAAGCACACAGAAAATAAGAATTGTACTTATATTGGCGAAAATATTACCAACAATTTTTTTAAAGATATTGATAATTTTGTAGCTGCGTTTTTTTATTCCATACAATTTACTATACGCTATATTTTGGACTCAGATGCAAAAAGATGTGTTTATCATTTTTATTTATTTTTTTTAGTCTATATACGTATTCAATAATTTTTTTTCTTTCTTTTAATTTTTCTGGAAGTTTTTCTTAATAATAACTTAAATGAGCACATCTTAACTTCCCTCTGTGTTTATCTATTTTATTTCACATCTATCAACGTTTCGGGTTAGTTTCCCCATTCTCAAGACTTATTTTTTAAAAACATTTTCTCATATATAACTCACTACTTCACTTCTTAGCTCACTGCTATTCGTCATATGTTCATTGGCTGATCATAAGTTCATATGAGAAATGTTTTTAAAAAATAAGTCTTGAGAATGGGTAAACAACCCCGCACTTGATAGAGGTGAATGGTTGTGAAATAAAATGATAAACACAAAGGGAAGTTAAGGTATGCTCATTTAAGTGTTAATAATATTTTTATTGAAAAATATTTTCATGTGCAGTCTATTTTAAATACTAAATTTAAAATTTACAGTTAAATAAAGGAAGCACTGATTATTTATTTTCAATATAAGTTATATTCAAATTATGTAACAATAACTGAAGAGTAACATCAAAATGTAAACATAAGCACTATTTTAAATTATTTACATTGAAATATTTGAGTTTTTTAAATTAATCAAAATGAAAAAAATTGAATTTTATTTCTTTTTTCCTATAATTTTTAATAATTATTAGGAAATCCTGTTTGTTTGTTTATTAATTTAACGTTCCTTGCGTTAATGTAGCTAATGATCGGGCGATGCAACTGTGGGAATCTTATATTTTGCCCTAGCCAGGTTTAATTAGGATAGGGATCTTTAAGTAGTACCTGATAATTGCAAATGGTTCAGGACCTCCATTTTACGCCCTCCGAAGGAAGGCAATTTTGACCTTTAAAAAATCATTGGCCATCTGCCGTGTATAAGCCCGCGACCTTATACTTTAAAGGTAATGTACTATCCAACACCACAGGCGACCCCACTAGGTTCTCCTTATAATCTGTTTTACTTTAACTACCCCAAGTTTTCAAACAATGTCGTAACAGAATGATCGTGGTCACGTTTTTCTAACACTCGCTAATAAGTGTTATACTTTTCTTCTTTTTTCATTAGTTAATTATAGATCGATACTATATAAAATAGTTTAAAACTATAAAATACTAATAAATCTATTATTTGCATGAGAAATAAGGGTATTTAATTTCTATTTTTACAAAACATGTTTTTCATATCTTATAAGACATTTTATTGCCATGTACACCGGCGGAATTTCATCCGCAAAATATTTACGGAGGAGAGAGTGCGAAAACTATTGGCAAAACATAATTGATCAACTTGCTTATTGTGATGGATTAAGATAAGATTAAACAGTTCGGTGTTGTAATTAAAATTGCCAAAGCCGTTAATGTTTCCTATTAATAATTACTCGGTGAATAGTATAAGTGTATTTATAGACTATTCAGTTTCCAAGTTTGGTATAAGCCATTGTCTCTTGTTGGTAAATGCTGAAACGATTTCGCAGTACTAATTTATTTAATCTGTCGTTTGTAAATTGAGTACGACCCTAATTAGTTTTAAATATTTACTAATGTCTTTAGAATGTTTTTCAAGGATTCTGAGTTATATCTTGTCTTTTCCTAGTTCAAATAATTCATGGAAAGTGTTTAATTTATCTATTTTTTTTTAATAATTTAAATTTAAACAGAGTTGATATCAAACTGATTTTTAGATAATTAATCAACAGATGTTTTACCTACTACAGGTAAAAAGTAACGTTTCCTTTTTCTTGTAAGGTATTTTATTTGAGCAATTAATCAGACATTTTTACTCATTTAACGTCATTTAATGTTACAGTGGATAATAGAAAGATGCTACAGTGTGAGTCATGAATTTTCCCTATACATGTAAGTAAACAAATAAAGATCTTTGTCGAGTTTCTGACCTCGTACAAACTGGTGAATACCATTTTACGTCTCCTCCATAGGACTAAATAAGCAAGAATTTTTTACTCTCTTTAAAAAATCATAGAGCCATCTGCCGAGTTTGAAGCCGGACTTTGATTCCCACATTTTACAAATACTAGTTGTAAGATGGTGTAGTCTTAGTTGTACAGTTCAGAAATTTCAAGCTTGACAATTCTGAGGGATGTGTGTTGGAGTGAAGAAATAAATTTATATATGTATATTATTATTATTATTTAAGGTGTATATTCTTTTAGGTGAAGGTCAATTTCTGTGAATAAAATTGGAGGCTGATTTCTGAGTAGATGCTTTCAAGCCAAGGATTTAGACATGGGCCTTTGACTTGAAAGCAGCTACTCACATTAGATCAAATTAGTTCCACTGCACCTGAAGATGGCTATGTAGCCGAAACGTAGTGCGATTATTTTCAATAAAAGAGTGGTGAAGTAGAAATCAGCCTTCAATTTTATTATTATTAGGACATTTTTTTTTTTTTTTTTTTTTTTTTTTTTTGACGGAAGTTACGGAAGTATTCTTGTCAATTTTTTTTAATTTACAAGCTATGTGTTGAAAGCGTAATGATGTCTTAATTTTTTACCTAAATGTTTTTCATATAACCTGGCTCATTTCATATTTCATAAAGGTTTCGGTAGCTATTTCGTAGAATGATTTAGGTTTAGTTAGTTTTAGCGATTTCTTATGCGAGTAAATTGGTATCAATTATTTTAATGGGTGTGTTGTTTGGAGCCGTGTGTCCTTCCTTTTCCAATTACAAAAGCGTGTATCAGTGAACGAACTTCTAGCTCAGGTAAACAAATTCGGCCTCATTGTAATTTTCCCAAAGTAATTTTTTTTTACTTCTTCCTGCCCATTTTAAAAAATCGTTTAATTATGTCCGCTGAACCTTTCAAGCCATGCTAATGTTTCGGGTTACGTAGTTGTTTACCGGTATGCTTTGGTCTTGGCTAATATTCAACATTTACATAAATTTTGAGAACAATATGGAAGATTGATAGTTGGCAGTGTCACCCGGTTGGCTTTGACAGCTCTCCAAAAGCAGCGCATTTTTAACGTTGAGGTCCCGTAGAGGTTCTATTTGAAAAATTTCAATGTCACCATGTTGGACTTGTTGTCTTTTACTTCTTATTTTTCTGTAAAGGGAGCAGAAAGTGGGAATAGTCAATATGCCTCTTGCTCATTCCAGTCAATAAGGCATTGTCACAGAATGGAATTCGACCCTTCCTGTTTTCCGCACTTATATATTTATATATTAATTATAATTTATTAATTCTGTTTAGTTATTTTGTTTGGTATTGGAATGGTTCGACGTCCAATGAAGCCCTGTACAGTCTGAAGCGGTGGTTCCCAACTGGTGGTCCGCAGACGATGTCCAGAGGGTCCGTGGGATGTCTTTGGAAAATAATTGTAATTAAATTATAACAAAAAAATATATGTAAAGCCTTTATTTGGCTTTTAATAAGGATCACCCGCTCTACACGGACATATTTTAAATTTTCCGTGCTACGATTGCTTGTGTTTACTGACAAGGGCCTTGCTACTGCACAATCACAACCTTAAAACTGGACATATTCTAAAATAATGAGTTTAAAGAACAGATGTATCCCAGAATGATTACTTTATGAACATTCTAATACCTTCTTCTGTAAGTTTTAAATTTTAGATTATTTTTATTCGCTTAAAGTCATTTTATGCTACTGTGACTATCGGACGTTATTAAAACAGAAACCCTAAATGTTCTTTATCCAGGGTTTATTTGGGTGGGAATCTTACACGGGGATATTTGGGGTATGCCGATTTGGTATTGCTAGGTGAAGACACGGAAACCATGCAACTAAATACAAGTGTTTTAATAATAACCGGTAAAGAAATAGGACTCGAATTAAACACCGATAAGACGAAATATATAATTAGTTGCAGAAACGGTGGCGATCTTGGTGATGTTGATATATCAGGGCATACTTTTGAACACGTAGAGAAATTCAAGTATTTAGGTTCAATGAAAACAAGAAAAAATGAAATCCAGGAAGAAATAAAGTCTCGGTTAAAGGTGGTAAATGCGAGTTATTATTCAGTTGCTAAGTTACTTAGCTCGCAGCTTCTATCTAAAAACTTAAAGGTTAGAATTTATAAAACTATTATTCTTCCGACGGTTCTTTACGAATGTGAAACGTGGCCGCTTACTTTGAAGGATGAACAACGGCTTAAGGTTTTCGAGAATAAGGTACTGCGTAAAATATTTGGTCCGAAGAGAGATGAGGCCACTGGGGCGTTTAGAAGGTTGCACAACACTGAATTGCGGAACTTGTATCCTGTGAATATAATTGAGTTGATAGCATCGTGGATACTCAAATGGGCGAGTAAAGTTGTTGGGCTCGATAAGGAGCGGATTCCGAGAAAGTTGGTATTCGCTGATCCGACTGGTAGGCATCGAACCTTCGGGTTCGGTAAGCCTATTATTATTATTATTATTATATACTACATTAAAAATATATATACTGACATTACATTACGATATCCGACTGAGATATTAAATACATTTAAACAACACTTTGACGGCATTCTAAATACGGAAAATAATAATCAATCTCCTCCCTCTGAATACCAGAGCGCTGAACCATGGGTAGACGCACCGAGTAAAGAGGAAGTTGAAATGGCGATAGGAAAATTAAAACGGTATAAAGCTGCAGGAAATGATAATATCACGAGTGAATTAATCAAAGCGTGTGGAGAAGCGGGCGTTTCCAAATTACATGTTTTAGTTAAAAAGATCTGGGAAAATGAAAAAATACCCGAAGAATGGAAAGAATCAATACTTATTCCGATTCACAAAAAAGGACCGAGGACGGATTGTAACAACTATCGTGGGATCTCTCTTCTCCCAGTATGCTATAAAATATTCTCGTCAATACTAACTAGCCGAATCACGGAATACGCTGAGGAAATTATCGGAGACTACCAATGTGGTTTTAGGCGGAATCGCTCGACTATTGATCAAATATTTTCCTTACGTCAAATATTAGAGAAGAAACTGGAATACAACGGTGTAGTCCATCAACTTTATATAGATTTTAAAAAGGCTTATGATTCCATAGACCGTCAGAAGCTATATAACATCATGATTGAACAGGGGATACCTAAAAAGTTAGTAAACCTAGTAGAGATGTGTTTGTCGGAAACATTTCATAAAGTTAGAATCGGTCATAATTACTCCGTGAGATTTAAGGTGCGATCGGGTTTGAAACAGGGTGACTCCCTTTCACCTGTTTTGTTTAATATAGCCTTAGAATATGTTATAGAAAAGGTGATGAGTACCGAGAAAGGCTTACATATGGGTGACAAGATTCCGGTTTTGGGGTATGCCGATGATTTGGTACTACTAGGTGAAGACACAGAAACTATACAACTAAATACAAGTGTGTTAATAAAAACCGGTAAACAAATAGGTCTCGAATTAAATACCGATAAGACGAAATATATGATTAGTTGTAGAAATGGTGGCGATCTTGATGATATTAATATTTCAGGTCATACTTTTGAACACGTAGAGAAATTCAAGTATTTAGGTTCAATGATAACAAGAAAAAATGAAATCCAGGAAGAAATAAAGTCCCGGTTAAAGGTGGGAAATGCGTGTTATTATTCGGTTGGTAAATTGTTTAGCTCGCGGCTTCTGTCTAAAAACTTAAAGGTTAGAACTTATAAAACTATTATTCTTCCAACGGTTCTTTACGGATGCGAAACGTGGCCGCTTACTTTGAAGGATGAACAACGGCTTAAGGTTTTCGAGAATAAGGTGCTGCGTAAAATATTTGGTCCGAAGAGAGATGAGGCCACTGGGGAGTTTAGAAGGTTGCACAACGCGGAATTGCGGAGTTTGTACCCTGTGAATATAATTGAGTTGATAGCATCGCGGAGACTCAAATGGGCGCGTAAAGTTGTTGGGCTTAGTGAGGAACGGATTCCGAGAAAGTTGGTATTCGCTGAACCGACTGGTAGGCGTCCGAAAGGTAGGCCGAAGCGTCGATGGGAGGATTGCATTAAGGCTGATCTCGGGGGCTTGGGCTTGACCGGTGAACATTGGACGAGTCTGTGCAGGCGAAGTTTGGTGGTATCGGCATCGAACCTTCGGCCTATTATTATTATTACTTTACGATAAGATTCAACTATATCTACCCGACACAAGCTCAAATTGTAGTTGTTTAAGTTATAGTTACCAATGAATTATGATGAACTTGAATACTGCTGTTAATAATAATCAATATTTACAAATCATACACCAAATTTATTTACAATTAATATATCTATAAAACTTAAAGAGCTTTCCTTTAATGTTTGCATCTCTGGAGCCAAATCTTCAGCTTTCTGAAGAGCTTCTTGGACCAGTTTTCCTTTTTTTGCCTCTAATTCCTTCACCTGAAGGCTGACTTTTCTCTTCTCCACAGCCCTCCTGTCTTTTTATGGTATAAAATATTAAACTCACTTCATGATATTTGCAACCTCACAACAAGTAGGCATATTGGAACTTTTGTCTGAGTAAAGAAGAACGTAATTATTTAGAGACCATTTTCCTTGACCAAAGAACAAATTTTCTGACTTTTCCCTCACTTTTTTAATGCTTTTAAAATCCCAGACTTTTCCATATTGCCTAGACACCCTGTATAAAGTAAGGGGAAGTATTGAAATCGTGAAAATTTTCTATTTTCAGTTTTCAAAGGAAATACACGTTTTAGGGTCCCCTGGGTCGAAATAACCAAGTCCCACTGTGTGTGTGTGTGTGTATGGTAAGTCTAGCGCGAAGACGATAAGTATTAAATAAATGAATTTTCATATTTTAGAAGCGTACATCTTTGAGATGTTACAGCAACTATTTCGTCACAATCCGACCAGAAGAGCCACTTATGAATGAATGAATGAATAAATGCTTTATTTACATAATATACAAAATAGTAATAACATATATATACATTTTTTTGAGATCAAAGCCCACAAGACAATGGCGTTAAGCCGTCTGTCGAGTTGCCCCTTTTTCTTTTCTTTTTTTCAGTTTTGATAATAATTTATATTTTTAGTAATGTTATGATTTATTTTTATTGATTGTAAAAATTTAATAATTGAAATGCTGTACCAAAAACTTTCTGTATTTTAATGATTTATTTAAATATGCTGCAAATTTAACCCAATCTAGCCCATTTAGTCTATCTATTATCTCTTCTGGAGTTAACTTATATTTTCCCAAGTATTTCATCCTGAACTCCTTTAAGACAGGACATATTGCCAAAAAGTGGTAGGTATCCTCTGGCACATTTAGGTTGCACATAGCACAGGTAGGTATCCTATCGCTCCTCCATGGCTGACAATTAAGTCCCATCAGTTCTCCTCTTGCTTTAAATATCAGAGATTTATTATAAAGACTAAGGTTGTTGTGGTGGATGTAGGAAATAGCTATTTCAGGATCAAGTTTTGCATATAACATATGAAATTGGCTATTGCTGGCTGCGGATATCATTTCTGTTCGGATTTTTGTTTCCATTTTATTAATGAGGTAGTCCGGATTCATTTTTTTAATGGTTTCTTTATTAATTTCTATTTGTAGCTGGTCACCTATTTTCATTATTTGCATATACCATGATATCTTTCTATTACAACTTGTGTTAAGAAATTCGTTAATCTACTTGCAGGGTGGCTTTCTAATACTTTACGGATATATTTTAGATGTAATTTTAAGGTATAACTGTAGAGGGGAGAGGTGGCAGTTTCTAAATATAATATGTAATCAGGCGTGTTCTGTGGGAGATAAAAGAGCCTTTTTATGAAGTATTTTTGTACCCTTTCTACTTCCGGTAAATTCAGATATCCCCATACCTGAGCTCCATAGCAAACCACCGCTCGTAGGGCGCTGTTAAAAACTTGCATTTTTTTATTTACTGGAATATTTTTATCATCTATAATTTTTTTCCATACACTATTTATTGCAAATTTAGCTTTTATTACTTTTTCTCTATTGTTCTCTAAAGTTGAATGTTGGATTGATGTTTATTCCTAAAAATTTATAATTATCAACGCAGCTCAAAATTATAATTTTGTCCTTCGAAATACTATTTCTCATTTTTCTTTAATCTTCCCCCTCTTTTTCTGCACACCATAATTTGGGATTTATTGAGGTTAACTTTAAGATTCCATTTCTGGCAATATATTTCCAAATCTCTTATCATTGATTGTAGGGAAATAGGTGAAGAGGCTAAAAGCACAATGTCGTCGGCGAACATCAATGTTTTAATTTTCCATTTATTTATAATAATTCCACCACATAAATCATCTTCCAGATCATTAATGAATATTGTGAATAGTGTGGGACTTAGCAGGCATCCTTGTTTCACCCCCATTTCGCAAGGGAAGGCAGTTGAGAGTCCATTCTTACTCCAAATCTTTGTATCCGAGTTATTATAATAATTTTTTAAGATATTAATAATTTTGGTTGAAATGTCTAGCAGGGATAACTTGTAAAATAATGCATTTCTGTCTAAACTGTCGAATGCCGCTTGGAAGTCCACAAAAAAAGAAGAGTCACTTATACTATGCATTTAGTATATTTTTACGAATTTTTCAATATGATCGATGCTAATATTATTAAATAAAATAAAAAATTAATTATTCCTTAAATTATTATAAATGGAATGCCATTATAATTCTTCAGTTGTTTGATTTCTCTACTCCACCCCTTATAGATCAAGGTCTGTGGTTTTTGCTTTCGCAGCATTAATTAATCTTACAATTAGAATTCATATCTAAAAATAACATAAAAAATATAGCTCTATTTTTGTACACTGCGTACAGCCATGTCCTTCTACTCTTCAAATGAAAAGTCATAAACATAAATTGATGTTATTATTGTAGTAATCATTTTTAATTTAGATTATTTCATTAAACTAAATAAATGAAATTTCCATACAAATTAAATATTTAATTCCAAAATTGATTTGAAGTTTAGAGGAAATAAAATGTATCTATTGTTTTCACAAATGTTTTTAAAGATTAACTTAAATCATTTATTTTACTCTTTAAAAAATTAATCTTTCTTAATTATTCTGAAAATTTATTTTTAATCTGCCTTTTTTCTCTATGTTTAGGACTGAACCTTACTTTCTTCAAAATTATTATATTCTAAGATTACTCATAACTGTTTTCTAAAAAAATCCCCCAATAATATTTTATATTGTTGTAAGTATCCTCCATGTAAAAATTCATATTGTTAATAATTCTTATATGGAGAATAGTTACTATAATAGGAAGATAATTGATTTTTTAGTGAATAATCATCAGGAATCCCAACAATATAATAATGTTAAAGAAAGTAAAGATAGTCCTCAGTATGGAAACGTCTCCGAAACGTAGATTCAAACTAAAATTGTAAAATAAATGTTTTGGAAGAATTAAGAACCATTAATTATATTTTAATATATGTTTCTTCCATTAAAAATTAATAATATTTTACTTTTAAAGTAATTTAATACAAATATGGGTTCTGTTATTATTGAATTCGATAATTTAAAAAAACAAAAATGGATATTTGAAAATAAAATGGCAGACTTCAAAAGCATTGGCATTTGTTCCATCTCACATTCCTGTTTATGTTTTATTTTTTGGACCGACTGCTTCATTATGCATGCAAATTGTTTTTTGTTTCCAATTTTCTTTTCGTTATGCTTAGTTTATTTTCCATGATGATATCTTCCTCGCGCAGCTTAATTCAGGGTTCGGTAAAATAAAGTTAATCAAGTCTTATAATTTGCTACAAGACTTCGTTTTTTGATTAGTCGAGATATCGCTGGAATTATATATTCAAGAAAATATCATCCTTTCAGCGGTCGAGTTCTTTGAACTCTTTTTAGTTTGGAGGAACTGGAGTTTTCCTAGCGAGGAGAGTAATGAGTACATTTTAAAGAAATTTAAATTTAAATTTAATTTTTTTTTTATTGTTCATAAAATATACAACATAATTTAAATAAATTTATGTATTATTATGATTATAAGCTTTGTTTCTCTCGAGGGAAGTGCCTCACAAATTATATTTTAAATACTTGGGAATATTATGAACCTTGAATATTTTCTCACGGTTGCTTATTGATGTTTATCTCAGATCTTGTGATGTCTGTCTCCCTTCAACCATTAAATTAATGCTTCTGCATATAAAAAATAAATAAATGTATAACAATTAAAATTTTTAACAGTTATTTTTTACTTTATTACGTATTTAAAATAAAAACCTGCCTATTCCAGTCTCTTTCTTTAAATCCTCTCAGAGTGTCTACAAATAAGGCAAACCGGGAAAAATCAGGGATTTTAAAAACATTTGAAAAAGTCAGAGAAAAGTCAGGAAATTTGTTCTTTGGTCAGGGAAAATAGTCCCTAAATAACATCGTTTCTTCTTCATTCAGACAAAAGTTCCAATAGCCTACTCGTTGTGATATTGCAAATATCATAAAGCGAGTTTAATATTTAATATCATAAAAGGACAGGAAGGCTGTGGAGAAATGAAAAGTCAGCGTTCAAGTGAAGGAATTGGAGGCAAAAAAAGAAAAACTGCTCCAAGAAGTACTTCAGCAAGCTGAAGATTTGGCTCCAGAGATTCAAATATTAAAGAAAAGCTCTTAAAGTTTATATAGATATATTTATTGTAAATAAATTTGTAGTCCAGATTTGTAAATATTGATTATTACTAACAGCAGTATTCAAGTTCACCATAATTCATTGCTAAGTCAACTTAAACAAATACAATTTCAGCTGTTGTCTGGTAGATATAGTTGAATCTCATCGTAAAGTAATTAGTCAATTATATATATTTATAATATAGCATACCATATTAATTATGATTATTCTTTGTTTTTTTCGATGTTCACCGAAATTTGGCCAGTCTTCTTATAATATGGAAAAATCAGAGTATCTCTTTGATTCGCTAGACACCCGGGTGTCTGTTGTTTTGCATTTAATAATTCTTGATTTGTGTTAAGTTAAAAATTTAAGAAGAAACTAAAGATATTATAAATAAATGTTATAAAGTTATTTCTCTCCCCACCCCCACTAAAAGAGAAAAAAAATTAAAAAAACCACCCTCCATGCAGTTTAACTAGTTTGGTTTATTGTTTTATTTTATTTTGATTTAAGTTAATACTGTTGTGGGGTCACCTGTGTTGTAGTGGTTAACGTAACAGCTTTTTATGACCACGGTCCCAGGTTCTAATCCTGCAGATGGCCCTTGATTTTTTTAAGGAAGTAAAAAATCTTTGGTTATACGACCGTTCTTCTGAGATCTATTCAGGACCCAATCTATAGCATCGTCTGAGTAGCCACAGTAGCATCAAGTGACGTGAAATGAATTAACAACAAACAATCAAATCGTAAATTATTTCATAAAATCATAAGGTTTTAAAAATGTTAATTAAACACGAATACTTTTTTTTTCTTATTGTATAATGGCGATCAATCAAGAACAATTTACCAAATAAAATAGAAATGAGTTTTAAAGGACTCTAATTTTAATGAGTTGGTGACTTTTCGGATAAATGACATTGAAATATAGTAATTTAAATTTTTTATTTTTTTAAAGCACTCCCCAAATTTTTCATACTTATTATCCTTACTTGTAATTACGTTATTGCGAATACAACTCTCTGTAATTATATGTTCCTTCTAGTCGTTACTATAATTTACCCTGGTGAATGATTAATTCATTTCATTAATTTGAATGTTCCTGCAAGAGCACGTCGAGATTTAGGAAAATTTGATTTCTTCTCGATTGGCCTTGGAGTTTTTCTTTTATTAAATACTTTTCGATGGGTTGGGTTTTCTTAATGCGGTATTTATTCGGCGTATTCATTACTAATAATATTAATTTAAAAAACTGACTAACGTGGCATGTCTAAATAAAAAAAGAAAATAAATTCAAAACTCGAATTACATTTTTGGAACAGTAATTTGTTGTGGATATTACAGCAAAATTGAAACCAAAATCAAATTCACAGAATACCCCACTTTTTATATTTTATACCCTAAATTTGTTATTTCTCGACTGTTGATAATTTAAGTTATCTACGGGTCTTGAGGTTCAGTCCATAAGAAATTTATTATAGGCTACGTAAGAAATTTATTATAGGCTAATAAGAAATTTAATATAGGCTATAATAAAGAAGAAAGAAATTTATTATAGGCTACGTAAGAAATTTATTATAGGCTACGTTTTAAGGGTTTATTGTTTTCATATTCATGCCATTTTGAGAAAAATAGTGTCTTATATAGACTGGTGTGGATATTGCAAATTTCGAAAGAATACTGAGTGTGAATGTTTATATGTATATGTATGTATATATATATATATATATATATATATATGTTTACAAAGTAAAACTTATTAGGATGTAAATAAAATTAGAATGAGTCATTAAAATAATGAATGTATTTATTATGTACTTAAAAATATAACAAACACTAATGAATCGACTGATAGTGAATTTATATGTATTATACTTAAGTCTGAAGTCTACTTAAATGCTAAATTATCAGTTTTTTTTTTCTCTAAAGTGCATGTAATATTTTTGTTTTAAATAATTAATTACTTCTTTATTTATTTAGTAAAAACTATATGAATATAGGCTGTGAAAGAATTTTTAATCCAATTAATAGAGAACATTTTTGCAGGGTTTATTTTTCGGTTTTGGGTAGAATAATTTAAGTTCAATATACAACGTTGGAGAGATAGAGATTTTGGAAAAAAATCACTAACTTAGATTATTGTTGTAGATAAATGTTATTCTAAACTAAAAGTTTCCATCGAAAAAAAAAACATATTTTATTTTAGTTTATTTGAAAATTTATTTAAGAAATAGGATAAAAGTAAGTTGTGTGTTACCCGAACCAGATTTTTTTTTACGTTGAATACCTTTGTGCACACACATCAGGTGCCAAAAGCGTTTTGACATGCAGATATAACTGGGCGAGTTCAAGGTTTTGTTCAGTCACTTTCTGACTGCGTTACTTTATATATACTCTTCCCACTTCTTTATTATAATTATTTTAAAAAGTAGTCATTTTAATAAGATGTCACAACGAATAATAATAATAAAAATAAAATAATATAAGTTTAGATAATATAAGGTGAAAGTCAAGAATTTAACAGTGTGTTGGTAATTCCACCAATTCATTTCAAACATGTGGCTTCATCGTGGAATTTCCTACACACCTTAAAAAATTGTTTTTGCACCTGAAGAAGGCATAAAGGCCGAAACGTTGTTCATTGTTTAATTTGTTTAAATGAATAAGTTTTTCTGTCTCCAGTTCTTTAAAAAAAAATTTTTTATATGTTGTGTTTACCTTTTTTGTGTTTAAATAAGAGTAAAATCCTTTGTAATAAAATAACCATTTATATTTTATTCTATTAAAAAAAAAAAAAAAGAATATATATATATTGAAATTTACAACTACATTATTTAGTAATTGTGATATTCAACAATAATTATACCAATAAAGACATATTTTATTTATTATGATAAAATGCTACGAATCAGCAGACCAAAAGTTATTTAATTTTTACTTTATAAATGTCTAGCTTTGGCCATTTTCAATTCCACAAAAAGAACTATTTATATGATTACATTTTTATACAAGTAAATTTTATTAATATTTTGATGTCAGAAACACATATAGCTGATCTTAAGGTTCTTATGGTAAACGTTGTACTTTATAATTTATATTTATAATATATAAAAAGTAAAAAGGAGGAGAAATTTGAATACATTTATCCCATTTTATAAATTCAGATCAATGAAAATTGTATTAAATATCTATTTACCGAATGACTCATAAAATATATAATTTGTGAAAAAAAAAAAAAATGATTATACAAAATCATAATTTTCACTAAATCTTCAGTATAATAAATTCATTTCAGATTTTGAAATTATTGATACGTTTAGAGGATAAATTTACAGTATATGCTACTATAATGTTTTGCTAGAAATGAACACGAGGAATGCCATTGGATACACTTTTGAACAACTGTTTAAATATAAAAAGGAAAAAATAACAATTTCATGCTAATGCTATCCAACTGTTAATAGTGTTAATATTTTTTTTTTTTATGTGCTTTAAATTCGTGATTTTTTTATTTGTTCTGCTTGCGATCTTTGTTTTTTGCGTTATAATGGTTTTCAGTAAACTTCGTATAAAAAATATTCATTTAAGTCTCATGATAAAAAATTTATGTTTATGTTAACTTTTAAAATTCTTATTCTTCTTATTATTTTTTTTCCAGATTTTGAATACTTATTCTTTCAAAGAGATGTTTATAAAGGCTTTAACAATATATGCTAGATAAAATTTAAGCATTATCTTTAATTTTTTAATCCTTTATATTTTTTTTCTTTGTGAATATATTTATATAAACAGCTTAAAATACTAATTTTATTGTGAAGTATTTTCAAATTCATTAGGCCTTCCTTTTGTTTATATTGCTTATCAGCGTTTCATTTGCCTACTGATAAGCATTTTTCTGATACCGGTGAATCAGTAAATTTGATAACTGTATAAATTTTAAATAAGAAAAAAAAAAGTGCAGTTCAACTAGACATTTGGAACTTTTAGATCATCCCTTGAATTTAGGTAACTCTAATTCTAAGTTAAATATTCTTTATATTGATTGTTCATTATTGTATACGCTGGGCTATCCGTGAAAGAATAATACTTCCAAGTGACAACTCAAAATTGAGGGTGGTTCTATTGAAATAAATAAGTGGACTGTATAGATTTAAAATAAATAAAAATAATGAAAACAAACGACGAATCACAATACATTTAATACACTGAAATACATATGAACAAGATAAGAAAAATTAACCTAATTATAATTAAACAGCTGTAAGAAAATGTAGGAAACAAAATAAACCTAATTAAAATATTGTAAAAATAGAAGAAACAAACTTAACTTAATTAATGCTCAAAGATGTAAAAAAAATAGTTATCAAATTAAACAGTTTCTTGAATAAGAATTAAGAAATTAAATGTTCCATTAATGGATAAAGATAGGTTATATTCACGTAAAGTTGTCCAGTTGAGTGTTGAAGAAAACGACCGCAGGGCGGCTTGAACGAAGTCGTCTTGAGTATTGAAGAAAATTACCGCAGGGCGGCTTGAACGAATTCTCTTGGGTGTTGAAAATGACCGCAAGGCGGCTCTTTCAAGTTCCAAGGGGAACGATGAGAAAATGAAGAAATTCGTTTCCAAGGAATCTTGGGTCTATATACGGCACATCTTCACCGCTCAGACGCTAGCTTAAGACTCGACTGGCACGAGGCAGTCAAAAAACAATTGAAATACGATCGTCTTCTGTCTTTCTCTTCTACTGATCTCGTTTAAAAACTTTTAATTATATTTAAAATAACTATTTTAAAAAGAAATTAAAAAATAAAGATTTAAACAAAAAAAAAATGATCTTATTATAAATATCATAAAATTATGAACTTATCATTTTTCGATTGAAAAACTATAAAAACCTTATCAGGCCGTAACATATGGCGTTAACATAATATTTTTCATGCAATAATCCGACCAGTAAAACAAAATATAGTGTATGCAGCATTGCAGTCTTAAATCAGTACTTTAATCCATTTTAAATGTTATTATGTATAGCTACTATTATTTCCTAAAATAATTTTAAATCTATGAAAATATTTTTTCTTTGCTACTAGATTAAGAAATTCTTTCTTCAACAGTGAGAGTTAACTAATAAGTTCTAGTATACATTAGTAAAAGCTTTTTTGATGAAGAAATTTTAATATCTCAGCATTTAAACCCACCCATATTATTTATAAGAAGATAAAACGTACCTGATATCATACTATTTTAAAATTCGTATGTTTGATTAAAAAATTAAAATATATATACAGATAAATGAAAATATAAAATACTATAATTTACTAGAACTATCTTCTAAATAAAGTTAATAGTTTGATTTTTCATTAATGAGTAAAAAGAGGTACTGTTTTCAAAATTCCATTTAATATGATCAGTTTTAATAGCAACAAAAATTGTATTTTAATTTATCTGCAAAAGAATAACAAAATATATTTGCATTTATTAAACTTTTATTGATTTATTTTTTAGTTTTATCTCAGAGGAAATTATTCAAATATTCAATATTTTCATTTTATTGCATTGTAAAATAAGGCAGAATTAAGTATTGATTTTAAGTTCGTTTTCTTGGTTTCTATCCATTGTTCTGAAATGGGTTAATAGCAATTTTAAATACATTATTCCTTAATAATATAATATAATAATATACTTTAATTATTTTGTAAATTTTAATTATTAACATTATATATTAAATAATAATTATATACCTAAAGAGATTTTATTAGAGAAAGGTGCATGGTACAGTAACCTCCATATTATTATGGCGTTTCCTATATCCTTGGGTTACTGACTGTGACCCTTTTTTTATATTCTGACCGTCAGTCCAGGGAGGCAATCTGTTTTGATTGTGTATATTTAGTTTGTTTACTTTATATATAAATAGCTATTTTTCTATATTTATAATTTAGAAATGAGCGGTTGATTTTTTAAAATAATTAGTAATATTATATCTACAGTTACCACGTTAAAAAAGAATTACAAAAAAAAAATTACGACAAATTAAATTATAATAATATCATGTATTAAATTTATAGATTTTATATTATACTTATGTAATGATTTGTTTTAAAAGTTTGTTCTTTGCGATTCACTGCTGTATTACTAAATGCCCAATGATTACACACCGGTATATAATAATAAAAATTTGGTAATTGATTTATGTGTAAAACAATCAATTAAAATAATACCGACTGATGACTAGTTGTTAAAATACGATATAATAAAACATTTATGTCGTTATTTCTTAGTGTCCTACGAAATTAATTTATCTTATTTATAACGTAAATAAAAGCGAAGCGTCGATGGGAGGATTGCATTAAGGCTGATCTCGGGGCTTGGCTTGACCGGTGAACATTGGACGAGTCTATGCAGGCGAAGTTTGGTGGTATCGGCATCGAACCTTCGGTTCGGTAAGCCTATTATTATTATTATTATTATTATAACGTAAATAATTTGCACACATAAATTTGTATTATATATTTTGAAAAAAAATGTTTTTAAAAAATAAATTAGAACCATGAAATAAGGAAACTATGGTAAAATAAAACTTTAAAAAATCCAAATAATAAAATACTTCTTTATTATTTAATTTTGCTTTTAAGAATTTCATGCATATACAGTTAATATTTATATTTTGGCAATGAATCAATTTTTTTAGCTATAAATAAAAAATCAAATGAACATTATAACAAAAACTGACTTTAAATTGAAAATAGCACGAAATCTTTTGTTGAATTTAATAAATTTAACACAGAAACTAACTAAATAATTATTAAATTAAATCTTCTGCCATTTTCCAGAAATACAGACTGGTATTTAAGGTTATTTGATTTTATTATTTTTTTGTATCGTGATAAAAAAGTTTAATAATTAATATGCAAAGACCTTCCTACAGAACGTTTTTTTTTTCCCTATTTAATCCTGGTTTCTTTTTTTTTCTTATGTTCTTATTCATTTAATGTATTTTTATTTACTATATATTTTTTTTATACCGTGATTAATTCTGATGTATCACATTCTCATAAGTTATCATTACCGTGACCAAAGTATGAATTATAAAATTAATGACTTACTGTTTTGTATGAAATAATCATAAATGCAATAAATTGTATGTATTATATCATGTATAACAGTAGTAAAAAGTATGATAAAAATAAACTATGAAAAATTAAATAATGCAATTCCGACATGCCTATCTCAAAATAAAAAAAATAATTTTAAATTATGTGTTTTGTTTTATTATATAATTTTGTTTATAGGAATTTCAAGGATATACGTTAAAGAATATATTTACATTTAGGTAAGAAATCCATGTATCGTTTCCTAAAATACATGAGGGTTCTTTTTCTTCGTTTAAAATTCGTGCAAAAAATCATGGTTATTTGGATTTTATTTAATGGTGACAGTTAAAAAATGTAGTGCGATGTTGACATAAAATGAAAATTGAAATGCACACCATTTTAATTACTGTATTAATGTTATCTTTAATTTAACGCTCTGTATGAGGAATATCATAAATGATTGTTTCGAAGGAATCCCTGAGCGGAACTAAACAACTGCGCAGTATTCCACTTAAAGGAAGTTCATTTTTTTTATAAAATTGCTTGTGTAACTTGCAACGTGTCATTTTCTTTACCACAGACTATTTTAATTTGTTTTGTCTTTGTCTGATGTGTATGCAATTATACTGTTACATATCCACAGAAAGGTAATCGAAAACTCATTAAATTTGTTTTTTCTTCCAAGTTCAAATGTAATGATTGCTAAAATTGCTTAGAATACCCGGGGATTCATTAATTCACACACAAATTCGGAGTTAGATTTGTAATGTAGAATTATAAAAAATTGTTCATGCCATTGAAAATTTTAAGATTTATATTTTATACCGATAACGTATAACAACCTCTAGCCTAAAGTCGTGGTAGTAATTTAAAATATAGATATTTAAAAAAATTGGTGCGCGCAACACACGACATTCACTTCCCACCGTCATGATAATCAATTTAAGAACTTTTAAATAATGTTACAGTTAATGAAAAGGTCACAGAATTGTGTTTCAGATTAAAAATTCTATTACATTATTATCTAAAACGGTTACTTAGTTTTATTCGCTTTACCATTCTTTTGAATTACCTTATACAACTTTCTATATAAGATAATATTTTTTCTAAAATCTTTATCATTCCAACAGTATATTGTACCTTTATATATTACTGTACTTATGTTAACAAATAAAAATATTACCTAAAACAGGTAGTTTCGCTCTTTTCTGGTTTAAATGGTAATGAAATTCGACCAACTTGTATATTTAACCGTATTTTTTATCATTGTTAAGAAGATAAAATTGTTAATTTTTTAGAATCTACAAAATTAAAAGTACTTTAGTGTAAGAAAATTCAAATAAAATATGCATTTAAGCCTTGTCAGATTATATTAATCAGAATGAACCCTATACGATATTAAAGCCCATTAAATTTTACATCGATATAGCGAGTTTCATCAAAATCTTTGTAACCGTTTTTGAGAAAATCGTCAAAAGGTGCAAAATGCATGGAATAAAGTGGGTCTTCTGGTTTTCAGATTTTATTAAAAAAGAAATTAAAAAAAAAAAAGAAGATGGTTAGGGGGTGCGGTCATAAAAAAACCACATACTAACAAGTAGTGCTTATTTTTAATTATGTGCCGACGTTTCGGCCTACATTGTGGGTTTTCATCAGGGCTAAGCGAAGCAAGATAACAACCAATGTAATTAGTTAGATACCATAATATGACGACAGTAATACAATATGGAAACGAACATAAAATTAAATGTAAAATGATAATAAGATGACAGTACTAAAGTATAGAAGCAAACATAAAATAAGATGATAACATTGCAATAAGAATATTAATAGTAAAGAATATAAGTAGTATATAAAAAGAACATAGTAAAGAAAATAGGTGATATTTAAAAAAACATAATCATTAGAAACGAGAAACCATAAGAATAAATTTTTTTAAATAATGTAATATTAAACTAACAATTATATGTGAGTGTATATAACAGAAATAGATATGAATGAGCGAAGAGGGTGAATGAAATAAGTGGTGATTTTGTTAAAAACAGTTGTTGTCTCAACTCAGTCGTATAGTTGTCAGAAATAAGTTTAAAATGTTGGCATTAAGTCGAAGATTAGCGAGAACCAATCCAAATGGAAAGCAATCATCCGGGAGGATACAATAGAAGAGTGGAACCGGAGGTGGGTGACAAGTCCAAAAGGTTCAACTCTAAGGAAATACTTCCCCACTGTCCGGTCACGACTAGAAGCAAAGTGGGTCCTCCCGGAATACTGGCTCTTGCAATTCCTCACAGGGTATGCTCAAAGCTTAATCACCATGGAATAGACATTGACCCCTTATGCCCTAGCTGCAACATCCCGGAAAATGCTGAGTACGTCATCATGGACTGCACCGCCTTCGATTCATTAAGGGCTTATCGAGGGATACATGCCTCTACGGCCTCACTGAAAACGATTTTCCCCGGCTGGTCAATAGGCATAACTACCCGTACTACAAAAATGTTGTGTACGGATGGAAAACCGCTATTGGGCCAGTCCACATCAATATTTGCCGAAGACCCGCCCTACGAGGACCTCTAGACAGGTGAGGAAGAAGAGGAGTAGCTGCTACCCACATGGACCGGAGGAGGAGCGGAGCAGGACGGCGGCTGATCTGAAGAAGATTCGACCTGTGTGCACAGGATAACATTGTTACCGCTTTTATAGTAGCAGTGGGTTGTTATGCAGTCATGCTTACCATCCCACTGCTGCAATACCCGTATTGCCTAACAGGCAGGGCAGGGAGAAAAAAATAATAAAAAAGGCATTTAATCCCTATTATTTTAAAATTTAATCCCTAATTGACTTTTTATGAGTCTCTTACATCGCACACGCTCGGGACCAACGTTTTACGCCCCTTTCGAAGGACAGCATAAATATTTATCGTCGTATGTTCGGATGAAATGATGGATTCGCTATTAAAGGTGTAGATCCAAGAGAGAAGTTGTCCTAGCATACACCTGAGGATAACGACATCGGAATGTCATGACACTGGTTCTTGATAACTTTCTAGAATGGCTGTCCTTCTCTGCTGTATAAGGAAATGTATATCACATTCGCTTTCGATTTATCCCTCCTTATACTAAATCATGTTTACCAACTTAGAACTTGGTGTAAAGAGTGTATGAATGGTGAAGGTGCAGTCTGACCCAATGGCCTAGTTAGAGGCTCGTGGCCGATTGGCCAATTGCTCTCTCTAGGTACAGTCGTTCGAAAATAAATTATATCCCGGCACGTTTAATTATTGTTAATTTTATCTTGACAAGGTCGTAAAGTTTATTTTATTACTTTTCTGTCTTCAGTCTATAAATAACGTTTAAAGAATTTGGTCTACTCATGTGATGTTTGTAATCGTCGTTAATTTAAAAATAGGATTAGGATTAGGAATGATGATTAGGCGTTTTTAACTGCGCGGTTTTTTACGCCATATACTGATTGTTTGGTAAATTAGGTGGTATGAATTTTATTTTGATAATCGAAATATGTTTTCCCTTTATAAAATTGAAGTTATATAGCTTGCATACAGATTGAGTAAAAATATACATATACATATATATACACACACACACACACATAGATATCCATACACACACACATATACATTTTTTTTTTTTTTTTTAATTTATTTATTTTATATTATTTTTATTTATTTATTTTATATATATATATATATATATATATATATATATATACATTTTTTTTTTTTTTTTTTTTTTTTTTTTTTTTTTTTTTTTTTTTTTTTTTTTTTTTTTTTTTTTTTTTTTTTTTTTTTTTTTTTTTTAGAATACGTTACTTATAAGTACTACAATTGTAAAACAGAACAATGTTAGCTATTTAGCCACGTTAGCCATTATTTAAAAATAATAAGGTATTGTTCAGGGCTAAAAATATTTTTTTTTCAATGATAGATGAAATAGTTCATATAGGGTCCTGTTTTCAAAATAAATAGTATATACTTTTTAAAAAAATGGACGCTAGCCGAACTATCTCACTTTTAATTTTATTTCCAATACATACGGCAACTATTTCATAATATTTTCTGTTCCCAAGTCGTTTCGGAGTTAGCTAAATATCTTGTATAAAACGCTGCTAATTAATTAATTAATTTATTTTATGCTAGTTTATTTTTTTTGTAATGGTTATTTATTTACAAACACAACTCCTAATATATATATTATATTGCAACATGAGAATAGTTGATAAAACATGTGTTTGACTTTAGTTTTTTAAGATAGGTAAGAGTGATAACAGAGAGGTTACACTCAGTGTTTTTCTTTTCTTTGTAAAAATAATAAATTATGTGTATATGTAAATAAGAAGTGTATGTGATGAAAAACTGATAAACACACATGTTTCTATCGAAACTCAGTATAATTCTACGACATGTTTTCGTCTCCAAATTTATTTAAAAGTTTTAAACTCAATTTTAATAAACGATTCTGTCTTGTGAAGATTAAAAATTAAATTAAACTCTAAAAATAGAAAACAAAATGTATTAGGTCTATAATTTTGGTAATAACAAACCACTGTGTTATTTACTTATTTATGTGTATTTATTTATTTTTCATTATAATTAAGTTAGTCGTCTTCTGAAGATGTTCTGGGAAATAATAACGACTCGTAGTTTTTTGCAATTAAAACCAAAACAACAACATAAACCACTGCGTGATAATCGGCATCGTTTTTAGGCTTTAATAAATTGATATTTTTCCTGGATCTTCAAATAATTTCATACGAAATCAGTCATTTTGAAAAAAAAAAAACTGATATGAAAAGCACTAGTTATGAGAATCTTTTATGGTTGGCCTGTGACTTGAGCTACAAATCTGAAAATAGGTTCGGGGATGTAGCAGTTATAAAAACCATCTAACGGAAATTTATTTTTATGATTCTTTTTTTGGGTAATGTAAACCTTGAATTTAGTGAGTAATAAATTATTTTTATTTCTAAGCCCATTACAAGGGATTTTTAATGAGAACTATAAACGAAAAATGATTCTATTTAAAGCCGATCTATGAATAATTTAAACTTTTCTCAATTATCATAAAAATTATTGAAATGTTCTGATCGAGTGCCTATATAACTCTTAATTTTTTTTTATTTTCTAGTTTGGACGGGTTCGAACGCAGGCTTGTTAATACCTCCTCAACTCAGGCAAAAGGTATCAGTTCTTCATTAAATAATACTTTATACTTAATATTTGTTGTAGTATTTTTAAATTAATGCTTATTGCAATATATCCAACCGCTGAAGTAATATAGGAAATCCATATCTATAGATAAGTGAAGTTGTGATAAAAGTTATTTTTAATTCAGATTAGCTTGTCATTCGCAGGTTTGTTGTAAGTCACAAATTAAAAAAAAATCAACTCTCTAACCAGCTTAGTAAGTAGTTTTGGACCTGCTAAAAATAAAGGGATTCTAATTTATAAAATTCAAACAATTTTAAACATCTGTAATATAATTATGTTAATAAATAAAAACAAATAAATTAATAAACAATATTAAGGATCTGACATACTAGAACAAATGCTCGGAGAAACAGCCTCTTGCAAAGATGACCAAAGAATGACTAGAGAATGAATAAAAAAGAGTGGAAATAAAATGTTGGAAACAATGATGAAGAAGGAAAAATATAGGTAAAAACGAAATAGTTTAAAGTGTCATTTCGGCAAAAATTTTGTTTCACAACTATTTTGTCTATCATGACAAAACTAAGGTATTTTTCAAAATGGTATACACATTCAGTTACTTTCATCTTTCATCTTACTTATTTACCTAAATGAAATATGTATATATGTATAGTTAAGGAAAGTTAAGTAGAGCTACCTCAAATATTAAAATGTATACCTACATAACCAATTATAAAATAATATAATTAATTATAATATAAAATAATATAATTATATTATAAAATGATATAATTTAGCTTTTAGGGTTCCCTGAGTATTAATAATTATAGTTCCTAGTATTAATAATTCCTTCCAGTAATTCTCAACGGTCAACTAATTACATCCACAATTAATAATTATATCTTTCATTATATCTGTTTGTGTTAAGTTTAGAGAAACATGGAATTAAACTTCGAATTTTTTACCATTATCATTAGATTTTATATATTTTCTAGAAAATGGCTTTAAGCAATATAGATTGATTTAGGTGTATTCATATAAAATTAAATATCAATATGTATGAAGTACGTAAATAGAATGACGGCTTAAATGACGAGTTTTCAGTACATTTATCTCCTTAGTATCTCTACTTTTGTTATTTAAAATAATTGAGTATTCCGCATTATTACTAGATAATGTTTTCATACGTTGAAAACATATTTCCATATTATACTAGTAAGATAATATATCATTTAAAAGCTTAAAGCCTGAAAAATATATTTCAATTATTGCGCTATTGTAAGATCGGTTCAATATTAGTTCTTTGTGGCAATTGTTATTTAGTTTTTTAAGTTGTTGTTGTTTTTTTTGTAATATTTTAGTCTTAAATTAAGCTTTAAATGACTATATAATAATTCCAAACCTTTATTGCGATTTTTACAATAATAGTAAATTTTTAATAAATATTATACCTCAATGCTTACAATCAGATCTGTTCGGATAATTGTTTCATGACATGTATATTAATCAATCTAAGGTATTGCGTAACGAATTACATAGTAAATTTATCAATATTTATGGATAGTGTGAGACAAATTGTCAATATCTAATCTATATTGTGGACTATGTCTCAGAACTATCAACTAAATATACGATAAAATATATTAAAAAATGTGATTATCAATTAATTTTGAACTATTCTTATCTATCAAACTATTAGTGTATAGGCTATCTATATTTTAAAGGTTAGTAAAACAAATTATTTTTTTTTTTTTTTATTTTTTTTTTTGTTCAATTAACATACTACTGTTATTAAATCGGATAATAAATCGGACGATGCTGCAGTGGGAATCCTAAATTGTGCCTATCCAGGTTTAATTAGGATAGGGATCTTTTACGAGTTCCTTACATCGCATAGGACCGAAAACACTATTTTACGCATAAACAAGAGTTTTTTTTACTGAATTTTATAAATCCTTGGGTATATAGTAGGGGAAAATATAGCGATCGTGAAATCTGTGTGTGTGTGTATGGCAAGTCTAGCGCAAAAACGAAAAGTCGTTCGGAAATGAAATTTAACATTTAGGACAACTATACGCCCGAGATGTTACAGCCACTTTATACCATGCATTTTGCACCTAATTACGTTTTTCTCAAAAACGGCTCTAACGATTTTGATTAAACTCGCTATATTGGTGTAAAATTTAATGGACTTTAATATCATGTAGGTTTCATTCTGATTGAAATAGTCTGACAGGGCTTAAGTGCCCTATTAAAAATAAAATATTAAAATTTTCTTCCCATAAACCACCTTTAATTTTGTACATTTCAGAAGATTAACCGTGTCATCTTAATGACATTGATGAAGGACAGCTAAATAATGTACAAGATGGACGAATTTGAAGACCAACTATGGGATAAAAGAGAAAAACAATTTTTTATGTAGTTTTTTTTTTTTTTTATATATATGTATATATTAAGAACAGTAATATAGACGTATAATATACCGATGGAAAAAGAAAGATTTTAGAAAAAATATTATTTGATAAAGATAGTTTTGAAAGGTAATATAAAGTGACGAATAGGGAATAAACTTATTACCCATGAACTATTTAATGTAGTTATACAATTAGTTTAATCTAAATTATATATTTCCAACAAAAATTAATACACGTTTTATTAAAATCAACTTATAATATTTTTCAAGTTGAAGTATATTTAATAGTTTTTAAATTTTTTTTAACAGTTGAGGTAAGTGAAAGTCAACTGTTGCTCGCACCAGATTTTTTGTTTATTTTAAGCTAATAATACTTATTAACTATGAAAAAGTATTTTCAAGACAAATGTTTATCAAAATTGTTTTTCACATACAAATATGTGTCTCATTTGACGATTGATTGTTTGTTTATTTATTTAACGTCACTTTATGCTACTATGGCTAATCGGACGATGCTACAGTGGGAGTCCTAAATTTTGCCTATCCAGGTTTTATTAGGATAGGGATCTTTAACGAGTACCTGACATCGCACAGGCTCGGGACCACCTTTTAACGTCCCATCCGAAGGACGGCGTAACTAAGGATTTTTTACTCCCATTAAAAAATCCTAGGACCACCTGCGGGTTTTTGACGATTGATATCTACAATAAATTATTTAAGTATGCGTCTTTTCGTTTATTTTCTTAATCAGTTCTATTTGATAATAAATAAAATGTCTCTTGGAATTATATTGAGGATGTATAGTCGACTGTAGAAACTATTATAGGCGGAATAGTCTAAATATACAAGTTGGACGAATTTGAGTAAACAACTAAGGGATAAAAGAAAAAACAATTTTTTATGTAGTTGTTTTTTATATATATATATATATATATATATATATATATATATATATATATATTAAGAACAGTAATATAGACAGTGATATAATATACCGCTGGAAATAGAAAGATTTTAGAAAAAAATATTATTTAATACACAATTTTTTTGTACTTCTATATTAAACAAAATATACCTACAAAAATCTACAAAGTTCTGTACATTTTTTTTTTTTTTTTTATACTTATCATCATCAGATTATGTTTCATATTATCATTATTTGTATCTATAATATTTAAGTATGTTGGTATATTGTCTGTTTTATTTCAAACGTTATCATTGTCACTACATTCAAAAGAAAATTGTCATTATCATATGAATATGTATCTCTTTTGTTCTGATGTTTGTAGCCCTGATGATGGCTCACAAGCTTGAGCCAAACGTTGGCAAAATTAAAAAAAATTCAAAAAATGACTGATTCCTCACTATTCCACCTATAATAGTCTCTTGGAATTTTTATAGTAAAGAAATATTGCATATTTTCTTTTAAAACCATAAAGTGTCTCCGATTGAATTTACTCATTGTAGAAATATATTTTCCTTATTCTATATTTAGAATTCTAGGTACAAAGTACTTCTGGAGAGCAGCGATTTTCTACGTATCATAGAAGAGAAATTCATTACTTGAAAAAAAAAAAAAATAAATAAATAAAAAATGCATTTTATACTTCTCTAAAGATCTTAAGTATAATTTTTATTGTTCAAATTAATTGGTTATGTATTTCAAAATGGGAGATAATTTCTTTTATTATCATTACTTTAATGTAATTGAAGAATATAAACGAACAGATATCTCAATCAAAATATAACAATAAATCTTTTAGTATCACTTCAGCAGAGTTTGTTATAGAATTCATTATAACTTTAAGACCTTGAATGAGATCAACTTTTTATAGTTTTCAATAAAACCAATTAATCTGTAGTTCAGTGTATTTTTTTTTTTATTTTTATAATTGGAGAGTATTTATTTTATCTATAAATTACATTATACGCTTTCATTTTTATTACATTCTTTTTTTTTTTTTAAATTGCTCTGTAATTCTGTTAAGATACTCTTCCAATTCATGTTGAATTTCTATTATTTAACTTAGTTCATGAAAAGTATATGAACAGATTAGTTCTTAAATTTATATTTTATTAACATAATTAAACTTTGTGTGTAGAATTTCATCATATTAGTGCATTTTCTTAAACCTGTACCGTTGCTATCCATGAAGGAAGAAGGGTTACCTGTGATGTAGTGGCTAGCATAAGTGCTTTTTATGCCCAATGTTTCGGTTTCGAACAAAGCAGATTTTTTAACGGGAGTAAAACATCCTTGGATATGCAATACTTCGAAGGACGTAAAATGGTGGTCCTGAATCTGAGCGATGTCAAGGACTCATTAAACATCCCTATCCTAATTAAACTTCGATAGAAAAAATTTAGGACTCCCACAGTATCACCGTTTAAGTTGCCACAGTAGGATAAAGTGTTGTTAAAAAAATAAACATTTTTGCCAAAGTCAGCTTACCAGAAGAGCCACTTTATACAATGCATTGTGCACCTATCTACGATTTTCTCAAAAACGGCTCTAACGATTTTGATTAAACTCCCTATATCTATGTGAAATTGGATGGGCTTTAATATCAAGGTTCCATTCTGATTGAAATAGTCTGACAGGACTTAACGCCAAAATTTCTTATTCTTAAGTATCTTTAATTTTGTAATTTTTAATTGTAAGTGAAAGTCGTGTGTTGCGCGCACTAGATGTTTAGTTGTCTTTAGGGTTGGCAAAGTAACAGGGAAAAAGAAAATAAAGAAAAAAGCTGATTTGGGTTTTGTTTTGATGAATGAAACGTGTTTATTTGTCGTGAATGTAAGAATTTACTGTTGCTATGTTAGTGACATGGTGTATCATGTGATTCGAAACATACCATGGCGTATGAACAACTTTTCGTAGAATTTTGGATTCAGTTGTTTGTATTTTGTTTATGTGTACGTGTTTTGCAGAACCCCAAAGTTCTACTCCATATGCCCAGATAAGTCTGAGTTGAGTGTAGAGTGGTGTATACCAGTCGCTTGTTTCGTGAATTGAAATTCGTCACAAAAATAAAAAATCTGGTGCGGGCAACACACGACTTTCACTTACCTCGATTTTTAAAATCAATGAAAGAATTTTCAAATACAGTTAGAGATGAAAATACCTGAAACTATTAAGGAATTAATCAAATTGAATTTCTATAGAAACATGTGTTTCATTAAAAAATCTATTATATTATTATCTAAAAAAATCTGGTGCGGGCAACACACGACTTTCACTTATCACCATTTTTAAACTCAATGAAAGAATTTTCAAATACACTTAAAGATAAAAATACGGAAACTATTAAAGAATTAATTAAATTGAATTTATATAGAAACATGTGTTTTATTAAAAAATCTATTGCATTATTATCTAAAATAATTAGTTCTATCTGCTTTTCATCACTCTTTATTAACTTTTACAAGCTCTTGTGTATTAGATAATATTTTTTTTCTAAAATCATTAGATTTCCAACGGTATATTATAAGTGTATATTACTGTTGCTATGTTCAAAATCAAAAAATTGCATTAAAAAAATATTTTTTCTGTTTTCTCCTTTATTTGGGTATCGAGTTTATTCAATTTATATATTTACCAGTTTTTCATCAGCGTTAACAAGATCATCTAGTTATTATTATTGAATCTACAAAATTAAAGGTACTTTGGGGGAAGAAAATTTAAAATATCGGCATTTAAGCCCTGTCAGACCATTTTTATCTAAATAAAACCTACATGATATTAAAGCCCATTAAATTTTACATCGATATAGCGAGTTTCATCAAATTCGTCGGAACCGTTTTTGAGAAAATCGAAAAAAGGTGCAAAATGCATGGTATAAAGTGCCTCTTCTGGTAGGCTCATTTTGATGGAAAAAGTTTTGTCACGTCTCGGGCGTATAGTTGTCTTAAATATGAAATTTCAGTTTCATAGGACTAACCGTTTTCGCCCGGGAGCTACACACACACACACACACACACAACACACACAGACCTTTTTGCGGGACTTGGTTATTTGGACTCAGGGGACCCTAAAACGTGTATTTCCGTTGAAAACTGGAATTCGAAAATTTTCACGATCGCAATACTTCCCCTTACTATATATAGTAAGTGAAAGTAATAATCAGTTAGTTTTATCTTCTTCTCATCACTCTCTATCAACTTCTAAAAGCTTGTGTATGAGATGATATTTTTTCTAAAATCTTTAGCTTTCCAACGGTATATCATACATGTATATTACTGCTCTTATGTTCAAAAACGAAAAATTGCATTAAAAAGTATTTTTCTGTTTTCTCCTTTAGTTTGGTATCGAATTTATTCAATTTATATATTTACCTGTTTTTTTATCAGCGTTAACAAGATCATCTAGTTATTATTATTGAATCTACAAAATTAAAGGTACTTTAGGGGAAGAAAATTTAAAATATCGGCATTTAAGCCCTGTCAGACCATTTTTATCCAAATAAAACCTACATGATATTAAAGCCCATTAAATTTTACATCGTATATAGCGAGTTTCATCAAATTCGTCGGAACCGTTTTTGAGAAAATCGAAAAAAGGTGCAAAATGCATGGTATAAAGTGCCTCTTCTGGTAGGCTCATTTTGATGGAAAAAGTTTTGTCACGTCTCGGGCGTATAGTTGTCTTAAATATGAAATTTCAGTTTCATAGGACTAACCGTTTTCGCCCGGGAGCTACCACACACACACACACACAGACACACACAACACACACAGACCTTTTTGCGGGACTTGGTTATTTGGACTCAGGGGACCCTAAAACGTGTATTTCCGTTGAAAACTGGAATTCGAAAATTTTCACGATCGCAATACTTCCCCTTACTATATATAGTAAGTGAAAGTAATAATCAGTTAGTTTTATCTTCTTCTCATCACTCTCTATCAACTTCTAAAAGCTTGTGTATGAGATGATATTTTTTCTAAAATCTTTAGCTTTCCAACGGTATATCATACATGTATATTACTGCTCTTATGTTCAAAAACGAAAAATTGCATTAAAAAGTATTTTTCTGTTTTCTCCTTTAGTTTGGTATCGAATTTATTCAATTTATATATTTACCTGTTTTTTATCAGCGTTAACAAGATCATCTAGTTATTATTATTGAATCTACAAAATTAAAGGTACTTTAGGGGAAGAAAATTTAAAATATCGGCATTTAAGCCCTGAGAGACCATTTTTATCCAAATAAAACCTACATGATATTAAAGCCCGTTATATTTTACATCGATATAGCGAGTTTAATCAAAATCGTCGGAACCGTTTTCGAGAAAATCGAAAAAAGGTGCAAAATGCATGATATAAAGTGCCTCTTCTGGTAAGCTCATTTTGATGAAAAAAGTTTTGTCACGTCTCGGGCGTATAGTTATCTTAAATATGAAATTTCAGTTTCATAGGACTTACCGTTTCCGCCCGGGAGTTACCACACAGTACTTTTTGCGGGACTTGGTTATTTGGACTCAGGGGACCCTAAAACGTGTATTTCCGTTGAAAACTGGAATTCGAAAATTTTCACGATCGCAATACTTCCCCTTACTATATATAGTAAGTGAAAGTAAAAAAAAAAAAAAAAAGAAAGAAAATTATATGTTTATTATGTTATGTTTAAACAAAATTTAGTAAAATATAATACTACTTTATGCCCTTTTAATAATTTATTATATGATTTTATTATTGGTGACTAATTGCAAAATGTTTTCTTTACTTTTTCTCTTTCAAAATTATTTCTCGGTACAAAGTTCGGATATTACGATCGTTCTAATAATAAATAATTGTCGTTATCTTTTCGCTATGCGTTTCTTTATCAGCTATGATGTCAATTACTGATTGGAGGTTGGACTTGTTTATTTCGTTAGCTTGTTTAAAGTTCAGTTATTACTGTTTCTTTACTTTTGAAGAATACAATATTTACTATATAATTTAGATTTTTTTATGAACGTGCACAGCAATAATTATGAATACATTAATACTAAGTTATATATATATATATATATATATATATATATATATATATATATATATATATATATATATATATATATATTTATATAAAATTATACAAATAATTTTCTAATTTAGAAAAAAAAAAAAAAAAAAAATCGAAGTTATTGTGTTGTTTCACATGAAATGTCCGTTTTTATAGTTTCTGAAGTACATAAAGGATTTTGCAGGTCTCTGTTGTTTTCTTACGAATGTTTACATATTTAAAGTAAACAGTTACTAATCCTCTACCTTTGTATTATAAACATTACCTTCCCAATCAATTACTCATTTTTTAGTATACCTCCAAATATGAAAATGGAAACACGCGATTTTCGAGTAATATTTTTGTACGAGTTTAAACTCGGCCATTCAGCAGCTGAAGCCGCTAGAAATATTTGCAAGGCGTTTGGGGAAGGGAGTGTTAATGAACGGACCATTCGCCGTTGGTTTGCTAAGTTTTCAGCTGGGGATACTCACTTGGAAAACTTGCCCCGAGGAAGACCTCAGTCCGTAATAGACAACAATGTCCTCAAACATACAGTAGAAGGAAACCCCTACCAAACAGTTACAGGACTCTCAGCACAACTAAAGGCAAGTGCATCTACCGTTTTCAGACATTTAAAGTGTTTTGAGAAAGTAAAAAAGCTCGATACATGGGTACCTCATGATCTCACTGAGCGGCAGCAAGACCCCATGTTTCAAAACATACCGTACAAAAATTGAAAGAACTGGGCTACGAAGTTCTTCCGCACCCACCATATTCTCCAACAGATTACCACCTGTTCAGGAATTTTGACAACTTCGTCCAAGGAAAACTTTTTGAAAATGATGATCAAGTGAAAAGTGCGTTTTCAGATTTTGTTTCACTTCAAAGCTCAGAGTTTTTCAGTTCGGGGGTAAAAATGTTGGTGTCACGTTGGGAAATATGTGTAGGAAAAGAAGATAAATACTTCCACTAAAATTATCTTGTTTTCATATATATAATAAATATATATAATTAAAAATTATTGTTTTCGTGAAAATAAAAGTCTTCTGTATATTTGTAAACGTTATTGAATGAAAAGGTCATTGGAGGAAAAAATTATATTGAAATATTTTAGAAAAAGGAGAAACGCAAATTCCTTCAAGTAGGTAGTTAAAGTTAAATGTTGCCTTTTCAAGGTGAACGTATGATTTTTTTTTCTTAAAAAACTTTATCTTGCAACCGGTTTAGACATTACATCAGGATTAAAGGTTTTATATCAACTCTAATAACCAAACATAAAAAGTAGATAATTATTATTTTATTTATTGCTAGAGTACTATAATTTTTTTTGTATAAATCAATTTTGCACTTTTACAATATGATAAATGCGTCGTGTGTAGTATAGCATTTAAAAATTGAGTTCCAAAAGGTACTATATTTTAGGAAATTTTACAGGTAGCGCAAAAATATCTCATTGCTATATTATTAAATCAAGTTATTTTATTATTTTCGCATTAAAATATTGTTATTATTTTTTTTTTTACTATATTAATAACACTATTTTAAAGTTATAGAGTGAAATGTATTAATATGATATGAAACGAAACTAAATATGTAATCAGCACTTTTATAAAATAACTAGATAAAATAAAATTAAATAGAAAATAAAAAATGTCAAAATACCAATTTCGTATATAAAAAATACCTAATATATAAATAAAGATATCGAAGGACATTTTTTATATTTATATATGTAAATCAACGCCTCAATTGTCGATTTAATTAGCTGGTTTGAATTAGTCATAATTTAATTACTATTATGTCGTCGGAAAAAAGTAATTTTTGTTCCATGATAGGGTTTCGGAAAGAACCCGGAAATGTCAGATTCTTTTCGATCTACACATCAGGGAAACCCTGAAAAAAGAGGAAAATTCACAATGGTCAGAAAGTTCATGGTTAAAACTCTAAAATAGGCTCAATGAGCAATTAATTTATTAGAAAGAATATTATAAAATATCTTTTTTTTTTTTTTTTTTAATTTGTTTATCCGCCTCTACCCTCTAGGGTCATTGGCGTGGTCGAAATAATTATGTTCGAAATTATTATATGATTATTATTATGTTTTATAATAACTCTAACATAAATAATAATTAGACATTGTGCAACATCCAACGTCTTTGTTAATTATTTTTAATATTAGATATCTGTTGTGTAAGGATAAATATTTATTTGGTTTTAGTGGTTCTGAATCAATCCTGATCCAGGAGACACATTTCGGGTCCATATAGATCCTATAAAGTGGGTACCCAAAATTATGATGGTACTTGCAGTTTATCGCAATCATAACGAAAGCATCTTCTTGCTCTGTCATTAGCTGTAAGGGTTACATTGATACAGTTTATTTATTTATTTTTGATAAGCTCTTTGCAATGATTAGTGTATAATTATTATTATTTAATACACAATTATTTATCTGCGAGCTTCAAATTTCGATAAAAATATTAATTATTTAGGGCCGTAATTTTATTTTTAAATATAGAAAAATCAGAACATTATATCGAACAACTATAAATCATGTTCTAAGCCTCTGTCTTATATATTCTCAATATCATAAATATTAATCATTATGAATATTAAATGATCAGATATATGTATTTATAATGAATTTATTGTTTGCTATTTATGTTTAGAGAACGTATAATGTCTTATGACAATGGCCGACTGTCCTGAATAATAAACATAGGAACCAAAGGAGAGGGGGGATAAAAAAATTATTATTCAATGATCGATATTATTTCTCTATCATTGTTATTATTATTACTTTATTTACTACAGGGAGCGGCGTTGTCTACAGGTAGATAAATTATTAGTCTACTGTTCTCCTGGTCCTAGGTTCATAAGATTTGGCAGAATATTATATATTCAGTTATTTCAAACGTGGGGCGACCCTTGGGTATGGAGACCCAAAATGGGGAAAAACTGAAGGCTGAGTGTGATCTCAGCTTAATCACCTCATTGTACAGTCGTTGGAATATTACGAATCTCTCTATATGTACTAAGCACAATACTCTTCAGGGGTTGTAGAGATACAGTTTTTTATGCATAAAATACATAGTATGGGGAGTATTGCGACCGTAATAACTTACGAATCCTAGTTTGCTACAGAAATATACGTTTTATGTATGGTCCTCTTAAGTCAAGTAACCAAGCCCCGCAGAGTATCTGAATTTGTGAAAGTGATAACTTTTTCACACAAAAAAAAAAAAACACAACAAAACACACAAATGAAAAAGTGCTTCTTTATTCGCTATATCGATGTAAAATTTAATGTTTTTTTTTTTTTTTTTTTTTTTTTTAATTATCTAAAGTACATTCAATACTGTAGATTCCAAAAAAAATAACCATATTATCTCATTAGCACTGATAAAAAAACAGTTATATATACAAATCGAACGAATTTAATAATCAACTAATAGAGAAAAAAGGAAAAATATTTTTTTTTTTTTTTTTTAGTATTTTCCCTAACGCAAGAATAGTAATTTGAGAAAAAATGTTATCTTATAAACAAAATTGTAAAGTAGGGGAAAGAGTATAAAATTAAGTGATTATGGAACATAACAATTTTATATTGTTATATTTTTTAATCTAAACATATGTCGTCGATGGAGGATTGCATTAAGGCTGATCTCGGGGGCTTGGGCTTGACCGGTGAACATTGGACGAGTCTATGCAGGCGAAGTTTGGTGGTATCGGCATCGAACCTTCGGGTTCGGTAAGCCTATTATTATTATTATTATTATTATTATTATTATATTAAAACATATGTTTCCTTCGAATCTGAATACCATTCTTTCAACTTTTTTCAACTCCTAACTTTTTTTAATAGTTCTTGTAATTGATATTCAAAACCAATGTATGTGATAGTCGTGTTTTACGCTTACTAGATTTTTTATTTTCTATAAAAATTATTATTAAATGAAAGCTAACGAATGATTTGATTAAATTATTCGTTAAAAACTATTATATTTTTCTGTTTATGTGATTATATTTGATTCAACGACATAGACATATACATGATCATCGTCACATCCTCCTAGGCTATGGAAAGTTAGATGTTAGAATGAGGATGGAAAGATTTTGCTATGGCCTCCTGTGCAATTTAAGCCTTAATAGAAGAAAATTGCATCAAGTGGCACAATGCAATGTAGTCAGGAGAGTTAACTTTACTGTCCGCGGCAACAATTGTCAGGACAACGCTCCTTTTAAAGCAATATTCAGCAATTTATTAAATTCAGAATTTTAAGTCTTTTTTTGCTTTTATCTATATATAAAATTTATCGTAAGGGAATTTTTTATCATCTTCAAAATATTCGAATCCTATAAAGTGGGATATAGGATAATATAGAGAATAAAAAGGCCCCTAAATGTCCTAATAACCATGGTTCATTTGGAAATGTCAAATTTTTGAATTTCTTGATTTTTTTTTTACCTTATTTTTTCTACCATTTTCTAAAATTATTTTAAGTTTTTTTACGTTAGCTTTGTGGTTGATACGATTTTTTAGGAAAATCCTTCTAGCTTTGCATTCTCGAAGTGTAATTTTGCCGACATTAAATTAAAACAGACGGGAAAGCCCGGGCAAAGCGGGTATGTTAAGAGGGACTGTAAATTTAAAAAAAATAGCAATAAAAAGACATTTAGGAACTTTATTTTACTATATTCAACTACACATTTAATTTCGATTGGTTACTTATAATCACAATTTCTTAACTCTTAATTTTTATATCAATAATAAACTAATGACCAAATCCTGCCGTTATCCGACCCACACTTGCATAGCTGCTAGATTTTTCTAATCGTCCAAGTTATCGCAGAAGTAACTTCCTCGTCCTCCATACGACGTACAGGAATCGTGTGCCCACTGTTCACATTGAGAACATTGGATCCAATCTTCTACTGGTGGGTTTATTTATTTCTCAGTGCATACTAAGCATGAATAATCTCCCATTCTATTTCCTTTTCCTTTCAGTGTCTGGGCTACCTTCCTCTTTACTTTTCCTTTAGTTGATTTTGGTGTTTTAGCTCCAGCCAACTTGGATATCTCAAGTTTTCTCAACATACAAACTCAAATAACAGCTACAGTATGAGCAAAGCGGCTAGGCCCGAAGAACCCTTTTGACATAAATTAAGCGTACACAATTTTAAAGTGCCGGCTCCGTGTAATAATAAAATCTCATTACTTCAAAACATACTTATCCCGTTAAACGTTTCCTAAAAAAATATCATAAAAATAAAAGAATGCAATACAAAAATGGTCAAAAATCGAAATAAAAACACCTAAATTCTTTTATTTTGCACTAAAACAAACAAACGCGCTGTTTAGTTCTGTTTGAACTGTCATGGCGCCGGGAGAGAGTTCCCGCATCGACTCCACCGCGACTTGCAGCACCATCGGTTGTAGAATCTCAAAAAATGAGCCAATCCGCTTTACCTTGGCCTCCCCTACAATATAATCAGCATTTTACATTTTTCTTCTTTACAACACGTTACCTAATAATTCAATTGATTGAAATAATTCTCGTAAGTTTGCTAAATATGAGACACGCAACAATATAAAATTGTATTAAGGTAAAGAGATTCACTTGATGCTTAGTTGCTATTTATTAGGTATATTAATTACTTGCTGTAGAAATTTCGTTCTTAAACATCAGTAATTTTTTTGCAATATTTAAAGCCTAATATTTCGAGTGGAAAATTATGAAACTGTTAAATGTTACAAATACAATGCATTAAATTTATTTCTAAGGCTAGACTGAGCGTTGTGAATTAATTTCGCAGTAGAATACGCGTTCCTGTAAAACAACATCAAAAGTTACAGTGTGGAATCTTATGAAACCATACCAACCAATCGGATCGGATATAAATCCCCACGTTCTGAACACATTTTTCTGGAAATAAAGAGGTGCAATAAAAAACTATAATATATCCTTGGAAAGCGCAAGATATTAGGAAATTTGATATGTAACAAGTTAGTACAAAGTAAAAGGAATAGCAGGGAGGAGGAAGCCGACTCTCTTAAAAAATTTGGTGCGACCAATATGAATTATAAAAATAAAACGCTGGATTCACCTGTGGTGCAGTGGTTATCATAACAGCCTTTAATGCCCAAAGTCCCGGATTCAAACCTGTCAGGTGACCCTTAAAATAATCTTTGGTTATGCTTTCCTGTGTGGATGTAAAATAGGTACTCGTTAAAGAGCCCTATCCTAATTAAATCTGGATGATCACAATTGAGAGGTTGATTTCCAAAAGGTACTATATCGATTTTAGGAAATTTTACAGGAAGCGCGAAAATCTCTCATTACTATATTATTAAATCAGCTAATTTGGGTCTTTTTGCCTTGAAATTTAGAATTATTTTTTTACTATAATAATAACATCATATTAAAGTTATGAAATGAATTTTTTTAGAATGATTTGGAACGAAAATAAATGCTAATTAGTACTTTTAGAAACTGACCGCATTTCTAAATCGTGTTTTTAAGGACTTGAGAATTCATTAGGTAACTAAATGATAGAATATTTAGATAGAATTAAATGATGAGAATACAAATATGTAAAAAAATCAATTTCGTAAAAAATGTCCTTTAGTACCTCTTGGATATCAACGTCTCAATTTAGGACTCCCACTGTAGTATTATCTGATTAGCCACATTACCATGAAGTGACGTTAAATGAATCAACTAAAGCTTAAAAATGAAATAAGGTATAAGACTAAAAGTTTTGGTACTAGACTGTTGTACTATCAATTATATGCACTTCATTTTCAAATTTACTTTTACATAAGTTAATTGCTATAAAAACTTTTTTATTTTACTTTTTCTGCTAAACGTAAACATGTAAAATCTGTTCCATTAAGTGAAAATTGTCGGAACCACAGACGAGATTTTTAAACTGATTAATATGTCATATGTACCTATAACGACTTCACAGAAATAGAATCATTGAAGATATAGATCAGCAATCTTATTGGCAAAAAAAAATGATAAATGCATAGATGCACTATTGTTGTATCTATTTCTGCTTTAATCATTGCATTTTCTATTCTTACTATATCTTAAGTCAGCAAGTTGAAAAAGCCTCGCTCTAGACTGGAACGGGACAATATTCTTAGTAATCAATTTTTCTATTTCATCACGGCGCGTGTTGGGTTGGAAGTTATTAATATTTTTCTTTTTAAAGGTTATAAAAAGCCTAAGTTTCAAGTTAAAAATAAAACTTATGGTTTATGAGACGACATGTATATTTCATACCCGATACACTTTTTATATTTAAATCCGTTCATCGAAATCCTATAATATGCCTGTATAATGTACTGGCTTTTATGTCAGATTAGTACATATGACCATAAATGTTATATTTACTGTTTAGGGGTTTAGTCAGAGATATCCTGCAGATAACAAAGAGGGATACAAATATTTCTCCTTTAATTTTACTTTAAAAAAATAAAAATCTGGTGCCTGCAACACATGCTTCACTTACCTCCGTTGTTAAAATCAATTTAACAACTTTTAAAATACAGTTAAAGATATAAGAAGTTTTAATTAATTAATTAATTTACTTATTTATTCGTATATATTACTATTTGTCTCCACGGAAAATCATAATATTGCTATAAGATCACATTCGTACAAGTAGAAGTTTAAAGAATTAATTAGATTGTTAAGATAGAAAAATGTGTTTTATCAATATTACCGACAACAATCCGTTATTTTTATCGGATTTTCATTAATTTTTACAATTAATAAGATTTTTTCTGAATTATTTAGGCTTCCAACGGTACATTATACATCTCTATTACTGTTCTTTTGTTTAAACACAAGCAATTTGCATTAAAAAAGTTTGCTTAAGTTTGCTCTTTGCTCCGTTAGTTGGATATAGGATTCGTTCAAATTATCTTTGTACACGATTTTAATCAATGCTAACTAACTAGATATGGTTAATTTTTCGAATCTACAAAATTAAAGGTTCTTTAGAGGATGAAAATTTAAAATATCGGCATTTAAGCCCTGTCAGACTATTTCAATCAGAATGAAGCCTACATATTATTGAATTCTAAAAAATTTTACATCGATATAGGAAGTTTAAACAGAATCGTTCAAGTCGTTTTTGAGAGAATCGTAATTAGGTGATAAATGCATGGTATACAGTGTCTCTTTTGATTCACCGATTTTGATGAAAAAGTTGCTTTAAGATCTAGGAAGTATAATTGCCATACATATGAATTTCGTTATCTTATCTTACCACACACACACACACTCCTTTATATCGCGTGACTTGGTTATTTGGACTCAAAAGACCTTAAGCCGTGCATTTCCGTTGAAAACTGAAATTCGAACATTTTTCGATCGCAATACTTTCCCTAACTATATATGGAATATATAGCTAAGTGGAAGTAAAAATTGAAAATAAATTGACTAGTACTGCCAGGTTTCGAGTATCTTTTTTATTTATTTATTTCTTGCTAAAGTATCCCATTCATACAATATTTAAATTCAAACAAAAGAAATGTCAAATTACATAAAATGAAACCAAACTAAATAAACGTATACAATAACGAAAATTGTAGATAAAATAAATACAAATAAATGAAGTTGACAAATAAATAAACAAAAAAACAAAGCATTTCACATCCATACGTATGTAAAATATTTACAATCAGCTAGGGAACCCCGAACGGGGCTTGTCCCACCACTTGTGGAAGGACAAGCAGAGTTCGAGTTTCTAAATTTTGAGTTTTATTTTTCTTAGTATCTTTTAGAACTACATATGTCGAAGTTTGATTTCTCTCCGATTATTTGGCTGTTATTATTACTTGTAAGGCAATTACAATGAACTGTAAATTATGATATGATTTGCATGAATAAGACCAGAGTATCTCCTTAGGTAGAACTCTGTACTACTGATCTTAGGTTCTCGAGGTACACACCCAGCTGTAAATCAGTAATTACTCTTTGTTATTTGATCCTGGGGTAGTTAGACTCTCCAGCGGCTCACCTGGCCTCTATAAATTGGTTATTTTAGAATAAGTGAAAAAACCCTGATGATTAAGCGGCGCCACATCCTTAAAGACCGTTGGACTAAAAAAAGTATGAATACCTACTGTATTATAAACTCAAAACGTATCAAGGGTTGTCGTGTTGCATGTTCATGTTATAATTTATATGTAAGACGAAAATAAATAAATACGCCTACAGAAAAATAATCAGCCAGTTTCCTCGGAGTTGAGGCATCTGTATAATAAGAGGAATTGTGATTGATAAGAGAATAAGATAAGGTTCCATTCAATCTCAAGTATTTACAATAATCCTTTAAAAGCTAGTTCTATATTTCTGTTTGTTAAAATACATTAATAAAAAATCCAACATCGCCATGTTGTAAAACAACTCTTTATTTAAATTTAATAATACTTCCTCATATCTCTTTTATTCTCTCTCTAAATTTCCTTGTCCTATTCATAACTATGAAGTTATTTACTAATTGTTTACTGACTACAATGATGTGTAGATTATTGCGGTTTTTATTTTCGCCAATGCCGTTTCGTTTTTCCGCCCATCTGTATGGGCTCAAGCCTACGAATTGAATTTTAAAAAATGCACAGAACGTTTTTTGATCTAGGCAGTGCCGTGCTAATAAGTTAGTTTATTAAGTGAGTCTTGGTTATTTGGTCTCCTAGCTCCTAAAAATTTGTATTTTCTTTAAAAACTTACTATCAAAATACACCCTAATTAACCTTATAAGTAATTAATTGTAAAACTCCAAAGAAAATAAAAATGATATACTTTTAAAAAATATTACATAACCTTCATACCATAATGTTGAAAGTAAAATTTAATTGGATAATCGATTTTTACTTTCACTTCCATATACATGAAATATATAGTAAGGAAAAGTATTGGGATCATGAAAATTTTCTAATTCCATTTTTCACCGGAAATACACGTTTTATGTTCCCCTGAGTGCAATTGACCAAGTCAGGCAAAAAGGTCTCTCTGTGTGTGCGTGAGTGTAGTAAGAATTTCACGAAAACGAAAAAGTCGTACTGTACTGAAATTTCATATTTAAGGCAACAATACGCCCGAGATGTTACGATAACTTTTTCATCAAAATCAGCTTACAAGAAAACCACTTTATACCGTGCATTTAGCATCGTTTCACGATTTTCGTAAAAACGGCTATAACGAAATTGATTAAACTCCCTATATCGATGTAAAAGTTAATGGAATTTAATATTATGTAGGCTTCATTACGATTGAAATAGTCTGATAAGGCTTAAGTGCTGATAATTTAAATTTTCTTCCTCTAAAACACCTATACCACTGTATTATCTATTTAGTAATGCATTTAGTAATCGAAACGGATAAATATATAATTTGAACGAACACGATATCATACTGAAAGAGAAAAGACCAAAAATATTTTTGTACGTCATTTTTGATAATGAGAACAGTAATATAGACGTATAATATACCATTAGAAAGATAAAAATTTTAGAAAAATTATTATCATATACACAAAATTGTAAAAGTTTATGAAGAGTGATAAAAAGCCGATAAAACTAACTGATTGTCATAGATAACAATGTAATAGATTATTTAATAAAACAAATGTTTCTACTGAAATTGAATACAATTAATTCTTTAACAATTTATTTTTATCTCTAAGTGTATTTAAAAATTCTAGAAAAATATTTACATTGATTTTAACAATGGAGGTAAGTGAAAGTCGTTTGTTACGGGAGCCAGATTTTTTGTATAAACTTGATAAAACAACATTATAAGAATGTTGAAAAAAACTAGTTTCCCGAAATAAAAATCCAATAATTCACTTTAAGAGTTAAAATTGTCACATTAGCTGATTGTCATTTTTCTTGTGAAAGTAGAACATTAATATTGAATAAAAAAAATATTATGTAATTATAAGTTTTATCATAGTTTTTTTTTTTACACCTCTAAATTTCCTCGTTCGAATCATAATTATGAAGGTAGTCACTTATTGTTTACTGACAAGGATGAGGTCAGTCTCAAGTCTTAAGGTTTCTATTTTCGCGAGTGGCATCACTCCGTTTTTCCTGGTAAATGTCGCAATTAACACATCTCCATCGAAACTCGTCGATATGGCGACGCCTAGTGCAATTTTGCGTTCTTCAATGACTCATTCACCGAGGAATGGGTTAGATCCTAGACCACATTAGGCGTTTACGGTGGTTCTGTAACGGGTGAGTGGTGGGAGGCGTGACGTCACTGGGGGCTCGCCGCCACACCTCCCCGATGACGTAGGCCGTCAGACGGGACCCGTACCAACAGGTTGTCGCATTCCTTCCCTTCACTCCGTCTATATCAGGTAAAATATCTTATATATTATGTATTTATCTATTATATATCTATTTATTTAATATTTTAGTCACCGTATTTTATATAAAATCCATTAAAACCATGTTTAAAAGATGTTTTCCGTCCTGTGGAGGTTGTCTTGTGTCCATGATTATAATTTTGTATGAAATTGAATTATATTTCTCCTTTGTTTGACCGCATTTCTATTGTGTTTCGTGTTCTTTATTGTAGTTCGTGTGCTATTGTTGTTAACTTTCTCCTTGAGTCAGTGCATTTGCTTGTGTGTCAACGGGTATTAACTCTGACCATATGACCAATATACTTATGTTAATTAGAATTGTATATTTTTCTTCTTTCATAATTTAGGTTATATTAAATTTTCATTTATACTGCTCTAGCATTTTATTTTTAAAAACTGATTATATGACTATTATAATTATAATCCATCATATGGTGTATACTAATATATATTATATATATATATATATATATATATTATATATATATATATATATATATATAATATGCCTGCAATTTTATTGAAAAATAAAATCATAAATGGTTCAAAGATAACAGTTTATTTTTTAAATACTATTTTTTAATAGGTAATCAGGGAGGGAAATTTGTGAATATTTTAAGAAAAAAAAAGGAAAATAAGAAATAAGTAAATTATGACTTATCTTAATTTAATATAAAGTATCTATTATTTATCACCAAAGATTTAAACCCAAAAAATATGTATATACATGCAATAATATCGGAAAATAAAATAAAAAATTGTTGAAAACTATTGGTTTTAATTTTTTAAATGGGTATGTTCAATGTTTAAGTTAAAATAATGAATACTTTTTTTTTTTTCATGATAGACTTATATAACCCATTTTTATAAGCTAAAATATTTGTTTATGACTCTGACCATATGACTACTATAATTATAATTGTCATGTGTTTAGAGTTAATTCTATTACCTAAAAGTATATTATTATAATTATAATCTAATATGATTAGGATATATCAGCCTTTTTTCAACAAAAAAAGTATATTCATATTTTAACTGAAACATTAAACACCCATATAAAAAATTAAAACCATTAGTTTTCAACAATTTTTTATTTTATTTTTCGATATTATTGCATGTATATACTTTTTTGGAGGGTGGGGGGGGGTTTAATATATGGTGATAAAAGACAGACATTTTCTATTAAATTAAGTTAATTTAGTTTAAATTAAATTAATTTAGTCATTTCTTATTTTCCTTTTTTTTTTCTTATAATATTTACAAATTTCCGTCCCTGATGTACCTATTGAAAAATACCATTTCATTCTTTACTAAACTAAAATGTATTTTAATTCCAGATTAGTTCATTTTGTCCATGAATCGTTATGAATATTTTTCATTTCAATCCTAGCACAATTTACATTAAAAACTAATGATTTATTTTATTTTCTTCCTTATTCGTTGATTGTTTTTCATTGTTTTCTCATGGATTGATTTATTGAGATAATATTTACATATCAAAAAGTAAATATTCATTTGTACAGCTATGAAAGATTTGTGAATAAACGGCTTTAAATGAAATATTTTGATCTTTATTTGAATATGAAATAATTCTTGGGTTTAAATATTTAAATTAAATAAAATATTTATATTATTTTATTAATCTGATTTAATTTTTATCAGCTTAAATAGGAATTTTGTGTTTACAAATATAATTTCTTTAATATCAATATATTAATATTTAATTATAACATCGGCATATGAATATCTAATTATATTTTTTATCGTTTTTACAAATAATCTCTATCTCATTAATTTTCTTTCTAATCTGAAATTTATATGATTTAAATAATTTTATCGCAACTATAATTTTAAATAATTATATTTTTTATTTATATATTATCAAAAGTTTGATGTGCCTGTTAGATGCCTTCAAATTTTTGCTTTAAATCATACTAAAATTTATTTTATTAAAAAAAAAAAACCAATGGTATTAAATGTATTTAACTTATTAATTATATTTTTATAGTTAACCTAATTTTATAGAATGAAAGAAAAAAAAAAAAAAAAGTTGGTATTAGGACCCTTAGAATAACATTAGATTTGAAATAATATAAGGGCTATATCTGGCCAAGAAAAAAAATAGTGAAAAATAAACAATTTAGCATAAATAGAAGTAATATAGTTCAATAATAAGAAATAAAGTCTTCTACAGTCAATATTAAAAAAAAAAAAATATTGCTAAATGATTAAACTAGATGTTTACTCAATATAAAAGTCGAAATATATAATTAATACATGTGAAAAATAAAAATCTTGAATTACAATCCTAACTACTTTATTACTAGAACTTTAGGTTCAACTTTAAGTCGAATATTATAATTTAGAATCAGATATATAATGATAAATAATTTGTGATAAATAATATACATACCACATCATCAATATCTAAGCTTTTCAAGGGTGCCCATAAAATTGATGTAGATCCTGCCTTTGACTCAGTTTGGCGTGTTTAATTACATTATACTATTAAATTTAATAATAATATTATGTTATAAGGATTTAATTAAATTGATAGTATATATAATGTTCTTATAAGGACATAAACGGCTGGCGAAGCAAAAGATAAAACCAGATCGTTTCCAGCGCTACAAAGCTGATGCAACAATTTAACCCACCTGCGTCAGGCTGCGGTAGCCATTTTATTTCTGTTTCTGTTTTAAGATCTCTGGAACAAGGTCGTTTTTCAGATTTAGTTTAAAAAAATCTTTTTTCCCCTGAAAACATTCCTCCTGAAAAGCGTCCTTATCTTGATTTTTATCAGTTTTTGCAAAAGAAACATTTCTTTCACGTTTGCTGTTTTATAGAAAACAATGAAAAATATGGTTACATAATATCTTTTACAGCTGTATATTACATATAGTTTTTTTTTTTTTTTTACTTTCACTTATCTGTATTTGAAAGTATAGTGATCATATAGTGACAAATATTTTGCTTAAAGCTTTTAAATCAAGACTATAAATTTATATTTTTAGATCTAATGATAGCGTTAGGTGGGTTTATAAAATTTATGGCTTAAGGGATTTACTGATTCCCTTGTAATTGCAATGAAACAAAATGTAACCTTATATTTGTTTTTTAAAATAATTTTATATAAAATTTCTTAATAAAAGTATAAAGATCTTGTAATTATTAATTTAAAAAAAATATTCATATTTGTCCTTTAGTAATTATTCAAACTAAAAATCGAGAATTAAAAAAATGTTCTCATAAATAAGTATCCTTTTAAATATTTATGTGTTATTCTTATTAAACAATAGTGGTTTATCTCTTGTTCTTTTCTTACTGATAGTTTTGTTCTCGCGACCCTTTGTCTATTTTTTCAAATGACCTTTTACGTTATTTTTCTTGAAATTTTAATATTTTATATAATTTTCATAAAGTTCCCATACGTCTTTCAAAATCTTCTTAACCTTTTGACTCATAAATCAACTAATGTAACTTTTATTTTTCTTATCCTTTCCTTAAAAAAGAAAAGAAAAAAATATTTTCATGATTTCAAACGTCAACCAAGTTAATATTAATGCGAATTTATTATTTCACTAATAATACTAACTATAATTAGATATAATAAATTTATTAGAAGTTCTCATCTACATATAAGTCTTCGTGTGTTGTGTGATTTCGTTAATTACAAGATTAGTGTGGTTTTACTTAATAATTTACAAAGGCTGTCGCAATTACACGTCATTGTTGTTTTCTTATTAAATTTATTTTAGCAAGATAAGGATTATGGTCAGATATAATTAGATTGTTACGCATTTTTAATTAAATTTACATTTCCGAAATTTTCGCAAATCAAAAATGATCTAAATTCTTCTTAGAAAAGATATAGTAAAAAAAATCTGGTGCGCACAACACACGACATTCACTTACCCACGTTGTTAAAATCAATTAAGATTCTTAAAATACGTTCGAGAAGAATTATTAGGTAAGTAAAGTAAAAAACGTTAAAGAATTAACTATATCGAGTTTCGAAAGAGTTTTATTAAATTATCTATTATATTATATATTATATCCACAACAATCAGTTAAGAGTTATCTGCTTTTCAACACTCACCATTACTTTTTACAACTTTGTGTATAAGATAATGTTTTATCTAAAATCGTTAGTTTCTTCGTAATTATACATTTATATTACTGTTCCTGAAAAAAAAAAAACAAAACATACAAATATTTTTTTTAAATTTTATAATTTTTCAATATTTCATAAAAAAAAGTTTTTAATTTATAAGAAAGCATTCACCTTTTATTAAATTTCTGTTGCTCTTTTGTTTCTGATTATCAGTATGATTTCTGTAAATTATCAATTTTATGTGTTGTATTCTACTACTTGTTTTTATCTTTTGTTTTATAGCCCTTAATATGACCTAAAATTTAGGCCAAAACGTCCGCACTATTAAAATAAGTTTCTAGTTAATTATGTGTTAATTGGCTGCATCCTCAGCTAACTTCTCTGATATAATTGATTGTAGCATATAATAATTCTATTTCAATTAAATTTAAAAGTCCTTAAATTGACTTTAAAAACGGAGGTTAGCAAAAGTCTTGTGTTGCCCGCTCCAATTTTTTTTTTATTGTCAAGGTTTCCTTTTTTAATTTATATATTAATGTAAAAATATATAACGTACCCGTTATATTATTCCATCAGAATATGTATGGTTTCAGTTAGTGTTATGATTATCAATATTATTAATTAATTATGATAATTAATTATTGCTGCCATAACACTCTTGATAGATGTCACGTTGCTCGCGTTGAAACCAGTCCTGGGCGTGGCTAATTACGTCAGAGGCGAGCCTCCACGTTGGAGCAATCTGATTGGTCCGTCTTATCACACTACTCAGGGTTATCATTTTCACTATTCTTCGCGTCCAAGAGTCCCCATCCGACCTTCGGAGATGATTATTTAAATGACGTACATTCTTCTATTAATAATAGAAAAAATAGAGAAAAAACAACAACTTAAGATTCCGAATTTCGACAAACAAGGAATCTCATGAATTCAAATCTTACAACTATGAAATACTATTGTTTAGTGTTTTTTTCTTGTGTTGGTATACAAGGAAAACAAATCTATCAGACTGCCTGAAACGAGAAATGATTGTAGGTTGATGATCAGTTTCGTTAGAAATTGATTTGGCCTTGATGTTGCTTAGCGTAGAGTTGCGGCGTCATTTATTTCTTTTAGTCTTTAAACTTTTTTTTCTAAAAATTAAATGAGTGTTATTAACATCCGAAGTAAGCATCATTAATATTAATATATAAAATCACTATGATGAATATTAAGAGTTAACAGTTAAGATATAGTAGAAGAAATTAGTCCGGGTGGCAGTCAGCAAAAAATAAACAATTAAATTAGTTTTAACGATTTATCGGCTACAAACTTTTCTACCCCATTGTGATCGTTGTTAGCTCCCGCCTACAATTCGCCATAATGATATTCGTTATTAGCAAAAATAAAAGTAATCCTCATTGGTTTTAATCAGAAAAGTAAAAATAGGGACCATGAAGGGACTATGAAAAAGTAAATAAAACAAAAAAAAAACCTTTACCTCTACAGCCCATGAAGAGTATTAGGTTCAGTACATATAGAGATTTGTACTGTTACTAAGCCAACGGTCGTGCAATGAGGTGATTCGGCCGAGATCAAACTCAGCCGCCAGGTTTTCCCCCCATTTTCTGGGGTACCAACTTTATAGAGGCTGGGTGTGCCCTAGGAGGGTCTCCATACTCCAGGATCGCCCCACGGCTAAAATAACGGAATAAATAATATTCTATCATTACCGGGATCGGAACCCAGGGCCCGGAGCACAGTAGACGAGCAAAATGAAACAAAAAGTGTTCCTTAATATTATTATTATTAATAATTTCCTTCGTCTTACTTTATTTTATATTTTTAATTTATGATATATTAACAAATGTTTTATGCGTGCTTCGTCTTTATCCTTTGTCTATGAAAATGCTAAAAAAAAATTATATGTTATATTTGATCATTCTCGTGTTTGAATAAGGGATATGGTAACGGGTTTTTTTCTCAGTAAATAAAAAAAAAATGTTCAGATCTGTGAATAATTCTTCAATATTTTTTTTTTTTTTACGGTGTTATATATTTATCGAATTCTCCATCACAACACATTACTAGTTCATTTTTCAAATTTATTTATTTTCTGAAATTATTTTTATATTCTTTAATCCAGATCAGGAAAGTGGATATATTTTATTTCATTGTTGTTATTATTTTATTTTTGTATGCATCGATTCATGTAGAATATTAATTTCATAGTTTTACTTTCACTTACCTATATATGAAATATATAGTGATGGAAAGTATTGCGATCGTGATAATTTTCGAATTCCAGTTTTCACCGCAAAAAGGTCTGTGTGGGTGTGTGTGTGTGGTAAATCCGAAAGGCGGAAACGAAAAATCCTATGAAACTAAAATTCCATATTTAAGACAACTATACGCCCGAGATGTTACAGAATCTTATTCATCAAAATCAGCTGACCGGAAAATCTACTTTATACCTTGCATTTTGCACCTTTTTACGATTTTCTCAAAATCGGCTCTAACGATTTTGATTAAACTCTCTATATCAATGTAAAATTTAATGGGCTTTAATATCATGTAGGTTTCATTCTCATTGAAATAGTTTGGCAGGGCTCAAATGACGATATTTCAAAATTTCTTCCTCTAAAGTACCTTTAATTTTGTGTATTCGAAAAAATTAACCATATCGTATGATTAGCATTGCTAAAAAACAGGTAAATATTAAATAATAAAAGTAAGTTGAACGAATTCGATATTCAGCTAAACGAGAAAACGGAAAAAAAAAAATTAATGCAATTTTTTGTTTTTGAACTTAGAACAGTAATATACATGTATAATATACCGTTGAAATGCTACATATTTTAGAAAAAATATTATCTTATACATATTAATGCACAAGTTAACGAAGAGTGATGAAAAGCCGATAAAACAAACTGATTGTCGCAGATAATAATAAAATAGATAATTTAATAACACATGTTTCTATTTAAATATAACTAAAATAATTCTTCAACTATTTATTTTCGTTTCTAAAATTGTTTAAAAATACTTGAATTAATATAAATAATGGAGGTAATTGAAAGAGTGTGTTGCGCTCACCAGAATTTTTTAGAAAAGCAGATCGAATTTATTTTCCTAGATCGTTTCTTCTACCATATGGAATTAAATTTTTCGTATAATCATAGAATAGCAGATTTCATTTATTTCTAATTTCTACGAATTCGATTTGAGAAATTAAAAATATGTCTAAGAAGGTCAAATGTCTCTGGCTATTTTAAACTTTTAAATCCTCTAGCGAACAGAAGTTCAATTCAGAAAATACATTGACCTTTTAAGTTGCATTATCAATTGTATTGTATTTCTAATCACTTGCAATAGTAATATAGTAAAAAATTTATTTTTTTATAATTTTCTATTAAAATAAACATTTGATTAATATATAAATTTAAGTATATAGTTAAAATATATTTATATATATGCAGTTTTGCAAATATCTAAATGGTTTCACCTATCCTCAACTTGTGTTGCTGCGAAATATCAATTGCATGATATAATTACATTATAAACTTCGTGTAAGCGTTTGTTTAGTTTAATGGTTCAACCGTAATTATTTATTAATTTTGTTTGAACTTTAAGGAAAAAAAAAACCTTTGCTCACCGTCCTTCGATTCGGATGTCCCATGAACCTTGTAATCTAAAAACAGACCGTGAAAATCGTAAATCACCCAATGGAAAATAATTTAAGCCGATTATTTTTGAAGAAAAATCACGTATCGATAATAAAATATTATTTTTGCCAATGTCCATAGTTCGTTTAACCTGTCTATGGTGATTTACCAGTATTTGTTTCTTTGTGGTAATGTGCGTGACCGATTAGGAATGTTTTTATATTTGTGACTGAAACTTTGATGCGATTTAAGTTTAAGAGGAAAAAATTAGTTATTCGTTTTGTTATAGTTTACCTTAGTGACGTCACCGATGAGTAATGTAGGTCTCTGATGGTTGGAACATTTATTTTATGTATTTAACAACATATATTTTTTTTTTTATATTTAAAAACCTTTTGTAATGTTTAACTAAATAATGCTTATACTCTAAAGATGTTTTCTCGAAAAGTTGTCCCGGTTAAAAAATTACAAAAACACAATGGTTATTGAACGTTTACGTTTCAATTTTCTTTATTGTTTAATATTATAATTTCATTCAAATAAATGGACAGCTTGTGATACGATGGAGTATATTTAGTCTTGTAATTATTTGTTTTTATTATTTAAGTGGGGAGCGGCGCGGTCTAGTGGATAGAGCGGTAGTCTGCTGTGCTCCGGGTCCTGGGTTCGAATCCCGGCTATGACAGAATATTATTTATTCTGTTAATTCAGTCGGAGGGCGACCCTAGGGTATGGAGACCCTCCTGGGGCAGACCCAGCCTTTTTAAATTGGGTACCAAAAATAATTGGGGAAAAATCTGGCGGCTGAGCGCGATTAAGGCCTAATTACCTCATTGCACTGCCGTTGGTCTAGAAACAGTACGAATCTCTATATGTACTGAGCCCAAGACCCTTCATGGGTTGTAGTGGTACAGGTTTTTTTTTTTTTTTTTTTTTTTTATTATTTAAGTATTTAAATACCAAAAATTATGGATGTCATCTACGGCTTAGTTGCGAGCATAAAAGCCTTTTATGTCCAAGGTTGCGGGTTCTAACCCGGCAGGTGGTCAACGATTTTCCTTGAGTTTCCGTCCTACAGAAGAGGCGTTAAATAGTAGTTTCGTGCCTGTGCGATGTCAGATTCTAGTTAAAGATCTCTATCCATATCAAAACTAGCTGGGCAAAATTTAGGACTCCCACTCTACGCATCGTCCAATTAGACACGGTTGTATAAAGTGACCTTAAATGAATATATATACAAACTATAAATTAGGAGCTGAAAATTCATTTTCGTCATTTCATGATTTTTTATTTCTGAAAAAGAAAATACGTTTCACAGACGGTCAACAAAATTTGCAGTGTGTCACCGTCCGTAAATGAATTGCTCGGTTCAGAACCGGACATTTTGACTTAAAAGACGCAAAGCGCTCGGGTCGTCTTTCAACTGTTGATGATAATTGAATTCAAGTATTGGTCATAGACAAATCTCACTCTACGACAAGGGATATAATTGATTAAAAATGTTTACATGAATCTGTATTTGTTATTAAAATCTCCAGTAAAAAACGCAACTTATTTCACAACCCAATGTTATACGTTGAGGAGCTTTACAATTATTTCCCAATTACATCTCGCGAATCCGCGAGATCCGATCAGCAGTGGATCTGCGAGCGCTTTATGTCTTCCGAGTCAAAATTTCCTGTTCTGAGCCTCACAAACCACTTACGGGCGCTGCTTTCTCCTAAGGCATTATCGTCATACACACTGCAAATTTTGTTAATTGGCTGTAAAGCGGATTTTCCTTTTCGAAAATAAAGAATCATTAAATGACGAAAATGATTTTTTCTTCTTAAATTTTGAGCAAACAGAATACCACTTAAAGATGAGAAACTGATACCTAAAAGCACCTTAACTAATCTTTTTTTAGAATATTTAAACATTATTGACAAAGTAAGCATGATATTATAAACAAAATTGAAATATTCAAAAACTTATTTTACAACCTATTATAAGTTGAAGTCTTGACCTATCTGTAATAATAATCACACTCTCTACACAGAACACTTTAACATCCTAAGTCATAAAATTGCTCATGATCGCTTAAAACTGAGTGCTATTGCACAGTTTTGTTATTTGGGCTCTATAATTGAATCGAGCAGAGGCAAAAATCCAAAAGACGACCACAAGCGGAAAAGCAGTGAGAATGGTCAATTCATACAAAGCATTGGTAGAGAGCATAATGGTTCGGAGACATGGCCCCTCTGCATAGTTTAGAGAAAAAAAATTCTTTCTGTAGAGTTGGGTTTTTGGAGGAGAGCGTCAAGAATATCGAGAATCGAAAGAGTGAAAAACGTCACGATAAAGGAGAAGCTTGAAATAAAGCACAATATTCTTGAGGCGATGTCAGGAAGGAGGCTAATATGGTACGGCCAATGATACGAATGGGAGACAATCGGCCAAAAATAATGATGGATTCGAAAGCAGATGGCAGAAGAAGGGGAGGAAGACCTCTAGTTAGATGGAAGGACAAAGTGGTGGAGAGTATGGCTGGTAGGGGACTGTCGGAGAAGAGCGCGATGGGCCGGCAGAGATGTACCTTCATATTGAAAAAATTCCTGAGGTTTTTTTTCTAATTTCCATTTACCTTACTCGAACATTTATGGCATAGTTTCGGTAGCTTCGGTAGACATCGGATCCCGCGGACCATTGTCTTAGAAGAACGAAACAGTTGAACAATAACTTTTTTATTGTTGTTAAAGATAGTTTACATTACCGAGGTACTGTTTACACCACATCCTATTTAACAGGCAGACTCAGCGCGCTATGGACGGAAGTGTCGACTCCACTCTGGGTCAGAACGGTCTTCGCCAGAAGCTTCTTCAGCTCGTCGTCCTTGACAATGGCCAGGAGGAGGTGCCTGGGGATGATTCTAAACCTCTTGGCGCTCCTGGCCTCGCTGCCCGCCAGGGAGAACAGCTCGTAGACCAAGTACTCGATGACGGCCGTCATGTAGACGGAAGCTGACGGACTGATACGGTTGGCGTACTTCCCCTTCTTCAGGTAGCGGTGGACCCGGGCGACGGGGAACGACAGGCCGGCCTTCTTCGATTTCGTACTTTTCACCTTCTTCCTACACCTGCTCGTTATTTCGTGAAAGACATCTTGCATCATATCCGTCAGCCCGCACATAAAACTCTTTAAAACCCCCTTGTAAGATAACCGGGAGCATTAAAACACGAAAAAAATTTTTCCCATAAAAAAAAACTTCGATTGGAAACATGTGTTGGCTACAATGTGAACATTAATAAACGCTTGAATGAAATCTATTGTGATCACATTTCATTATACCAACGAGGTGATTTAAAATTGTACAAAATGAGAGGTAAAATTAATTGTATTTTAAAGTATGTGGCAGGTACTCAACTTGAATAAGTAGATTCATTTATAATTTTAAGTTTTAGATTATTATCTTAATTCCTGGAATCGTTGTGGATCTTAAACCTTTGTCGTTATTTCTCTACCATCATATGAAACATGTCACTTAAACCTATATGGACTTACGGTATTCATGTGTGGGGCTCATGCAAAAAATCACACTTGCAGACAATTGTAATCTTCCAGTATAAATTCCTCCGCTTCATTAAGCACCACCCCTTTTACGTAAACAATAAATCATAACATAAAGACCTCAATATACCAATCTTAACGGATGTCATTAAGAAATATTAAGACTCAATCGCTGGACATCCAAACCTACTGGTACAAACATTACTGACTGACACACTAACACAAAATCCACTTAGGAGACTGAAACGCCTCTGGAGTAGATCTCTGCTTCTTTAGCAGACATCTTTAAGGCCAGGAACCCTCACTTGGAGGTTTCTTCACCATCCAGTTCATAAGAATCCTGAAGGTTGAGTTTAAATAGATCAATTTTGCAATATATGCCCAAAGGCATTTGTATAATACTTGTTGATAAATAAATAAATTCCTCTACCGGTAATCTGCAAGTCTTCTGTGTTCTCAAGTGTTCTGGCTGATGAAAGACCTACTTAGCCCACATGTTTTCTCGAATCCTTATTATGTGGCTATGACATATAAGTCGCCTGGTCACAACATTATATAATATTGTTTTTTATGATAGTAGATATTTGCAATATTTACGTATTAAACCTACAGGTGTCATCATCCAAATCCGAAACCCCTAGATAAAAATTAGCACAATCCTCCCACCTACGTCTCGGGCTACCTCTTTAATGACTACCAATCACTTCAGCGCAAAATCTGAGCTAAAACTAGTTCTTCCTAAGTACTGGCCCCAAGACTACTCATGGATCGTAGGGATATAGATTACCTATTTAGAATAAACTTACTTATGCCACGCCAAGTTCTTGTTGGTACTAACTACTACACTAAGAAGTAAGTCTGTTACTTTTACTTGAATGAATAAGACCGAAGCTCACAGGAAAAACGCTTTCAATAATGTGCAGTCATTCTTCGTCACGCCATTGCTTTTTCCTCATTCGAAAAATAACCCGAAATGTCTACATTTTCGCTTGCATCCTGTTTGAACCCTTGGAATAGAACTGGATATTATTGAATCGCATACCCCTGAATAGCGGACTATGGGGTCTACTTTTACATGTTAGCCTTGGTCGTTCACAATCGCTGAGCCTACGAACCGTTACGGACCCGCCATGTTTCGTACGGAAATCGTTCTCGCGTCCTTGTATGAGAGACCGTATCTCTTTCGCTTCGTGCAGTCTGCGTTCATTCAAATTATTTATGAGTGTAAGTAAGTATCTTTCTGGTGAAAATTTATAAGACAGATATGGTTTTGGATGTAAATTATACCTTGATAGTAACTATACTAAGTATACCTTAACATCTGACTATCTTGGATGAGTATATTCCATTTAGTTCTTAACTTTGTCTATTCATCCTTCTGCTAATCTGATCTTTATTCTCCTGCTACTACTGTTCATTTCTTAGTTGTGTAGATAAGCCCAGAAAACTTGGAGTCGTTTTAGTCTGTCATCACCTCCATGCTTTTTTATTAAATAAAATGACACCAAGAGTACCAAAAGATTTATTTATTTTTTTAACATTTCCTTTTAGTCATGGTCCGGAGAATGAAGAATGATGACCCATAACCGACTTTGATTAATTCCTACCGTTTGATTTGCTGTTCTTGTATGATTATCAGGAAAAAAAAATCATAATAAAACAACAATTCAAAACAAAAACAGGATAGGCAAGCCTTAAGTCGTGTGGCATTGACTCCGCCTAACCTTGAGATAATGCTGCTTTGATAGCTTGGATTTCATGATCAATCAACTTGTTCCGACTGAAGGAAATAAGTCTTCGATAGTTGTTTTATTTCATCTCGAGTTACTAAACCATACATTATGAAATAAAAGTTCAACCTACAAAAAATATTCGATGCCAAAGAAAAATATATTCGATTGATGAATAAAGATGGCTCAAATACAAAGATATCCTAATTGTTGATTGTTCAAATTGGTTTAATCATTTAATCTCGTCTTTACGATGATCATCCTTACTTTCAAAAAAACTGTGGCATTTAATCAATAATAAATATCATAATAAAAAAAACAAACCTATTCATCCAAGTAACGTTTATCTTTTTTTCTTTCATAACATCCTTCTCCTGACTAATATAAACAATAAAAAAAAAAAATAGAGCAATCTGTCAAGCCGTTGACGCCTGATGCGACGACCAATGGAAAATGCCGAGATTCATTTATATATATATATATACCAACAATATAAAATATTTGCCTAATATAAACAATTGTTTTTACTTCTATGAAATACTGCGATTTTACTGAGAGCTGCGATTTCCCAGGTTCTCTTCTTTTACCTCAAAAATGGAGAGGCAAGCCTGGTTAGGAGTTTATTATAAATATTTTATATTAAGAATGAGTGGGCTATAGATTTTCTTTTATTTGTATGCTTGATTTATTTTAATATATTTTTTTTTTTTACATATATTTCTCTCTTTGTATTCTGTAAATATTGAGTTAATGAAGTATAAAGCACTGTTAGCATTGTTATTTTACTGAAAAAAAACAAAAAAAAACGTTGCTTTTGTTACATTTCAACACTGATTTCGAAACCAAAAAGAATAGAAAAAACTAGCTAATTTACATCTGCAGTTACAATTTAAACTCAATTTTCCTCTGTCCAAAATTTATTTAGTTCATAGCTGATAGCTTTAATTAGCCAAGATACACGAAGTCCATATAGTAAATTAGTTGGCTTTTTACAAGCTGTAGCGTTGATGTAATTACGAATAAAGTCGTGGTTGTTCGTGATTATTATGCAATGTAGCGGTGAAGAATAAAAGATGAGTATAGAACTAAAGTTGGTTTTTGTAAACTTTTTGCTTTTCGAGAATCTATTATTAAATATAAATTTAATACTGTTTTATTAGGGTTATAAATATTTATTTTATTTATTTTTACTGGTATTTTTAAAATGAGTTTGTAGCATTCATGAGGATGTTCGGCATCAGATCCTTACATTTTATTAATTTTGGCGTTCAACATTTTTTTTTTTTCATGATGTTTTACCAAGTTTTCTCTCCATAATCACCTAAATTTAAAACCGTGGGTAAAACATTTGTCTGGCTAAAACGTTTAGTTCTGCAGCCATTTTAAGTCAGATTCTCGGCTCAAAACATGTTTTATATAATTATTCTATTCTCCGATAATTTTACAGATGTAAAATCAATACAAAAACTAACAATATGATAAGGATATTCTTTAAATTTTTCGAGTTCACAACTCATCATCTGAATAGTGAAAATAGTTTAAACATTCTCGTAAATGATCAATGACCGAGACTTTCAGTGAGGTAAAATTTTATAAAGGAAAAGAGATTTAACTTTGATTATTTTTTCTTATACTGCTTGCAATCTTGGGAATCTTGTTTCTTCTATAAATATTTTAACACGACTTATTTATTTTTCGCTATATTTAAACGGTAATATCTCAAAAGAAACTGAGTTAAAAATTAATAGTTAGAGTTATACATTTATGTTGGTACTAGGGACATAAATATGGTGACTGAGAAATCAAGTGTTTCCCTAGTCATAAAACCTCTAGCTATTGAGTATCGAACGGTATACGTTAAAATACTCTTAAAACTGTTCTTTCTCGGTGTTTTATTTTGTGTGAATCATATTTGAATGTTTGACTCGTTTTTAAGAAATATGTTGTTGGAGCAGATCTTTTAAGAAAAGGATATAATATATATATATATATATATAATATATATTATAAATGATAGAGATTGTCATTTCCGTTTTTCCGCCAATTAGTAAATTAACAAAAAAAAAACAAAAAAACTTTTAACAATCATAGGGCCATCGTTTGAACCAGCGACTGTGGTTATAGAAAACTGTTATGCTCTAGCCTACTAGACCATGAATAATAGCAAAAATCTCAAATTTGATTTTCTTCCATAAACGTTGGGGATCGGACTATGGGTCCTATAAACTATTTTGTCTCATTTAATGACGAAATATTCATAAGGCATCCTGTATTAGACCCAAATTTATTTACTAATCAAATCACTTACAATGACCAAATTATTCAATACATTTTGTAAATTGGATTAGCTTGTGATTATTGGTGATATAAAAAAAAAACTTAAATGAAAAATTTAAATTTCATTCTTATTTCATTTTTTTATCATATATTCTTTGACTCTTATACTAATGGCTTATTGACAAAAAAATAATAAAAATAATGATTAAATAAACGAACAAAATAATAAAAAAAAACTTTGAATTCTTAATGCCTCTACTTATCAGATTACGAATTTCGTTGAAGGTTAAGGCCATCTTCAGGTAAAATTGCCTCGAACAAGACGCAGAGAAACCTACCCATTTTCACAATGTCTAAACTGGACGTCCTTATTTAGTGGGAACAAACAAAATGTTGACGAAACAGGACTATCACGGTTGTTGATGGCCTTCAACAAATATTGTTGACAGTTACTCAACGAAAACTGGATGAGCGATGGTTTGTTCAAACTATTGTTGAAGGAATTGGTTAAGGGTTACTCTGGGAAGATGTTGCGTATTGGACCGCGCGTGTCTTAAAGCTAGGTTTTGGAACCATCATTTTCTATTTAAAAAAATATATTAATAATAAATAAATTTTAAAATAATTAAGTATTTTTGAGGGTCAAACTAGACTTAAGTCATGGAGTGTTGTTTGTTTATTTATTTATTTTTGCCTATCCAGGTTTAATTAGGGTAGTGATCTTTAACGAGTACCTGACATCGCAAAGGCTCGGAACCACCTTTTAGCGTCCCCTCCGAAGGACGGCATAACTAAGGATTTTTTAACCCATTAAAAAATCTTAGGTCCACCTGCGGGTTTGAACCCGGGGCCTTGGGCTGTTTTGCTAGCCACCATGTTACACGTAACCCCAGTCATGGAGTGTTAACTAAATAACACCAAAAATCATGTAAAGTAAATAAAATCCTACATAGATGTTATATCAATGTGAAAGAGTTTAATCTCTGTCTTGATGTATGAATTATCGACTTTCATTTTTTTTTTCGATTATTTTAGAAAATCCAAACCTTTTAGTTTTGACTTAATAGTAAGTAAAGGAACTTCCCGTAATTCCACAAAAGCTATGTAATGAAAATACACGTTTATGATTTAAAGTATATAGTAAACATTTACGAAAATTCATTAAGGACAGAATGTAACTTGTGGGACCCTTTTACGAGATATATTGAAAAAAAATCATAAAAAATCTCGAAACGGCCAAAGGATAAACTTTAATCTTATCAGTTCTGCCGACTTATTGTGATAATTTAAACGTGGTTTTCTTTATTAAACCTTCGACTTTATTTAAATATAATTTTCCCATAAACAATATTTATCTTCAAATCTGTTTTATGAACAACATTTATTGTAATGTAAGTACTATGTTTATAATATGACCACCTTCAATGGGCAACATACCTTTTGTTGGGCTTTCTTTGTAAATAAATAAACATTTTATATCAAGCCATATAGAAGAAACATTTTTAAAATATACTTTGAACAGGTACATATAGATATTTGGTTTGCGAAACTTATATTCATTCTATTGGTGTACAAATGTTAACCGTTTTTTAATTTGGCAAAAATGTGATAACCTAACATAAAACTGACTAATATTACAATTATGTAGTCTTACCATATAAATAATTTCAAAATTATATATTGTATTAGTTATGTATTCTAAAAGTTATATATTATTTATAATTTTTTATGTTTCTTTTTATTATACTATTGTAATACAACTTACCTTTTTATTTTCCAGATACTGAAAGATTGAAAATCCTCTTTAGTGTCTTCACTTTTGGATTCTCCTAAAAAAAGTAAGCTTTCATTTACTTATTTATTCTAAAATACATTTATTTTAAAGTTTTCAACATTTCATGCTCATTCTAACAACATTTCATGTAGATAATATGTGTGCCCTAAACTTTCTCTTGATATGTATTGCACATCTTTAACCTAAAGTGTTAGGGTTACCTATAATATGGTGGTTAGCATAACAGCCTCCTATGCCCAAGGTCACGGGTTCGAACCCGCAGATCGCCCTAGGAGTTTTTAATGGGAGTAAAACATCCTTGGTTATGCCGTCCTTCGGAGGGGACGTAAAAGGTGGTCCCGAGCCTCTGCGATGTCAGGTACTCGTTAAAGATCCCTATCCTAATTAAACCTGGATTGGCAAAATTTAGGACTCCCCCTGTAGCATCGTCTGATTAGCCACAGCAGCATAAAGTGACGTTAAATAAATAAATAAACAAACAAACAAACCCAAAGTTTTGACTTTATCTTCCAAAGATTAATGATGAAGATGTAAAAGTTATGGATCGTCTTATTTCGCAGATACTTTGGTAAATTATTGAAAGTTTTACATGAGAAGAAATATCTATATATATATATATTATATATATATATATATAAAGAAGAAGAAGAAGTAGAATAAAAAAACTTTATTCTGGGTCAAAATCCCTTAAGAATAACAAGATATTTAGAATAATAAAATATTCACATCTGGCCAACATTTCCACATTAATGAGGAAAAACAGAAAAAAAAAAAGAAAAAAGATTTAACATAAGTAAAAAGAAAATAAATAAAAATAATGATAAGAAATAAATACATTTGGTGACAATATAATTAACTAATATTTAAGGCTTTTGATTTAAATAAAGGAAAATGCACAAAAAAAACAACAAAAGTACAGTTATTTCAACTTACTTTAACAATTGTAAAAAACTAAAAGTATTGACCATCATCTAACAGATATATATATATATAAATTTTTTATGTTATTTTACTCTTATAAATTGTTTTGTTTTAGTTGATTAGGCATTTCCTTATTTTCTTATTTAGATAGATTTCTTTTAAGAAAATTATTACCTACCACATTTTTATATCAATGATCCATTTTCTTTTTACCTATAAAATCTTGGTTTTAATCTTTCTTGGACGAACCAGTATGGTGTCCTTCGTTTTTTAATTAGCTCTATTGTCAACTGTCGAGAACAAATTACAGCCAACAGGCCTTTTAAATTTTCGTTTATTTAAACAGGAATAGGTTATTGTTATTTTTATGCACCGGAACGTTTTTCCTGATAGTGGTATATCTTTGTTTTCCATGGTTTTGGGTTTGAATGTGATATTTTTATAGTTAAATTTTTTATGTTGTTTTTTCGAATCGAACTGAAATTTCCATTATTTGTAATTACCGACTGTTTTGCCTTCGGGCAGGAATGGAAGGTTCATTAAGCTTTATTGTATGGTTCTTACCAACAATTCAACAATACAATAAATTAATTGTTATTATTGACCTTTGTCGAAAGGCATGTGAATATGAAGAAAATGAATGGCTAATGAATAACTAACTAATTAGCTGAAATCCATAGAAAAAATTAATTAAAAAAAATATGTCTAAAGTTTCTACTGACTGATTGTAAATTATTATATCCATCAAATATTTGTCTAATCGATAAATAATATTACATCGATAAAACCCTGACTTCTGATGTATTTAATAAATATACTTTATAGAAAATTATAACATTATGACTATTTTTCGTACTTATTGTTTATTTATTTAGCGTCATTTTATAATACTGCAGCTAATTGGACGTTGTTGCAGTAGGAGTCATAAATTGAGACGTTGATTTCCAATAATGGAAATATAGAGGACCTCCTAAAAATTGGCCATTTTGAACTCAAATTATCAAGGTTTACTATTCAAGATTTTTTATGTATAATAAGGATGGCTATAATAAATAAATAAATAAATTAGAAGTAAAGTAAAAAAAAAAAGTAATATATCTAAAAAACCCTCTGCACGAATGAAAATTCCTAATAAGGAAAAATAGTTTCGTTAGTATCGGTTGCACAAGTGATTTGTTCACCAGTCACGGCCATCTCCTAGGTTTTTCTTCTAACAACTGAAGGGCCAAATATTTTATTGAGTAACGCGAAGGTTTCCGTTTTCAGTTTCGATTCACCCCTCATTGAATAGAACAAAGCTTTCTTTATTCAGACTCCAAAGAGATTCTGCAAATGAAATATGTACAATAAAAATTGTCTTGTAAAGTAGGAAATTTAGTATTGTTCAGTTACTTCTTGTTATTCAAGTTATTATGTTATTTTACTTCTGATATGTTTCTACTTGAACTGTTCATATTCGTTCAACGTTTTTCTAAGCCATTATTTAAAAAAAATAATTATTAATGTTATCAACATTTTGTCTTTAATCATTTAAAATCACATTAAGCTACTATGGGTAATGGGACGATGCTATAATAGGAGTCATAAATTTTGCCTATTAACGTTAGTTAGGATAGGCATCTTTGGCGGGTATCTGACATCACACAGGTTCAGGACCACCTTTTAAGCCCTTTTCGATGGACGGCATAACTGAGAATTTTTTCTATCATTAAAAACTCCTAATGCCATCTGCCAGGTTGGAACCCTCAACCTTAGGCATAAAAGACTGTTAAGCTTGCCACTACACCACGGTGTGTCCCCATCAATTATTTTTATTATGCTTGACATATGCTGAAATGTTTGAGTAATTTTAATATTATTTATAAGTATCAAAAAATGAAAAATGAAGTTAAATTTTTCTATTTTTTCCTTTTCAAATAATAATTACTAATAAACCTTGAATATGAAGTTAATGCCTGAAAAAAACAGTTATCGTATTAAAAAACCCTCTTCGGATGATAGATCATTTATTTCAATTAAGGTGCCCTTATGTAGTTCATAAAACAAATTATTTTAAAGAACTAGAGATACGATAAAATAAAAAAGAAGAATAGAAAAGAATTTTTTATTTATATTAATTTGATAAAAGTTTTGTAATTTTAGTCACTAAATCGCCATTTTCCCACTATGCGATGATTTGTTTTGGTTAATATATTCATTTTAGGACATTTAAAAAAAGCAATCATCGATATATTATTGAACCTGTTGCATTGATTTATTTTTATACCATATGAAATCCCCTTTTTTTTTCTTTTTACGTCATGTATATTTTTTTTATCAGTATCCTTTGCTATGAAATTACCATGTACTTAGTAACTTCTGGAAAGAATTATAATTTTCAAATGCCTTTTTAAAACGTGTTTTTTAAATTAAATCAGAAGACGAGGCTAAATTATTGAAATAACAACAAATGAAATAAGACAAAATATAAATTTCATAAAAATATCCTATACCACCTTTAGTTACTATACCTATGCCAAATCAGTTTCACAATTGAGGCGTTGATTTCCAAAAGGTACTATATCCACTCTGGGGAATTTTACAGGAAGCGCCAAAATCTCTCATTATTATATTATTAAACCAGCTAATTTAATTCTTTTCGCATTAAAATCTAGAATTATTTCTTTACTATATTAATAAAACCATATTAAAGTTATGAAATGAAATGTTCTGTTATGATTTAGAATGAAACTAAATGTGTAATAAGTATCTTAAGAAATTAATAGCATTTCTAAATCACGTTATTAAAGGACATGAGTCTTCATTAGATACAATCAAATTTAAGACTTAGATAAAACTAAATGAGGAGAATATAAATATGTAAAAAAATCAATTTCGTAAAAAATGTCCTTTAGTACCGTACCTTTTGGAAATCAACGTCTCAATTAAAAAAAAAAAAAAAAGTCTTTCTGCGTTATTAATAATCAACAATTTTCTATGCAAATGCTTTAAAAATAGCTGAAAATGTTTATCACATTTCACGATATTTTAAGATTTATATATATTTCAATCCATATTTTATGAGTTTTTTTATAATTTTTTTTTTCAAATCGCCTTATTGGAAATTCTTAATTACTATTTTTTTAAATTATTAGAAATACAGACTATATAAATTTATATAGTATGTGTTATTTAATATATATATCTTTTATTGACTTAGTAATTGATATATGACAAGAAAAAAATATTCGTTGCTATTTTAATCAGTTCATTTGGCAATTACGAAAATGTTGAGGTAAGATAGTTATTTACAAATAATTGGGAGAGGAAAAAACGCATTCAAACATATCGGAGCATCAATTGGCGTTAGTAGCGATAAGGAATTAAGATTACACGCATATTTTTATTTCGTACTATTCTCTTTGACGTTCTGAGTTTTATCACACGGTGATTAGCTAGTGAGAAATTTAATGTGAAAATTTAAAATAAATAAGAAATTTTCATATTTTAATGTAAATATGTATTTAGTTATAGTATTAGCATAAAATAGGAATTCATAAGTTCCTTTTTTTTTTTTTTCTCAGTTATTACATCATAACTATTTAATAAAAATTAAATTTTAAAAAGTGTAATAATAATCAACGTAAATTAAAAATTCTTTATTCTAATTTTCGACCTTGCATTATATATGTTTTTTCATTTACTGTTTATCCTTAAGGTCACGAATATAAACAATGTTAATTTATATCGTTATTTTTTATTGCTCGTTTGATGAAAAGTTGCATAACTATTTAAACGATTATAATTATAAAATATTCTTTGTATTATCATCAATGTACTGATAAAAAAAATGGCTCATGCATTAATGGTAGTTGATGTTTATGGTATTGAGTATCTTCGAAGTGTACATAAAATAATTACTATTTAAAAAAAGAAATTTCTATTTTAAATTATTTAAAGAAAAAGAACCACTAAAGGTTTATGTATTTGTTAAAATATTATAAACTGCTGATTACGTATAAATGGGAGAAATGTTTAAATTAAGTATGGCTAATCGGACGATGCTCTAGTGGGAGTCCTTAATTTTGCCTATCCAGGTTTAATTATGATTTGGATCTTTTAAGAGTACCTAACATCGCAGAGGCTCGGGACCACATTTCTACGTCCCCTCCGAAGTACGGCATAGCTTAAGATTTTTTACTCCCATTGAAAACTCCTTGGAACACCTGCGGGTTTGAACCGTTGGCCTTTGGCATAGAAGTCTGTGATGCTAGCCACCCTTTTACAGGTGATCCCAGGACCATGTTTAATCAGGATAGTTATTTTTGACGAGTACCTGGTTCGGTACCACCTTTTTACTTCCTCCCCGAAGGACGGCTTGACTAAGGATTTTTTTATCCATTAAAAAATCCTAGTGCACTTAAAATATCCAGATTTGTACCCGTGACCATATGATTAATTTTGATTTTATATTTTTAAAAAAATGTAATGACGCTATAGGTTTTATTTATTTTTTTGTTTATTTTATTTTATATATGTCATATTACAACGTTTTGAACTGACATTTAAGCTGAATTATAAGAATAATTATTACGTATGTTAATTGCAATTTAATCCTTCAATATGGGAAAAAATATATAAAACAAAATCATATAAAATAAAAAAAAGAACTGTAAGGTAAGTTAGTATAAAATGATAATAATAATAATACTTTGAAGAAAAAACAATGGTCTAATAATAAAGAAAGGAGCAAAGTTCATAAGTGTCAATATTATCGTTCTATGATCAGAATGCTGGCTTTAATTTTAATTTTTTTTTATTTCTCTATAAAGCAATTTCTTAATATTTTTCATCACTTCTATCGAATGAAAACTATCGATTATTCCTCGATAAATATCGCAAAGATAGGAGAAACCGTAGCTTTCTGATAAGAATGACCAGGGAATATGATAGCGTCATCACCCCCCACTCCCGCCTGTTATACGTTGATAGTTTATCAGTTATAAAGTGGTCCCTTCTACTCCACAGTGCTCAGTCTTCAACACAGCTCCAATAAAATATTATCGCATAGTTCTCTCTATCTTTAAGTTATTTTTCGGTTTTCAGTTCTTTCTCGGTCCTTCAATATCTGTGAGTATAATTATTAAATAATATTTAGTAGGTTGTTTATACTAAATCGGGATTTTAAATTATTAAAATGTTTGAAAAAATCAAAACATCCAGTTCGCATACTTTATTTAAAGCTTAAAAGAGATATAATTATTTTAAAATCCATCTATAATATTAAAAATTACTTTGATGTTTACTCTGTGGATGATATTTACATTTATTTATTTTTAATAAATTATAACAGATACAGTATTATATTTTTTAATCTATTCTTTAACATTACAAGGATAAAATTAAATTATTATAATTTAAATTTTTAATATTGTTGAATAATAATTTTGAAAAGCATTATTTTTATTTTTTTAATACTGTTTTTATGACATTTTCAAGATATATTCTCATTAATTTCTTAAATTTCTTTTAATAATTTAAATACTTAATATTTTATATATTCCATATTACATTATAAGTATAATAATTTTCAAATTACAAGTATTTGTGTAAATATTTGCTTAGGTAAACATTTCTGTTGTGGATTTGTTTTTATTTACCGCCTTGCCATACCAACAGATCCATTAATTTTTAATTGCTCTTATTTATTAAATTTAAAAACAACAATCTATTTTCTATAACTTTTTTAATATAATTTTAGAAATAATTAATTTAATTTATCTTTTTTGATGGTACTATAAGAACTTTTTTATTCATTTAGACTTAGATAGGTTAGCCTATGGTGGCATTTAATATATATATATATATATATATATATATAGATATGTATGTTTTTTTTTTTTTTTTTTTTTTTTTTTTTAATGTTTCTTTTAGATTATTAACCAGTTATATAATTTTTTTTTTTTTTCACGCTTTCAAATATTTTTTTAGTTTCTTTTATTTTATACTATCAATACATTTTAAATTTCTTTTCTCTTTTTTTTAAATATTTAATTTTTTTTTTCTAAAAGCAATTTTTTATGTGACCTATGCAAAAACAGTTTAACTCTATGACAATTTATTTGCGGACGGAGGTTCTAACCTTGTACATCTGCATTGTGTCAAACTCAACCGCGATAAAATTTTCACTGATATTTTAAGCAGTTGTTTAAAATATTTTAAATTATTTAAACTGATGTATTAAAATTATTATTATTTTTATAAATTTTACACATACTATTCATCCAGAATAATAAGATAGGTTTTTGTATATATATATATATATATATATATATATATATATTGTTTTTAAATATGGGTATTTTTTTATTTAGTTCGGGTGTGTTTATTAATAATTATACGATATAATTACTTTTAGCTGGTTTAAAAATGTGTTCACAACTTTATTTGATTTACAAAGTGTTAAATTTTTGAATAAAGTTTGCAAATTAAATTAAAATACATTTTCTTATGTTATGTAATAACTTCAAAGTTCGTTACATTTATGAAAATTTATCATATGAATCAATGCCTGCCTGAAAATAATTGAACGAAATATCCTGTCATCAAGCGCTTTTAAAAATATCCTGGAAAATTCTAGCATTCGTAACCCAATTTTTTTTAATGAGTTCTGCATTCAAAGTAGCAATCATGTGTTATACTTCAATGAGTATTTGACCTTAATATTTTCTCTCTTAACCCTAACAAATTATTTCGAAACGTTTAACCAGTGCATCGTGCAAATTCCAATTAGTTGGCGCGTCATTAATTTCTTAATTGCTACTTTTTCAATTTTTTTTTCTGATTTCGGTTTGCAATATGCGTTGCATCATAATGCATGCTTTGAGTTTGATTTTGGGATGAGAGGGCAAATTGCGAAATCATATTAAAATTGGTTTTAGTACAGTTAATTAGTCCATATTTATCTTTTAATTATCACAATTTTTTAAGATTTTTTAAATATTTTAATAAAGACTCATTTAATAAAATCATCTGAGAAAATGATGGTGTAGTTTGTGAAAAGTGTGTTGAACCTCGTCAGAATTTTATTTAGTTTTGCCTTATCTGAAGATAACGTTCATAAAAATGATAGCATTGCCGCAATGATTTCCTAAAAGATTTTGCATTGTAAAAAACAAAAAAAAATATTTTCTAATTAGTGACTTTTATTTTTTCTTTGTATCAAAATCCGGTCTAGGCGAATGCTTGGATGTTAATTATATTCTATAAAGATCTCCACAAATATTTATTATTTTATCTTTTTTTTTAATTAATATCAAAGCATATAGTAATACGAAAAAAAAAATTTTTCTCAAAATAAGTATAAAATTAAACAGAAAAATAAATTGATAGACAGTGCGCTAATTGAAAAGAAACATCAAAAAAAAAAATTGTATTGATGACATTATGTCTTAAATTATCGATCTTCATTAAATTATATTGTATGATGATATTATAACATTGAATGTTAGTTTTCCTTAGCATTCATATGTGCTTGAAGATTCCCAGTGTTCTGAAAATGAAAAAAGATTGTTTTTTTTTCTTTTTGTTTTTGATTTTAAAAGGACATTAGTCTATTATCAAATTTTAATATGTGTTATAGTTAAGAATGTGAATTTAAGCTATTGTAAGCCATCATCAGGGAATTAGTGTTAAGCATAAATTCACATAAACAGCATACACGTAAGCAAAATATTATATTTTTAAAAGTCGGCCATACATTTTCAATATTGCGTTTTTATTGCACGATTTCGAATTTTAGTCTTCGCATTTTGTTTGATTATTAATTAAATTAATATTGAAAAAAAAACCCACAAACAAAACAACCTACAAGTAAGGATTCTGACCTCCACTTACAAGGACCTGCATGGGGTATGTTTATTTCTAGGCGAGCGAACCGAACGGAAGGTGTCATGTCTATAATTTCATTAAGAATTAATAAGTCTGAAGAATGTTCTAATATAAGCTTAGAGATTGATACTTCTCGGCCAGATTGTTTTTTTATTTTTGGAATTTATACACCACTCTGTATCTTAATGATTTTGTTCTATATTTTTTAAATTTTCATAATGGTATGCAAAACGGAAGGTCTTTTAATAGAGCATAGTATGCATGTATATAAGTATATTAATATATAAATAAATAAATAAATATATATATATATATATATATATACACACTCTAATTTCTCCAATGAAGGCCTCACGTGACACACAGAATTCTTGCACGGCGACTCGACTAACATTTATGACCTTGTCAATTTGTTAACCCATCCGAGTTGACCCTCGACCGAAGTCAGGTCTAATGAACGTATTCAGGAGTAGATGCCAAATTGTTTCTGAGTCAGCCAATTTCGAAGTAGGTGCTCGTCTGTGGTATGCACCAATTTTCCAATTTTGCCTTCTCTTTGTGATTTTATTAGCGAAATTTCCTTTTTCTTACCGCGCGTCAAGTAGGTTTTTCTTCATCTTGAAATATTTCTTAGCAATGCTAAAAATTTACCTTTTTTAAAAAAAGAAGATATTCATACATCTTTTTACCTAATCGTTTGCTTCCGATCTAACTGAATGTCTCTTTTCTTTAATGATGGAGTTTTGTTGACCGTAGAGAAATTAGACGAGGAAGATGGTTTTTATAGTATTCTTTTAGCCCTGATGAAGGCCCACATTGTAGGCCGAAACGTCGGCACATAATTAAAATAACGCTTATTTTTAATTGTGTGTTTTTAATTTATGACCGCACCCCCAACCATCTTCCTCATCTAGTCTCTTTTCTTTGTTCGTTTAATCATTTAGCGTAACTATATGCTAAACGGACGACGCTACTGGAGTCCTAAGTTTAACCTATCTAGGACTCTCGTCAAACATAACATCGTACAGGCTCGGGACCACTATTTTACGAGAACTCCGAAGGATGTTTTATTCCCTTTAATTAATCCCAGGTTCATCTGCCAGGTTCGAACTCGAACTCTTGGGTATAGAAGGTTGTTATGTTAGCCACTACATGGTGGTGACCCTTTGTTTCTTTTCTTTCACGTCTTCCCTAATACTATGACCTACCTCTCGAAACATCCGGAACTTATTTATTTATTATTAATTAATATTTACTAATTATATAAGAAAATCTATATTTAAAGCATTTTAAGGAATACGCATTAACTTAAGATTAAAAAACCGTTTTACTAATTAATCCCTTACCTTTTTTTGTCTTAAAATCGATGGAATTATTATTAATCGGAGGTATTGTTTATCAACAAAGATACGGCTAAAGGTGTTTATTTCGTGTTTTACGTTGTTTTCATCTTATCTGCTCTTTATTAATGTATTACAACGTTTTTATTTACTTTCTTTTCATAACAATAAATCATAATTTTGTACATATATTGTTTTGTACATTTTTCCTGATTAGATTATAAAATCTGTATCAAATAGATTTGAAGAATGAAAATAACCTAATTTATGTTATTTACATGTAATTTAAGCATTTCACTATAAAAATTATATATAAAATAAAAATATTTTATGATTACATGCGTTCCTATGAAAATGTTTATTTCAGATTACGTTTTTTAATATTTATTATTATACTTTTTTTTTTTTTTTCAATTCGCTACGAAAATTCATCTTATTGACGTATGAAAACGATTTCATAGCTCATGAGTACGCACTGTAAAAATTATCAATTTTTTCCCCCCATTCATTGATAGCCTGCTTTCATCAATGGTTCTTTGAGTGCGTATTGGATATGCGTAAAAGTTGTTTGTTGAAATTGATCTTTTCGCTTTATCTTCCAAATCTCCTTGTCATTTTCTCAATTATCTTCCGAGATAATTTCGTTTTAAATTCTTTATTTAACTGTTAGTTACTTTCGGTTTTAATATTATCGGAAATATTAAACTGTTCGAATTAATCTAAAATTATGCCTTTTATTGCTTATTACTGTTAAATCTATTTTTTTTTTATTATTATTTTTTTTTTTTTTATTTAATGCCAGATATACTTCTCTCACATTCTCGAAAATTCAAAAAAATAATAATTTCATTATTTATTACTAAATATGAATTATATAAATTTAGGAAATTTCCTTTCTATTCGTTCTTTTATCTTCTTTGGATTTTCAAAATTAAAGTACCCTATTTATTGTAAGCTAAGTGAGCAGAGGGGGCTTAGCTTAAATTGTCGTATAATTGAAGAGACTAACAAAATGTTAATAAATAAAGAATAATTAATTTTAAATAATATATTATATTTATTCTTCATTCGCTTATTATTTATAGAAATTTTATTTGTGGTAAATTATTATATTAACCTTAATATATACGAGCCATTTATTTTAAAAGTGGCCTAAGCCTATCTGTACTAAATTTGTTTATGTTAATTTTTTTTTTCAAACTCTATAAAAGTTATGATTAGACGTTCTAATTATTCGACAAAAGCATTTTTCCGAAAACTGAGGTCAACTAATTATTTTAAAAAAAATATAATGTTGAGGAATGATTCTTAAGCACTATTTTAGTCAGACTTTTTTTTTTCTCAGTTTTACATATGTAAATTTATTAAAAATATCATTTATCTAATTTCGTGATTTGCACTTAGTGTTTCTTAGTAAAGACATCAAAGGCAAATTTAATTTTTTTTTCCCCTATGAATAAAAAATTTAAATTACGACCTTGACTCATAAATTAGCGACTCAGATAAAAAAATCGCCCGACTGATATAACCATGCCATAAATCCTGATTAAAATTGAATTAACGTAGTTTTCGAGAACATCTGATCAGATGAGTCAAACAATCGATATAAATCGATTATAAAAAATAAATATTTATCATGAATCGGGTCATGATTACGTAAGCGTTTCATTCCTCTCATCAAGAGTTTAAACATAAGGTCAATTGAGTTAATAGTTCAATGCAACTCTGCAGTCGAGACGTCTAAACTCAGTTTAATGGAATTTTCTTAAATCCCTAGTTACAATCATTTTTTTATATTTTAAATTTAGTTAAAGTTGGAGAAAAAAACAACACTGAGTTTCGATGGATATATATTTTTTGGATTTCATCTATTTTTTGATTTCATGTGTTTTTTCGTTACTATTAATTACCTTTTATGGCTTTGAATGTTGGATGAAATGTTGTCTAAAATGGATATCACTATTGTTTTTCAGAAAAATATTTCTTCGGTTTTCTCCTTTACTTGCTCATAAAATTACAAATGTTTAATATTTATTTACCCTTTGTTTAATAATGCTGACTTCGTCAAAGATTTAATTATTTCGAATGCAGAAAGTTAAATGAAATTTAGAGGGGGAAAAAAATGATGAATTGGATGTTTAATCCATGCCAGACTATTTCAATGACTATTAAACCTACATTAAATTAAATAATATTTAATTTTACATGATTGTAACGAATTTAATAAAAATCGGAAGGACTTATTTTGAGGAAATCGTAAAAAGGTGTAAAATGTACGGCTCCGTTATTAATGTCTGAAATATATTAAAATAAAGATTTAAAAAAAAAAAAAATTATTATAATTTCTTTTCTTTTTTTTATGGGAATGTATATTTTAGATTAAATTATATGACAATAGTATTTGTTGTATAATACAATCACTTTGCAATCATTGCGTTCTTTAACTTTATATATTGGATAATATTTTTTCTAAAATCTTTAGCTTTATAAATGTATATTTTACATATATATTACTGAAAAAAAAACTTTAACTTAAAAAATTACATGTCTAATGTTTTATCCTTAAGTTATTACTTATACATTTTTTAAATTTTTCATATTTAGACCTTTTTTAATAATTCTAACAACTAGGAAGAGTTAATTATTTGTATGCACAAACTTAAAGGTGCCTTAGAGAAAGCAATTTTTAAAATTGGCCATTTAAACCTAAATAATATTAACGACAATATAATTTTACTTTAATGTTAACGAATTTAATTAAGATTGGAGAAAAATTTAAAAAGGTCTAAAAAACATGGTATAATATGGTTCAGTAAAGGTGTCATAATAATAGTTTCAGCATATTAATTGAAGCAACAAAAAAAAAAATCATTAGCATCTTTATAGATTATGACCCAACTTAGCATTCTTCTTTCCAAAAATTTGGCAATTATTCAACATTAAGTTCAAATTTATGTTATGATATATTTAATTTCTTTCTTCATTCAACAGGTAAGTCGGAATTCAAAGTTTTTCCAAAAAGTGCTAAACGGACTTTTTTTTTTTTACAAAATTGACGATTTAAATATCTAAACTAATAAAGCTCGTGTCATTACCAATTACCCCCTGGGATAGAAGCCATATAAAGAAGAAGAAAAAATATTTAAATATACTATATAAGAATTAATTCAATAAGTATCATTCAAGAAATACCTTCCACTAAGAATACAAAGATTTTATAAATAAAGTTGATGAGACAATGAAAACATTTTAGTGTGTATAAAGTCTTTCAGAGGTAATATGCAATCACGATGTAAAATATTACCGTTTTTACAACCTTACTCCTTAATAACTTCAGTAAGTTGGCTTGGCAACACCGATCGTCAAATTCTCATCTACTTTCTTATGGCCTGGGTCTGGAGTCGATGATGCCAAATTACATGCTTGGGGTTGAATCTCAACTATGGGCAAATAATCTATGTATTTTACGTCTGTTTTCATTAAAATGCATGTATAATATTATTTTTTTTATGGAAATGAGTCAGTGATGGAAAAATGCCAATTTTCTTTTATTGGTTATTGTTCTACATTTCTTGATTGAACAGTGCTAATCGATTAATGCTCCACATTCTTTTCCGAGCAATGGAATCTGTTTAAATTTTAATGTGAAGTTTTAACTATGCGAATTCCACAGTCCACAGAATACATTTATTTTTAGTTATCTTTTACTCTTTCCCAATTACTCTTCTCCTTTTAATTTATTTTATTTTTTATTATTTCAATATAATAATTAAGAAAAAAATATTGTGGAAATTCAAGTCGGCTTGAATTTTTTGAATATCAAAAGGTCCCTTTTTCATCAAATCCACATAAAATAAAATAAAATGTGTTGCTTTTATAGTTTATAGATTTATATAGTTTGGATACAATGAATAAATCTCTTTTCTTATAAATAAGATAGATTTAGAAATTAAATAAAAACCCAATTAAGACCTAATGATTAATGAAAATTCCTACCAACAACGTAGTACACATTTTTACATATATGGAATATGTAGTGAGGGAGAGTATTGCAATCGTGAAAATTTTCGAATTCCATTTTTACCAGAAACAAACGTTTTAGAGTCTCTCGAGTCCAAATAACCAAATCACGTAAATAGATTGTGTGTGTGTGTGGTAAGTCAAGTTATAAAACGATCTTCGCTAAAATCGGCAGATCGGAAGTGCCACTTTATGCTATGCATTTTTCACTTTTTTTTACGAATTTTTCAAAAACTGCTCTAACGATTTTGATTAAACTCGCTATACCATTGTAAAATTTAATGGGTTTTAATATCATGTAGGTTTCATTCTGATTGAAATAGTCTAACAGGGATTAAATAGTTTAGTTAAATAGTTAAAAGTTTGTTCTTCTAAAGTATCTTTAATGTTTTAGATTTTAATAAATTAGGCACATTATCTTGTAAGCATTGATAAATGGGAGCCAAATATGTAAGTTAAACGAATTTGATAATTGACTAAAAAAAAAAATTCCAAATATATTTGTTTATGTAATGTCTGTGTTTTTGAACACAAGAATAGTTGTATAGATGTATAATATACCGTTGGATAGCTAAACATTTTAGAAAAAAATGATATCTAATGCACGGAATTGTAAAAGTTAATGGAGAGTGATGAAAAGCCATCTGATTGTTGTGGATAAAAATATAATAGATTATCTAATAAAACACATGTTTTTATTGAAATTCAATCTGCTGGTGTTCCTCAAGGCAGTATCCTAGGACCCGTTCTTTATACAGTCTATACAGCTGATATCCCAACCCATCCTAACACATTTCTTTCTACCTATGCTGATGACACGTGTGTGCTATCAGTAGATAATGATCCAGTTACTGCCTCCCACACTCTTCAATCCCACATCCGAGACCTTGAAGTATGGTGCCAGAATTGGAGGATTAAAATTAATTCTAACATATCCCACAGATAACCTTTACTCTCCGTCGTAAACCAATGACTTCCTGCCCTACAGTATCCTTTAATGACACTCCACTAGCCCCTGTTGAACAGATTCGATACCTAGGACTCCACCTTGACTAACTTGGAATCCCCATACAAGACTTAAAGGACAAGAAACTGCCCGACGTTTTCGACTACTTCAACACTTACTGGACAAACGCTCCAACCTTCCACTTAATTACAAAAGACTCATTTATATGACCATCATAAGACCGATATGGACTTACGGAGTAGAGCTATGGGGCTCTACTAAACCATCGAATTCCTCTCGTATCTAATCCTTACAATCCAAAATCCTTAGGAAAATCCTCAATACTCCTTATTTTGTCACAAACACACTCATTCATAAAGACCTTAATATTCCATATGTTGCTGACTTAGCCCGAACCAGGTACCATTCCTTCTACGTGAAACTCCATTCCCACTACAATCCATTAGTTTCAATCATTGCTTCCTCTTCAATCCCTGATAATCCTCCGAGGCGTCTGAAAAGAAGATGGCCACGGGACCTTCTAGTTTAGAGTGTTTTTAGAGTGCTGCCACTGGGTAGTGTCTCTACATGTATTTCATGACAGTTTTACATATTATCATCACATTTATTAGATGTATTTTTATTTAATACAGTTGTAAATATCAATAAATATGTTAAAAAAAAAACAAAAATTTTTAACTCTAAATGTATTTAAAAATTCTTAAATAAATGGAGGTAAGTGAAAGTCTTATGCTGCGCGCACCAGATTTTTAATTATTATTTAATACATTTTATTATTGCCGTATTGCGTTTCTTCCCTTCATATATACCTGACCTCCCGACAACTAACTAATAAGACCCTGTTAGTCGTGACAACCTTGAGGCTCATCACAGCTTTTTCAACGTGCCTGTGCTCTTACGGAATTGAGAAAGCACCACTTTTTCTTTTCTCACACAAGGTATAATTTAGGGATTAGTTTTGTTCCTTTCTACTAAGCGGAGGAATAATTTTCGGGCTGCTGATGTACCCGGCTTAATGTTTGAGCAATTTTTAAAAAATGTATTTACTAAGCACTAATTCATCTGCAAAGCAAAATATGCCAGGATTGCTTATTTTTTTTTTTTCATGCTTTAAATAATAATAAATTTTGTGCGCCCATCACAACCAAAGTAATAATGATAGTAATAATAATAGTGAAAATGGAAGTTATTCAAAATAAACATTATTAATCACCACAAAAACACTAATTTGTTAGTTTTTCGTATCTTCATTAACTTGTATGTCTTAATTTGTTACATATTAGCTTTCCAAAAACGTTTAAATTGACTCTCATAAGCATATACTAGACTGCCTCTCAGGCTAAACGGCCGATGCTACAATGGGTGTCCTAAAATTTACCTACCTGAGTTTAATTAGGATAGGGATCTTTGTGTCATATTTTATTTTTCGTTATTGTATCACAGAACTACATGACTAAGAACTTTTTACTCCCTTAGAAAATTTTAGGGTTATCTGCCGGATTCGACCCATTTCTAGACATCTGTTTGTGTCATAGAATAATATTTACTCCTAACATTGACATATGGTCGTTTAGTTCTAAAGAACAAAATTAAAGGCACTTTGGAAAAAGAAAAATTAGAATTTAGCTCTGTTAAAATGTTTGAATGGGCATATAACTTATCTGGTTTTAATATACAAATTTAATTATACATTGATATAAGGAGATAAATTAAAATTTTCTCAGATTATTCAAGAAAATTTAAAAAAATAAAGTTGTAAAATGCATGGTATCTAGATATTAGCGGTTAAGGTACTGTAACTAAGGAGATAATTAAATATGCAATTTTTGTATGATTTTTTCTCGTACTATACGGACCACAAATACAAACTATTTTGGGATGTTTGTACTCATTAATACTACAACGATTCGGTTGAAAAATCTGATTTAAAGATTTTCTCAATAGCAATACTTTTCCTTGCATTTTATTTTACATTTATGGGTAATTGTATGTAATATTTTTTTAATACTCGTAAATAAATTTGTATATATTTAATAAATAGTTATCATAGATATAGTTAGTATACGAAGTACTTGAGTCTGCGCTTTCCTTCACCAACTTATTGATTTTTATCAAAAACTCAGCCGACAGTATGGTACTGAGCTCAGCGGTAAGGTTCAAGATTCTGAGACAGAACTAAGAAAATTAACAAAAACTTATTCCAAAAAAAGAAAAAAATGTATTCCATAGAAGTAAAACCGATAATAAAAACATAAAATAAGGAATGATTAGTATTAAAAAATAAATGCATACTTTAATGAAAGGGTATTATTAATCCGGCTATTAATTATATCTTAAATTTATTCCTGTTATGTTACTGATTTTAAAAAGAAAACACATTTTCTTTAACGTGATCAAAAGCAAAAATTAAAATCTTCATTATATAAGTATGTAAATGAGCTTGGAATTCTTTTGTGTTGGACGGTTGATACGAGGAGAAAAAAAATGATTTCGCATACGCATAACATTCGCTTGATTACATCAGGTTGTCCGAAGAAGCTGCCTTAAGTAACAAAATGATTGCAGGCTGAGATCAGATAGGCAATTATTTTCTCACGATTGTAACTTTTATTTGTTTGTGTTTTATTATAAAATTTTAAATTATCGCAACTTTGAGTATTCTAAACGTGTCTGGTTAATCTTGGATTTGTTCATTAAATAATATAACGTCATAACGTGGAAAAACTCATGTCTTTTTCTAGAAACGCCCGATTAAATAGTATATTATATGAACCCTCCTTTAATTATATTCCTATAAAATTTCATTTTTTTTTTTGCGTATTTCTGAATATTTTTCGCAGTTATTAGTAACATTCACTTAGTAAAATTCTCGAGCCAAATTAAAATTTGCACGAAGAATATTATTCATATGAGTATTTTCACAATGGCAAACTCCCAGACTTGGCCCGACGCAAGGGTTATAAATATTTACAACTATGTATTGACGTCATATTTCAAAATATATTCCTTAATAAAGACTTTTTAAAATATGAATGAAACTATATGGTTTAAGCATTATTTATAAATAACAGAGTTTATTTAAAAATAGGAAAAATAATGATGTCTAATTCTATCAGATATAAACAATTAAAATAAACAAATAATGTATTCACGTTAATTAATCGAGCGTTGTGGAGGCTTTAGTATATGCGCGATTTGTTTATTTGCCAAAGAAAAAGCCTTTGGAGGATACATTGCATATAAATAAACATCTTCGCTTCACAGATAAATTGCATGTAATGTTAATTTGAGATGATAATCATTAAATTTAAAAGAAAATATTTATAAAAGTATGCATAAAAATGTCGACATCTTCAATCCTAAAAAGTTTCGGTTAATTGTAATCCTACCGCCTTTTTAATTACAAAAAACTAAAAATTGCTATTTTTATTTTATTATTTTTTATTTATTGGATTAATAAACAACATACCCATGGAGTGTAGCCCAATTATTGTTAGTAGAGTTGAATAATAAAAAAAAAAAAAAAAAAAAAAAAAAAAAAAATGGATTTAACCACCATTGTCTAGAAGCTGTTTTTATTTTTCATTTCCCCAAGCATTTAGTTTATCTAAAATTAGAGTATATGTTTTGGTAATTAATGTTTAAAAAGGGCAAACAAAAATTAAACTTAAAAGAGGTCATGCAAATTCCATCATAAAATCAGCAAATGGTCCTTAACCAAAAAAAAAAAAAAAAAAAAAAAAAAACTTAAAGAACGTCGAAAAAATTAAAGACATTTTGTAGTCCTTATCTCGCTTGACATAAAATGTTTTTCAATTTTGAAGTCATAGTTGACTATTTGGGAATGACCCCATAATTTTTATTTCGAAATGTAATATACAACTTTAATACCTCATGACTGTTCTTAAAATTATTCATTTAAAGTAAATAATATCAATACTCAACGGATCCTTTTTCCGGCCAACCCCACCCGTTGAATCGGTGTTATCTTCCTACTTACGCTGCGATCTAATCGGACCCCGGTACCGGCACAGCGTTGCCTTAGATCTGACAAGAGGCTGAGGACATTCCTTGAGGTTGCGACCTCAGGCCATTGTCACTGCCTTAGATCTTCTCAGATACCTCGCGTTCTCGACCCACTTTTGGTCTCTGCGGTCCGGTCAGCAAAACAACCTTACAGACTCCGGGTTTGTTACAGCTTGCGACAGTGTTGTGGAAATACCAACGGTTCCAGATATAAGAGAATATATTTATTAATACCCGGAGTTGTTGACCTTGATGATGGATGAGAAGCCCTTGTGTCAAGATCCCCAGACCTTAGAAGGTTGGGTGACAATTATCCTGGCCCTTAACCGAGTTTGATGGTTCGTTAGTATCGCATTACATCTTACCCTCAGTTGTTAAGGGCTCCCGCACTTCTTCCCTTTACACCCGATCTCTGCCGTCACTCAATCCTCCACTTAGTGTAGGCCTACCGGTGAGTCACATCGTAGAACTTCATGTAGGCAAGAGAATCTAGTTCATATGGCTACAGAGAAATCGTTCATTTCTATCGTTCACGGAATTATGTCGATATAATAATTTAGTTCCGTCAATGATTTAGCGTCCCTTATCAGCTGTGATTAATTTAGGACTGTATTAAACAAATGTGGGTAAATGTGTAGTATGAATACATTTAATGAAAATGGTTTATGAAAAAAATACCCATTGCTTCGCCACTTACTAGAACAACCCCACTTCAATAACTATTCTCGATGCTTAGGGACCAAGGACACCTTCTTTTCAATCGCCTCTGAGGAAAAAAGCATTTAAATTTTAAACCTTTTTAGATGCTGAACCATACAACTCCTTAGTCATTAAACACCCATCGACTGTACAACCGTAAATGAGAAATTCTGATGTACAAAAGACTCTTTAAGAATTATTTCATGGATTTGATATTTTAAAATATTCGGTTCGTCATATTCGAAATCCTTCACCCTATATCATAAAAATATACAATTATTTTTAAAACGCTTTTGAAAATTGCAAACTAAAAGGTACTAAGTGCATTTGTTTAGTTTAATTCCAGATCGTACTAAAAGTTATTATACTGTTAATAAAATACAAAATGAATATATTAATTGCGTTTTCTGTAAAATTTTCTTAAATAGATGTATGGCAAATCTTAGTCTCAATTCTCATACATATTCCTGAAAATTTTTCTTAATAACACAATCCTGATCACGTATTCTATTTTTGTTATCTATAGATAACCCTGTAATTAATATAAATTATATCTCATTTTGTTGGATATTTAAATTAGCCGAATTAATGAGTAATACAATTTATTATTAATAATAATAATTATAACAAATTATTAATAAATAATAAAGCATTCTCTTGATAATTGTTTAAATAAAGAGAATTTTCTAAACATTAAAGTATAACCCATATTCGCTCATCGAAAGATCTTTAAATGATTATTAATAATTTAAAGTCACTTTTATGCTACTGTTTCTAATTGGGCGGTGCTACAGTGAGAGTCGTAGATTTGACCTATCCAGATATAATTAGGATAGGGATCTTTAACGAGTACCTGATATCGCAGAGATGCATGATCACCATTTTGCGATCCTTCCGAAGGACGATCAAGGATATTTTACTTACTTTAACAACTCATAGGACCATCTTCCGGGTTTGAATCATAGAAGGCTGTTATGCTAGACACTACACCACAGGTGACTTCTCTGTTTGAAAAATTAAATATGCTTATAATGCTTTGTCTATTCACTTTATTATAACTGTTTCGTATGAGATGATTTGAAAAAAAATACTAATTGATTCGTATTAGTTTATAATTAGCAGGTATCTATTCCGAACCTGGAAGCGGAAATCATTTGTTGAATGCTTTCTCAATTACAGAAACTCCAACCTTGTAATTTTTTTCCTGGGATTCTCTTACCATTGCTGTCGGACTTTTTAATTATATTAAAATTTATTATCCGTAGCTTTCCTACTTTAAATTAATTAGTATAAAGTATAATGTAGTCAGTAATTACTTATTATAAATTTCCATTCCTCCTGTTATTCAATACAATTTTCATGGCCTTTTGATTGTAATATTTTAGTTTAAGAAAATCTTTCTAAACTTATTTTAAGCCTCAAACATGAAACTCGCAATTCATTCCTTTGTTGTTTTGATAAAAAAATTTAATGAATTTGAATTTAAGAAATTTAATCGAGAATATTTTTTGTTAGGTAAAATTTGTCGCCTTACTCTTTAGGGGTTTTATTTGTTTGAATAAAAAAAAGTCATCTTTGAAACATATGTTCTCCCATATTAGTTTATTTTCAGTCATCATTAATTTAATTTAATTAATAATTTAAGTAATTCGATCTTTCTGAATTCTAAAATGTAAATGACCATAAGAATCAAAAAGTTGAGAACAATTTTGAAATGTAATCGATTGTTGATTCAGATGTGGTACAAAGGGTCATAACTATAGTAGACGAAGTGACGGGCATGTCACTAATCTTACATATAGTGAGTTGAAGCATATCCATGATGAATTGTTTCTCCCAGTGAGAGAGAAATTTTTATTTTTCTGAAGAATAGTTGTTTAAAATATATTCAATTATATATTTTATTAAACTTGGTGGTAATACTCAAAATTTCTATTGAAGTATAGGCAGTTTTTTAATTTTTGAAAATCCACTGAAATAGACTAATTGTTGCGGATTTCGCCTCAGTGACTGTTCATTGTTGTTTCTCAGTTGCCTCACATCCATGACTCACTTTTTAGGTTCTCCTTTGGTTTGTTTGTAAAATTGTCCTCAATTTCGGCATTAAAGTACTCTACATAGTATTAAAACTATAAATAATTTTTTTTTTAAATAACAATTATTTTTTAATGTTTAAAAAAATAAACATGCTGTCTGGATGTTTATATAATTTACATCATATGATTTAATTTAATTTGATCAGTTTTAGCTAGTTCATGTTTAGTATTAACCAATTATGAAAAATATTTTAAACATATTGCTTGCTGGTGTTGTTTGAAATTATAAGTAACTAATGGCCTTGTTTGTTTTGCTGTTGCAGGAGATTCCTGAAGACCAAAGAGGGTGCTTAGGTACTTAGCTGTGATTTACTTCCATAAGATGATCTTCATCTTGCTCTTGAGCGCCGTCGCCGCAGTACAGGGAACGCCGGATCCATGCCCTTCAGAAATCTACTGCCACGGGCCTCTGCTCCACACCATACAGATGGCATCCATCTTCAAAGATTCCAAAACCTTCGTCGATATGAAAATGAAGTGGAACATCAGTGAAACACTCGAACGTTTCGACAATATGATGAACAAGACCGGCTCAAGCCCTACAATTGAAGATGTCAAAGTCTTCGTCGACGCGAATTTCGACCCCGCCGGTTCCGAGTTCGAGACTTGGTACCCAACTGACTGGCGTGAAGATCCAATCTTTCTCAAGGGCATCAACGATAGGTATTTGAAAAAGTGGGCCGAGGGACTCAACGACTTGTGGAAAGTGCTTGGAAGGAAGATGAAAGACGAAGTAAAGGACAACATCGATCAGTACTCCATCATCTATGTACCGAACCCGGTGATCGTGCCCGGAGGCAGGTTCAGGGAGTTCTACTACTGGGACTCCTACTGGATCGTAAGAGGGCTCCTACTCTCTGAGATGTTTGACACCGTCAAGGGCATGCTTGTCAACTTCCTCTCCATCGTGGAACGCTACGGCATGATACCCAACGGAGGCCGAATCTACTATCAGCAGCGTTCTCAACCACCACTTCTCATCCCTATGGTCGAAACTTATCTCCAAGCTACTGACGACTTACCATTCCTGGAAGATAATATTGAAGTGTTGGAAAAAGAGTTCGAATTTTGGCTGTCAAATCACACGACGTTTGTTGATAAAGATGGAGCTACATACAGGTTAGCTTTGTACGGCGACTTCTCCCAAGGACCACGCCCTGAATCCTACAGAGAAGATGTCAATTCAGCCCAATGGATAACAAGCGAAACAGAGAAAAACGCCTTTTACTCGGAACTGAAAGCGGCTGCTGAGTCTGGCTGGGATTTCTCTAGCAGATGGTTCATCAATGCCAACGGATCGGCTTACGGAAACCTGACAAACACCAAAATCCGTTCCATAGTCCCAGTCGATCTCAACGCTATACTTTGTTGGAATGCTATGCTTCTATCCCAGTTCCACGAAAGACTCAACAATACTATCAAAGCAGAAGAGTACAAAAAATTGGCTGAAGAATGGAAGGAAGCTATCGACAAGGTTCTATGGCACGAAGAAGTAGGTTCGTGGTTGGACTACGACCTCATCAACAACATGAAGAGGGACTATTTCTTTCCGACAAATATCGCTCCACTCTGGACAGGGGCTTACTATACTGAGAAGAAGGATTATTACGTCAGCAACGTTCTCAAGTATTTGGACAAAACCAACATCAAGGTCAATGTCGGCGGCATCCCTTCGACCCTGATCCACTCCGGAGAGCAGTGGGACTACCCCAACGCCTGGCCTCCGCTACAGTACATCTTTATTGTCGGTTTGGAGAACACAGGAGACGTTCACGCCCAGAAGGTAGCCTACGATTGGGCCGAAAAGTGGGTGAGGAGCAATTACGAAGCTTACACCGCTGGGCACGGGGCCATGTACGAGAAGTATGACGCTACAGTGGTGGGAGAGGGCGGCGGCGGCGGGGAGTACGAAGTGCAGCTGGGGTTCGGGTGGTCCAACGGGGTGGTGATGGAGCTGCTGGACATGTATGGGGACCGGCTGACCTCCAGCAGTGCAGAGATCACCACCGAGCCGCCGGCCAACAAGGGCACGGCGCGGTACCTCGGCCAGCTCCTAGGTCTGGCCTTAGCCTTCTCGGGCACCCTGGCTGCCGGCGCCTTTAGTGCCCTCCTCTGCCTCAGGTACAACATCCGTCCGGGCTACGACAAGCTCCAGGCCTACTAGCCTCTACAGTCGACCTAATCCTATCGGACCTACGATATTCCGGGTGATAAATTGCAAGTATTTTACATTGCGTGTACAGTTGTGATATGTATTTTACTACTTTAACTTTGTATTATTAATATTAATTTTTTAACTTCATCGTCTATGTTAATAGCTTAGCCCAATCTATATTAGACCTATTTAAGTGTATCATAGTTGGTTTTGATAATGTTTGTTTACTGTGGATATTTATTGTTTTCGTTCTAGAAGATGTTAATTGTATATTTCTCTTGGGCTATCTGGGCAGTGGCTCAAGTGAGTCATTGACCGTGTGCTAAGTCACTAATATTTTTATTTTATAATTCGCGTATTTTAGAGATCTCGCTGAGTCCTTAGAACCGAGGGCATGCGAATGTGTATTTTATTTTGTAACTAGTTTATATTAATTATATTTGGGTAAGAATGTAGAATAGAAATAGTCTCATCTACCAAATTCCAGTCTACTTTTACAACCGGTAAGGTGTTGAGGAGAGCATTTTGTACAGTCAAGTCTCGCTATTTTAATTGCTCTCAGCTATTGTCAGTTTGTAAACTTTATTTATTTTTATTTTTATCTCGTACTTCTGTAGTGTAATAGTTCTCATCTACCAATCATGGTACGAGGTACGGAGTGTATGATTTGTTGAGCCAGTTTTTGTTATTTATTTTTTTTAGTTCCTTTGTTTTTATTTGTATTGTATAAATATCTTACCTTTTCTTTTCGATTAATTTACTGTTTCTAGATTACATTGTACCTGAATGATTAGTTTTACTGTTAATAATATTCAATTTTTCTTTGGATTACTTTTTATTAAGTTGAATGAAGCATTATATAAGCAATCGCCCTTGGTGTTCTGAAACAGCTGTTTTTAGAATAAATTACGCTTAGGTATGGTTATCGTTTTATAATCACCCTTAAAATACTGTAGAAACGAAACGTACTGCAGGCAGGAAATTTCGTTTTAATTTTAATTAAAAATTGTTATATTTACATTTTAGTCCAATTTACGAGAGATATCACCATTTTTACCTAATGTATTTTTTTAGCTTGATAAAAGAGCCTTAAGAGCTGAAATTTGGTGCCTCTTGTTTTATTTATATATTTTGTAGATTTGTTTATTTATTTGTAAGAATCGAAGCTCGTCGTATTTTAGCATGAGCTCGAATAACGAATGTAGATAATCTATTTTAAAGTATAAATATATATATTTAAGGCATATTTATTGCTGTCTTTGAAAAAGAAATGATATATATATATATTTCAAAGATTAATGAAATCGTATTTTACTTGTGAACATCTCGTATTGTATGAATAAAACTATTTTTGTTTGTAAATAAAGATCAGTATTTTGTGAATTTTGTACATAACATGTTTGTTTCATTTTATTCCCTGTCATAACATTTATTTTAAATTGATGAAAATTTGACAATATTTAAATAGAAGCTAATTAGATAAAAAATAAGATTAAAAAAAGAAATGAATTTGAAAACTTCATATGGCAGTATTATGAAAGAAAAAAGAGTTTGTATTCCTGTATTTGCTACAATTAGACATTAATTGTACAAAACAGACTAATTTTTGGTAAAAGTTGGTTCATATGAATAAGGAAATTTTCACTATTCAATCATGCCATCTTATTTCAAAGAAATAATAATAATAGGCTTAGCGAACCCGAAGGTTCGACGCCGATACCACCAAACTTCGCCTGCACAGACTCGTCCAATGTTCGCCGGTCTAGACCTAGCCCCCCAGATTCTCCTTTATACAATCCTCCCATCGACGCTTCGGTATACCTTTCGGACGCCTACCAGTCGGTTCAGCGAATACCAACTTTCTCGGAATCCGTTCCTCACCGAGCCCAACAACTTTACGCGCCCATTTGGGTCTTCGGGATGCTATCAACTCAATTATATTCACAGGGTGCAAACTTCGCAATTCCGCGTTGTGCAACCTTCTAAACTCCCCAGTGGTCTCATCTCTCTTCGGGCCAAATATTTTACGCAGTACCTTATTTTCGAAAAGCTTAAGCCGTTGTTCATCCTATAAAGTAAGCGGCCACGTTTCACATCCGTAAAGAACCGTCGGAAGAATAATAGTTTTATAAATTCTAACCTTTAAGTTTTTAGATAGAAGCCGCGAGCTAAGTAATTAAGCATCTGAATAATAACAGGCATTTCCCACCTTTAACCGGGACTTTATTTCTTCCTGGATTTCATTTTTTCTTGTTATCATTGAACCTAAATACTTGAATTTCTCTACGCGTTCAAAAGTATGCCCTGAAATATTAATATTATCAAGATCGCCATCATTTCTGCTACTAATCATATTTCCTCTTATCGGTATTTAATTCGAGACCTATTTGTTTACCGGTTTTTATTAACACACTTGTATTTAGCTGAATGGTTTCCGTGTCTTCACCTAGCAGTACCAAATCATCGGCATACCCCAAAACCGGAATCTTTCCACCCATATTTAAGCCTTTCTCGGTACACATCACCTTTTCTATGACATATTCTAAAGCTATATTAAACAAAACAGGTGAAAAGGAGTCACCCTGTTTCAAACCCGATCACACCTCAAATCTCTCGGAGTAATTATGACCGATTCTAACTTTATGAAATGATTCCGACAAACACATCTCTACTAGGTTTACTAACTTTCTAGGTATTCACTGTTCAATCATGATGTTATATAGCTTCTGACGGTCTATGGAGCCATAAGCCTTTTTAAAATAGATATAGAGTTGATGGACCACACCGTTCTATTCCAGCTTCTTCTCTAATATTTGACGTAAGGAAAATATTTGATCAATAGTCGAGCGATTCCGCCTAAAACCACATTGGTAGTCTCCGATAATTTCCTCATCGTATTCCGTGATTCGGCTAGTCAGTATTGAAGAGAATATTTTATAGCATACTGGGAGAAGAGAGATCCCACGATAGTTGTTACAATCCGTCCTTGGTATTTTAAAGAAATAAGGTTTAAAAAAATTATGTATTCGGAAATACATAAGAGCACTTCGTATCAGTTTTACTTCCACTCATCTATAAATGAGAAAGTATTGCGAGCGTAAGAATTCAAATTCCAGTTAACAGCGGAAATACACAATCTTAGGTTCCCTGTCAAATGACCAAGTGCCGCAAAAAGTATGTGTGTGGTAAGTCTAGGACAAAAACGAAAAGTCGTACGAAACTTAAATTCCATATTCAATTGAACTGAATGCTGCAGAGATGTAACAGCAACTTTTCACTACAAAAAAGCTTATCAAAAGAGCCACTTTATACTATGTATTTTGCACCTTATTGTGATTTTATCAAAAACAAATCTAACGATTTTAATTAAACTCGCTATATTGATGTGAAATTTAATGGGATTTAATATCAATTAGGTTTTATTCTGATTGAAGTAGTCTTACGGGGCTTAAATGAATTTGTTCAGGTGAAGCAGAGGATAATACGGAAGGGAATTTAAACGGTTCTTTGAACCGATTCCAACCAATGGAAGGCTTTGGTTTTTCCAGCATTCAGCTACAAATCGTTGATCTTAAAGTCCCTTCACACGATCGTTCGAAAACGACGGTTTGAACCGAAGACAAGAACGATCGTATGGGGGCCAAAACCGTCGTGTTGGAAGGACGGTTTTGCGACTTGGCCGAGACAGAAAAAAAACCGACGGTTTTCAATTATAGTTGCCCATCCTTCTAGTTCGTCGGATATTTATATTTTCTTCCTCTAAAGTACTTTTTATTTTATAGATTCAGAAGAATTACTCATATCATCTTATTAGGGTTGATAAAAAGTAGCTAAATATAAAACTTCAACAAATTTGATAAATAACCAAAGGAGAAAAGAGCAAAAATATTTTTAAAAGGAATTTTTAGTTTTTTGAGGATAATGCCGCAAAATTCATACTATATGAAGATAATAATATAAATATAAATATATATATATATATATATATATATATATATATATATATATATATATATATATATATATATATATATATATATATTGTATGAATTTAGAATGATGTTTCATCTAAAATTCACGGTAAATATAAATATTAGAAAAACATTATATATATGTATGTATATATATAAACTTCCTGATAGCCCCACGTTGGGCGCCAATTATTTTATGACTAGGATATTCCACTTCAAAGTTAATTAAAAGGGCGCTAGATTGGTTAGGCCAGATACAGGTAGTTTTATCCAATTTTTGTGATAAATAACGAAAAATAAAATTGGTACATACTCTGTCATGAAAAAAAAGGTAATTTGCTTTTCCAGCTAACCTCAGCGAGAAAGGCTGGGGGGTTAGTTTTTTCTGGCATGCAATGCAACTATCAAAAGCAAATACTTCTAATATAATTGATTAACTATCTACAAAATAAAACAAAATGCAATTACTACCATGCAAAAGAATGTATGTACAATATTAAAATATTTCCACTATATATACAAAAGGGGATGAATTAGAGATCAAGAAATATAACATAAGACAAAGTAAAAGGAAATATTACACTAAGTTAAATTAAAAGAAAAGATAAGGAAATACAGGTAAGGTATAAGGTAACATGGGGACAAGATAAGGTACAATAGAGCAGGTTCTTCCAACCGGTGCCGACAAACGCGACCGGTTACAATATATATATATATATATATATATATATATATATATATATATACTAGGTCGCTCCACAGCAGTTAAAATAACAGAATAAATATAAGCGGAGACCTGGAAAACAGTAAACTATTGTTCTATCCTATGGTACCATCATATATATGTATTAACGTTACAATATAGAAGATAATTAAAAACAATTTGCATTCTGGTGATGGAGGGAGAGGGGAAGGGGCTTTTATCACTGTCATTGATCCTCCACCCTCACCCATAAATAAAAAAAAATAAAAAAAGTGTATAACCTAAAAAGGCGATTTAGGATTGACTAAATAAAAAAACGTTTTAATGAAAAATCGATTCATTATACGTTTTATGCCTACATTTAGTAGTGAAATAGATATATTTCTGATATCCCTAGTTTATATATTACTCAAATTATAACATGAAACAATAAATAGCGTACCTGAAAGAAACAACTACGACGAATAGATAAAAATAAAGATAATAGAGTTTGGACATCAAACTTTACGGTTTCTCACTCAAATGTGTTCAAAAATAGCAGATATAGTAATAAAATGGCACGTAAAATTTGTTATTGTTTGCATTTCATAAAACGTTTTTTCAGAAGATTTAGAGCAATCATTAAAAGATTATTATGGATTCTTACATTGCTTTTCATCATATTGAAGAAAACTCTGGTGCGTCCAACACACGAAATTCACTTACTTTAGTTGTTAAAATCAATTTTAAATACAATTAAATCTGAAAATACATTTTTAAAGAATTAATTTTAATAGAATACATTATTAATATAAACATGTGTTTCACTAATTAATCAAACATATGATGTTTTTTTATTTATTTAACGTCACTTTATGCTACTGTGGTTAATCGGACGATGCTACAGTGGGAGTTCTAAATTTTGCCTATCCAGGTTTTATTAAGATAGGGATCTTTAACGAGTATCTGACATCGCACAGGCTCAGGACCACCTTTTAACGTCCCCTCCGAAGGACGGCATAACTAAGGATTTTTTACTCCCATTAAAAAATCCTAGGACCACCTGCGGGTTTGAACCCATGACCTTTAGCATAGTAGGCTGTTAAGCTAGCCACCCAGCTACAAGTGATCCCAACTAATATATGATTATCTACGACAATCATTTGGTTTTATCGAATTTTCATCACTCTCCGTTAACTTTTACAATTTTGTGCTTAAGATAATGTTTTTTCCTAAAATCATTTGCTTTCCAACGGTATATTATACGTGTACATTTACTGTAAGTACTACTCCATTACTGTATTATTCGTCAAAAACACAAAAATTGCATTAAATAATATTTTTGCTCTTTTCTTCTTTCGTTGTATATAGAATTCGTTAAACTTATATATTTATCTACTTTTTATCAACGCTTACAAGATAATATGGTTATTTTTATAGACTACAAAATTAAAGGTACTTTATAAGAGAAAATATTGGAATTTAAACCCTGTCAGGCTATTTTTTTTTTTTTTTTAATTTTTTTATTGATATTTACAACTGTACAATTTACATAAGGGGTACTCACTACGTTTGCTATAGCATGCTATTTGTGTTATTTTGCTAAACCCGTCGAGTTTCTACAGTTATTTCCTGTATAAAATTGATGGGTTTAACACAATAGCACAAATAGCATGCTATAGCAAACGTAGTGAGTACCCCTATAGTACAATAAGTAAATGTGCTAAAAACAGAAAATTGGCTTGAAAAAGACATGAGAAGAATCTAGCCAGCGGTAGCACTTCAATGTTTATTTGTTCAGCCGGTCTCGAGGCCACCGTCTTTTCAGACGCCTCGGAGGATCATCGGGAATATACGTCGATGAGAGGATGCGGACAAGGGGGATTGTATGGGCGGGTAATTTGGAATGAAAGGAGGTCTATCTTTTCTGAGTGATTTCTGTAACTAGTGCGATATTCAGGTCTCTATAGATGAGCTTGTTGGTGACAAAGTAAGGAGCGTCTAGGATTTGACGAAGGATTTTGGATTGCAAGGATTGGATGCGGGAGGAATTAGTTGGTTTAGTGGAGCCCCAGCTCAATGCCATAAGTCCAGATAGGTCTAATAATGGTTGTGTAAATGAGTTTTTTTTAGTAAAGAGGGAGTTTTGATCGTTTGTCAAGTAAGTGTTTTAATAGTCGATATCTACGAGCAGTTTCCTGTCGTTTAAGTCTTGTTTGAGGATTCCATGTAAGACGTTTGTCAAGATGAAGTCCAAGGTATCGTATTTGTTCTACAGTGATGAGTGGGGTATGATTAAAGGAAACAACTGGACAGGAAGTCATAGGTTTACGTCGTAGAGTGAAGGTGATTTGGTGGGATTTATTAGGATTTATTTTGATTCTCCAATTGTGACACCATTCTGCAATGGCGGATAAATGGTTCTGTAGGAATTGGGAAGCAACAATAGGATCATTATTTACGGATAGCACACATGTGTCATCAGCGTAAGTAGAGAGGAAAGTGCTTGGATGGATAGGAATATCAGCTGTATACACCGTGTAGAGGATTGGGCCTAGGATTCAGGCCATTTAAATCAGAATGAAACCTATATTATATTAAAACCTGCTAAATTTCACATCAATATAGGGAGTTTAATAAAGCCGTTTTTGAGAAAATCGTAAAAAGGTGCCAAATGCGTGGTATAAAGTAGCTCTTGTGGTTATCTGACTTTGAGGAAAAAGTTGCTGTAACATCTCGGCCGTATAGTTGTCTTAATTAAAAATTTCAGTTTTATACTACTTTTCGTTTTCGCGATAGTCTTATCACACACACATTTTTTTTTTGCTGGACTTAGTTATTTAAACTCAGGGGACCCTAAAACGTGTATTTCTTGTGTAAAATCGAATTAAAAAATATGTAAGTAATGGAAAGTAATATTCCAGATAAAATATAGACATTTTCGCTTCGTCAATATCAGCTGTATATGTATAGTAAAGAAGTGTTTGGGCCGATGGGTTTATGCTTTTAGTCAGTCAGTAATTTTTTTTTTTTTTTTTTTTTTTTTTTTTTTTTTTTTTTTTTTTTTTTTTTTTTTTTTTTTTTTTATTGAGATATATTACAATTTGTTACAAAATGAACAATAATAATATTGATAAGAGACCTCATTCATACTATATATACAGAAAATAATAATAATGGTCAACTTTCATAAAATATAACATAAATTCAAATATATACAATAAGATAATAATAATAAATAAAAAACAAAACAAATCGAAACATAAACCTATTATTGAGATAAACAAAAAGTTGGAAAATAAATAAACATCTTACACACAATCATAACTATATACAATATATACAATTGCTAAAGGGACCCCAGCAAGCGCTTTTTCCTCCACTTGTGGAGGAAAAAGCGGAATCCAAGAGATCCCAGCACCTCTATCTCAGTCGCATCACTGGTCTGAGCCAGTGGAGGCTGAGTTAGGGCGCTGTAGCCACAAACATACCGTACATGAGTGGAGGATCTGACCATTGTCAGAACTCCAGTTTAAATGTTTACAATAGGTCTCGTGGCCACTGCCGTTTCAATCTTCGAGGAGGATTGTAGGGATGGGTGGTGCTGGATAGGGATTGTGCTAGAGGGTTAGGATGATGACTAAGGTTCTGATGAAATTTGGAAAATTTGGATGGTACCAGGTCTAAAACAAACGGAATGTTAAGGTCATGGTGTAGGGTACAGTTGGTAACGTAATAAGGAGCATTAACTATTGTTCGGAGGACTTTGGATTGGAAGGATTGGATGCGTTTAATGTTAGAATGTTTAGCTGTCCCCCACAGTTCAAGTCCGTAGGTCCATATAGGTTTCAGTACTGTCTTGTATATTAGTAATTTGTTGTCAACTGTAAGATGAGATTTTCTGTTTAGTAGTCTGTATAACTGGCCGAATCTGCGGTTGAGTTCTTTTCTTTTTAGTCTTGTATGTGGGTTCCACGTCAGTCTTTTGTCTAGTAAAAAGCCGAGATACCGGACTGTGTCTGAGGAAGGAAGCGGTATGGAATTGAAATTAACCGTTGGACAGGATTTTCGTCGAAGGGTGAATGTGACGTGAGTGCATTTGCTTTCGTTCACCTTAATGCGCCAAGCATTGCACCAGTCTTCGACAAGGGAAAGGTGCTTTTGGAGATTTAGCGATGCTGCTTCAGGATCGGAATTGGATGATAAAATGGCTGTGTCATCAGCAAATGTTGCCAAAAAGGTATTGGGGTCGGTAGGGATATCGGCGGTGAAGAGGATGTAGAGGACGGGTCCTAAGACGCTGCCTTGAGGAACACCGGCCTCAACAGTATATTGTTCGGAAAATTCGGAACCACAGCGAACTCGGAAGGAGCGGTTGGATAAATAGGATCGGAGGATTAGGTATAAGGATTGAGGTAAATGGGTTTTGAGCTTAAAGAGCAGTCCCGGGTGCCACACCCGGTCAAAAGCTTGAGCTATGTCCAGAAAGGCACCCGAACAATACTCCTTGCACTCAAGGGCGGAGGAAATGTGGTCTACAACTCGGAGTCCTTGCTGAACCGTGGAATGTTGAGGACGAAATCCGAACTGATGTGAAGGAAAATTTTGAAATTTGGCTAGGATTCGTTTTAGTAGGAGCTTTTCGAAAATTTTTGAGAGGATCGGAAGTAGGCTGATAGGTCTGTAAGATGACGTGTTGTTAGAAGGTTTGCCTGGTTTTAGGAAAAGGATCATAGTTGAATGTTTCCATAAGAGAGGAAAATAGGTAGTGCGTAGGATACAGTTATAGAGATATGTAAGGAATGTAATGGCTTTAGGTGGAAGTTGTCTTAAGATTTGGGGAGTAAGGAGATCGTATCCAGGAGATTTGCGGAGAGGAAGCTTTTTAAGAAGATATCTGACCTCAGAGGGATTAACTGCTTTAGGTGGTAAGGATAGTGGTATTGGTGAGGTGAGGAACTCTTCAACTGCTGCAGTATGGGTTGGATTAAGCTCTGGATGAGGAGTAAAAACTTTGGAAAGGTGCTGTGCGAATTCCTCGGCCTTATGCTTGTCAGAAGCAGCCCAGGAACCATCACAGCGCCGGAGAGGATGGGAAATGGTGTGGGATTTTAGGATTCTCTTCGTGACATTCCACAGGGAATTGTCACGAGTCGAGAGAGAGGAGAGGTAGGTATTGTAGGATTGGGAACGGAAGATCGCCAACTCCCGCTTTAATTTTCTACAAAAAAAATTATAGGAGCGGCGATCTTCTGGGTGGCGGGTGCGTTGCCATAATGTTCTAGCTCGACGTTTGCTGTTGATGAGGTCTGTCAGGTGTTGTGGTAAATGGCTTTTGTAAGGAATTATTTGGGATTGTTTGGGAGAGGAGGCAGTCCAGGCGGCTTGTTGAATAGCGGTTGTAAAGGAATATACGGCGTCGTCAAGGTCATTTGGGGTTTTGAGAATCACTCTGAGGTCAATATCATTAGTGAGAATTTCGCGGAAGAGGTTCCAGTTGACAGGGCCTCTAATGAATGACGGTGGGATAGGTTTAGGAATAGGTGTTATGGATACATTTAGAATCAATGGACTATGATCAGAGGATAGTTCATCAAGGCGAGCTATGGAAAAATTCAGAGAGCCTAATCCGCTGTGGATGAAGAAGTCGAGGATGTCAGGATTACGGTTAGGATCTGTTGGCCAGTAGGTAGGAGAATCGGGAGGTAGGAGATGAAAGCGTCGGGAGTTGAGTGCAGACTGCAATGTCCGTCCACGAGAATTGGTGGTTCTAGAACCCCACTGTTGGTTCTTAGCATTTAAGTCTGCACCCAAAATGAAGTGATTACCCAAGGAGTTGAGGAAGGATCCAAATTGGGCAGAGGAAATGGGATGTTTAGGAGGGCAGTATGCTGATGCGATGATAAGCGGAAAGGAAAAGGTTTTGATAACGATGGAAGTTGCTTGTAGGTAATCGTGGGCGGAAATTGGGTGTAAGTGATGGGTGAGGGATCGGCGGACTATGACAGCAGTACCGGCATGGGCTTTGCCGTCTGGATGGTCTGTCCGGTATGTCGTGTATCCTGGTATTTTAAAGTACTGTTTAGTGGTTAGTCTAGTTTCAGTAATGAGTGCAACATCAATGTTTTTGTCCTGCAGTACGGCTGTAAGTTCGTCAGTGTGAGTTCTAACACCATTCGCATTCCAAAGGAGAATGGATAAGGAATTAGGTGAGGTCATTTATGGTTTTTTTAAGGCAGGAATGAGATTTGTTACGAGATTCGTAAGGAGTGATATTAGGGGCATAACAAGGGATTTAATTTCGGAAATAAAGGATGTCATCAAACTGGTAAGGTCTGTGGCGTTTGAAGGAGGAGGAATATGAGAGATTTGTGGTGGATTAGGATTCTTAGGCAATGGTGGAATGGATTGAGGTACATTCTGTGGTTCCGGCAGGGCCACGGCTTCAGTACTTTGATTCCCACCTCCAAGTAGGTGGGCAAATGATACATTGGCATCAATAAGTTTTGAGGGTTCTCTTCTGTGTCTTACTTGTCTTGCTGTTTCATCCAGTACTTGAGGTTTTTGAAACCTGGTCCTCAGCTCCTTATAGATTTGGCATCCTTTATAGTTGGCCGGGTGGTCCTTCAGGCAATGAGCACATACAGCTGGTGTTGATTTTGGTTTTGTACACTCCACAGACTTGTGCTGTTCACCGCATTTCACGCATCGAGGTATGTGATGACAATAACTTTTAGTATGACCATATGCTTGACAATTATGGCACTGAATTATCTCTCTCTTTGTGTAAGGTTTTTCAACTCTTACACTGGAATAGTACAATCTATTGAGGTCATATATTTTTTCAACTCCTTCAGCTGGTTCCAAATCCACAAAAAAGAGAGGTAGAGGAATTTTATCCTTTAGGACGTTAGTGACTTGCCGCACTTTATAGCCCATCTCCGTTAGTTCTTCTTTAATAGCTTCAACTGGTGTCGAGGGGTGTAAGTTTCTGATTACAACCCTTAAAGCTCTCTCTTGGCGTAGCTGATAGGTATGGAAATCTGCTTTGGTTTCAGTTAGGTATTTCACTATTTTTCTATATGTCTCGGCAGTAGTAGGAGATATTTTGGTATCATTGATTCTACTCATACAGTAGTAGCTGGTAGATTCGGTAATTTTGTTCAATTGCGCACACAACAACTGGAAATTTCTAATATTTTTGACAAATATTGGAGGAGGCCGTGGTTCACTAGGTATAGGAGTAGATTCCATGTTTTCTTTTTCATTATGTAAAATCTGAAAAGGATTTGGGGTGAAAAACGGCGATTCGTCAGTCATCCCTTGTGACGATGTGCCAGGTTGTGGTTCAGATTCTGAATTAGTACCGGAAGGGGTTGCTTGTAGATTTAATCTTTTATTAGTATCACGGCGGGGTCTTTGTTTTGTAGGTGACGGGATTGAACCACTAGATCTAGATCTTTTAGTTGAAGCTTTGGAGGACATTACTTGATGATAATATCGCATTTCATGTATAGAAAGTAATTAAATAATAACCAGATGTGGGAAAAAAACAATAACTTAAAAAAAGTTAAGCAAGACCAGCCTTGCCGGGCTATTGGCAATCAGCTGATATGAAGAGGTGACTCAGCATTCACTTTACACTGTAAATTGTATCACAACTTACCGCTGTTTGCTCCAATAATAACTGTTGTTGTTATCCTGAAGTCTGATGATGTTTTCAAGACTGTGCTGAAGTGAAATCCAACTGTAAAAGCAAGAAATCCGAGAGCCGACTTGAAATATGACTGCTATACTCACGCGCATGTCGCGCAGTCAGTCAGTAATAGAAACGTCTATACTATTCAACTGCAGTTTCTGTAACCATGAGTAGCAGATTTTTAACAGACCAGTCTTGGTTTCAGATTACATTTATTTTAATGTTTTTAAAAAAAAAAAACTTTTTTGTGGGGCATTATTCAAACTATTAAACATTTGTAACAATTTACCCTTCGTCGTAAACCTATAACTTCCTGCCCTACAGTATTCTTTAATGACACTCCGCTAGCCCCTGTTAAACAGATCCGATACCTAGGACTCGACAAACGTCTAACTTGGAATCTTCACTTACGGAGTAGAGCTGTAGGACTCTACTAAAACATCGAACTCTTCCTGCATCCAATCCTTACAGCCCAAAACCCTTCGGAATATCCTCAAGGCTCCTTACTTTGTCACAAATAAACTCATCCATAAAGATCTTAATCTTCTATCTATTGCTTGCTGACTTAGCCCAAACCAGATACGCATTCCTTCCATAACAAACTCCATTCCTACTCTAACCCCCTAGTTTCAATCCTTGCTTCCTCTTTGATTCCTGATAATCTTCACAGGCATCTAAAAAGAAGATGGCCCCGGGACCTTTGTTTAGACTGCTGCCATTGGGTAATTTCAACATGTATTTCATGCCATTTTCTTAATTTCCTTCAAATGTACTTGATGTACATCTTGATACAGGTGTGAATATCAATAAATATGCTTAATAAAAAAAAAAAAACATTCGTTTTTGAAGGAGGCACAACATTCCATTCCTTTTTTTCATTGCATTCCTCTTTTCTTGTTTGTTTATCCATTCAATTTCGCTGAATCCTACTGTGGTTAATTGAACAATCCAACGGTGGAACAACGGTAGATTTTGCCTATTCAAGTTTAATTAGGAACATATCTTTTTAACTAATACCAAGCTATCAATATAACTAGACCACTTCACAACAGTTGATTTATAATTAAAAAAATTAATATTGTGACACCCTGCTGTAAAAACTCTGTATATTCTTCCCTTTTCAATAATTTCTCATTATCTATCCCTACCTCTCTGAGAAACCCTTCAAAATAAACCGAAATGATTCATCTCTTTTTACTCAGTCTACTGGTGTCCCTCAAGGCAATATCCTAGCATCCATTCTTTGCACAGTCCATACAGCTGATATCCCAACCCATCCTAACACCTTCCTTTCTACCTATGCTGATGACACATGTGTGTTATCAGTCAATAATGATCCTACTATTGCCTCTCAAACTCTTCAATCCCACATCAGAGACCTTGAAGTATGGTGTTAGAATTAGAGAATCGAAATCAATTCAAACAAATCCCACCAAATTACCCGTACCTTTCGAAATAAACCTATGACATCCTGCCCTACAGTGTTCATTAATAATATTCCACTTGTTCGGATTGGATCTATCTATCTATTTAGGACTCCTATTTGACAAACGTTCTACGTGGAACCAGCAAACACGACTGAAACGACAAGAAACTACTCACCGTTTTTGGTTAGGAGCAGACGCTTTTACCTTCCTCTCAACTACGTAAGGCTCGTCTACATGACCATTATAGCTTCTCTGGACTTGCGGAGTTGAGCTTTGGAGCTCTACTAAACCGTGTAATTCAACCATAGTCTAAACTTTACAATCAAAAATCCCTCGTAAAATCTTCAACGCCCCTTACTTTTTCACGAACAAACTCCTCCATAAATACCTTAGCGCAGATTTGGGCCGGGCAAGGTATCAACTCTTCTTCCGCGGCAAACTCTATTCTCAGTACAACCCATTAATTTCGATCCTCTCATCCTCTTCAATTCCTAATAAACCTCCGATACGTCTGAAAAGAAGATGGCCTCGAGACCTTCTATTTTAGATTACCTACTACAGAGCTGCCAATGGACAGTTTTTCTATATTTTTTACCATGTATTTCATCATATAGCATATTTATTTGATGTATTGTATTGTGTAAATTTAAAAAATAAAACAATAACAAATACAAAAATTAATATTTTATGAAAAACAAATGTCATAAAGTATGAGTAGCAATAATTTCTACGATTCTCATCTTGAAAGAGGCCTCCATTTCAAAGAAAATCTATTGATTAAATTGATAAAACTATGCTAGTTAATAAAGGCATCAACCTAAGCTTAAAAAGAAAAGTTTTAACAATTCTCTTCACTCAACATATGTTTGTAGCTTCATCAAGCCAATATTCTCCATCGGTAGTCACGTAGTGTAATTTATTTTTTATAAAATATATAAGGAACTTAATAAAAAATCCCTAACAGTTTAATGTATGTAATATATATATATAGGTAAGAAATACTGGTTCTCGATTCATTATGAAAAAAAAAAAAAAGACCTAATATTTTAAACTTTGTTTGTGTACATTCTTTCCTGTCAGAAGTTATCTTCTAAAGTATCTATTATAGGACATAAACATTGGAAGCTATATGCCGCACTGTGGGACCACCTTAACTTCTTATGTTTCCAATGCCATCGCCCTTAAAAACGATTCGCAAGCTCGTTTTTCAACACGTTTGGACTTGGGGCGAAGTTGTAGTCCTTGAAAAGCGACACGATATAAGGTCATACATACCAAAATCCATTCTTTGTCTCATTGGATCTTGAAAGGTTGAATAGGTCGGCATGATGTAATTCTTCTATGAACCTTTAAGCACGAAAAAATATTCACTACTGAACATCCCAAGAGGTTAAGGTATTTTGTTTAATTAATAGCTGTGAATTTTTTTAAAATTATACCGTCACACAGTTGTTAATTTCTTATAATTATACTATATTGTTAAATCGTTTTATTACCTTTACTTCCGTATATATGGAATATATATAGTAAGGGAAAATATTGCGAGTCCGAATTGTCAAGTACCACAAAAAGGTCTTCGCGAATGTCTGTGTGCCCGTGTGTGGTAAGTCTAGCTCGAAAATGGTACGTTGTGTAAAACTGTAATTAATATTTTAGAGCTTATGCCTGAGATGTTACTTCAGGTTTTAATCAAAATCGGCCAACCACAAGAGCCACTTTATACTATGCATTTTGAAGATTTTTACGATTTTCTCGATATCGATTCGATATTTATTTATATCGACGTAAAATTCAATGGTTTTTAATACCATGAAGGTTTTATTTTGATTGAAATAGTCTGGCAGGGCTTGGATGCCAATTTTTTTAAAAATATTTCATCCTCTAAAGCACCTTTAATTTTATAGATTAAAAAAAAATATAGCTATATCATATTATCAGCATTAATAAAAAATGGCTGACTGTTCAATTTGATTACAACCTAACGGAGACAAAATCAAAACTAATTTTAAATGAAATATTTGTATTTATTTAGTTGTTTATTTAACGTCACTATATGCTACTATGGCTAATCGGACGATGCTACAGTGGGAGTCCTAAATTTTGCCTATCCAGGTTTTATTAGGATAGGGATCTTTAACGAGCACCTGACATCGCACAGGCTCGGGACCACCTTTTAACGTCCCTTCCAAAGGACGGCATAACTAAGACATAACCACCTGCGGGTTTAAACCCGTGACCTTTGGCGTATGTGGCTGTTATGCTAACCACCCAGCTACAAGTGATCCCTAAAATATTTGTTCTTTTGAACATAATAACAGTAATATACATGTATAATATACCGTTGGAAAGCTTTGGGAAAAATATTTACTTATATACAAATTTGTTAATGATAATGAGAAGAAGAACATAAACTTATTATTGTACTTTAATCTTTTATATTGTTATGTTATTTAATCCAGAATATATGTTTCCAACGAAATTAAATATAATAGTTTTAAGTTTATTCTACGCTGTTTATTTACCAGTTCTTAAATTGATTTTCACAGGCGAGTTAAGGAAAAGTCGTGTGTTGTCCGAGTCAGATATTTTTTTTTTTAAGCTTATGCCTTAACTAAAAATATGTCTTGAATAATGTGTAAATATGATGTTATTCTTAGGGTACTTATCCTCGAATATATATGTAATCTAGATGTGTCAAATATACCTTAGGAAAGTGCCAGTTTTGTAAGCAAAGGTAGTGTTATAATTAATAATTTTTTGTTTTATATTATTTCTAGACTTTAAAGATTAAAGAAATATCAAAAAAAATATTACTATTGGGTTGTTTCACATGAAATGTCCGTTTTTATAGTTTCTGAAATACATAAAGGATTTTGCAGGTCTCTGTTGTTTTCTTCCGAATGTTTACATATTTAAAGTAAACAGTTACTAATCCTCTACCTTTGTATTATAAACATTAGCTTCCCAATAAATTACCCACTTTTTAGTATACCTCCAAATATGAACATGGAAACACGCGCTTTTCGAGTAATATTTTTATAAAAGTTTTCAGCCATTCAGCAGCTGAGGCCACTAGAAATATTTGCAAGGCGGTTGGGGAAGTGTTAATGAACGGACCATTCGCCGTTGGTTTGCTAAGTTTTCAGCTGGGGATACCGACTTGGAAAACTTGCCTCGAGGAAGACCTCCGTCCGTAATAGACAACGACGTCCTCAAACATACAGTAGAAGGAAACCCCTACCAAACAGTTAAAGGACCCACCATATTCTCCCGACTTGTCTCCAACAGATTACCACCTGTTCAGGAATTTAGACAACTTCGTCAAAGGAAAACTTTTTGAAAAAGATGATCAAGTGAAAAGTGCGTTTTCAGATTTTGTTTCACTTCAAAGCTCAGAGTTTTTCAGTGCGGGGATAAAAAATTTGGTGTCACGTTGGGAAAAATGTGTAGAAAAAAAAAGTAAATACTTCGAATAAAATTATCTTGTTTTCATGTCGTATTTATAATAAAAATCCTTTACCTTGAAAATGGACATTTCATGGGACACAACCCAATATTACCTTTGAAAATTAACTTTAAACTAAAAAAAAAAAATCATTTCAAGTATGGAAGTTAGTAAAACTTGTGTTATGCTAACCCTTGGTTTACTATTTTTCGTATTAGTATTCCTATTTCGTGCTTTTAATACCAAAAATCCACCCTAAATTCTTAACCTACTTATCCCTTGTTTTTTATAAACAGTTATGCCCGTATATAGTTATTTGGAAAGAATAAATCATTGTGTAATAAATTAGGTTTTTTTTTTTTTTTTGTTTTTTATAGTAGCACCAATTTTTTTAAATTTACAATTAAACTAACATTGCCGGTTATTGTTCGAATGATTATAAACAAATAAGACGTGTTGAAGTTTACGCTGCATTTCCCCCAATCTAAGCAGATAGGAACCAGATAACTTTGCAAGTCCATTCAGCCAATAATAATTCTGTTGAGGACGCTCCATCGGTTCGGCGCTAGCTGCTCGTGCGTGACACTGACCATGCGGCTAAATATTAGAAAGAAACTGACCACTTCTCGGAATCTCTGTCGAAATGCAATATATGGAATATATATTCAGCTAATTTACTTCCACTATATATTCGAGTTTTCACAGGAAATATACGTTTTACGGTTCCATAAGTTCAAAGGAACAAGTCCCGCAAACTGGAATGTCTGTGGGTGAATGTGGCAAGTCTCGAAAACGATAAATTATATAGACTAAAATTTCATATTTTAGGTATATATATGTCTCAGATGTTGGGCTACTTTTTCATCAAAGACGACCAACCTGAAGAGTGAGTGAGCCCCTTTATTCGATGCATTTTTCATCCCTTTTCGATTTTATAAAAAAAGTCTCTAACGATATTGATTAAACTTGCTATATCACTGCAAAATTTAATGGGCTTTAATTTCACGTAGGTTTCATTCTAATTGGAATGGTCTAACAAACTTTAATTGCCAACATTTTAAATTTCCTTTTATTAAAGTACGTTTAATTTTATAGATTTTCTCCTCAAACGTTTATACACAATCCTCGAATCCAACCACGGGATTCCTGACCATCAGTTTGGATTTCGGACATCCCATTCCACTATACAACAGTGTCACCGTGTGGTGGATGTCATATCTTTCACATTGGAGCGCGGAAAGTATTGCACTGGAGCCTTTCTCGACGTGGGACAGGCTTTTGATCGAGTTTGGCATCCAGGTCTGCTATACAAGCTCCGTCAATTCCTCTCTCCAGCGCACTTCCTATTAATTCGTTCCTATCTCTCTGATAGAACCTTCAAAGTTAACCATAACCTTTCTTAGTCATCCGTATTCACTAGATCAGCCGGTGTACCGCAAGGTAGTATCCTGGTTCCGATCCTTTAAACGGTGTTTACAGCTGATATTCCCTTCCATTCAAGCACTATCCTTACTTCGTACGCCGATGATACATGTGTGTTATCTGTGAATAATGATCCTGTTACTGCATCACAAATCCTACAGAACCATCTATCAGCCATTGAAGAATGGTGTCAAAATGGGAGAATCAAAATAAATCCCATCAAATTACCTTCACTCTACGTCGTAAACCTATGACTTCCTGCCCCACCGTATCCTTTAACAATATCCTACTTACTCCTGTTGAACAGATTCGGTACTTAGGACTTCACCTCGACAAACGCCTAACATGGAATCCACAGGAAACTGCTCATAGATACAGATTACTACAACACTTACTTGACAAACGCTCAAAACTTCCTACTTACTACAAAAAAACTCATTTATATCACAATTATCAGGCCTATTTGGACCTATGGCATTGAGCTATGGGGGTCCACTAAACCACCGGATTCCTCTCGCATCCAATCCTTGCAGTCCAAAACCCTACGTAAAATCCTCACTGCTCCTTACTTTCTTTCTAATAAAATCATTCATAAACACCTAAATATCCCATTAGTTGAATACTTGGCCCGTTACATATATACCTCTTTTCATTCCAAACTCCCTGCCCACTCAAACCCGCTTATCCGTGACCTCTCCTCCATATCTATTCCCGACAACCCACCGAGGCGCCTTAAAAGAAGAGGCCTAACATAAATTAGACATTGGAGTGCTAGCAATGGGTAGTTTCTTCTCAGGACTTCCATGTGTTCTAATCATATATAAAGCCTATTTACTTGTCGTATTTATTTAATACAGTTGAAAATTTCTTTAAATAAATACAAAAATAAAAATGATTTTATATATTCGAAAAAAAATAATCATACAATCTTTTCAGCAGTGATAAGTAATAAATATGCAAGTTGAATCAATTTGATAAACAATTGAAGGAGTCACCCTAGCGTAGTGGCTAGTATAACAGTACTACACGTTTTAGGGTCCTTTGAGTCCAAATGACTAAGTTCCAAAAAAGGTGTGTATGTGTGTGTTGTAAGTCTAGCGCGAAAACGATAAGTTTTATAAAACTCAAAATCCGCCAGCCTGAAGAGTCACTTTGTAACACGAATTTCTCCAAAAAGGCTATGCCGATTTTTAGAGTTTAGTGGGCTATAATATGATGTAGGTTTCATTCTGATTAAAATAGTCTGATAGGGCTTAAATACCTATAATTTAATTGTTCTTTCTCTAAAGTACCTTTAATTTTATAGATTCGAAACAATTAATCATTTCAGGTTTTTAGCATTTATAAAAAACGGCTAAATATACAATTAGGATGAATTCGATAATGAACTAAATGAGATAGGAGCAAAAGTATTGTTCAATGCATTTTTTTTTTCGAATATAAGAATCGTAATATATGTCATACATCGTATTAAAAAGCTAAGTATTTTAGAAAAACATTATTTTATACACAAAGTTGTAAACTGCAATGGGAAGTGATGAAAAGCATATAAAACTAACTGATTGTTTTATTTAACAATTTTATATTGGGATCACTTGTAGATGGGTGGTTAGCATAACAGCCTCTTATGCCAAAGGTCACGGGTTCAAACCCGCCAGTGGTCCTAGAATTTTTTAATAGGAGTAAAAAATCCTTAGTTTTGCCGTCCTTCGGATGGGACGTTAAAAGGTGGTCCCAAGCCTGTTCGATGTCATGTACTCGTTAAAGATCCCTATCCTAATAAAACCTGGATAGGAAAAATTTAGGACTCCCAATGTAGCATCGTCCGATTAGCCATAGTAGCATAAAAGTGACCTTAAACGAATAAAATGAACAAACAATTAAAGGAGAAAAGAGCAAGCATATTTTTTCGTGTATTTTTTTTTTTAAACATAGGAATATAGTATATTATAGATGTAGAAAACACCGTTGGAAAGCTACATATTACAAAAAAAAAATGTTATCCTATATACAGAGTTTTAGATAATAATTTCTATTGTTAAATCATTTAATCTGAAACATTTTTCTATTGAAACTTAACAAGGACTGTAGTGGTCAGCACAACGGTTCGGATCGGGAAGATATGGAATTTTTTAAATGGAGTAAAAACCCTTGATAATGGTGTATTTCAGAGGGGACATAAAAAGGTGGCCCCTAACCTGTGCGATGTCAAATAGTCGTTAAACATCCATATCCTAATTAAAGCTAGATATGCAAAATTTTGGACACCCACTGTAACATCGCCTGAATAGCTCTTATGCATCTTTTACTTTAGTTCAGAAGTGCTACTTTTCAGTGATAGCAGTAAAGGAATAAATAAAATGTTAATTTAATTACTAACCTCATGTGTGTATATAAATATATATATATATATATATATATATATATATATATATATATATATATATATATATATATATTTATTAACCATACTTGGATATGCTGATACATTGGTAATGTCAAGTGAAGACGTACAAATTATAAAAGTAAGTACAAAAATCTTGAAGAAAACACGTAAAAGCTAAGTGAATAAGATGTGGAAATGGACTCAACTATATGTATTTTCTATTTACCATATTTATTGATATTTAAAACTGTATAATGGTATAGATCTAGTAAATTTGATACAAAATATACTTTGATGTTTCCCATGTAGGGATACTATCCATTGGCAACTCTCAAAAAACTATGCTAAACTAGATGGTTCTGGGGCCATCTTCTATTTATACGCCTCGGAGGATTATCAGGGATTGTAGAGGGAGCAATGATTGAAACTAGTTGGTTAGGGAGAGAATGGAGTTAGTCATGAAAGGAGTGGTACTTGGTTCGCGCCAAGTCAGCAACAAAGGGAACATTTAAGTCTTTATGGACGTGTTTATTTTTGACAAAATAAGAAGCATTGAATCTTTTTCGGATTGGAGATGGGAAGAATTTCATGGTTTAGTAGAGCTAGAGCCCCATATTTGTCTTATGTAAGTCAGGTACATGAGCCTTTTGTAGCTAAGTGGTAGGTTGGAGCGTTTGTTCAGTAAATGTTAAAGTAGTCGAAAACGTCGGGCAGTTTCTTGTCGTTTCAATCTTGTGTGAAGATTCGAAGTAAGACGTATGTCAAGATGTAGTGCTAGATATAGAATCTGTTGAACAGGGACAATCGGAGTGTTAATGAGGATACTGGAGGATATGATGTCATTAGGCTTACGACGAAGGGTAAATTTGGTGGGATTTATTGGAATTTATTTTCATCTTCCAATTTCGACACCAAGGTCACTCATGTAGGATTAAAGCATTTGAAAGGCAATGACAAGATTGTTATTTACTGATAGCACACAAGTGTCACCAGTATAAGTAAAAAGGAAGGTGGTAGGATGGGTTGGGATATCAGCTGTATAGACTGTGTAAAATGTCGGTCCAAGAATGCTACCTTGAGAAACACCAGCATACTGATTAAAAAGGGATGAACAGGTCGGTAAAAATGTGGTAAGCAAATGATAATTTCGGTATAGGTATGTATAGATAATAGATTAATATTAAATTAAGTTTTTGGGTTCTGTGATAACGAGGAAAAACGAAATTCTGGGTTAAAGGAGAGGGATAAGTTTTATTTTTCTTTTGCTAAATTCCTTATCTCTTGACTTAAGTTATGAAACATATAAGTTATAATTTAAACAACTCCTACACTTCCCTATGTTCCGTATGAGTGAGAAACTTGTTCGCTAACTTCGAAGAAGAAACAACACCCTTAAGGTCTCCGAAAATACTAAATATTACGTAAAATGTTTGGTCAAAGAAAGCAAGACCTTATGGGATAAATTAGGTCAAACTACTCGGAATTGTAGAGCATGCATCCTGCCAGTGTAATTAAGGTGATAGCATCGCCACGGTTAGAATAATGTTTAAGGATGTTGGGCTTACAATTAGCAACAAATGTATTACAATATATCATCAAACTTTGAGCAGGTATACGTTTGAGGTATACAACGAAGCGTAGATGGGAGGATCTGTGACGACTGAGTATAAAGAATTAGGGCTTGAACGGAGAGTTAAGTAAGAGATTAACGGTATCGGTTTCGAATCCCATGTATAGCTAAACCTTTTATTGATTTTATTTTTTTAAATGTTGTTTATAAACGAAAAAACGCTGCAAATAATTACAAAATGGTTTATTAGTGCAAAATAATTGCAATTTATATAGTTGTGCACCCAGTTAACTTATATGCATAGCAATAAATTAATTAATGAGATTATGGAAGACGAATCAGTAACTGTCACTTTGTTTATTCGTTTAACGCCACTTTATGCTACTATGGCTAATCGGACGATGCTACAGTGGGAGTCCTAAATTTTGCCTATCCAGGTTTTATTAGGATAGGGATCTTTAACTCTTTAATGTACCTGACATCGCACAGGCTCGGGACCACCTTTTAACGTCCCCTCCGAAGGACGGCATAATTAAGGATTTTTTACTCCCATTAAAAAATCCTAGGGCCACCCGCAGGTTTGAACCCGCGACCTTTGGCATAGAAAGCTGTTATGCTAGCAACTACGCTATGGGTGACCCCTAAAACTGTCACTTTATATTCAAGGAATGTGGTCCATCACCAGTGCTAAGTTCAAAACGCTTTATCTATATTTGGTAACTGACTTCAATGATATTCAATTTTTTTGTTCTGAAGAAAATTTATTACGTTATTATTTTAAAAACAGAAGAGAAAAGTGCAATCTTCATCCTAAAACGAATCTTAGAAAAACGATGGGAAGTAATCCAGGATGTACATAAACTATTTGTGAACTTCAAAGTTGCCTATGACTCTGAAGACAGAGAAAGTCTTTGGAAAGTCATGATGGAACTGGGCATGCAAAGTGCCGAATACTGAAACAGGGTGAAGTGACCGGCGATTTCAATGTCAAGTCCGGATTGATACAGGAAGATTTCCTCTCACAAATAATCTTCAATCTGTCCTTGGAGAAAGTAATTAGGGAGTGCCAAATGGTAAAAGGAGGATTGCATATCGGAGGAATGTACAAATTCCCTGCATATGCAGAGGACGTAGCAGTGCTTGGACATTAAAAATTAAATATATGATTGTGAGGAGTAAGCTACACTTGAAAGAGTGTTAAAGTAAAAAAAAAAAAAAAAAAAAAACCTGTACCACTATAAACAATCCATGCTCAGCACATACAGAGATTCGTACTGTTTCTAGGCCAATGGCAGTGCAATGAGGTTATGCCGCCAGGTTTTTCCCCAATTAATTTTGGTACCCACTTTACAGAGGCTGGGTCTGCCCCAGGAGGATCTCCATATCCTAGGCTCGTCCCCCTGACCGAATTAACAGAATAAATAATATTCTGCCACAGCCGGGGTTCGAACCAAAGGACCCGGAGCACTTCAGACTAGCGCTATATCCACTAGACCACGCCGCTCCCTTAGATGTAAAAATATGATGTTCCCAAAAGTAGATTCCTTTAAATACCTTGGATCTACGATAACCTTCATCAAAGGCCAAATTAGCCAGGTCTAAGAATAAATAATGCAAATAGAGCATATTTTTCTGTTTCTACCATTATGAAATCTAAAAAATCTCCAAGCGTCTCAATATGTTGGTTTAAATCACTATCAATAAATGCCGTAAACTGGAGAGCCTTTGTCCAAAACTGGGCGAGGTTGAATGGGGTAATTACGGATTAAATTAAATTAAGATCCCAGGTCTGTAAAAGCCAACGGAAAAAAAAATTAGTACTCATAAGTTCGGAGGACAAAGGGATTATTTTTATTCATTATTCGGGTTCTACGTAAGACCTAAAATTTTAAGAGGGGAGAAGGTATTATTTATTTATTTTCCTTGGTCGATTACACAAGTTGATCATTAATAATAATAAACTGAAAAAGTATTTTCAAAAAAAGGAATACATTTTCTTTTCCTCTAGTTCAATCTGAATTATTTTATTTTCGAATATATATATGTATATATTCGTATATATATATATATATATATATATATATATATATATATATATATATATATATATATATATATATATACATATATATATATGTATCACTTAACAGTAAAGAAACCTTGGCATCACCATTGATCGAAACCTTTCTGGAAACCCCATATTGCACAAATCCCTGGCAGAACAATAAGCACCTTAAATTTTTCCATCGCTCCCGTCATTTACTTCCTCTATCCACTCACAAGCTCACTACAGCTATACCCTCACTTGTTTTCCCCCACTTTGACTAAAGCTGTATAGTCTTTCAACTATGCATGAGGACAGACTGAAGCGAATCATGAACATGTCTAAGAGATTTGTCTTCAGTACATCCAAAAGTTCTCATGTCACCCATTTATACAGTGAGTTAAAGTGGCTCCTTCCCTCCACTCGAAGAAATTATTTCCTAGGATCATACCTTTACCAAACCATTAACTCCCATCATTCTCCCTATATCCATAGTCTCTTTCCATTTAAATCCTCAGTCCATTCTCTTGAAACAATGTCGCGCCATTCTGACCTTTACGTATCTACCCAAAAAACTAAAACTTTTGATCGTTCGTTCATTATCTGCTCACCTACATTTTTGAATTCTCTACCTACCTACCCATATACGCCATGCTGTTTCTCTATCCTCATTCAAATCCCAACTTTTCCATTACCTCCTGGCATCCCAAATTCCAGATAATAAATTTTAAACGAATAAAAGAAGTGTCTACTGTTTAAATGTATGTATTTTTGTCGATTAGTTTATTTTTATTTTGTTCAGCACAATCGTTTCCGGAAGGTTTTTTTATTTTATTTTTTGCTGTATAATATTTCTTTTTCTTTCTTATTCTAATTATTGTAAATAATAACTATGTTAATTTTGCCTGTTGGACAGGCATATTATATTATTTTATATTTCAATCTGTTATTCTTAAGGGAATTAAGCCACTAACAGAGGTAGAGCGTGTTTAATTTTTTAGGGTGAATAAAACGTAAAACTATAAACACAATAAGCCAAAAGACATATCCGTTCCAAATTTTGGATTTTTATGCATATGTTACATGTAAACGGGCATGTGTATGTGTATATAGTGAATGGCACACCCTGTCCTTTCTAACTAAAAATGTCCATACAACAAGGTCGGCAACATAACCGTTATGTCGGGTGATATGTAGGTAGTTAATGTAGTTTTCACCGATCAATTAACTTCATTAGAAGTTTTCTAAATCTTGTATTAACTTTAAACTGACATAGATAGAATCCAATGTAAATACTTCTTTAACAATTTATTTTGGTTTCTAAATCTGTTTATAAATTCTCAAATCGATATATATAAGGAAGGTAAGTGAAAGTAGTGTGTTGCGCGCACCAGATTTTTTTTTGGTAACCATTTGTGGTGAAATAGTTAGCATACTGGATAAATCTACTTTTGTAACTATATTCTTCCATCCTACATAAAAATATATTTTAAACGGCAATTCCATCTTATCGATTGATTCGTTATTTTCCAGAGAATGGAATTTTTCCCGCACGAATAATGTCTATGATTAGAGAGTATTTAAAGCGGTAACTGATAATTTTAATATTACGTTATACAATATTTTTCTCTTAATAGTCATTTAATTAATATTAATGTCTTGATCTCATACTTTTAGACTGACAGCTACTGTTTTTATCTAACTCAGCGATACATAAATGTAATTTATGTGTGGGTGTGTACTTATGCAACGTATATATCAGATCATACAGTAATATACATATAGCATGATAAGGGGAAAAACAAGATATTTATTGGAAACTTAATCTTGTTATTGTATTTGGTTTAAATATATTTCGTAAAAGTAAGTATTGCAATTATAAAAAAATCTAAATTCGAGTTTTACAGAAAAGAAAATGTCCTGCGGAACTCTGTGTGTATGTCGTACATCAGTAACGTAAAGTCGTTTGAATCGAGTTATTTATGTTTTTGCGATTTTTTTTTTCAAAGTCGATTTACCTGAAGTACCAGTTGATATCATGTCTTTAACAAATTTCTACAATTTACATCAATAAATAAATATTTGATTAAATATTTTATTAGGATTTGTCTTTATTGAAATAGTCTGACAGATCTTAGATGCGGAATTTTCAAAATCTATTTTATCTAATGTACCTTTCTCATTTTGTTCATTTGAAGTAATTGACTATTTCATAGCTGTTTTATTAATCGAAATAGTCTTCATTACATTCAACAAATTTCTGAGCGCATAATGGCAGATTTTCTATATCCTTTGAATAGAATTTGAAATTCTTAGAATATATTGTATTTTTTATCCGTCTCCATCCTTAAGGGTCATTGGTGGGATCAAAAGAATTATTCCTCAATCAAACAAGTGTTCTTTCTAATCTTGAAGTATTTCTTACATTGTCTTCATTAGCCCAAGATATTATAAATTCAAAAAACCCATTTTCTAAGGTACTTTGATTAGTTTAATATTTTATTTTGTAAAAAGTGGTTTAGGAGACTAAAAATTGATAACAAGTTGGCGAGAGGTCCGACGAGTAGGACGGGCGTGGCAGAAATGGTTCCTTTATGTTTAGGAAAGTGCAGCAGAAATTAGCCTTGAGGTTGTCTTACAAAGATTTTCCCTGTAAGGTCTTTAAAAGTTGTTCTGGAACATTCTTTCAGCAAATTTTGCATATCATCTTCATCAAGTCCTCTCACGACCTTCTTTGTTTTCTTTCTTGTCTGAATGAAATGTATAATATTATACTTTCCATATGAGTCAAAATAGCGTTGGATGTTCAGTTGTAATCGAACCCAATATAGTTAATTACAGACTTCCACGCTCTGCTAGCAACTTCGCCGCAGAAAGTTACGCACTTAGTGCAGCACTTCACAAAATTGTACAGCGTGAAGAGGAAGAATTCGTAATATTTACGGACTCTTTATCTTTCTTAATGGCTTTTACAAATATTTATTCCAATGTTATAGTGATAAAGAAAGCCCAAGCCAATGCTTCGATGCTAAAATGTGTAAATAAAAGCGTGGTTCTTGTTTGGACACCATCGCATGTAGGGATAAAAGGCAACGAAAAAGCAGACCAAGCAGCCAAAGAAGCAGCATTATCCTGTACAGAAATCAGTCCCATATTTACAAAATCTGATATATGCGCTTAACTAAAAAAACAAGCCACATTGACATGGACCAAGTTTAGGAAAATACATAAGAGTCGGATAAGTTAAGAAGTATCAAAACCGTTGTTAAACAGACGAGAAGGAGTTGTCATGACTCGATTAAGAATAGGGCACACGCGACTGACCCATGGATACTTTATAGAGAAAAGCACACCTCCGAGCTGTGAGAACTGCAACCAGCGACTGACCATCTGCCCACTCTACCACAACTATTTTCAGATAGAAAATAATAAAAGAAACCTCAAGAGGATACTAGGTGACAACACTACAACAATTAGAAAAACAATTGAGTTTCTGAAAACATTTAATTTGTTTAAAAAAATGTGAAATTTGTATGTAGATAGAAAAGGGCGCTAAAGACGCCAGAAGTTTTGTGCCCATAAATAAAATAACCTAACATAACCTAGATAGGTTTCAATTTAAATAGAAAGGTTATTATTTAAATTAAATTAAACATATACAATCTATTTAAATAATGCCTGAGAATACTGAGGGACATTACAGTTAACCTTGCCATCTAATATTACATACAAAGAAATAACTTTAAAACACTTAGCTGGCTGGGGAAGGTGTAATCAGTCTTAGCTTCATCCTCCAGCTGCTTTTTGAGACTTGACGGACCTCTCTTCTTCTTGTAGATGAAACTCGACTCTTCTCTCACTGGACTTGAACTGCCTCCTTCTTGAGTAGGGGACACCCTCGTCACTTCTCTCTCTTTTTCTTTATAAAATACTATATTTTGGGATCTTCTATCGGTGATCATAACAAAGGAAGCGGGGCTGATATGGGAATTGCACCAAGCCTTACTCTAGTAGCTGGGGTCTAGGAAGTTCCAGGGCTATCGTAGGATGTCCATGGGAAATTCAGAGGGGGTAGATAAACGCCTTTTAAACTTTTGCCGACCTAGGCTTATCAATATTTATTTAATTAATATAATAGTTATCCAATAATAAATTTCCACCCCTCAGTATTCTCAATACACAACTCAAGTGATATCTTCTATTTTAATTATTGTCTGTTTTAATTAAATCCTGTAGAAAGGAAGAGCATTACATTTTCTTTGCTTCCATCTTCCATTAATTTCAGATTTATGAGAGTTTTACATTCAACGTAAAATGTCCAAGTAAGAGTTCTTTGTTCTTAGCTATTCAGTCGTTTTAAAGATATAACTAAAATTTAGTATTTTGCTTTGTTGAACATAGACAGTTTAGATTGCTTCTTACAAGATTTCATTTCATTCTTATTTGTTTTCCAAGTTTATTGGTTTTAAATTTCCTATCTTGGTTTGACTATTTGACTACAAAAATGATAAGAGGTAAACAAACATTTCCTTTTGGAAGAGGATAAATAAGTGTTGACATTCATATAAATGGATAGTCTATCAGACGTAATGAGTTAATTATAAAGTGGGATATTTAAAGTAAAACCGAAAATCCTGCATTACTTTCAGAAAAACCCAGTATTTAAAGAGCGTTAATAATAATTAATGGATAATTTTCTTTTTTTTCTTTCTTTCTCTCAATCACTCATTACCTAATAGTTCTTTCTTATAAAGGTTGAATATGCATATAGTGTCTAGGCGTTGATGACCTTAGGGTTTTACGCCTTAAAACCTGAACAAACAAACAAATTAATGGAATATTATGGATTCGTGGGATAAGAAAGTACTGCAGTCGTCCAAACAAGAAGTAGAGATGCGAAAATGCCACGTGCCGTAAGATTAAGTAGAGTTTAGAAAAAGGATTAAGCCGCTGTCTTAAGGTTTGGTATGTTTAAGAAAGAAATTTAGGTGATTTACGATTTTATTTTTTATAAACAACATTATTTGCTTTTTAAGATTTCTGTTCGGTATCTCGAGACGGTCACATGTATTACACCTGTATGACGAGGTAAAATCATTATCCCCCATCTTTCGAAGACAATATTTCCTTGAATCACTTCTTAATCAAATCATTAACTCCAACCACCTCTTTTACACCTACAGCCTCTTGTTATTCAAATACTCAAATACTATTCCCAAGAAACAAGATTCTCCAACTCCTATAACGCTTTCTATAGAACCCAAAAATATGAGTGCTCCTTTTTAGGCCGGTCCACTACCTTTTGGAATACTCGCCCTTCAAACATCCGTCATGTTTCATCCCTTTCCTCATTTCATTCCCATCTCTTTAAATAACTTCTTTCTTTCCATTCAGATGTAAGCAAATTTTATGATTCCAACTAAGGCTAGGTGAATATTCACTTTTAGTAAGGTATTAAAAGATAAATTTTATGTTTATTCATTTTTTTTTCGTCTAGATCATGTACATAGAGATGTCACTATGTACTTCTTTTGTCTTTTCTTCTTTTATCTTTTGTTATTTATACGTATTCGTATATACTTACTATTATGATAATTGTTTTTTGCCCGTTATATATATTTTTTTCATTAATGTTATTCTTAAAGGAATAACAACTCTTTTGTAAAAACTAAACCTTTAAAATAAGCATCTAGAACGTTCCACCAGAGTAAAGTTTACCGAAAGATCAACTAACTAAATAGAGATTATACGATTTCCTAGGAACGTGTGGATAATTCTTTGTAAAATATATATGAAAGATTAATACGATATAGCTCTGATAATACTGGCAATATTTAGATAATTTATTTTTAACATCGTTGAGATTTTTATTACTTTTGGAAACAAAAGTAAATGTATTTACAACTACAATACGAGAAATTCCTAGTTTTTAGTACATAGTTGTTTCAGAGTAGTGAAGCCAAAAGAGTTTCATAGCAAAATTTTCACTGAATTGGGGGGTTCGCAAAGTGGAAAGCGTTGTCTGCTAAATAAACGAAATCCGAAATGAACAAAGCGGCTCATGCAGCCTTTTTCTCAATACGTATATGTACTATACTAGTTCACTCATTTCTCAGAGTGGTCCAAAAAATGGTGCGTGCAACACTCGACTTTCACTTACATCGGTTCTTAAAATCAATTAAAGAACTTTAAAATAAAGTTAGAGATGAAAAAAGGGAAAAAATTAAAAAATCGTAAGCTTTCCAACGGTATATATTACGTCTGTATTACTATTCTCATGTTGAAACCCCTCCCCCAAAAAATACCTAAACAAATATTTTTTCTCTTTTCTCCTTTAGTTAGTAGTCGAATTCGTTCAAATTATATATTTATCCGTTTTGGTTTATTATTTTCAATAATCAACCTTTGTAATCGACCAAAAAAAAATTACTACTGCTCAAATTTTGGGCGTAGAATCCGAATAACGAATAAAAAAAAATCCGTTTGTTCGCCGTCCGCGGCATATCTCCGAAACTATTGGACCAATTTTTTTTAAATTCGCCACAAAAATACTAGTCAATTCAACGATGATCCTAACACCTAGACGTTGATATCAGCTGGTTATTTTTAAAATGCGGCCGATTAAAAGGATTTTATTCAATAACTCAGTTATTTTTAAAGATGGAAAAAAAATTTATTAGTGTTTTTTAACCAACATAACGCGAATAATTAAAGAGAAAAAAATTATATTTTTGACATAAATACGCTCAGAACTTAGTTATTTTTTGACGGTAGAGAAAAGTATGTATAGAGTTTTAGAATCAGTAAAGCGCGATTAAAATATATATATATATATATATATATACGCTTGTAACTACGTTACTTTCGAAGATAGAAAAAAAAAGTCATTATCGTTTTTTAACCAAAAAACCGCGAATAATTATATAAAAGAGAGAAAAGAAAAGAAAAAAAATTGTAAAATTAAAATTTCGCTTATATATAAGCTTGTAACTACGTTATTTTCGGAGATAGAAAAAAAATTCATTATCGTTTTTTAACCAAAAAACCGCGAATAATTATATAAAAGAGAGAAAAGAAAAGAAAAAAAAATTGTAAAATTAAAATTTCGCTTATATATACGCTTGTAACTACGTTATTTTCAAAGATAAAAAAAAATTCATTATCGTTTTTTAACCAAAAAACCGCGAATAATTATATAAAAGAGAGAAAAGAAAAGAAAAAAAATTGTAAATTAAAATTTCGCTTATATATACGCTTGTAACTACGTTATTTTCAAAGATAAAAAAAAATTCATTATCGTTTTTTAACCAAAAAACCGCGAATAATTATATAAAAGAGAGAAAAGAAAAGAAAAAAAAATTGTAAAATTAAAATTTGGCTTATATATACGCTTGTAACTACGTTATTTTCGAAGATAGAAAAAAAATTCATTATTGTATTTTAATAATTATATAAAAGAGAAAAAGAAAAGAAAAAAATGATGTTTTTCACATAAATACGCTTATAACTCAGTTATTTTTGAAGATAGAGAAAAGTGTGTATAGCGTTTTGGAATCAGTCAAGCGCGATAAACAAAAAAAAAAAAATTGTATGTCAATAATACAATGAAAATAAATAGAAACTTTAATAGCATCAAAACAATTATCATGAACTAATGAATTACGTTATACACTCGGTAACGACAAACTTTGCAATTCACAAGTAAATAGCAAATCGGAACCCTGAAACCTACATCCTATTATAGCCCATTAAACCTTAAAAATCGGCATAGCCTTTTTAGAGAAAATCGTGAAAATTCATGGTATAAAGTGGTTCTTCAGGCGATTTTGACTTTGACTTGACAACACACACACACACACACATACACACATTTTTTGGGACTTGGTTATTTGGACTCAAAGGACCCTAAAACGTGTAGTTCCGTTGAAAACTAGAAATCAGAAAATTTTCACAATCGCAATATTTTTCCTTACTATTTATTTCATATGTAGGTAAGTCATAGTAAAAATTACACGGTTAAAGAATGATTCGACAATAGAGATAATAATAATCTAGCAAACTGTGAAAATGTAGATACATATGTATTTTTTTTACACTTTGCCAGATAGGAAATAAAATTTAATTTTTAAATCTTCAATTTGCTTAATCCTTTTGTAAAAGTACGCTTAGGCCAAAACGAACATTAAATTATTGTTATTGTTATTTAACGCTAATTGACGTTTTACTGTTAGGTGCTCTATGCTTTCTTTCTTCCAATTTCATTTATTAATCTCCCTATATACCAATTTCATTTATTTATTTTTCGATTTTTTTTTGGCAATCTTTAATCATTATCTTGTATATAAAAAGTATTTTTTTCTTCACGCTATGACTAACGTTTTAGTGGACGTACGGTATGTAATGGTCAAACTATCTTCTAACGCAAGATGACCGATAAAAATCTCCACGAAATGGCGTAAATTTATTACGTAAAGAGTTATTGTTTTATTTAAATGATGTTATCACCCTAAAGGAGATAGGTACCACTGTCTTATTGATTCGAAAACAAGATAAAGCAGACCATCTGGAATTATTTTTTTTTGTTTTATTTTTTGCATCATATTTAATTGTAATCCCAGAGTATTATTGCGTATAATAAATAAAACTAATTGATGATTATTTGTTTTGTAGACATCCATTCGACATCCATTATGCATCATCAATTCTTCTCATTGTTCAGCTCCAAGGAGACCTGATTTCAGCATCTAATTTTGACGATATTTTACAAATATTCATAAAAAGAGGCCACCTCATCCGCTTGATAAATGAGTAGCAACTTGAACGAAGATATAGCACAGTGGTTATAAATCACTTTTGTTTAGTGGTATGAAGGAATCATTAAACGTAATTATGGTCAACTATTAGTATTTATCTTTTTTTTTTTTTTTTTTTTTTTTTTTACTGAGGTATATTTATTTTCAAATAGCACAGACCGATCAAACAAAACTAAAAAAACAAAGCCCATTTAACATTTTTTTTTTTTTTTTTTTTTTTAACATCACTTATTGAAATTTACAACTGTACTTCAAGGTACAATAAGTAAATGTGACAAAAGATAAATGGCGTGAAACAGATTTGAAGAAGAACTACCCAATGGCTGCACTCCTCTAACTTTTCTAAACTAGAAGGTCTCGAAGCCATCTTTAGACGCCTCGGAGGAATTTCAGGAATGGAAGAGGAAGCATGGATTGAAACTAGTGGGTTAGAGTGGGAGAGAAGTTAAGTTAACATTAGTGCACCAAAATAAAGTTATTAATCTTAATTTTATACTGTCAAAATTATAGCAGCAAATCAGAAGAGTTAGGCATGCCAATAGTTAGCCAGTATGGTTCAACTTTTAACCATAATCGTATATTGTCTCAATTCTTTTGGAACATGAATACAATTTTTTCCAAATCATAGATAAAAGCTTCCACCTTAAATATCCGTATTCATAGATTATAGAAATACAATGTTCTATTATATTCTTAGAATGGAACGTATTCTAGCCTATTGAAATTATTTTTAGTAAACCAATCACAATGAAACATGTGTCGATGGGACCCTACAGACAAAACATGGAGACGATACTCAATATGCCTAAATATATTTGTTATAAATTTCTATAACTAAGTAACTATAAATATATTTGTATTTATTTCAATCACTTGGAGGACAAGTTTTCACAAACCTAGCCTTATTTCACATCTAGACATTAAGACGAAACTCCAGGAAAAAATTCAGCTTCACAACCACAGTCATTTTTGGGATACTTCGATGACCAGAAAATCGCGTGAAATGGCACTTTCTATTTATTGGGTTGTGTCACATGAAATGTCCGTTTTGAAGGTAAAGGATTTTTATTTTGATTGAAAACAAGATAATTTTATTCGAAGTATTTACCTTCTTTTTCTACACATTTTTCTCAACGTGAAACCAACTTTTTTATCCCCGAACTGAAAAATTCTGAGCTTTGAAGTGAATCAAAATCTTAAAACGTACTTTTCACTTGGTCATCATTTTCAAAAAGTTTTCCTTCGACGAAGTTGTCTAAATTCCTAAATAGGGGGTAATATGTTGGAGACAAGTCAGGAGAATATGGCGGGTGCGGAAGAACTTTGTAGCCTAGTTCTTTCAATTTTTGCACGGTATGTTTTGAAACATGGGTGGGGTCTTGCTGCCGGTCGGTAAGATCATGAGGTACCCATGTATTGAGCTTTTTTTACTTTCCCAATACACTTTAAATGTCTGGAAACGGTAGATGCACATGCATTTAGTTGTGCTGAGAGTCCTTTAACTGTTTGGTAGGGGTTTCCTTATACTTTATTGAGGACATCGTTGTCTATTATGGACGGAGGTCTTCCTCGGGGCAAGTTTTCCAAGTCGGTATCCCCAGCTGAAAACTTAGCAAACCTACGGAGAATGGTCCCTTCATTAACACTCCCTTCCCCAAACGCCTTGCAAATATTTCTAGCGGCCTCAGCTGCTGAATGGCCGAGTTTAAACTCGTACAAAAATATTACTCGAAAGTCGCGTGTTCCCATGTTCATATTTGGAGGTATACTAAAATTTGGGTAATTGATTGGGAAGCTAATGTATATAATACAAAGGTAGAGGATTAGTAACTGCTTACTTTAAATATGTAAACATTCGGAAGAAAACAACAGAGACCTGCAAAATCCTTTATGTATTTCAGAAACTATAAAAACGGACATTTCATGTGAAACAACCCAATAGTAATACCATTTTTAAACATCTTAAATACAATTAGGTGCGTAATATTGTGTCTAAAATCACCACCTCCCACTTTACCAATAATATATGTTTATAAGATTTATCTTGGGTACCTTCAGGAAGTCGCCAGTAATCCACTTATACAGCGAATTGAAGTGGCTCTTACCTTCCATACGTAGACAATATTTCCTCGGAACTCACCTCTACCAAGTCATTAAATCACAACATCCTCCATACATTTACAGGATACTTCAATTTAAATCCTCAATTCAATCACTTGAAACCAGATCACGCCATTCTGACCTATACATTCCTACCCATAGGACCAAATCTTTTGATAATTCATTTTGTATCCGCTCTGCATCTCTCTGGAATTCCTTACCTAATCATATTCGCCATGCTTCTTCCTTTCTCTCATTCAAATCCCATCTTTTCCAACACCTTCTAAGATCCCTAAGAAACGCACACTAATTGTAAAATTGTTAATTCCTACTTTCAACGTAAGACAATTTTCTTTATTTTATCAAAATCATAGAGTTAAGGACTAATTCATTTTTTATTTATTTGGAAATTGTTCAGCTCTATTATTTTATAGCAGATTTTTTTTTTGTTTATATTCCATATATTTTGTATATATCTTTATAAATAGGTTTTATAAGTTGATTTGTTGGTCTCTTGGCCAGAAATTTATATATTGAAGTGTATATTTACTGTACAACATTGTTATTCTTAAGGGACATAGTAGAAATATTTGCAAGGCGTTTGGGGAAGGGAGTGTTAATGAACTGACCATATTCCGATTAGCCATAGTAGCATTAAGTGACGTTAAATAAATAAAAATAAATAATGAACGGACTATTCGCCGTTGGTTTGCTAAATATTCAGCTAGGAATACCGACTTGGAAAACTTGTCCCGAGGAAAACCTCCGTCCGTAATAGACAACGATTTACTCAAACACACAGTAGAAGGAAACCCCTACTAAACAGTTAAATGACTCTCAGCACAACTAAATGCAAGTGCATCTACCGTTTCCAGACATTTAAAATGTATTGGGAAAGTAAAAAAAGCTCGATACATGGGTACCTCATGATCTCACTGAGCGGCAGCAAGACCCCATGTTTTAAAACATACCGTGCAAAAATTGAAAGAACTGGGCTACGAAGTTCTTCCGCGCCCACCATATTCTCCCGACTTGTCTCCAACAGATTACCACCTGTTCAGGAATTTAGACAACTTCGTCAAAGGAAAACTTTTTGAAAATGATGATCAAGTGAAAAGTGCGTTTTCAGATTTTGTTTCACTTCAAAGCTCAGAGTTTTTCAGTTCGGGGATAAAAAAGTTGATGTCACGTTGGGAAAAATGTGTTGAAAAAGAAGGTAAATACTCCGAATAAAATTATCTTGTTTTCATATCGCATTTTTAATAAAAATCCTTTACCTTGAAAACGGACATTTCATGTGACACAACCCAATAGAATCAGAAATTTTGAACAGGATAAGCAAGGCCAACGCTATACTCTACTAGATCTGCAATACAGTGATCGGGATTAGAGAAGGGTAAAACTGAACATATTTATGGCGGTGTACCTTCCCGTACTCCTATATGGCGCAGAAAGCTGGGTGATGACCGGCAGACTGGAGGGAAAATAAATTGCTGCGGAGATGAGGATTCTTTGAAGGATCGGTGTGAGAAAAAAACGGGACAGCATTTGCAATAAAAGAATCAGAGAGGAGTTGGGAGTTACTCCGATGAAGAATGTCCTGGAAACTCGGCAGGTTAAGTAGTTTGGACTGGTCGTCGGGATGGAGGGACACAGAGATCAATTGAAAACCATGGACTATATCCCCAATGGTAAAATACTCCATGGCCAACCAAGAATTTCGAACTTGGAGTACGTCGACCGTCAATGCAAAAAACGAAACTAAAATATTCGCAAAACCAGAAATCTTGCTTGCGACCGGGAACATTGGCGATCCTGGTTAAGCACTTCCATACGCTGAAAGGCACTACAGGGTGATGCAAAATAACAAGGAGACAAAACTATTTGTTTTGTGACCAGAGGCGTGAAAATTATTTTATATTTGATTTTACCCTAGTACGCTCTACAATAAATTAATGACTATTATAGGTTAGTGATAGTTTTACAACCACCTGTTAAATTTACAATTATTCTTAAAAGCGACATAGTTTTTCTGTAATATTAGTTTGTTTCGAATTCAAATAATTTTCAAATTCCGAATCTTTAAATGATCATATATATAGAATATATTTTCAGTTATATACTATTTTACCAATTTATTATAATTTGAATATAACAAAAACATTTTAGATAATTTTGATTAGTTTAATTTCAGCATCGCTAATTAATTATTTAATTATTAATAATGACTAATTTTATTCATACATTACACGGCATATTCTCAGTGTAAAACTTTTTTCCTCTACGCGGTTGTAGCCTTGAAATTCAGTTTCTTTGTACGTGCCTAGTTAAATGAGTCTGCTTTTGTGTTCTATATTCAGAATCTATTAGAATTAGACATAAAATTATCCTGCTCATATGCGAAAAAAAAATATTTAATGGAAAATTTGATATATCACATTTACAGAAATTTTAGAATAGTAACATATAACTATAAAGCCAAAAGTAATGCTCAAACAAATTAGTTATTTCTGTATTTTCTCAACTTATCACACCAAGTCTCATTTGAACCATAATCATATTTATAATCAGGTTATTACATTATTTATAGGAAAAAAATGTAAGTGAATGAGAATGGTTCTATTGTATTTTTTTTTAAATATGGTGCGCGCAACACACGACTTTCACTTACCTCCGTTATTAATATCAATTTAAGAATTTTTAAACAAATTTAGAAACGAAAATAAATTGTTAAAGAATTATTTACATTTGATTTTTATAGAAAGATGTTTTATTAAATAATATGTTATAATATTATCTATGAGATTCAGTAAGTTTTTTTTTTTTTTCATTACTCCATGTTAGAACTTTTGGAGCGTTCAGCGATGACAGCGCCATCCAGTGACTATCTGTGAAACAATTGCATTAAAAAAAATATTTAACAATTTTCTCCTTTAGTTGGATATCGAATTCGTTCAACTTATACATTTACCTGTTTTTTATCAATGGTAATAAGATGATATGCTTATTTTTATAGAATATACAAAATTAAAGGTACTTTAGAGGAAGACAATTTAAAATATCTGCATTTAAGCCCCGTCAGACTATTTCAATCAGAATAAAACATACATGATATTAGACCCATTAAATTTATCATCGATATAGGAAGATTGATCAGTTTTTGAAAAAGGTGCTAAATGCAAGGGATAAAGTAGAACTTCCGGTCAGCCGATTTTAGTGGAAAAGTTGCTGTAACATCTCGGGCGTATAGTATTCTTAAATATAAAATTTCAGTTCCGTACGACTTTTTGTTTGTACCACACACACACGGACACATAGACCTTTTTGCGGGACTTGGTTATTTAGACTCAGGGGACACTAAAACGTGTATTTCCGTTTAAGACTGGAATTCGAACATTTTCACGATCGCAATACTTTCCCTTACTATATATTTCATATATAGGTAAGTGAAAGTAAAAAGTTGCTGTAACATCTTAGACGTTGAAATATATAAAGCGAACGAATATGCTAATCAACTATAGGATATTTTTGTAGGTAAATGTTTTCTTTTTTGAATATCAATATAGAGGTATAATATACCGTTAAAATACTAAAGATTTTAGAAACAAATATCATCATTTATACAAGGTTGAACAAGGTATTGGAAGGTTATGAAAAGTATCTAAAAAAACAACTAAGTGATTGTTGTAAATAATAATTTCAATTTTATTTTATTAAATCTAAATTAATGTTTCCATCCAAACTAAATGTATTTGTTTAAACTTTTGTCAACTTTATTTATATGTTCTCAGATTTATTTTAACTACAGAGGTAAGTAAAAGTTTTGTTGTGCGTAACAAATTTAGTTAGTAGCCTTATTTTTATGAAAGCTATTTGTTGTCCATTTATAGACATTTTATTTAATAAATTTAAACTTATTCCACATATTGATTTTCTATAATAAAATATTTAAATTAAGTATAGGTGTTAATAATATTTATACAAAATAAAATGATTTTTTTAAAAACTAATTATCGAACCCAGAGACATAGTGGCTACCGGCCGTATAACTTAACAGTAAAGCATTTAACACATGATAATTTATGTTATACAGCTTCTCATTTGATGGTTTTATATGATCTGTTATTCGATGAATAATACGATTAAATGTGCTGAATAAAAGATTATTGGTTGTGTAATAGACATGTATAATGATGGTAAATGTCAATAAAATGATAACGTACTGCTCTGAAATTCTTTCAACACAGATGACAAATTACCTTAAAGAATTATGGTATATAGTTCGTTACAAAATAAAGCAAAAAAATGCATTCTGCATTTTGCATTGTCTAATAGTTATTGGTGGGGCCAGCGGGGTCGTCCTACGGATTTCCTTACGCTGTGCCTGGTAGCTAAGCCGATTCACAGGATTTGCTTGTTGATATTAATCTATGTTATGCAGAACTGATAAATTGGTGAATAAACTAATAAGTGAGTACTTGGTAATTGGTATAATAAGTTATCTGTGGTACAAAATAAAAGATAAAGGTAAAATTGGTGAGACAATAACAAACAGAATAAGGTAATGTACACACACTTTTAAACGCACCCCGTTCCAACTGTACTGAACATATGTTTTTTCTTCTTTTTAGATATAATCCGAAACACTTGATAACAAATATTAATAGCTATTGAAGAGAGTTTTTGAGGAATTTAAATACATAATAAAAAGTTAGGATAAATGAAGTAAGTGGCGTAAACAGTTATATTTACATCAGCTTTTTTTATATTATCTATTCTTTTTATATTTCTTTGTCTTATCACAGCATTATTTGTTTAGCTCAATAAACACATTTATTTACACATACTTTCTAATTCTACACTCTTTCCTCACTAGAAAATTGTTTCTTATTCATCATGGGTAGGGATTCCCTTTGATTCTTTTGGTGCGTAAGAACTTAGCAGGTGTTTCTCAGGGATCAATATTCGAACCATTACTCTACATGTCATACACACAAGACATTCCTCTAAATCCGCGAATCCCTAAAGCTACACATACGCTGACGATACAACTATGATTACTAAACACCGAAACAAAGCCTCGACAGATCCATAACAATTACACGAATCGCTAAGTATTTAGGAGTCACCCTGGACTATAACCTACTTTTCAAACATCACGTAGACAATAAAATAAATAGTTCCCGTAAATTATTATATAAAATGTACCCCTACTTTAATAAACATTCAAAATTAACACCAAAAAACAAACTAATTTTATATAAATCTGTTATCAGACCTATAATTACATATGTATGCCCAGCCTGGAGTCTTACAAGCAATACACATATTAAAAAATTGCAAGTACTACAAAATAGATGCCTAAGAATAATTAATAATTATCCACCATTCACAAAATAACTACCATGCAGAAAGATCTGGACATCCCTACAATACAAGAATTCATACACCAACAAACACAATCATTTTTCTCAAAGTACCAACTGACAGACGATACCCTTATAAAACAAATTGGTAATTATACGAAACTATCAATCTCTAAATATAGACATAAGAGAACTAAACATATACTGTTATAAAATTCTAAATTACTCAATTCTATCATATGATTTTAATAACTATAATTTTGTTTAATTATTTATTTTAATTTTTTGTTTTATTTCGCTCTTTTTTTTTCTTAGTTGGTTTTTTTTTTTTAATTTTTACCAACAATAAAAACAATTGATGTTCAAAATAAATTTTAGCAAATAAGTAGCGCACTGTAATGGATTTTCAATCAATGTTTTAAAACTGTTTAGATGTATTCTATACAAATAAAGATTGAAATTGTTGTACAAAAAAAAACCCCAAAAAAATCGTGCATATTTTGGAAGACCAGAATAAATCGCGAAAAGTGTCAATACATCATGTTTACTCTCTTTTATGAAAAATGTTTTTCCGCTTATCTTGACCTATCCACAAACTGACAGGGTACAGTACCTAGGACTTACTAGGGACGTGCTAGACAAATAACTGTTTTAAAACACCTGACCTCATGTTCATTTACCGGCAGCTAGCATCCATTGTGTTTAATATTTCGCATCCTATTTGTGCATGCAAAAATTTACATTTTCAAATAATTTTCCCTGACCTTTAAAGAAATCAATCTGAAGCTTGTTATGAATACTAAGCTACAATACTTCCATTGTACTTAGGACTCTCATATTAAGCAAAAGCGGACGTAATTAATGTGTAAATTAAAGAAAAGGATGTAATTAATTACGCACGCACAACTATAAATATTACAAATATATCTTATTGCTAAAAAGGACACTTTTAAAACGAATTCGAGTATTCCAATCTTTAATATTTAAATAACAATACCGTACAGAAATATATAACATAATGACTTAATGAATAAACCTAGAAATTCATAAAATTTAAGCAAAGAAAATACCATATACGAATATTAAAGCATCTCGACATAGCAGAGATAGAGGAGATACTGTTGAATTTGGGTTAGATGCTTTTCGTAAGTGCTATAAATTTAAGTAACTCGGTGGAGTAGTGAAGAAAATTATTCATTTTGAATAATAATAATAACAATAGGCTTACCGAACCCGAAGGTTCAAAGCCGATACCACCAAATTCTGTCTACACAGACTCGTCCAATGTTCACCGTTCAAGCCCAAGTCCTCGAGATCAGCCTTAACGCAATCCTCCCATCGACGCTTCGGCCTACCTTTCGGACGTCTACCAGTCGGATTAGCGAATACCAACTTTCTCGGAATCCGCCCCTCATCGAGCCCGACAACCGTACTCGCCCATTTGAGTCTCCGCGATGCTATCAACTCAATTATATTCACAGGATACAAGTTCCGCAATTCCGCATTGTGCCACCATCTGAACTCCTCAGTGGCCTAATCTCTCTTCGGACCAAATATTTTACGCGGTATCTTATTTTCGAAAACCTTAAGCCTTTGTTCATCCTTCAAAGTAAGCGGCCACGTTTCACATCTGTAGAGTACTGTCGGAAGAATAATATTTTTATAAATTCTAACCATAAGTTTTTAGATAGAAGCCGCGAACTAAGTAACTTGGCAACTTAATAATTACACGCATTTCCCACCTTTAACCGGGAATTTATTTCTTCCTGGATTTCATTTTTTCTTCTTATCATTGATACTAAATACTTGAATTTCTCTACGTGTTCAAAAGTATGCTATTCAATTCATTTTGAAGCCGGAATAAAATTCAGAATGGTTGCAAGGTGTTTCAACGACCTACAATAGGAATAGTATGGTGAGTATGATATGAGAAGGAATAATAAGATATCCTTAGTGTCCTTAAATAGAGCTGACTCAGATGGCTGGGGCATAAAACTCAACGTAATTTATTGTTTAACAATTTATTTTCATCTCTAATTGAAATGAAAAAATTTCTTTATTATCCTGGGACTAAAATCCCTTAAAAATAAAATAAAAATACAGTATTGTTGACCGGAACAATGTGGTCATCAGTGATAATTTAAGTAATATAAACACACAAAAAGAAAATGGTATTTATAGCATCTGCAGTTTGAGGTTATTGTCTGTTTAAAAGGTGGTGTAAGGAGAAGGTGGTTGAAAAGGAGTGATTTGAAGGAGGAAGCAGTTCTTACATGACGGATCTCAGGAGGGATAGAATTCCAAAGAGAGGTTGCTTTGGCTAGAAAGGCAAAAGCAGCAGTGCGGTGAGGAGGAGGGTAGAAGTCAGAAAGACGGGATCTGATAGAATGGGACTGAATTGATGATTTAAATTGAAGGGATTGGAAGATATAGCTGTGACGATGAGTTCTGATAACCTGGCAGAGGAAGGAAGCTAGGAAATACTGGCATCTGTAATGAGGATAAAGCCACCTTAACTCGGCGTAATATAAGATGTGTATAAAAATTCTAAAATTGATTATCACAATGGAGGCAATTGAAAGTCGTGTGTTGGACGAACCAGATTTTTAAGAAAGTATTAACTAGTGTAGATAAATAAAAAAGACCCGGATGGGCCTGAGTAAACTGCTAAAAATGATGCTTAATGGTACTCCTGAAGAGTAAAGACAAATAGGTAGACCCAAACAATAATTGCGTAATTATCTCGAAGAAGACGTGAGGAAGCTAGCATGAGCTAAGGACCAAAAGTGGTGGCGAACAGAGATTCAGGTCCTACAAGGCTGTACCGTACATCAATAAATAAGAAGATTACTGAATTTATATGAAGACGTCAGAAGTCATTTCAAACACCATCCCCATAGACGAAATGACCACACATCTAATGCCTAAAAATACATTGAAAACGTCTTAGTCTGGGGATCCACTTACATTTATATGAAAGTGAATTCAAGCCAGGGAAAATTTAAACCGTAGTAGTCCATAGAAGTAGTGTATTTAAATATATATATATATATATATATATATATATATATATATATATATATATATATATATTTTTTTTTTAATATTTATTGAATGTTACAACTGTATGTTCATACATATGCTATATCAGTAAATATGCTACAATGATAAAACACATGGAAAAAAAAAAAAAAAAAAAAAAACACGAAGAGAAACTGCCCATTGGCAGCACTCTAGTAGTGAATCAATATGGTATGAACGATTTATTCTATCTCTAATACTCATTGCCCTAGAAGGTGGCAGATTGTATTATCTCTTAATAAAACAAATTAATCTACACAAGAAGGTCTCGAGGCCATCTTCTTTTCAGACGCCTCGGCGGATTAACTGGAATTGAAGTGGAAGCAAGGATTGAAACTAGTGGATTAGAGTAGGAGTAGAGTTTTTCATGGAAGGAGTGATGCCTGGTACAGGCAAAATCAGCAACATATGGAACATTAAGGTCTTTGTGGATGATTTTATTAGTGACAAAGTAAGGAGCGTTAAGGATTTTGGATTGTAAGGATTGGATACGGGAAGAGTTTGATGATTTAGTAGAGCTCCAAAGGTCAACTCCGTAAGTCCAGATAGGCCTTATGATTGTCATGTAAATGAGTCTTTTGTAGTTAAGTGAAAGGTTAGAGCGTCTGTCAAGTAAGTGTTGAAGTAACCGAAATCGACGAGCAGTTTCTTGTCTTTTCAGTCTTGTATGCGGGTTCCATGTAAGACGTTTGTCAAGCAGGAGGCCTAAATAACGGATCTGTTCAGCAGGGACAAGCGGGATATCATTAAAGGACACTGTAGGGCAGGATGTCATAGGTTTACGACGAAGAGTAAAGGTAATCGTATTTAAATATAAATTTCTTTGTAAATATCACCCATGAATTTATTCATATCGTGTGCTTGACAGGTGCGGAAAAACATTAAGCTGTGTAAAAACTTTTTTCTTAAAATGTTTGCATTTATAATTTAGAGTAGATGTATATCGTCCTCATTTTGGCAAAACTCACCGACAGTTTGTTTTTTAATCAAGTTATCTTTATTAGTATATAACGGTAATTTATCCTGATACATAATGGGGTGAATATTCAAGTTATTGTATAGTCCTACTTCAAAACTGGTCATCGAAACCACTCCTTGAGGTTCACGTGGAAGTCCGGTTTTTTAGTTTTCTTTTTGGCAGAAAAACCGGTAAGAGGATTGTCCTCTGCTCCTAATATCCAATTTGGCTTACGGATAATTCAATAATCCCAATTAAGAATACGTCGTGTTGCGACCGAGTGCCAAAATATTATAAGTTGCCTAGTATAAACTTAATGGTTGAGTATTGATTCAGCCAATTGGAGTGGTTGTGTATTTGATCAAATATTATTATTCTAATTATCATTGTACTGTAAACTCTCTACCCCACACACTATGGAAACCCTAATTGGAAGATGGTTTCCACCACATACTTCCATAATATATCAATTAAGAATCTTATATTAATATTTATCAAAACAAATTCCAATCTTTACCTGATGATTGAGCTAAAGTTCTTAGCTTAAAATTATATAATGTCAAAAAAAATCAGATGAAGTATAATATTTGAATGTTTAAATAAATGTAAAAAATTGAGTTTTTGAAAAATGATTATGAAACATCTATAATGTATAGATGAGGCAATAAAATTTTCCCAGCTTCAATTGTAATTTCTAAAGTATAAACAATTTGGTCAATTCCCTTCATAATTTAATAATTAATTTATTCTTCCAATAAAAAAATAGAAAAAATAATCTTTACTATGCAGTAGTAGGCCAATAAAGAAAACAAACAATTAAAACACATATTCAAGACAATTAATGAAAGAAAAAACAATATAAGATTTTTTTTGCATTTGGACCTTGATTCATCACACCTGATCAACTGGTTGACTTTCATTTAACCTACAAAGATTTTTATAAAGCAATTAAATTAGACATATTAAAGTCTGGATCTACCGAGAAGAAGATGGCCTCGAGACCTTCTTATTTAGATTACCTACTAAAGTGCCTCCAATGAGCAGTTTAACTTCATGTTTTTTCATGCATGTTACAGCATATTTACTCGTTAAATTATAATATACAGTTGTAAATTTCAATTTTTTTTTTTTTTTTTTTTTAAATCTGGCCAAAACGATATCAAGAAAATTCAGCAGTGTTATAAAAGTATATTTCCCCAAAATCCTCTTAAGAATTTATAAGTCATTGAAAAACGCTTTACAAATGAAAGTTCTCTCCAAAGTTTCAAAGATACTAATAATAAGTTCATATTTTCTTTCATTCCATTAATTTCAAGAATAAACTAATTTATTGTACTACATTATTTTAATTTTCTGGTGCATCTGGCTAAACTTCTGTTATCGAAGTAATGGACTAACGATTTAATGACCGCGGTTAAAATAAACTGTCAAAAGTAATCAAAGATATTATATCTCAGACTTATGATCTATGAACTGATTGCAATCCGCGAATCATTTTTCTTAGTGAAATATTAAAATTTAGAAATATAGGTTTCCATGTACTGTCACTTACCGCACGCAATTATCTGTGTCTATGCAATCAGTGAATGATTCTTGATACAAGCTGCATTTAGAATAGTTCGAATTTTCTATCAGATATGGAGTACATTAAGAAGTTACATCCTAAATAAAAACAAAAATAATTAAGTTTTTTAGGAAGAGAACCAAACAAGGAAATATTGTCAACAGAAGAAAAGTAATAAATATATCTAATCGACACAGTTGTCAGGAATGACAACAAAGGGGAAATCCCAAAACTAATATTAGAGATTTGTTCGAAAATAATTCCGTCTACTCAGCTACCTCCATCATAATTAGAAGCAGTTTGTGTGAGATCTATAGTTTTCTTGATCGGTAGAGTAATCGTAAGACGAATTAAGAGACGGTACGCCATCCATGGTACATGCGTGAGCTAAAATATTTTAAAGAAAAGAGAATTCGAGGCATTCTACAGTCTAATAGATTGAAATAGCTTTAAAAAAAAAAAAAAAAAAAAAAAAAATACAAAGCTAAAAACTAAATGGATTTATAAAGTTATTATAAATTCAGTAAAGTTAACCACAAACAAGAGGAAATGAACAAATGTTTTAAATCTCTATAAAACCATAACACCTCAACTTACTGCTATAAGCCAGAGAATAAAAAAATGGACAAGTTTGAGGTTTCTTAAAGAAAGAGGCGTGGAGTATTTTTTTTTTTAAACAATCTGGTGCGCGCAATATACAATTTTCAATCACCTTCATTGTTATTCATTTAAGAAATTTTATATAAATCAGAGATGGTAAACAGAATTAAAATTTGTAATGAGTTTAGATTGAGACATTAACATTACATTAAATAATTAAACAATTCAAATTATTATCTGCAAAAATCACGTAATTGTATTCCCTTCTCACGAATCTCCATTAAATTATACAACCTTTCTATGTAGATTAACAATTTTTTTACAAATCTTTATCTTACCTCAGGTATATATATTTTTTTCGCTAACGCGACAGCCATGGCCGTGTAGGCTCTAAGCCGCGTGGTGTATTCTGCTAGGATAATTTATTATCAAGAGAAAGTTTATGGGTAGGGTCATCACTCCCTGCCCCTGTTTTTGCGATTGGCCACCAGTTGGTTGATGGGTTTCACATACCCGGGGGAAAGGCTGTGAGTGAATCCCTATTAAATCGTATGCTTGAAAAAGTTCCGCCGGGACTGGGATTCGAACTTACAACCTTTAGCATGAGAGACTAGCCCGCTAGCCACTCAGCCACGGATTATATTATAGACAATACATCTATATTAATATTCTTACTTTCGAGGAAAAAGAATTATCTTAAAAAAATAGTTTTGCTCTTTTCTCCTTTAGTTAGTTATCAAATTCGTTAAATATGTATGTTAAGCCGTTTTTATCGATACTAATAAGACTATATTGTTATTTTTTCCCTCAAATATACAAAATAAAAGGTACCTTAGAGGATGATAATTAAAAATATTATCATTTTAGCCCTTTCACACTATTTCAATCAGAATGAAACATTGTAAAGTCCATTCAATTTCACATCGATATAGCATGTAATAAACACCGTTACTGCCGTTTTTGAGAAAATTGTAAAAAGGTGCAAAATGCATGCAATATAATAACTGGCTCTTCTGATTTGCCGATTTTATTTAAAAAGTTGCTGTAAAGGGCATATAAGTTCCTAAAAAATATAAAATTTCAGTTCTATGCAACACACATAGAGTTTTTTAGAACCTCTTTATTTGGAAACAAGGGACTCTTAAACGTGTGTTTTTGGGTTAAACTCTAATTCGAAAATTTTTACGATCGCAATACCTTCCCTTACTATATAATTCATATGTAGGTAAGTGAAAGTAAATTCAGAATTATTCAAATTATAAATTCAGAATTATATCAACTATTTACAAGCCGGCTTCAGACCTCATTTCACCATTGAACATCTACCAAATAATAAATCAAATCCTATAGAAAAACAAAGAGTATAACATTCCGTGGTAGCAGTTTTTTATGGATTTCAAAAAAGCTTTTGATTCTACATTTCATAAACTTAGCAATGCATTGGAAAAACAGAGAACAATTAGAGTTATTGTAAGACGAATAAAGAGATGTATGCCTTCCAGAGTTCTGACCGAGAAAATAACAACATTTCTTCAAAATGATTGGAATTTTACGAGAGTGAATAAAAATTAGAGATAACTTCTGTTGCATTATCGAGTGTATTGACAGTTAATGAAATTTACAATCCTGATAAAATGTTCTCGAATCACAAAAGTCGAAACAGGTCTTCAAGAACGTACCTTCACATTTCATGGAGAGTCGTAATCTGAATAAACTTGAATTTAATTGAAAATGGCTGTAGGAAACGAATACGAGGTGATCTGGTAGATATCCGATAATAATACACATTTCCGGTAATTTCAGAGAGCGCGCTTGAATCAAAATTGTTGAGGAAAAGAAGGTAATGAATAGTTGAAGAAAATCAAATATAAATTTTTTTAATGATATCAAGGCTCAGGTGTTGAGTGTTTGTGAAGGATAAAAAGGGAATTATTGATCCCATCGATCATAAACTTTTAACTTTTGAAAAATCAAAATAAATAAGCTGGGGCTGATTTTTATTTTTTTTTTTTTCTCGTTTTTTTTTTTTATTATTTACTTCTCTTTTTCTCTGCTTCATTTTGTTTCTATCTTTTATTGTTTTTTTATCTTAATATAATTAATTTTTTAGGAGTATATATATGATGAATTGTTTAAAGTTTTATTTCTTTTTTAGTTAGATTATGATATATGTAAGTTAAAGTTTTTTTTTTTTGTTTTATTATATAAATTAAGCTGGTATGTAATACATTACTATTTCGTTTGAATTTCAATTATTATTATTATTTCAATCATTGTATTGTAATGTATTTTTTTTTTGTATGATTTACCACCTGTAATTGGCTCTAGGCCTGTTGGTGGATGATGTAAAATAAAAAAATAATGATTTAAATAAAACCTTACGGACACCATTTTTAATTAAAAAAGTCCTTTGGTCAAACCACAACAAAGCATACGAAACAATGAAAGAAATTTCTTAATTGTAGAATTAAAATTTAGTTAGGAAATTAAAAATTTTTAAAATATTTTTTATGGTTGGCTCGACAGACCTAGGAGACTTATGGCAACACGGAATGATTGAATGAGATTCCAAACCGCGATTTTTGATGGTATTTTATATGCAGGATCATCTCTCCCTATCCCTATTTTTGTGAATAGCCACCAAGAGTAGGCTGACGGGTCCCACATACCCGGGGGAGAGGTTTTAAGTAAATCCCCATTTAATTACTTTAAATAATGCTCCCGTGACTGATATTCGAACTCACGACCATTGGCGTGGTAGACTAGCGCGTTAGCCATACAGGCACGGCTCCCCAATTAAAACCATAAAATGCCACAATTTAACAGTGATTTTTGCTTTAAAAAATATAAACATATGAAGGATAGTACTTTGATGATTTTTTAATGTACGATTTTACAGTGTAAACATAATAATACGCGGGATCACTTGTAGCTGGGTGGTTAGCATAACAGCCTCCTATGCCAAAGCACGGGTTCAAACCCGCAGGTGGTCCTAGGATTTTTTAATGGGAGTAAAAAATCCTTAGTTACGACGTCCTTCGGAGAGGACTTTAAAAGGTGGTCCCGAGCCTGTGCGATGTCAGGTACTCGTTAAAGATACCTATCTTAATAAAATGTGAATAGGCAAAATTTAGGACTCCCACTATAGCATCGTCCGATTAGCCATAGTAGCATAAAGTGACGTTAAATAAATAAACAAAACGATAATGATAATACGCACGAGGAAAATTCATCTACTTCAATGAGTTTCCAGAAAATTGTGATAAAAGAGAATCAAAGATAAGGTTATTATAAACTGTATAGGAAATTGTACAATAGTTTGAAATAATTTTCATAAAAATATGAATACATTTTTTTCAATTCATAATTTCTAATGAACTTTTTAATTGTTCACGAAACCTATTAAAATCAGTGTATTTTATGACCCTATAAGTGGCATAATGAGGAAGACAAATAAGAAAAAGAAGTATTTTTATTAATTTAATTAAACTATTATCAACCTCGGCCCAATCAGCCAACTTTATTAATCGGAGCTAATAGACTAATGCAGTCCTTAAAATATTAAAATCCGGCATTACCTTCGAAATTGTAAAAATAGTCTTTTTCGTGCGGAACCCACTATTTCTTACCAATTCTTTCAACAGGAAGAGAGATTAGAAGAGATTAAAATTATTTCCTCGGAACATACTTCTATCAAGTCATTAATTCTCAACATCCTCCATACATTCACAGTATCCTTCAATTCAAATCCTCAATTCACACACTTGAAACCAGATCACGCCATTCCGATCTTTACATTCCTACCCATAGAACCAAATCATTTGATAATTCCTTTTATATCCGCTCTGCATCTCATTTAAATCCAATCTTTTCCACCACCTTATAGGATCCCAAAAAGACGCACACTGATGGTAAAATTGTTAATCCAATATTTTAACGAAGGACAGATTTTTTTTATTTGATCAAAATCCTAGAGTTATGGATTAATACTTTTATTTTATTTACTTGGAAATTTTTCAGCTCTATTATTTTATAACAATTTTTTTTTCATTTGTTTATATTCTATATATTTTGTATATATCTATATAAATAGGTTTTATTATTATTTTTTTTTTTTAACATTTATAAATAAAAATTTATTTATTTGGTCTCTCGGCCAGACATGTATATATTGAAGTTTATATTTACTGTACGACATTGTTATTCTTAAGAGACATGGTCCCAGAATAAAGTTATTTTTATTATTATTATTATTATTAAATACTGAAATGTGTTCTTTTTCGTAGGGTAACCTAGTTACCACTGAAAACAGACAGATTTCTATCCTTTATAGGTAGGAATCGAGTCAAAAAAAGGTAAGCTTTACCATGATCTTATTGATCATTTCAAGAAAGAAATTCAGAATTTGTTGAAAAGAGATTAAGGCTGTATCATGGATGTTTTAAAGAACATTGATTGAATATCACTCGAATAAAATAGTTATATGATGCACTTATTAAACCTAGCAGTAAATTAAGTAAAGATTATTAATTTTACCTTTTGCACTTCAATTTTGAACCGCAATCTAGTAACCAGATATGTCTATCGTTTAAATTCTATTAAAAAAGATTGGCATCTCGAATTTGTACAAAAAAAAAAAAAAAATAATAATAATAATAATTTAAAAAAATTAAAACAGTCCTTAATATATTAATATGAGGAAAATCCTTCGAATAGTAAAAACAATTGTTTTATTGCGTTATACTCATGTAAGCAGCAAGAAGTTTGATTGCGTTTTCATTACGTCCTGAGACCCGTAGAACGCGGTTGTAGACTTTTTTCGAAATGGCTGATATATAGTATTGGTCAAATTTAATATTTTCCAAACCAAATTCAACCTTTTTCAAATGAAATTCCATTTTAAATTCAAACTTTTTTGATTTAAAAAAAAAATCAGGTAAACATAATTCTATTTTTTTATATATTTTTTTTAAATCACCAATTATGTATTTAAACAATATGGCCTTGACCATTAAAAAATATCACTATAAAACGACTTATTATTTATCGAAATCGAAAAAAGTTGAATTGGAAACGGAAAAGATTGAGTTTGATTCAGAAAAGGTTAAATTTTAAATCGATGAGGTTGAATTTGATGGTAAAAGATTGAATATGACTTGGAAATGCAATATGCACACAGTGGAATCCCGATAATTCTTATGAATATGCTGATCATGTGAAAATGTCTTTTCTCTTCGTACACAAACAATGAAAATGGAAACCTTCGTACTCTCCCAGTTTTTTTTTTGGTGAACCACATAGCAATAAAAATTGATTTTATGTCTGAATTATTGATTAGAATTGTCACACATTAATTATATAAAATATTAAAGTGGAGAAGCAGTCCTTCGAAATTGATTGAAATAAAAAATTGTGTAACAAGCAATAGAAAATCAAGAAAGAATGAAACAATTCTATGTCGCCTAAGGATTGGACATTGCGAGTTCTCCCACGGCTACGTTCTTCGTGGCTTAGAAGCTCCTACATATTCGAAATGTGGTGTCATAAGGACAGTGAAACACATTCTGGTAGAATGTAAAGAATATACCACATTGAGAAACCAGTTAAATATGGGCGAAACTCTTTGTAACATCCTCCAGGACTATGAAAAAGATGTGTATTCCATAATGGAGTTTCTGAAAAGAACTTAGTTTTATAATAGAGTATAAAATAAAATGATATGCCAATGACCCTTACATAGAGGCATTTTGTATAGAGGCATTCTATACAAAATAAATAAATAAAATAAAATATTAAAAAATCTTTTATATCAATATGTTCTAAACAAGGAAGATCTCATTTAATTATTAAGGTTGATGAGGGGCTGAATAAATCTTCCATTAATACTGATCATTTATTTCTTTACGTTTCGGGATATTCTCCCATCTTCAGAAGTCTACAAAAAAAATTTTTTTTAAGCAATTTACCATCACATTAAAGATCACTATAATGAAGTGAATGGTTTAAACAATTTTTAAATTAGGAGTCAATTGATAACAATATTTTAAAACTATTAATTAACAAATTTTAAAATCATATGGAGGCAATGAAAGCAAAATTTAATAATGTTGCACAGTACTTAATTAATTAAATAAATAAATATTATAAAAATTACCTCGTTATAAATTCTGTAATCCAACATTTTACTAGTACCACCTTCAACCAGGTAAAAATAAATAAAAATGAAGTCAAATTCTAAACACTTCAGATCTGAGCAAGAGTATTGCTCAGATCTTTGTCCTCAACTGGATTAAGGATTAGACCAATTTTTAACTTGTATATAGTTATTATTATTTCATATTGTGAAATTCTTTAAAATTTATTATTAATTATTTATATTATATTTTTAACTTATTAATTAAATCGGAATAGTGGTAACTTAAATGTCTTGAGTCAGTTTTAAAATTCACGGTTTTATCTATATTTTTATTGATATATATAGCCTCTATGGTTTTTCTATTTTGTTTATTTTTGACTATTTCCAAAATTTGTGGTCTATTGAAATCAAACTTATGTTTCAAATGTATGCTATGTTGTGATAAAGCAGTTGTATTTATATTTTTACTGTTGTTACAATTACTTTTGTGCTGTTTTGTTCTAGTACTAACTTTTTTGGAAGTTTCCCCTATGTAACATTTTTCACAGTCTAGACAGTTTATTTTGTATACAACATTTAATTTTTCTTCATTACTTATAGGGTCTTTTGTACTAGTGAGGAATTTTTGTAATTTATTATGGTTATAAAGGCCTAATTTGATGTTGGGTAAATCATAAGCTAATAATGTTTTATTTATTTCACTAGTAAGATGTGGTATATATTGCATTTTGAAAAATTGTTTGATGTTTAAGCTCTTATTTATTTCAGCATCTTTAATATTTTGATTATTAACATCTGTTGTTTTTTCATCTGTAGCGCTTCTATAACAATCTGTAATGGTTTTCTGTTTATTATTTTTCTCACTCATTCTACCAATATCTTTAATTATTCTAACTGTTTGCTGTATTTTGTTACCAATACTATTGTCAGGGTTCTTATCAGGAGATTTATATTTAACCTCAAAATACCAGATATTATTTATTAATTTTCTTGGGTAGAAATTTTCTAAAAGTATTTTATAAGTGGTGGTTTTTATTTCTTTTATGTATTCCGTATCTGTAAGCGCTATTGCTTTTCTAATGAAGTTTTTAATAACATTTATTTTCTGTATATATGGGTGATTAGAATGGTAATTTAGTAGCACATTACTAGTTATATCTTTTTTAGTCCATCTTGTTTTAATTATTTTGTTTTTAAGAATTATATCCATATCTAAAAATCTAATTGTATTGTTATTAGGTTTTTCAATGGTAAATATCATTCTTCTATGGTGATTGTTAAAGGTTTCAAGGAGGTTATTTTGTTGGTTTTTGTCTATTATTATTAACATATCGTCTATGTATTTTTTCAACAACATTGGTCTTACATCTGATTTTATTAGATTTTTATTAATTAGGTCATTTAAATAAATACCACTGAGATTAACTGACATGGCTCAACCCATTGGTAGTCCAAATAATTGTTTGTAAATTTCTCCATTGTATTTGAAAAAATTATATTTAAGGCATAAATTTAAACCTTCTATAAACATTTTTTTATCTTTAATTGTTGTATAATCTATTATTTTGTGCCAGTTTTCGTCAATTAATTTAAGGATATCGTCTATTGGAATGTTTGTGAATAGTGATTTAACGTCTAGACTGATGATTTCGGTATTCTCATCAGGTATTTGTATGTTGTTAAGTATCTTTTTCAGTGCCAATGAATTTTTGATATCGTAATTATTATCATTATTTAAAGAATTTAAAGATGGGTTTAAAAATTTTGATAAAGCCTCTGTAGGACCATCAATATTATTGATGATAGGTCTGAGATTTTGTTTATCTTTGTGGGTTTTAATTAGGCCATGTATTCTAGGGATACAAAAATCAGTAACTTGTAGTTTATTTTTAGTTATTTTGTCTATATAGCCATTTTTAAATAATTTAGTAACATATAAATTTATTTTATTTACCAGATCTTTAAATGGGTCATTTCTTAATTTCCTATAGGTATTTTTATCATTAAGTTCTATTAACATTTTGTCATTATACTCATTTTTGTAAATAAATACTAATTTTTTAGTTTTATCTGATTTAATTACGATGATATCTTTATTTTTTTTCATAAATATTTTAAAATATTTTAAATCTTTTATAATTTGTGATTTTAAGATTGTGCTTTTTTTAATGATTTTATTATGTTTATTATTATTGGTGTTTTTTTTCTCTACATAATTATTAATAAGCGTGCATATTCTGTTTCTTAAAGCATTTATATGATTTTCAGAAGTATTTAAGTTGTTATACATAGACTCTAAATCAGTTATGACTTTAACAATATCTTTATCATTGTTGTAAAATTCAAAATTAAAATTTTCCCCTAAAGATAATAAATTTATTATATTGTTAGGAATATCAGTTTTTGTTCTATTTTCAACTCTATTATTAATTTTATACAGTTCATTATATTTAATTAGGTGATCCTTATCAGTCTCAACATAGCAATTATTATTAGATAAAATTTGATCTTGCTTAAGATTTTGGCACTTTATAGATGTCAGGTTTCTATTTTGTTTATTATCAATTAATTTGTTAATCTGTAATTTATTAATTTTTGGTTTATTAATTAACCTGTTTAATTTGAGGCTTATATGTTCTTTATTATCTTTTAAACCGTTTTCTATGTATTTATTGATAATATCGTTAATATCTTTATCTATATTATGAGGTGTGTTATTATTGTTTTTAATTTTGTTAATAAATCGGTCCAATCTTTGTCTCAATTTATTAAGTAACCAGTAAGATTGTTTAATTTCTAAATTGATAATTTTTTCACTTATATTATTAAAAAATTCACAATTGTTGGTATTCCTCAAAAAATTATTATCAAACATGTTATCTAGAGGTTGTAGCTTATAAAAAATGTGTGGTGGAATTTTTTTATTTTTCTTATTTTGTTTTAAATAATATATCTTAGTTTTACTATGCAACATTGCTTTACACAGTCTATATATAGCTTTACTTTCTATTATAAAATTTAGTAGTAATATATTAAGTTGTTCACTCAAATTTTTATTATACTGCTTCATATGGTAGCCGCCATTACCCATATATAAATTCATTATATCAATATGTTCTAAACAAGGAAGATCTCATTTAATTATTAAGGTTGATGAGGGGCTGAATAAATCTTCCATTAATACTGATCATTTATTTCTTTACGTTTCGGGATATTCTCCCATCTTCAGAAGTCTACAAAAAAAATTTTTTTTAAGCAATTTACCATCACATTAAAGATCACTATAATGAAGTGAATGGTTTAAACAATTTTTAAATTAGGAGTCAATTGATAACAATATTTTAAAACTATTAATTAACAAATTTTAAAATCATATGGAGGCAATGAAAGCAAAATTTAATAATGTTGCACAGTACTTAATTAATTAAATAAATAAATATTATAAAAATTACCTCGTTATAAATTCTGTAATCCAACATTTTACTAGTACCACCTTCAACCAGGTAAAAATAAATAAAAATGAAGTCAAATTCTAAACACTTCAGATATACATACCACCATACACCATTCTAATCACCCATATATACAGAAAATAAATGTTATTAAAAACTTCATTAGAAAAGCAATAGCGCTTACAGATACGGAATACATAAAAGAAATAAAAACCACCACTTATAAAATACTTTTAGAAAATTTCTACCCAAGAAAATTAATAAATAATATCTGGTATTTTGAGGTTAAATATAAATCTCCTGATAAGAACCCTGACAATAGTATTGGTAACAAAATACAGCAAACAGTTAGAATAATTAAAGATATTGGTAGAATGAGTGAGAAAAATAATAAACAGAAAACCATTACAGATTGTTATAGAAGCGCTACAGATGAAAAAACAACAGATGTTAATAATCAAAATATTAAAGATGCTGAAATAAATAAGAGCTTAAACATCAAACAATTTTTCAAAATGTAATATATACCACATCTTACTAGTGAAATAAATAAAACATTATTAGCTTATGATTTACCCAACATCAAATTAGGCCTTTATAACCATAATAAATTACAAAAATTCCTCACTAGTACAAAAGACCCTATAAGTAATGAAGAAAAATTAAATGTTGTATACAAAATAAACTGTCTAGACTGTGAAAAATGTTACATAGGGGAAACTTCCAAAAAAGTTAGTACTAGAACAAAACAGCACAAAAGTAATTGTAACAACAGTAAAAATATAAATACAACTGCTTTATCACAACATAGCATACATTTGAAACATAAGTTTGATTTCAATAGACCACAAATTTTGGAAATAGTCAAAAATAAACAAAATAGAAAAACCATAGAGGCTATATATATCAATAAAAATATAGATAAAACCGTGAATTTTAAAACTGACTCAAGACATTTAAGTTACCACTATTCCGATTTAATTAATAAGTTAAAAATATAATATAAATAATTAATAATAAATTTTAAAGAATTTCACAATATGAAATAATAATAACTATATACAAGTTAAAAATTGGTCTAATCCTTAATCCAGTTGAGGACAAAGATCTGAGCAATACTCTTGCTCAGATCTGAAGTGTTTAGAATTTGACTTCATTTTTATTTATTTTTACCTGGTTGAAGGTGGTACTAGTAAAATGTTGGATTACAGAATTTATAACGAGGTAATTTTTATAATATTTATTTATTTAATTAATTAAGTACTGTGCAACATTATTAAATTTTGCTTTCATTGCCTCCATATGATTTTAAAATTTGTTAATTAATAGTTTTAAAATATTGTTATCAATTGACTCCTAATTTAAAAATTGTTTAAACCATTCACTTCATTATAGTGATCTTTAATGTGATGGTAAATTGCTTAAAAAAAATTTTTTTTTGTAGACTTCTGAAGATGGGAGAATATCCCGAAACGTAAAGAAATAAATGATCAGTATTAATGGAAGATTTATTCAGCCCCTCATCAACCTTAATAATTAAAAAATCTATATTAATTATATAAATATATACATCCAACTCTAGTATTTAACGATGTTAATTTAAAAAAAAAAATTTAATATATCACTATAAATAAAAAAAATCTGGTGCGGACAACACACGACTTTCACTTACCTTTAAAATCAATGAAAGAATTTTCAAATACAGTTAGAGATAAAAATACGTGAAACTATTAAGGAATTAATCAAATTGAATTTATATAGAAACATGTGTTTTATTAAAAAATCTATTATATTATTATCTAAAATAATCAGTTAGTTTTATCTTTTTCTTATCACTCTCTATTAACTTCTAAAAGCTTGTGTATGAGATGATATTTTTTCTAAAATCTTTAGCTTTCCAACGGTATATCATACATGTATATTACTTCTCTTATGTTCAAAAACGAAAAATTGCATTAAAAAATATTTTTTCTGTTTTCTCCTTTAGTTGGGTATCGAATTTATTCAATTTATATATTTACTGGTTTTTCATCAGCGTTAACAAGCTAATCTAGTTATTATTATTGAATCTACAAAATTAAAGGTACTTTAGGGGAAGAAAATTTAAAATATCGGCATTCAAGCACTGTCAGACCATTTTTATCCAAATAAAACCTACATGAAATTAAAGCCCATTAAATTGTACATCGATATAGCGAGTTTAATCAAAATCGTCGGAACCGTTTTCGAGAAAATCGAAAAAAGTATAAAATGCATGGTATAAAGTGCCTCTTCTGGTAAGCTCATTTTGATGAAAAAAGTTTTGTCACGTCTCGGGCGTATAGTTATCTTAAATATGAAATTTCAGTTTCATAGGAATTACCGTTTCCGCCCGGGAGTCACCACACACACAGGCACATAGACCTTTTTGCGGGCTTGGTTATTTGGACTCAGAGGACCCCAAAACGTGTATTTCCGTTGAAAACTGGAATTCGAAAATTTTCACGATCGCAATACTCCCCCTTACTATATATAGTAATTGAAAGTAAAAAAATGTAATATATCACAATAAATAAAAAAAATAAAAAAAGCGGTTCGGACTCAACCAAGCTAATCGAAACTACCCCATTCCCACTTTAAATTTGCCATTAATTTATTTGTTCAAATTGTAACGCACCTTAAGATTGTATTGGTAGAGTATTCATACTCTTTATTTGCCTGTAAAATATTCCATGTAAACTAGTTTACTTAATTATAAACATCGGGTAAACAAAACAACTGGATTAGGAATGAATCATTGTTACATAACGATCTAAAATATTCAAAATATGTTTTGTCCACGTTACTAGATCATAAGGCCTACACATCCTTGAGTGTCTTACAACCTCCAATTTACAAGTCCTGTACAAACAACCGATGGAATTTAGTGTACATTGTCTATTACCTATAATATGTGGCGTAATATAGAGCGTTAACAGATTTGAAGCATCACTAAAATTAAATTTCTTAATTCGATTTAAATATCTCTAGGTACAGAGGATAATTATTTTGTTAATCGGTTGTAAAATAAGTTGGTTGTGTTTTTATGGAGATTTCAATTACTTCAGAATCTTGTAAATATTTTTCATTAATTATAAACGACCTGTTTTGGTATATTATATTTTGCCATGTTTTAATTTCACTTACTACGTGTATATATAGTAAGGGAAAGAAATTGCGATCGTGAAAATTTTCGAATTTCCCAGTTTTCAATGGAAATACATGTTTTAGGGTCCCATGAGTCCAAATAACCAAGTCCGCAAAAAGGTCTGTGTTAGTGTGTGGTAACTCCCGGGCCGAAACGGTAAGTCCTATGAAACTGAAATTTCATATTAAAGACAAATATAGCCCGAGAACGCTACAAAATCTTTTTCATCAAAATGAGCTTACCAGAAGAGCCACATTATACCATGCATTTTGCACCTTTTTACGATTTTCTCGAAAACGGTTCGGACGATTTTGATTAAACTCGCTTATCGATGTAAAATTTAATGGGCTTTAATATCATTTAGGTTTCATTTTGATTAAAATGGTCTGACAGGGCTTAAATGCCGATGTTTTAAATTTTCCGTCTCTAAAGTACCTTTAATTTTGTAGATTCTATAAAAATAACCATGTTATCTAGTTAGCATTGATAAAAACAGCTAAATATGTAAGTTGTGCGACTTTGAAAAACAACTAAAGGAGCAAACTGAAAAAATATATTTTTTTAATGCAATTTTTTGTTTTCGAACATAAGAAAGTAATATAAATTAATGATATACCGTTTGAAAGCTAAAGATTTAAAAAAAAATATTATCATATACACAATCTTATTAAATTTAATAGACAGATAAAAAGCCGATAAAACTAAGTAATTGTTTTAGATAATATAATATAATAGATTTTTTAATAAAACACATGTTTCTATAGAAATTCCATATGATTAATTCTTTAATGGTTTCACTCATTTTTATCTCTTACTGTACTTGAAAAATTCTTTAATTGATTTTAAAAACGGAGGTAAGTGAAAGTCGTGTGTTGCCTGCACCAGATTTTTTTAATAGCGTCGCGAAGCGCTTTGCGTCATCCAAGTTAAAAAACTCCGGTTCTGAATCGAGCAAACCACTTATGGACGGTGCTTTCTCTTCTAAAGGTAACACCGTCATACAGTCAGCAAATGTTTCAACCGCCTTTGCACGGATTACCCATTTTCAAAAAAAAAATCATTAAACGTCGAAAACTAATTTTTTTTCTTCCATTTCAAGCAACAAAATACCACTTAAAGATAAGTATAGTATATATAAGATAAGTAAGTTAATATATATAAATATATAAGGGAAAGTATGGTGAAAATTTACGAATTCAAGTTTTCACCAGAAATATACGTTTTAGGGTCCACTCAGCCCAAATGACCATGTACCACAAATTGGTGACCAATGTCTTTGTAATTGGTAAGTCTAGCTCAAACAGATAATTTTAAAAAAAGAAAACTGAAATTACATATTTTAAGGGGCGAATATGCCTCAGATATTACAACAATTATTTTAACAAAAACGGCGAACCAGAAAATCATTTTATACCATACATTTCGTAGATAGTCTGATACGGCTAATCTGAATCAAAAAAAAAAAAAAAAAAAAAAAAAACCTGTACACTACAACCCATGAAGAGTTTTGGGCTCAGTACATATAGAGTTTCGTACTGTTTCTATACCAACGCCGTGCAATGACGTGATTCGGCCAAGCCGCACTCACGCTCAGCCGCCACATTTTTTCCCCATTTTTGGGCATCCACTTATAAGGGTTGGTTGTGCCCCAGGGAAGGTCTCCATACCTTGGGATCGCCCTCCTACTGAAATAACAGAATAAATAATACTTCCGCCCAGCCGGGATTCGAACCCAGGACCTGGAGCACAGCAAACTAGTGCTCTACCCACTAGACCACGCCGCTCCCTAATATAATTTCTTTCTTTAAAGTATGTTTAATTTGTTGATTCGAAAAAAATATAGCTATTTCATATTTTCAGCATTGATTAAAACGGGTTAATAAACAAGTTGATTGATAGCCACCTTAAGGATAAAAAAACAAAAATAATTTTTAAGTAATATTTTTCTTTTATTATAAAAATAATGATATTGAAAATGAAATGAAATGAAAAGCAATTTTATTCTGAGACGATAGTCTCCTAAGAATAACAAGAAAAGTAACAACATACTTGATAATTGTCTGGTCGTTTAAGATTTCAGTTTAACAATAAAAGACAGATTTTGTGACAATGAATAGTTATCATCTATAGATTTTAAATATTACATATGTTGGAAGATTGATACTTTAGGAGATGAAGAAATAGTTGGTGTTTTAAGTGGATAATGATAAGGATTTACGAATGGATACAGGCAAGGAATTCCAAAATAGGGTAGCACGAATAACAAAGGATTTTGGAAGGAGAGTTGAGAAGGTATTTACAAGTTTATGGTTGGGATCTAGTGTTTACTGAATGGACAAGGAACAGGTGTAAGAATATCAAGAATATAAGGAGTTTTTTGTTTTGAAAAATCGTTTAAAAAATAATTGATGTATAATATTCCTTGGAAAAATTTAAGATTTTAGAAAAAATATATTATCTTATGCACAAAGTTATGTAAGTCGATGAAGAGAGATGAAAAGCGGATTTGATAATGATTATGGAGGTAATAATTTATATTCTTAGACACACATACTTTCATGAAAGCCGAATGTAATACTTCAACCTTTTTCCGAATTTAACTATTTTTAAAAGTACCAAAATTGATTTTAACTTCGTAAGTAAGTGAAAGTAGAGTGTTGCACAGACCAAATTTTTACTTTCACTTACCTAAATATGAAATATAGGTGTCCTGTGTCTGTGTGTTTGTGTGTGGTAACTAGCGCAAAATCGAAAAGTACGGAACTGAAATTTCATATTTAATACTACTATACGCCCAAGATGTTACAGCAATTTTTAATAAATTCGGCTGACCAGAAGTGCTACTTTATGCCATGCATTTTGCACCTTTTTTATAATTTTCTCAAAAAACGGCTCTAACGATTTTGATTAAACTCGCTATATGGATGTAAAATTGAATAGGTTTTAATATGATATAAGTTTCATTCATATCAAGAATAACAGAGGTAGAAAAATGGGCTTCATATTTCTTCTTTTAAAAACTTATTATGAAAACCAAATTCAGTTCTAAAAAAACATCCGTCCTTAGGTGTCTATCTGTCTTAAATGCCGATATTTTAAATATTCTTCTTCTAAAGTACATTTAGCTTTTTAGATTTTATAAAATTAACCATATTATCTTGTCACCACTGATAAAAAAACAGGTATGTGTGTACGTTGAACGGATTCGAAATTCAACTAAAGTAATAATATTGTAATAATAATTACCCGAAGGTTCGATGCCGATACCACCAAACTCTGTCCACACAGACTCGTCCAATGTTCACCGTTCAAGCCCAAGCCCCCAAGATCAGCCTTAATGCAATCCTCCCATCGACGCTTCGGCCTACCTTTCGGACGCCTACCAGTCGGTTCAGCGAATACCAACTTTCTCGGAATCCGTTTCTCACCGAACCCAACAACTTTACGTGCCCATTTGAGTCTCCGCGATGCTATCAAATCAATTATATCCACAGGGTACAAACTCCGCAATTCCGCGTTGTGCAACCTTCTAAACTCCCCAGTGTCCTCATCTCTCTTCGGACCAAATATTTTACGCAGTACCTTATTTTCGAAAACATTAAGCCGTTGTTCATCCTTCAAAGTAAGCGGCCACGTTTCACATCCGTAAAGAACTGTCGGAAAAATAATATTTTTATAAATTCTAACCTTTAAGTTTTTAGACAGAAGCCGCCAGCTAAGTAATTTAGCAACTGAATAATAACACGCATTTCCCACCTTTAACCGGGACTTTATTTCTTCCTGGATTTCATTTTTTCTTGTTATCATTGAACCTAAATACTTGAATTTAGTAATTCATGAAAAATCGATTCAGCTAAACTCTTGAATTCAAATAAAGGAAAAAACTGAAAAATATATTATTAATGCAATTTTTTTATTTTGAACATAAGAATAGCTTATACACAAGCTTGTTAATAAAATGATAATTAATAAAGAGTAATGAAAATCCGATAAAACCAACTGCTTGTTTAAGATGATAATAAAAAAGAATTTATAATGAAACACATGCTACAGTGAAATTCAATATAGTTAATTCCTTATTAGTTCCACTCATTTTCATCTCTTACTGTATTTGAAAATTCTTTAATCAATTTGATGATCGTTTGTTTTTATAATAAATATTTTGAAGAATAATAAAACCCATTTTTATTTTTCTATTCTTGTTGATAAATAATCTTTAAAAAATAAATTATATTTATTTATGAGAAAAGATCATATGGCACAAGGAGATGCGAGCGCTCCCTAGTGAACGAACACAAAACTGTTGATACTTTCTCATCGTACGAACAGAGGTCGCTGTGTGCGTTAAAAGTTCAAACAGTTGCCACGCATTTAAAAATATATATATTATCATTTGATGTCCATTGCGATTAAAATGCATGCATACATTGGTTAATTAATTTATATAAAATCCAATTCATTAATATTAGTATTTTTACTGCTGTATTTTATTATTGTTTAGCCTTATTAATGAATGGATACTTTCTTGCATTTCAATAAATTGCACTTAAGGATTACAAAAAAGTTTTTATTATTATATTTTTTTTGTGTGTTTATAAAATTTATTATCCGATCTAATTTAAACATTAATAATAAATTATCGGGTTTAAAAACAATTGAGAAAAGATTTTGACTAGCAATGGTTATATAAAAAATCACTTGTCGCTGAGGCATGAAATGTTTGTTGATTGTTGTTGATTTGTCCAATTTTAGTCTTAATATATATATATATATATATATATATAATTTATATATTAATTTATAATAGGGTCTAAATAAATTTTTATGGTTGTGAAAGTCATTAATGTTAATTTTTAAATAAATAACCTGTGACACATAACATAACATTTAATAAATACATAAACTCGTATTAACTACATTAAACTAATTACTTAATTTCAATTAATTAACCTGTATTCAAAGGAGACTAGATGAAGACCTAAAGCAGGTAGAAATAATGGCTATAAATAATTAAGATTGAAGGATCACCTGTCGTGTAGTGATTAACTCTGCTCAAGGATTTTTTAAAGAGAGGAAAATCATTGCTTATGCCATCTTGCGGAAGCGACGTTAACTGATTCAAAAACTTCGAAGATCTCTATCCTAATTAAACCTGGATAGGCAAAATTTAGGACTCCCACTGTAGTATCGTTCGATTAGCCACAGAATGATATGGCATTCACATGCCGTTTATTAGTATCTTTAAATGTAATAATAAATGAATAAACAAAAATAATAGTTACGACTATTTCATAATAATTCGTTACTGCCATTTGGACCACGTTTTTACTTTATATTTTATGGTTCATCTGGCATTCGAGCATATCACTCCACCGTGGGACAGTGGTTTTGAAAAAAATGTATATATCGTTCAATAATTTTCGGGGTCATCGAAAAAGCTTTTGATAGTGTTTGGTACAAAGGTCTAGATTGAAAATTAAACCGCACCTGCCTACAACTTATTTTCTGATTCTTCTAACTTTATTTCTCGACAGGTTCTTCTGTATTTTTGTTGATTCTTCCATTTCCAGCTTCTTTTCTCAAAACGCCTCTATCTATACCTTTGCATACCACCATCTATTTGATACCTTTGCATATCACCTTTGAGGTACACCTCTCCCGTTTCAAATATTATTGGTAAACCATTTCATTTGGTGGATGATAATCCAGAAACTAAAAAACAGCCAGTTTTATCTAGAATTTGTTTAAAAATCTTTTGCGATCACTTACTTCACTTCTTCAAATATTAAATGAATAAATAAAGGTTTTTATTTAAATCTGTATTTTGATAAAATAATATCATTGGCGTGGACAGGAGGTCACTAAAATTTGTTAGGACAAATAAGAAGTAAATAATAAAAAACTAAAATAATTTATTAGAATAAAAGTTGTAGTTATAGATTGTTTTTAATAATAAACACGTAGGTAATTTTTTAATTAATATCCTCAGAGACACCGCTAGGCGTAGGGAGTGATGACCCTACACTATAAATAGCATCGAGAAACGCGAGATTCACTGCGAGGCCCAGGGCCTGCACGGCATGTCGCGCCACTGAAAAAAAAAAGACACCGCTGAAAAAAATAGAAAGAAAAAAAAACAAGTTATATTTGAACCAACATGCCTTCCCTCTTCTCTCTTTTGGTACGTCAATTTTAAGCAGAAATATATTTATGGCTGAAGATGAAATTTTCGGTTAAGTTTCAGTGTTTGAACTAGACTTAATAGTTCAAACCCACGCACACACAGACCTTTGCGGGGGTAGTTCATTAGGATTCAGGAGAACCTTAAACGTGTTTTTTCCGTTGAAAACTCGAATCCGAAAATTTTCACAATCTCAATACTTTCCCTTACTATATATTTCATATAAGTATAGGTAAGTGAAAGTAAAAATTAAATAATATATTTTTAAGCAATAGAGAAAATAATTGGTAAATTTGATAACCTAAGGACGGTGTCGGGCACCTGTGGCGTCTTTGGTAAGAAACCAGCTATGTATATATATATATATATATATATATATATATATATATATATATATATATATATATATTTATTTATTTATTTATTTATTTATTTGAACAGTATAATTTTACGTGCATCAGTTATCATATAATAAGAAATGTGTTCTTTTAGCATAAAAATGGCTTGGTTACGCATGAGGGGGACAGCACCCAGTGGTGCATCCTCCTGACATTAAAAAATAAACTTTTTTTTTCTTTCTGGGGGTCACTCATTCATTCCTTTTCAGTCAACTTCATGGTTGGTATGTCAGTTGTAGCCATGTTTAGTACAAGTTTGTTTATGGGCCTATTGAGTTTGTCGTAGAATCATTTATAAACCAATCGAAAGTGGTTCGTTGTCGTTGGAATACGTAATTCAGTCATTGCTAGTCTTAAAAATTGAAATTGAAATATGGGCATTTTTTAAATGTCTGCTTTTTAGAGGATTCATAAATCTTGCAAGCGTAAACCCACATAGGTTTTGATAAATATATACATTAATTTTTTGTTCGATGGATAATTTAGAATATCTATGTAGTATCAAAAAGAAGCCAGTAAACAAAATACGAAAAGTACTTTATTTTATAATTACTTATTTATAATTTACTTTATAATAGCGGTTTAACTGAATTCTAGGATGAAAGGGGAGAGAACTGTTTGAAGACAAACCATTTGTCGAGCTGTTTGAGTTAGAACCGGTCAGGGATGGATCTGTTTATTCCCCGATTTTAAAATTCCATTAGACCCTAACCTATAAATAACATCTGTTTGGACTATCTGGAATAGTTCCTTTAAACCAGATATCTTTGTAATTTATAGATATCTGCCAGGATTCGGCCAAAAATCTAGGATTTTTAGGGACGTTAGCTAACTTCTAAATAATATTTTCTGAGATTATGTTAAAATTATCATTTATTAATTGTCAATGACTTTATTGAATTAAGTAAAACTCAACTACGATGTGAACTGCATTTCAAGATTAACAGAATTTTGGTCGAGAAAAGGACAGGGGTTGCGATGACACAGAACATACTCACATATACTGAAAAGTTTACTTACCTACTTTACTGTATGCTGACGTTTCAGCCTAATTTGTTGTTCTTAATTAGGAAGGATACTAAAAGAAATCTTACAGGGATATAATCTATATTTGAAAACAAAGTTGCTCTTCAGTCAATACAATGACTGTGAAGCTGCATTTTTTTCCTGGAGGTATGTATTACTATGTATCTACGTATCTAGACTTAAAAATTAGTCCTCTTCGTCAATTAAATGTTTTTTTTTCAGTTTTCTTCTTTAGTTGGATATCGAATTCGTCCAACTTATATGTTTACCTGTTTTTTTTATCAGTGGTGACAAGATGATGTGGTTATTTTCATAGAATCTACAAAATTAAAGGTACTTTACAGGAAGGAAACATCGACCTTTAGCCTACATGATATTAAAGGCCGTTAAATTTTACATCGATGTATGAGTTTAATCAAAATTGTTAGAGCCGTTTTTGAGAAAATCGCAAACAGGTGCAAAATACATAGTACAAACTGGCTTTTCTGTTTAGCTGATTTTGATGAAAACGGTTCTGTAACATTTCGGGCGTATAGTTGTCTTAAATATTAAATTCCAGTTTCATAGGATAATTCGTTTATGCGCGGGAGTTACCACACATACACAGACCTTTTTGCGGGACTTGGTCATTTGGACTCAGGGGACCCTAAAACGTGTATTTCTGTTGAAAACTGGAATTAGAAAATATTCACGATCGCAATATTTTCCCTTACTATATATTCCATAAATAGGTAAGTGAAAGTAATACTTTAGGAACCACTAAAAGTATTAATAATAAATATTTTTTCGTGTTAAAAAAATAAAAAATACACGGAAACTCCAAAGAGTACAGAAGGATACGTTCACAACACATTTACTTTTCTAAGGTTTACTTACTAAATATAATTACCATTATTGCGAGATTAAATGTAGCTTACAATACATTTTAATACGTAAATAATGGATGCGTTAATCTCCGAAAAAAATACTTATACTAAAACAAGTTTTATTTATTTAATATAGCATTAAAACATGTCAAAGAAAAGGTGACGAGCACCGAGAAAGGTTTAAATCTGGGTGATGAAATTCCGGTTCTGGGATACGCCGATGATTTGGTACTGCTAGGTGAAGAAATGGAAACTATACAACTAAATAGAAGTGCATTGAAAAAAACCGGTAAAGAAATAGGACTCAAAATAAATACCGATAAGACGAAATATATGATTAGTAGCAGAAAAGGTGTATATTGATATATCAGGGCATACTTTTGTACAAGTAGAGAAATTTAAGTATTTATGTTCAATGATAACGAGAAAAAATGAAATCCAGGATGAAATAAAGTCTCGGTTAAAGGCGGGAAATGCGTGTTATTATTCAGTTGCTAAATTACTTAGCTCACGACTTCTGTCTAAAAATTTAAAGGTTAGAATTTATAAAACTATTATTCTTCCGAAGGTCCTTTACGGAGTGAAACGTAGCCGCTTACTTTTGAAGGATGAACAACGGCTTAAGGTTTTCGAAAAGAGAGCTCAAATGGGCGAGTAAAGTTGTTGGGCTCGTTGAGGAACGAATTCCGAGAATGTTGGTACTCGCTGAACCGACTGGTAGGCGTCCGAAAGGTAGGCCGAAGCGTCGATGGGAGGATTGCGTTAAGGCTGATCTCGGGGGCTTGAGCTTGAACGGTGATCATTGGACGAGTCAGTGTAGACAGTATTTGGTGGTATCGGCATCGAACCTTCGTGTTCGGTAGGCCTGTTATTATTATTATTAAAACAACTTTTATTAGGAGTGCTTAAAGTTTTAATAGATGAATGCTTAGAATTACATTTTAAGGATCCCTAGCAATAATTTTATTTTTCTTCATAGTCTCTAATAAATATCAAAATGATTAAAGTAATTTAAAATTATTAAAAATCCTGTGCTCGAATCATACTACGTTCAAACACCTTCCTACTTGAAATAGTTTTTTTTTTAATCTAGATAATGTTTTGTTTAAAAATAACATTAAAAGGTTACTTGTATTGTCGTCGGCAGCATAAATTGACGTTACATGAATAAGCAATACAATTTTAATATTTTTAGAAGACAAAAGATTTCTGAATGTTCTGCTTTCATGCCTTGTCAGGTTATTCAATAAGAATAAGACCTGGACAGTTTAAAATAATCTCATAACTTATTGAGTTAACGAATCTATCTTTATAGCTGTTTAAGAAAAATTAATAAAATGTGCAAAATTCTTGCTTAAAGAGGTACGTCCTATAAATCGATTTTAATGAAAAAGTTGTAGCATCTCAGGCCTATACTAATATTAATTACATAAATCAATTTTGTGGAAACATTTAATGGACCTTAAACCGCATATTTAGTTTCACACTAATGTATTTTGTTTCAATTTTAGTATCAATTACCATTAAAGTTATAAATGATAAAATTTTATTTATGTTATCCAAATTTAAAATAACAATGAGTTAACTGAAATACTTTTTTTTTTTTTAATGTATTCTTAGTTCTTATGTATTCTTTTAATAATTATTTTTTCTCATTATTAATTGTTATTAAGTGCTAACTTTATTATAAAAAAATATTTTTCAATATCATAAAAAAAACGATATTTACACTTTAATTAACTATCTGTAATAAATAAATTTATATTTACATTTTATAATTTTAAAGTTCATCAACGAATTATCCTAATTTTTCTTTTAAACTTTAGTAATTTTAATGGATATATTAGCAAGGAGGAATTTGGGCCAGGCTGTTATAAATAAATAAAATTTTGCCGGTTTGAGGCGGAGACGGCCAAATTTAGCGAATGTCCCAAATTAATTGAGATAACAGAGTCACAAGCCATCTGACCTAGTTTCATTATCTGTAGTTTTTTTTGGGCAGGGCAATATTGATTGAAAATGAAATACTTCCTACTGAAAGATGAAATATTAAAATTTAATAATAAAAAATATGGATTAGTTTAAAAACTTCAGTCTTGATTATAATATATATATATATATATATATATATATATTTTTTTTTTTTTTTTTTTTTTTTTTTTTTTTTTTTTTTTTTTTTTTTTTTTTTTTTTTTTTTTTTTTACTTTGGGATCTTTTTCTGTCTTAATCTAAGTTTTCGAATGTCTGTAATTTATACAGACATTTATATTTATATGATATTTACTACGGTATAATAAAATAGATTTAGTAAATCTGATACAACATATACTGTAATGATTCACATGTTGGGATACTACCCATTGGCAGCTCTCCAAAAACTATGCTAAACTAGGAGGTCTAGGGGCCATCTTCTTTTTAGATGCCTGGGAAGATTATCAGGAATCAAAGAGGAAGCATGGATTGAAGCTAGTGGGTTAGAGTGAAAATGGATTTTGTCATGAAAGGAGTGGTACCTGGTTCGCGCGAAGTCACCAACATAGGGAACATTAAGGTCTTTATGGATGAGTTTATTTGGGACAAAATAAGAAGCATTGAGGATTTTTTAAGGATGGTGGATTGTAAGGGTTGAAGACGGGAGGAATTTGATGGTTTAGTAGTGCCCCAAATCTTAAGTAACAAGTACCCCAACCCGTAAGTCTATATCGGTGTTAAAATGGTAATGTAGATGAGCATTTTGTTCGAAAAATCGGGTAGTTTCTTGTCGTTTCAGTCTTGTATGAGGGTTCCAAGCAAGCCGTTTGTCCATGTGCCGTCCTAGATATCGGATCTGCTCAACCGAGACAAGAGGAGTGTTATTGAAGGATACTATTGGGCAGGATGTCATTGGTTTACGGCGAAGGGTATATTGCATTATTTAAAACGGTAGGATTGGGCCCTGTTTAAAAAAACTCGTTGTTTTCTCCCCAAACCGAAAATCATACGGCGCACATTCGAATTCAGCCTGATTGAATAGAAAAAAAAACCTTTGTGGCTTTCACAAGAAATTAAATTTGACCTCTCCACTATGGTTAGAATATTTTTTAACCAACAGGATAATTATATTACCCATATTCAAGACATGACGCAAATTTAAAATAAAAAATTCTATGAAATTGATTACTTTAAAAAAGGGAGCTGTAATTATTCATGTATTACAGAAGGGGCCAAATAACACATGATTGATTACTGCTTAAATTTCCTGAGTAATTAATAATAACATTAATAGCCTTAGTGAACCTGAACCTTCGGTATCCCGAAACCATACACCGATACACAGCTCAGCGCATACCAAATACTTTAGAATTCCTTCTTCACAGGGCCTAACAATTTAACACGCACATTCTAGTCGCCATGATGCGATCGATTCAATTTTACCTTCAGGAGACAAGCTCCGCAATTCCGCGTTATGTAATTTTTTGAGCCACCCACAGCCTCATCTTTCTTTGGAGCTAATATATTACGTAGGATCCTATTCTCGAAAACATTTTTGCGTTCTTCATTTTTCAAAGTAAGCGACTAAGTTTCACAGCCGTATAGAAGCGTGGGAAGAATGAGAGTTTTATAGTTTTCTTGATTGCTTAGTTTATTACTTTTGAGTTTCTTAATAGCAGCCGCGAAGTAATTTCGAAGCTAAGTAATTTGGCCACTTATAACTCTCATTCCCCACCTGAAACCGCGGTTTTATTTCCTTCAGGAATTCGTTTTTTCTAGTTATTATAAAATTTAAATTCCTCTAAATGTTCATAGCTCGGTCGGTAGAGCATTAGACCTTTTTTTTTTTTTTTTTTTTTCTAATGTAATTAGTTTTATTAAGTTTTAGATTGATGAAATCATATAAATAGGATGAAATATGAATTTTTACCCTTATTTAACAGTTAGCCTTGAAGAATTGGAAAGAGCCATGAAATGTTGACATGAGATGAAGAACTAAAATTTGTGGAAGAATTTAAAGGCCAATTTGCAAATCCTGGATTATTCCTTATTTTTCACTTAATGTTTTTTTTTTTTTTAATATTTATTTATTGAAATTTACAACTGTAATTTATATTACAACAAGTAAATATGCTAAAAGAAAAATCACATGAGACAGACTTGTAGAGGAGCAACCCAATGGAAGCACTCCAGTAACTATTTTAAACAAGGTCTTGAGGCCATCTTCTCACTTAATGTTAAATAAAATTTTATATTTTGTGCAATAAACTTTATCTTTTACTGAACTACATATGAAATATTAGTTTTACTTTCACTTACTATATATAGTAAGGAAAGTATTGCGATCGTGAAAATTTTCGAATTCCAGTTTTCAACGGCATTACACGTTTTAGGGTCCCCTAAGTCCAAATAACCAAGTCCCGCAAAAAGGTCTGTGTGTGTGTGTTGTGTGTGTGTGTGTGTGTGTGTGTGTGTGTGTGTGTGTGTGTGTGTGTGTGTGTGTGGTAACTCCCAGGCGGAAACGGTAAGTCCTATGAAACTGAAATTTCATATTTAAGACAACTATACGCCCGAGACGTGACAAAACTTTTTTCATCAAAATGAGCTTACCAGAAGAGGCACTTTATACCATGCATTTTGCACCTTTTTTCGATTTTCTCGAAAACGGTTCCGACGATTTTGATTAAACTCGCTATATCGAAGTAAAATTTAATGTGCTTTAATATCATGTAGGTTTTATTTGGATAAAAATGGTCTGACAGAGCTTAAATGCCGATATTTTAAATGTTCTTCCCCTAAAGTACCTTTAATTTTGTAGATTCAATAATAATAACTAGATTATCTTGTTAACGCTGATGAAAAACTGGTAAATATATAAATTGAATAAATTCGATACCCAAAATATTTTTTTAATGCAATTTTTCGTTATAAAATATTAGTTTTATTAATTGCGATTGAAAGGTTTGTATTTTTTGAATGTGTGTCTTTTTAGCTGATCCGTAAATTGGGTAAGCGTGAGTCATATAGGTTTTAGTAGATAAGTATGTACGTTAAGTTTCTGCCTAATGGCTAATTTAGAGGCACTATTTAGTATCAAATATAAAAGTCTGAGTCGAAAATTTTGAGTTTTACGTTTTGTCTGGACGTGTGGGCCTCATGTCAATCTTTTGTCAAAAATTAGTCCTAAGTACGTCACTAAATTTGATTGCAGCAAAGGGTGATTGTCTATGTAAACTGAAGGGCAGGTTCCGCTTCTAAGTGTAAATGTAACATGTAGTGGACTTGTCACGGTTAATATTTAATTTCCATTTCTTACACCAGTTTTGCACACTGTCTAAATGGTGTTGAAAAGTCTGGCCTCTGTAGGGTCTATGTTTCTCGTGATATCAGCAGTCGAGGTTTGTCTGTTAGAAAGTCGTATTTCTATATTAAGTACAGAAGTGGAGCTAGGATAGAACCTTGGGGAACAACTGCAGAGATTGGTTTTATTGATGAGGTCTCTGAACCCTTTCGGACAGAGAAGAATCAGTTATAGAGAAAAGATTGTAAAACTAAATAATATGTGCTAGGGATGGTTTTAGGGATTGGTTTTAGTTTAAAAAGAAGACTCTGGTGCCATACCCTATCAAAAGCCTGAGTAACATCCAAAAATGCCCCAGATGCGTATTGCTTTAGTTCTAGTGCAGTAAAATGAATTCTGTAATCCTGTGTAGCTGTTACGCTGTGGAATAAAAAGAGTGAAATCCGAATTGGTGATCTGGTAATACGTCTTGGTCTGTGAGTATGTTAATAATGCGTTCGTACAACAATTTTTCAAATATTTTCGAACAAACCGGAAGAAGGTTAATAAATCTGTAAGGTCTATGTTTGTCTTTTTTAGGTATATATACCATTGAAATAGTTGAATATTTTCATTGAATTGGGAATTTGGTTTTATTAAGTATAGTATTGTACAGTGTTGTAAAAATTTCATATTTAACACAACTATATGCCCGAAAGGGTACAGCAACTGTTTTACTGATCAGAAGTGTTACTTTATGCATTTTTTAGCTTTTTAAGATATTCTTAAAAACGGCTCTAACGTTTTTGATTAAACTCCATATATCAATATAAAATTTAATGGGCTTTAAAACCATGTAGATCTCCTTCTGATTGAAATAGTTTGACAATGCTTAAATGCCTAGGTTTTATATTTTCCTCCCTTAAACCACTTTTAATTTTATAGATTCCCCTCTTCTCCCCTCCGCCATAATAATAATAATAGGCCTACCGAACCCGAAGGTTCAATGCCGATACCACCAAATTCCACCTATACAGACTCGTTGTTCCTATAAGCCGTTGTTCATCCTTCAAAGTAGGTGGCCACGTTTCACATCCGTAAAGAACCGTCGGAAGAATAATAGTTCTATAAATTCTAAGCTTTAAGTTTTTAGACAGAAGCCGCGAGCTAAGTAATTTAGCAACTGAATAATAACACGCATTTCCCACCTTTAACCGGGACTTTATTTCTTCTTGGATTTCATTTCACCACAGAATAAAATCGATGAGATTAGCAGGTAAAAACAGTTATACCCTGATATAGTTATTAGGAAATTATAAACCATTGTGTAATAATTTGCAGCGTTTTTTTTGTATCGAATCCTATTTTAAAAGATAGACTTGAGGGTTATGTGACGATTTAGCCTTAGGCTAGGTCAGGGTCAGTACTGTCTGTCCTGAATAAGTCGGACCGGCGAACATTATCCGCTAGCCTCTGGAGCTAAATATAGGAAGCAGAAGTGGAAGGGGGTCTTGCAGCCTATTATTGAAATATCTTTTTATATAACTACACAATCCACAACCGGAAAAACATCTTAAGCTCAACTCCGTCTGATTCCACATATAATTCCACGAGGAAGATTTTTTTACCCTGTAATTAGCAGAGATTTTTTCCCTTCCAAAGAATTCCCGAGTTTCGGTTTAATAAGTAAATTGTACGAAGATACGTTGGACATTCTTGGAAACATCAAGACAGCCGCGCAATCATTTATAAGATAAAAAAAGAAGATAACTATTTAGCAAAACATTATAATTAAAATTTCTCTCTTTTAAACAACACAAATGTCAGATATATTGGGTTGTAAAATAAATCCGTAGCAGTTTTTTTTTTTTTTTTTTTTAATTTTAATTTAATCCTCTATGTGTTTATAATATCATGTTTACTTAATCTGCCTTTGGGTGGATGGTTTTGAGTTTACCATTGTGACTTCCTCGGGTTTTGGTGGAATGGTTTCAAACGCCTTGTAAAGTATTCGATATTACTATGCCGCTCTACATAACAGTTCAATTCAACTTTTAGCATAATATAATACTAAGAATTGTAAATTAATACAAATTTTATTTTTATACCAGTTTAAGTCTCCTCCGAAAATAGTCTTAACAAGGATTTTTCACTCCCTTTAAAAACCCTTAGGTCTACCAGCCGGGATTGAACCTGCGATATTGGGCATAGAAGGCTGTTATGTAAATAAAAAGAAAAAAAAAAAACTTGTAAACCAATACAACCTATTAAGGGTCTTGGGCTCAGTACATATAGGGATTTGTACTGTTTCTAGGCCAACGGCAATGCAATGAGATGATTAGGCCGTGATCACTCTCAGCCGCCTGGTTTTTCCCCCAAATTTTTTGGGTACCCAATTTATAGAGGCTGCCCCATTAGGGTCTCTATACCCTAAGGTCACCCCCGGACTGAATGAACATAATAAATAATATTTTGCATGTACAGTAGACCAGTGTTCTATCCACTAGACACATTTATAAACATGACTTAATCTTAATTTAAAACAGTTTTTTTTCAAGTAGTATGATGCGAGCACAGGAGACGATGTAGCAGTGGGATAACAATAGTTTCATTCCATGCTTACTCTTTGATTCCTGATAATCCTCTGAAACGTCTAAAAAGAAGATGGCCACGAGAACTTCTAACTTAAAATATTTTCTGGAATACTGCAAATGACTAATTTCTCTACATTGCCTTTGTATCATGCCGTTGTTTATACCCTAATCACGTTTACTAGTACAGTTCAAGTAAATTTCAATAAATATATTGTTTAAAAAATCTTGGGAACGAAATATATAGCTTTATTTAAGTCAATATTGATAAATACTTTACAAAATAAGTATAATTAATGAGAATATTGAATGGTATTAGATATTCGGAGATCTAATAGTTACCAGGATAAAGAAAAATACGTTAAAAAAAAAAACGAAATTGGTTTGTTTATTTATTGAACGTCATACCCTACCTCTGTGGATAATCGGACTATAGTGGGGTTCCTAAATTTTGCCTTTTCAGACTAAATTAGGATAGGGGTCTTTAACCAGTACTTGATATTGCACAGACTCGAGACCACCTTTTAATGTACCCTCCGAAGGACGGTATAACTAAGAATATTTTACTCAAAATAAAAAATCCTAGGGACACACGGCAGGTTTGAAACCGCGACTGTATGTTCGTTGTTATTATTATTGCTTAAATTACTTTAACCTATCATCCAGGTTTGCCTTAAAATAACCGATAATTCCATCCTCCTGTATACATTCTTATTAGCCAATCCTATCTCAACTGATATCGCACGGACTAGAGATCACCACTATACGTCCCATCCGAAGGAGCATTACTAACGATTTTAATTCCTATTTTTCACTCTCATATTAGGACGATCTGCTGGGTTTGAACTTACGACCTTAGGCGTAAAAGGATGTTATTCATTGTCTGTATTCACCACAGGTGACTGCGACATAACTAGTAAACAACTTAGCATTTCATCAAAAAAATATTCAATTAAGAATTCACTTTTTTATTCTTTTGAAATCTTTTTATTCGACGTTTCGCGATCTTTTCTTCATTTTCAAGAATATTATTATTTGTTCATTTTAAATCATAATTTTGTAGCATAATGCTACAAGTCAACTGGATGAAAACTATTTGCTCACTTAATAATTTATATTTTTAAAACTTTATAAAATGCGAGACAAACATAATTTTTTTTCTGGTCTTATATCTATCTGAATTATTTTATATAAATTAGTCAATAAAAAATATTTAACAACTTAACATTAATATCAAGTCTATTTCAATATTTTTTAATAAGTCCTCTATTGAACAAAATTAATGAATAATATTTTATTTCAATTCCGAATTCTAACTTCTATATCATTATATCAGATTTATTTGCAGACAAAGTCATTTCAATCTTCTATGAATCTTTAAAAAAAAAAAAAAAAAAAAAAAAAAACTCCAAATCTGAAATTTCACTATAAATAATTCAAGAATGTTTTCACAAGTTTAGCCTCCCGAGACTCAGCAAGTACAATGATGTACTGCGGGCACACTTATTAAAAAAGTATCTCAGCAAATGCGAAAACTTTCGGACTCATCTTACAGCGGAGCAATAAATTCTGTCTGGAAGTAGGAAACTTCGCCGACACATATCAAGATCAGTTGAGGATAGGAGCTGGATCGTCTGCAATGAGCTTGTTTACTATTGCTCGCCAAAGTTTTACAAACAGTTTAAATCATCGATGATATTATGAACTAAATCATTTACCAAGCAGAAGTAATATGCGCCGAATATAATGAAGAATAAAATTATTACACAATGGTTTATTATTTACTAATAACTATATTAGGGTATAACTGTTTATAGGCAATAAAATAATATGAAATGCAACAAATAATAAAAAGGAAAATGGTTGGTATATCATTACTGCTCATTTCAAAACATATCATTGCTAGTTTTGTGCCAATTTCAAAGATTCTTTTTACTTTCACGTACTATATATACTAAGGGGAAGTATTGCGATCGTGAAAATTTTCGAATTCCAGTTTTCAACAGAAATACACGCTTTAGGGTCCCCTGAGTCCAAATAACCAAGTCCCGCAAAACGGTCTGTGTGGGTGTGTGTGTGGTAACTCCCGGGCGGAAAAGGTAAGTCCTATGAAACTGAAATTTCATATTTAAGACAACTATACGTCCGAGACGTGACAATATTTTTTTCATCAAAATGAGCTTACCAGAAGAGGCACTTTATACCATGCATTTTGCACCTTTTTTCGATTTTCTCAAAAACGGTTCCGACGATTTTAATTAAACTCGCTATATCGATGTAAAATTTGATGGGCTTTAATACCATGTAGGTTTTATTCTGATTAAAATGGTCTAAAAGGTCTTAAATGCTAATATCTTAAATTTTCATCCCATAAAGTGTCTTTAATATTGTAGATTCAATAAAAATAACTATATTATCTTGTTAAAGCTGATGAAAAACTAGTAAATATATAAATTGAATAAATTCGATACCCAACTAAAGGAGAAAACAGAAAAAATATTTTTTTAGTGCAATTTTTCGTTTTTGAACATAAGAGCAGTAATATACATGATGATATACCGTTGGAAAGCTAAAGATTTTAGAAAAATATTATCTCATACACAAGCTTTTAAAAGTTAATAGAGAGTGATGAAATGAACACAAAACTAACTGATTATTTTAGATAATAATATAATAGATTTTTAATAAAACACATGTTTATATAGAAATTCAATTTAATTAATTCCTTAATAGTTTCAGGTATTTTTATCTCTAACTGTTTTTGAATTCTTTCATTGATTTTAAAAATGGAGGTATGGCGCCCTCACTTAGCTTCCGCTGGCTCTCACCAGTGATGCGGCTGAGAGGGAGGCGCTGGGATCCTTTGGACTCTGCTTGTCCTTCCACAAGTGGGGGGACAAGCCCCGTCCGGGGTTCCCGAGCTGATTGTAAATATTGTACATAGGTATGAATGTGACATGTTTTGTTTATTTATTTGTTAACTTCATTTATTTGTATTTATTTTGTCTACTTAATTTTGTTATTGTATACGTTTACTTATTTTGATTTTATTTTATGTAATTTGACTTTCCTTTTGTTTATATTGTAAATATTGTATGAATGAGATCCTGTAGCACTATTATTATTGTCTATTATGACAAATTGTAATATATACGAATAAAAAAAAAAAAAAAAAAAAAAAAAAAAAATGGAGGTAAGTGAAAGTCGTGTGTTGCCCGCACCAGATTTTTCATTTTGTAGGACCATAAAGATCAATTTTTTGTTTATCATGCTTTAGTGATTTTACAACTCTACACACATTTTTCTCTTTATTCACAAATCACGAGCTATCTTCGTATTTATGGGTATATAGGCAAGATTTTTTCTATTTTTCATTAATTTCAAAACGCTATATCTCTGCTAGTTCTGTACCGATTTCAATGAATATTTTTTTCCTTTGTAGGAAATTTAATTCACTATAAAATGCTAATAAGGAATGAATTATTTATTAAGTAAGAAAACCGGATTTTTTAAAATTCATTATTCGGGTTATATGTATCTCGAAACGCAAGTTCTCATATTCTGGGGGAGGAGAGGGGGGAGGGGGAGGAGCACGATTGATGTTAAACTTCTTTAATATTGTGACATTTAAATATGAAGACAGCCGAACATTTAAAAAAATCTTCCTCATGGAATTATATGTGGAATCAGACGGAGTTGAACTTAAGATGTTTTTTCCGGCTGTGGTTTGTGTAGTGTATACGAGTATTATATGACAGCCATTGAGGAATGGCGTCATGACTGGAGGGTTAAAATAAATCCTGAAAAATCTCACCAAATTATCTTTACCCTTCGTCGTAAACCGATGGCTTCCTGCCCCACTGTATCCTTTAAAAATATCCCATTCATACCTGTTGAACAAATCCGATACCCAGGACTCCATCTTAACAAACGTCTTACATGGAATCCTCATAAGAGACTTAAACGACAAGAAACTGCCCTTAGATACAGATTACTACAACACTTACTCGACAAACGTTCAAAACTTTCAATTTATTACAAAAAGCTCATTTATGTAACCTTCATCAGAAACATCTGGAAATATGGAATCGAGCTTTGGGGCTCTTCTAAACCACATAATTCCTCTCGCATTCAATCATTACAATCCAATATCCTACACAGAATCCTAAATGCTCCTTATTTCGTTTCGAATAAAATCATCCATAATGACCTAAATATCCCATTTGTCGCAGAGCTATCCCACAACAGATATTCCTCTTTTAATTCCAAAATCCCGTCCCACACGAATCCTCTTGTACGCAACTTATTCCCATCTATTTCCGACAACCATCCGAGGCGATTGAAAAGACGATGGCCTCGAGACCTACTCAATTAAATTGACATTGAAGTGCTACTTCTGGGTAGTTCTTCACAAGACATTTTCAAGCCCATGATTGTAATCAGCCCTTTGATTTATTGTATTTATTATAACAACAGTTGTAAATATCAATAAAATGTTTTTTAAAAAATATATATTGACGACAGATGACGATTAAGTTATTAACCTCAGTCCCTCTGTAAGCAAAAAAAAAAACATATATTTTAATCAGTCAGTTATAAAATATACTTTTTTTTAGGCTGTTTATATGTTCTTAATTGAAATCCTCATTATTAAAATAAATTTAATTTTTAAATATCATATTTCTTTGCTAATATGATCAAGATATCCTTTCCAAATTTGTTTGACTATTATTTAAATATTGAGAATATGATCATCATGATTTTGTTTAATATGTTTAAATATTTTCTTTTAAATAAAAGTTTTAACAATATTTACAAATATCGATATTTTAGTGTCAAGAGAATCAAGATATTCATTATATTTAATTTATATACAGAAAGAGTCTACAATGTCTATTCTCATTTCAACATACGGAACTTAAAAGAATCCTACTAATGCGGGAACTGTTGAATTTCATTATTGTACATTTTTAAGCCGTCAAAATTCATTAATTCAACGTCCTTCCAAAAGTCCCAAAGCTGTAAACAAGCAAGGTCTTAAAAAAAATATTACAAGCGTGTGAACAGTTACTTCAAGGTGATTTTTTCCCCTTTCCGGCTCTTATCTCGATCTCTCTGGTTATCTAGTCTTCTCTGTGATATCAGACTCCTAGATGCTCCAGAAGACAATCCTGAGGATATCTTTACGAGCCTATTAAGGCCGACAATGAGTACAAGAGGATCAGTTGCGGAAGACACCGGAGGATCAAGGATGCCTAATGAGAGGCGGAGTCACGAGTCCTGGATTAGCGATAAGATCTAAAGTGGAAGGACTCTTTTATTTCGGGTCAGCCCACTCCGACCATTTGTCTGCCAAGGACCTCCTGCCCACAGGGTGCCTGTCCTCATCGCTCCGAGGATTAGTATGCCGCTTACAACATTGTCGGTTGTTTTCTCATTTGTATTTTGTTTACTTTGTATACTTACTAGCGGAACCGCTCTCTGCTTCGCACGGATGTAATTGGAATGTTTATTTTTTTTTAATTATTAATTGAGATTTACAACTACATCTAGTAAATTAGCTGTCAGAAAAAATACATGAAAAGAAAATGCCTATTGGCAGCACCCCACTAGGTAATCTAAACTTGAAGGTCTCGAGGCCATTATCTTTTCAGACACCTCGGAGGATTGTCAGGAACGAAAGAGGAAGCAAGTATTGAAACTAGTGGTTTAGAGTGGGAGTAGAGTTTGTCATGGAAGGATTGATATCTGGTACGGGCCAACATATGGAACATTAAGGTCTTTATGGATGAGTTTGTGAAGAAGTAAGTAGCATTGACTATTATATCCCATTAATCTTTATTTTTTTAAGATTATTTACAGAAATATTCTGTAATAGCATAAAAGCCATCTATTTCCAAAGTCACGGGTTCGAACCCAGCGGATTTTTTAAAAGGGTAACAAAATTATTGCTTATGCCGTCCTTTAAAAAGAACGTAGAATGTTGTTCCAGAACATTTTACATTTAAACTTAATTATACAATGTATTGTTTCCGAGTGATACTTTTTTTCCAACAGCTTTTGTTGACATCCTGTTTTTATTTAAAAAAAAAAAAATAATGCAGAAACTTCCTTCCTACGTTCTTGTTTCTACGCATCCTTTGTCCTGCGTATAAGAATTTTCTTCACAACGTAACAAGGACACATCAATAGTATAGAAGTGGTGGGAGAGAGAGAGAGAGGGAGAGCGAAACAGAGTGTGAAAGAGAGAGAGAGATTGATTGATTGATTTTTATAGTCTTAGGGCCAGAGGCCCTTTCTTACAGACAAAATTATGAACTTTTTACGTACAAAAGTGCCAGAGAGAGGGATAAGGAGAGAGACTGATGTATGAAAAAATCGTCCTTGGCTTTGGCAAATGTCAGAGTTGGAACGGAATCGCAATGCGTCCGTTCCTTAACACCTGTTCAGGGCTTCCGGTTAAAGGGCGAGTTATATTTAAGTTATCTCTTTCAGGCCAGTAAGTTTGGTATTTTAAGCTCGGGCATTTGAGTATTGCTTTTGCGTTTTGATAATGACAACATTAAAACGCTTATTTTAAATGGTGGGGTCACCTGTGGTGTATTGGCTAGCATTACAGCCTTGTATGCCCAAGGTCGCAGGTTCAACCCTCAGAGGACCTAAATAAGTAAAAAATCCTTGTTTGTGCTGTCCTTCGGAGGGGACGTAAATTAATGGTTCCGATCCATTGCCAGGCCAGATATTCTTTCTTGGACATTATCCGTTGTATGAAAAAACTATCATATATCCGAAATTAATGGAATATGAGGGCGAAGAAATGCATGGCAATGCAATGTTCTCGGTTTCAACAGGATTTAATTAAAACATACAATAATTAAAATAGTTGATCACTTAATGTTAACTGGTATGGATCCAGATGGATCCATGGAGTTTTTTTAAGAAGGGAGACTTATTGAGTGGAAAGAAGGTAGAGGGATTAACTTTCAATCTACGGTTTAACTACAATAGATCCTCACACAAGACTGAAACTGCTCGAAGATATCGTTTACTACAACACTTACTAGAAAAACGTTCAAAACTTTCAATATACAAAAGACTCATTTACATCACTATTATAACTATCTATTTGGACAAATGGAATCGAGCTTTGAGGCTCTACTAAACCATCTAATTCTTCCCGTATTCAATCCTTACAATCCAAAATCGTTCACAAAATCCTGAATGCCCCTTATTTTGTCACAAATCAACTCCTCCATAATGACCTAAACATCCCATCTGTTGCAGACATAGCCCGTCATAGATACACATCTTTTCATTCCCAAACTCCCTGCCCACACACACCCATTTGTCCGTACTTTATCTTTCTTAGATATCCCTGATAACCCTCCGAGGCGTTTGAAAAGAAGGTGGCCTCGGGACCTACTGTCTTAGATTAGTTAGTGAAGTGCTACCACTGGGTAGTTCTTTCTCAAGACATTTTCATACTGCATATTTACTTATTGTGTTTTTTGATACAGTTGTAAATTACAATAAAAAATGTGGTGCAGGCAACACACGACTTCCACTTACCTCCATTTTTAAAATCAATGAAAGAACTTAAAAATACGTAAAAATATTAAGGAATTAATTAAATTAAATTTCTATAGAAACATGTGTTACATTAAAAAATCTATTATATTATTATCTAAAATAATCAGTTAGTTTTATATTCATTTCATTACTCTCTATTAACTTTTAAAAGCTTGTTTATGAAATAATATTTTTTATAAAATCTTTAGCTTTCCAACGGTATATCATACATGTATATTACTGCTCTTATGTTAAAAAACGAAAAATTGCATTAAAAAAAATATTTTTTCTGTTTTCTCCTTAAGTTGGGTATCGAATTTATTCAATTTATATATTTACCTGTTTTTCATCAGCGTTAACAAGATAATATAGTTATTTTTATTGAATCTTCAAAATTAAAGGTACTATAGAAGAAGAAAAATTAAAATTTTAAGTCCTGTAAGACCATTTTAATCAGAATAAAACCTACATGATATTAAAGCCCATTAAATGTTACATCGACATAGCGACTTTAATCAAAATCGTAGGAACCGTTTTTGAGAAAATCGAAAAAAGGTGCAAAATGCATGGTATAAAGTGCCTCTTCTGGTAAGCTCATTTTGATGAAAAAAGTTTTGTCACGTCTCGGGCGTATAGTTGTCTTAAATATGAAGTTTCAGTTTCATAGGACTTGCCGTTTCCGCCCGGGAGTTACCACACTCACAGACCTTTTTGCGGAACTTGGTTATTTGGACTCAGGGGACCCTAAAACGTGTATTTCGGTTGAAAACTGTAATTCGAAAATTTTCACGTTCGTAATACTTCTCCTTACTATATATAGTAAGTGAAAGTAAAAAAGATTCGTCTCTATTGATGCTAAATATTCACACATAATTTTCTTTTTCTTATTTGGCCACTAATCTTATCAAAATACCATAAAATCCATTATATTATTGAATTTAAATCTCACAATAGAATCATTTAATAATCTTTGTTATTCAGATAATTAGTAATTTTGTTCTCATTCTCAATTTATTTTCAATCCCTATCTTCAATCTCATGTATCCTCAATTGTAACAACCGAGGTAAGTAAAAGTCGTGTGTTGCGCGCAAAAGATTTTATTAAATAACAATAAATTTGATACGCATATGCTCGGTTTGTTATTATACCCTCAGACGCTGTCAGCATAATATATTACACCATTCCAAGCTACTTCTCGGCCTTGACTGGAATATCTCAAAACAAAACGGAAATAAATAAATGATGAAAAACTAGGAAAAAAATTGAAGCGGAATTGCGCAACAGAATACCAAGGCCGTAGAATTGTCAAGGTTGGGAAGACTGAAATGTGCATATTACACATAGAGCGCATTCACACTAGAGAAACAGTTTTCCGGCGTCCTGTCTAGTAGGAATGGCCAGTACTTAAGTTCATTTCAAGGGAATAAGTACAATCCAAGTACTTACATTTATTTTAGGGAGTAACTTTTCCGAGCTAGAGAAGGAGAGAATTAAAAAAAAAAATCTGGTGCCGGCAACACACGACTTTCACTTACCTCCATTTTTAAAATCAATGAAAGAATTTTCAAATACAGTTAGAGATAAAAATACGTAAAACTATTAAGGAATTAATTAAATAGAATTTATTTAGAAACATGTGTTTTATTAAAAAATCTATTATATTATTATCTAAAATAATCAGTTAATTTTATCTTCTTTTCATCACTCTCTATTAACTTTTAAAAGCTTGTGTAAAAGATAATATTTTTTCTAAAATATTTAGCTTTCCAACGGTATATCATACATGTATATTACTGCTCTTATGTTCAAAAACAAAAATTGCATTTAAAAAAATATTTTTTCTGTTTTCTCCTTTAGTTGGGTATCGAATTTATTCAATTTATATATTTACCTGTTTTTCACCAGTGTTAACTAGATAATATAGTTATTTTTATAGAATCATGAAAATTAAAGGTACTTTAGAGAAAGAAAATTTAAAATGTCGGCATTTAAGCCCTGTCAGACCATTTTAACCCGTATGAAACCTAAATGATATTAAAGCCCATTAAATTTTACATCGATATAGCGAGTTTAATCAAAATCGTCGGAACCGTTTTCGAGAAAATCGAAAAAGGTGCAAAATGCTTGGTATAAAGTGGCTCTTCTGGTATGCTCATTTTGACGAAAAAGGTTCTGTAACGTCTCAGGCGTATATTTGTCTTAAATATGAAATTTCAGTTTCATAGGACTTACCGTTTCCGCCCGGTAGTTACCACACATACACACAGACAGACCTTTTTGCGGGACTTGGTTATTTGGACTCAGGGGATCCTAAAATTTGTATTTCCGTTGAAAACTGGAATTAAAAAATGTTCACGATCGCAATACTTTCCCTTACTATATATAGTAAGTGAAAGTAATAACAGTTCTTAATTCATAATAAATGAAACGTTGTTCCATACAGATAACAGTTGTTTTTGTTTGGTTAGCTTGATCCCAAGGTGTCGTTTGCTTTTACTCAAAGTCAGTGAAACAATAAAAATCCTTCAAATCATTACACAATAGTTATATATGCAATTACTACAACCTTTTCCGAAATAATTGTAGAATAAAAATCTGGTGCGCTTAACACACGACTTCCACCCCTAGTAAAACCAATTTTATTATGTTTCGATGTAATTTTATATTTTAGATCGAATTATAAAACGATTGAAATTATTATAACAATCACGTTTATGGGCTTTTTATCTTTCTCCATTCTATGTATTTTTAAGCCTGAAAACAATTTCTAAAATGTATTGTCTTAACTATAAAATTTTAGTTTCCTACGACTTTACATTTTTCAGCTTGACGAACTATTGGGTTGTTTCACATGAAATGTCCATTTTTATAGTTTTTGAAATACATAAAGGATTTTGCAAGTCTCTGTTGTTTTTTTCCGAATGTTTACATATTTAAAGTAAACAGTTACAAATCCTCTACCTTTGTATTATAAACCTTAGCTTCCCAATCAATTACCCACTTTTTAGTATACTTCCAAATATGAACATAGAAACACGCGATTTTCGAGTAATATTTTTGTACGAGTTTAAACTCGGCCATTCAGCAGCTGAGGCCGCTAGAAATATTTGCAAGACGTTTGGGGAAGGGAGTGTTAAGGAACGGACAACACTAAATGCAAGTGCATCTACCGTTTCCAGACATTTAAAGTGTATTGGGAAAGTAAAAAAGCTCGATGCATGAGTACCTCATGATCTCACAGCGGCAGCAAGACCCCATGTTTCAAAACATACCGTGCAAAAATTGAAAGAACTGGGCTACGAAGTTCTTCCGCACCCACCATATTCTCCCGACTTGTCTCCAACAGATTACCACCTGTTAAGGAATTTAGACCACTTCGTCAAAGGAAAACTTTTTGAAAATGATGATAAAGTGAAAAGTGCGTTTTGAGATTTTGTTTACTTCAAAGCTCAGAGTTTTTCAGTACGAGGATAAAAAATTTGGTGTCACGTTGGGAAAAATGTGTAAAAAAAAGAAGGTAAATACTTTGAATAAAATTATCTTGTTTTCATATCTTATTTTTAATAAAAATCCTTTACCTTGAAAACGGACATTTCATGTGACACAACTAAATACATACGCTGACTATTAAACATTATCACACTTGATAACTTGTTTCATTAAACTTTTTACATTATAATTATTTCGTCATATATAAAAATTATGATAAGAAATGCATCTTAATTTTTATTATTATTTGTCTATTCCTCGATGATTTACTTACTGAAAGAATACTCAGATAATTGTGTGGATTCCCGAAATATTGAAATTAATAATTTTTCTTAATTATGACAATAAATTTTTACTAAGGAATAAAAAATTTCTTCTAATTTTTAATGAATAGTTAAGTATAATTTCAAAATATTGACATATATTAAACTTATAAGGAGTTGCCTATTTCACAATAAAATTCTCATTGCTTGACTTTTGTATATTATAATACTTAGTTCTGTAAAGAAAATATATTACTTTTATCTAACTTACTAATTATGTCATGTCTACAAAGTTCAAATCGCATATCTCGGCTTATACCTATCTGATTTTCATTTTTCGTAAAGTAATTTCAAAACACTTAACACTTCCTTTGTGTTTATGGAAAAATGACCGAGTTATGGACATAATACGTATCTCATCGGTCACCATTTTACTTTAACTTACCTATATATGGAATATATTTTAAGGGAAGGTATTACGATCGTGAACATTTCCGAATTTAAGTTTTCATGCGCAAAAAGGTGCGCGTCTGTTTGTGGTATGTTGTATCTTCAGAAGTGGTATGAAACTGAAATTTCATATTTTAGAGCATATATACCTGAGATAATACTGCAACCTTTACATCATTATCAGCGAAGAGCCACTTTATACATTTACGCAATTTGCACATTTTTACGATTTTCCCAAAAACGTATCAAACAATTTTAATCAAACTTGATATATCAGTGTAATATTTAATGGCTTTTAATATCATGAAGGTTCCATTCTTACTTATATAGAATGACAGGGGTTATATGCCGATTTTTCAAATTGTCTTTCTTTAAAGTGTCTTCAATTTTATAGACTCAGAAAAATTAACTATTTTATCTTGTTTAAATGGATAAATATACAAGGGTAACGAATCGGATAACTAACTGATGGAGAAAGGAGCGAAAATATATGTTAAGGTAAATTTTAGAAAATAAGGACAGTAATTTAGATGTTGAGTATGCCGCTAAAAATCTTAAAAAATGAGAAAAAATGTTATATTATATACAAAGCTGTAAAACATAGTGCAGAAAGAAGAAAATAGCATAAAATTACATTATTATTGTTATTATTTTTTTTTTTTCTTTTTTGAAAATGTGAACAGGAATACAGATGTATACTACACCTTTGGGGAGCAAAAATTAAAAATATATATATATATTATCTTATATAAGAATCTGTAAAACGTAATACACAAAGACCGAAATTACAACGGAGTTATGAAAAAATTCTAGAGTTTTTTTTTCTTCATTTTTTAGAAGTAATAGTTTCTTTCATTTCAGGGTAGCTTGGCTTGTCATGCGGAATGGTGTACCTGGCGCGCCTGACAGAGTCATATCTGTCCATTTTAAAATTTATAAATATTAATATTTGTTTAACAAAATACCACTTTTGGAATAAATCAAGTCAAATTTTCAAGAACTATAAATAAGAAATATACAAAAGGAACATTTTACTTAAGCATAAAGACTTTTTATTCTATAAGGATAAAGTAACACACAAAATTTACTTGAACCCTTTTTACTTTCACTTACTATATATAGTAAGTGAAAGTATTGCGATCGTGAAAATTTTCGAATTCCAGTTTTCAACGGAAATACACGTTTTGGGTCCCCTGAGTCCAAATAACCAAGTCCCGCAAAAAGGTATGTATGTGTGTGTGTGTGTGTGTGTGTGTGTGTGGTAACTCCCGGGCGGAAACGGTAAGTCCTGTGAAACTGAAATTTCATATTTAAGACAAATTTATCATTAAACTTATTATTTTTGTATTTTAAAAAATCACATAGTTTCGAAGGAAACATTTATATTACATTAAATGATATAATAATAGGAATTATTATCTAAACAATGACTTGAGTGTATGTCCTTTTTGTCACTTCTCTTTTTAATGTTATATCACGTTTTGTCTGAGATTTTTAACTTAATAACAGTATACATCTGTATTATGAGTACTACACTTATTTGGGAAGAAATATTTAACCTGAGGAAATTATTTTCATTTTTTTTCCAATCGATTGGTCATCAAATTCTTTTATATATTAAATATACATATATTTTTTTAATTAAAAATTTCAAAAACCTGATTTTCAGCCTTTTTACGCTATTTCAATTATAATTTAAAGCTCATTTAATTATAATTCAATACAGCGAGTTTTATTAAAATAAGATGAAAAAGTTGTGGCATCCAAGACATGTGGTTTTGTTTTAAATACAAAACGTCAGGTATCTAAAACATTATTTTTGAGCTTGACGAACAATATGCAAAAAAAGATCTTTATGTGGATTTTGGTCATTTGGACTTATAGGACTTTAAAACGGTGAAAATTCGAAACCGAATGGATTTTCATGATCGAAATACTTTCCCTAACAATATATACAACATCATTTATTGAAATTTACAACTGTACTTCAAGGTACAACAAGTAAATGTGACAAAAGTTAAATGGCGTGAAACAAACTTGAAGAAGAACTACCCAATGGCAGCACTCCTGTAACTTTTCTACACTAGAAGGTCTCGAGGCCATCTTCTTTTCAGACGCCTCGGAGGGTTGTCAGGAATTGAAGAGGAAGAAAGTATTGAAATAAGAGGATTAGGGTGGGAATGGAGTTTGTCATGAAAGGAATGGTATCTAGATCGGGCCAAATCAGCAACATACGGAACGTTGAGGTCTTTATGGATAAGTTTGTTCGTGACAAAGTAAGGAGCATTGAGGATTTCCCTAACAATATAAAATATAAAATGATATTTCATTTCTAGGTTTTCGCGAACTTCTGCTAAACAACGCCAAGGATTTTGATTGGATTTTCACTATCTTTTTGGACATTCATTCTTTAAGGTTAACTAGTAAAATATTCTGTAATTAAAGCATCAAAAAATCTTTCCTAAAATATGAGCAGTAATATAGACGTGAAATATACCGTTGGAAATTGCAAAATTTAGTTGAACAAATTAACAGAATGTCTTTCATAGCTCATAAAGTTATAAAGTTATTTAATTTGTAATGTTGTGAAAAATGTGGCTATTGTTGCTACCGGACAGAATTGTACATGTTAGATTCTTCTATACAGTAAGCAAGATTAAAAAAAAAAATATATATTAGGAATTAAAACGTATGTAAGTTGTTAAATATATATGGAAATTTTCATAACTCCATAAACTTTATTGGTTATTTCCACCTCAATAATTATTTTATGAATACTGATATTACACCATAAACTAAATGGGATTCCTCTGGAAATTAAATTAATATTTTGAAGTGTATTTACAATATTGGAGGATGATAAACATGTGAAGATATATCCTCATCTGTGACCTTTGCATATAATGTTTTACACACATCTTTGAGGGACAAAACATTTAGGATAATCTTCTTGTTACAAGTGGTTGTACCATAATTAGATAATAAGCCATGGGTAAACTGAGAACTATTGTTTAGTCTAAATAACTTAACTGCCATAGCATAATAGAGGCGTGGGTAGCTGATCTGAAGGTAACGGTCTAATTGCAAAATGTTCAAGATGAGCTCGTGGAAGTAGTAATTATTTTACTTTCATTTACATATATAAAAGTATAGAATCAATATATAGTATAGATAAATTATATCAATATGTTTATATATATCGAAAATATAGTAAGAGTAAGTATCGTGTTCATAAAAATCTAGTGCGCGCAACACACGAATTTCACTTACCTCCCTTATTTATATCAATTTAAAAATTTTAAACAAATTTAGAAACGAAATAATGTGTTGAAAGTCACTCTTAATCAACCTTTACTAGCTTGTGTATAAGATAATATTTTTTCTAAAATCTTTAGCTATACAACGGTATATCATACATGTATATTACTGTTCTTATGCTCAAAAACATACAATTACATTAACTAAATATTTTTTCGGTATTCTTCTTTAGTTGGGTATCTAATTTGTTCAACTTATATATTCACCTATCTTTCATCAACAGTAACAAGATAATAATAATGGGCTTACCGAACCCTAAGGTTCAATGCCGATACCACCAAAGTCTGCCTACTCGTCCAATGTTCACCGTTCAAGTCTAAGCCCCCGAGATCAGCCTTAACGCGATCCTGACATCGACGCTTCGGTTTGCCTTTCGGACGCCTACCAGTTGGTTCAGCGAGTACTAACTTTCTTGGAATCCGTTCCTCACCGAGTCCAACCACTTTACGCGCCCATTTGAGTCTCCGCGATGCTATCAACTCAATAATATTCACAGGATACAAGTTCCGCAATTCAGCGTTGTGCAACCTTCTAAACTCCCCAGTGCCCTCATCTCTCTTCGGACCAAATATTTTACGCCGTACCTTATTTTCGAAAACCTTAAGCCGTTGTTCACCCTTCAAAGTAAGTGGCTACGTTTCACATCCGTAAAGAACAAGATAATATAGTTATTTTTATTGAATCAACAAAATGTAAAAAGGTACTTAAGAGGAAGAAGATTTAAAATATTGGCATTTAAGCACTGTCAGACTATTTCAATCAGAATGTAACCTACATTATATTAAAGCTTATTTAATTTTACAACAATATAGCGAGGTTAATCAAAATCGTTAGAGCCGTTTTTGTGAAAATTTTAAGAAGCTGCAAAATGCATGGTATAAAGTAGGACTTCCGGTCAGCCGAATTTATTAAAAAAGTAGCTGTAACATCTCGGGCGTTTAGGTGTCTTAAATATGAAATTTTAGTTCCGTTCGACCTTTCGTTTTTGCACTAGAGTTACCACACACACAGACCTTTTTGCGGGACTTGGTTATTTGGATTTAGGGGACCCTAAAACGTGTATTTTCGTTGAAAAATGGAATTCGAAATTTTTCACGATCGCAATACTTTCTCATACTATATTCATACTTTCTCTATTTCATACATAGGTAAGTGAAAGTAAAAATGATCGAATTCGAGATTTAACCGGAAATACACATTAAAGGGTCCCCTGAGTCCAAATGACCAAGTCCGCAATAAAGTCTGTGTGTGTGTGTGTGTGTTTGTTTTAGGGAGTCTGTGTATGGTAAGTCTAGCTCGAAGACGATATGTTGTATAAAACTAAAATTTCATATCTTATTAGCTTATATGCCTGAAATGTTCCAGAAACCTTTTCATGAGAATCGTATGCATTTTTCACCTACAACGATATTCTAAAAAAACGGCTCTAACGATTTCGATTAACCTAGCTACAGCGATGTAAAATTGTATGGGCGTTAATATTATATTGATTTTATTCTTATTTAAATAGTTTGACAGAGCTTAATTACTGACCTTTTTAAATTTTCTTTCTCTAAAGTACCTTTAATTTTGTTGATCCAAAAAAATTAACCGTGTCATTTTATTACCATGAATAAAAATTGGGTAAATATACAAGTTAAATTTGATAACTAACTAAGGGAGAAAACTGCAAGCATATTTGTTATGTATTTTTTTTTTTTAACAATAGACCTAAAAATGTTATAATATGTACAAAGCTGCAAAAATTAATACAGAAATGCATTAATAAAATAAAAACAAGTATTAATTGCTGTTTATTTATTTATTTAACGTCACTATATGCCGTGGTTAATCGGACGATGGTACAGTGGAAGTCCTAAATTTTGCCTATCCAGGTTTAATTAGGATAGAGATCTTTAACGAGTACCTGACTCCGCACAGTCTCTGGACTACCTTTTTACGTCTTCTATGAAGGACGTCATAACAAAGAAAATTTAACTGCCATTAAAATATCCTAGGATCAGCTTTGAGCCCATAATCGAGGGCATAGAAAGCTGTTATGCTTGCCTAATAATTTCTATGGTTATATTATTTCATCTAAAACATACGTTTCCAACTGAACTGATATAATTCTTTTATCTTTTTTTAACTCTAACTTCATTTAAAAGTTCTTAAAATTATTTTAACTACGGAGGGGAGGGAAAGTCTTGTATTGCCCGCATCAGTTTTTTTTTTTTGTTTTTTTTTTACTTAAATAAATAAAAATACATAGGAACGTAAAATTATTTCGATAATGCATATTTTTGAATTCCAATTTTTAAATAAAATAATACTTTTTAGATTCCTGAGTCCTAACAAGCAAGGCTCACAAAATAGTGCGTGTATGATAAGTTTACTAAAAAACTAAACGTCGCATATTAGGGGAAAAAATATAACAAATAATGGCCAGAATTTAAAAACTTTTAATTAAATTGAAAAAATTCCTGGATCTTTGAAATTATTTATTTATATCATTTATGATTTTCCTATACATTTTAAATTTAATAATTATATTTAATAAATATATTAGGTAGTAATATATGCCGACGGATGTAGACGGATGATTGGTCATTTATTTCAATGTGGATGTCCATCCCTATTTGAAATTAAATGGTTGAATTTATAATAGTGGAAAAAATCAGCTCATAAAAGAAATAATATCAAATATCCAGAGATATGATGGTTGCAATTTTTTAAAGAACACCCAACACTGATAAATAAGGAATTATTTTTAAATATTTAATTAATCAAAAGATAATTAATTTTTTTTTAAATTTAGACAAGTTTCTGTAAATTGGTTAATAATATTTCTAATTTTAAATTTTATATCTGTTCTTAAATCATTATCAATTAATTTAATATTTTAAATAATATTATCTATTTTTTTTTTCATATTTTTATATTTGGTCCATTTAGTTTGTTTTATTTCCAATGCCAAAATATTTCTAGCTATATTATTGAAATAATTGATTTTATTAGTATTAATTAAAAATTGATAAATAAACTATCGATATTTTGTATTTTTTATAATAAATGTTATGGTATTAATATAAGTTTTTTATTATGCATTAAGTAATATGTGACAATGAATTACATAATTTAAATATATTTAAACTTGCTTCCTTATGTCTATTCAAAATTGTTTTATTTCTAAATTTAATGTTTTTCTAGCTCTTCTCATATGGTGTTCCATTTCCATATTATTAATATTTTAATATCAATTATTATTATAGAAGAGTAAATGTAATTATGAATGTAGTAGTTGGAACAATCTCTAATCTTTCTTTATATGTTTACTTATTATAACATAAATAAAACTTGATTATAACAACGTTTCGAGGTACTTTCTATGCCTCATCTTCAGGTTATTAAAAATCATCAACTCCTTTTAGGACCCATGTTATATAATTTTTAAATACGGAACACTACATTCCGATTTTCCCCTACTTTACATCTCCGGTAACTGAAACTTATATTTCTTTATTTGTTACATAAAAAATCCCGTATATTAAATAATTTATATATTAAATTAGAAACAAAAATCTTATTAAACCATAACGTCAGTAGTAAACTAATTCATGATTATTACTATTGTCTTGTCTTGTTTTGTCCAAAGCCATTGTACTGTTAACAGTAGTTCTTCCCACAGGATACAACATTAGAGAATATGATTTTGTCAGCAAACCTAAATAAATGAGAACAAAAAGGCAACAAGAATTCATTTTTTTTTAAGAATTGAAGCAGTCATATCTAAATTATAGTATCATAAATATATTTGAAGACTAATGTTATTTTTTGTTCAATTTTTGTTACTATTATTGTAATTACGGTAAAACTTTAATAAAGAGTTTAGAGCGAAAACCGAGGGGAAAACCCTCTGTATGAAGAAAAGAAAATACCTAAAGAAAAATAGCTTTCTCCTGCACATGTATATCTAATGTAAGAAAAAATATTTCTTTAAAAATCTTGGTGGTGGTATAAAATGTTATATTTATCAGTAAGATGTTTCAATTATTGATCACTATAACGGATCGTTAAAATATGTGATGTTTAAGAAAAACGTAAGTAATTATATAAAATCCGAAAGAGACACTCAATTAAACACACACACACACACACACACCTAACACCACATCGGCGCGCGCGCGAACACACACACACACACACAATATATTTTATTTTGTTCCTCGAAATAAAAAAAAAAAAAAAAAAAAAATAAATAAAATATATATATATATATATATATATATATATATATATATCCCCTTCTTCATATAGAAACCCGTAAGCTTGCGGATCTCGAGGCAAAACTAAAACGAATGTTTAACTGCTTTATACATTATATATAATGAATGAAAAAAACTTTATTCTGGGACTAAGTCCCTTGAGAATAATACACCTACATATATACTGTACATCATAATACTGTATGATATAATTTATAATTAAACTACGTCAATCGAAAGGTACTTACCCCTTGTCAAAACTCGTAAGTCTACGATGAAGGCCTGAAAAGTAAAAAGAAATTTCATAATTGATTTGATATAATTCAATACAACACATTTTAGAAAAAATTTTAAAACAAAATAAGAATTTTAAATAAATATCTTATTTTTAATTAAATGTATATTTTTTTCACGAAAATTGCGAAAGACTTTTATAGACTGTATTAATGACAATTTAATAGGTTAAAGCCTAGTTAGTTTGTTTGTTTATTCGTTTAACTTCACTTTATGCTACTATGGCTAATCGGACGATGCTACAATGGGAGTCTTAAATTTTGCCTATCCAGGTTTTATTAGGATAGGGATCTTTAACGAGTACCTGAAATCGCACAGGCTCGGGACCACCTTTTAACGTCCCCTCTGAAGGACGGCATAACTGAGGATTTTTTACTCCCATTAAAAAATCCTAGGGCCACCCGCAGTTTTGAACCCGCGACCGTTTAGCCGTCTTAGAAACCAAATAAGATTAATAAAATGGTTCTTAATTCTTCTACAATTTATATTATAAGTTTATTTTTAAAGTGTACGTTTGTGGGCTTTTTCCCTTCTTCAGGACTCACTACAACATATTTAAATAAATAACAGTTATTATTACTTGAAAATTAACACTATTTAAAAGTATTTATACGACATATGTTTCATAAAGGTCTTCTTTACCTGTCATCAAACAATGGTTTATTATATCTATCATATTGGTACCATTTTTTTCAAAATTTTGAAAGAATAAATGAATATAATTAAAAATTTACCTTATCAAATATAATATTTGACCCTAATGATTAGTATTATACGTTTACTGTACATTTGAGTTTACTAATTTGTATTTTAAATTGTTAGATATGATTGGTTTATAGTTTAATTTTCTTGCATGCGAATAGTGAAAAATTTATTTTTTTTCTATCGGTTTTAAAACCTATCATTTACATTATATATATATATTATATATATATATATATATATATAATATATTATATATATTATTATAAATAATAATTATTATTTGATGTAATTTTTAAGAACCATTTTATTAATCGTGAATGAGTTTTTCATAATAAAATTATTTATTTAAAATTAAATAAATAAATAAACCTATATAATTAAAAACAAAATATCTAATATTAACAACTGTTAGCATAGTTATGATTGCAAACAACAAATATATGAGATGTTCGTTATTCTCTAATTGGGTAATTTCCGGTCTGAAGTATATTAAATGATCCCAAAACAGAAAGGACACGTTTTATATAATTGAATATCCTCATTGCCGGAAATCGAATTAGTGTGTTTACATCTTCCAATATGGCCGTTATCCCTTCTCCCTTCTATAGGTAATTTAGTAGAATATTTTATCAGTGCTGTTCGGATATCTCTCTTGTGACTTTAAACAGTGTTTTTAATTTATTTCAGGATAATTTATTCCGAAACGTCTTTATACGACAATACTTTGTGTTTAAGTGCATTGTTTTACAGTTTATGGAGTGACCTGTGAAAAAAAAAAAAAAAACTTCATATTTTGATCTACATTACCGAATTGTTTGTGCGTCATTATTGAATTTTTGAAATCTTAAATTTTTTTCACAGTGAAGAATTATTTTAGCAGTAAACGTATTAAAGTGGTGAATTTAATGCTTCAAAAATGTTTAAATACTTTAGAAATAGTTAAAAATATGTGTAATGCTGATTTATTATGCCAGATAATTTATATTAACAAATTTGTTATTAACGTAACATATTTAGGCCGTTTTAGGTAGATCTAATTAGGGTTTCGGACAACTTCGGGTACTTTCGTGTACAGTCTGTTCTTAAAAATGTTAGACTTACCTTCTGGTCTTAAGCAAAGTGGTACCGAAACTTCCTTTGTTTTAATAATTTAATTAATAATCTAACTAATATTGCATTTAACTCAATACTTTCAAACAAGAACATATTAATAAAAAATATATAACATTATTATAATCAGATATAAATATCTAAAATAATAAATATGTAAAAAAATCTAAATCGAACAAATCATTAAAGATTTTAAAGTATAATGTTGCAAAATAGAAAATCCTTGTTTAGGCTTTTAAATCTAGAAATATACTTTTTTTAACGATATAGTATTATAATAAATATAAAAATTAAAGTATAAAGATAAATTTTTAAATTAGAAAATTTAATATTTTAAATATTTAATTTTTGCCCTTAGAAAATAAAAAAATATACATCCGATGTTAATTATAATGATAATTTTTTAATAATTTTAAACTATTTCATGCCACTAATTACGTTGTCGGACACTTTTGGATACAGTCTGTTTCTATTAATGTTGAACTCCTGGTCAAGTGTTACCGGAACGTCCTTTTTTTTTTTTACAAATCATTTCATAATCGAACTAATATTGAATTCAGTTTGTTACTTTGAAGCAAGAACCTATTAGGTAAAACTATATTCGATTGTTTAAATCAGATTAAATATAATTGAATATTTATTTTTTAATTTTATTTGGATCGAACTAATATTTAAAAATTTCAAAATATAATATTAACGAAATTAAAAATATAGTATGTTTCAGGCTTAAACAAATAAAATAAAAATTTTATTTTTTAACTACATGCATATTACAATAAATAATATATTTTTAAGTATCACGATAAATTGTTAAAATACAGAATTTCATATTTTAAATAAGTACGTACCCTTGAAAATTTTTAAATATGCATCTAATGGTAATATATCTTTAAGGTTAATAATAATGATAATTTGTTAATAACGCAACCTATTTAAGCCAGTATAAGTAGCTCTAAAGGGTTTCGGACTTCTTCGGGTAGTTTCGGGTAAGGTCTGTTCGCATTAATGTTGGACTTACCTTCTGGTCATAAGTAAAATGTAACTTCTTTTATAGTGAATTAGCTCCACAATGAAATTAATATTAAATTTCATTTTCCCCTTTTAAGTAAGAAATCATTAGAAAAATATTTTTTTTTAAATAATTACAATTATTATCAATATAATTATAAAAACCAGATACAAGTATCAATAAATATTAATTTTTTTCTAGATTTTCTTTTCAATATCCGAATCGAACATATATCTAACAAAATTAAACGTAAAATATTAAAAATAATTGAAATCGTAGTATTTTAAAGGCTTTTAATCAGTTAAACAAGATTTACTGTTTCAAATTTATACCTATTATAATGAAAAATATTAGTTTAAGAATGCAAATAATCTTTTAATTCCCTTTTCACGATGAATAGAAATAATTTTATTAGTAAGGATATATTTTGAAAATTTATTTAAATTAAAGTAAAAAAAAAATCTATATCTATTATCCGTTATAACATATATCAACTAATTATTTGTACAAAGTATATATTTAAAATATATATTTAACAATAGGTTAGACATATTTTATTATTATTCATCTTTTTTTTCATTAAGATAGATAATATAATTAAATAAATAATTCTTACATACCTGTGAACACATCTTGAATGTCTGCTGTTATGGAGAGTAATATTTGATGAATATTTGCAGTTTTAAGGAGCTGACTGCTCTAGTGTTGGTGGTGGTGGGGGGTATCGCTCAGCCAATCAGGTGAGAGATAACATTCAATAGTCAAATCAGCTTCCCTAACTTACAAGTAAAAATACAGATCTTTCTTATTTATTTGACTCCTTGAATCGGTTCAGTTCAGTTCGGTCGGTTTCGGATGTTTTTTTTTAAATATGAATTGTGCAATATTTGTGCGTAACGATATGGATTTAATTTTCCACGTCCTCTATATTCGTATTATCTCACATATTTGTGTATTTTAGAATATAAATTTTGATTTAAATAATGAAAAGTATGATGAACCTCAAGAATGTGGCCATCTTGGAAACTTCAGTTGTAAGTAATGAAATTTAAATAATACATAATGTATTTATTTTATATTTATTTTTGATTTTTTACCATTCATTTATAGTTTTGGTGCTATAATTAATATTAAACTATTATTCAATTACCTCAAATCACAATTTTAACACTTTTTTATATTTATTTTCTTATAATTATTATCAAGATTCAAATAAGCTACTAAAGATGCTCCATGCAAATATTGTTTTTTTTTTCTGTTTTTTTTTTTTAATAACTTCCATTGATTCAGAATTATTCAATGAGTGTAGTATTAAATAGATATATCATGAAAACTCAGATTAGAAGGGAGGGAGTATGCTCACATTCCCATATCTATAGGACCAACATAACTGTTACTGATAATATAAGGAAAATTATTTAAGATTTACGATATTGTGACGGTTCGTTAACACAAATATAAGCAATAATAGACATATTTATTTTAACATAGACTTAATACACATAATCAACTTGGTAAAGTGAGAGTATAGGAGTAGACAAAGACCCTCTAGCATTAGGTAAAAGTTGACATATATCGTCGGAATCACATTATCAAAAATCTGGTACATGCAACAGACGACAATTTCTTACCTCCTTTGTTAAAATAAATTTAATAAATTTTAAATAAAGTTAGAATTTAAAGAAAGAGGTCAAAGAATTACATTGAGTTTAGGTAGAATCGTGTGTTTAAGATTAAGTATTCTAGTAATATAAGTTATTTTTCATAATTTATCAATCACTTAATTTTATCCGTTATTCATCACTCTCCTCCACCTTGTTATAATTTTGTATGTAAGATCTTTTTTTTTTTTTTTTTTTTTTTTTTTTTTTTTTTTTTTTTTTTCTTTTTTTTTTTTTTTTTTTTTTTTTTTTTTTTTTTAGTTTTTAGCTTTCCTATGGTGTATAATATATCTAATATAGAGTAACCCATATTACCAAAAAAGTTTTATCTTCTTTTATTTTATTTCTTAACTAAACCCTTTGGCTAGTTACAAAATTCATCCAACTTGTATATTTACCCCTTTTTTATCATTTCTAATAAGAAGAAATAGTTATTTCCTTATCGGAACATAATACGTCTTGTCGAATAATAATAATAGCCAGTTTAAGTAGCTCTAAATTGGTTTCGGGTTCCCTCGGAGACATTCGGGTACGGTCTGTTCGCATCAATATTGGACTTACCTTCTGGTCATAAGTAAAGTGTTACTTTTCCTATTTTAAATTATCTTCACAATGGAATTAACGCTAAATTTATTTTTTTCAGATTATGTATTCTTGTAATAGAAATTATCCTCTATTGTACTACAATCACTTAAGTTTATCCGTTTTCATCACTCTCTATTAATTTGTATAACTTTGTATATTAGATAATTTTTTTTCGCCTTTAACATTCCTATGGTATATTATTTACCTATATTATTATTCCTGTTTCAAAAAAAAAAAAAAAATTCTGACGTCTCCTTTAATTAGTTATCCAATGCGTCCAACTTGCATATTTACCCCGTTTTTTATCATTGCTAAGAAGACGAAATGGTTAATTTTTTATAACGTACAAAATTAAAGATACTTTAGTAGAAGAAAACTTTAAATATCGACATTTTTGCTAGACTTATGACTTACTTATCATTTGGACTTAAGGGACCCTTAATTACATATTTAGATGATTGAAAGTAAAATATGTAATATAAGATTTGATTTGCTAGAATAATTAATTTTAATCATGAATCGTCATAAAAGATATAAGATTTTGTTGCAAGGAATGCTTTATAGTTATAGTTATCGAAATATGTTATAACTTGTTAATAGTAAAACTGATTTAAGCCTCTAATAAGGGTTTCGGACACCTTCGGGTATTTTCGGGTACAGTCTGTCCGTCATAATGGTGGACTTTCCTTCTGGTCATAAGCAAAGTGACACTGATACTTCCTTTGTTTCAATAAATTCTTTCATTGTCGAACTAATTTCAATTTAATTTTATACTTTTAAGCAAGAACATATTATGAAGCAAATGTTTACCAAAACTTACTATTTTCTATATATAAATACTTCATTGTAATGTAGTTTTATACTTTGTGACACTTCAACTTGTTTTTAATTTCATTTTTTTCTAATTCGGCTCAAGTAAAGGAAAACGTTTGTTTTACTTTTTTTTTAGTATTTATTGTTTTGTTTTTTAAATTTATTTAACGTTCCTTTTTGCTTCTGAGGCTAACCGGACAATGGTAGTCCTAAATTTTTCCTATCAAGGTTTAATCAAGAAGGGATCTTTAACGAGTGCCTATAAATCGCATTGACTCGGAACTATTTCACTGATTAAAAATTTAGTTATAGATTAATTAATTTTAAAAAATCATAGGGACTTCTTTTGAGTTTTTACAGAAGGCTCTTATGGTAGCAACTACACCATAGTTGATCTCTTTCAGCATTAATTTATTAAGCATTTGTTTTACCATTCTTTAAATGTAATTATTAATTCCAGAATTCGTTTTACAACTATCATTTTTTTTTTTTTTTTTTTTTTTTTTTTTTTTATTCGTATATATTACAATTTGTCATAATAGACAATAATAATTGTGCTACAGGATCTCATTCATACAATATTTACAATATAAACAAAAGGAAAGTCAAATTACATAAAATAAAATCAAAATAAATAAACGTATACAATAACAAAATTTATAGACAAAATAAATACAAATAAATGAAGTTAACAAATAAATAAACAAAACATGTCACATTCATACCTATGTACAATATTTACAATCAGCTCGGGAACCCCAGACGGGGCTTGTCCCCCCACTTGTGGAAGGACAAGCAGAGTCAAAGGGATCCCAGCGCCTCCCTCTCAGCCGCATCACTGGTGAGAGCCAGCGGAAGCTAAGTGAGGGCGCCACAGCCACAATCACACCGCACATGAGAGGAGAATCTGACCAGTGTCAGAACTCCAGAATAGATGTTTACAATATGTCTCGGGACCACTGCCGTTTCAACCTTCTAGGAGGGTTGTATGGATGAGTGGAGCTGGATAGGGATTGTGCTAGAGGATTAGGATGATGAATGAGGTTCTGGTGGAATTTGGAAAATTTAGATGGAATCAGGTCTGAAATAAATGGAACATTAAGGTCGTGGTGTAAGGTATAGTTGGAGACATAATAAGGAGCATTTACTATTGTTCGGAGGACTTTGGATTGAAAGGATTGAATGCGTTTGATGTTAGAACGTTTGGCTGTCCCCCATAGTTCAAGTCCGTAGGTCCACATTGGTTTCAGTATTGTCTTGTAAAGTAATAATTTGTTGTCAACTGTAAGCTTAGATTTTCTGTTTAGTAGTCTGTATAACTGTCCGAATCGTCTGTTGAGTTCTTTTCGTTTAAGTCTTGTATGTGGGTTCCAGGTCAATCTTTTGTCTAGTAGTAAGCCAAGATACCGGACTGTGTCTGAGGAAGGAAGCGGTATGGAATTGAAATGAACCATTGGACAGGATTTGCGTCGAAGGGTGAAGGTGACGTGGGTGCATTTGCTTTCATTAACCTTAATACGCCAAGCATTACACCAGTCCTCGATAAGACAAAGGTGTCTTTGCAGGATTAAGGATGCTATTTCAGGATCGGAATTGGATGATAGGATGGCGGTGTCATCTGCAAATGTTGCCAGAAAGGTGTCAGGATGAATAGGAATATCAACAGTGTAAAGTATGTAGAGGACGGGTCCCAAGACGCTGCCTTGAGGAACACCGGCCTCAATGGGATAAAAGTTAGAAAATTCTACACCACAGCGAACTCGGAAGGAGCGGTTTGAGAGATAGGATCGTAGAATGAGGTATAGAGACTGGGGTAAATGCGTTTTAAGCTTGAAGAGTAATCCGGTGTGCCATACCCGGTCAAAAGCTTGCGCTATGTCCAGAAACGCACCAGAACAATACTCTTTGCATTCAAGGGCTGAGGAAATATGGTCTACAACTCGGAGTCCTTGTTGAACAGTAGAATGATGAGCACGGAAACCAAACTGATGGGAAGGAAGATTTTGTGATTCAAATATAGGCAGGATTCGTTTTAGAAGGAGTTTTTCAAAGACTTTTGAGAGGATGGGGAGTAGACTAATAGGTCTGTAGGATGAAGTGTTACTGGAAGGTTTACCTGGTTTTAGGAATAGAAAGATTGTGGAATGTTTCCATAAGAGAGGAAAATAGGTGGTGCGAAGGATGCAGTTGTAGATGTATGTAAGAAAAATAATGGCTTTCTGGGGAAGTTGTCGCAGGATCTGGGGGGTAAGGAGATCGTGTCCAGGAGATTTACGAAGGATCAGTTTTTGAAGAAGATATTTCACCTCAGATGGATTAATAGCTTTAGGAGGTAGGGAAAGAGGTATTGGTGAGAAAAGGAATTCTTCAACTGTTGTGGTATGATTTCTGTTGGATTCCGGGTGAGGAGTGAATACTTTGGAGAGGTGTGTGGCGAATTCCTCGGCTTTATCTTCATCAGACGCAGCCCAGGAGTCATCACCACGCCGGAGAGGATGGGAAACTTTGTGGTATTTTAGGATCTTTTTGGTCACATTCCACAGGGAATTATCTCGAGCTGATAGAGAGGAGAGGTAGGAATTAAAGGACTGAGAACGGAAGGTCGCCAACTCCCGCTTTAATTGCCTACAATAAAAGTTATAGGAGCGGCGATCTGTTGGGTGTCGGGTTCTTTGCCATAATGATCTGGCTCGGCGTTTTGCATGGATGAGGTCAGCTAGGTGTTGAGGTAAATGGTTTTGCTGAGGAGTTCTATTGGAGTGCTTAGGAGAGGAGGCAGTCCAGACAGCTTGCTGAATGGCGGTAGTAAAGGAGTAGACGGAATCATCAAGGTCATCCGGTGTTTTGAGGGTCACACTGAGGTCAATATTATCGGTAAGGTTTTGGCGGAAGAGGTTCCAGTTGACAGGGCCTCGGATAAATGAAGGTGGAATGGGTTTCGGAATAGGAGTTAGGGATACTTTAAGGATCAGTGGACTATGGTCAGAGGATAGTTCATCAAGGCGAGTTACGGAATAGTTGAGGGAGCCTAATCCGCTGTGAATGAAGAAGTCAAGGATGTCAGGATTACGGTTGGGATCGGTTGGCCAGTAGGTAGGGGAATCAGGAGGCAGGAGATTGAAATGACGGGAGTTGAGTGCAGACAGCAAATTTCGTCCACGAGAATTCGTGGTTCTCGAAGCCCACTGTTGATGCTTGGCATTTAAGTCTGCACCCAGAATGAAATGATTTCCTAAGGAATTTAGAAAGGATACAAATTCGGTGTTGGAAATGGAATGTTTGGGAGGGCAATATGCTGATGTAAGGGTTACCGGAAAGGAAAAAGTCTTGATTACTATGGCTGTGGTTTGTAGGAAATCATAGGTAGGAAGTGGGAGTAAGTGATGAGAGAGGGACTGGTGCACAATGACAGCAGTACCGGCATGGGCTTTGCCGTCTGGGTGGTCCGTACGGTATGTTACGTATTGAGGTATTTTAAAGTACTGTTTAGTGGTTAGTCTAGTTTCAGTAATAAGTGCTACGTCAACGGTTTTGTCTTGCAATAAAGCTGTAAGTTCGTCAGTATGATTTCTAACACCATTCGCATTCCATAGGAGAATGGATAAGGAGTTAGGTGAAGTCATTTAAGGATTTTTTAAGGAAGGGATTAAGTTTGATACAAGATTAGTAAGTAGTGATATTAGCGGCATAACGAGGGATTTGATTTCAGTGATGAAGGATGTCATCAAACTTGTAAGGTCTGAGACATTTGATGGAGGAGGAATATGAGAAATTTGATGCGGATGAGGTTTTTGAGGGTTGGGTAAATTTTGAGGAATAGTTGGTTGTGGAACGGTTTGAGGATTTTGAAGTGTGCGTTGTTCCGGCAGGGCCTCGGCCTCTTTGTTCTGGTTCCCACCTCCAAGTAGATGGGCAAATGTTACATTGGAATCAATTGTTTTTGAAGGTTGTCTTCTGCTTCTGATCGGTTCAGCTGTTTCATCCAGATTCTGAGGTTTTTGGTATCTGCTTTTGAGGTTCTTGTAGACTTGACATCCCTTGTAGCTAGCCGGGTGGTCCTTGAGGCACAGAGCACAAACAGCGGGTGTTGATCTTGGTCTTGTACATTCTTCTGACTTATGTTGTTCACCGCATTTCACACAGCGTGGTATGTGGTGACAATAACTTCTGGTATGACCATATGCCTGACAATTGTGGCACTGAACTATTTCTTTCTTAGTGTAAGGTTTTTCAACTCTTACGCTAGTATAGTATAATCTATTGAGGTCATAAATTTTTTCAACTCCTGCTGATGCTTCCAAGTCCACAAGGAATAGAGGCAGAGGAATTTTATCTTTTAGGACGTTGGTGACTTGTCGCACTTTATAGCCTATCTCCGTCAGTTCTTCTTGGATAGCTGCTGCTGGTGTCGAAGGGTGTAGGTTTCTAATTACAACCCTTAAAGCTCTCTCCTGGCGTAACTGATATGTATGAAAATCAGCTTTGGTCTCCGTCAGATATTTTACTATTTTTCTGTAGGTTTCGGCGGTATTCAGGGATATTTTAGTATCACTGGTTCTACTTATACAATAATAACTGTTAGGATCGGTTAATTTGTTTAGATGCGCACACAGAAGTTGAAAGTTTTTAATATTTTTAACAAATATTGGTGGAGGTTGTGGTTCTTTTGGTATAGGAGAAGATTCCATTGTTTCTTTTTCAATTTGAAGGATCTGAAATGGCTTCGGTGTAAAAAACGGCGATTCTTCAGTTAATCCTTGTGATGATGTGCTAGGCTGTGGTTCAGATCCTAAAGAGGTAGCTGAAGCAGTCGCTGGTGGAATCATTTTTTTATTATTATCACGGTGAGGTCTCGGTTTTGTGGGAGACGAGTTTGAACCTGCAGATCTAGATCTTTTACTTGTAACTTTCGAGGACATCACTTGATGAAAATATCGCATTGATTAAAAAAAATAAATATAAATAAATATATAATGGAATAAGAAAAGAAGGAAAAAAAAATAAATAAAAGAAAGATAAGGAAAAGAAAAGCAAGCCCGAGCTTGCCGAGCTAGCGGCAATCAGCTGATCAGTGACCCTCCTTTCACTTTTTCGTGATTGTACAAAGTAAATTATAACTTTGCTTACCGAAATTTCTCCAATATTCACTGCTGTAGTATTCCTGAGGTCTAGTGATGTTTTCCATACTTAACTGAAGCGAATTCCTACTGAAAAAAGCAAAAATCTGAGAGACGAAGTAACGTATACAACTATCATTAAACATTATTCTAAAAATAATAGTTATTTGATAATTAATTTTACCTAATCGCCTTAAGGACACCCTCCTGGGGCTCATCCAGACTCGTGTTCGAAATGTGCATCCGAAAATTGGTAGTAAACTCAGCGGTGGAACGATATTTCAGCAAAATCGCCTGCTTGCACAACCGTTGGCCTGAAATCAGTACATATCTTCTCTGTATATTGAACCCAAAAATGAGTAATAGTAGTACAAAACAACAAAAACCTCTACCTCCCATGATGAATCTAGGATTCAATACTTATAGAGAGATTCGCACTGATTTATGGCCAACAGTCATGCATGGAGCTGATTAGGCCTAGTTTAGGTTCAGTCGCCTGCTTTTTCCACTAATTTTAGGATACCCATTTATTAGGGTCTGTAAGTGCCCTGAGAGGGTCTCTGTACCCCAGGATCACTCCAAAGCTATAATACCAGAATAAATATTTCGGCCATTGCCGGAATTAGAACTTGAGAACAGTTGAGTGGTGTTGAGAATCCTGTCATAGTGGTAGAAATTTTTAGTTTATTATTTTTTAATAACTTATAAATGATGAACTATAATAATCTCTAAAATTACCTTCATCGTATTACTAGCCATATTTGCTTCAATACAGGTTTTAAAAAAATAAATCACCTTTAGTAACAAGTTAAAGATGAATAATGTACATCTTCATAACATATTATTTTATTGTGGATGTAATTAGTTGACCGTTGAGAATTACTGGAAGGAATTAGTCCGGGTGGCGGTCATTAAATGAAACAACTAAATAGTTTCAACTATTTTATTGTTTGCCAACGTTTCGACCCCCTTTGTGGGTCATCATCAGGGCTAAAAAGATACAAAAGAATATAATTTCAATGACATTACATACAATATTATATAACCTATTTAGCTAGAGAACGTCGGTATTGAAAAAATAACAGAAGAACTGTATATGTAAAAAAAAAACTTAATTAAAATACAATGACCATATTACAATAATGAAAGTGTTATACAGAAAAAATAAAAATGTTCACTAAACAAAATTTACACAGGTATCAATAATTTACATGAAATATGAAATATAAAAATATGAAGTAGAGTGGAGATACGTACCGCATGGTGGGAGAATGGAAACTAGGTACTGTTTGGTAGATGGGGGGTAGGTAGGATGGAAAATACGTAGGAAAAGGTGGAATGGAAAATACGTACTGATTTATGGACAGGGCCTGACAACAATGACTAAAATTCTTAATACTACCATACAAAGAATCAATGAAATTTAACTTATGATTATAATAATGATACAGGATAAAAAATTATGATTTAATTCTTGAAATATCACCTATATAATAGTAAGAACAGTGATGGAAGATGTATATGGAGAAAAACTGACTGTACCTCCCAACTTAATCATCCCTAATTCTGATTAAGGTATCCAAAGATAACAGGGTGGAAAAAATAATAATGGAACATTGTAAAATGCATTAATTGACAAATCTTACAGGTTGATAAAAAAATTAAATAAACATAAATACAAGTTGGAATAAATTGAATAGTGGAGACATTTAGAAAATTTTTAAATACATAAACAAAAACAAAATAAATACATATATAGAATTATATGGATACCTAAAATAGATTTAAAAATATTAATAAAAACCAACAAACAATAATAATGAAAAAAAAAAACAATATATATGGTGGGATAGACAGAGAAAATATGCTACTTAATAGAGTTTAATATGTGGAGGAAATGCATTGTTTATCGGTTTTGTGGTTAACAGGATTGGATTGGAGGTGGATGTGGACGGATTCAGCGATTAGTCTTTTCTTATGGTTTGGAACATAATCTAAAATGGAGCAGTCGTCAAAGTTAAAGGAATGATTGAAATGTATGGAGTGTTCAGAAAGTTTTGAGGCTAGAGGGTTTCGAGAGGATACGGAGAGTTTATGTTGCGATATTCTGGTTTTTAGGTAATTTTTGGTTTCTCCTACATAGGATACATCACAATCTGAACATGAAATTTTATAAACAATATTGGAACGATATATAGGAGTGATCGGGTCTTTTGTATTGGTAAAAAGGTGAGAAAGCTTGTTCTGGGTCTTTAGTCCTAGTTTTAAGGAAGGTAAGGAAAATTTAAGGATTTTTTTTATATTTTCAGAAAGGTGCGGAATGTAAGATAGGGATCTATATAAAAATATCATGGGTGAATCATGGTCGGGAATTGTAGGGGAAGTAACGGTGGTTTTTGTGTTATAAGAATCTATAAGGTTTTTAATGACTTTTTTTGGGAAGCTGTTTAAGGTTAGTATTTTTTTAATACGTTCAATATTATTAGGATGGTACTTAGGATCAGACAAGGATAGGCAACGGTGGACGAGATTCTTGGCAACATTTAATTTCTGATGATATGGGTGTTGGGAGAAGTTGAGCAGTCTACCGGAATAGGTGGATTTGGTGTACCAGTCAGTTGAAATAGAACCGTCAGTATTTCTAGTGATAAGTAAGTCTAAAAAGGGAATTGTCAAGTTGTTTTCTCTTTCTACGGTAAAACGGAGGCGTGGATCATATGAATTAAACGATTTTAGGATATCGGGGATTTTGTCTGGGTTTATTATAAGGAAGAGGTCGTCCACGTACTTTTTAATAAATATAATTTCATTTTTATAGGTTGCGGTTATAGAGTCGAGTAAGTCATTTAGTACGATATTAGAGAGGTCAGGAGCGAGACAGTTACCCATTGCAAGTCCCGAGATCTGATTGTAAAATTTGTTCTGAAAAGTGAGATATCCGGTTTTACAACAAAGTTTTAGTGATTCTAAATATGAAAGAAGATTGAGTGTGGTGTGGGGTTCAATGATGTTCCAGTGTTTTTCTACTAGTTGGATAACTTTATCAATGGGGATATTGGTAAATAGGCTTTCGGCGTCAAAGGATGTTAGAATGTAGTTGGGGGGAATATGCAATGATAGTAACTGTTCTCGGAGGTAAAGGGAATTGTTAATGTCATAGGGGTTAGTTCGGCTAAGTATTTTAAGTGAAGGTAGAAGGAATTTACTAAGTTTCGAGAAAGGTGCGTTGATGTTAGAAATGATGGGACGGAGTGGATTGCCGGGTTTGTGAATTTTGGGAAGGCCATATAAACGCGGGGGTAAGGAGTTGTACGAGATCAAGTTTCTGTACGTGGTTAGGTTGATGAATTTATTTTCTAAGAGATTTTTGATATGTTGATTGAATTTAATCATGAGAGGGCGGGTGGGATCACGGGAAGATGGTGTATATGTCGATCGGTCTGATAAGAGTGAGTTAATTTTGTCGTCATATTCAGTTTTGTCCATTATAACTGTCACGTTACCTTTGTCAGCCCTAGTAACTATAAGTTGTTCATTGGATCTGAGGAATGAGCGAGTGAAGGAAAGATCTTTGAAGAATAGGGGGGAAAGAGACGATTGAGGTGGAGGGCGTTGGAGATGGTTGGAGATCATATTACTAATACGTAAACGGGAGATTTCCTTGTCCTCCTCACTTATTTTGAAAATATCATGTTTATAAATATATTCCAAATCCGTGATAAGTTGGGGAATCATTTTTGAAGGATTAGAAGAAGGGGTAGAAAAATTGGGACCTAAGCTCAAAATGTTGTTAACATTAGGGGGACTGAGGTAGAGGAAATATTTTTGATCCAATCATCAGAGCCTTTAGGATACGGTTTTTTTATTAATACTATTTTCATAAATGGTTTTAAATTTTTTAACGAGGGAAAGTTTTGTCTGTTTTTTAGTGAAAGCAAAAATTGTTTGAATACTTGTAGTCAGTTTGTCCATGTTCTGGTCGCCTATAATAGGATGTAAAGAAGAATTTAAGGGACGTATATTGTCGTTTATGTTTGTTGTATGGTTTCTCTAATTTTTAAGTTCAGTAGCGTTCTTTTGTATCTGTCTAAGGAGTGTGTCAATTTGGAGGCAAGAGAATTTGACAAAGGGACTTGACTAATGCAGTCTCAATAAATTTTGGGAAAAAGAGACTGGGTTCGACATTTTAATAAGAAAATTCTTTGTTCTGTTTTTTTGGCAAGTCGTTTGTGGAGGTTGCAAAGATTGTTAAAGGCTTTTCTATTTTGGGGGAATTGCGATTTAAGTGAGGAGAAAATATGATGGTGGTCATTATTAGTAATCACTGAAGAAAGGTGGTAAGGGGTTGAAGAGGATACATTTTGAGTCTGGGAGAAAGATGTATCCAGAGAAGTAATTGAAAGATGAGAAGTAACTAGGGAAGAAGGTGTATGGGGAGTTTTAGTATGATGTTGAGTTGGGAGGTGAGTCAGAAATCCATTACTATTTAACCTAGTGTGATAGCGGTGTGATGGTCTAGAAGAATCCAAAAGAGCGGTCGACTGAGGGTTTGGTCGTTGTGGTGGTGATCGAGGAGTTGTTACCTTTTTAGAACTGGAATTGTGGTGATGAGAAGAGCGTGAGTCACCTGAAGGTGTAGAAATGATGGCTTGTTGAGATGAAAATGCCTGCTGTTGTTGAGATGTAGATAGTATGTCCTGCTTGCGATTCTGGCGACTATGACGACAAAATTAACTCACTCTTATCAGACCGATCGACATATACACCATCTTCCCGTGATCCCACCCGCCCTCTCATGATTAAATTCAATCAACATATCAAAAATCTCTTAGAAAATAAATTCATCAACCTAACCACGTACAGAAACTTGATCTCGTACAACTCCTTACCCCCGCGTTTATATGGCCTTCCCAAAATTCACAAACCCGGCAATCCACTCCGTCCCATCATTTCTAACATCAACGCACCTTTCTCGAAACTTAGTAAATTCCTTCTACCTTCACTTAAAATACTTAGCCGAACTAACCCCTATGACATTAACAATTCCCTTTACCTCCGAGAACAGTTACTATCATTGCATATTCCCCCCAACTACATTCTAACATCCTTTGACGCCGAAAGCCTATTTACCAATATCCCCATTGATAAAGTTATCCAACTAGTAGAAAAACACTGGAACATCATTGAACCCCACACCACACTCAATCTTCTTTCATATTTAGAATCACTAAAACTTTGTTGTAAAACCGGATATCTCACTTTTCAGAACAAATTTTACAATCAGATCTCGGGACTTGCAATGGGTAACTGTCTCGCTCCTGACCTCTCTAATATCGTACTAAATGACTTACTCGACTCTATAACCGCAACCTATAAAAATGAAATTATATTTATTAAAAAGTACGTGGACGACCTCTTCCTTATAATAAACCCAGACAAAATCCCCGATATCCTAAAATCGTTTAATTCATATGATCCACGCCTCCGTTTTACCGTAGAAAGAGAAAACAACTTGACAATTCCCTTTTTAGACTTACTTATCACTAGAAATACTGACGGTTCTATTTCAACTGACTGGTACACCAAATCCACCTATTCCGGTAGACTGCTCAACTTCTCCCAACACCCATATCATCAGAAATTAAATGTTGCCAAGAATCTCGTCCACCGTTGCCTATCCTTGTCTGATCCTATGTACCATCCTAATAATATTGAACGTATTAAAAAAATACTAACCTTAAACAGCTTCCCAAAAAAAGTCATTAAAAACCTTATAGATTCTTATAACACAAAAACCACCGTTACTTCCCCTACAATTCCCGACCATGATTCACCCATGATATTTTTATATAGATCCCTATCTTACATTCCGCACCTTTCTGAAAATATAAAAAAAATCCTTAAATTTTCCTTACCTTCCTTAAAACTAGGACTAAAGACCCAGAACAAGCTTTCTCACCTTTTTACCAATACAAAAGACCCGATCACTCCTATATATCGTTCCAATATTGTTTATAAAATTTCATGTTCAGATTGTGATGTATCCTATGTAGGAGAAACCAAAAATTACCTAAAAACCAGAATATCGCAACATAAACTCTCCGTATCCTCTCGAAACCCTCTAGCCTCAAAACTTTCTGAACACTCCATACATTTCAATCATTCCTTTAACTTTGACGACTGCTCCATTTTAGATTATGTTCCAAACCATAAGAAAAGACTAATCGCTGAATCCGTCCACATCCACCTCCAATCCAATCCTGTTAACCACAAAACCGATAAACAATGCATTTCCTCCACATATTAAACTCTATTAAGTAGCATATTTTCTCTGTCTATCCCACCATATATATTGTTTTTTTTTTTCATTATTATTGTTTGTTGGTTTTTATTAATATTTTTAAATCTATTTTAGGTATCCATATAATTCTATATATGTATTTATTTTGTTTTTGTTTATGTATTTAAAAATTTTCTAAATGTCTCCACTATTCAATTTATTCCAACTTGTATTTATGTTTATTTAATTTTTTTATCAACCTGTAAGATTTGTCAATTAATGCATTTTACAATGTTCCATTATTATTTTTTCCACCCTGTTATCTTTGGATACCTTAATCAGAATTAGGGATGATTAAGTTGGGAGGTACAGTCAGTTTTTCTCCATATACATCTTCCATCACTGTTCTTACTATTATATAGGTGATATTTCAAGAATTAAATCATAATTTTTTATCCTGTATCATTATTATAATCATAAGTTAAATTTCATTGATTCTTTGTATGGTAGTATTAAGAATTTTAGTCATTGTTGTCAGGCCCTGTCCATAAATCAGTACGTATTTTCCATTCCACCTTTTCCTACGTATTTTCCATCCTACCTACCCCCCATCTACCAAACAGTACCTAGTTTCCATTCTCCCACCATGCGGTACGTATCTCCACTCTACTTCATATTTTTATATTTCATATTTCATGTAAATTATTGATACCTGTGTAAATTTTGTTTAGTGAACATTTTTATTTTTTCTGTATAACACTTTCATTATTGTAATATGGTCATTGTATTTTAATTAAGTTTTTTTTTTTACATATACAGTTCTTCTGTTATTTTTTCAATACCGACGTTCTCTAGCTAAATAGGTTATATAATATTGTATGTAATGTCATTGAAATTATATTCTTTTGTATCTTTTTAGCCCTGATGATGACCCACAAAGGGGGTCGAAACGTTGGCAAACAATAAAATAGTTGAAACTATTTAGTTGTTTCATTTAATGACCGCCACCCGGACTAATTCCTTCCAGTATATTATTTTATAATTAAAAGTGGGAACCAGTTGTAAGGTGAAGCGTCCATTATATTTCGTTTAATCCAAAGTAACATTAATTAATCAGTCCTGCCAACTTAATGAGGAAAGTTAATTTGGAATGCGGTCTGGAGTTGTATTAAAAGCTGTGTAACGTTGAGGCGTGAGTACAGTTGCCTGTGTCTGTCAGTGTAATAGGATTTTATTATAGTTATATCTGAGTATATAAACCTCTTAAGCTTATTTAATGTAACTGTTAGTCCTTTCAATTTATCTTATTTAAAAAAAAAAATATTACATGATATTTTTTATCAGTGATAATTAAATTTATTTATTTCAGCATCTTTAATATTTTGATTATTAACATCTGTTGTTTTTTCATCTGTAGCGCTCTTATAAAAATCTGTAATGGTTTTCTGTTTATCACTTTTCTCACTCACCCTACCAATATCTTTAATTATTCTAACTGTTTGTTGTATTTTGTTACCAATACTATTGTCAGAGTTATTATCAAGAGATTTATATTTAAACTCAGAATACCAGATATTATTTATTAATTTTCTTGGGTAGAAATTTTCTAAAAGTATTTTATAAGTGGTAGTTTTTATTTATTTTATGTATTCCGTATCTGTAAGAGCTATTGATTATCTAATGAAGTTTTTAATAACATTTATTTTCTGTATATGAAAAAAATAATAAACAGAAAACCATTACAGATTTTTATAAGAGCGCTACAGATGAAAAAACAACAGATGTTAATAATCAAAATATTAAAGATGCTGAAATAAATAAGAGCATAAACATCAAACAATTTTTCAAAATGCAATATATACCACATCTTACTAGTGAAATAAATAAAACATTATTAGCATATGATTTACCCAACATCAAATTAGGCCTTTATAACCATAATAAATTACAAAATTCCTCACCAGTACAAAAGACCCTATAAGTAATGAAGAAAAATTAAATGTTGTATACAAAATAAATTGTCTGGACTGAGAAAAATGTTACATAGGGGAAACGTCCAAAAAAGTTAGTACTAGAACTAAACAGCATAAAAGTAATTGTAACAACAGTAAAAATATAAATACAACTGCTTTATCACAACATAGCAAACAGTTAAAACATAAGTTTGATCTCAATAGACCACAAATTTTGGAAATAGTCAAAAATAAACAAAATAGAAAAACCATAGAGGCTATATATATCAATAAAAATATAGATAAAACCGTGAATTTTAAAACTGACTCAAGACATTTAAGTTACCACTATTCTGATTTAATTAAAAATTAAAAATATAATATAAATAATAAATGTTTTAAAGAATTTCACAATATGAAATAACAATAACCATATAGAAGTTAAAAATTGGTCTAATCCTTAATCCAGTTGAGGACAAAGATCTGAGCAATACTCTTGCTCAGATTTGATGTATTTAAATATTGACTTCATTTTACTATTTTACCTAGCTCAATGTGTGATTAGTGAAAATGTTGGGAGTACTGAATATATAACAAGGTGACTTTATAATGTTTATTTATTTATTTATTTATTTAACTATGTAATATGTAACATTGTTAAATTTTTGCTTTTAATGCCTCCTTCTGATTTTAAAATTTTTTATTTAATAGTTTTAAATTTTGTTATCAATTGACACCTAATTTATACATTTTTTTAAACCATTCACTTCATTATAGTAATTTGTAATGTAATGGTAATTCCTTAATATACTTTGTAGACTTCTGAAGATGGGAGAATATCCCGAAACGTCATACTGATGAAATAAAAAATTGAGTATTAATGGAAGAATTATTCAGCCCAAAATCCTTAATAATTAAATGAGCTCTTCCTTGGTTTAGAATATATTGATATAATAAACAATTGTTTAATTTCACAACTCTTTGAAATTAGCGCTTACTATCATCATGTGCAAATATTAAAAAATCTGGTTTGGGCAGCACGAGACTTTAAATCGATTGGACATCGATTGTTTAAATCAATTTAAGAACCATTAGATAAAGTTAAGAGTTGGAAAAAGTTAAAAAAATTATATTCAGTATCGTTTGGAACATATTTTTTTAATTAGATAATATAAGAGTATGAAACTGTTAGGCACAAAAATCAATTATAATGTTTAGAAAAAAATTTAAACAAATATTTTTGGTCTTTTCTCCTTTAATTGGTTATCAAATCCGTTCAAAATAAAAAGTTATGTAGTAAGTCTAGCTTGAAAACGATGAGATGTACTAAAATTTCTGATTTCAGAAGCGCTCACGTCTGAGATGATGCAGCAACTTTTTCAACAAAATCCGACAAACAGAAAGCCACTTCATACCATGCATTTTGTTAATATTCACAATTTTCTCAAAAAACGGAACTAACGATTTTTATTAAATTTCCTGCATTGGTGTTATGTTTAATGGGCTTAAATATCTTTTAAGGAACATTCTTATTGAAATATTCTTGCATGACTTAATATTTTAATTTTTCTTCCTTTAAAGTATTAAGTTTCTAAATTCCATGAAAATTAACCATTTCATCATGCATTTATAAAAGATGGCCACATGTGGTGGCTAACATAACAATCCTCTATGCCGGCGATAGCTGTTTCAAACCTACCATGTGGCTCTAGGATTTTTTAATGGTAGAAAAAAAATTCTAGTAATCCCGTCCTTCGGAGAGGACGTAAAAAGGTAGTCCCGGGCTAATGAGAAGTCGGATACTCGTTAAAGATCCATATTCTAATTAAATCTAGATAAGCTAAATTTTTGGCTCCACTTTACTATCGTCTGATTAGTCATAGCAGTATCAGATGAAGTTAAATAAATAAACGAAACAAACATACGAAGCTGTAGAACAGTATGGACGAAAATGTCATAGAACTAAGGGATTGCTTCAAATAATAATTTTTATTCTTCGATTATTTAATGTAAAATAAATATGAACCTAAAAACTCAATGTATTTTTAAAAGCTTTTTTCAACTTTAACTTTATTTAAAAGTTCTTAAATTGATTTTAACAACGGGCGTAGTGAAAGTTGGGTGTTGCGTATACCAATTTGGTTAAATATTATCTTATTGATATCGCGAAAACTGGATTTTTAATTTAGGCCATAAATGGGAAAACATAAACAAAAACAACAGAGGTGTGTTTAATTTTTTTCAATAACTTTTATCTCGCTAAAATTCTCGATGTAAATATTAATTATGTAATATGTAAAGAAATGCAGTTTATATACTTATTATTTTGTTAGGTTTTGTTTTTATTCGATATATGAAAAATTGTCAGAGTTAGCGAGAGTTTTCTAAAACATGTATTCAGCTGCGGTTTAAATTCATAAAAGTATAGGAAACAAATTCTAAAAAAATCATAAAAATTAAAATGTGGAGTTGTGAAATTACTGTTGGATGAATTCAAATGGATCGAACCCGTATGAAACTGGTTTTTTGTCACTTAATGCATAATTTATATCGAATATAAATGTCCACAATAAATGTATGTTATTATTGTTGTTGTTTTAATTATAAGGTGCAAAATACTGCTAATTGTTATTATTGGCCTCACATCTTAACTTGAAACGATTACCTAATACATGTAGTGGCATGCAAATATAATAAATATGAAAATAAATGATAATAATAGGAGAATAAATAACAAAACAAAAATTAGGATGAACAGTATAAAAACATAATTTGTGTTAAGATGGATGACTTTGAACATCTGGAACAAACAAATGTTCTTTAACAATCGGATGGTACTGAATAATGACCTTCTCTGTTATTAATGTTTAATGTTGTGTAATTCTGTTGTTTTGTTATTAAAATAAAAAACTAATATGTTTCATGTATGAATTCTTTAATGATCTATGAAGTCTTATATTTCTTACATTAATAATCAAAATCAAATAAATTCTATTTAAACTTCTTCTTTTTCCATTATACACTATCTAAATAATCTAGTTCCTTTGTTACCCACCATTTATTGGAGCGCTATCTTTTTGAATTCGTCATTTTTGTTTTTTTACTTATTTCATAAATATAAAGTCTATTTAATATTTTAAATTCAGGATTTAATATTTCCAACCTCATTTTGAATACTTTTTGTGTTTACCCAGTCTAATATCATGATAAGTATTTTAATTTTTAAAATTCATGTCCTTTACTTTGATACCACTGATGCCATCTAATTTAGTTTGACATTTTCTCACCTAGAGCGCCCTAATCCTTAATTCTGCGCTAAGATGGAGAAATTTTTCAAGAATTAAAGGGTATAGGATTGTAAATCTGCCCCGCGGATTTTTTTATACAAACTTGGGTGGTAAATTAAGTGTCGAATAAAAGTAATTCACCTAAATGTTTAGCTATTTAATGGAAACGGTTTTTGCGATTTTAAAAAAAAAACTATTTTTTCGATTTTATTTTATTTTTCTTATAAGAAATTAGCTAATGATGATTTTTCCCCTTGATTCATAGGAGTTAAAGAAATCAAAAAGTGATATGATCATGATTCTTAAACGAAAAGCCAATTTTTAGTGAAAGAAAGAAAACCAAAATATATATTTGTTTAACCTTTTTGAAAATTTTCAGTCACCGATTTTGTTTTTAAGTGGTGGAACAATATGAAAAAAACCTTTTTTTTCTGAAATCTTGCATTTGACTTATATTTCTTATAATTATTGAAAATGTGTAAACAAGTACTTCTCACCAAAAATTCAGAATTTCATTACTTATAAAAAATTTTCAATCATTTTACTATCAGTGAATGATTGGATAAAGGCTATGTTTTTCAAACCGCGCTTCAGGCTAGTGCTTTATAACACTGTCATTTAGGCCACTATCAATCATTTCTTCTAAGGTCTCGCTTGTTCAGGTATTCTTTATGGCTTTCTCTAGGGAGCATGCATTTTAGGTTAAAAAATATTTTTTATATATTTTTGGACAATCTAAAAACTATAAGTTTCTTAAAATGCTAGATTTCAGAGAAAAAAATCAGTTTTTAATTGTTTTAATATTTTCCACCACTTTCGAAAATTTGAAAAAATTCTTCGGTACAGAGGAGCATAAAAGTTATTTTCTGGCTAAATTCAGTGAGTGACATCTTTCAAAAAGGTTAAACAAATATATATTTTGATTTCCATTTATTGAAAGGTGTAAGTAAAATTAGAAAAAAAAAAATCCCGAAAACCGTTTGATTTAAAAAGCTTAATTAATTTTATTCGACACCAATGCGATCCTTTTTTTTTAGTTTTTTTTTATTTATTTATTTAAATAATTTACAACTGTATTGATTAAATACAACAAGTAAATTTGATAGATTTGAGATTAAGACACATGATTGTCCTGTGAAGAAACGACCCATTGGTAGAACTCCCAATGACCAATTTATGGTAAGAGATCTCTTGTCCATCTTCTTTTAAGTCACCTCGGTGGATTTTCAGGAATAGATGTTGAGGAGAGGTCACGGATAAGCGGGCTTGAGTGGGCAGGAAGTTTGGAATGGAAGGCTGTATATCTGGTTCGGGCCAAGTCTTCAACTAATGGGATATTTAGGTCTTTATGGATAATTTTATTTGTAACAAAGTATGGAGCATTAAGGATTTTTCGAAGGATCTTGGATTCCGAGGATCCGATGCGAGAGGAATTTGTTAGTTTAGTGGACCCCCATAACTCAATGCCGTAGGTCCAAATAGGCCTTATAATGGTTATATAAATGAGTTTTTTGTAGTAAATAGAAAGTTTTGAGCGTTTGTCGAGTAAGTGTTGTAGTAATCGGTATCTACGAGCAGTTTCCTGTCGTTTCAGTCTAGTATGAGGGTTCCATGTGAGGAGTTTATCAAGGTTTAGTCCTAATTACCGGATCTGTTCAACAGGAGTAAGCACGATGTTGTTAAAGGATACGGTGGGGCAGGAAGTCATAGGTTTACGTCGTAGAGTGAAGGTGTATTTTGATGTGATTTATTAGGATTTATTTTAATTCTCCAGGTTCTGACACCATTTTTCGATGGCTGATAGATGGTTCTGTAGGATTCGGGATGCAATAACAGCATCATTATTCACAGATAACACACATGTGTCATCGGCGAAGGTGGTAAGGATAGAGTTTGGTTGGATGGGAATATCAGCTGTGTATACACTGTATAAAGGATCGGACCCAGGATACTACCTTGAGGTACACCGGCTGATTGGGTGAATACGGATGAGTAGGAGAGATTATGTTGAACTTGGAAGGTTCTATCTGTAAGGTAGGAACGGATTAAAAGGAAATACGTTGGGGAGAGGGATTGGCGAAGTTTGTAAAGCAGTCCTGGATGCCAAACCTTTTCAAAAGTCTCCTCCAAGTTTGAGGCAAAAAAGGGACTAGGGAAGATTTACTATTCTTACTATTTACTATTCAGATTTACTATATCCTTTGTTTTACATTTTGGAGTGTCATTCGTCTATATACAGAAGGTAGCATAATGTCATAAGTATTTACCTTTCAGTTTATGGGCAAACTACTATACATAGAATGAATATACGAACCCCCTTTCGAACATAAACGAGTGGACACTCCAGAATGAAAAAAATTCTTAATTCTAGAAATAGTGACTGATAACATTTTCCTATTTGAGCACAGAAATTAGTCATTACTGTGAGCTCTCTCTTTCAATCAGAAGGTATTTTATAAGTGATATCTCAGAAAAATGTTTATACTTACTAATTTACTATATTTCATATTTTAATGTTTCATTAAAACTAATATTTTGTTTTTCATATATGTTTAAACAAATTTTAAACCATAATCGAATTATTTGCCTTTTATTTAAGTATTAAATATTTTCTTGTTATCTTTTGTTTCTAATTATTATATTAATTGTTAATTATTACAACTCATGTTCTCTTTTGTTTCTACTTATTATTATAATTTCTATTTCATATCGCCTTTAAAAAGTGATATATTTTTTCTCTCTTATTACTTAGTTTCATATTTTCTCTTTATACTGTATAAAATATTCAATCGTCAATTTTACGTATTGTTTTAAACAACTGGTTATTATATTTTGTTTTGCAGCCCTAAAGATATCCTAAAATTTAAGCCGAAACTTTGGCACAATAAATTAAGTTTTACTTAATTAAGATATTTTGATGACTGCACCCCGTATTGAATTCTCCTCAATTTGAATATGAAATCGCTATATAGAATGCAATAGTTTTAAAAGAGGATAAGTTAGTTTCCCTCAGGCCTAGCGACTAGACATAGCCTGTAGACCGTTACAATTAATTACCCGAGAGTCAATTAAAATTTAATTTCTGAAATTGAAGCTGTTAAGACAATCCCGTGAGAGGCTGAAGGCTTAATCAGCAGATGGTTTGGATTCGCTGAGTACGAAGACGCTCTGAATCTAGGACGTACAGTCGCATCAGCATTATCTTCGAAGTTGGTTTCTACTCAATTCTTTCTTATCTATTTCTAGGGATATTATCCTTTTAATTAAAGATTTTAGAAAACCAAGCTATTTTAAAAAGCTTAAACCAATGAATATTTCTCTCGTATATATTGCCTGACAGTAAAAAAAAATCTGGTGCACGCAACACACGACTTTCACTTACCTCGTTTGTTAAAATCTATCTAAGAAGTTGTAAGTAAAGTTATATATCAAAAGAGCTTAAAGAATAACATTCAGTTTCGTTGGAAACATGTCTTTTAGAATAAATCATATTGCAGTATAAAATTGCTATGCACAAGTCACTTAAGTTCATGCACTATTCGTCACTTCAAAAGATAAAAAACGCTGCAAATTATTACACAATGGTTAATTATTTTCAAATAACTATAATATAAAATATAACTGTTTAGACCAATTAACTAATATGAAAAGCAGGAAATAATTCAAAGAAAAATGACCTATCACCACTGTTTATTTCAAAATCCTACATCTCTACTATTACTGAACCGATTTAATTTATTGTTTTGTAGGAAATTTAACACTACCGGATATCACTAACTTTTAGTTATTTGTGAATTCTTATGGCGGACATACGGATTTTTCGTATACGTTATTTAGGCTCTTGCCCAGTATAATAAGGCTGAGATTTAAATAATTAAATCACTTCTCCAATGTAAATTTGTATTCATTTATATTAAATTATACTACCGTTAAAATGTAGGTACCTACCAAACATAAATATAAAATGGTGGAAACACCTATTTCTATTTATTTAACCTACACTTTCTTCTATTTTTTTAAACTATGTCGTGCGAAATAAGAAGAATATTATATAGAATATTAGAGAATATGTTAATTAAAGCGTATAAAAAAATCTAGTGCGCGCAACACACGACTTTATTTATATTAATTTAAGCATTTTTAAACAAATTTAGAAACAAAATAAATTGTTAAAAAATTATTTACATTAGATTTCAATAGGAACATGTGTTATATCAAATAATCTATTATATTATTATCTACGACAATCAGTTTGTTTTATCGGCTTTTCATCCATCTCAGTTAACTAACTTAACTGTATATTATACACCTATCTATATTACTGTTTTTATGTGCAAAAACACCAAAATCGCATAACAAAATATTTTTACTCTTTTAGTTGGACATCAAATTCGTTAATCTTCTATAATTAGCTGTTATATAGAAATGCTAATCAGATGATAAGGTTATTTTTATAGAATCTACAAAATTAAAGTTACTTTAGAAGAAGAAAACATTAGCATTTAAGTCATGTCAGACTATTTCAATCAGAATAAAACCTACATGACATCAAACCTTCGCTGGACTTACCACACACACACACATACCCACACACCTTTTTGCGGGACTTGGTAATTTGGAATCAGGGGACCCTAAAAGGTGTATTTCCGTTGAAAACTGGAATTCGAAAATTTTCATGTTCGCAATACTTTCCCTTACTATATATTTCATGTACAGGTAAGTGAAAGTAAAAAGCACTTAAATGTTCAATTATATTCTTGGACTTGTTATTAAAAGTTGTAAAACTAAACTATCTAGAGACAAGCTTTCATTTTTCTGGCTAAATATCGTTATTTCCACTAAAACTACGGCATCAATCACTGTAGAATGTTTTAAATCACTGACTGAGTAAAAAGGGATGAATGGGACTATTGTGGTTTATTTTGAAGGATCTTTCAGAGAGGTGTTATTGGATGATGAAGTAATTCGTAGGTGAAAGGAATTTGCGGAGTTAGTGAAGCAGTCCTTGTTGCCAAACTCGGTCAAAGGCCTGTTCTACGTCGAGGAAGGCTCCCGTGCAGTACAACACGCGCTCCGGTGCTGATAAGACAACATCCACCACACGATGATATTGTTGGATGGTGGAGTACAAACTGGTGGTCCGGGATTATTTGAAAAGTCTCTAGGATAGGATAGAGTCGTTTATGGATTAGTCATTCCAGGATTTTACCCATAATAGGTAAAAGAGGTGTAGGACGGTTAGAGAAAGGGATCTCCAGCGGCTTTTTAGGTTTAGGGATCATTTTAACAATGGATAACTTCCAAGGTTCAGGAAAATATGTGGTCCGGAGTATGGCATTGTAAATATAGGTATGGAATAGGATGGGTTTTCTTGAAAGTTGTTTTAGGATATTGGGAGTGATTAGATCTTGACCCAGGAGTTTAACTGGGCGGTAATCGATGGATTATGTTTGAGATTTCTGAACGATGAAATGCTTTAGGTGGAAGAGACAACTTGAGTGGATCATTAAATATGAAATTTGAGTTTCGTACAACTTTTTGTTTTTGAGATAGACTTTCAACAATCACAGACAGACTTTTTGTTTTGTAGCGGGAATCGGCTATTTCAAATTAGAAGAAATTGTTGAAGGCTGTTTCAACAGAAAACTCAAATTCAAAAAAATTCAACTACACATTGTATATATATATGTGTAAGATGAAAAAAAACAACATACTTTTGATTAATGTTTTTACATTTTATTTTTAGATTAAACATCATAAATAACATTCTCCATTACTTGCTGCAGCAATGCACTTTGAAAAGCTGTCCTTGACACCTAAAGTATGGGAACTGTACTACTAAGATATATGACTAAAATGATTTATTACTGCTATCTGCCATTATGTTAAATTGGTGCTGTGTAATTATTCTATTGCTAGTTGAATTCTGTAGTCATCCACCCGCATCTTATAGGATGGTCAGCAGTATTAGTGTGTAAGGTGTTGATTAATTGTATCTTTTTTTTTACCTTAATAACGCATACTAAGAATATAATTATAGATAACTTTTTTATTTATATTATTACACCGACAACATTTTAAGTGATATAATTGCTTATTTTTACTGATAGGTGCCTGATACTGCACAATCATAACCTTAAAATCGACCATATTCTAACATTTCGAAAATAGTGGGCTTAAAGAACAGATGTATCTTAGAAGATAATAAATATTTGATATATTTATGATTATTTGTGTATTTACCTTCTTACATAAGTTTTATATCTTAGGTTATTTTTGTTCAATTAACGTAATTTTGTTTAACTAAGGATTGTTTGTTTGTTTATTTATTTAACGTCCCTTTAAGCTGCTGTGGCTAACCGAACGATGCTACAGCGAGAGTCCCAAATTTGGCCTATTCAGGTTTAATTAGCATAGGGAATTTTAACGAGTACCTGACATCGCAGAGGCTAGGGACCACCTTTCAATGTCCCCTCTGAAGGACGGCATAACTAACCACCCAGCTACAGATGACCCCCTTTAACTGTGCCTATCGGAAGATATTTAAGTCCAAAATTTTGCCTATCACGGTTTTTTTTTTAGGATTGTGATATTTAACATGTACCTGGCTCAGCACAGGCTGTAGACTACCATTTTACGTTCCCTCTGATTGACATCATAACTATGGGGTTTTCCATCCTTTAAAGAACTCTACGTTCAATCGCCAGGTTTTTCATTAAATTTTAGATTGAAGTAAACTCGTGAAGACTGTTTTTTTTTTTTTTTTTTTTTTTCCCTTTATTTCTATTTTTTACTTTAATAACGAATACTATGAATGTAACTATATATAACTTTTCCATTTACATTATTACATTATACTGCGAAAATAAGTCAATGATCAGTGAAATGATCTCTGAAAATTATAAAAATAATAATTTATTTATTTATTCTGGGACAAGTCCCTATAGAATAATACAAAATACAATAATGTGAGATTTACTGTCTTAGAGTGAAATTCAAAAGAAAGAAAAGAAAAGAAATATACATGAATAATAAGTAAAAAAGAAAACAATAAGACAAATGACAAAAATAAAAATATAATAAACCAATATATAGCTTCGAAAACTAATGGCTGTAATAATATTAGTAAAAAAATATATATTTGATAAATAAATAATATAATAAATAAATAGTTATCATATTGCTACTCATAACCTAGACTAAAAAATAAAATATAATTCTTACTTATAAAAAAAAATTAAGAAACACTTCTATAACTTTTTTATATTTACATTTTCATGGAAACTGGATCAGTCAAGAATGTTTGGAAATTGAATGGACAGGAAGAAAATGGCTTGCTTACCGATCTGAAGTTTTTTATTTTGTTTTTTAAATGTCTCAGTGTGTTTATTCCTATGAACTTCGAATTAGTTTATAAAAAATCGAGTTTAGGACTTATAAAACGGCCAACATTTTGAATCAAAATGCCTTTATATAATGGCATATTTCGAGGATAATTAATAGGCAACCTGTAAATTCACCCAATAGTTATAAAGGCTTTTTGTAAGGATTTTGGTTTGTTTGTTTTATTAATTTAACGTAACTTTATGCTATTGTGGCTAATCTAATGATGCTACTGTGGAAGTCTTAAATTGTGCCTATTGCATAGGCTCGGCACCACCTTTTGACGTCCCCTCTGAAGGACGGTCTATCTAAGGATTTTTTTACTCCCTTTAAAACTCCCAGGGCCATACGCCGGGCTTTAAACCGTGATCTTGGATATAACAAACCGTTATGCAGGCCACTACACAACGGGGACTCCTTGAACTATGGAATTTGCTTCAAAATGTATAATATCATATTTTGAGTGTGAGAGGTTAAAACCTGTTTATCATGGTAGTTTAAAAAAGTTTCTTTGTATTTTCATTTAACATTACTTTATGCTCCTGTGGCTAATCGGACGATGATACTGCTAGAGTCTTACTTTTTGCCTATCCTGTTTACGTCTGGATAGGCATCTTTAACGAGTACCTGACATTGCACAGTCTAGGAATCTCTTTTTAACGTTCCCTCCGAAGGACGGCCTATCGAAGGATATTTTTACTCCCTTTGAAACTCCCAGGGCTATCCGCCGGGTTTTAACCCACAACCTCGAGCAAAGAAGGTTGTTATGCTAACCATTACACCAAAGGGGACCTCCGTTTAAAAAAGTGAATTTTAAACATATAATAAAAAATAAAATAAGCAGGGTCTAAGGGGAAAACAACACACTTATGTATACATCTAATAAGTATTTCTACTTACATATAATATATGTTTTTTTAAACATATTTTATTGGTTTTTACATATGTATATACAAATACAATTAGTAAAATGGATGAATTACAATAATAGGCATGAATGTATATGTGAAGAAGCTATCGAGTGGTTGCACTTCAAAGTTTATTTTATTAGCAGGTCTCGAGGCCACCGTCTTTTCAGGCTCGTCGGAGGATTATCGGGAATAGATGTAGATGAGAAGATACGGACAGTCGGGTTTGAGTGGGCTGATAGTTTAGAATTAAAGGAGAAGTATCTATCTCGGTCTAAGTCTGCAACCAGTGGAATATTTAGGTCCTATCGACGAGTTTATTTGTTACAAAGTAAGGAGCATTGATGATTTTTTGTAGAATTTTGGATTGCAATGATTGGATGCGGCAGGAGTTTGATAGCTTAGTGTTGACCCCCTATAGCTCAATGCCATATGTCCAAACAGGTCGGATAATGGTTATGTAAATGAGTTTTTATATATATCGACAGTATTTTTTAATGAAAAGATTTTTTTTTAAGTGGTTAAATTAATAAATAGAATTACCTCCTGTTCAAAGATGTATGGTGAGTTAAGGTTTCGTGATTAGTTCAGCACGAACCTCCTGGTTTAAGTCGGCTAATTAGATAGATCGAAGCATTATACTACCATGAATAGTGAATAGAATAAACAAATAAAAAAATATACCGTAAATGCAGAAAAGTGGCAAATAAAAATAGTTATGAAGAGAGGATGGTCAAGTAGCCGAAAACACATAAAGCAGGAATAGAAAAAGAAGTGATTCACAGTAATAAATGTTTATTACAACATAGTTCGTAACTTAATTTTCTTTTTCCCTTACTCCGTTGAAAAGCGCTTTTTTTTCTTTACTCCTTTTGAAAGTTTTCCCTGTCTTGAATGTAAGTTTCTTCCGCTTTTGAAATATCATTTAGTTGTCGAAGACTGATTTATGTTTTTTCCTCTATAAAAGTATATATTTCTAAACATTAACTTCATTTTTATTTTTTTTTTTACTATTGAATGTAAAAATTTCTTCAGTTTATTTTACTATTCAATAAAATAAAGTTTTCAATGCATATAATACAATTATGACTTATGTTCCAACTTTAAATACATTTTTATTTTATTTTTTTTTTTAATCATTTATTGAAATTTACAACTGTATTAGTTAATATATCAAGTAAATTAGCTAACAGAAATAGATCAAAAAGACAGAAGAGTAAATACCCATTGGCACTACTAACTGTTTAATCTAAACTAGAAGGTCTCGAGACCATCTCCTTTTCAGACGCCTCGGAGGATTGTCAGGAATGGAAGAATTAAATGGAATGATTGAAACTAGTGGGTTAGAATGGGAGTGGAGTTTTTCATGGAAGGATTGATACCTGGTCCGGGCCAAATCAGCAACATATGGGAAATTAAGGTCTTTCTTTATGTGTGAGTTTATTCGTGACAAAGTAAGGAGCGTTGAGGATTTTCCGAAGGATTTTGGACTGTAAGGATTGAATACGGGAAGAATTTGATGGTTTAGTAGAGCCCCAGAGCTCAACTCCGTGAGTCCATATATGCAATATGATGGTGATATAGATGAGCCTTTTGTAGATAAGTGGAAGTTTAGATCGTCTGTCAAGTAAGTGTTGAAGTAAGCGAAAACGGCGAGCAGTTTCTAGTCGTTTCAGTCAAATATTGCATCAGTTCATTAAGCCCAATATTTTCGAAATGTTAAAATATGGCCAATTTTAAGGTTATGATTGTGCAGTATCAGGTACTTATCAGTAAAAACAATCAATTATATCACTTAAAATGTTAACTTTGTCAGTGTAATATTATAAATTAAAAAGTTATCTATAAATATATTCTTAAAGCGTCTGTCAAGTAAGTGTTGGAGTAAGCGAAAGCGACGGGCAGTTTCTTGTCGTTTCAGTCTTGTGTGCTAATAACTTTTAAAAACCTATTTATAGTTTCCGTAGAAATTTCATTTTATCATTATGAAAACATTTGTTTCCCAGTATATTATATAAAAACTAATTATTAAAAAAAATCACTCAAGTCTTAGTTAATTAGCATCATTTTTTCTTTTAAGCCCTCTTAGGCTAAAAGTAAGACGTTTTAGGGTCCCCTGAGTCCAAAAGACCAATAAGGTCTGTTGGTGTGTATGTTTTTATACCATTAGCATTGGTAAAAACGGGTAAATGTATAAGTTTAACGAATTTGATAACCGACAAAAAGAGTAAAGAGCAAACATATTTTTTTAAGGTAATTTATTTTAGCGGACACATAGTAGAGAGGTATAGAAGTATTATATGCCGTTGCAAAACTAAAGGTTTTATTATAAATGTTATCTTATGTACAGAATTGTGAAAGTCTCAATGAAAAGTGATGGATAAGAATTTTATATTGTTTAAGTATTGAATATAAAACAAATGTATTCAACAGAACTGAATATAATTGATTAAATTTATTCAACCCTTCCCATTATTTAATAGGGATCTCCTGTAGCAGGGTGGCTAGCGTAACAGCCTTCTGTACCAAAGATCACTGATTCAAAAAACCACCTGGTGCCCCAAGTATTTGTTAATGGGAGTAAAAAAATCCTTAGTTGTGCCGACCTTCAGAGGGGACGTAAAAATATGGTTCCGAGCCTTTGTGAGGCCCACGTACTCGTTTGTTTATTCGTTTAACGCCACTTTTATGCTACTATGGCTAATCGAACGATGCTGCGGTGGGAGTCCTCAATTTTGCCTATCTTTTATTAGGATAGGGATCTTTAACGAGTACCTGACATCGCACAAGCTCGGGACCACCTTTTAACGTCCCCTCCGAAGGACGGCATAACTAAGGATTTTTTACTCCCATTAAAAAATCCTAGGGCTACCTGCGGGTTTGAACCCAGGACCTTGTGCATAGAAGGTTGTTATCCACGTACTCGTTAAGATCCCTATCCTAATTGAACCCGGAGAGACAAAATTTAGGACTCTTATTATAGCATCGTCCGATTAGCCCCAGTAGCATAAAGTAAATAAACAATCAAACTTTATTTAATCATTCATAAATTAATTTTAACGATTGAAGTGAAAGTCGTGTGTTGCCAGCACCGGATTTTAGGACAATATTTGATAGATGCATCTCCAGTATATTCTGCGATCAATAATCACACCAGCATTCTTTAATTTCTTTTTATTGTATCCGTTCCTTTATTTACGAACAAAAAAGGTATTCTGTATATTGGAGTAGAAAAACATTTTCTTTACCGGTAAGAATTTCCAGCCTTGAGCCAGGGAGTAAGTTACTGAGAGAACTCAATTTAGCAAATTGCGAAAGATACGGGCAAAATATTTACCTTCCGTCTTAGCACCTGGCTTAGTAAATGCCTTGCCTCTGTTAAACGCTTTCTTCCAGCATCAAAAGGATATTAACATTTTATTTACCTTCATTTGGAAATTGTCTCTAATGAGAATAAATTTAAATTTAAAACGAGTTCCTTTTCTCATCTAAAAACCTTAAAAAAAGAAAATATAAGTCCGCTTTGGGGGCGAGAAAATTTAGACATTTAAATTATTTAATATACTTAATAACACTATAATCAGATTTAATAATTAAATAACAATTATAAATGAAATATGCGCACACAAAATATTCACTTATCTATCTTCTTGAAATCAAGCTACTTTCTCTTCTCGAGGCCTATCCAGACTTAGTTACAGGAACTTTAAAGGAAATTATAATTTACGATACGATTATAATGAAAAATAATAATAATAAAAAAGAAAATATGAACAAAAATAATAATTAATATAAAAAATAATAATAAAATAAAAAACAAAAAGAAATACAAATATTATAATTATTATTAATCGAAGTCTATCATTGTAAATTACGCATTGTGAAGAAATTATACGGGGAGCCCGTGGCTGAGTGGCTAGCGCGCTAGTCTCTCATGCTACAGGTTCTACAGGTCTGAGAATCCCAGTCCCGGCGGACTTTTATAAGGATAAAAAAAATGTGGATTTACTCACAACCTCTCCCCCCGGGTATGTGAGACCCTTCAGCCAAAGGGTGGCCACTCGCAAAATTAGTCGTAGGGAGTGATGACCCTACACTAAAAATTGCATCATGAAACGTGAGTGTAAACTCGCAGGAGTTTACACCGCGAGGCCCAGGGTTTACACGGCCTGTCGCGCCACTGGAAAAAAAAAAGAAGAAATTATACAAGTTCATTATTCTAATTTAAAGAAATAATATATTGAATAAAGGGGCATAATAATCTAGATATTTATGGCCCTAAAATAACTCTCCTTCCAACCTCAAGTTTTAAATAAACTCTAAAAAACACCATTTAACAGCTTTATCAGATCAAACCTATCCGTGTTTGGCGTATAACATGACGATCTTCTTATTCGAAATAGAGCGCGAGAAAATAAAACCCAGATTTAATAATAAATTATTTATTTTATTTTATTTATTTATTTAAGTATTAATAAATTTTGAACTGTGGGGGACAGCTAAACGTTCTAACATCAAACGCATTCAACCCTTCCAATCCAAAGTCCTTCGAACAATATTAAATGCTCTTTATTACGTTACCAACTGTACCCTACACCACGACCTTAATATTCCATTCATTTTAGACCTGGTGCCATCCAACTTTTCCAAATTTCATCAGAACCTTAGTCATCATCCTAACGCTCTAGCACAATCCCTGTCCGGCTCCACCCATCCCTACAATCCTCCTCGGAGATTGAAACAGCACGGGTCGTTTTTAAAAAATTTATATTGGAATTCTGACACTGGTCAGATCCTCCACTCATGTATTGTATATTTGTGGCATTGCGCCCTAGCTCGGCCTCCACTGACTCACACCAGTGACGCGGCTGAGAGGAGCTAGGATCTCTTGGGTTCCAAGTGGATGGAAAAGCCTAGTCTGCGGTTCCTTTAGCAAATTGTAAATATTTTATATATTTATGATTTTGTGTATGATGTTAATTTATTTCTCACTTTGTATTTATCTCAGTCATAGGTTTTTTCTTTGTTTATAGATTTTGTATTTTATGTAATTTGACTTTATCATTATTTTTTGTACATATTGTGTGAATGTGGTCTCATATAACTATTACTACAATTCACTTGAAAGCAAACTGTAATATCTCTCAATATATATTTTTAAAAAAAGTAATAAATTAATGGGCAGAACAGCAAAATATGAAATGAAATGAAATGAAAAAACTTCTTTATTATCCTGGGACTAAAGTCCCTTAAGAATAAAATAAAATACATAATTGATGACCGGAACAGTGTGGTCATGATTTAGAATAACAAAATACTAAACTAAAAAATAATTAAGGTAGTAATATATGTACATATTTACAAGTCAGACTTTCGGAATAAGAAAAACAAAAAAAAACAAAACAGTAATAGCTGGTTCATCAATGATAATTTGAGTAATACAAACACATAAAAAAAAAAAAATAATAATAATAATAATTGGTATTTATAGCATCTGCAGTTTGAAGTTATTGTCTGTTTGACTGGGTAAGGAGAAGGTGGTTGAAAAGTAGCGATTTGAAGGAGGAAGCAGTACTTGCATGACGGATCTCAGGAGGAATAGAATTCCAAAGAGTGGTTGCTTTGGCTAGAAAGGACTTGTCAAAGGCAGCAGTACGGTGAGGAGGAGGGTAGAGGTCAGAAAGACGGGATCTAGTAGAACGGGACTGAATTGATGATTTAAATTGAAGGGATTGGAAGATGTAGCTGGGACGATGAGTTCTGATAACCTGGTAGAGGAAGGAGGCTAGGAAATACTGGCATCTGTAACGAGGATGAAGCCACCTTAACTCGGTGTAATACTGGGTTATATGCGTGTCTCTGGTGATTCCGAATACAAACCGTATTGCACAGTTCATAATACGCTTAAGTTTTGCTTCGAGCTCACCTGAAAGTCCGCTGTACACCTCGCATCCGTAGTCAAAGTGAGGAAAGACAAGGGAAGAAACAAGGAGTTTACGAATATTGAATGGTAGGAGGTGATGGAGGCGACGGAATTGCTTTAGGGTTGTTATGGTTCGGCGGGATATTTGGGAGATGTGCGGTTTCCAAGAGAGAGTTTGATCAAGAGTAATACCTAAGTTCTTGACAGATGAATGGAAAGAGATAGGAGTATTGTTTAGGAAAAGGTTGGGGGAACTGGGAAAGGATTTAAGGAGAGCAGGTGATGCTATCAGGATGGCTTTTGTTTTTTCAGCGCTTAGCAGGAGTTTGTTGCTGTTTGACCAAGCACTTATATTATTTATGTCCTCCTGAAGTTTAGAGATAGCATCAGGAAATTCATTTAGGGTAAAGGAAATATAAATCTGAATATCGTCGGCATAGAGGTGGTATTGGGAGTGCTTGATGGAGAGCGGAAGATCATTTATGAATATGGAGAAAAGGGTAGGAGATAACGAGGAACCTTGGGGTACACCTTTTGTTAGTGGCAGTGAGTCGGAGCGGGGTTTATTGGGAACTACAACATACTGGGAACGGCCGGTAAGGAATGATTGAAACCATTGAAGAGCGCCTGTGGATACTGGGAGTCTATGGAGTTTGGTTAAGAGGATATTATGGTCCACAGAATCGAAGGCTTTGGAAAAATCAAGCAAAACAAGGATAGTTATTTTGTGCTGATCTATGGCCTTGTGGAGATGTTGGGAAATGTGGGAGAGAGCAGAGTGAGTTGAATAGCCAGGCCGAAAACCAGACTGGAGGGGGTTCAAAAGGTTATTTTGCTCGAGGTAGAGGGATAACTGAGATTGGACCAGACGCTCTAAAGGTTTAGAAAGGTTTGAAAGGAGAGAAATTGGGCGAAAGTCATTAGGAGATACCGGATTTGAGTTTTTCATCAGTGGACGGACCAGAGCGGTTTTCCAGGAAGTTGGGAAGGTTGCACTGTCTAGAGAAAAGTTATAGATATGATATAATATTGGAAGGATGGAAGGAAGCGAGGCTTTGATAAGTTTTACTGGGATATTGTCAGGTCCGTAGTCATTGGTTTGGGATTTACGAATAGAATTAAAGAGGTCCTCAGGGGTGATATGGGAAAAAAAGAATGAATCCGGATTGAAATGGTGCATAGGAGCAGGCATCGGCGTCTGACATGATAAATGAGAGGAGCAGGAAGCAAAGTGGGTGTTAAGATCATCAGCGGAAATAGGAATAGGTTGGTTATGGGTGTGTTTTCCTAAGGATAGTTTACGCAGGATTGTCCATTTGGTTTTGGAGTCGGAAGCACAAGATAAGGATTGCTGAAAATATTGGGATTTAGCTTGGCGTATCATGGATTGGGTACTGTTTCTGAGATGTTTGAAGGTGGAGTAATCACTAGGAAGACGGGAGCGCCTGAATCGTCGCCTTGCAGCATCCCTGTGCCTCATACATTCCCTAATTTCTGGCGTTAACCAAGGAGCAGGAGGGTGTCGGATTTTCTTTGTGATAAGGGGAGCATGGTTGTCTAGGATATTATGGAGATGACAGGTAAGGGTTTCAACCATAGAATCTACGGTCCTAAGCGAGTATATGGTGTTCCATGGGATAGCTTCAAGATCTGGCGCCAAGATTTCAGAGGAAAGGGTGTTAAGGTTACGAAAAGAAATGGTTCTTGGGGAAAATAGAGTGATCGGAAGATTATAGGATATCTGGATAAGGTCGTGAGCAGACAAGAACGGAACAGGATGTTGAGACGAGGCGAGGAGTTTATCAGCAGAATCCAGAACATACAGATCGAGCCAGGATTCTGAGGACTGGGTGTGGTGTGTGGGATTATATGGTACAATATAAAGATCGAGAGAGAAGAAGAGGTTGGTTAAGTAGGCATGGTCTGAGGAAGGCAACAATAGGTTGGTGTTAAAATCCCCAGTGAGGATGATATTGTTATAGGATGGGATTAGATTGTAAAGAGTGGATTCGAATTCTGTCTCAAAGGGTACTCTGGGAGGGCGGTATATGACTCCAAATAGTAGGGAATGTGAAGCTGTGGATATTTCGGCGAAAAGGTATTCGAGGTGAGGGCAATCGGAATGGGGTGATTGAATGAGTTGTTTGGATTTGAGGCTGTCATGAACAAAGAGACCCACGCCGCCACCCGTTCGGTCATCTCTGTCATGACGGAGCAATGTATAATTCGGAAGGGAAACTTGCGATGTCGGAATGTTGTGCATGATTTGCATGTATACAAATCTTAATTATATATTTTGATTAAAAGAGCTTTAAAATATTGGTGGCACTTATATTGGTGGGATTTAGATGAAATAATATAGTTAAATGTGCTAATAGATTTAGTCGTTAGGTATTGCTAGCGTAGTTTACAAAGAGGGCTAGTATAGAAAATGTGGTTAAATTCGAAGTTATAGACGCTAGTTATATATAGATAGCAAGTCAGAGGAAATAGTGTACCATAAATTTCAGTTTCCAACTAAAATACACGTTTTAGGTTCTCAGGTGTCCAAATGACTCGCAAAAAGACGTGTGTGTGTGCGCGCGCGCGTGTAGCTAAATGTGGCTCTATGTGAAGTCTAAGTGGAAAAGCCGTAATAATTCCATATTTATATGCTTGAGTTGTTACAAAACGTTTTCACGAAATTCGTCGAACCAGAAGATTTTCTCGATAGTGATCCGAATCCTTTAATTTTTTTTTTTTTTTATATATTTATTTATTGGAATTTACAACTGTATAACAAGTAAATTTGAATGAAACATAAAAAAGGCATGAAACACATGTAGAGAAGCTTCCCAATGGAAGAACTCTAAAAATATTCTAAACTAGAAGGTCCCGGGGCCATCTCCTTTTCAGACGCCTCGGAGGATTGTCAGGAATTGAAGAGGAAGAAAGGATTGAAACGAAAGGATTAAGGTGGGAATGGAGTTTGTCATGGACGGATTGATACCTTGTACGGGCCAAATCAGCAACATATGGGACATTAAGGTCTTTATGGATGAGTTTGTTGGTGACAATCCTTTAAATTAAATTCAATGTATTAAAGTAAAATTAAATGGAGTTTAATTAAATCGAATTAGTGGACTTGAATGACAAAATGTCTTCCTCTAAAGTACTTTAAGTTTTTTTTTTATTGAGAAATATTACAATTTGTTACATAATGAACAGTAGTAATATAGTGATGTAGTACACACTTTTAGTTTTATTGATTTCGAAACAATTAGTTATTTGATGTTACTAGCATTGAGTAAAAATAAAAAAATGTTTAATATAAAATTATGGTAAACATCAATAAAATAAATTTAAAATGGATAAATCCTTTGATGATTAAATCCTCAATGCTCCTTACTTTGTCACCAACAAACTCATCCATAAAGACCTTAATGTCCCATATGTTGCTGATTTGGCCCGTACGAGGTATCATTCCTTCTATGACAAACTCCACTCCCACATTAACCCTCTAGTTTCAATCCTTGCTTCCTCACCAATCCTGACAATCCTCCGAGGCGTCTGAAAAGAAGATGGCCTCGAGACCTTCTAGTGTAGATCACCTAGTGGAGTGTTGCCAATGGGCATATTCTCTTCATGTCTTTTCATGTACATTATCTATATTATGAGCCAATTTACTTGATGTATTTACTAATAAAGTTGTAAATTTCAATAAATTAATAAATAAAAAATTGATAAAAACGGTGGTAATAATCTAAAAGAAAACAGCGGGCGATAAACTGACGGAATCATTAACCTTTTTATAACAAACATTGAAATTTTATTATTAAGTTGAAACATGTTGAAGATGAAGAATAAAGATTAGAGTCAGAAGTTTAAATTTTTATGAGAATTGTAAATCGCAAGTGTTTTAAAGAGATGAATACCTGCTGACTTCAACATATCCCCACTTCTTTAATTTCAAAAAATTCCTTTGACCCAAGATTCAGATTCCCAGTCCTGTATCGCATAATCATTGAGGCATCTTGAAATGCTGTCATTTTTCCTCCTCTTTCTTAATCCTCTAGCCTTATTTTTGATTTGGCATAATTGCATTGATTTGGTTTTGAAACGAATACCCCCCCAATTAAACTTATAATTGGAGCTGAAAGAAAAATAAACATAGCTGTGCCAATTCTTATAGGTATATGCAGTTCTGCCTTTCATGGTCACTTATAATTACCACTGAACCAATTGGTAGGCCGAAGCGTCGATGGGAGGATTTTTGTTGTTTGAACCCGGGGGCTTAGGCCGGGACGGTGATCATTGCATAAATTTGTGGAGGGAACATCTAGTTGTACAAGATTCTTCTTTTTGTTTGTTTGTTGAATCATTTAAAGCCACTTTGTGCTACTGTGCTAATCCGACGACGCTACAGTTTTATTCCAACATTTTGTCTATTTAAGTTTAATCAGAATAGGAAACTTTAACGAGCACTTGATACCCGAGCCTATTTGTACATTTTGAGCCTAAGAGAATATATTAAAATAAGAAGGGAGTTAAATTAATAAGTCAGATTCAGAATTAAGCTAGATAATAAGATGTAAATGTTAGTTTGTTTAACATTTATTGTCACTTTACAGTGCTGTGGCTGATCGAACGATACTATAGTGCAGTGGTTTCCAACCAGTGGTCCGTGGACTCTTGGGTTTTAGGAGAATTCACTGGAGAATAATTTTAAAGTACATTGACGAAAAATATTTGAAAAGCCGTGGCTTTCAATAAGAATTAGACATGCTCTACGCATACAAATTCAATATGTTTACTGAAATAACTACCACGAGCTATGTATGACATGATACAATTAACAGCTAGTGATCACTGACAGGTGACTGCTACCACAAAAGACAATCTTAAGATTTCTCATTTTCTAACAACTGGAAAATAATCTTATAGGGCAGATGTGTCGCATAAGACAATGTACAATATTCGATTTTTTTAAAGAGAATTTGAAGACATACCTAAAATAGATGTAAATGTGATATAAGATTATACCGTCATAATTTCCATTTAGAAATGCTACTCATTGGTAGCTCTTCAAAAACCATGCTAACTAGAACGTCTCGGGGCCATCTTCGTTTCAGAAGTCTAGGAGGGTTATTAAGAATCCACAATGTACCAAGGTTGGAAACTTATGGTTTAGAGTGGGAATGGAGTTTATAGTTAAGCAGAAGGTTTGAGCTTTTGTTCAGTAATTGTTGACGTAGTCGAAAACGTTGGGCAGTTTCTTGTCTTTTCATTCTTCTGCAAGGATTCAAACTAAGTCGTTTGCCAAGATGCAGTCCTAGATATCGGATCTGTTCGAACGGGACAAGTGAAGTGTTGTTGAAGTATACTGTAGGGCAGGATGTCATATGTTTACGACGAAAGTTGAAGGTTATTTGGAGGGATTTATTTTTATCCTCCAATTGTGACACGATACTTCAAGGTTTCTGATGTGGTATTGAAGATATTGACTGATAACACACAGGTGTGATCAGCATAAGTAGAAAGGAAACTGGCAGGATGGGTTGGGATATTAGCTATATAGACTGTGTAAATAATGGGTCCTAGAATACTGCCTTGAGGAACACCAGCAAACTGATAAAAAAGGGAGGAATAGGAACTATTGTGATTTGCTTTTGAAGGATCTATCAGTGAGATAGGACTGGACGATGATGAAGTATGTAGGAGGGAGGAATTTACAGAGTTCGCAAAGGAATCTCAGATGCCATGGTTTAAAGGTTAGTTATACATTGCTTCGCGGACTGTAGTAAACTCCTAGAATCTCGTTTCGGTAGCAGTAGTATTTCAAATGAACTATACGTGATACGGTGTAACCCAGTAAAAATCTAAAGATATATCTAATATTTAAGATTTTGATTTTTAGAATTTAGGGCGTCCTTGCCATTAAACAAAAATTGTTGAAGGGCTACGCGAAAAAGTTTTGTTTGAGACTGCTGGAGTTGAATATTTCGCCTATCCCGGCTTAATTAGGATATGGATCTTAAACGTGTACCTGACATCTACATGATCGAACTACCTTTTAAGTCTGTTCCAAAAGGCGGTATAACCAACGTTTTTACTATAAAGAAGGCTGTTATGGTAGCTACTACATCACTGGAGACATCTTAAAATATCGATTTTGTTTGCCTACAAAATGTATAATATCATATTTTTAGTTTAGAGGTTAGAAACCTTTTTATCATGGTAGTTTAGTACGTCAATTACGGCATGCACCACCAGGCTCGCACTAGTCTGTCTGATCAGAAGGCACGTATCACAGGTATTTCCATATCCATATTATCTATTATTTATAACGACAAAATAATAAAAAAAATAAACATTTTAACTGCCTTTACTGGCCGAAATCTGAGCTTAGGATGAAAAACTGCATGAATTACACAAATTTCAAAATAACCACTAACTAGACTGTTAGCAAACGTACAAGTCTGAACAGGTTATAATCGATGAAACTTGGCATAAATTCGAGCGTCTAACAGATCAAACATTGAAAATCAGCGCTGGAGTGAACGAGTTAAAAAAAAGTTTTCGTTTATTCATTTAACATCATAGTTTATGCTACTGTGGTTGATCGGACGAAGCTTCAGTGGGACGGGGTTTGAACTCGCTATCTTGGGTATAGAAAGCTACTATGCTAGCCACTACACCACAGGTGACCCCCATTTAAATATATTAATTTTAAAAAATAAAATAAAACAAGTAGGGTCTTTAGGAAAAAAACTCTAACACTTATATATCAGTATTTCCACTTTTATAAAATCTGTTTGTTCCCGCTCTTTCATTACATCCCTCTCGCTAGTATGGAGTTCAAACTATTTTTTAATTATCGGAAAATTAGAAGAGTTCCTAGGATATTTTACTTATATAAAAAGTCCTAGGGATAGCAACAGGTTTGAACCCGAGACTTCGGGTTTAGAAGTTTGTTTATTTGTATAAATGTGATCTTATAGCAATGTTATAATTGTCCATTGCGACAAATTGTAACGTATCTAAATAAATAAATAAATAGAAGTTTGTTATTGCTAGTAAATAACCCACAGGTGACCCCTGATCTTAATTATATTTACCTTAACTTATTAAAGCCTAGGATATTCCAAATGAAGATGAAATTCCTATATTAGTTAATTAAAACTCATTATATAATTGGACTTTCCTTATTGTATTAACTTTTGAGTTCTTTTCGATGAAAAATAAAGGTTTTTTTTTGTTTTTATTTTTTTTATTGCGACGGTTTCAAATTCCGCCTTATTGCCACGCCCCGTGTTCCGGTTTGACTTCTCAGCATATGCCTACTGCCATTTGCAGTGAAGGCCAAATCCCCAGACGAAATTTATTTAATAGTTGCCTTTTATCATAATAATGAAGACTAATATCCCCTCAGTAGCACAGCGAGGTTTAATGGGCGATTTTTAAAAAGGATTTAAACTACAGTGAATTTAATGTCTTCCTGAATCAAGGAGTTGTTAAAGGCATTAGGTAAATTCTGTATATATATTTAACCCAACGCTACTGCCTTCTAAACGTTTTGGATTAACATCATTATCATTTATTTTATTGCATTATTATTTATTTCTGTTTCGGAGTTTAGGGCACTGATGGACGGTTTTTAATGTTAAACTAATGTACTATTTACTCAGAGACGTTTCTAGTAATATAAAAGAAATCTTTAATATGTTTTATTTATGGTATATTATTATATTCACTGAATGAAAAATACATAATTAATTTACAACTTAATAAATAATTAATAAACACGAAATGATTTTAAAAATCTGGTCTAAAGAAAGTCCTAGATGTTGTACTTCTTCTTAAGTAGAAAAAGGTATATATTTGAAAAACACTGTTGGGCATTCACCATGGTTGAACGTGAAAACACAAGAGTTGTACTAAGAAGTTTGATTCATTTCTTCTTTCCACCTTGTAGCCTAACAAGATAAATAGGTGGTTTTGAAACATAATAAATGCCATAATAGGGTTTCGGAGGGATATGAAGAGAGCTGTAACGCGAGCAACAGGGGCAGGTAAACTGTGATCATTCTCAGGTAGGTCTAACGAGTAGATATTAAATAGCGTTGGTCACTGTACAATGCCTTGTGTAACTCCCGCTCTAACACGTTTTATACCAGAAAACGCGTCTCCTACGTGTATATCGAAATACACTTCTGGACATACACGATGGTTTAGCGTGAAATAAAGGAAATCACTCTTAGTTTGATTCATTTTTACTTTAATAAAATTTACAATTGTATATGCTAAAATACAATAAGTAAATTGTGATGGATTACAAATAAGGGCCTGGTAAGTCTTTTGAAGAAATTATCCATTGGTAGGATTTCAATTTTTTTTTATTGTTAGAAAAATAAAAATGAACTTGTGAAAAATATCTTTCTTTCTTTCTTTAACTCATTATCAAAGTCATTCATATCTCCCCGCATTTTATCAAGGCTAACAACAATAAGCTGTTAATTAATCCGAAAATATGATAACAGATGACGGGAAATGGTCATTATTTGGGCTCAAGGAGTCCTAAAACTTGGATTCGAATATTTTCACAATCGTAATACTTTCCCTTACCATATATTTTTCATGTAACTAAATGAAAATAAATGTGAGTTAGACTGTTCATTTAATTTGTTACTTTTAAATTCCTAAAGGATTGAAAATAACTTCATGCAATAGCGTGTGATGGCAACATAAGCAGAACATTACAAACTGAAGAATAAAAAAAAACAAATTTTCCTGATATATTTATTGCTACATCAGATAAAAATTAACTAAGTTCACTATTTCTTACATTTTAATTTTTTTTTTTTTCAATAAAGATTTTTGACCTTATGGTTACGCAATTCGTCTTTGGAGATTTTTCCCAGAGCCCTCAACTTAAACGATTTCTCAGGATCAAATTAAACATGGGAAAACGTTTAGGTTGACATGGAATTTGGCACAATTCATTTTTTTCAGTTTTTTTTTTTAATAATTTCCTAAAACAGAATTGTGGAGAACTCATTAGAAAAACAAAACAAGGAATATTTGGGAAACATTTGTTACTATAATTTTGTTGAGCTCGTAGCCAATTTACATTAATCATTGCATCTTTTTACAAATTATTCAAAATCGGCTTTAATGATCTCCATTAAACTCGCTGTATCGATGAAAAATTAAATGGGTATCTTAAAGTACTTTTTATTTAATTTATATTTTATTGAATTTTACAACTGTATAAAAAAGAAAAAGTGTTGAAATACAATAAAGGCGTGAAAAGCCTTGTGAAGAAACTATCTAGTGGTAGAACTTCGATTTCTATTTTAGTTAGTAGGTCCCGAGGCCATCTTCTTTTCAATCGCCTCGGAGGGTTATCAGGAATATGTGAGGTTGATATGTTGCGATCAAGAGGGTTTATGTGGGTTGGGAGTTTGGAATTGAATGTGGTATATCGGTACGAGAAAGGTCTGCAACAAATGGGATATTAAGGTCGTTATGGATGATTTTATTTGTGACGAAATAAGGAAACATTTAAGATTTTGCGAAGGATTTTGGATTGTAAGGATTGGATGCGGGAGGAATTGAAAGGTTTAGTAGAGCCCCAAAGCTCGATCCCATATGTCCATATGGCCTGATAATGGTAACATATATGAGCTTTTTGTAATAGAGTGGAAGTTTTGAACGTTTGTCAAGCAAATGTTGTAGTGATCGGTATCTACGAGCAGTTTCTTGTCGTTTAAGTCTTGTATGAGGATTCCAAGTTAGACTTTTGTCAAGATGGAGTCCTAGGTATCGGATTTGTTCTAGAGGAGTGAGTGGGGTGTTATTAAAGGAAACAGTGGGACAGGAGATCATCGGTTTGCGACGAAGGGTAAAGGTAATTTGGTGGGATTAATTTTGATTCTCCAGTTCTGACACCATTCCTCTGTGATGATGGCTGTGAGATGGGACTGAAGGATTTGGGATGCTGGGGTTGGGTTATTATGGAATGATAACACACTTGTGTCATCCGCGTAGGTATTGAGGACAGTGCTAGGATGGAGTGGAATATTGGCTGTATTGACTGTGTAAGGATTGGACCTAAGATACTACCTTAAGGTACACCGGCCGACTGAGCAAATATGGGAGAGTAGGAAAAAATATGGTTTACTTTAAAGGTTCTATCATTGAGGTAGGATTGGATCAAAAGGAAATATGTAGAAGGAAGGAATTGACGAAGTTTGTAAAGGAGCCCTGGGTGCCAGACTCGGTCAAAAGCATGTTCAACGTCGAGAAAAACACCTGTGCAGTAGTACATTCCGCGCTCCAATGTAGAAGATATTACATCCACCACACGATGGCATTGCTGTATTATAGAATGGGATGTCCGAAATCCATAAAGTACTTTAAATTTTATAAATTCGAAAAAAGAAAATTTAATCTTGTTGGCATTATAAAAATCGGATAAATCTACTAAGTTGAATAGATTATATAACCAACCGACGGATAAAAGAAAGTCAATATTTTTTAGATTATTTTTTTCAACGCATATAATATAGATGTGCAATATTAATAATAATATGTATAATATAGATGTTTGATATTGGGTTTGAATGCTGAAGATTTTCGAAAAAAAGTTTATCAAAGTACAAAGTTGTAGGTTGTAATGCAGAGGTACGAATGGATCAAGAAAGAATTAAGTGATTATTGTAGGTAATTTCTATTCTAATATCACATTAAATCTAAAATAAATGTTCCCATTCTGAACAACATATTTCCTTTTTAGGTATATCCTCGAAATACAATGCTGGACATTCACCATGGTTGAGCATGAACAATGAACAATAAACACAATATTAGTTTAATTCATTTTACTTCCATTTACTTTATATAGGAAGGGAAAGTATTGCGACCGTGAAAATGTTCGAATTCCAGTTTTCAACGAAAATACACGTGTTAGGGTCTCCTGAGTCCTAATAACCAAGTCTTTGGTGGATGGTTGATGGTCCTAATAACACAGTTTTGGTGGGATATCAAGAGAGCTTTATCGTCTGCAAAAGGGTTAGGTAAAGTGTGATCATTCTCAGGTAAGTCTGAAGTGTAGATATTAAATAGTATTGGTCTCAATACACTTGTGGAACTCGTGCATAAACACATTTTATACCAAAAAGAGAGTAGTATTCAATAGTAAGTCAAAACTTTGCTTCCTCCTATTAACTATTTGTATAAATAAAAAAATAAAGAAGTTCACAGTGGAAACAACACAATTATTTTTTCAATCTTTCTTTTCCAAGTGAATGTAGTGTACGCGCACCTGATTTTCAATAGTCAATTTACAAACTTTATGTTTTACATAGAGATCTATAATTATTTGCTACTGTGTAATGTCAGGCTATTTCGTTCGGAGCCGGTTTCTCTCGTTATTCGTTATATTTTTCAATTCCCAGAGCTTTTAACAAAGAATTTCCACTGGGAGTTGCCGGTTCAGCAAGCACTTGGATGTAAGTTTAAAGGGCCGAAAGAAGTGTAAGTGCGGTGAATAGACTGGAAACCGGTAGTGCCAGCCCAGCTGCTTCTATTGTCCCTGTCTTGGGGTAGGTCAGTCGGTTCCCTGTCCTACAATTAGGGCTCTTGCATTATCCAATTATTTTTTAATAATTGTTGTACCGTTCTAACGATACAATAAAAAAGGCAATACAAATTAATCTTCGTATTTTAAAACTTTAATGAATAGGTAGTCGCTATTTCAAAATGGATTTGATATATCGTTCTTCGGTGTATTACATTTATATTGGGTTGTGTCACATGAAATGTCCGTTTTCAAGGTAAAGGAGTTTTAATAAAAATACGATATGAAAACCAGATAATTTTATTCGAAGTATTTACCTTTTTTTTCTACACTTTTTTCCCAACGTGACACCAACTTTTTTATCCCCGAACTGAAAAACTCTGAGCTTTGAAGTGAAACAAAATCTGAAAACGCACTTATCACTTGATCATCATTTTCAAAAAGTTTCCCTTTGACGAAGTTGTCTAAATTCCTGAACAGGTGGTAATCTGTTGGAGACATGTCGGGAGAATATGGTGGGAGCGGAAGAACTTCGTAGCATAGTTCTTTCAATTTTTGCACGGTATGTTTTGAAACATGGGGTCTAGCATTGTCGTGTAAGCGTATAGGACAGTATATTGTTATTTTAATAATTTTGTGTGAATTTGGTCAATTTCATTACAGTACGTTGTAGAGGTAATGGTTTCACCTCTAGGTAAAAAGGAATAATGAATTATCCCAGCCATGGACCACCATACTGTAACCATCAATTTTTTGGAATGCAAATTCGGTTTTGGCATTTGCCCCAGGGTTTCGTCGATGTTCAACCACTGCCCTGACCGACGCTGAATGTCATATGCGATCCATTTTTCACCGCATGTAATTATTATTCAGACGCCTTGCAAATATTTCTAGCGGCCTCAGCTGCTGAATGGCCGAGTTTAAACTCGTACAAAAATATTACTCGAAAATCGCGTGTTTCCATGTTCATATTTGGAGGTATACTAAACAGTGGGTAATAGATTGGGAAGCTAATGTTTATAATACAAAGGTATAGGATTAGTAACTGTTTACTTTAAATATGTAAACATTCGGAAGAAAACATGAGAGACCTGCAAAATCCTTCATGTATTTCAGAAACTATAAAAACGGACATTTCATGTGAAACAACCCGATATTTAACAAAAGTGGATAATAATAGTAAGTTTTATAGGACGGAATGTAGCTTTGAGGCTCTACTAAACCATCAATTTCTGCTCGTAATCATTCCTTCCGTCCAAACTCTTCAAGGCTTCTTACTTTCTAAGGAATAAACTCACCCAAAAAATTAAATCTCACTAAATTACCTTTATCCTTCATTGTAGGCCTATGGCATCCTTCTCTACAGGGCCCTTGAATAATATTCTACCTATACAGGAATTCTAAGTGAAATAATCTAACAATATAAACTATTATATACAACAATCACTTAGTTTTATCCGCTTTCCATCACACTCCATTACCTGGGTATAGAGGCATATAAAGTGGGTATCCAAAAATGAGCGGGAAAAGACACCTTATTGCACATTTATTGGTGCAACAGGCAATAATAATAATAATAGGCTTAGATATTGAGCCCGAAGGTTCGATGCCGATATCACCAAGTATGACCTATAAAGACTCCCACAATGACCACCGTTCAGGCCCACGTCCTCAATCAACCTTAACACTATCCTCCCATCGACGCTACGGCCTACCTTTCGGACGCCTACCAGTCCCACACACGGCAAAATCACCAATCTAGGTAGACAAAAGTTAAGAATGTTTGTGTGCTTGAACTTTTATTTATTAATACTAATATTTCTCGCCATACCTTGTTTACCAATAAATAGTAAATGAGTGAATAATTCCTGTCCACACAAGTCCATAATAACCGGCAACGGGATTATCTATATTCGATGGTCATTAATCAAGTCCAAGGAGTGTGTAGCACAAAGTATTTTTGCTTTTATTTAACAGAGGACATTGCTAAGACAGGTAAGACATTTTATTTTCACACTCGTTATTGAATATACATTGTAATCTAACTGTAGAGTTTATTTAGCAGTTTGTAAATGTATGCCTCTATTTAATAACAAATAACTATATAAACCCCAAGTTACCCAACCAAAGATTTGTTTCATCAATCCTTCTAGTCTTTAAATGTTGCAAAGAATTTTTACGATTATTTGCGTTTTTAATAATACATAGTTTTTTTTCTGACAGAACACATCAATCAAAGGTTTTACATTCTATAATTTAAAGAGTTTCCTAAATGATTTAAAATACACCTATTAGCAGGTTTAAGACACTACGAGGCCTAATTAGACTTATTGTTTCCTTTTTCCCATATTCTGGGACTTTCAACGTAAAATGTAGGGAAGTTTTAGATTTCAGTAAATAAGATTTTTTACCACTTGTGCTCGCTGATCGGGTCAAAAAATTAATTAGTTTTATTATTTTTTCTATTTTTTTAAAAAAAATATTTTTTACCTTTATCTCGGACCCCAAAGGACGAATATGGACAAGTTTCAGAATTTTGTCCACCTAACTCGATCATATTTTCCACTATGAGGCGATTCAGAGAATACCAAATTTTTCGGATTCCATTCATTATTGAGCCCAATAACTTTACACGCCCATTTGAATCTCCACATAAGTGACAGTCAGAAGAATAATAGTTTTATAAATTCCAATCTATACGTTTTTAGACAGAAGCCGCGAACTAAGTAATTTCGCAACTGTCCTGATGTATCAATATCACCAAGATCGTCACCGTTTCTGCTACTAATCATATATTTTGTCTTATAGGTATTTATTTTGAGCCCTATTTCTTTACTGGTTTTTATTAACGCACTTGTATTCAGTTCTATAGTTTTCGTGTCTAGTACCTAGCAGTACCAAATCATCGGCGTATCCCTGAACCGGAATTTTATCACCCAGATTTAAACCTTTATCGGTACACGTCACCTTTTCTGATATATTCTAATGGTTGTATTAAATAAAACAGGTGAAATAGAGTCACCCTGTTTCAAACCTGATCGCACCTCAAGTAATAATATATAATATATACTCAAATCTCTCGGAGTATTTATGACCGATTCTAACTTTACGGAATGTTTCCGACAAACACATCTCTACTAGGTGTACTAACTTTCTAGGTATTCCCTGTTCAATCATGATGTTATACAGTTTCTAACGGTCTATGGAATCATAAGCCTTTTTAAAATCGATATAACTTTGACGGACTACACTGTTGTATTTGAACCAACTTTTTCTCTAATATTTGACGTAAGAAAAATATTTGATCAATAGTCAAGCGATTCCGCCTAAAACCACATTGATAGTATCCGTTAATTTCCTTAGCGTATTAAGTGATTCGGTTAATTAGTATTGACGTAAACATTGTTTTTATGACTGGGAGAAGAGAGATCCGAAGATAGTTGTTACAATCAGGATTCAGTCCTTTTTTTGTGAATCGTAATAAATATTGATTCTTTCCATTCTAAAGGCATTTTTTCGTTTTTCCAGATCTTTTTAACTAAAACATGTATTTTGGTAACGCCTACTTTCCCACACGTCTTGAATAATTCACTCGTGATATTATCATTTCCTGCATTTTTATAACGAGCATTTTTAATTAATATAATTAAAATTCCTGTAATTCCTTAAAGATTTTAATAAAATATATTAAAATGGCATTATCAATATTTAACTATTCATGATCATCTCAAAAAGTATATTAAATCATAAAATACTGAAAAAAATCTGGTGTGCTCGCCATACAAAACCTGACATTACATTACTATCGAATGAACATCGAATGAATCCAGCCGCGATGTCGGACAAACAATATTAAACTAAACAATACCAATCTCTCTATGTTCTAAACCCTAAATTCTTCAGGGATTGTGGTGGTACAGATCTTCTTTTGAAAAGTTCTAGGACTATTAAATAGGTTTGAACCCAGGATTTTGAGCGTAATGCTCTCAACTGATCAACAGCTAACCACAGTGAATGTGCTATCATTTACGTATCGAATAATAAGAAAACAAATAGATAAAATAAAAAACGCGGCCGTATATGTTCATTCGATAGTAATGTAATGTTAGGTTTTAAATAAAAATTGTGTATCGAGAACGCCCGATTTCTTCAATATTTTATAATTTAATATAATTTTGGAAGTAAGTTTTGTCACCAATAAAATAATCCATAAAGACCTAAATATCCCCTTAGTCGCAGATCTAGCCCAAAATAGATATACCTCCTTTAATTCCAAATTATCCGTTCAATCCAGCCCACTCATCCGCAAACTCTCATTACCATTCCTGTATTCCCTGATAATCCCTGGAGGCAGCTGAAAAGACGATGGCCTCGCGACCTACTACATAAATAAACACTGAAGTGCTACTGAAGTATTTAAAAAAATAATAATAATAAATAAATAAATAAAAAAGCATGAATAGATGAACATTGATCTTCACATTTTAATATATTTTATTGAAATCTTGAAGGAATTGCAGGAATTTTTAATATGATTAGTTCGGGGACGTTCGGCGAGGTTCGGCTTCGCTCGGGGGTACGCCCATCCCGCCTCGGCGCGACGGGCCAGTTGGCCCAAAGGCGATGTGAGGGAAGTGTCGCTTTACGATCTTTCGAACGCTCATTCTATTCTCCAGTCCTCCAGTCGGGGATTCGTCGATATTATTCCATTAACGTAGTGAACATCTTTCGTGTCGAGGTAGTGTTCAGTGATCGCGGGCCGGAAAATAAATAAAACAGTTCATATTTATAATTTTTATATTTTAATTTTTGTCAGTGTTGGAAAATTTTGGATTAACCCATAAGAAATAGGTGAGTTTGTTGTGTTCATATTTGTTATTGTTTTTGACAGTATGATAAGACAGTTAATATAGGTTATAAAGCATGTGGTGACCGAGGAAGGTTATGTAAGTGTTTAAGGCTGATTGTAGGTTAGGCGTTTGCTCTCAGGGGGTCGTTCTAGGGGAATTGATGGTGATGATGGAAGAATTAGGGTATTTAATTCCTAGGACAGTAAGAATTAGGCTATGTGTAGACTGAACGGTGGATGTGGTGGGGGTAGCAAGGTCTCGCCATGCCCTGCTTTAGTCTCTGCCCCACAAACAACTTTCGTTTCTCCTCTCAGCGCGGGCTGTATCCAATCTAAAATCCATTATGTCCATAGCCAATATATAACCGTATAATACAAACATAACTTAAATTATAGAATAAAAAAAATATAGACAAAATCCATCACTCCCTCCAAAAAAACAAGGCTGCGAAGCATGAAACTGTCATAATTAACCATCAATCTTCTTATTTTTTTAATTAATTATTTATTGCAGTAAAAAAAATCAGAAACTACATACATAATGCTGTACCAAAAGTAGACCAGTCTCCTAATTAAATACATTACAACATAAATGTAGGATATAATTTCTCATTAATAAATGAAAGAAAAATGAATATAAAACATAATATGAAAAAAGTTAAACGATAATAAAATAAAAAATAACATAAATGTATCTTAAAATAGTTTGTTTATGTTCATACCGTCTTCTTCTATTTTTTGTATGATTTCTGATATTTTTTATAAGATAATTTAACCATTAATCATAAATAAAATAGTATTAACAGCAAATTACACTTAATGATTATTTCTAATTACTATGCTGTTTGACAGTTATTGAAAAGAAATATATATATGTATAATGTGTGGTGAAATAAATAAAATGTTAGATTTTGACGATTATACATAAACATGAATTAGCACAATTATTTTAATAACTTAAAATTTAAGGGATATACCTGAATATGAAGCAAAGCCAAATTGATAATAAAATATTCTTGAAACAGGAGATGTTTCATTTAGTTAATAAAGTAATATTAGCATGATATACCATATAATGGTTATTACTGATGACAAAATCTCCTTGTAATTATATTGTTCATTTAATGATGATCAGAAATAATTAAACTTAACATTACAACATTTTAATAGTCATTTTCAAGTATTCACTACCTGAATGCTTGGAAACATCCTTTAAACTCTTCCGGATTTATTAACCCCATTAAGAGACAAATCCTTAGAAAACAAAAATATAATTAACATATTCAATTTAGGTTTAAATACACTCGTTTCATTGTAATAAATATTTAAGTATTGTACAAATTGCTTTCGACGTTTAAGGTCTGCCCCAACTCAGAATATTCCCTCTCAGGTGAATAGAAACAACAAATCGGCTGTTAAAATCGTAATCAAAATAATGATAAAATTTATAATTTTCAATATGAAACATAATGACGGAAATAAGCATATATTTTGTATCTCGAAATTTGATGAAATAATTTAAATATTGTTATGAAATAGTTAAAGGCTATAATAATTAATATGTGTGAAGCTATTGTAAGTGGTAGTTTATTTGAATATATTATAAATAACGGTTGTTATTGAATTTATTGTTGCTACATTATCAAAATATTTTATAGCTGATTTAAATATAATTTTAATCATTGAAAACAAAATTATACGAACTTGGTTGTTATTTTATCATGAATTCGATGCATTTATTCACTACTTAAGAAATGGTCCAAAGATTGGATTGACGTCCGAAACGTTGTTTATTTTAATTATCATTTCTATTTATTAGTATATTTTATTAATAATAGTTTCATTTATTTTTTGTATTAAAAAATATATACAAAATCCTTTCGAAACTAATTAAAACCAAATTCATAAAAATAGAGTTAAAAGATTTCTAAAATGCGTTGATAATGTAATAACGATAATTTTAATAACAACCGTTAATTATAATATATTTAAATTAACTATGAGCTCACAATAACTGTATACATATTAATTATTGTTACCTTCAACTATGCTATCATAATATTATACTTATTCCATATAAATCCTAGATACAAAATACGTGTCTATTTTCCTCATTATTTTTCATTTTAAATCTTGGAATTTGACTAAACACTTGTAATATTATTATAACATAGCTAAATATGAAAAAAATTAATTATAATTTTAATTTTCAATTCGTTATTTCCATTTTAAAGAAAGTCTTTCATTCAAACTAAAATCGAATGTATTTGAGGTTACTTTTGAGGATTATATCAGAAGTGATGTAATAATTAATATTTTAATAAAATAAATAATTTTATTCAATCCGAACTGTTTAAAAAGATCGTTTTTGACTCAAAATTGATAAATAACACTAATGTAAAATATTGTTAATTAGACAGATATTCTTTGAGTAAAATTATTTAAACAAATCTGAAGAAGAGATGAATTCTAATGATGTCATTCCCCAAATTTTAATCAAAATTTATCATATCAACATTTCATATCTATTGTAAACCTTAGCAATTTAAGTTAAAAATCAGTTCCTAATAAGTATTTCATATAATGATGATGCATAATTTTTGGATTTTTAGAAAAATATATAACTTTTAATAATATATAAACCTACAGGACTCAAATATACCTTTTATTAGTATAATATATTTAGATTCGTAAACGATGTTTATACTATATAGATAATATAAAATTTAATTTAAAAGAATTACAATCGAGTTTTTTTCAGTTGATAACTTACTGATAAGTTTTTTGCCGGTGGATTCCGGGTCCGACGTCAACCCAATTTTATGGTGTTGCAATGGTTTTATATATTTGATTTTTTTTTGTCTGGCTTCATTTTAATATTTTGTGTGCACCTTTTATTTACTAAAAACTTTAGAATTCTCGATTTAACATAATTTATTATGTCAGATATTCCATTACTTATTCTATTAGTATGTATGTAGTCATTAAATTCGATTATAATAATAACCAATATAATATTAATCTAATTTGTAAATAATAATAATAATATATACAAGTACAGTTCAATGACTTGAGATAAAAGCTTATGATTATTAGATTTAGTATTAGAACTCCTTAAACAAATACATATATTTTAGAATAAACATAAACATGTTCAAATGTTATTTAGATATAAAAAATAAAAATTTATAATATATATATATATATATATATATATATATATATATATATATATAGTTATATAATTTTAATTATTTACTTAGGAACTTCAAAATCAGTGACGGATCCATAATTTATGTTCAAATAAAAAAAAAATAAACAAACCCTGAAATAAATAATTTATTTAGCAAATATAACTATATCACTATTCTTGAGGAAAAATCCATTTAGGTTAAATTTTAGTAGGGCGATTTTATAATTCCCATATTCAAAATATTGATAAGATTGTTTAATCATAATCTTTTTCTTCTTTCTAGTTGACCTTTTTATATAATATTTTATATGAATATATATATTTCATTTTATAATGAAATGCCCTATTTATGAGATATGTATGCCATTATGTCTTTATTGTCAAATTTTAAATGGATTAATTGTCAAACAAAGCTGCCAATTCAGGTCACAAAGTGCTTAAGCTAAATAAATAAAAAATCTGAGCTTTAGAAAATTATTAACAATATAAAATATCACTGAATATATTTTATTGGTTTTCTTCTAGATCATAAATTGATATACATATAATAGTTATATGCGTATCATACATACTTTTCTACTTTTTTCTGAAGGCAACGAAACTTAAATCATGCTTTTATTAGTGGGTTCAGAGAGCCTGATGTTTTTCTAAAGTACCGTTTACTCATCGGTTAAGATAAAATAATTATTGTATCCAGGGAAGTTTCAGATCTGCAATTATTGAGGATATTTTTGTATAACAAAGGTAATTGTTAATAATTCTCATGCATAGGTTTTGAATTCTATCGAGCTTTTTGTAATTAGTAAGACTGGTGATACGTTACATCGTCTCTCAGATTTTTGCTTTTTTCAGTAGGAATTCGCTTGAATTCAGTCTGGAGAACATCACTAGACCTCAGGAATACTACGGCAGTGAATATTGGAGAAATTTCGGTAAGCAAAGTTATAATTTACTTTGTACAATCACGAAAAAGTGAAAGGAGGGTCACTGATCAGCTGATTGCCGCTAGCTCGGCAAGCTCGGGCTTGCTTTTCGTTAACTTATCTTTCTTTTATCTTTAATTCTTATCTCATTATTTATTTATTATTATTATTTTCTTAATCAATGAGATATTTCCATCAAGTCATGTCCTCAAAGTCTGCAAGTAAAAGATCTAGATCTGCAGGTTCTAACTCGTCTCCTACAAAACAGAGACCCCGCCGTGAACAAAATAAAAAAATAATTCAACCAGCGACCGCGTCAGCTACCTCATTAGGATCTGAACCACAGCCCAGCACATCATCACAAAGAATAACTGATGAATCCCCGTTTTTTACACCGAATCCATTTGAGATCCTCCAAAATGAAAAAGAAACCATGGAATCTTCTCCTATACCCAGGGAACCACTACCTCCACCAATATTTGTTAAAAATATTAAAAATTTTAAACTGATGTGTGCGCATTTAAACAAAGTAACTGGTCCTAATAGTTATTATTGTATAAGTAGAACCAATGATACTAAAATATCTCCGACTACTGCTGAAACCTACAGAAAGATTGTAAAATATCTGACTGAGACCAAAGCTGACTTTCATACTTATCAGCTGCGCCAGGAGAGAGCATTAAGGGTCGTAATCAGAAACCTACATTCCTCAACACCCGTTGAAGCTATCAAAGAAGAACTGACAGAATTAGGATTCCAAGTGAGGCAAGTCACCAACGTTCTAAAAGATAAAAGTCCACTGCCTCTATTCTTCGTGGACTTGGAACCATCAGCAGGAGTCGAAAATATCTATGACCTCAGTAGACTGTACTATACCCGTGTAAAAGTTGAAAAACCGTACACAAAGAGGGAAATAGTTCAGTGTCATAACTGTCAAGCATATGGTCATACCAAAAGTTATTGCCATCACGTACCGCGCTGTGTGAAATGCGGTGAACAGCATAAATCAGAAGAATGTACAAGAACAAGATCAACACCCGCTGTATGTGCCCTGTGCCTCAAGGACCACCCGGCTAACTACAAGGGATGCGAAATCTACAAGAAACTCAGAACCAGATACCAAAAACCTCAGGATCCGAATGAAACAGCTATACCAATCAGAAGCAGAAGAGAACCATCTAAACTTGTAAATTCTAATGTGTCATTTGCCCACTTGCTTGGAGGTGGAAGCCAGAGTCATGAAGTCGAGGCACTGCCGGAACAACATTTTCCTCAACATTCTCAATCTATTGTACAACAATCTATCCCTCAAAGTTTACCTAATCTTCAAAAAACTCCTCAACATCAAATTTCTCATATCCCTCCACCATCAAACGTCACAGATCTTACCAGTCTAATGACATCCTTCATCTCCGAAATCAAATCTCTTGTTATGCCGCTTATATCACTCCTTACAAATCTAGTATCCAATCTAATCCCTGCCTTGAAAAATCCTTAAATGAATTCACCTAACTCCTTATCCATTCTCCTTTGGAATGCGAATGGTGTTAGAAATCATACTGACGAACTGACAGCGTTGTTGAAAGACAAAACAATCGATGTTGCACTTATAACTGAAACAAGACTAACGACTAAACAGTACTTCAAAATACCGCAATACATGACATACCGTACTGACCACCCAGACGGCAAAGCCCATGCCGGTTCTGCTATCATTGTCCACCAATCCCTCTCTCATCATTTACTCCCACTTCCCACCTCTGATTTCCTACAAGCCACAGCCATAGTAATCAAGACTTTTTCCTTTCCGGTAACCCTCACATCTGCATACTGCCCTCCTAAACATTCCATTTCCAATTCCGAATTTGTATCCTTCCTGGATTCCTTAGGAAATCGTTTCATTCTGGGTGCAGACTTAAACGCCAAGCATCAGCAGTGGGGTTCCAGAACCACGAATTCTCGGGGACGAAATTTGCTGTCTGCACTCAACTCCCGAAATTTTAATATCCTGCCTCCTGACTCCCCTACCTACTGGCCAACCGATCCTAACCGCAATCCTGACATCCTCGACTTCTTTATCCACAGCGGGTTAGGCTCCCTCAACTTGTCTGTAACTCGCCTTGATGAACTATCCTCAGACCACAGTCCACTGATCCTAAAAGTATCTCTCACTCCAATTCCAAAACCCATTCCACCATCATTCATCCGAGGCCCTGTCAACTGGAACCTTTTCCGCCAAATCCTGACCGATAATATTGACCTCAGAGTAACCCTCAAAACCCCAGATGACCTAGATAATTCCGTCTATTCCTTTACCACCGCCATCCAACAAGCTGTCTGGACTGCCTCCTCTCCTAAACACCCCAATATAAATCCTCACCAAAATCATTTTCCACAACATATTATAGACCTCATCCATACCAAACGCCGAGCAAGATCATTATGGCAGCGCACCCGACACCCAACAGATCGCCGCTCCTATAACTTCTATTGTAGACAATTAAAGAGGGAGTTGGCGACCTTCCGTTCCCAGTCCTTTAATTCCTACCTCTCCTCTCTATCAGCTCGTGATAATTCCCTGTGGAATGTCACGAAAAAGATCCTAAAATACCATCAAGTTTCCCATCCTCTCCGACGTGGTGATGACTCCTGGGCTGCGTCTGATGAAGATAAAGCCGAGGAATTCGCCACACACCTCTCCAAAGTTTTCACTCCTCACCCGGAATCCCAAGCCAATCACACCGCAACAGTGCAAGACTTTCTTTTGTCACCGATTCCACTTTCCCTACCTCCTAAAGCTATTAATCCCTCTGAGGTCAAATATCTTCTCCAAAAACTTACCCTCCGTAAATCTCCTGGACACGATCTCCTTACTCCCCAGATCCTCCGACAACTTCCGCAGAAAGCTATTATATTCCTTACTTATATTTACAACTGCATCCTACGCACCACCTATTTTCCTCTGTTATGGAAACATTCCACTATCATTCTTTTTCTAAAACCAGGCAAACCTTCCAACAACACTTCATCCTACAGGCCTATTAGTCTACTCCCCATCCTCTCAAAAATCTTCGAAAGGCTTCTTCTTAAACGTATCCTACCCATATTAGAATCTCAAAATCTTCCTTCCCATCAGTTTGGATTCCGTCCTCACCATTCCACAGTTCAACAGGGGCTCCGAGTTGTAGATCATATTTCCTCAGCTCTTGAATGCAAAGAGTATTGTTCTGGTGCGTTTCTGGACATTGCGCAAGCTTTTGACCGGGTATGGCACACTGGATTACTCTTCAAGCTGAAAACCCATTTACCCCAGTCTCTATACCTCGTTCTCCGATCCTATCTCTCAAACCGTTCCTTCCGCGTTCGCTGTGGTGTAGAATTTTCTAACCTTTATCCCGTTGAGGCCGGTGTTCCTCAAGGCAGCGTCTTGGGACCCGTCCTCTACATCCTTTACACTGCTGATATTCCTACACATCCTGATACCTTTCTGGCAACTTTTGCAGACGACACCGCCGTCCTATCATCCAGTTCCAATCCTGAAACAGCATCCTTAAACCTGCAAAGACACCTTTCTCTTATCGAAGACTGGTGTAGTGCTTGGCGCATAAAGGTGAACGAAGCCAAATGCAAACACGTAACCTTCACTCTTCGACGAAACTCCTGTCCGCCAGTTTACTTCAATTCCATTCCGATTCCTCCTTCAGATACAGTCCGGTATCTTGGCTTACTGTTAGACAAAAGATTGACTTGGAACCCACATACAAGACTTAAAAGACAAGAACTCAACCGACGATTCGGACAGTTATACCGACTACTCAACAGAAAATCTGAACTTACAGTTGACAACAAATTATTAATCTACAGGACAATACTGAAGCCCATCTGGACCTACGGACTTGAACTGTGGGGGACAGCTAAACGTACTAACATCAAACGCATTCAATCCTTTCAATCCAAAGTCCTCCGTACAATAGTAAATGCTCCTTATTATGTTTCCAACTATACCTTGCACCACGACCTTAATGTTCCTTTTATTTCAGACCTGATTCCATCCAAATTTTCCAAATTCCACCAGAATCTCATTCATCATCCTAATCCTCTAGCTCAATCCCTATCCAGCTCCACTCATCCTTACAACCCACCTAGAAGGTTGAAACGGCAGTGGCCTCGTGACCTCTTGTAACATGTATATTGGAGTTCTAGCATTGGCTAGATTCTCCACTCACGTGCTGTATGCTTGTGAATTGTATATAGGTATGAGTGACTATTGTATATATTTTTATTGATTTTATTTTGTATATATGTATATTTTATTATTATTATTATATAAATTTATTGTTTTGTATATATCGTGTGAATGTAGTATGAATGTTGTACGTTATCACTATTAAAAATGTCCTGAATTGGACAGATTGTAATATTGCTCGATAAATAAAAAAAAAAAAAAAAAAAAAAAAAAAAAAAAAAAAAAGTAAGACTGGTAATTATTGCTAAACTTTTTCAAAGCCCATTAGATTCTAAAGAAAATATAGGGATACTGTTGGGAGAGACCTAATAATTTTATCCTACATTTCGGTCAAGTATTAAATATTTAATATGGATATAAATTATTTAAACATATTCAGTAGAGTTATGTATAGTCTATAGAAAATATGCAAAAAATGTTTCTAAATGCATAGAAAAAAAAAAATAATACTAATAAAACAAAAGTACCACATTCATTGGTTGTTTTTATTTACATGCTATTGAATAATAAAAGAAAATTTATTTTTCTATATAAAAGGGGAATGTTGTGCTAAAAGACAATCCCTGGCCCAGATATTTGATCCTTTGAAGAGAGGACTGAGAGCTGAGGTTGCCATTATGTCTCTATTGTATTATTCAAAGGACAATTTGTGATGGCGGTGTCTTCTAGAATTATTTATTTTCCTTGTCCGTTTCTCCTTATACGGGTATTTTCGCTTCTCTACTTACGCCAGTATATATATACACACGCACACACACACACACACATATATACATGTGTTTCTTCTAAAATGTAGGCATCTAAATTTAATTCCACCACACATTAAACACAGCACTAAGAGTATTTATAATCTTATTCCTAGTTCTTCAAAATTTATAAAACAATTTGAGAGTATAATTTGCAATTAGAGATATATGTTTAACGATAACACGAATAAAATATAAAACAGGCAATATTCTGGAAGAACTCGCGAACTTTATTGATAAAAAAACTGTATTACAAACTAACCTTGGATCAAAATAAGCTCTATAAAAAACAGAAAAAAGATAAAACTAATTAATAAAATCGAAAAATTAAAGGAATCACAGCACATGATTATTTGCCGGAAGTAACAAATACTGCGTTTTTAAATCTCACAGATAAAGTAATAAGTAAGAATGTACAAGACATTTTAACTTTAGGACCAAAATTTAACAATGAAATCAACCCAAAAAAGATTGTTAAGAAAATACCCCAATTCTTATCTGATGTGAAATGTATAATCCAATGTGTAGAAAAAGATGAATTAAAATAGAATGAACTGAGACTTAAATTGGTTGATGCCGTAACAAACGTTTGAAATAAGAATAAAAGTCACGGATATAGGGTACAACCTATAGATAGGGAAATCCATATGGCAAAAATGTTTTTATCAAACAAACCGGACGAAATATCCTAACGAAAGTGACGAAAAGACCTAACACTCGATAAATTTTATATGATTTTCGATTATCGATCAGATTGTTGTTTATATAAAAATGTTAGTATAAAAAAATATATACAAAATGTGAGTGTGTGTATGTATACATGAGCCAATCCAATCGAAATCGTCCTATTTACATCAATTTTGCGGCTCAACATTTTTGATTTTCATAATTTTTTTTACCAGTTATTCTCTATCCTTTCATGAATAGAAACCGTGGCTCAAATTTTTTTTCTGGCAAATACTTTTAGTGTTGCAGGCGTTTTAAGTGAGCTTCACAGATGAAAACGCTAGGAGAAAGTTTCTCTGATTCTCTTACCTTTGCAGATATCAAATCAAATCATAAACCAACAGCATAATAAAGATCTGCTTTCCACTTTTAGTCATTACTACACATTATCTAAGTGGTTAACAAAATTCCGGACATTAATGAAAAACTTTAGTTAAATGTTTATAAAAGAAAAGGGAAACCACCTTTGATTATTTTTCATGAATAGCTTAGTCATAGTCCTATCCTGTGAAAATTTTGATCTTGAAGACATAGTCCTTTTTTGTATATGAATTTTCAAAAATGGCGAAAACGCATTTCTTCGATGTTTTCCGCAAATATTTTAAAAGAGACTAAGTTAAATTTTGTCTTCTGAAAATAATCAATCTTATTTTTACAAAATGAAAAATAAAAGCAAATTAAAATTTGGGCGTTAAACAGTAATCTTCATTCATTCAGTGTAGATTTCAAAATACAATTGAAATATCACAGTTGCTGACCGTCTATTTGGGATGACGGAAGGTATAGGAAAGGTTTGGATTTGAATATATATACATATGTATGATTTTTCAAAGAAGGGTTGCTATCAAGTTCAGATGAATTAAAAGCGGAATATCGTGAAAGGGGCTGAATAAAAACTTGTACTGATCATACCTTTATATGTTAAGTACTACAGAATAAAATTTAGTAGATTTGCTGTATTTCCTTTCCTCTATTGGTACATCTCATACCTAGTTCCCCGACCAAAACTTTGTTACTCTCTGAATGTCGTGTTAAAGTCATCCCGTAGTTGACTCCAGCTGTTTCGAGAAAATCGCATGGACTCATCCTTCGCAATTCCGATCCTTGAAGGACTCGAAGGCCGTACGTCCTCCGAAGTTGGCGTGCCACCGCTGGACAAGGCCCTGAGACCCCAACACAATGGTACTCAGCTTATCTTGCGAATTCGGTTGCAAGCCCGAGAGAGGAAGCGGTTGGTAACTATTGATCTTTGCACCATTGTTAGGAGGGTCGCCATTCACCTTCTTGCCAGCAATTTCACGGAGTTTGGTTCTCTCAACTACCACAGGAGGCTGCTCCTTAATAGCTCTTGTTTGAAGTTACTACGTAGATAGCTTGATGGCTCCTCCGATGCTTTGTGGTTATCTTTCTCTAGAGGCTTTTCTTAAGGAAGGTTTCCTATCTCTCCTTACAAAGGAGCCGCAAAACCAATACGAATCCTACTCGGGTAGAGGTTGTGAAACAAATTAAGATATCCGTAGATGACTTCGCTAAGACATCCGTTGTAAAAACATAATGTGTTAATATGAAATATAAATTTGTTTTACAAAGCAACAGGCAGATCAACTTCACATTTTATTTTATATTCCTAAATTGAATGAGTTTATTGAAAAAAAGAAGGACAAAAAGTTTTATTATTCGCTAAAACTTGTTTCAAACCCGCTGTTCAGTGTACTTGAAGTTGCATTAGCTCCTCAGCGGTAGTAAAATATTGTCTAAGTTAGAGTTAAGACTAGATTAAAGACAGGAGTATCAAGATAGAAGTGATCCATACTACAAAGAGGAATAACAAACCTGTGATATCATTAAAATAAAATTAAAGAACAACAGAAACATCCTTTAAATGTACCAAGATACAGTAAAAGTAAAATATTTGGAAAAATAAATTTTAGCATAACATGAAACTAAAAAATTGAACGAGTTTCTGACATCATACAATGTCAGGACCTAGAATTTTACACGTCCTCCGAAGAGCTTCTTTTAAAAAATCCTAGACAGATCTGCTGGGTTTGAACCCTTAATCTTGATCTTATAAGGCTGTTATGCTCTAGCTTCTAAACCAGAGGTGACCCCTGAGGAGAGCAACAGTATTAATGAGATATTTAAGACAATTTAGCTATTTAAAATATTTCCCACTACTATATTGGTTTTTATAATATTGTTTATGTTATTTTATATACTTTTTTTCCAGAAACGATTTTTATTGAGTAATATTACAATCTGTCCTAATTAGAACATTTTTAGTAGTGATCAAGTACAACATTCATACTACATACAAACAATATAGACAAAACAATAAATTTATAAGATAATAATATAATATGCATACATACATGGAGGTACGATGTGCCCCTAAGTCATGAACTACTGAAGCTGAAGTCTCAAAGAGATTTAGAACTCAAAAGAATCCTGAATAGATAGAAAATTGCAGTCCGACCTGCTCAATGAAGTACGGAAGAAACTAGAGAAGTAAACTAGAGATTTAATATTGAAACAGTGTGTCTTATATTTGCTAATTGGTGATATAGGTTGTTATTTTGGGATATTTATTATAATAATTATTAATATATTCATTTAACGATTTTATCAAAACGGCTCTAACGATTTTGATTAAACTCGATATATCGGTGTAAAATTTATTGGCCTTCAATAACATATATTCTTCATACCGAATGAAATAGTCTGACAGGTCTCAAATTCCCATATTAGAATTTTCTTCTTCTAAAGTCCCTTTAATTTTGTTGGTTCGAAAAAATTAGCCATATCAAGTTGATAAAAAATTAGTAAGTATAGTTGAACGAATTTGATATTCAAGTAAAGGAGAAAATAGCATACAATTTTGTTATGTATGCATTTTTTGAAGATAAGACCAATAATATATAGATATAATATACAATATAGATGTAGAATATATCTTTGGAAAGTTAAGGATTTAAAAAAAAATGAACTCATACAAAAAACTAACTGATTTTAAAAGATAATAATATAATGGATTATTTAATAAAACACGTGTTTCTATCGAAACATTGAATGTAATTAATTCTTTAACATTTTTACTGTCAAATACCTATATTTTCCATCTCTAATTGTATTTAAAAATTCTTTAATTTATTTTAACAAGGAAGCTCTCTCCCGGAACCAACTCCTTTTCACCAGCTGTATCTGGCATTTCGTACACTCAGTCACCCCTGGTACTGGGAGAATGCAACGCCACGTGACCCGTCACAATCGACACAGTTACCATATGTGGGTCCCTCAGCTTGCTCAATGCTCATTATGCTGGCTTGTTACTGACTCGATTTTAGTATCTCGCCTTCAATAGATTCACTAAATGTATAAGCCGGGAAGTCGTATTTAATATATTTAAATAGTGTATAGCCAAAATGTACACCATCTGAATCATTGCCATGCAAAATAATTACATATTATTAACGATGTGATTGACCCTATGGTATGGAGAATTTCCTGGGGTAGACCCAGATTCTACAAAGTGGGTACCCAAAAAATGGGAAAAACCTAGATGGTGGGTGTAATCTCATTGCACGGTCGTAATATGTATATTTATAGAGTTATGCAATTACTAAACAACAACATTAATCCTGTAATCATTGTTCTAGAAACTAATTTGTGAATCATGATAACAGAAGTTAAAATGTCATTATCATGTCATCATGTCTCTGTTAGACTGGTTCGGTTTCGCCGTCCGATTTTATTTATTTTTGTTATATAAATAATTTAAATATCATAGATATAAAAAAGCAAAAGCAGATATTGTTTTATTTGATATTTGAAATCGAGGTATCTTGAATCTTATAACTTCAGATTTAAAGGGATATTTTATTTTTTTGTATCGGTTCATTAAAAAGGTTCGTAATTGAGTCATTTAATAAATGTATTTTTATTAAACTTCTTGTTATTGTGATTATAATATCCCCGATTGACTAAAATATTAGGAAGCGGCGTGGTCTAGTGGGTTGAGCACTAGACTACTGTTCTTCGGGTCTCAGGTTCGATCCCCGGCTGGGGCAGAATTACTTTGTATGTTTTACAGCTGTGGAGCGAACCTGAGCCATGGTGACTCTCTGGCACACCCAGCCTCTATAAAGTGTATAAAGCTTATAGAGGTATAGAGGTATAAAGCCTCTAAACCCAAAATTATGGAAAAACCCTGGCGGCTTTGATCATGGCCTGATCACCTCCTTACACGGCCTTTGGGTTTGCAACAGTATTAATCTCTATATGTTTTGAACACTTCATCAGCTGTAGATGTACAGGACTAAAATTTTTATTAGGTTTTCTTTGAAGTTTTAAATTTGTATTTAAATTTTTTTTATATTTTAAAGCATCACAGAAAATAATATTAACATTTGAACCAACTATACCTTGCATAATTATGTATTATAATGTTTATATTTAAACATATAAGGCCATTATCATGAACTCCTTTTAATGTATTGGCCTTTAAAGACCGAAGGATGTCACCATTGCAGAAAATAAAATATTAAATAATAAAAAAAAAGAATTACCCTGATAATTTATTATCGAATTCAAGCTTTATTTGTGAAATGAAGCTTTCAACATAACCTCCTATGCGATAACTTACGATCCTGAGGTGTCTTCCAAAGTAGATTAAACTTAATTAAGTAGTCCTTTGACACTTTCTGCTTAATTTATATTCCTGCGACACATAATATATTAAAATAAGTCTTCTTATTTGAGGATATTAAAGTGTTAACCTTTGGTTGATAATAATTTAGTTTTAGTTATATGTTTTCCTCTAATCTGTTAATTTTTTTTTTATATTGTTGCTAATTAATTTGTGATACTTTTTAAAAATATTATATTATGGGATAACAATACTTATTTATTATTATTTTTATTTTATTGAAGTTTATATAAAACTATAAGCCGATGTTGAAAGGATGAAGTTATGTGCATACAGTACTAATGGAGTGAATGTTTTTTTTTTTTTTTTTTTTTTCTTGCTTTTTCAACAGTTTCAACAGGCTAGGTTAGGTTATCTTATTCATGGATAGACAACCTCTTGGGTCATTAATGTCCTTTTCTATCGATATATGCAAAGTTGTTTTTAAGTACTTGTTTCACTTGCACTAAATTTCCTTAAACAAATTAAATCTTTTCAGAAAGTCAATAGCTTTCCTAATAGTAATGGTATTATCGCTAAAAATCGTTGCAATAGGTTCTGTTATCGCACTTTGCGCAAAAACAAAACTAAGATCGTGGGAAAACAAAATTAAAATAAATAATGCAATAGCAATGAGTATCCTATTTAATAATGTGCAAATATGGGGACTAAGATATGTAGACAGGATAGAGAGCGTAAACATAAACTTTTATAAACGTTTATTCGCATTAAAAAAAATATTCCATATTTATTAATACGGTCGGAATTTAATCTTCCCCATTGCCTCATCTCAATATTAAAGCTTTCTCTCTCTTGGGTGCATACCATTTTAAAACTCAGTGATAACCGACTCCCAAAAATATGCTTCAATACATTAAAGAAAACGCATAAACCAACAAATAAAGAACAAAAATACAACTGGTTTCACCAATTATACTGTATATTAAATCGAATAAAAAAACTATATTAGAAATAGAAAACCCAGCTATTTTTCAGTTAGAGATGCACAAAACAATAATACTGTTTACAAATCATATGGAGACAATAGATAAACATAAGTTAATCGCCCCCGGTAAATACAACCCACTCTATCCGTCCATTCATAACAATAGACATAAACCTCAAGCTTACTTATTATCAAACGCACCGTTCCCTGTCATACAAATATTTGCACAATTAAGACTTTCTGGAAATTACAATATTAAATTAACATTTAGCAATATATACTACCACTTTAAACCCAAGGAAAACTGCACTCTATGTAACCTCAACGAAAGAGAGGACTTATTCCACATTTTTATTCGATGCCCCATATACGCACCGTACCGAACCCATTACATCCCTAGGGCCTTAAATATGAACAGTACAAATTTTATCGCCCTGTTTACCACCGATGATATTGATGAATTAAAAAATATTTATTATTATGCCAGGCAATGTTGCCAAATCAGATCATTTATAATAAATGAATAAACATGTTTGTTAACTGTATCATATTATTTATCGTGTTTCGCCATATTATGTAAAAAATATATTTATATATTTATTATATTGTAAACTGTTATATTATTCATATATTGTATTTGAGTTATTTTGTTATGAATTTTATTGTAATTCAATTGTACCTAGAGCTGATAACGTAGTGAATCAAATTCTTGCTAACTCTTTTATTGAATATTTGTTTTTTATTCTATATTTGTTATGTAGCCAGCTCTATTTCTATGGGGGTTACCCCGAAAGCAAATAAAGTTATTCATTCATTCATTCGCTAAACATCTTCTTGAGGCTTCTTTCCATATTTTCTGAGCGGAAGTAGTTGTTATAAAGTGTTCAGTCTTCTAGGATATGGCCGATGGATAAATTGCACGTTGCAGTTTCACAGTTTGGAGTTTCGACACTAATACTCATTTCCATTGATTTTGTAAAATTTTAAGACAATCTAATAAATAGATTTGTATAGTAATAAATTTGTATAAAAAATATCATTTTCAATTTCTGAAGTTATGATACATCCTCAGGTTTTTTCATTTATTTTTATTTGACATTTATATATTAGCATATTGCGCACAGAGCATAAGAATATTTTTAAAATATCTTAATTATATAAATTCCTTAAAGTTTTCTATAGTTTCCGAAAACATCAAAAGTTTTAGGCGGTTATGTTCTTGTAAGCAATGTATTTGTGGAGGAATTGAGATTCGCAGAGTACCTTCTCATTCTTTATTTTAACCTATTTTACCATAGAGTAAAAAGTAAAGTTAATAAGAACTCAACAAATTACGAAAATCATAAGTAAGGACTATAAAATATTAAAAAAGAAAATCGAACGCCAAATACTGATAAATGATACTGCAATCGAGATAGATGCATTTCCTCTCCTTAATGAGCGGAAACCACTCAATGCACGATTATTATCCAAAAGATTTAGCAAAAGGACGTCTATAAATCATGATAAATTTGATAAAATGTTATCGTTTTCCCGGGAAATAGATGAATCACTAAGGCTTTCAGGAGAAAAAAAATTGATAGTAATTTTTCAGGGTCAGTTTTCTAAAAAACCTTCAAGTGATTTAAAGTACGTGATAGGAAGAAAAATTGTATACTTTTACTAAACTTTGGATATCTAGACTTTTTTTTAAGGTTTTTTAATTGTTTCCCACCTTGAACGAGGAACGTTTTCGACAAATCATTTTAATACTGCTTGATTTGGACATTTCTTTACTTATTGAATGTTGTAAATGCGCTGCGTTTGATAGTTGGAAGTCGTTGCGTTCACTACTATGCATCCTCTTTTCAGTTTTCGAAACATTTATGTGTAGTTAACCAAAGTTCAAAAAGGAAAGTTTTTACTTGGTATAAATTGTGCTTTATCGTTCCCGTAAGTACTGATGAAAATCATCTCAACTTCCTGTTAGTATTAAGGAGGGTGAGAAGGAGAAAGAATAAAAAAAAAATATTTTTCTTTAATATCAACAAACATAGAATGATTTCAAAATCAGTACTGATATTTGGCACAATTCCACGTTTTGAGCATTATGGCTGAAAGCGGGGATCCCAACACAACTTTATCCTTGAAATATCTTCGTAACTATGTATTTGGCCTAAAAATATACAGAACAATTACTATAGTATTTTAAAAATTCGTTGACTTTAGTTATCACAAAATTTGCAATCAATATTATACGTTTCGTGTTATTCACGAAAATATTTTTAAAAAATCAGAATTCTCTCCGTTTTCTCTTTCGTCAGCAAAATCCGAGTTAAAAAACTTTGGAGGCTTTTACTAGTTACTACGGAAATTCCAATGAACAATTTAAAACAAATTCCATTAATAAAGTACAAGAAACTCATATTAATTGATTTATCTTAACCTAAATAATTCATTACTATGAAAATGTTTTATGTATTTTCCGCTAGTTTTTCTATGTCTTCATAGGATTTTTTCTAGCTTTGAGATCTCTAATCTACATTTATACTTAGGACACTTAAACCTGGAACAGGCTTTATGAAAAAAAAAAAAAAATGAATAGTCTCATATCAGATATTTAAAAATTAGCGATTCTACATGGTGTTTGGTCAAACTTTTTTTCTTGCATATAATGTTCGGTTTTATAATAATATTATCATTTTCGTAGGACATTATGTTAGCAGATATTGCACAGAAAAGAAAAGCGTGCCAGTTTCCTGTGGCCATTGAAGCGTTGAAAAAGATTTCCCAAGGAGCTGTCGAAATGAGTGGGAAAGCGCGTTCGTTATATTGAGGTCGATCAGTTTGTTTGGCAAGGATAATTTTTGTGGGGTAAACACTGGAATTATATTTTGTTGTAAACATTTTTTTCTTATGTACTTATGTAAAGGTCTCATAGCGGATAGGTACGGTATAAATATCAAATATCCTTGTGAAAAATTAAATCCAGCAAAATACCAAAACTCACTTTAAGAAAATCGTCTTTGTTTCATACTGGATGAGAGACAAGTATCAAATACTACTCCGTTAAATGCACTGCTGAATGAATCAGGAGAGATGCCCCTACCCTTGAGGAGAGCCTGGCTCACCAAGAAGTACATTATAAAAAGTTCTTCTGATCAAAGACTCCCTGTAAGAAAAACAATTACCTCTAATAACATTTATTGCCCCCACATGAAAAGTCTGATCACAGAAATGCAACCCCTACTTCAGGCAACACAAACAACTAAACGTCCCTTAGATTGCAATACGCCGCTTCCTATTAAAATGCTGCAAATCAATAGCAATCCCAAATTACCTACCACACACGGAAGGAAATCGTCATATAACCCAACCGTATTAAAACAATTGGCTTTAAACACAATAGTAAATGATTACCCAAACCATGTTCAGATCTTCACGGATGCCTCCAAATCCTCTCACCAAACTGCAATAGCTGTTATTGATCCAGTCAAAGAATACACAATTTCGGTCGCTCTACCTTCTAAATTCAGTATTCTTAGTGCTCAACTGTATGCCATTCTCAAAGCACTTTTTTACTGTCAACGTGAATACTCCAACGTTAATATTCTCTATTTAATTATGCTTTCAAATCTTGAAGGTCATTTGGATAATTTAAAAAAAAAAAAAGTATCATATATTTGTTTATTTTTTAACGTCACTTTATGCTACTATTGCTAATCGGAAGGTATTATGTATTATTTCTGTTGGAATATTTTCTTTAAGTACTTCACCAATGAACCGTGTGAACGTATCGCTTGAAAGAGATTTTTATTTAGGATTTTTTACATTTTACTTAAAATTTTTTTAGATACAACCAGCATTTTTAAATTAATGAAAAGCCAAATTATTTGTAACCTTAGACGTCGTGCTTAAATGGGTACCACAGAAACAATAAATCTTATCTTTTGTCATTTCAAGGTTGTTTTTAATATTTCAAAATGGAATATTCTGAATCCATCGAATTTTAATAATATAAAATACTTAAATAAGAGCTTAGTTTCAGATCAAACCGAGATATCAATATTATTTATTGATATAAGTATAAGGCTTTTATTTCTTGGTACAAATCCAGGATGAAGTTAAAGGCGGGGAATGCTTGGCAAAGTTTAATTTTTATATTTTGGAGACCCTTTTCTTAAACCATTCTCTCTCCAAATTATTGCATTATATGATTTCTCCGAGGTGCATAAATCTCTAAATGACGAATTTATTATTATTATTGTTTATTATGTTGGTAAGTGTTACATTACATATTGGTATACAAGTCAATTATTATTATTATTTCTATTAGCTACATGTAGTGTTAGAATTTATAATATACCACCTGTAATTGGGCTAAGGCTTGTTGGTGGATGGTGCTGTAAAATAAAAAAATAAAAGAAAAAAACTTTGTATAATAAAGGATCTTGGGTTCAGTACGTAGTGAGAATCTCTATTGTTGCCAGGCAACAGTTCTGTTTAAATTTAAGCGTTTAATTTTACATGGATTAACGGTGTATAATTACCATCTCCCGTTAATTATACGAAGTCAGATACTTTTTCCTTAACCGCACAGATTTGTGGTCTGAAAGAAGAAATAAAAAAGCTTTAATGTTTTCTTTTGTTGTTTTCTTCTCGTGATGTTTTCACTCTGATTTTGTATAACAACCTACTTTAAATATATTTCCCTACTATCCTGTTTATGTAGTAGTCGGAGCTTCGAACTGCTTCTGTTACATAAGCGACCTTCCATCAGTCAGTAACCTGATGTAACATTGGATACACTACTTTTCGCCCCACTCTACTAAATAAGCTGGATTACGGTCAGTAAATCCAGACTTTTTTTATTTCTTCCGAAACTAGGCCAAGCAAGCAATCTAGAGAAAAATAAGTAGCTCCTTTAATCAAAGTGCATACAAATCTCTTCTCGTTTATTTGTTTTTAATTTAAATTTAGTTCTGTGTAACTAATACATCGGGTAAATACTTTTATAAAATTTATTTCATTCTAGATTTGCAGCTGTATAAAGAAAAAATATGGTGCGGGCAACACAGGACTTTCACTTACTTCGGTTGTTATAATCAAATCAAGAACTATAAAAGAAATTGAAACTTGAAAATATTTAAAGAATTATATTCAGTTTCGTTAGAAACACAAGTTTTAGCTTAAATAATTACTTAGGTTTAGGCACTATTCGTCACTATACGTAAGTTTTCCAACGATATATTTTTTCTAGTGGCGCGATAGGCCGTGTAGGACCTTGGCCTCGCGGTGTCATCTTCTGGGAGATTACAATCGCGTTTCTCGTTCTATTTTATAGTGTAGGGTCATCACTCACTACACCCAATTTTGCAAGTGGCCACCTTTTGGCTGACGGGTCTTATATATCCGGGAGAGAGGCTGTGAGTGTATCCCCATTAATTAAATAGTTAAAAAAACTCCGCCGGACTGGGATTGGAACTCACACTTTTAGCGTGAGAGACTAGCGCGCTAGCCACTCAGCCACGGGCTCCCACTGTTTCAAGCTTAGTAATGTTGAATATTAAACAAAAAATGATTATAGTTTCTAATCGATTTAAGCAAATATGTACAAGGATTAATTGACATGAGATATCTTAAGGTTTAACATTCTAGATATATCATTTCTTTACTAGTGATTAAGCCACTTTTAGAAATAATTTACTTAATTAATTAGATCACATAGTAATTTTTCGGTCCTGTTTGAAAAAATAAAAATCACTAGGTTATATCTCAGATTGACTTATTTTTCCTCTCCCAAATCCTGCCCTACACAATTCTTCAATAATATTCTACTTATCCCTTTTGAACAAACCCATTACCTTGAATTATTCCAATTTGACAAACTCTTAACGTGGAATATTCGTTCAAGAAACGAATGGAAACGGCTCGGAGAAACCGATTACTGTAGTACTGTACACTTGCCAACGCTCAGAACTTTCAAACTATTACAAAATAACTAATTTATGTTACCATCACTGGCTATATTTGATGATATGAGGTTTTTATTGGGACTCCATTAAAATATATAATTCTTCTTAAATTGGTCATTTTGCCACGAATTTAATCGTCCATAAATACTTTAATATTTATTGAAAATTTCGTCTAAATGAGACATATCGCTATTGGTTCAAACCACCCAGACCTCACAAGCCTACTTTTTCTCAAACAATCATAGCAATTATATATCTTGTAATACTGAAAAGGATATGGCCTTGGGATCAGCAAATCAGACATTGAAGTTCTAACATTTCATGTCTTATGATCTTATTTGTTTTTCACATTGATTTGATGAAGTATTCTTGATGTAAAGATAAAAAAATAAATAAATAAGACTGTGGGATAAAATAAAGTCATTTTATTGATTGAGGACAACGATTTATGATTTTTAATGACATAATAAAATATAATTCAAATTTCGGTATTTTGGCTACTTCAACACTTACTATACAAACGGTCAAACCTCCCTCTTAACTACAAAAGACTCATCTACATGACTATTATTAGACCAATCTGGACTTACGGAGTAGAGCTATGGAGTTCTAATAAACGATCAAATTATTCCCGTATCCAATCCTTACAATCCAAAATGCTTCGTAAAATCCTCAACGCTCCTTACTTTGTCACTAATAAACTCATCCATAAAGACCATAATGTTCTCTATGTTACTGATTTGGCCCGGACCAGGTATTAATCCTTTCACGACAAACTCCTTTCTGATCTACCTATTAGTTTCAATTCCTGATAATGCTCCGAGGCGCCTGAAAAGAAGATGGCCCCGGGACATTCTAGTTTAGAATATTTTTAGATTGCTTCCAATAGGAAGCTTCTCTACATGTGTTTCCTATCATTGTATTATATATCTCATTTTTACTTTATTTCTTTTTTTTTAATAAAGTTGTAAATATTAATAAAAATGTTGAAAAAAAAAATCCGTATGTTACTGTACCAGGAAAATTCCTGTTTTTCGTTTTCCTTTTAAATTTTACACAGCTGAATTAGGTCAGACACCTTGTTACCCGACATGTAGAACAGTAAATTCAGATAAGAGTTGAAATCAGGCTGCCAAAAAAATCTTATCTTTGTTTGAATTTTTTGGCTATAGAAAAAAAAAAAAAAAGTGTCCTAGTTTCATTAAGTGAATATAAATAATAATAATTTTTTCAAGAAATATTTTCAAATACAAAAGGCGATATTTTCTTAAAATATACTACCTATATTTAATAATTAATTTATATCTATTAAAAAGTCAGCATCCTGGTCTTGTGGACAGAGCACTTGTACTCAGAGACCAGGCTTCGAATTCTGGCTGGGCAGTATTATTTATTAAAGTAAAGTGTTTCTCAAAGATACATCACTCGCAGTTTCTATAAAGTGGATGCCTAGAATTTGAGGAAACACTGTTAGTGTAAAAATAATGAAAAATACTTAGTGGGTTGTTGAGAAACAGATTTTATTTTTCAGTAATTCTTATCAATTTACTCTGAAATTCCTTATATAAATGCATTATTATGTTTAATCTTACATAGTTATCGATGTTGTGAAAAAATCTATTCATTACAGGGATGTATACTATGGATTTTTTACTATTATATTGACCTATATTGTTTAAAGAAATGGCGGAGCTCGAGGGCAAGATTTTATATATTTTTAGGAAGGTCTCAACAGTAAAAAAAAAATTTTAAAATCCTTGAAAAAGGACGATGTAAATGTGAAGGCCTAGCCGCTTTGGGGATAACAAATGATAATTCTTTTTATTTTTAGTTTTTTTATTTCTTTTTAGTTGAAATTGCCATGTTTGTTGTTTGGAATACTTACTCAGCTTAACAGAAATGCCATAGAAATCGCCGGTTAGAGTCTTAATTTTTTTTTTATAATATAGTTTTCCTGTTATAAACATAAACAATAATCATAGTAAATATTATACTTTCATAAATACAAAAAACAAAAAAGTATATAGGAGATTGGCCTCTTGGACGTATATTATTATTTTTTTTTTTAAATAGGTGTTAGCCCTATTCAATATTTTTTTTCTTATTATTAAGCCAGAGATAATATTGGACGGTAGCTCATTGAATAAAGAGTGATTTTCTGTCAAAATATGAGCGTTTGAAAGTTTTTTTTTGGCGATGTAATATCGATAAAAAAAATTATGGAAGGCTAAAGTTTTCCTTGTACTCATTTACGTCTCACTTTCACTTTAATGTCTAAAAGTAATTTTTTTTTTATAATCTCATGTGTAGATTGCATTAATTTTCCTCCATCGAATATTTTTTTTTTTTTATCTCTAGATAAAACAATATATTTATTTATTTAAATTTACAACTGTTTTACAACGACACAGCATGTTAATGTGTATAAGTAAGATTATGAGGCTAGATAATAGACACTTCTAATATTTGATAAATACTCAATAGTCTAACTTTTTGGAGTATAATTTTGAGTATATCACTTTTTTATAATATTCGTCATTAAAAAAATATTTATCATTTTACCAGAGTATGTGCGTTGTCTATAAACAAAACATAGTGTTTTATTCTTCCTAAAAATTTTAACCGTTTATATGTTTTAGGTTATTTCTTTTTTTAAAAAGAAATTCCATTCTCGACACCAGAGAAAGCTTTTTTCATATTCTCAGCAACGAGTTGGAAGACCTATTTTAGTCCTTTTTTTATCCGGTTCCATTTCGTCTTTGAAATGATTCAATACATGATACATAGACAGCTTAAAATGTATTTAAGGGCCACATATTTTGTGTTCCAATCTTCCTGTGTACGTCGTCGTTGCATATTTTTCTTTCAAGCTCGTTACAAAACAAAAACCGAGTTCTACATAGAACTGCTTCAATTCTAATTTACATAAAAATTATGAAAAACATTTATTGTTTTTGGACTAAGTATAATTAAATCGAAGCAGAAATAGGTTGGACAAAGAATTGTCTCCCTTAAAAAAACCTGTACCACTACAACCATGAAGAGTTTTGGGCTCAGTACATTTAGAGATTCGTACTGTTTCTAGGCCAACGGCCGTGCAATGACGTGATTCGGCCAAGATCAAGCTCATCCGCCAGGATTTTCCCCTTTTTTTGGGTACCCACTTTATAGAGGCTGGGTGTGCCCCAGGAGGGTCTCCATGTCCCAGGATCGACCCCCTGCTTAAATAACAGAATAAATAATATTCCGCCACAGCCGGGATTCGAACCCAGGACCCGGAGCGCAGTAGACTAGCGCCCTACCCACTAGACCACGCCGCTCCCTTAGAATTAATTATCTCCCTTTCATATCTAAATAGATCGGTTACTTCACTGCGCTTCATTTGTTAATCAGTCGCATATTTCTGTTCTTGTAATTATCAATAAAGATTACTTGAAATCCTAAAACCCAAATGCAGTTATCTTCGATTGTAATTACTTCGGACGAAGCAGTAATTGTAATTGCGGACCATTATTACAATCATTCGAGCAATTGTAATTACGAATACAAATAAATTTTACAACAAATTTGTATCTGCTGTTTCAAATCGGATTAATTGTAATTGAGATTTTTTTTTTATTGAATTAAATATTACACCTCAAAAACTAAATCATCTAACATATATGCTTACTTAGAGGTAGCTGATTGTTCTAAAATACGCTTGCTCTGTCACAAGGTTTCACAAAAAGTGATAATATTATGAAAGTGGACAGGGCGATAGTGGGAAGCAGAGTGTGGCCAATGCGGGCATTGGGTCAGCCTTATACAACAGCTGTCCGACCAGTTCTCAACATCGCTATGTCTGTATCAGCTGCGCTTGTTTCAGACTTCGGGGGTGGGTTATTTAAATATCATTTTTAGTTCATATTCATGTAACACACGACATTCACTTACCTCCGTTATTAAAATTAATTTAAGAATTTTTCAATAGACTTAGAGATGAAAAAATATCAAAGAATTAACTTGCATAAAGTTTCGGTAGAAACGTGTGATTTATTAAATAATCTATTATATTTTTATCTAGAACAATCAGTTATGCCGGCTTTTCATGGCCCTCTATTGACATTTACAATTCCGTGTATTAGATAATATTTTTTTTATAAAATCTTTAGCTTTTCAACGCTATACTATACATCTAATTACTATTCTTATGTTCAAAAATACAAAAATCTCATAAAAAAAAAAATATGTTTGCATTTTTCTCCGATAGTTGAATATCGTATTTATTCAAATAATATATTTATCCGTTCTTTATCAGTGCTAAATAGAAAATATATTCTTTTTTTTTATAGATTCTACAAAATTAAAGGTACTGTAGAGGAAGACAATTTAAAATATCCACATTTAAGCCCTATCAGACTATTTCAATTAGGATAAAACCTACATCATATCAAAGCCCATTGAATTGCACATCGATGATATAGAGAGTTGAATCAAAATCGTTAGAGCCGTTTTTGAGAAAATCGTATAAAGGTGCTAAAGGCAAGGTATTAAGTGGCTCTTATGGTTAGCTCATTTTGATGAAAAAGTTAATGTAACATCTCGGGCTCATAGTTGTCCTAAATATGAAATTTAAGATTCTTACGACTTTTGTGTACGTGCTGGAGTTACCACACACACAGACTTTTTTTACGGGACCTGGTTGTTTGGACTCAGGAGACCCTAAAACGTGTATTTCCGTTGACAACTGGAATTCGAAAATTTTAAATTTTATCGCAATACTTTCCCTTGCTATATATTTCATATATAGGTAATTGAAAGTAAAAAAAAAATCAATATATTATAATCATTCAACAGTTTGTTAAATATAGGGGCCATACATAGCGGTAGATAATACTCCTTTTGGAAAAGTTGGAGGAGTAAAAGGAACTTTGATTCGTTTTTATAAAAGCTTAATTACATTGAATAATTCTGCCTTTGGGATGTCAAAATTGAACGATAACGTGAAATTTACGTTATGTCATCGCCCCGATGCAGCAATAGAATACTGACATGGTTTAGCCCCAATGCTTTACCCTCATCGTAAATGCATGCACTAATACCGTTCGCATGAACGCCTTGCGAATAAGGCATGGGCGTTAATCAATGTTGTGCATTTGTGTAACAATAACGTTGGCATATTTACGACTACGGTCGCTGCGTCGATGCACTACGTGAAGGCGGGGCAAATATAAATGTTAATGACTCAGTTTGTTGTTGCTGTCTGCATATATGCTTCATAGCTAGCATATTTCTTTCAAAATTTCGATACGAGAAACATCAACAGTGTACAAAGCTCCTAAACGGAATTTCCTAGCGACAAATATTATATAAAAAATATTTTCTCCACTAAATTTCTGATTGAGAACCTGGCGTATAATTTTCGATCCAAATTTATCATTTTGTCGAAAAATCGACAAATTTAATTTAACAAAATAATATATTTTCGATACTTATCCTGTGAATAATTTTTTTTATTCAAATGGAACAATTGATTTTTGCCATTAAACTATAATGCCTTATATATCCTGTATACGCCGTAAATTCCTGAGAAAGGCAGAAAACTCTAATGAAGGAGATAATAGATCGTTTCTGTCGATTCGAATGCTCCTATTTAGATTAAATTGATTAAATACAAAAAACAAAAATCATAAAATCAATAACTTTGAAAAATATTAAAAAATGTAACAATATTCATTTTTTTTTTTAATAACTAATAAAGGACAATCTCTACTCACAAATGAAAATAGAATTTTTTATTTATCTTGATTAGATCAAGAGTTATAGAATTTTGGCCCCTGAATCGTGATTTACTTTCCACTGTGGAGCGTGTCAAAGAAGCGGCAACATTAAAAAATGTAATCAAAACCTAACTTTTGTAAATTTAAAACAATGCCTCCCTAACAAGACCAACTTAGTGTATAACTTAAAATTCATAAATAATAAATAAATAAATGTATATATATCACTAAATTGAAAATTATATCATAATTGTTTATTGTTTTCAATTTTTTTATTTAAAAATATAAGGTGTGCTTGTTCCAAGTATTTTTCTATAAGGATTTAGTTAAAGTCAAACATTTTATTATTTTATTTAAATTCTCTTAAATGGTAAAACTTTACATTTTAAGGGAGAGGATTAAAATTTATGGCTTGGGTTCATTAAAATTGGGAGGGAAGGTGCTTACTTAAGTCAGCCTAGCCATAAAGCTATTGAGGCCTGATTGTAGGATCCGATGAGATGATGTAGTGAGGGACCTCCAACCCACCAAGATAATCTTATCAGGAGTCAAGAACCCACTTTAAGGACCCCACTAAGGGGCCTAACCCCGGGGTTCTCCTCAATCAACTGGTGCCCCTCGACAGAATGGGCCCCATCTGCCCCCCGGGCCGCAACTCAATGGCTCAGCTACCGATACCACTGGGGTCGGCTACTCAACTCCACCTCCTATTCAACGAGTGCGCGGTAAAACAGACTTCATATCGTCCAACACTTCAATATACTACGGAGGAGAAAATCCAAATTTGGATATGCTGCTCAACTTCGCTGAGTTGCCAGGACCACACAGCATACCGGATCAATCCTGAAGACAATTTCAAAGAAAAAAAATAGAGAGAGGTTGGATTTTACAGAAGTATCATTTTCAGAAATTTAGAGGAGAATATTTTACTTCCACTTACCTATACATGAAATATATAATAATGTGAAAAATATAATAGTGTGTGTGGTAACTCCCAGCGCGTAAACTAAAAGTCCTATGATACTGAAATTTCATATTTTAAACAAATATAAGCCCGAAATGTTACAGAAGCGTTTTAACTAAAATCAGCTGAACGGTGCTACTTTATACCATTTATTTTGCGCCTTTTTACGATTTTTTTCAAAAACGTCTCTAACCATTTTGATTGTTTGTTTGTTTATTTATTTAACGTCACTTTATGCTACAATGGCTAATCGGACGATGCTACAGTGGGAGTTCTAAATTTTGCCTATCCAGGTTTTATTAGGATAGGGATCTTTAACGAGTACCTGACATCGCACAGGCTCGGGACCACCTTTTAACGTCCCATCCGAAGGACGGCGTAACTAAGGATTTTTTACTCCCATTAAAAAATCCTAGGACCACCTGCGGGTTTGAACCCGTGACCTTGTGCATAGGAGGCTGTTACGCTAACCACCCAGCTACAAGTGATCCCAACCATTTTGATTAAACCCGTATTATCGGTGTAAAATTCAATGTGCTTTAATATCATGTAGGTTTGATTCTGATTGAAATAGTCTGGAAGGGCTTAATTTCGATATTTTAAATTTTCTTCCTGTAAAGTACCTTAATGTTTGTAGATTCTATTAAAATAGCCATATCATCTGATTAGAATTGCTAAAAAACGGCTAAATATAAAAATTGAACGAATTTGATAACCAACTAAAGGAGAAAAGTGCAAACTTTTTTTTTTTTTTTTTTTTTTTTTTGCAATTTTGTGTTTTTTAAAATTTTAGAAACATTATCATCTTATACACACAATTGTAAACGTTAATGGAGAGTAGTGAAAAGCCGATAAAATTAACTAATTGTCACAGATAATAATATAATAGATTATTTTATAAAATACATGTTTCTATTGAAATTCAATCTAATTAATTCTTTCACTATTTATTTTTATCTCTAAGTGTATGTTTGTTTATTTATTTAACGTCACTTTATCCGGGTCCTGGGTTCGAATCCCGGCTGTGGCATAATATTATTTATTCTATTAATTCAGTCGGGGGCGATCCTAGGGTATGAAGACCCTCCTGGGGCAGACCCAGCCTCTATAAAGTGGGTACCCAAATTAATTGGGGGAAAACCTGGCGGCTGAGCGCGATTAAGGCCTAATCACCTCATTGCACTGCCGTTGGCCTAGAAACAGTACGAATCTCTATATGTACTGAGCCCAAGACCCTTCATGGGTTGTAGTGGTACAGGATTTTTTTTTTTTTTTTTTTTTTCTTTTTATGCTACTATGGCTAATCGGACGATGCTACAATGGGAGTCCTAATTTTTTCCCATCCAGGTTTTATTAGGATAGGGATCTTTAACGAGTACCTGACATCGCACAGGCTTGGGACCACCTGCGGGTTTGAACCCGTGACCTTTGGCATAGGAGGCTGCTATGCTAACCACCCAGCTACAAGTGATCCCCATCTCTAAGTGTATTTAAAAATTCTTAAATTAATTTTAACCACGAAGGTAAATGAAAGTCGTGAGCGCAATATCACCAGATTTTTATTTCTTGCTATAATATAATTTTTTTTTTTTATGTGTGTTACTTAGGTCCATACGTGGTACATTACCCATTGGTTTACATTTAATTTATTACTATTAATTGGACTATAGTCTGTTTGTGGATGTTATAGGATAAAATAAACACAATTGTATTCAATAAGCACTGTTTAAGCCCAAGCCCCCAAGATCAGACAGAACACAATAGTACGTACGCCTACCTCACGGGTGCCTACCAGTCTGTTCAGCGTATATTAACTTGTCTTGAAATTCCTTTTTCACTAAGCCAAACAACTGTACAATTCCATTGTCTCGATCACATGAAACTATAATAAAATCGATCTCTTTCAAACCCATTTATATTATACAGAGTAACACCGAACTACGGTCCGCTTTCAGGCATTGAGAAGAATTGCTGTAATTGAATCCAGAACCCCCCGATCGTATTGACAGCTGGATTGATCACATCTGGCGAAGTATAATCTGCCGGATAGGGGATATCCATTATAAACCAGACACCTTCCCCTTTAGGAGATAAGAATTGAATAACGAAAACGTATAGGTTTTATCTTGTTATAAGTTATCCGAGGAGGAAAATTTTAAATGTCTGACTAAATCCTATTCTCTCAAATGTCTCGATTTCGAATACTGCATAGAATGTTGAAAAAAAAAAAGTATTCAAATAAAAATATTCCAAAGACTTGGTATCAACAAAGCATAACTAGTTCTAGAAGCATCAGGTCTTGTCTCGGAATTTGCCAGGAAAATAATAATAATAATAGGTATATTTGTTATTATTTACATTCTTCCTCTATAATTAATCATATTTTACTTTTAAACTGTTCTTCTCTCTTGTTTATTAATAAGAATACTACATTTATTTCATCATTTATATTCATAATCTAACATCAATAGAATGTCCTAATAGAAAATTAATATATAAACAGAATAACTACACACTAGGATTTCGTTTAAGAATAAAGTATGTGGTGTTATAAAAAAAATAATGAAAGAATTTTTTTTTTAATTTTTTTTTATTTATTTTTTAAAATTTTGTTATTTGCATCTACCCTACAGGGTCATGGCAACTGTGTTTTTCTATATTTGGTTGTAATACTTGATTTCTTTTAAATAATTCAGTAACTTTTTCACCTTGTCTTCATCATCATTCAATATATCTTTTAGGGTTCCTGTTAGTTTAATGTTACGTCTTGATGTTTCGAAAAGGAGACAATCTAATAATAGATGCTGAATAGTTTTTGGAACATTATCGCAATATTCGCAGGTAGGTGCATGCAGATTTCTCATAAGGTAACCGTGGGTAAACTGACAATGTCCTATACGGAGCCGGCATAAAATGATTTCCTCTTTTCTAGAAATTCTCGTGGTCCATTTTTTGGTATATCTTTTTACATTCAACAGTTTATATTGTCCTGTTATCCACGTTATTTCCCAGGTTTTGAAGAGATTTTTCCTCAATTTTCTGATCCAGTCTTCTACTATGAGTTCTTCCAGTACCGTGCTTTCAGATCTGTTGCCTTGTCTGGCCAAGCTGGCGGATATAATAATAATAATAATGTATTATTGTATTTGTACAATTTTATTATAAAATCGTATAATATATAATATTGTATATTATACAATTTTAGAATGGGCAGCTATTACACGTAATAAATTGCTTGATTGATTAATGTTTATAAATCGATGTTACAATAATAAATATATGTAAATATTATAGAATGGAAATGGTCTTTTTTTTATTAATCAAATAATTAAGTTTAAATGTAATTTCTATTTTATAAATCAAACACAATACCAAGTTGTGTGGGTCCTGAAATATATTAATTATTTAACATTAATATTAAAAAAGATTTATAAAACATGTTAGATCTGAAATTATTAATCAGTGCCAAAAGCATTTCTTCATTAATGGTTTGTTTCCATCTATAACAATGAATATATTAATTTGATGAATAGACATGATCTTAAATTAAAAATAATCTATAACTCTTCGTTCTTAAGAATAAATTATTCGAGATCAGTGTTTTTTATTTATTTCTTGTCCTTGCTAAATTTTATTAAATAAATGAGAGTGGGTATCCTGAAGGTTTGCTGTCTATTATGATGTGAGTAGATTAGTAAGACTCATTCGTGAGATTGCTATGAAATAAATTTTAACCCGCTCCGACCGGATATTACTAAATATGATATCCCATCACTCCCGCCCACGTTCTTAGTAGCCAGTTTTGAAGAGTACTTAATAATCAAGCTTAAAATTGATTCTCTGATTTTAAATAAACAGCGATATGTTTCCAATTGTATTTATTTTTTTATATTATCTGTTATTGATATTTAAAAGTACTAAATAATATATATTTACGCCCATAAGTCTTACAATTTAAAAATACTGATGATTTTTTTTATTATTAATCGATCTTAATCTTTTGTTCATTATTAATAGCGAATCTTTTTAACCGACCAAGGGAACAAAAAGAAAAAAACACAAATAATGCCGACGATATATAGAATTCATATTTTTAATTACAAAAAAAATCGGATTGACCGCCGTACAAATTAAGAATTAAATCCTTAACTAAACAAAATAAGAATCATTGAAATCTGTCAAGAAGCGTGCTTATAGTGCTTAGAAGAAGGAGGGTTGGCCATTTCCCTTCATAATAAATTGCCTTCACAGCTATATAATAACATAGTACAATTATAACAAATATTAAATCCTTGTGTAATAATTAGAAAGTGTTTTCTATTTGACATTTTGGCGGATTTTTTTCTTTGACGGCTAGTATCGCTGCTGTTTTGATTTTTTCAACCATATTTAATATATTTGATTGTGAAATATGTTCGTTGTGGTTTCCAATATGTCCCGCTTTGTTTTTATGAAATCATGTTTACTTGGTCAATAATGTTTACGTATTCTAAAAACACAATAAATTTAGGTGCTTTTATGCATCTGTTTCAACCACGATTTCTTGTCTTTACTTGCTCAAAATGGAAGAGAAAAAATGTTTTTTCGTCATTTAATAAATTTCTATTTTCGAAAAGTAAAATCCGCTTCACAGACGGTTAACTAAATTTGTATTGTGTATGGCGATGATGCGTCAGGAGAAAGCACCCTGGTTGTGTTGTTTTTTCACGTTGTGTGCTTGCTGAGTTCAGAACAGGAACTTCAACTGTTATGGGAGTATAGAATTAAAAGATTACCTGAAAGATGGCAACATGTAATTTATCAAAGTGGTTAATATATGATTGATTAAATATATTTTCAAGAATCTGAAGTTTTTATTGAAATCAGCATTAAAAAACGCTACGAATTTATTTTACAACCCGATATGTATTTCTTAAAGGTGGAAATAATCGGGAGTCAGTCTTTTGTTAAATATTTTAATTTTGTCGACAGTTTATGCTTGGACGTAGCTCAGTAATGCCCTGATGATGGCTTACAAGCTTGAGCCGAAACGTCGGCAAAATTAAAATGTTTAACAAAAGCCTGATTCCCGATTATTTTCACCTATTATAGTATCTACTGTCGACTATACATCCTCCAGATGTATTCCTTGTTCGTTAAATTAGCCTTCGTATTTTTTTTTTACATTTTTACGAATATAAACTACTAATATTGATATAGTGTGATGGAATAGAAGCTACCTGAAAATTGGAACTGTATGGAGTAATACACTCTGGGGTTCTGAAATGAAGGCTTAGTATATACATTTCCAATGTATATTTGAAACCTTGCAAGACAGTCCGATTATTAAGGCGATAAATAGTTGGAGACAGTGTCGACGGTGTGAGACATTGCACTATGAAAGCTGTTAGAACCTTGCCCTTGGCGGGTTCGTTACGTCAGAGATAGTTGGGGTAGGTCCAGGCTGGGTCGATATCCGGTTGTGCTGCTATTTCCGCCGTCAGTTCTGCCAACCTTACTCTGTCCCCCTCGTCACTATTCCTGAACTCCAGTCTACAGGTTAGGCAGTCTGGCTCTGCGTCGGGGTATTTATCAGCAAATATCCTGGAAGCACTCGAAATAACTCGCGGTATCGTGTAACGCGCCCTGTACAGTTTATCACACAAAAATATATTTGAAGACCCTCTGACAATGATATTAAGATCATTACCCATTCCATTGTTTCGTACTACAGATAGTTTCAACAATTAATGATAAACATAGAATTTTTTTAATCTGAAAAAATATACATATATTAAGTAACATTACATTCTGTCTCAGCGAGTATATTAGTTATCAAAGTGTTCAAAGATTAATTCACACAATCTGCACCAAAACTAAATTAAAGTAAAATCTACTAGATAAACAGAATTCTGGTGATCTCAGCAATTGAGACGTTGATTTCTAAAAGATACGAAAAGATAATTTTTTTTAGAAATTAATATTTTGACTTATTCGGGTTTCCCTTTTCCGATTCAATCTAAAAAAATTTACAAATGCTTACAAAACGTGTTTTAAAATTGCAGTTCATTCCAAAACGTAATAAAACCATTTCTTCCAAAACGTATTTGTATATATATAGCTTGTAAACACCTAATCTTTCCTTTCATTTTTTTTTTTTCCAAAATTCTTCTATATTTCCCCTAATACAGCAGGACTACCTACCTTCCGTTATATATTACCATTAATTTACCATTTTCTTTGATTAATCAATCTTTTTTCATTTTGTGACTTTTTATTGTTTTATTTAGTATATATTGAATCACTGCCATTATTTTTTTCAATAGCTTTAACCTTATAATTAGTTATTAGGTTGTATAAAGAAAATTATTTGAGTCACTTTGGTTCTTGTAATGAATTTTTTTCACAGAATTTTTTTCTTGCAGCTGCATAAATTTTCATTAAAAAATTTTCAGACACTCACAAACCGCGAATAACGTGGCGCACCTGGTCAATCAATTTTGGTGAAAAAGTTGTAACATCTTGCGCAACCATGCACCTGTTTAAAATACAAAATATTGGTTTCTTGGTCTTGAGCTAGACTTTACCCATAACTTTTTACATGGCTTGGTTATTTGGACCCAAAAACGTGTATTTCCATTGAAAACCGAAACTCGGGAATTTTGACGTACTCAATACTTTCCCTTACGATATATTTTAATTATTAGTAAGTTAAACTAAGCCTATATATGACGGGAAAAATATTAAATAAACATCTTAAATTCACGCTGTACGATATTTACTATGAACATAGGGGAATCCTACCCAGGGTTGTCCCCTTCCCACTATTTAAAGAGAAAGCAGGACTCAAGAGATCCTAGCGGTTCTCTCCCAACCAAATCACTGGTAGATTGGATTTAAAATTTAAGATGGATATAATGTACCGAAAAATCCCAATATTGTAAAATATAAATTTTAGTTATGAAAAAAAAATATTTATTCCTATTTCAACATAATAATAAGCATATCTATGTTTTATTGATTAATTAATTTATTTATTACGATACAAATATATTGTTCTTACATCATATGAAACAAAATGTAGTAGGTTAAATTTATATACCTTGGAAATCAGCTATAACGTTCTGTGACGTCATCTCAAAGCCACCAGACAGTCGTCTTGCTCCGATTGTTATGTCGGTCAAATGATTTACCTTTTGAGTGCTTCGGTTGTATAACACATAGGAAATAATCCTCGTAACATAAATTGTTATTATTAATAATAAATAACCTATTTTTACTAATATATCAGTACTATTTTAGGATCTAAGAATTTATGTTAATTTTTTTTTTTTTTATCTGATGAATCTTGTCTCTTATTATTTTTTAGGAAAATATATTATAAAGGTTGTACGTATTTATTCTGGAACATCAGCATTATTTTTTAAATATAAAATTAGAATATTGTCTCTATAAAAATATAAACTCGATTAAAAAAAAAAATTCAATTATTTTTAATAATTTATTTTTGAATCCTATTAACAAGAGATATTATTTAATACATTGTGTAAATGATTGGTTACAATTTTATTAAACAATTTATTCATATTGCTAGGGTTAGCTTGAATCGCGACTAAATAGCAAATCAAATCAGCGGAAATGTATAAATTCAAACATTTTCTTTCTCTTCAATAAGTAAATACATTGCAACAATACAAATTTCTGAATTTTTTTTTTTTTTTTTTCTGATCCCGCAAAAACAAGTAAATTTTTATAGTGAAGTGATAATGGTTGACTGTGTGAGTAAGTGAGAGAAGTTAGTTCATGGTACAGTCAAAAGAACACACAATTAAGATATAAACTTAATAAACTGGTGCCGACGTTTCGGCCTAAATTATAGGGCTTCTTCAGGGCGTTTGAAGGAGAATGTCAGAATAATGAAGCAATAATGTCAATTTTTATAGTTTTTGAATACTTTAATTTTATAAGTTGAGTATATATTTTTCCAGCGCATAGTAGATATATTAGCTGCAAATTTTCAGAATGTCATTGCTTGGTTTATTTATATTGAACTTATTTGTTTTACAGCTAGATAACATTTTTAATTCAACTTTAATAGTACATTTCTATGTTACTGGTAAAGATGGGTGAGAGTCAACAAATATTTTAAGTACTAATTTATTATAAAAAGAAAAATTCTTAGTTTTCTTCAAGTAGCTATTAATGCTTAATATTTTCAGTCTTTCATACAAAATTGTTTTATAATTTTATTGATATGTGTCTTTCGATTTGATTAGTGCTCTGTGTAAAGGGAAAATCCAGTACAGTTAGCTGTGCAGCACTATTTTGGTCTTTAAATAAAATAAAACATTTTTATAAATTTATTATTTTATCAGAATAATTAATATGATGTAATAAAATTTAATTACTACTAGTCAAATTAATTATTAATATAATTACAGCTAAAACTTTAAATTCGATCATCTATAAAGTAAAACTATCATTTTACCCCTTAACAATAGAAATGGAATTGTCAATTTATATGGTTTATATAACGTTGTTTAAATAATGTCCTTTGCCGTTCACTAAAATAACAGTTATTTATCTCCTTCAATGCCTTCATTAAAGTTTACATAACGGTGATAGTGTCAAGATATAGATGTGTCCGTAACATTTTTTCTACTTTAATTAAGATATTTTAAATGAGCGGTAGTTAAGTGTTATCTTTTTTAAAGTGTTGTGTTAAATTAAGGAAACCAAATGTGAAAAATCAAAAATTGTCAATCATCGAAGTGCTATAAGGAATTATATTGTTTTTATAAAATGATTTAAAATCAAAATTAATTACATTCAGAATGAATATAAATCTTTAATCATACTAAACTTGCATTAGTCATAAATGTCAATTACGTCGGTAACAAATGTTTGACCTAATTCGTTCAATGTGTAAATGTAAAGGTTTAGTAAACCCGAAATTTTGATGCGATTAATTGCACATCCTGTTTACATGCTATGTTTTAAATTAATTGATTTCTCTCTCACAGGGATCAACTTTAACTTAATCCTCCCATGTACGCTTGGATCTATCATCTGACTTCCAACCAGCTAGCTAAGCGCTTATTTTTGTATCATGAAGATTAACATATATATATGGTCGGGCTAACGCTGATAACCATAGATGAAAATATAAAAATAATTACGAGTTTCCCCAGCTGTGCAAATGAGATCTTAATTCTGGCATAAATCTTCTGATGTGAACCCCTTATGTCCGATAAAACTCCCTTGAACCTAAAATACCGAGGTAAGGGTGTGTATACACACACACACACACGCACACACACACACACATATATATATATATATAAATATATATATATATATATATAATTATATAATTATTATTATTTTCGATTATTCCCCCTGAGGAGAGCGTGTGAACTTGATTCACAGCCTCACTTTCTTTTCTTCTCTTCCTTTCTTCGTAAGACATCTTTATCAGTTCACTGTGTGTTTTCTTCCTTTCCTTTGTCCAGCTCTTTCTTGTTGTTTCCTATTTTTGAACTGTTCCCGATCCTTAATTTCTTTTTCCGAGATTCTCAATCGTTCCAGGTTTTCCACACTTCTTTTATCCAATTTGTGTTTTGTAAATATGTGTATGCGCACATATACATTATAGAGCCGTTGATTATCTAAGGGTTTTATGTCTTAAAGTTTGCGTAACCTCTTAAAACTTCTTCTCTTTACACCGAATATTCTTCGCATACTTCGTTCTCGATGACTTAGGGTTTTTTATCTTCTCCAAAGTTAACTACTAAGTTTCACAAGAGTACATAATAGTAGGAAACATAATATTTAATATGTTATGTATTAGATAAGAAAAATTACTGTTTAGCGTTTAATCTGGGTGAACAACTGTCTTTGTTTATAAAATGTTCGTTCTAATGCAATTGTATGCAATGTTATATCTTGAAGGATAGTGCTGTTCTAAGAACTCGGGGTTACTATCGAACTGCATAACATCGATATTGATATTTCCCCCGCCTCCCTCCACCGGAGGAAGCCTTTGAACGACCCTCTTGATAAATGGTAGAAAGCCGCGTTTATAGATCGCTGGCCGCCACAAAACTCTAAGCCAGCGCCTACCTTGCGCCTCTAGTGCTGGAATATATTGCCGTTTGGTTCGACTTAAGCACTTCTACTGGCCACTTAGCTAATGCCTTTCCAGAAAAAAAAAAAAAAAAAAAAAAAAAAAAAAACGATGCTAGACACGCTTCCATTCTCCAAAATTTGAATATCAGACGTTAATAATCAAACTATAAGATTTAATTATGTATATCGATGATACTCCAACTTAGAAACAGCCGCGGGAATTCGAGGAGCCATGAAGCGGATCTTGACCCAGAGCCTAGTCAGGATAAATATGAAGATTAATCCGAGGAAGACTAAATGCATGCAAATTGGAAAAGAACCCCAAAGGATAACGAGAGTACTAAGGGTTGGAGGAGAGAGATTGAAGCAGGTTGAAAATTTCAAATATCTAGGAGCTCATCTCAATGAGAGTGGCTACATTGACGAAGAAGTGGCCCAAAGAATTGGAGCGGCAGGGAGGATGTTCTGTATGGTCAGGCGGGGTTTCTTGGGGAGAAGAGAGATGTCAAAGCGGACCAAATTACTTCCTATCCTATTGTACTCCTAAGAATCGTGGACTCTCACCTCAAAACATAAGAGCCAAATCCAGGTTCCATGAGATATCTCCGAAAAATAGAGAGAAAGACGCGGAGAGATAGGATACGGAACGCCACTATACGGGCTAACCTTGATGTCAAACCGGCGGAGACCGTTCTAGAGGAACACAGGCTGAGGTGGTTTTGCATCTTCTTAGGATGGATCCAGACAGCAGTGCCAGGAAGACCTACGAGACCCGCACGGAAGGAAAAAGACCCAGAGGAAGGCCTCGCATCTCCTGAGAGGATAGTCTAAAGGAAGCATGCAGGAGGCGCGGAATAGACTGGAGTAGGAAAGTGGAGTTCGCACAGTATCTTGTGTGTAGTGGAGTTGTTTCTGTATCTTCAAAAATAACCGAGTTATTGAATCGAAACATTTGTAATCAGTTGGGATTTTAAAGCCAACAGCTGATATCAAAATCGAGATGAGAGGATCATCATCGGATTTCATGTTTATTATTGTGCCAAATTTGGAAAACATCGGTCGAGTAGTTACGGAAACAAATCTGGAACGGCGGACAGACGTATTATTTTTTATTCGTTATTTGGGTTTCACGTTTGTGAAAACGTAATATATCAATTTATTATTTATTTTTTGGAGGAAGAAGAGGAGTTTTTATTATTTTTTTCTTAGTCGATTACAATGTTTCATTATTGGAGGGCATTTTCTTTCTCCTTCGGCTACGCCACTAGGTTATTAATGTATAGTGGTCATATTAAGCTGTTTCTTTACATTTGATGTCCATTTTCTGCTGCTTCAGCTACTTTACTCAATTAAATATTTTCTCTATAAACCTTCTACAAAATACCCCGTCACATAATTCAGTCTGGACGATCAGTTGGGCGCTGCATTGACGGGAGAGTCAGAGATATTTCGGGACGAAGCTTCTTAACTCTGACTCATTAAGATGATAGAATAGTTGAGTTGACGCAGACAGGGCTCATCTTGTATCGGAATGGAGTCCAAGGTTGATAAAGGCTTGTCTAGTATAAAATATACTTTCAAAAGCTAAATGTTGTCTCTATGAATCAAAGGAACGTATAGTTTTCTGACAGGTTAATAGATGGAGTCAAGAACAATAAAAACACAAACAATACTAGCGTAAGAAAAAAAAAAAAAAAAAACTAGATCTATTCCTTACTTTCATTATTTTGCACTTTATACATAAGATAATATTTTTTCTCAAATCCTTAGCTCTCCCAAGGTATATTATACACTTATATTACTATTCTTATGTTCAAAAAAATAATGGTAATAACGGTTACCCTTTTCTGCTTTATTTGGTTATCAAATTCGTTCAACTCGTATATTTGCTCGTTTTGTATCAATTTTAACAATTATGAAATGATTACTTTTACTTGATTTTATAACATTAAAGATACTTCAGTGGAAGAAAATTTAAAATATCTACATTTAAGCCATGTCATATTGTTTTAATTTACAATGAAACCAACATCATATAAAATCCATTCAATTTTACAGCGAAATAGGGATTAAATCAAAATTTTATGAGCAGTTTTTGAAAAAATCGTGGGAAGGTGCAAAATTCATGATATAAAGTGGCTTTTTTATTTCGTTAATTTTGACGAAAAAGTTGCTGTAACCTCTTAGGCATAAATTTATTTAATTTATCTATAAATATAAATAAATATCGGCATGTAAGCAATGTCTGTTTTTATCATAATGGAACTTACATAATATTAAATTTGCTAGACTTTCCTCATAGACAAAGACCTTTTTAATTCGCATACTTTCACGGTCACAATACTTTGCCCTCCCATATATTTCATTTATTATAAATTCTGACCATCTGGCCATCATTCTAGCCGAGTGTAAACTCGTGAAATAAAATTATACGGAAATCACGCTTTGAAATATTAGTAAAGAATGAATTATAAATTATTACCAAAATACATATTTATTTTGATATTTTAGGGGTTTAAATATATATATATTCCAGCAAAAGTGAACATTTATACTAAAATCCTCCATTATTACTACCCAATAACTCTAAGAGTATTTAGTTTGATGATGATGATAGATATATATTGTAATTATTAAAATTTGTTTTATTTAAATATTTATAATTGTTTTTAATCAAGATAAACTAATAATATTACATAAATTAAAAATAGAAGGAAGAGCATGTAATACAGTTTGTTTGAACGCTTATTGCTAGGTTACGCTATCAGTAACAGCTGCAGGTGATAGGATGTCCAGACATGTTAGGTTCAATAATGCTGGTTGTGGTGTCTGGTTATGTAGCAACATTGTAACCGGTTACAAGTCACTTGTCCCAGAAAGACCTGTTTTATATATTTTTGGTGCAGTCCTGATGACAAAGAACTACATTATGTAATTCATTTGAAATATTTAGCTACGAGAGAACAATTCGAATAGTGTGTTGTCGAAGAGAAATAAAAGGGAGTGTCTAGTCAGAAAACCGACAGCTAATGAGATAGAAAATTTATAATTAAAAAGATTTAATATAAAGAATATATCTTATAGTTTATAGTTATCTAAATTGATTTTTTTTAAAATACACCTATTTAAAATGTGAGGTCTTACGTTTATGATACTTAGAACCCGTATATTAAATAAAAAATACTACTATAGGTGGAATAGTCAGGAATCAGTCATTTTTGAAAAGTTTTTAATTTTGCCAACGTTTCGGCTCAAGCTTGTGAGTCATCATCAGGGCATTACTGAGCCATGTCCAAGCATAAACTCCTGAAGTTTGCGATGATGAAGTTGAGGTCCCAAGTAGAGTGAATTATATTGAGGGTGTATAATCGACTGTAGAAACTATTATAGGTGGAATAGTCAGGAATCAGTCATTTTTGAAAAGTTTTTAATTTTGCCAACGTTTCGGCTCAAGCTTGTGAGCCATCATCAGGGCATTACTGAGCCATGTCCAAGCATAAACTGGCATAAAACTTTTCAAAAATGACTGATTCCTGACTATTCCACCTATAATAGTTTCTACAGTTGACTATACACCCTCAATAAAAAATACTACGTTTGTCTCCCGTACCAATAAATAAATACATAAATACCTCTTTATTTAATTAAATTATTAACAAAACCAAAAAAATAATCATTGACATCGGTCAAGAAATAGCAGATATAGCGTTCTGAAATTAGCTGTTGTGATGGGCCATTTCTCATGATTAATTTATTGATTTTCATATCAGGTAATTTCCGGTAAACAGCTATATTAACTGTTATACCCTAATATAGCTATATGGAAATAATATACCATTGTGTGATAATTTGCAGCGTTTTTGGCAATGTTTATCACCTGGAAATTATTTTAATATGTATTTTTATTGAATCATAAATGGATTTTCAATCCAGTGTATTTATACCCTTAATATCAGCAGTACAGGGATATTTAAAGTAAAAAATAACTCAAACTAATTACTAAAATAGGAGAAAAAAATATAAAAAATAAATGACCAAATCTATATTTAACACAATATATTAAATAAATATTCTCGAAAGAAGTTCTCTAAAAATAACAGAACTGTACAAATAATTCTGGCTAAAAGCATACATATTAAAATAAACAAATGTAAAAACAAGAAACAGAATTTAGATAAACAATTTCAAAAAGTCACTACAATAATAAAAAAAGATAACAGAACAGAGAGATAGAGATAGAGAGAGAGAAATAATTTACTTGTTCAACAAAGGCTGGAAAATTATCGGTGGAATAATCAGGAGTCAGTCTTTTTCTAAATATTTTAATTTTGCCGACGTTTCAGCTCAAGCTTGTGGGCCATCCTCAGGGCATAACTAAGCCATGTCCAAGCATAAACTGTTCAGTTTAAAGACTGGAAAAGTCTTCATATGGTGCAATAACAAAATTAAAAATACACTAAAAAATAACAGAAATTCTATATTAAAACATAAAATAATACGTATGAACTTACATAAAAGTTATTTTCTAATTTATATTATTATCTCATAATATATGGTTGATTTTATATGTCTCAATAATAAAGGAAAATAATTGTTGTGGTATATTAAGGGGAAAATTAATTGCTTCTAAAATTAAATGAAATATAAATGTTTTAACATATTAAACATAATGTATGTAATTGATATCATACACTTTAATATTTGTAATATAACCAGCACACGTAATGAATTCATTATTGCACAATTTAGTAATAATTTGTACTAACATTTAACTGTTTAACATTATTTGCACTTACATTAGTTTTCGTTGCTTCTTTAGAAATAATTTGATTTATTATTTTCCAAACTATTGAACAATTTATTTTAAGTAATGACATTATGAGATTTTAATTCACGTACCAGAATAATTTAATACGGGAAATTATTACCTTGATTAATAATAATATATTTCACGCTTTATATTTTGTTGTTCCGTTTTTGATTAATTTGACTATAAATATAAATATAAATAATTTACTTAAACGTTGGTTGTTAGTTAATCAGTACTTTGATAAATTACCTGATAAATAACAGGACACAATGTATTATTTATAAAAATAAAAGGATGATTAATAAGTTTGTCAATGGATGGTAGGTGTCTGGAAGAAAAGGTCATACCGGTTATCTTGGTTGCATGTATCTGGCGTGTCATTTATAATTTACGGTAGATTTACGATCCGTCCCAAACCTGCTTTAGATACCAACTTCACACGACCGATATTCACTATTTTAATAGATATTCCTAAAGTTCACTGGAACAATATTCATATTTTTCATGTTTTTTTCTTTTTTTGTTAAGAACTGTAAAATAATAAGAAAAAAAATAATTTTACATGAGCAAAAAAAAGCGTAGTAATAACAAACACTTTTATTTTCAATCATCACTATGTTTTAAGCTTTTTTTTTCTTTTTTTTTTTTAACTTTTTTCGTTTCGGCTCCCTTAATTAAAAAAATTTTTTTGTACTCTGGTACACTGTTTTTTTATTTTGCATATTTCAAGTCAGTCTTGAGAAAAATAAAAAAACAATTTTTTATACGTTATGCTATATTCAGAAAACAAATTAATCTGTGATAAATGAATAAAAAATATATTGACTATCCTTTGTATATCATAATAAGCAAGAATGGAAGAAGAACATGGAGAATGAAAATGAAAAGAAATATACGAAAAAAAAGAAAGAATAATAGAAACAAAGAAAAGATAAATATACAATAATTATCATTTCAGGAAGAAGATAGTCCGAGTGAAAAAATTCATTATCATTGTTAAGAAAAAAAAAAAATTGAAACAGTCTTAACTATTTCTTGCCGATGTTTTGGGCCACATTGTAAATATTCATCAGGCGCCTATAGGAACAATAGTTAGGAAAAGTGCTCAGTATTTTCCGAAGTTTTTTCGTTTTAGTTGAAAATAATTAATTAAATATAGAAATATTCATAGTCAGTCGTCTTTCGGCTGAAACATGTGAGTCATCATCAGGGCATCAGAGAGCCATGTCGAGCATCAACTGTCAGCAAAATTGAAATATTTTTCACACCACTGTCTCATGATTAGTTCTACCTACAATAATTTCAACAGTCGACCGTACATTCTAAATATAGTTCAATTTATAGTTAATACTATATTCAATCTGAAATATATAAATATGTTCATGAAAAAGGAAAAAAATAATATGTATGAAACTAAGGGTAATATTAGTAATAAGTAATAACATAGAACAAATACCTTAAGATACATATTAAACCAATATAAAATGATATAAATTGCTAAGAAATCCTTGAAATTTTCTGAGTGCTTATTTCAAAGAAAAATAATTAGCTTCACTAAAAATACCTATTTTAAAATATCTAATTACAAATATAAGATATGAAATAAGTTACAAGTAACAAATTTTATGAAATTTGGATGTTCGTTAAACTGTGACTCAATATTAACCTTAGAGCAAATCTGTGCCAGAAAACACTGTACGGGACAGATGTAAATTCAGAGCCCTAACCAACAAGCACCAATTTAAAGATACACCCAACACCAGGGCCACTCAAGCTTGGAATGAGGAACGAAGAAAGCTCAGCGAGAGGTTGAAGAGATTTTGGAAGGAAAACACGGCCAACGCAACAACTAACCGTCCTCCTGAGTCGCGCATAACGATGCCATGATAGTAATAATTAACCATAGAGCATGATTACATAAAAGTCGCGAACTTGTTTTAAATGAAAAAAATCAACATTTTCATTTATTATTATGTTTTATTTTATCTAAAAAGAAGGGGAGAGAAGACCTTTGATATTGAAAATTTTTTATATCCTTGAAACATGGTAAAGGGATGACTATGTTTTAGTTAACAAATTGTAAGAACTCTAATTGAATGAAAAAAACTTCTATTGAGGTTAAACTAAATAACGAAGTTCATTTCATTAATTGCTACAGATGTGAAAATTCTGATAAATATGAAAATTTGTTTTATTCAATTAAGATTTTACACGCATGCTGTCGTGGTCTTTGTTGATGTCAGAAGTTTGAATGGAATTCATATGAATGAGACTTTAATTACTTTTACATCGTGAATGCTTTAAATCAACATTTTTCGATTGAATATTCAATGAGTTAGGAGAGGCTCATGAAGAGTTTAAAATGATTTAAGGTATCGTGTTATAATGAACGAGTTACATATAATATAATGCCTACATAATTTCATATTATGTCATAGAAAATGTCAGTTTATTATTTTTTTTTTAATGTCTTTAAAAAAAAAAATAAATACTGAAGATTTTTGAAGACTCAAACATATCAAGTCCTGAGACATTCTTCATACTCCTTGTTCAGAACTAAATGAAAGATCACCTCGATTAATCAATGCATAAATATATTCTAGCCAAGTTTAATTTATGAATCTGATATAAGGTATGACTGATCGAATTTGTTAAATGCAAAAAAAATAAATGAAATAATATAGGTAGAGCAGCATTTTAGCATACGAACTCTGGCATTTCGTTTCATATAAGCCATCGTATAGAAACGCAACATCATAATAATTTTTATGATCGCATGACTTTGTATTTAGCTTCTTTTTTTTAAATATATATTTTTCAACATTTTATGATTTATGTATTCTTCTCATAAGAAGTTTTTTTTTTAAATAATTTTATACTTCAGAACTTGTTTAGTACATACACTTAGATAAATAAATCAATAACTTTCGGGAAAGCCCATAGAAATGGAATTGAGTTTTACAAAATCTACTAATATATAAATCAAATAGATGTATTTGAATTGTTATATACAAAATAAGCTTTCTTAACAAAAAAAAAAAAAAATAATAAAATAAATATATCTATAGAAATATACATAAAAAAAAAAAATCATACGTAATATAATATATTCAATTATTGTTATTTTCATATTGTGCTCAAATTAAAATTATTCTTGAACAGATAAATAGATATTTCCTAGTTTTAACCATTTTATTAATATAAGCTTCTGATACTGATGTTCTTGTAATTTTACTTGGAAATATGCACAAACTGTCAAAATCTATATTGACAGTAAATTTCTGTTTTCCCAATAATGAGCCAAGAAGTGTGCCAAAGCATCTTTGAAACGATAATTTTTATGGCTTTGCCCAAAATCTTTATTTAAGGTAGGAAAAAACTATAATAATAAACTATCATTTTTTCATATGAAACCAAAAAATATTATTTAATTACATGATATCCATAAAACAGTGGAAAAAGCTCCATCGAAGTCACAAGCCTTGTTGAAGTCTAAGACTGCTGACCGGACAGTTCCAGCGACAACCCTGCTGCGCTAAATTTAACGACGGGGGCGACCTCTATTTCGGTCACCCTTTGGATTTATATTTACTAGCCTCGTGAGTTTCCTTTCATTTTCACATTTCCATTTTCCGCTTCCTCTCTTTTACAGGTTTTCCTGAGCCTGATGAAAGCTTTTGTTTTCCCATCGTGTATTCATATATATATATATATATCAAATATCTATAAATCATATATATTTTAAATTATTCATTATGTTCTTCATAATAATAATTATCATGATATATCGCAAGATATCTCATCTTGCATTATTTTCCGGAACTGCCACATTTTTGGGCTACTAAAAATAAGTTCATAGGGTTTTTTTACTGGTAATTTCAATAAAAACTTCAGATTCTTGTAAATATTTGTAATCAATTTTATATGACCCATATTGATCTATTAAATTTTACCATCTTTTAGGTAATTTTTACAATTCGTTCATAATCAATAGTTGAAGAACTATCTGAGCGCTTTGCGTCTTCCAAGTCAAAATGACAGTTTCTGAACAAACCACTTACGGACGGTGCTTTCTCCTACGATATCATCGCCATGAGAAATAAAATTTGTTAACCGTTTGTGTACCGGATTTCCCTTTTGAAAATAAAAAATCATTATATGACAAAAATGGTTTTTTTTTTTCTTCCATTTTCAGCTAGCAAAATACCATTTAAAGATAAGAAATCTCTTTTGAAATTTATGCATAAATGACAAGTATCCAATGACCAAGTAAACATGATTATATATACATAGAGAGGATTAAATAAAAATATAGAAAAATGCTACTAACTTACTATGGGTTATATAGGCACAAGACATTCCCTCTATTTATTTCCCTACTATCAGTTACTTTTTCTTAAAAAAAATCCCCAAAAATTCTAGGCATTATCTTTGATCAAAACTTTACCTGGAGTAACGATATTTCCCAAGGTACCAGGAAATCGATATCCATCCTTAAACTGCTCCTACGGTTCTGCGACTCTTTTTCTAGAATTACCCGTGAAATTCTCGTGTTCTCTCTTATTTTCCTCCACTATGACTGTGGACGCATTATGTATGGAAGACTCAGTCGCGAAAACGAGATGAGGCTGAAAGGATTGATGATTAGGTTTATTAGATTTATGGACGGTCACACGCCCACACTAGTATTCTGATCAAAGGTGGCTCTATCCCGAATCCCCCCAAAAAACCTACTTGGCGTATCCCTATTCCAATATCTTTGACCTCCTTACTCCGCACTCTTTCGTGCGCATCGTAAACAAAATATTTTAACCTACCAATTTATTGGGTTGTGTCACATGAAATGTCCGTTTTCAAGGTAAAGGATTTTTATTGATAATACGATATGAGATAATTTTATTCGAAGTATTTATCTTCTTTTTCTGCACATTTTGACCAACGTGACACCAACTTTTTTATCCCCGAACTGAAAAACTCTGAGCTTTGAATTGAAACAAAATCTGAAAACGCACTTTTCACTTGATCATCATTTTTAAAAAGTTTTCCTTTGACGAAGTTGTCTAAATTCCTGAACAGGTGGCAATCTGTAGGAGACAAGTCGGGAGAATATGGTGGGTGCGGAAGAACTTGGTTCTCAGTTCTTTCAATTTTTGCAAGATATGTTTTGAAAGATGGGGTCTTGTTGCCGCTCAGTGAGATCATGAGGTACCCATGTATCGACCTTTTTTACTTTCCCAACACACTTTACATGTCTGGAAACGGTAGATGCACTTGCATTTAGTTGTGCTGAGTGTCCTTTAATGTTTGGTAGGGGTTTCCTTCTACTGTATGTTTGAGGACATCGTTGTCTATTACGGACGGAGGTAATAGCAATATTTCTTGCAAATATTTCTAGCGGCCTCAGCTGCTGAATGGCCGAGTTTAAACTCGTACAAAAATATTACTCGAAAATCGCGTGTTTCCACGTTCATATTTGGAGGTATATTAAAAAGTGGGTAATTGATTGGGAAGCTAATGTTTATAATACAAAGGTATAGGATTAGTAAATGTTTACTTTAAGTATGTAAACATTCGGAAGAAAACAACAGAGACCTGCAAAATCCTATATGTACTTCAGATACTATAAAAACGGACATTTCATGTGAAACAACCCAATATGTATACCCTCTCATAGAAATGCTTCATTCATAAAGTCATCCGTGCTACCAGGCTTAGGAACACTTTACATATCTCCCTTTGAGAATTGTAATCTCTAACCACTTTCGAACACCATTTATTTATCCACATGCCCAAAAATCAATCTTCTGGACCTATGTAATATATTTTGACTTAATAATACATAAATGAACTAAAAAGTGATAATTAACTATTTTACTAAATAATTATGTAATAAATTATTTCAGACTTCCTCTCTTCATTGTACATTATTCTTAGAAGACGGAATGTCCCTGAATAAAAATTACTTTTCATTCATGTATACATACTCTTTATTCTTCTCATTATATTTAGCTTGTATTTTGGTTCCAATTACCATAAGTATGTTTTGCCTTTTCTAAAAAAAATGATATAGTTAGTGTTAAAGAAATCACGGTTATTGTTACTAGATAATATCTAGTGAATGAAGTACTTTACAATATCCCTTATTTATTTTCTTCTCAGCGGTTATGTTGTGATGATGTTGCGTTTCCCCTGTTTCCCAAACCAGATACCACCAACTCCAACCACAACATCGATGCTGTATTAGAAAGTTTATGTAGTTGAACAGTAAATATGTTTTTACCTCTTTGCTAATTATGGAACTTGGAAAATCATAGAATGTCGAGCTTTGTATAAACAAACGGAGTGGAATACCCTGTGTCAATATTGTCGATGCTGATGGGAGAGCGTCTGTCCCAGTTATTTTAAAACTTTTTGTTTTTCTTATCTGTCCACATTGTTTGCCCGCAAGTTGACGAAACTGTATCAATATCAGTCCCTCCTATTACTGATAACACATTCTCGTTTATTCAAAGGTGGATCGTACGGAAGAAACTGAATTAATTCAACATTTTATATTGCTTATTTATTCAAGTGAAAAAAATATTTATGAAAATAATCGGCACGCCATAGTTTATTATTTCCAATTGACTATATTAGAGTATAACAGTTTTTATTGCAGTTTCAGGCGATTATTTAGTATGAAAATAAATAAATTATCAAAGGGAAATGGCCTATTACCACTGCTAATTTAAAACGCTATATATAAAGTCTTTCTTGACCGATTTCAACGATTTTTTTTTTTTCGTTTTGCAAGAAATTTAATTCTCTATCATCAATAATAACTGAGTTGTCGGAGGATCACATATCTTATAAAAAAAAATTAGTTATCTCTTAGTACTAAAATATAAGAATATATAGATTTAATATAAGAACTTTAAAAAAAAAAAAGGTATATTTTGGTACAGAAAAACAAAAGACGGAATATATTGGGAATCAAGATGCAAGGAAATTAAGAAAGAAGCAGTGAACTCATAACCCAGAAGGTACGGCTGGTCACCGATCAAGACTATTACTCCTTTAGGAGAGGCCTACACCTCAGTATAAATTCATTTTTTAGTTAAACATGAAATTTGTATTTTAAAAAGGTTTTTGTTATTTTATTTAAATGTTTAATACAATATTTGGTTAAGCATTGTTTCGTTTTTTTATTGTATCAACTATTTAAAGGGTTTAAAATAAATTTAACATCTACAAACTTTATATATTAACAAAATTGTAAATAAAGACTAATCTTATAGCTGTTTCAGACAGTTACCTAATATAAAAAATATTAAATTAATCAAAGGTTTTTTTTTTTATTATTGCGTTTATCTCGAAATCTTTTAATTTGCCGCCATTATAAAACTAATCAGCCTATATCCACGTCCAGGTGTTTAGTAATTTCCTGGTATTTCGCGCCAAGTTTCGAAAGAACATGGTTCTGTAGTTTCAGAGAAAAACCGTGTACGGCGCACAGACGTAGTTTTTGTATTTGTTATTCGGATTCTACGTTATTTCTTGTTGTTGTTTTTTTCTTAGAAAATAATAAACCAATATGTGTTTTAGAGTGGTTAATGATAAGGCTTTACGAATGGATATAGACAATGTATTCCAAAATACTGTAGCACATTATATTGAAAATATTGTAGTAGCACGAAAGGCAAATGATTTGTTAATAAAGGAGATGGAGTGGGTCGGAAAGGTATATAAAAGTTTATGGGTTGGGATCTTGTGTTTACTGAATGGGCAGAGTGAAATTGTGGTAAGAATATCGAGAATATGAGGAGGTTTTTTTGTTTAAAATATCGGAAAAGGCAGACACCAAGGAGGTATTGCTGACGGAAAGAGGGCTAGAGCCAATTCTACTTGTTATACTAACTAGAAACATGGGAGCGTCTGGGAATTCCACTTGTGAATCTAATCAGACAATTCATTAGTCTCTAGAGTATAGTAATTTAACAAATCAATGCACAAAAAACGGGACGGTTTAAATTGGATTACCTGTTATAATTACATATCATTTCAAGTTATTACGCTCTTTCCCACATGACTGTTTGGCTAAGCTTGTACAGTACCCTGTAAATGTATACTCATTTTAGTCCCAAACCACCTGACACGGTTCTGTCGGCAAATAGTTGGATTTTTTAAAGTCTGCCCACAGCCTTCTGAATCAGCGGCACAATCCATGGAATGGAAGCAGTAGGGATGTTGGTGGAGGTCATGGCCGCGGCGGAAACTGCTAGTTATCTCTCCTCTTTGCGATGGTACATTGATGGATGGCTCACTGGAACATCATCATTCATTACCATGGCGATCTTATCAGTTCCGCGGAGCCGCCGAGCTGTTTATGTCCATGTCAGCCGTCGGCGGGGTACCGTTCGCTGATAAGGCCCTCGGCGTAGTAGCTTTCTGGCGAGCAACTTGAGCAAGAACCATTTAGCGCGCATCTGCCAAGCAATCATTTGCTAATTATTGAGTGAACTTCATTGTCAAGAAATCATTGCCAGCGGTTGAAAGTCCAGGATGTTTTATTTTATGAATCAATTACGTTTTACTTTCACTTACTTATTTATAATATATATATATATATATATATATATATATATATATATATATATATATATATATATATATATATATATTAAATTTATTTATTGAAATTTACAACTGTATGTTCATACATCAAGTAAATATGCTAAAATGATAAAACACATGAAAAAAAAAAAACATGAAGAGAAACTGCCCATTGGCAGCACTCTAGATATATATACCCAAAAAAAAAAATTCCCAAATAAAGTGAATATAATTATTTATAATTTTTTTTTTCAGTTTTACTTTTTTTTTTATTGTACTTAAATCGATTTTTAAAACCGAGGTAAGTGGAAGTCGTGTGTTGTCCACACCGTAATTTGTTGATTTAGGGTTGAACTTGTCATCGCTTCATAATGAAAGTACGATGCGTTGGATTCCACTTACACTAGAGTTTCCTAACAAAATGTTTTTACGGACCCCTTTATCGGAGGACTAGATATAAGGATTGGGGTAAATATGTTTTCAGCTTAAAGAGTAATCCCGGGTGCCACATTCGGTCAAAAGCTTGGGCTATGTCCAGAAAGGCATCCGAACAATACTCCTTGCACTCAGTGGTGGAGGAAAGTGGTCGACAATTCGGAGTCCTTGCTGAACCGTGATATGTTGAGAACGGAATCCAAATTTATGTGCAGGAAAATTTGCTTTAGTAGAAGCTTTTCGAAAATTTTTGAGAAGATCGGAAGTAGGCTAATAGGTCTGTAAGATGGCGAGCTGTTGGAAGGTTTGCCTGGTTTTAGGAAAAGGGTGATAGTTAAGTGATTCCATAAGGGAGGGATATTACGTATTCGTAGTGCGGAGGATACAGTTATAGATATGTGTGAGGAATGTAATGGCTTTGGGTGGAAGTTGTCTTAAGATCTGAGGGGTAGGAAGATCGTATCCAGGGGATATACGGAGAGGAAGCTTTTTACGAAGATATTTGACCTCAGAGGGATTAACTGCTTTAGGTGGTAAGGAGAGTGGTATTGGTGACGTAAGGAATGGTAAAAGACCAGTAATGGATTGAAATGTAAATAAAAATAAAACCTATAATGAGCCTTGGTTTACTAAACTATTATAGTTATATTCTGCCCAGTTTCGTATTTAATAAAGTTTTTGTTTATTTATTTGTATGCCTCATAAATAAATGTATTACATTAATATGTGCTTCATTATTAGGTTTTATTATTGAACTTGTTTTTAGTATTATATCCTCGAATAAATTTATACATATATTGTTTTATTATATTTTCATGAAAAAATTTCATTTAATAATATTATTCTGTATTGTTTTAAGAATGCTTGTTTTTTACGACTTTCCCTTCTTGGATATGCTAGATATAGATAGCGCTTTTGTCATGGTAACTATGATGTTATTCTTAAAGGACATAGTACCAGGATATTTTTTTTTTTCATATAATTCTTGTAATAATGAAAATTTTTTATTTTAAAATAATTTTAATTGGTATAAAAAATATGACTTGCATTAATGAAGTATTTTTGTTTCTGTTTACAGGTAATATGCGACCTGCTATGAACACCAGGTTATTTTCCATTAGCCTATTATATTGTAGAATTTATATCGTAAGTTTGAAAATAAATTTATTTTATAGTATATTCCTTCAGATTTTTTTTTTCTTATTAATATAAATTTTTCAGTTAAGCTTTTTATAACCCGCAGAACTATTTTTCCTTAAGGTCAGTTCTAGAGGTGGCCTTTCCCACGGTAAAGGAATACATTATTGATGGAAAAACACCTCAACTCCAAATTTGGAAAAATGGTAATGGGGCTCAACAGTTTGAGTGTTGGGAGTGATATTTCTTTTAGAAAAACAAAATGTAAACTAACGGTTTATCAGAAACACTTTTGTTCTCTCGATAACTCTAGTGTGGGTAATAGAAAATTCTTATCAAGTATAGACTTTTTGAAGATCCGTATATATTTTTATTTTTTTTTTTTCCGGACAGGGATCATCTCTGAATTTAAACTAGATTCTGTTTCAGAATCCGATTTAAATTTAATTTTGCCGTTCTACTTATGCTTGTTTATTCATTTAACGCCACTTTATCCTATATTGTTTAATCGGACGGGGCTACAGTGGGAGTCCTGAATTTTGCCTCTGTATCTTTAACGTCTAGACGTCATAAAAGCTCGATACCACCATTTTATGTACCTTCCGAAGGACGGCTTAGCTAAGGATTTATCACTCTCTTTAAAGGAAAATCCTAGGGACACCTACCAGTTTTGAACCATTGGCATAGAAGGCTGTGATGGTAGCCAGTACTCCAAACGAGAATCTCATATTTTTTATTAAACTTCTTTGATGAGCAATATTTGGTAACTTCTAAAATTTAATGTTTTCATTTTATTTTATTATTTTTTTTATTTGTATTTTATTTATCTACTGTTTTTCCGCATTGTGAAGCTTAGGATTCCGCAAATCTCATATATTATTCTTTATTTTATTATTATTACTTTTTTTTTACTCTTTTTTTCTTATTCTTCGTTTTATAATCATGGTATTTCGTTCTTTTAAAATGTTAATATGTTCATTATTGAAATTCGTTATTTTTATATGTTCATGAACTCGTTAAATGTTTATCATTTTTAATATGGTTGTTGCTAAGCTTTGAATATGTTCATCTCTAAATTTAAACTAGATTCTATCTCAGTATGATTTTTATTTATCAGAACCCGATGTAAATATAATTATGTTACTTTTTTTTTTTTTAATTATTTAACGTAATATTATAAAATTGTGCCTAATCGGACGATGCTACAGTTGGCCTGCTAAATTTGTCTTATCCGGGTTTTATTACGGTAGAGATCTTCCACAAGTAACTTCCATCGCAAATTCTTGGAAAAACCATTTTACTTCCTTACATAGGACAGTATAACAAAGAATTTTTTAATTCCTTTTAAAAATGTTAGGATCATCTGCCGGATATTAAACCGTGACTTTGGGCAAAGGACTCTGTTAAGAAAGAAAGAACTGATGGAGGGATTAAAATAGAAACTTGCGGATTGGCAATGTGTTTTGTAGTTTAAAAAACTTGACCTGACGTCGTTTAATGAATTGTTCTACTGTTGGTATGTTTAAAATTGTATGGGCTTTTAGAGATTTTTCCTTTCAGAATAAACTGTTCTAGCATATTATTTTGACCACCCCATTTTGTAAATGCTGTAATTTCTTCGCAGTGTGAGGTGTGAAATGAGTAAAAATAGGAGCATTGCACAGCAAAGTTGACTGGATGAAGCTCTTGTAAATAATGATCTTCAGTCGCAAACATAAGTGTGGCGATGTGAGGTGATGGGCTAGTTTGTACGACTTGTTTCTAACTTTAGGTAGCTTTTTTGTTAAGTGACCTGCAAAAGTCAAGTGTCTGTTACATTTGATCCCTTGGTATGATATTGTCCTGGAATATTTCCCCCCGTGGTGTTCGATTCAATATTTATATTTACAATCTGGAACAAGTATTACTAATCGAGAATTAGCTTTACTGCCCTGGTTGTTGGAACAGTCACACGATCACAAGGAGCCTTATGCAAATGCTAACTTCTCTTGGCATGGAATGAAAAGCGATGGCTGCACGCCAAAGAATGTGCTGTAATACAGTGTATTGAGCCTTTTTGTAGTTATCGAGGTCGTTAGTAATATAAATACAATATTTCTGCTTTAAATACATTCTACTTATTCATATATACTTCGTTGACTAGACTGAGACACAGACTAAAATACTGTGATATGACTCTCTCCCCACAAGAAGTGGAATCCTTAGATACGCTCAATGGAGTACTATTGATTCTTTTCCCTCCTTGTTGTTCCCTCTTCGTTGACTTTAGTTCTCTTTGTCTTCAGTACTGCTCGCCATCAACAAAAATGGAACATTTCTGTTGTTTAGAACGTACACTTTTATATCATTGTTAAATAAGCCGTATTTTCGTTCAATTATTTTATAATTTATGTTTTTTTATATATACAGAAATGTCGAAACAAGTGTTGCGAATTATTACACAATAGTTTATTACTTATAAATAACTATATTAGGATATAACTGTTTATATAGCTCTTTACAGACATTTTACTAATTTGAAAAGCAATAAATAGTGCAAAGGAAAATGCTATCACCACTGCTCATTTCAAAACGATATATTTCTGCTAGTTCTGTTCCGATCTCAATGATTCTTTTTTGTTTTGTAGGAAATTGAATACCCTATCTTACCAATATTCATACAAATAATAAATATACAGGTATTTAGTTATTTATTAATTCGTACGGTAAACAGACTGATTTTTTTATTCGTTACTTATTTATTTAACATCCCTTTATGTTGCTGTGGCTAATCGGACGATTCTACAGTTGGAGTCCTAAATTTTGCCTATCCAGGTTTTATTACGATAGGGATCTTTAACGAGTACCTGACATCATACAGGCTCGGGACCACCTTTTAAATAAGGATTTTTTACTCCTATGAAAAAATCCGAGGGCTACCCTGCGGGTTTGAACCCGGGACCTTGGGAATAGGAGGCCGTTATGCTAACTACTATGCTATCCCGATTCGTTAATCTTAAAACTTAAGAACTCGAATTCTGAAGTGGGATCATTTTTTTTTTTTTAATTATAATAGTTTATTATTGAAAATCATTTATACTTGGCTTATTTACCATTCCATTTTCTTTCCTATAAATTATCTTTGAAATATTTTAAATATAAAATTTTGATTTTAGAACTCTTTTCATTTTTTTTACATCTTGGGAATTACATATCTTATGAGTTTTGACTTGACCATATAGATATTTTTTAATTTTTTTATGTTCACCGCGGTGTCTTGATCCCGAAAAAGTTTTTACTCTTCTTCTGTATTTTGTATACATCTTCAAAAATCAAAAAGTAACTAAGTTATATGTTGCAAAATGTCTATTTTCTTTCTTCTTAATTTTTCTTTATCCTAAAATTCTCTACGTATTTTTCTCTGTTTTCAAAAGTAACTGAGCTATAATATTTGGGTAGTTTTAGTTTCTTATATTTCGAAACAGATTTTGATTTTATGAAGATCTCATTTTTTAAGAATATATTTATGCGCAAAATTTCAGAACTTCTATTTATTCTTGGAAATAAAAATTGAAATATTCTTATAATAATCATTTTCTCATTACCCCATCGCTTGGATATTTGAAAGTGATACGCAGAACAATAAACGAAGAAAAAAAAAAAGTTAATAAACTGGCAAAAAACATCCTTATCGGGATTGTAAATTATTAAACCATGACCTGCCGTATGAGTGCCTTTATCTGCACAATAGATACAATGCCGTGTGATGCAACCGAGTTTTATAATCTGCTTGAGATTTCATAGAAGCCATCGTACTGACTTAGAAAATGGTCAATACAATCGAGAACTATAATATTTTCTTATTTATTATTAAAAACATTTACTTATAATGAAAATTTATTAATTAAATATAAGCTTGAAAATTAATAAATGGAATTTATAATGGAAATATTGTGGAAGCTAATTATGGTTAATAAAATAAGTACAAATTAACTAATTAACAAAGCTTGAATTTGATCCTATACATAATTATTTTCTTTCAATCAAAGTCTGATATTCTAAATTGAAATATTCAAATTGATGAGCTTGAGGTGACATATTGCAGTATATAGGGATATTAATTGTAAATGTATGCTGTTTTTTTTTTGTTTTTGTTTTTTTAATTAATATCCAAAAACTAAAACGAAACAAAAAAGAAAAGAAAAGAAAATAAGTTTCATTACATAAGGAAGAAAAATACTGAAGGATAAGAACTTCTTAACTTAAAAATGCAAAGTAAATATGACGATATCATTATTTTCAATTGTTACTTTATTCATTTATTTACTATCAAACTTTTTAAATTAAAACCTAGAAATTTCTTCTTACTATATTCTTATTCTTATTTTTTTTTTTTTTTTTGTTAACATTATGAAAGGGAATATTTTTGAGTTTGCACTTCTTTATTTTGTTTAGGAAAATGCGGTTTTAAAGAAACATTTTTAAAGAGATTGTGTGTTTTTAGATGAAATCGAAAGGCGTATTTTGAAAAAGCGATTGAAATGCAGATGATCAAAATCAGTTTCGTAAAAATCAACGTCTCAATTTCGGACTGATAAGCATTACCTCACTTCAAATTATAGCATGGTATTAAAATAAAGGTTTTTTTCAGTACAATTCTTGAGTTTATAGATCCAAAATATTATATTAAAACGGTTAAAATAGTAAAAGCAGCACATAAGTGTTCCTAATATGAATAGACTTAGATATTAGAAAAAAATATAGTTAAAATAATGCATGAGAGATTAGAAACCAACGTTAAAGGTTACCTACACTCTACAATGGTCCTTGAAACTCGGCATTACCATCAGCCTATATGATTCAAAATGGCGACCGATTAAGAGATATACTCGCATAACATGCAAACTTGTTAGTAAATGCATGGGTTTATTTATCATGCTTAAAAGTATATATTTAAAAAAAAATCCTTAAATTGATTTAATATAAGTAATCACAATTTAATATAAGACAGGGTTAAAGTATATTTTGTACTGACCTCTAATGCCAGATAATAATTTAAAGTGTCTAAATCTTTGCAGTACCATTAGTAGAGTTTCCTTATCATTTTTAGTTGTAATATTCTACTGAAAAACAAATTTATCTCCTTAATATGTTCTCTCGTTTTTTTCTAGTTTAAAACAAAATACCTTCGTAAATATTGGGTAATATTTTTAGAAAAGAACTTTAAAACCATGAGGAAGAGTACAAAAGGTACTGACGCCTCTAAGTGGGTTATTATCATGTTTACTGTTTTAAAAATACTACATTTCTCTTATCAGCTGCTAGAACGAGAGACTGATAAGAAACAGGATTCAAGGGCGGTCAAATCTTAAAAGATCTTTTCTAACTCCACTCTTTATCATCGCTTGTTGCCATGGCCTTCCTTTACTAACTATCTTAATGTTTTTCACATGTTTTATGGGTATTTGGAAGCCAATTTTTCAATAAAAACAGTATTTTAGAAAATTATCTTTTTGGATTCATGCATATATAAATATATATATATATATATATATATATATATATATATATATATATATATATATATAGAGAGAGAGAGAGAGAGAGAGAGAATAGAATAGAATATACTTTTATTGCAATCGGGTATATCCCCATACAATAGGAGTGTGTACATCAATCATATTTTTATAAAACATTTTCTAATTTTTGGTGTAACAAACTAAAGAAAAAAAATATATATGAGTACAATAAAAAATAAATTTAGCCACAATAAAAAATAATAATTAGCAAAAAATATATAACCATTTCTTATGACTTCAAAAACAAAGCAAAATCATAATAAATAAATTATAATAATAATAATAGGCTTAGCGAACCCGAAGGTTCGATGCCGACACCACCAAATTCCGCCTACACAGACTCGTCCAATGTTCACCATTCAAGCCCAAGCTCCCGAGATCAGCCTTGACGCAATCCTCCCATCTCCGCTTCGGCCTACCTTTCGGACGCCTACCAGTCGGTTCAGCAAATACCAACTTTCTCGGAATCCGCTCGTCATCGAGCCCAACAACTTTACTCGCCCATTTGAGTCTCCGCCATGCAATCAGCTCAATTATATTCACAGGATGCAAGTTCCGCAATTCCGCGTTGTGCAACCTTCTAAACTCCCCAGTGGCCTCATCTCTCTTTGGACCAAATATTTTACGCAATACCTTATTTTCGAAAACCTTAAGCCGTTGTTCATCCTTCAAAGTAAGCGGCCACGTTTCACATCCGTAAAGAACCGTTGGAAGAATAATAGTTTTATAAATTCTAATCTTTAAGTTTTTAGATAGAAGCCGCGAACTTAGCAACTGAATAATAACACGCATTTCCCACCTTTAACCCGGACTTTATTTCTTCCTGGATTTCATTTTTTCTAGTTATAATTGAACCTAAATACTTGAATTTCTCTACGTGTTCAAAAGTATGACCTGATACATCAATATCACCAAGATCGACACCGTTTCTGCTTCTAATCATATATTTCGTCTTATCGGTATTTAATTCGAGTCCTATTTCTTTACCGGTTTTTATTAACACACTTGTATTTAGTTGTATGGTTTCCGTGTCTTCACCTAGCAGTACCAGATCATCGGCATACCCCAAAACCGAAATCTTGTCACCCATATTTAAGCCTTTCTCGGTACACCTCACCTTTTCTATGACATATTCTAAAGCTATACTAAATAACACAGGTGAAAGGGAGTCACCCTGTTTCAAACCCGATCGCACCTCAAATCTCTCGGAGTAATTAAATAAATAAATTAAGATAAATTTTTTTTTAAGTTAGTGATCTATCACAAAACCTCTTAAATTTATACTTGCTCTGGTGTAAAAGTACATTTTTTTAGTATTTATAGGTTATATTTTTGAGATATAGTCTGAAGTTTGAAGGTGTTAACTGGGCTATGGCTGGCTGGTATGATGGTTGAGCGGTAGGAGTAGGCTGGGCATGATGTGAAGAAATGGTGAGTATTGTCAGCTTCTTTCTTATTGCAGATGGTGCAGTTTTCTATTGGATTGAATCTGTGCGTTATGTTTTTCATTATGATTTGCTAGAATTTATTGTTAGCAGTCCGGATTTGAGCCATAAGTTTTTTATGCGTAAAGGGCAGGTCGGTAGTGAGGTACATTTGAGTTATTTGGGTTTCATTAAACATTTCTATATAATTCGGACAGCAATTCGACATTTTCATTTTGGTTAAATCAGACATTTTAAAGGGATTTTTATGCTTTTGAAATATATTTTTCCTCTCTTTTGCATCCTTACAATTTGTTAAAAAAGTTGTCTCAGTTGTAGTAAAAAATTCTTTTTTGTTATATATATGTGTATAACAATACACACACACACATATATATATATATGTGTGTGTGTGTATTGTTATACACATATATATAACAAAAAAGAATTTTTTACTACAACTGAGACAACTTTTTTAACAAATTGTAAGGATGCAAAAGAGAGGAAAAATATATTTCAAAAGCATAAAAATCCCTTTAAAATGTCTGATTTAACCAAAATGAAAATGTCGAATTGCTGTCCGAATTATATAGAAATGTTTAATGAAACCCAAATAACTCAAATGTACCTCACTACCGACCTGCCCTTTACGCATAAAAAACTTATGGCTCAAATCCGGACTGCTAACAATAAATTCTAGCAAATCATAATGAAAAACATAACGCACAGATTCAATCCAATAGAAAACTGCACCATCTGCAATAAGAAAGAAGCTGACAATACTCACCATTTCTTCACATCATGCCCAGCCTACTCCTACCGCTCAACCATCATACCAGCCAGCCATAGCCCAGTTAACACCTTCAAACTTCAGACTATATCTCAAAAATATAACCTATAAATACTAAAAAAATGTACTTTTACACCAGAGCAAGTATAAATTTAAGAGGTTTTGTGATAGATCACTAACTTAAAAAAAAATTTATCTTAATTTATTTATTTAATTACTCCGAGAGATTTGAGGTGCGATCGGGTTTGAAACAGGGTGACTCCCTTTCACCTGTGTTATTTAGTATAGCTTTAGAATATGTCATAGAAAAGGTGAGGTGTACCGAGAAAGGCTTAAATATGGGTGACAAGATTTCGGTTTTGGGGTATGCCGATGATCTGGTACTGCTAGGTGAAGACACGGAAACCATACAACTAAATACAAGTGTGTTAATAAAAACCGGTAAAGAAATAGGACTCGAATTAAATACCGATAAGACGAAATATATGATTAGAAGCAGAAACGGTGTCGATCTTGGTGATATTGATGTATCAGGTCATACTTTTGAACACGTAGAGAAATTCAAGTATTTAGGTTCAATTATAACTAGAAAAAATGAAATCCAGGAAGAAATAAAGTCCGGGTTAAAGGTGGGAAATGCGTGTTATTATTCAGTTGCTAAGTTCGCGGCTTCTATCTAAAAACTTAAAGATTAGAATTTATAAAACTATTATTCTTCCAACGGTTCTTTACGGATGTGAAACGTGGCCGCTTACTTTGAAGGATGAACAACGGCTTAAGGTTTTCGAAAATAAGGTATTGCGTAAAATATTTGGTCCAAAGAGAGATGAGGCCACTGGGGAGTTTAGAAGGTTGCACAACGCGGAATTGCGGAACTTGCATCCTGTGAATATAATTGAGCTGATTGCATGGCGGAGACTCAAATGGGCGAGTAAAGTTGTTGGGCTCGATGACGAGCGGATTCCGAGAAAGTTGGTATTTGCTGAACCGACTGGTAGGCGTCCGAAAGGTAGGCCGAAGCGGAGATGGGAGGATTGCGTCAAGGCTGATCTCGGGAGCTTGGGCTTGAATGGTGAACATTGGACGAGTCTGTGTAGGCGGAATTTGGTGGTGTCGGCATCGAACCTTCGGGTTCGCTAAGCCTATTATTATTATTATAATTTATTTATTATGATTTTGCTTTGTTTTTGAAGTCATAAGAAATGGTTATATATTTTTTGCTAATTATTATTTTTTATTGTGGCTAAATTTATTTTTTATTGTACTCATATATATTTTTTTTCTTTAGTTTGTTACACCAAAAATTAGAAAATGTTTTATAAAAATATGATTGATGTACACACTCCTATTGTATGGGGATATACCCGATTGCAATAAAAGTATATTCTATTCTATTCTCTCTCTCTCTCTCTCTCTCTCTCTCTATATATATATATATATATATATATATATATATATATATATATATTTATATATGCATGAATCCAAAAAGATAATTTTCTAAAATACTGTTTTTATTGAAAAATTGGCTTCCAAATACCCATAAAACATGTGAAAAACATTAAGATAGTTAGTAAAGGAAGGCCATGGCAACAAGCGATGATAAAGAGTGGAGTTAGAAAAGATCTTTTAAGATTTGACCGCCCTTGAATCCTGTTTCTTATCAGTCTCTCGTTCTAGCAGCTGATAAGAGAAATGTAGTATTTTTAAAACAGTAAACATGATAATAACCCACTTAGAGGCGTCAGTACCTTTTGTACTCTTCCTCATGGTTTTAAAGTTCTTTTCTAAAAATATTACCCAATATTTACGAAGGTATTTTGTTTTAAACTAGAAAAAAACGAGAGAACATATTAAGGAGATAAATTTGTTTTTCAGTAGAATATTACAACTAAAAATGATAAGGAAACTCTACTAATGGTACTGCAAAGATTTAGACACTTTAAATTATTATCTGGCATTAGAGGTCAGTACAAAATATACTTTAACCCTGTCTTATATTAAATTGTGATTACTTATATTAAATCAATTTAAGGATTTTTTTTTAAATATATACTTTTAAGCATGATAAATAAACCCATGCATTTACTAACAAGTTTGCATGTTATGCGAGTATATCTCTTAATCGGTCGCCATTTTGAATCATATAGGCTGATGGTAATGCCGAGTTTCAAGGACCATTGTAGAGTGTAGGTAACCTTTAACGTTGGTTTCTAATCTCTCATGCATTATTTTAACTATATTTTTTTCTAATATCTAAGTCTATTCATATTAGGAACACTTATGTGCTGCTTTTACTATTTTAACCGTTTTAATATAATATTTTGGATCTATAAACTCAAGAATTGTACTGAAAAAAACCTTTATTTTAATACCATGCTATAATTTGAAGTGAGGTAATGCTTATCAGTCCGAAATTGAGACGTTGATTTTTACGAAACTGATTTTGATCATCTGCATTTCAATCGCTTTTTCAAAATACGCCTTTCGATTTCATCTAAAAACACACAATCTCTTTAAAAATGTTTCTTTAAAACCGCATTTTCCTAAACAAAATAAAGAAGTGCAAACTCAAAAATATTCCCTTTCATAATGTTAACAAAAAAAAAAAATAAATAAGAATAAGAATATAGTAAGAAGAAATTTCTAGGTTTTAATTTAAAAAGTTTGATAGTAAATAAATGAATAAAGTAACAATTGAAAATAATGATATCGTCATATTTACTTTGCATTTTTAAGTTAAGAAGTTCTTATCCTTCAGTATTTTTCTTCCTTATGTAATGAAACTTATTTTCTTTTCTTTTCTTTTTTGCATCCTTACAATTTGTTAAAAAAGTTGTCTCAGTTGTAGTAAAAAATTCTTTTTTGTTATATATATGTGTATAACAATACACACACACACACACACATATATATATATATATATATATATATATATATATATATATATATATATATATATATAACAAAAACGTATAAAATATATATATATATATATATATATATGTAGGTAGGGTATCTCATTAATGGCGATCTTGGTGATGTTGATATATCAGGACATACTTTTGAGCACGTAGAGAAATTCAAGTATTTAGGTTCAATGATAACAAGAAAAAATGAAATCCAGGAAGAAATAAAGTCCCGGTTGAAGGTGGGAAATGCGTGTTATTATTTAGTTGATAAATTACTTAGCTTGCGGCTTCTATCTAAAAACTTAAAGGTTAGAATTTATAAAATTATTATTCTTCCGACGGTTCTTTACGGATGTGAAACGTGGCCGCTTAGTTTGAAGGATGAATAAAGCCTTAAGGTTATCGAAAATAAGGTACCGCGTGAAATATTTGGTCCGAAGAGAGATGAGGCCACTGGGGAGTTTAGAAGGATCTCAAAAAAACGTTTTCATTTAATTAGATTTAAAATGGTGGAAAACAAACTACCATTGGCCGAAAATGCGAGAAGACAAGAATTTAAAAAAAAAAAAAAACGTCTCATAAATGTCTTGCGTATGGAGTATTTTTTTTTTTTTTTACCGCAGTAAAAACTCATGATGAAATATTAATTCCAAGACGGTATTGAAATGATGAGAATCAATTAAACTAAGTAACATCCTGTTATTAAGATATTAAAAGACTTTCGCATTAAATTATCACTGTATATACAAAAGTTTTATTCAATAGGACAAAATTCATGTTTCCATCCATGGTACAGAGAAATGCAACAATTGAAGTGAACTAACAATTTAAACTTTTTTAAATTATAATTATAAGAAATTTATAGAATAATTTATCGCATTCAACATATTTATAAGAGTTATTGTCTAAATGACCTTATATAATTGTTTTGAAATCTCATATACAAAGGAAATTAAAAATTTTAATCTCTGTATTTTGTTGATTAAAAAAAAATTATGGTCAAGACCTTGAAATAGTCATAAAGGATTATAAAAACAGTGATATAAGCTATGGAATATTCTACATTTAACAGTAACATATCACAGTTTATTGAATATTATAATTTCGTGGCCTTCAAAACTCAAGCAGCGTTACACAGCGCAACCTTGCGTAGAGAAGCGTATCTAAATGGATTTTTAACACAAATAACATGGCTAACATACGGATTTTTTTATATTTTTTTTTGTTAACGCCATCACAATTGAAATAGATTTGAATCTTTTCTGGAGAGTTTAATTATGAAATCATAGAAGTGTGGTGGTTGGTTATCATGATATGTATAACGTTTTTCTCTTATATCTCTTTAATTGAAGGATAGAATACCTTACTTAAATAATTAATGGGTTCATAAAAAATCTAATTAATACAGGATAAATATTAAAATATTGCATTGTTTTGTGCTTTTCGTAACTTTTTTTTTTGTTTTGATAGATAATATTTTTATTTATTTTATCTATTATTTATTTATTTACAACTGTTTTGATTAATACATCTAGTAAATTAGCTGTAAGATAAAAGACATGAAGAGAAACTGCCCATTGGCAGCACTCCAATAGGTCATCTAAAGTAGAAGGTCTCGAGGCCATCTTCTTATCAGACGCTTCGGAGGATTGTCAGGAATGGAAGAGGAAGCTAGAATTGAAACTAGTGGGTTAGAGTGGGAGTGGAGTTTGTCATGGAAGGATTGATATCTGGTTCGGGCTAAATCAGCTACATAAGGAATATTAAGGTCTTTATGGATGAGCTTATTCGTGACGAAGTAAGGAGCGTTGAGGATTTTTCGAAGGATTTTGGATTGTAAGGATTGAAGACGGGAAGAATTTGATGGTTTAGTGGAGCCCCAAAGCTCAACCCCGTAGGTCCAGATAGGTCTTATGATGGTCGTGTAGATGAGTATTTTGTAGTTAAGTGGAAGGTTAGAGCGTCTGTCTAGTAAGTGTTGAAGTAACCGAAAGCGGCGAGCAGTTTCTTGTCCTTTAAGTCTAGTGTGGGGATTCCATGTTAGGCGTTTGTCAAGTAGAAGTCCTAGGTAGCGGATGTGTTCAACTGGAACAAGCGGAATATTATTAAAGGATACTGTAGGGCATATTTTTATTGTATTATTAATAATTATACATATTATATCTCCTGCTAAAAAATAATAACGATACATATGTAAATATTACTTAGAACATTAGTTGTTGTGGCAGTTCTTATGTCATCCCTGGGGTATTGAGACCCTTCCCGGGCCTTAATAAAGTAGGTGTCCAAAAATTGGCCTTGAAGTATTACTGATTTTTTATATGTATAAGTTTATAAAGCTTTTTTTTATTTTATTTTTTCTGTGATTTTTAGAAGATTTCCAAATTTTTAAGTTTGTGATATTGGATTCATATTGACTTCCGCTAGGGTTATTGCACGTTTCGTATTTCTTTTTTCCCTGGATTTTATTTTAAAGTTATAATTACAATATTATATCGTAAATAATATTTCAGAGCCAGACCATTCTTGTGTAAACTATGGAAACCCTAAGGCTGTTCTCATTTTCTAATTGGACTAATGCAACCAGTCTGGCTTAACTAATCTCTGTAACTTGTTTCACATCAACACTTACGACATTCGACAGCCTTGTTAGTAAATTACATCAGGGCAATTTTATATTATTCAATAATTACTCTAGTAATACTAAAATGTATAATAATTACTATAAAATAAAATAAATAAATATGAATGATGAGTATGTTCGGATGGCAGTTAAATATTTTTCCTTTATACTTATTACACGGTCAACTATCTAATATTCAATATACCTCAAACAACATGGGAGCATCACCAAGATACAAATCCACCTCGATAACTCAATAACCGGATTTTAAATAAAATAAATAGTGATTATTATAAAATTTTATTAAAAGAAATCATATAAATAAATATTTAACCGTAGTAACTAAATAATAATGATTTGATGAGGCATAATTAAAAGAATATGACAGTGAGATAACAACAACTACAAACAATTAATTTCATATTTCATTGGTTTTATAATAATAATAATAAAGCTTTATTGGCATTATTCTCATGGCGAAAGCCTCTCCTGAAGGAGATACATAGGACTTCAGCTCTAAAAATAAATAAAATATTAATAAATTACAAAATAAGTAAAAAATGTATTTTACAATACAATGAAACTGATCATTGTAAACTTTTTTAAATATAAAACTTGAAAAGAAATGTAAAAATTATACAATGTTGTTAGCAGTTTGGGAAAGAGCACTGTTTATACTTTCTAAAGTTTTAAAAATAAAATTACAAGAATAAAATGAATTTTAATATCACTAAAATATGCTAAAGATTCGAAAACGCCTGTTACTGTTAAATCTACAATGATGCACAATAATTTTACATACCTCCTTACAATTGGAAGTGAAATAAACTTCAATGAAGTTATTCTTTAGATGAGAAAATTATGTTTTCTGTAATTAAAGCATCCTAAAATCATTCCTGAAATATAACTATACGGAGAATATAGGATTCAGTGTTGTCACCGTACAGTATCTTACAAACTGTATTATTCCATACAGTATACAAGGTTTTAGAAACTATATTAAGTAATTAATCGTAAGTTGTTAAAATAAATGGAATGCTGTTATAAATCCATTAACTGGCATTGTTATAAATTATTTATACTTTAAAGATTTTTTTTCAAAACAGATGTTTCGCTTCAAACTAAATGGAAATATCATAGCAACTAAATTAAACTTTTTATATGTATTTCAAATAGTTTTTTTGAAAAATTAAATAATAAACCAATTAAAATGGGAACTATTGTTATTACTATTTTTTTTTTTTATATTCACAGCATAACAGCGCTTGGTGTAAGAAGGAATAATTTTCTCATATTATTTTAGCCATTTTAAATGTCATGTTACCCATGGAAATTAGTATTGGATATTAAGTCTCTTTTTCTCTTCTTTATCTATATATAAAATCATTTCCCGACTTTCGGTTTCTGCGATGAAGTGAAGATCACTCAAACAGTGCATTTTTAAACATACATCACAACACATTTAAATTGCACCTAAGCGGATCAGGGGCGACCAGTAATATTATGTATTATTATACCATAATATTATTATTAAGAAGCAATAAACCATTTTGTAATCATGTACGGCGTTTTTTGGTTTGATTCTCCTTGTTACAGGTTGTTTTTTTCTCTCTGTTGATGTTTCTCATGTCCTGTTAATGTACGATCCTTTGGTGATAACTGTTATGCAAGTGGTGGAAGGACATTGATGTCACAGGACAGCGGTAACGAAGTGTGTAATGGCCATATCCCCTACATCGGGGAGGACCCGCATAATAAGAACCATAGAGGTCGGTATTGATCCATCACCCACTGGTTCCCGATGGAGAGGAAAAGGCGATGGTAGCCCTGGGTGGTCTCCGGCCTCACTGACCCAGATGTGGTCCAACCTCACACTCACTGGGTCGAGAGCTTAACCTCATCCTTTCATAACAGTTCTTACTTCAAACCGTTCCGTAATCTGGAACGGTTACGCAGGAAATATCTTTCTTAATGAAGATATGAAGGGAAAAGTTCACTTATTCATTAGTCGCATGGTGTTGTTATTGAATCTGATTGATGTATTAATTTTATACATAGTTTTATACTTACTTGTTTATAAAATATACTGGAAGGAAATGTATTGCGAGAAAAGCAGAAAATAAATACTGCAACTCCACAACCTATGAAGAATCTTGGTCTATATAAAGATCCATACTTTTTCTAAGTCAACGATCGTGCAATAAGGTGATTAGGCCGAGATCACACTCAGCCGCCTGGGATTTTTCTCCATTTTGGGATATCTACTTAGTAGAAGCTGGTGTGCCTTCTTGACTGAAATGACAGAATAAATAATATTCTACCACAGCCGGGATTCGAATTCAAGACCCATAGAACAGTAGACTATTGTTGTATCCACTAGAGCACCACTTTTTTATTATTATTTTTTTTTTTATTTCAATATTTTTCCCGTAAATTCCGCTATCTTTCCTCATTCAGTGTTCCGGTTTAATCTCTCACTAATTACCCCCCTCCCCATACAAACCCGCTTGTCCGTATCCTCTCATCGACTTATATTCCCGATAATCCTCCGAGGCGTCTGAAAAGCCGGTGGCCTCGAGACCTGCTGAACAAATAAACTTTGAAGTGCTACCGCTGGGTAGATTCTTCTCATAACTTTTCTAGCCAATTGTCTGTAAATAGCAAATTTACTTATTGTATTATGTAAACTATACAGTTGTAAATTTCAAAAAAAGAATTTAAAAAAAAAAAAAGAAAAAAGAAATCGCTCACTTTAAGATTATAACTCCATGTGCCGAAACGTACGATACTCGAATTTTATATTAAATTAAAGAATGGATCTCAGATAAAGTTCAATGAGCTTTAATATCATGTAGGTTTCATTCTGATTAAAAAAGTCTGACAGAGCTTTAATGTGGATTTCTCTGTTAATTTTTTTTTATAAATAAAAATAGTAATACAGATGTACTCTTATTATATTATGTTAGAAAGCTGAAGATTTTATATAAAAATTGTATCTTATATACCTAGTAAGTTAATATTGTTGATCATTTTTTCTATTGTTAAATTATTTAATCTAAAACATATGTTTCCATCAAAATTCAGTGTAAGTTGTTAACCTTTTTTCAACTCTTTAAATTCTTAAATTAATTTAAACAGAGGTAAGTGACTGTTATGCTTTGCGCACCAGATTTTTTTTTGTTATGCGTTAAATGATGCAGTATAGAATTCCCTCGCTGTTAGGTCAGTATCCTGTACAGACGGGATTGGAGGAGGCCGCCCTTGGACAAGATCTATAGATCTCGCAGCGCTGGGATCTCCTGATTGATGATAGTATCCAAATGAACTCATCCATTTGTCATGATTAATTGTCTTCCATTTCTTTTTCCTTTTTTCCTCATCGGATATTTGCCATGCCTCTACTCCTTCCTACGTTAGTTGGCATTTAATTCTCGAATGAATAATATTAGAATTTGTTCGGATTTAACAGGTTTCAAGGAAGGCAGGGGAGGTTTTCAATTATCCAAGTGCCCGTGTTAAAACTGTTCTGTTTCCCTTATGTTGTATTTTTCGTATTCTGTTAAACCATATTTGTCATGAGTGTATCATAAAATGGGTACAGGTGAAAATAAATTAACAGAAAAAAATTCTGGTGAGTATAAGACTTTCACTTACTACCAAGTTAAACATTAAGTATTTCAATAGAAACATAAGATTAACTAATAACAAAATTGAAATAATCATCTTATATTATATTATAGATGTATATTATTATTTAATAGATCTATATTATTTGCGGAAAAAAAGAAATTATAAACTGAAAACATATATCTGCTGCTATCTCCTTAAGTTGATTATCAAATTCTTTCATATACCTTTTTTTTTTGTATCAAAGATAACAAGTCTAAATGGCTAATTAATTGTAATCAACAATTAATTTTGTTGGTACATTAAATCAAGAAATAATGAAATTTGGGCAATTAAAACATGTCGCAATACTTTAATCAGAATATTGTCTACATGGTACTAAATCCCGAAAAAAAAAAAATTATCAATTCAGCGAAGTTAATCAAAATCATTTTCGAATAAAAGTGTAAAACATATAGTAAATAGTGGCTCTCAAATAAGCCAATTTTTTCGTGAATAATTTTCCATAAATCTCAGCTAAATATTTGTTTTAAATTTAAATTTGGATTGCCTTATTGTTTCTAAGATAGATTACTGCATTGATATACAAATACTGTTAACGTTGCCAAGGATTTTCACCCCCTGTTGCCCAGTTTCGCATCGTTAACTGAGGTCACCTGTAGTGTATTGGCTAGCATAATTGTGTTTTATGCTGAAGTCTGCGTGTTCAAACTTGGCAGATGACTCTAGAATGTTTTAAAGGGAGTGGAAAATCCTTGGTCATTGGGTCCTTCGGAGGGGACGTAATGTGGTATTCTCGAGAAGGCTCTTGTCAGGTACCCCTTGTAGATCTCTATACTAACTAAACCTAGATAGGAGACATTTTAGACACCTGCTGTAGGATCGTCCGATCAGTCACAGTACAATAAGGTGGCGTTGAATGAATAAAGTAACTAGCAAACGTTGGAAAATTTCGAAAATTCGATCGTAATGCTTTTACTTACTACTATACATTTTATTTATTAATAAGAGATGTTTTCAGAACAAAAGATATAATTAAATGTCGTCCAAAGATGGAGGACCAACTTGAATAGAAATCAGCAAAAGTCGTTTTGTAAGTAATGCCTCGTTTAAATTCCTATCTGTATGTCATCAGTCTTTGATAACATGAGGTCTGTAATTTATCCGTACTGCTTTTATTTCTAAATATTAATAACATTATGACAATCACACTGGTGCTGAATGTCAATAAAATACTTTTTCTTTAGAGCCTTAATCTTGCTTCTATCTGAACATTTTTACTGTCGTCAAGTCATCACACCTTAATTACATCTAACGGTACGCGTCATGCCATTCGTGTTAGGCTGCAAGATCAATTTTTCATAACACACTTTCCTTTGTTTTGTTTTTTCTTTCTTTTAAGTTTAAATCAGACATTATGATGTTTTTATTAATTCAAAAAAAAAACTTGTTTTCAACAAGGGCGTTTAATTATTTTATTTACTGCATTTGATGTAGCAATAGTATTATATTTTTATATTTTATTGTATTATATCTTTCTAGTGACTCACCCTTTCATCGCACAAACGCAATTTAAATGTGGTGTCATTTATTTCTGAAAAAGTACGATTTGATCAATTAAGAATTTATTGCTATGGGATTATCCGGTGAGTTTTTCTTAACGAAAGTGCTCATAGCATTTTAACAAAACTTCTTTTATTGAAATTTACAACTGCGCATAGCATACGATAAGTAAATGAGCTATTTGCAGTTAATTGGCTTGAAAAAGTCTTGAGAAGAATCTACCCAGCGGTAGCACTTCAATGTTTATTTGTTCAGCAGGTCTCGAGGCCACCGCCTTTTCAGACGCCTCGGAGGATTATCGGGAATAGAAGTCGATGAGAGGATAAGGACAAGCGGGTTTTTATGGGCGGGTAATTAGTGAGAGATTAAACCGGAATACTGAATGTGGAAAGATAGCGGAATTTACGAGGAATTCTTGGGAATTTTGTTTTATTTTTAATAAAAATATTTATTGATATTTACAACTGTATTAAATAAAAATACAGCTAGTAAATGTGATGGTAATATATAAAACTGTCATGAAAAACATGTTGAGAAACTACCCAGTGGTAGCACTCTAAAAATATTCTAAACTAGAAGGTCCCGGGGCCATTTCCTTTTCAGGCGCCTCGGAGGATTATCCGGAATTGAAGAGGAAGAAAGGATTGAAACTACTATGTTAGAGTGAGAATAGAGTTTGTCACGAAAGGATTGAAACCTGGTCCGAGCCAAATCAGTAACATAGTGAACATTAAGGTCTTTTTGGATAAGTTTATTCGTGACAAAGTAAGGAGCGTTGAGGATTTTACGAAGGATTTTGGATTGTAAGGATTGGATGCGGGAAGAATTTGACGGTTTAGTAGAGCCCCAAAGCTCTACTCCGTAAGTCCAGATTGGTCTTATAATAGCCATGTAGATGAGCCTTTTGTATTTCAGAGGAAGGTTTGATTAGTTACCGAGGGATTCCCTTTTAGTTTATGGTGTAACCTCTGTTTTCATGATGTGCGAAGCTTTCTATCTAAAAAACCCAACGCGTTATGAGGTTTTAAAAATAACTTCTTCAATTTTTAAATAGTAAAATATTTATTCAGTCACTTAAAATTAGCTTTGCTAATACTGGTGAGATTAAATAATGTCTTTCATGTAGTTAGAAATTTTATTATTTTTCAGATGAGTTTTAATATTTTTTCAAGGAGGTTACCTCTTACTGTATATAAAGTTAATATAATTAATATCTTAATTCTTTTGATTTTAAAATATCTATATTTGAAAATATTATTAAATCATTACTCTGCAAGAAAACATTTGAACATGCGAAGCAAAATCATGATTATCTTATTGTCAATATCTACGTCGTAATAAAGTAAAATCGAAAGGAATATCTTGATATATATAATTTAACAATAATAATAATAATAAAAATATCTCAGTGAAACAAATATAAAGCTTATTCCTAAATGTCTGAATTTTCTTGATACAAATGGCATGTCCATAAAAAAATGTGCTCTGTGTACCAGCAACTTATACAGTCTACAGTCACATTCAGGTTAGGATGACATACTTCAAGATGATATATCTGTACAGAGTGATGATATATTACAATTAAATGAAACAATAATAAAAAAAACAAACATGCTTTCTCAATATAATCTACTATAGCGACCGTACTTTTTTTCTCCAACAAAATTCCAGCTCTAATCGAGAATTTAAAAGTTTTCACTTCTATCGGCAGTCCCTGTGACTGAATTGTAAAATTTTTCACCGTAATAACAACATATCACTAGTTTTTTTTTCTTTTATACGAGGATTAGAATTTTTTTCCATTTTATTTTAAAGAACACATCAACCCTGCTCTTCCGGATAAGTACAAAATGGAAAAACATTAAAAAATACGATGTTATCTCTTTTTACAACCCCTGGTACATGGAATTACCCCCGCATATATGAAACCACGTTAGCGATAACATTAGACGGAGATGAGACGAAGGTCTAAAACCAGGATGAACTAGGAAGTAGAGAGTGGCCTCCGTGCAGATTACACCAGGCTCTTGTAGCATGATAGTGACCATTAGGAGGCGGTGTACTTGTAGCCTCGGCCCTAATATCCGCTCTTCCGAGGGTCCTTAATGTCCTCCAGGTCGACCTCTTACGACCCTTTTATCTTACTCCTTTCAGGGAATTATAATTAGGAGTCTGAGGGGATTGCTTTTACAGATGTAACCGATAACAACAGGTTATGTAATGTACCAACTTCAGGGTGGAGTATCTTGTATATAACGTCTAACATAAAAATAAGTAAAAATTGGTTTACCGTACCCGAATGTTTGATCCCGATACCTTTAAATGTTGCCGACACAGATTCCTCCAGTGACGGGTACAAGTTCCGCATTGCCGCGTTGTGTAACCTTCTGAATTCCCCAGTGGCCTCATCTCTCTGGACTTGATATTTATGATATATTGATAGGTACTACCTTGTTCTCAAACATCTTTAGGCCTTTCATCCTTCAATTTAAGCTGAGAATAATAGTGTTATAAATTCTAACCTTAGTTAAGGTTCTTTGTAAAAGCCGCAAACTAAATAATTTCACAACTGAATAATAACACGCATTTCCTACTTTTAACTGCGACTTTATTTCCTCTTGGATTCCGTTTTTTTTTCTAGTTATGATAGAACCATAGAATAAATGCTTAAGTTTATCTACGTGTTCAAAATTATGTCCTAATATATTAATATCACCTATATTGGTATTTTTATCTTAATATCACATTTTTATTTCGGAAAAAAATTAAACTTCAGAAAATATTTTTGCTGTTTTCTCTTTCTGTTCAAAATCATATTCTTTCATATTCACACATTTTTCCCATCCGCGCTACTTGTAAAAACGGTTGATTAATTATTATTTACATAAACAAAAGAAATTCAGAAGAAAAAAATTCGCAAATTTTACATTTAAGTGCTGCCACACTATTTCAATCCTAAATAAACCTACATGACATAAGAGCCTGTTTAATTTTACTTTAATATGTAAGAAGATTAATCAACACTGGATTGGCCTTTTTCGAAAAAATAAATAAGTGTAATATAAATCCAACTAAAATTGGCGTAACTGAAATTACACTTTTTCGGTTAAGCAGCTATATCCTATGCATATGTCTATCTTTCGTTGATTTAACCTCTGATATATTACAGCTATATTATTATTATTATTTGTAAAAAAAAAAAAAAAAAAAAAAAAAGAGAAAAGAAATTAACCTACAAAAATATTTCTGCTCGTTTATCGCATATTTTATATTTCGTAACGACCTATATTTTATCAATTTTAACATAGGGAAATGGTCAGTTATTACAATTCAACGAAATTAAAGATAATTTATTAGAATAAATTTTGAAAAATGGCTCAAGCCCTGCCAGCATATTTGGGTCAAAATAAAGCCTGTATGAAATTAAAACCCATACCAATGTTTCATTTACATAGTCGGATTATTCAAAATCGTTTGATCCGTGTTTTGAGAAAATCTTAAAAAGTTGAACAATGCTTAATATCATCATCTGGTTAGCCGTTATTTTGTTAAAAAATTTGTTATAACATCTTAGGCCTTAGAAGCAATCTTCTTGATTATGAAAATTCAGTTTTACAAAACTTACTGTTATTATCCATTTACTTGAACTCAGCTCAAAACACGTATTTCCGGTGAAAACTCGAATTCGAAAATATCCTAGTAAGGAAATATTCCCCTTCCTATGTATTAGTTATTATATATTTGATATTAAAGCTATGATTGATGTTAACAATTCCTGTAAAATTTCCAAAAATGTATATACAATAATACTTTTTGAAAATAATATTCTCAATGGGCTGCTTTTCTTTTTATTTGATACACCCGGGGAATACGGATTAAAAAAAAAATTATATTCATATTCCAGGCCCCTATAATTTTATTAAGTTCTACTAGGAGGATGGGAAAAATTAATTGTCATGATAGATGAAAGTAATATAGTCTTCTCGCTGGTTTGGTTTTTACGAAGTTTATTTCCATCACGTGCTTATCCTGATATGTAGGTTTCTTCCATTGTATTATATGCGCTATTGATTTATAGTTCGAATTTTTCCCTAGTCATTTAATTAATGACCCCATTCCTGACGAGATAAGCCCCATGGGGAGAGACATGGAGATAATGACATGGAAGAAAAAGAAGATGGCTAAAAGGCCTTACCCAGATCTCAAAGAGAGTCCTTGAGTTTTTTACCGGGGCATGACGTAGGAACCGATGTTTTCGCTTCGCCTAGTAGTCGCCAACCTTGGGGAAGGTTAGAGTGCTGTTCGTTCACCCATAGTCGTCAATCCGTGGATCGGTTTGCCATGTTATTAATTAATTATAATAATAACAAAAGAATATATAAAGAGAGAAAATATATCATGGTATTATAGACATAAGGTCGAGATAATTGAAATGGGTTTTCTGTAGTATTGCGAGTATAGCAAGGATTAAAAGTGCTCATTAGGTGATTTTACTAACACTTACCAATGTAGGCTATTCTCATAAAAAAAATCTTTTGTTTGTTACTTTCACTTACCTATATATGAAATATATAGTAAGGGAAAGTATTGCGATTGTGAAAATTTTCGAATTACAGTTTTCTACGGAAATACACGTTTTAGGGTTTCCTGAGTCCAAATAACTAAGGTCTGTGGGTCCTAAGTATAGGCCTACAGAAAATACGATAGGTTGTATTTTTATGAAATTTCATATTTTGAAAGCGTTAATGCCTAGGATGTTACAGCAAAATTTCCATTTAAATTGGCCAACCAGAAGGGCTACTTTATATTATGCATTTTATAGCTTTTAACGATTTTCTAAAAAACGGCTCTAAAGATTTTGTATAGCGATGTAAAATTTAATGGGCTTTAATATGATGTATGTTTCATTCTGATTGAAATATACTAACAGCGCTTAAATGCCGATAGTTTAAATTCCTTCTTTTAAACTACCTTAAATTTTGTAGATATAAAAAAAAAACATCATATCATCTTCTTAGAAGTTAAAGAACATGTAAATATACAAGTTGAAAGAATTTAAAAACATACCAAAGGAGAAAAGAGCTAACATTTTTTTTTTAGGTAAATTTGTCTTCCTAAGATAGCAATAGTAATATATTTGTATAATATACCGTCGGAAAGCTAGTCATTTTAGAAAAAAATTATCTGCCCGCACTAGATTTTTTAATAATAATATTTTTATGAATATTTACAACTGTATACTGAAATACGTATAGTAAATCTGATACTATATTAAGCTGTCATGATTAACGCGTAGAGATACTTACCCATTGGCAGATCTACAAAATCTATGCTACACCAGAAGATCCCGGGCCATCTTCTTTTCGAATGCCTCGAAGGATTATCAGAGCTGTAGATGAAGCAAGAATTCTAGGTCAGAAGAACGTAAATTTGTGCTTCCAGTGTTTTCAAAAATTCATTATTTCTATGCAAAAATAATATCGAAAATGTCATAAGATCACCATGTCCCCATCAAGACCTTGTCTACATGAACTGTTTCCATCTACATCAGACAGATATTTACATGATCTTTCTACCTAACTCGATTATAAAATAAACTGGGATGTGTATGCCCCTTCAAAATTGTGTCATTAGACCACGTTAAGGGGTTTCTTGAAATCTTCCTCCTTGTCCTATTTTTTCTGATAAGAGGAAGGAACTGTATTCTCAAGCCACTCCAGCTTGACGATCCATCATCATTTTTTCTGCAATCAGTCTATTCCGGGACGCTGGGAGTGTTGAGTTAGTGCAAAAACGTCGCCATATATTTCGTTTATGTCATCGGTCCGCATCGATTTATATTCTTAAATCTAAAGAAAACATCTTCCTAAAGTTGTTGTTTTTTTTCAAAGGAGTTCGCATTTAGGAACTATATGTTTTCTTTGAACATGAAATGGTGAGATGGAACGTAAATGCAGGATTTAAAAGAAGATTGCATCTTCTCAATTGCTTTGATTCTTTTTATTCGAAAGGATCATTAATTTATCTTGGTAAGCCTTGATAAGCGAATATTAAATATGAAAAAAAATAGGATCAAGAGAAAAACTAATAAATAATGTTTCTACGAATAAAGCGCATGCCCCGAAATAAGAATAGTCGTGCGATATATTAGAAAGTAACCAAAGATTATTTGTCTGAAGAAATATTATACAACAAAAAAATCTTCCGAAAACGATTGCGTCGGACAAAATGAAAAATAAATGAATTGACAAACAATATATACATTTAAACTGTAGACACTTATTGTCTTCATTTAAAATTTAATACCTAGAATTAAGCGAAATATTACAATTGTTGGGCGTTAGTTAGGGTTGACAGGAGGTATAGGAAAAGTGGGAATTTGAATGAGGATAGAGAGCAGCATGACGGATATGGGTAGGCAGAGAATTCCAGACGGTGGTAGAGCAGAATGGCGTGATGTTTGAAGAGATTGGATTGAGAATTTAAATTGAAGGAGGCTATGGACATAGGGAGGATGATGGGAGTCAATGGTTTGGTAAAGCTATGATCCTGGGACATATTTTCTGCGGGTGGAGGGAAGGAGCCAATTTAATTCACCATAAGGTGGGTGATATGAGCCCTCATTGAAATATTTAGAAAATGTTCATAATGTGCTTCAGTATGTCTTCAATCACAGCCAGGATGCAGTTATTCGTTATTTGGATTTTACGTATGTTTAAACGCAAGCCCTCAAATTTAGACGAGGAGAGAAGTACTTTTTTTTGTTCGATTACAAAGGCTAATTATTGAAAATAATAAAAAAAAAGATTTATACTATCATTTTCTTAAGTGGGCACAGAACCTTTCTACTTAGGAAATCGACTTCTCAATTTATTTATATAAATCTTATATTTCTAATCAATTTAGTTAACTCTTTAACTCGCTGTATAAGTGGGTAACATGTGACCTTTTAGATGTACCAAAGACAAGTTTTAGTATTTTTTTCAGCTTAGAATCTATAACTATATTTTATATCATAGAATATAATACATTATTGGACATGAACACGTAGTGCTGTTTTAAGTAGCTTTCACTTCTGCAAATAAACTCCTCTGAAATAAGACTGTCAAGTGAGAAGAAAAAATAATTCCTCTTATCCTAAATTTAATACTAAGTAATATTACGAAAGAGGATTATATAGGGAGTAGTTTTCCCTATTTTCCGGTGTATTTTCCCATCTCCTCTGAGTCCTTGAGCGACGTTGCCACTAATACTTTGCCAACTTACCACCCACACCGAGCTCTGTATTTAGATCTCGGTTAGACAGCTCCTGTCTGCCTCTGGGTTCAACCCACCTTTCGTAACTCGCACTTTTATTTTTTAATCTCTTAAATTAATATTTTATATTTAAAGTGACTTCTGAAGTGACAGGAGGGTGATTATTCAATTTGGCTTGTTCAATTTTCTTTTCTTTTTTCTTTTTCTGTTGAGTAAATGGATGCGGTAGTATGTGATGTTGCGACAGTGACTTGCTAAAAGGTTCTTTTTTTTTATTTGCATGCGGCGTGGGCAAAATTTAAGTGGTCGAAGTATCAAGGTTTTTTTTTATTCTAAAATATACGTTTTTGTTCTTCAGTTAAAAATTGTTAACATAGGTTCTATCAAAATATTTATTTATTTTATTTATTTATTTAACGTCACTTTATGCTACTATGGCTTATCGGACGATGCTACAGTGGGAGTCCTAAATTTTGCCTATCCAGGTTTTATTAGGATAGGGATCTTTAACGAGTACCTGACATCGCACAGGCTCGGGACCACCTTTTAACGTCCCCTCCGAAGGACGGCGTAACTAAGAATTTTTTACTCCCATTAAACAATGGTAGGGCCAACCGCAGGTTTGAACCCGCGACCTTTGGCATTGAAAACTGTTATGCTGATATACGGTAAATGTAATATTAAACGGTAAATTTTTAAACATCCTATTTATGACAATTATTTCAAAGAATGAATCATTAAACAACTGGAAGCTTTATCATTGATAAAGATTGAAATAAATAAATATTAAAATGTATTGATATACACTGCTAACAATAGAAAAGTTGTTTATTACAAAATGGGAGAAAAGAAAAATAATATTGTATATATTTATTATCAATGTGTTTTGTAAAAATCACATGTTTTTTTTTTTACTTTCACTTACCTATATTTGAAATATGTAGTTATAACTACATTATACTTATGACTATAAGTATAACTTGTAAGTATTGTACTTATACTTATACATATATATACAAGTCCCGCAAAAAGTTTGTGTGTGAGAACAAACAAGGTATGTATAAAGTCTTGTTAAACTGAAATTTCGTATTTACGATAGATCTACTATACGCCCGAGATGTTAAGGCAACTATTACCTAAAACTCAGCTAACTACAAGAGCTACTTTTATACTATGCATTTTGCACAATTTTACGATTTTCTCAAAAACTGCTCTAACGATTTAAGTAAAACTCGCTATATGGATGTAAAATTTAATGTAAAATTTAAGGGGACACGCAAAATATAAAATATAAAGACACTTATTAGTCATTTATAAAATAAATCTGGTATTCACAAAACACAACTTTTAAGTACCGTAAAATGGGGTGAAAGGTAACAAAACGTCATTACCATTTCAAAGTTGTGTGTAATTCACTTACTTTACCGTATAAGACTTAATTTTGGTGTTATTGGTTGGCCATCCTGTAAATAATACGGTTATATAGTTTTGTTCTGTTGGTAGTGCTTTTGACTGATTAGTTCAACCTTTGAAAAATTATATCAGTTTCTAGGAAATTTTTCTTTTCCACAAACTTAACTTGTAAGTATGAAACTGTTTTCTATATAGCCTATTCAGTATCTGTTTACTTCAAGTTGTCTTCTTGCATAAAATTCCTTGCTCAATATATTATTTGCAATAATGTCTTAGCAAAAGATTTTTTATTTTATGGCTTCCACGTTTTCTGGAGTGTAGGGTAAATGGGAACACAGCTGTAGCGGAATCAAGCAAAGTTATAGTTTTGACCCAACTCAAGAGGAAGATTATTTTAGCCCTAGTGAAGTTGAAAGAGCGAATCGAGTTTTCTAAATCTGCCTGATTCTTAGGGTCTGTTTCATTTATTTATGATCTAAGTGCATTCACCATTTACTGACATTTCTTCTTCTTCCTAGAGAAGCGTGCTTTTGAACTTTTTTAGATTGTAAGACCTATTTTCTAGAATTTTAGTGAATAAAGTAAACTTTTTTTAATATAAGTGATCTAATTACTATTTTTAAAATATTTCAAATAGAAAAAGTAGTTTAATAAACATTTTAAACTGTTTTTATTCACCTCACATGTAAATGGAAATACAACAACATTTTCAATATCATTCCTATTCACCCCTACTGGAGGGTGAATAGAACAGTAGTATATATATATATATATATATATATATATATATATATATATATATATATATATATATATATTTATATATAATTCTTAAAGAAAGGAGACTTTAGACGATTCTAAAATAGTAGTTTATTATTGACAACAATATACAAAAGTAGATACATACAAACAGAATGAACATATAATCAACTTACCTAAAATAGTAGAATTTAATAAAAAGCCTCTTTCTGCTCTATCTAGTAGCTAAGAGTCAGAGATCACATGAAACCTATCCAATGTTTAAAAACACATGTGATCTACTTTGTCACTATGATAAATGGCGACACTATCTATAACTAAATTATAATTATAATTTACATATCTATATTATATATATATATATATATATATATATATATATATACATATATATACACATATATATATATATATATATATATATATATATATATATATATATATATATTATATATATATATTTTTTTTTTTTTTTTTTTTTTTTTTTTTCAAAAACTACAAATCAAAAACACACACCCAGTAAATATGAAATAGAGGGGATGTGGACCTAAGATTTTACGTGTTGTTCAATTAAGGACGTTGGGCATAGAAGTCTGTTATGCTAAATCAATCTATTCTCAACTCCTATTAATTTTTTATTTTTTTATTTAAAAGACTAATTACTTTTTTTATCTACTAAATCAAACCTGTAAAGAAGTCTCTTATATTTCACGGTTGATTTTTTTGTACAGACTCAAAACGTATTATGAAGATATATTTTCTTAATCAAAAACATGATAGTTGAGCCATCTCGTTATGTAATAAATGATTTTATCAAAATACTGAATAAATCCTCGATTTTTTAATAATTTGTTAAATGGTAAAATACTTTACTCTTTTATTTATCCTTTTAGCTGCTTCTTTTAGATATTCAATGACGAAATACTTATGTTTTATTACTAATTTTTCATGTTTGCTTAAGTAATCAATTGTGATTTCTCTTTTTTTATTTATTTTTTTTTTTTTAAGAAGGAAAACGAATGTGATGTTCGATAAATGCTTTTGAAGCTGTAAGAAATTTCACTAATCTCTCCTCGCCCGATAGCCGAATTTTTAAACAGCATTTGACCTCAATTGGAGCGACATCCTTTTTACAGACACATGGCCATATTTGTTTAGTGTTCTAATAATATTCTCCGTTACGTCATCATGTCTTAACGATGTTTTTCTTTCATTTAGGCTTCTTAAGCATTTTGCTTAAAATCATTATCTCTTCATGATGAATGTTTCATTATTTTATTGTTTTGCTATTGATATATTGAATGGAAATTTTTTACTTGATCAAATGCTTAAAAAAATCTGGTGCGCAAAATTACAAAATACGAAATTCAATTTAAGAAATTTTAAATATAGCTAGAGTATCAAAAAAATTGAAGACTGACATTCAGCTTATTCCGAAAGAAATGTTTTAGATTAAACAATTTTTAATGTACACCAATCATATAAAATGCAGTGTGTTAATCGATGATAATAAGATGGTATGTTTCATTTTTTCGAACCTACAAAATTAAAGGAACTTTAAAGGAAGACAAATATTAAATATGGGCATTTTAACCCTGCCAGACTATTTCAATCAGAATGAAACCTATATAAATTTAAAGCCTGTCAAAGTTCATATCAATATGGCAAGTTTGGTGAAAATCTACATAGTCGTATTTTAAGAAAATCGTAAAAAGCTGCAGCATACATAATATAAGCTCATTCAACAAGCACAGCTCTTCCGGCCGACTGATTTTTGTGAAAAAAAATTCAATTAAGTGTGTATCACTAAACTTATACATCTGGTAATGGTGGAGAATTACGATGGTCGGAACTTGGCTTATAAGCATTTCAATGTTATTTTGAAAAATTAATTTCTCGACTGTAACTTTCTTTCATTACATGTATATGTTTTAAAAATAACCTGTACCTCTACGACCTATTGTTTTAGAGTCTTGGACAAGTCTGGGGTTCAGGACATATAAAGATTTTTACTGTTTCTAGGCCAACGGCCGTGCAATGAGGCCTTGACAGGCTTAGCCGCCAGGTGTTTTCCCGATTTTGGTACCCACTTGAAAGAAGCTGGGTCTGCCCCAGGATGGTCTCTATAAATAATATTCCGCCACAGCCGGGATTCGAACAGTAGACCACACCGCTCCCTTGTTTATACTCAAGTATTTAATTTTTAATTGATTGTTTTATTTTATTTGGAGAAAAATTATTTAGTTCATCTTAATCAATGAACTGCTTTTACTATTGTGAGGATTTTGTCTTGAACTGTCCTGATCCAAATTTAATAAATCAAACATTAAAGTATAAATTAGTACTTTAATTTTGATTTATTAAATTTGGATCAGGACAGTTTAAGACAACTATTCTTTCATTTGACCATGTTTATTTTACTTATTTCTTACCATATATTTTCTTTTCTACGTTAATGAAATTCGGAGAAGATATAGGGCTTGAAATAAGTAGACAAGAATAAAAGAAATCGAAGAGAATATAAAGTAGCGGAAAATGCGTGTTATTATTCAGTTGCGAGATTACTTACATTTAGCTCGTGGCTTCTATAAAGAAACTCAAACGTTAGAATTTATAAAACTATTATTCTTCCGACGGATACATAACGTGTATAACGCATAACGTGGTATCTTACTTTAAAGGATGAACAGCGCCTTAAGGTTTTCGATACTAAGTTACTGAATAAAATATTTGGTCTAAAGCGAGGTGAGGTCACTACGGAATTCAGAAGGTTTGCACAGCGCCGGATTGTGGAGTTTGTACCTGTGAGTTGAGTTGATAGTATTGTGGAAAATCAAAAGTGCGTGTAAAGTTGGGTTCAGCGAAGAACGAATTCTGAAGAAGTTGGTTTGTGCTAACCGTGAGGTAGGCCGAAACGTCGATGTCAGGATTGAGTTAAGTCTGATCTCGAATGCTTGTGTTTAAACGGTGATCATTTTACGAATCTTTGTAGGTAGCATTTGGTGGTATCGGCTTTGAACCATCAGGTTCGGTAAGCATATTATTATTATAATATTTAATTTTCTGCATCTGAAGCCACCCTTGTCCTCCGTATGTTAAGTTGGTCTCCATAGATTTATTATTATTTATTTTTATCAAGATATTGCTAAATAGCTATGTGTAGTACTCAATCGTGTGTAAGTATATCGAGGTGAATAGCATTAATGAGCTCCTAAATTGAAACGTAGGGGGTTCCTTGATTCCAGTACTAAAGGAGTAATTGGCTAATGACAGGGTCCCAGGAGCGCTAATTCCAAGCTGGAGGGGATAGAGTAGGGGTTGATTGGAGGGGGGGGGGGCTGTAGCGAGGATCTGAGATCACGAAGTCTCGTTAGTATCTACTATATTTAGCAAATCACAACCGCACGACTTTGTCTAGGGTTTTCATTTGTAGTTTAAGTCTTAATCTAAGTTTAAAGGGTTCCTTTCGTAGTCTGCATTTCGGTTTGAAATCATATAGAGAGATATTTAGATGGTATACACCGGCTTAACTATCCAATATTTGTTTTTAAAAATTTTCTATGCTAATAAAAGCGAGTTATCATTCACACGCTTACGTGATCATCGCAGTATCTTTGAAATTACCTAAGAAGCTGACTTTTAACAAATTACAGTTTTTAACGGAAGTGCACGTTTTAGGGTATCGTGGGTCCACATTAGGGGTAGGCATAATCGGATGATCGTCATAATCGAATGATCGGACTTCGATGATTTAAATAATCGAATGATCCAATCATTAATATGCCTGAGTTGCCTATAATTTATGTGGTTAGAAAAAAAAAAAAAAAAAAAAAAGAAAAAAAAAAAAAAAAAAAAAAAAAAAAAAAAAAAAAAAAAAAAAAAAAAACCACCTCTAGTCCACATAACCAAGGTATATATACCTTAAAAAAACGAGAATTCCTACAAAATGAAAATTAAATATTTAGGTAGATTACTGCCAATAGGTAGTTTCTCTTCATGTACATTATCTTTTAGCAGCATATTTACATGTTGTATTATACTATACAGTTGTAAATTTCAGTAGACATATATTTTTTTCAAAAATGATATTTAGGACAATTATATGCCCCCGATATTTTAAAGCAACGTTTTCAACAAAATCTTCGAACTAGAAGAGGAAATTTTTGAATTTTGTACTTCTTTTAGATTTTATCAAAAACATCTATTAACGATTCGAACGACAACAGTCTATTTTGTGGAATTTGATTATTTGGTCTCAGGTAACTGTAAAATGATTAATTGAGATACTGTAAAGAAAGACAATTTAAAACTTCAATAGGAATGAACTTAACTTATTATTATTTTTCTTCACCTACAAGAAACTAAATTCCGTCAAATTTTACACCTGAGTTTAATCAAAATAGTTTTCGAGCAAATCGTAAAATTGTGCAAAATGCTTGGTGCAAAGTGGCTCTTCTGCTTCGCTTAATTTGTTGAAAAGGTTGCTATAACATTTCAAATATATAACATTCTAAAATATGAAATTCAAGTTTTATTCAACTTGTCGTTTTCGAGCCAGACTTACTACATACACATAACCAGAGACTATTTCACATGGTTATTTGAATTCAGGAGACCCTAAAACGTGAATTTCTGTTGAAAATTTGAATTGAAAAAATTTATACAATCGCAATACTGATTAAATTACTATTTATTAAATTATATATGACCATAAACACATATGTTGTGTTAATCAACACTAAATGAAATATTCTCGACCGAAACCTTGTGTTTATACCTACATCTGGGCTAAGAGAAACAACATAAAAACTAATACAATTGAAGGAAATTATAATAAGTTGGGTACTATAATATGATGACATTTATAAAATATTTAAACAAACATTAAATTAAATTAAATTGATAATATGATGATGATAATAAAATATGGAAACAAACATAAAATTAAAATAAAATCATTGAAATGAGAATATTTGATGACTATAAAGAGAAATATAAACTTTAATTATTTGCTTAGTTTCTTTCATACTTTATTCTGTCATCGTATTATTGTGCCTAACTTATTATTATTATTTTTTAATTGTATTGGTTGTTACCTTGTTTCTCTTGGCCCTGATGAAGACCCACAGTGTAGGCCAAAACGTCGGCCCACAAATACAATAATTTTTCCTTATTAGTGGGTTATTTCTTGATGACCGCACCCCCAACCATCTTGATTTTAATAATTCGATTACTTTTTTGTATGCATTAAATATAATATAAAAAATGGATATGTACTTGTAGTCTATACATACATATTACTATAAGTATATAATATATGTATTCATATACTACTACTAGAAGGAGGCTGGTAGATATACCACCGACACGAGAGGAGGCCTGGCCTTATTTAGCTCTGACCCCAAAACTTGACAACCTACATCCTCCCGGCTTCTGGGCTACGCCTTATTATATAGACCTGTCTTCTCACATTTCTTATAACCTTATATATTATATCTTGATGTATTACATAGGACGGCTTTACAGTATATCACTAGAAGAATAAAAGTAATTAAATACCTTTCGCTCATTATATGACACTGATGAAAGCTAAAAGAGAGTCAATTCATCTTTTTCTGGTTATATTTGTTAAATATTGTCCACGTTTTCCCTATGTATTATTTATAACCATTCTAGGTTGCTGAAGATAGCCAAGAGATCTAAATTCATGTGGCACTAATGGTGGTTGCCTTCTCAAGACTTGACTAAATGTTATTTATTTAGTTTTTGTTATAAAAAGGTTAAAACAACACAAAAAAAAGTTTAATGCCCGAGGAGGATCTCCACGCTATGGTCGCTACACGGCTGAAATAACAGAATAAATGATTCTACCTTAACTGCGATTCGAACCTGGGACAAAACAGTAGAATAGTACTCTGTCCACTATAACACGCCGGTTCTTATAATTATAAATTGTAAATAATAATAGATGTGTTGACTTGGATAGGTCTTTCATCTGAGGGGTCTATACATTTTTTTTTTTTTAACATTTTTTCATCCACAAAAACACGTTTTACAAGCGCTAGATCTTAGTTAAGATGTTACTCGAATCAAAAATGTGAGTTGTTTAATGGAAAATATTTTTGGTTATGATGTTTAAGAGCTATATTTTGTTAAGAAAAGAGTCATTTTGTAAATATTTTTTAAATTTTGGGGCTTTTCTAACATGCTATAACTCAATTTTCTGGTAGTTTCTTTATTAATAATTCAAGAGAAAACACTCCTCTTCGTATAAAATTGGTTGGTTGGTTTTTAAAATTTTAATGGCACAAAGCAGTGCCAGACATATTCTTCGTTTATTTGAGATAAATGAATGTTAGATAATATTAAAGGAAAAATAAAATAAAAAATAGTAATACATGAAGATTACTTAATAAATAAAGTAATAAATATAATAGTTAAAAAATAATTAAAAAATAAATAAAATAAAATATTGTAGAAAATGAAAAATAAATAAATTAAACACTTAAAAGAGCACATATTGACTTCCATTTGTCACTTAATCACTTTATTTCATAAGCTTTTCATATTTGTCGACGTTTCGGGGCTGTCCATTTTCAAGACTTGTTTTTTTCATTATATAATTGCTATTTCATATATCACCCATCATTTTATTTCATAGCACACTGCTATTTGTCCTTATTGGTGTTCATTGGCTCACTTAGAAAATGGGGAAACAGCCCCGAAACGTCGGCAAATATGAAAAGCTTATGAAGTAAAGTGATTAAGTGACAAATGGAAGTCAATGTGTGCTCTTTTAAGTGTTTATATTAAGAAAAACTTCCAAAAAAATTAAAAAAGAAAAGAAACTAAATAAATTAAGTCTACAGGAAAACAATAGTAGTTAAAATCTGCTTGTAAAAATCCATTTAAGAGAGGAGACACATTAATTCATCAATCCTTTTCTCGTTGTATCTCAAAGCATCTGCGACGTTGCTTGGTATTTTATTTTTATTCAACTGTCTGGTGTAGAAGGAACATTCTTCAAAAATATGAGCTATGGTCAAGGTTCTCTTACAATGCTTGCATCTTGCAATTCTTTTGATATTATGTGCCCATGCGTAGCCGTGTGTGTCCGATTCTCAGGCGGGCCAGGACCACCTCCTTTCTTCGGTAAGAAGCGCGATCTTGTTTGGAGGTAGTGGACTGACGATTTAAAGTGCAGAAGTTTATGGATAGAGGAGTTGATGTTTTGGTAAAGGTAATATTGTTCATAATTCGCTTTAGCATGCCCTCGAGCACAGTCGAGAGACCACCATATACCAAGTGGGGGAAAATAAGTGAGGATACGAGGAGCTTACGAGTGGATAGTGGAATAAGATGGTTTGAGAGAACTAAAAAAAATCATTTAGTGTTAAACTCGGAAATGTATTACGGGATCTGAGAAGGGTATTGGAACCTATAACAATCGCCTAAGTTTTCATAGCATTTAGCCTTAGTTTATTCATAATTGCCCAGGCACAGAAATTTACACAGATGATTAAAAATGTATTTTGTTAGTAGATTATTTATTTATGTCTGTACATTCTATATTTCATCAATCTGCTCATCCACGCCCAAACACAATGTCTCCCTGACTGGGAAAACCAGTAGATAATAGATGGACATTACCATCTTCTATTGTTTTTTTCCAGTCATGGAAAAATACTAATAACATTCTTTGGTTAAATAATTCAGAGTTTTATCACCCACTTTCTGATATTACATGCTTTAAGTTTACAATGCCAATAAAAAAGGTATGAAATCATATTATATTTATATTACATTTATCCTGCATTTTCCTGAGAAAAATAATTCAAATTCCTTTATACTCTCTTTTGAATTTCCATTGACTATTTTATAAAATAAAGAATAATCATATATGCGGTCTGTGTACAGCGGTTTTTTTCCGAAAGTACGGAGTCAAATTTTAATACAGTTCCAATATTAGAGCGCACTCTAAGAAGATTTTTATGTAAAACTATATATTACAAATAAACCATTTTGTAATTATCTGAAACTGTTTAAACACTATTGTCAGAAACTCAAAATTGAATCAATTGAGGAAAGATATGAACTGTATTAAATGTCTCTTGATGTAATATTAATTTTTTCCCTCATTTTCCTTCTATTTTTATTTTCCAAATTTCCTTTTTCCTGTTTACTCTACCAGAATCCAAATAACTACTTTCATTATTGGTTTATACTGATATTGCTTTTGTTATCGTTTATTTAGTTAATAATGAATAAATGAGGAGGTATAGAGAATAGTGTGTGTTATGACGATATTATCAACTCTGTTTTCCTAAATGCCCTCCATATTTGAATCGTAACATAATTCAAATTTAAATTATTAGGCTAACAGAATTTTCCATTTCCGACATAAACGTTGGGAGTGTGCATAACATATATGTAATTGTGGTTGAACACGTAACACTGAAGTTTTCAGTGTTTGATGTATATTTACGAGATAACTGCAAAGAACACAAAATTTGATTTTCGTTTGGAACTGTTGAGCATCGGATAATGGATCGTAGAAACTTTTTTGTTTCCCTTGAGGTCTAGTACCTGCTCTCGCAGTACGATTTGACATTCACGGGACTCCCTATGATTTGGTTTTAAATAATTTGTTTAACAATAAAAACATCTGAATTAAAATTAAAGCCATTTACTAACTTTTGTCACTTCCATATTATTTCATATCGACCTAACTGTTTATCCAATGTTTTATTTTTGAAAGATGATATCCTCAACGACTTCTTTGTATATGACGTCCCGTTATCATCTTGGAATTATTTATAAGGGAAATTGTTAATGCGAAGACAATGCATGAGAAATCTAACCGACTGAATAATTTAATGGCTATATATATCCATTTTAATACGGTATCATCTTATATTCATGTTTATTCTTCAAGGTGGGCTCTTTAAAATGTTCTATAGTCATTGGTGCAGGTCAGGCATTTTATTTCTTCAGTCTGTTAACCGAGTTTTAAAACTCCGGTACGCACAGCACACAGCATAACAGTTGAATTGAAATTTCATATATTTTCTCAACAATTGGTCCACACTCAAACAGCTTCATACTTATGTAAAACACCAGTTTCTAAAAACCCATTAATAAAGGAAATCGGTAATTATAATAAAACTTTACTGAAACGCCACACTCATAAAAGAACTAAACATGTGTTGTTAACTTAAGCTAAAAAAAACCTGTACCACTACAACCCATGAAGGGTCTCGGACTCAGTACATATCGAGATTCGTACTGTTTCTAGGCCAACGGCAGTGCAATGAGGTGATTAGGCCTTAATCACGCTCAGCCGCCAGGTTTTCCCCCCAATTATTTTGGGTATCCATTTTATGGAGGCTGGGTCTGCCCCAGGAGGGTCTCCATACCCTAGGGTCGTTGTTTCGTCCACCAATCTTTCTCAATGCTAGAGACTTCAATTGGAAAGACTAATTACAAAAAAAATATTCTGCCGGATAGCATTGTCTGACCTGAAGTCATATTTGAGATAAAAAATAAATAAATTAAACAACAGACAAATAAAAGGTAAACAAAATTAATAAAAACTAAACTAAGGAACATTAAAAACAAAATATTTAATCTGTTTATAAAACAACAAGAAAAAAAAATAAAATTACAAAATAAAATGAAAATAACCCTTTAAAGCTGTAAAAACTAATAAACTAAAACTAATACAATTAAGGAAAAGAAAAGGGTACTTAAGAGTTCAATTGTAAATTCAGTTCAATTGATGGTTGCTGTACGCGTGCAGTCCGTCGGCTGATGTACGACTGATGTCCGTGCGCAGAGTACTCGTAGAGAGCCAAGACAAAAAAAAATATTCCCCAAGGAATATTAGAATGGAGACCGTAGGTACTTCTGTAGATGACTGCATAGAACGTCTAAACAAATATTCCCTAAAGAATATGACGACGGGAGACCGTAGTAGATACTGCCTGATTGAGCGTCCAAAAACAACTGAAGTGAAAGATAAGCCGGCGTATTGCTGAAGGCGTAAACAAACTAAGTCTCTTTGGATATAAACACACCGCCGGCTTCCTTTCTTCGAAATAAATACTTAAAGTTTAAATATGAGATATTGTACATAATTTAAATGAAGTAACAAAAAATAGCGTTATTACAATGGAATACAATGAAAAATAATTAATATAAAACAACAAGTATTTAAATGAAGTAACAAAAATGAGTAATAAAATATAACACATTCGGGCCCGAACAGTCGTCCCCGACTGAATTAACAGAATTAATATGGGATCACTTGTAGCTGGGTGGCTAGCGTAACAGCCTCCCATGCTAAAGGTCACGGGTTCAAACCCGCAGGTGGTCCTAGGATTTTTTAATGGGAGTAAAAAATCCTTAGTTACGCCGTCCTTCGGAGGGGACGTTAAAAGGTGGTCCCGAGCATGTGCGATGTCAGGTACTCGTTAAAGATCCCTATCCTAATAAAACCTGGATAGGCAAAATTTAGGACTCCCACTGTAGCATCGTCCGATTAGCCATAGTAGCATAAAGTGACGTTAAATAAATAAACAAACAAACAGAATAAATAATATTCTGCCTCAGCTGGGATTCGAACCCAGGACCCGGAGCACAGCAGACTAGCGCTCTATCCACTAGATCACGCCGCTCCCGTTAATCCGCTAACTTAAGCTAGTTTGTATTAATTTCTAAATTTTATATTTTCAATTATTTATCCATTTAAAAAAAATATATATTTATTTATTGTGTTATTTTTTTTTTATATGTAGGATTTGTGTATACTTTTTCCTACTACCAAAATTAGCATCAACTTAATTTTACCACATATTTACTCATTAGACTAAAAGATTATAATTACCAAACGAACAAAACGTTTTGCTGATTGTGAGGATGTCTCATCCGAAATCATTTGTAAGTATTTTGTCAATTTGTAATTATGTAAATAAAGGTTATTTTCTGTAGCACTTCAATGTCTATTTGATCAACAGGTCTCGAAGCCGCCGTCTTTTCAGACACCTCGGAGGATTAGCGGGAATAGATGTAGATGAGACGTTACGGACAGCGGTTTTGTAAAGTCGGGTAATTTGGAATGAAAGGAGGTGTATCTTTTTTGGGCTATTTCTGCAACTAGTGGGATATTCAGATCTCTATCGATGAGTTTATTGGAAACAAAGTAAGGGACGTCGAGGATTTTTGGATTGCGAGAGGAATTCGATGATCTTGTGTGCCCCCATAGCTCAATGCCTTAAGTCCAAATAGGTATGATAATGGATATGTAAATGAGTTTGTTGTAGTAAAGGGGGAGTTTTGTTCGTTAGTCAAGTAAGTGTTTTAATAGTCGATATCTACGAGCAGTTTCTTGTCGTTGTATGAGGATTCTATGTATGACGTTTTTCAAGATGAAGTCCAAGGTAACATATTTGTTCTAGAGGGATGAGTGGGGTATGATCCATGTAATTATATAATAATAATAAGAAGCTTGAAGAACTAGAAGGTTTGATGCTGATACTTCTATTCTTTCCTCAAACAGTTGAGTCCACTGACTGCCGTTAAATCTCAAATACCCAATAAAGCCGAAATATCAGATTTCGCACAATCCTATCTAAGATGACAATGGTTATGAAGCTGAAAGGTTTTTCTTGGAAGTTCCTCTTCCGTCTGGATGTGTACTAAGGCTGGGTTTGGGGAACTCCAGAAATTGGAAGTATACCGACCGAATATAACCTAAAAAATTATTTTTGGAGAAACAAATAAATTTCTGACCAAATAAAAGTGTATGCATTTTAATCTGAACAGTATTAATAAAGATACTAAATTAATTACTAATATGTTAAAGCTACTGTTCTTCGTATATTTGGTTTGTGTGCTAGTTCCCGATAGAAACACATTCAGTTGTTATTGAGTGATTATGGCAAGTCTGCTTCTGAGTGTGCTATTGTAGATTTGACATAATACAATAAAGATATGACCTTAAATAATATTCGTTGTACAAAGAAAAGAAAAAGTTTAAAGAGTCACTGATTGGTTATAAGTACTACTGTAACTCTTACTATATATGCATATAAATTAACACAAAACGCATTATTCCCGAGGGAAGCTGCGGGGTACAGCTAGCGTTTTATAATATGAAAATCAATAAGGCTGTTTAATATTAATTTTAATAATAAATTAATATGCCCAACTCTTAATTATTATTTGATCTGAGAGAAAACTGAATATTTATATTAGAAGAGTATCAATACTAGATTCCAAGTGAACTGGGTCATCAGTTCCCAGTCCAACTCCGGGATTTAATGCCTCTCTTAATCCGAACATCCGCAGAAGTACAGGAAGCCAGGGCAGTACAGTGCCTCTTAAAGAGGAAGTGGTAACAGCCATCTGTAGCCCCGAGGGGATTCCTGGTCTTGGATCGAGGTAGCCGCGAAAGATGGCAGACGAATGGAAGTGTCGGCAGAGATTTACGGCGATGGAAGCCGAGGATGCAGTTATCAATCTGGAGGCTGTAGATCTATTTTATAACGGAGGGTGGCCGCACGCCAACTGGAGGATAAAACGGGACTAGGTATGTGTCGTTCCTTCGTCCCTCGCTATCCGTGGGACGCTACGCCGTCCATAACTTCCAGCGGTCCAGCACTGGATTTCGAAAGGTGTGTTCATTGCGATTAGATGACTATCTGATTCGTAGGACCTGACAGTCCACTTGAGTACATTCTGTATTTTACATTTTTTTAATATCTCTACCTATACATGAAATATATTTCTACAAAAGCTAGCTGACAATTCATTTTGGATTTTTTTTTTTTTTTTTTTATTAAATGTTTATAAGGAACTCTTATATATACGTTAAAATGTTTTATATTCATTTATTTACAGTAAAGAAAGGTTAGGAAAATGAAAGTTTGAAATTGTTCATCATTCTTCTCGCATAGCTCCTAAAATTCTCTGGGATCTACAGGTTCGTGTTATGCAGAGAGGAGGTTGAGAAGTAGTCAAAACTGATTTCTTCGTAAACATTTTATTAAAAAAAAAGTTAAATAACTTCCTACAATATTGATGTAATATAAATATTTTCTAAGAAAAATAGTTACTGAGATGTTTCAGGGATAGAATTTATGGGCACTTTAGGCTCTGTAAAAATGCACCATACGACATGTAATTACGGTGATCTATATCAACATTAAGATTAAGTTTAATTATTAATTAAATATTTAGTTGTAAATTACTAACTACTGATCTTTAGGTCTTTTTGTTTAATGTTCAATAAAAGGTTGATTTTGATTTAACTCGTTACATCAATGTATAATTAAATGATTATTATATCTTTCAAATCTGCAAGTTTGCGTTGTCTGACAGAGCTTCAAATAACGAAAGTCGAATTTTGTATATTTCATTGTCAAATGTTCCTTTTATTTCGCTTGTTTAAGAATTAATTACCTCCGCTGCTAATATAAACTATGAATTAATGTAATAATAATTAATAAACCAATATTTTTCAGGTTTAAAAGTTTTGTATTTATAAGTAACATTATGAAAGCATGCGGTTTGTATTACTAATTACTGGAAAAAGGGTTGACTTTTATACCTTAAAATAAAATCCTATATCTAAACCCGTAAAGACTTATGTTCACTACATATAGAAACTGTTTCTGGACCAACTACTACACGGAGATAATTCGACTAATATAGTGCTTCAGCAGGAAGGTTTCCCTACCTCAATATCTACAAATAAATAAATTAATAATATCTTCCTTACCGGGATTCGAACCCTGAATCCGGAAAACAACTCCATCCATTAGGCTTTTACAATAAACAGTTTTATATTGTTGAATTTTCCCTTAATTTTATTTTAATATTGTTCTTAGCTTTTTTTTATTTTAATACTTGAGTATGTATTTGCATTGTATAAAATACTACGAGTGTCATCTAATAGGCATTTTTTATATGTTTCAGGTTGGTAATCCCCACTTACTTCTATCCTTGAGTAAATAAACAACTGGAATATTCAGTATCAGGTATTTTTTAAAGTTTAGCTTTATAACTAGACAATTCATATGTTTCTAGGTAATATATTTTTTTATTTATTGATATTTAAAACTGTATTGATTAATACATCTAGTAAATTAGCTGTTAGCTAAAACACATGAAAAAGACATAATAGTCCAGGAGCCGAGGCCGAAAAATGCGAATTATAAGAAGAAAATTTTCAATGTGATTTTCATATTTTAGCCAACTTGTACGACATTTTTTTTGTCTGCCAGCTCATACTGGTCAGAATCAAAAATGGCGGCCATTCAAAACGGTCACTAAAAACCGAAAAATATGATTATTTGAAGACGATTCTTTCTTTTCATTTATTAAACTAGGTCACTACCTGATACAAAAAAAAATTGTCTGCCCATTCTAGGTGGTCGGGTTCATCCGGCAGACATGATTCAAAAAGCACGCTCTAAGAACCAAAATTTTGTATTATTTGAAGACGTTTCTTTCTTTTCTAATATAAAACTAGGTCTTTACCTGATACAAAAAAACTTAGTCTGCCCATCGTAGGTGGTCGGATTAGCAGAGCAGACAAAATCCAAAAACACGCTTTAAGGACCGAAATTTCGTATCATTTGAAGACGTTTCTTTCTTTTCTAATATGAAACTAGGTCTTCGCCTGATACGAAAAAACCTTGTCTGCCCATCAAAGGTGATCGGATTAGCAGAGCAGACAAAATCCAAAAACACGCTTTAAGGACCGATATTTCGTATATTTGAAGACGTTTCTTTCTTTTCTAATATGAAACTAGGTACTTCGCCTGATCAAAAAAACTTTGTCCCATCATAGGAGTCGGTTCAACTAGCAGATAAAATCAAAAAACACGCTTTGAGGACCAAAATTTCGTAATTATTTGAAGACGTTTCTTTCTTTTTTAATATGAAACTAGGTCTTTGCCTGATGCAAAAAATCTTTGTCTGCCCATCGTAGGTGGTCGGATTCAATTGGCAGACATGATGCAAAACCACGCAATAGGTGAAGACCCTAAATTTTGAATTATTAGAAGACGCTTTTTTCCTTTCTTATCTGAAACTAGATCTTCACCTATAACAAAAAAATTTTGTCTGCCCATCCTAGGTGGTCGGAATCATGTGGCAGACAAGAACCAAACAGTAAGCATTGAGACTTTTTTAATGGTTATTTTGTTAGATACGGGGTTTGATATTAGCATAGATGAAATTGAATGATTTCTAGGAATCAATGTGTGTTTGTGGTGGCGGATCCGAAGGGAAAAGGTCTAAAACGATCTAGTTCTGTTTTTGGAATAGATGGGGAGAAGTAATAACGTAATTACCATAACATTATGTATAATTTGGACAAATATATCACAGTACATATAATACCTACAGACATCTATCAGATCTCGAATTGATGCTTATTCAATTTCCATTAATGTATATTGTAATGAGTATTTTCGTATAATGAGTGGTTTCGGTGATATTTACCTTCAAACTTTAATACGTTAAAAAGAATTATCGTATTTAGAACACAATACATTATATGGACAAAGATATATCGATATCTGTATGATCTGCAGACGTCTATCACTTCTTATCTTAAAGCTTATTAGAACCTTGTTTATTTTTATTATTATGAGTATTTTGGTATAATGAGCGGTTTCGATGATATCGGGCTGAAGACTGTTAAAAGTCGATCAATTCCTCTGCTTAAGACACAATGCATTATATAGACAAAGATATCTCGGTACCTGCAAGACCTACAGATATCTATCAGCTTTCAAATTCACGCTTATTAAATTTCGATCAATGAATATCGTAATGAGTATTTTCGTATAATAGGTGTTTATTGTAATATTTAACTTCGTAATGCTGAAATAAGGTCAATTCCTGTATTTCGGACCCAATGCATTCAATGGACAAACAAATCTTGGAAACTATAAGACCGACAGGCGTCTATCACCTCTTATATTAAAGCTTATTAGAAGGTTGTTAATTTTTATTATTTTGAGTAGTTTGGTAAAATGAGCGGTTTCTATGTTATCGGGCTGAAGACTGTTAAAAGTAGATCAATTCCTCTGTTTAAGACACAGTGCATTATATAGACCAATATATCTCGGTACCTGCAAGACCTAGAGACATCTATCAGCTTTCAAATTCACGCGTATTCAATGTCCATTAATGTATATCGTAATGAGTATTATTCCATGATAGGTGGTTTCTGTGATATTACCTTCATAACGTTAAAATTGGGCGTATTCTCGTATTCAGGGCACAATCTATTATAAGGAAAAATATATCTTGATGCCTATAAGATCTACAGACATCTATTACATCTTATATTAAAGCTTATTAGAAGCTTGTTAATTTTTATTATTATGAATATTCTGGTAAAATATGCGGTTTCTATGATATCGGGCTGAATACTGTTAATAGTAGATGAATTCCTCTGTTTAAGACACTGTGCATTATATAGACCAAGATATCTTGGTACCTGCAAGACATAGAGACATCTATAAGCTTTTAAATTGACGCTTATTCAATGTTCATTAATGTATACCAAAATATTCATAATAATAAAAATTAACAAGCTTCTAATAAGCTTTAATATAAGAGGTAATAGATGTCTGTAGGTCTGATGGGCATCAAGATATATTTTTCCTTATAATAGATTGTGCCCTAAATACGAGAATAGGCCCAATTTTAACGTTATGAAGGTAATATCACAGAAACCACCTATCATGGAATAATACTCATTACGATATACCTTAATGGACATTGAATACGCGTGAATTTGAAAGCTGATAGATGTCTCTAGGTCTTGCAGGTACCGAGATATATTGGTCTATATAATGCATTGTGTCTTAAGCAGAGGAATTGATCGACTTTTAACAGTCTTCAGCCCGATATCATCGAAACCGCTCATTATACCAAAATACTCATAATAATAAAAATAAACAAGGTTCTAATAAGCTTTAAGATAAGAAGTGATAGACGTCTGCAGATCATACAGATATCGATATATCTTTGTCCATATAATGTATTGTGTTCTAAATACGATAATTCTTTTTAACGTATTAAAGTTTGAAGGTAAATATTACCGAAACCACTCATTATACGAAAATACTCATTACAATATACATTAATGGAAATTGAATAAGCATCAATTCGAGATCTGATAGATGTCTGTAGGTATTATATGTACTGTGATATATTTGTCCAAATTATACATAATGTTATGGTAATTACGTTATTACTTCTCCCCATCTATTCCAAAAACAGAACTAGATCGTTTTAGACCTTTTCCCTTCGGATCCGCCACCACAAACACACATTGATTCCTAGAAATCATTCAATTTCATCTATGCTAATATCAAACCCCGTATCTAACAAAATAACCATTAAAAAAGTCTCAATGCTTACTGTTTGGTTCTTGTCTGCCACATGATTCCGACCACCTAGGATGGGCAGACAAAATTTTTTTGTTATAGGTGAAGATCTAGTTTCAGATAAGAAAGGAAAAAAGCGTCTTCTAATAATTCAAAATTTAGGGTCTTCACCTATTGCGTGGTTTTGCATCATGTCTGCCAATTGAATCCGACCACCTACGATGGGCAGACAAAGATTTTTTGCATCAGGCAAAGACCTAGTTTCATATTAAAAAAGAAAGAAACGTCTTCAAATAATTACGAAATTTTGGTCCTCAAAGCGTGTTTTTTGATTTTGTCTGCTAGTTGAACTCGATCTCCTACGATAGGCAGACAAAGTTTTTTATGATCAGGTGAAGTCTAAGTTTGATATCAGAAAAGAAAGAAACGTCTTCAAATAATACAAAATTTTGGTCCTTAAAGTGTGTTTTTGGATTTTGTCTGCTAGTTGAACCCGACCACCTACGATGGGCAGACTAAGTTTTTTTGTATCAGGTAAAGACCTAGTTTTATATTAGAAAAGAAAGAAACGTCTTCAAATAATACAAAATTTTGGTTCTTAGAGCGTGCTTTTTGAATCATGTCTGCCGGATGAACCCGACCACCTAGAATGGGCAGACAAATTTTTTTTGTATCAGGTAGTGACCTAGTTTAATAAATGAAAAGAAAGAATCGTCTTCAAATAATCATATTTTTCGGTTTTTAGTGACAGTTTTGAATGGCCGCCATTTTTAATTCCGACCAGCATGAGCTGGCAGACAAAAAAAATGTTGTCGTACAAGTTGGCTAAAATATGAAAATCACATTGAAAATTTTCTTCTTATAATTCGCATTTTTCGGCCTCGGCTCCTGGACTATAAAGAGAAACTGCCCATTGGCAGCACTCCAATATGTAATCTAAACTAGAAAGGCTCGAGGCCATCTTCTTTTCAGACGCCTTGGAGAATTGTCAGGAATGGAAGAGGAAGCTAGGATTGAAATTAGTGGGTTAGAGTGGGATTGGAGTTTTTCATGAAAAGATTGATACCTGGTTCGGCCCAAATCAGCTACATATGGAATATTAAGGTCTTTATGAATGAGCTTATTCGTGACAAAGTAAGGAGCGTTGAGGATTTTCGAAGAATTTCGTATTTTAAGGATTAAAGACGGGAAGAATTTGATGGTTTACTTGAGCCCCAAAGTTCAACTACGGAAGTCCAGATATGTCTTACGACGGTCATGAAGATGAGCCTTTTGTAGTTAAGTGGAAGGTTAGAGCGTCTGTCTAGTAAGTGTTGAAGTAACCGAAAGCGGTGAGCAGTTTCTTGCGTTTCAGTCTAGTGTGCGGATTTCATGTTGGACGTTTGTCCATTAGAAGTCCTAGGTAGCGGATCTGTTCAACTGGAACAGCAGAATATTATTTAAGAATACTGTAGGGCAGGATTTCATAGGTTTACGACGAAGGGTAAAGGTTATTTGGTGCGATTAATTGGAATTTATTTTGATTCGCCAATTCTGACACCATACATCAAGGTCTCTGATGTGGGATTGGACAGTTTTAGAGGCAATAGTTGGATCGTTATTGACTGATAACACTCATAGGCATAGGTAGAATAGAAGGTGTTAGGATGGGTTGGGATATCAGCTGTATAAACTGTGTAACGAATTGGTCCATGGATACTGCCTTGAGGAACACAAGCAGGCTGAGTAAAAATGGACGAATATAGGAACTATTGTTATTTATTTTGAAGGATCTGTCAGAGAGATAAGACCAGATAGGTAATATAATTAAACAATATAAAATATACAATTATATAAATATTTATAACATCTTCAAATTTTGAAAAGGTCAGGTGGCATCAGAAATTGACCACATCTATGGGTCTCCACAATTACACTTTCTCCACTCCGCAAACTACTGCCAAGTCTGGATAGGCCACTTAGAAAATATACAGAAAAATATTCAACATAAAAACATGGCGAGGAACTGTTGCTGGAGGGTAGAAAACGTTGACGAAAACAACATTATTGATTTGTAGAAGTGTAATGCTGATTATCCAACATTGAGTAGTTTATTGATGAGCGAATTGTCAACAAGGAATCCTTAGCGATGAAAACTGTTGATTATTAATCCTGAAAAGGGGACAAATGCTTCTGAAAAGCAACAAATAAATCATGGCGGGATACTGGAACATATAATCGGTCTCATAATTTAGACGATAGAGATGACGCTTTCCTGGCAAACATGTTTTTCACAAAATTTAAACTGCTTCTCTACCAAAAACAAAGGATGATTTTAAAAAAAAAAAATGTAATTTTATATTTTCAATAAATTAAGTTCATGATCTTTCACATATCCATATTTAACGGTACATATCTTAATATAATTTATAATTATTTAGTAACATTGTACCTATTAAAAAAAACTGTTTGTTATGTCATTCAATTTCTAGGATATTAAATTAAATTAATTTATTACAAATTATCATTTAAATTTAAAAAACAAAACAAGAAAATTTACTAGATTTGGAAAAACTTGGGTTTAAAAAAAAATGTATCTATTAATAAAGAATTAACTAAAATAAAAATATAATAAACCAATATATAGCTTCGAAAATTAATGACTGTAATAATATTTGTAAAAAATATAAGTGATGATTAAGGAATATAATAAATAAATAATTATCAGTTCCCACTAAAAAATAAAATAAAATTCTTAATTAATTAAAAAAATAAAAATAATAACAATTTAAAACTACAAGACACCGCTCACCGTATTCGACTACTACAACACTTACTAGACAGTCGATCAAACCTTCCTCTTTACTACAAAATGCTCATCTACATGACTATTATAAGACCTATCTGGACTTTATGGGGATCTACCAAACTATCTAAATCCTTACAGTCCAAAATACTTCGTAAAATCCTCAACGCTTTTTACATTGTCATGAATAAAGTCATCCACAAATACCTAGAGGTTTCCTATGTTCCTGTTTGGCCCGAACCATGTATGAATCCTTCCATGAAAAACAGCATTCCCACTCTAACCCACTAGTTTCTATCCTAGCTTTCACTTCGATCCCTGATAATCCTCCGAGGCATCTGAAAAGAAAATGGCCCCGGGACCTTCTTGTGTAGATTGACTACTAGAGTGTAGGGACTTCATATTTTTACGTGTATTTTATCATTACCAGCATATTTACTAGTTGTATTACAAAATACAGGTGTAAATTTCAATAAACATATTTTAAAAAAATAATTAAAACACTATAATTTTTTCTATTTACTTATTTTCATAGAAATTGGATCAGTCAAGATTGTTTGTAAATTGAATGGACTGAAAGTAATGTAACAGACCAGACTTGTAAGTCGGAATGGTATTAGAATTATATAGAAGGGTATTTGAAGAAAAACATATAATCTTGCATTTTTTCTGGATAACTCTATATGTGTGTGTGGGTGTATATGTATTATATACATATATTCACACAATACTCTATTACTAAGGACACTAGTGTTGATACGGGTGATATGGTTGAACTAAGCCTCATGCTGTTATCTGTAATATTATTGATGGGCCCTATCTCTCGGGTACGGTTATAGAACCATCATCAAGATATCTTCCGCGGCCATCAGACCAGCCGGATTTCTCTTTCTTCGGCCACTTCTATGGTCGGTAGCCGCCGCTTCCCTTTGTTCTAACATCGGCTTCATGATCTCCTTCGTCTACAGCGAGTTAGCTTCGCTCTCTATTGTCACCTGTGAGTCACTTCGCCATGACTAAGGTGACAAAAGGGTTATGCCATTTAGGTAGAATGCTACTATTTCAAGGTCGTCATGAGTCAACAAGATTTCAGAAAATATTTAAATTTGATGGATTTGAGAAATCCAACAAAAGGCGTGGTCAAATTGATAGCACACTAGATTAATGTGGAAAAATTAGAACCACTGTGGTGTAGCGGTTGTGGACAAAATTCAGATGATTTTTTTATTTTTTATTCGACACTAAATCGATCGCCCAAGTTTGAGTGAAAAACAACCGCGGGAACAGATTTCCCTTACTTATCCTTTGCGGAATACCAGGCTAGACAATTCGTACAATAAAATTTAATAAAACGAAATGTTTAAAAAAATTTAAGGCAAACATTAAATTTTAGAAGTCGAATAATTAATTTATAGTTTTAACAAGAAATATTATGAGGGGTCACCTGTCGTGTATTGGCTAGCTAGCCTTAACATCAAACTATGCCCAAGACTGTGTCTCAAACAACTTGACATGTGACCCTAGGATTTTTTAATGAGAGTCGAAAATCCTTGGCTATACCTATCTTCAGAAAGAACGTAAAACCTGTTCGATGTCTGGTACTCTTTATTAGCCCCATCCAAATTAAACCTGGATAAATAATAATCTCAAATCCGAAAGAATGTATCCTATAAAAATAGTATATAATTAATTCATAACAAGCAAAAGCCTATGTATTTCAATATCATTTACATTATATGATTTCTATAACCTTACAATTCGTCTATTGTTTAACATTATGTAACCTGTAAAAAATAGTCGAATATCAGTTTTTCTAGTGAGTGTTGGCTCTTCTGGTTGGCTGATGTTGATGAAAAACTTTTTATACCATTTCGGGCGTATAGTTGTCTTAAATATGAAATTTCAGTTTCATAGGACTTTTCGTTAACGCGATTCATACCCTAAAATACCAGATCACAAGCTACCGATCTATACCTACCTTATCACAGAACACCATCCTTTCAAAAGTCCTGTATCATCCGTGCTACTAAACTCTGGAACTCACTACCCATCTCCCTTTGTATAGTATCATCCTTAACCATATCCAAACACCACTTATTTGTCTACCTACTTAAAGATCAATCTTCAGTACTCAAGTAAACTGACTTTAATTTAAATTTATTAATTTTTCATCTATTTTATTTATATATTTTACTAATTTTAATATTATATATTAAATAGTTATTAGCTAGTTTGGTAATTATCTATCTAAATCATGCCAGACAAATTGAACCTTTTCTGTAAATTGTTCTTTATTCTTAGGGGACAAAATGTTCCAGAAAAACAATTATTTACGTTCATCCACTCATTCATTAATAAGAACAGATCGTTAAAAGATAACAGACGATGTATTTCAACAATATAATTTAGGTTATATAAATATAAAATATATCTTTTGTCTGATATTACAGGTATTCTTAAGAATTTTCCTTCCTCAAAAACCTTTAAATATCGAATTTCAATAATGTTTTTCCCTGGCTATAACGAAAAATCCATTTAATAAAATCCCTGAACCACGAATGTTCGCAACGTCCCCTTGGGATTTGTGTTATATTGGGGTTCAACCCTCTCCGGTCCCCTTTTCTCACCCTCACACCCCTCCCTCTCACCCCTCTTCGCTCTCTCTCTCTCTCTCTCTCTCTCTCTATCTCTATATATATATATATATATATATATATATATATATATATATATATATATATATATAAACGCACACACACAAACATATATATTACACATATACTAGCGATTCGCCCTTGCTTGACATGGGACAATGTAAATGAAATGTCCGAATATTCTTAGAAATATTAAAATTTAATTTTCTGCATGACGTTGTACGACACTTATCTTCTTATCCTGGTAAATTTTGTCTTCTTATTTAGCACCAATTATTTTTCTGTGCATGTACATCAGGTAGATATATTTGGGTTTTCCAATGAAAATCAATGGAAAACGACGAAAAATTTTAAAATTTGATATTTCTTCCTTACTATTGTGGATCGGTCCATAGGTCATATGAATTATTTTTTCGAGATACAGTATCTGCTTCCACAATATGACTAGACATTTATAAGACATATTAAGGCCAGATATTCTTTTTTTTTTATTTATTTTTTTTTTTTATTTTCAATTTTGGGCTCCTCGCATCCTTCATTGGCCAATGAAGGCAGGCTTGGTTTGCACTGTTTTAAAGTTGCTTAAATGAAAAAGTCAATTGTTTGGAAAATTGTTTGTAATTGTTTGGATCCCATCCCATGTGGGGATCAAAGAAAAGGAAATCGCTAATCAAGCAGCAAAAGAAGCAGCAATCTCATCGACTCTAGAAGAGATTAATGTTCACACCCCATCCGACATAAGCAGCTTTCTTAAGACCCAAGCTGCAAAGATCTGGGACCATATTTGGGATTCAGAAGAATCTAATAAGTTAAAAAGTATCAAAAATTTAACCAAAGCATGGCATAGCTCAGATCGGAGCAGCAGGAGGGAAGAAGTTGTAATTACTAGAATGCCAATCGGGCATACACGGCTAACACATGAATTCTTAATAAAAAGAACTACACCACCGAAATGTGATTTATGTGATGTGCAGTTGACGACCGTCCATATCATAGAGGAATGTCCGTCATACCGAAACCATTTCCAAGAAGATAACACCATTAACTTAGGGAAAACGATTGATATCCTAAAAAAGATCGATATTTTTATTAGATTACAACGAGAAGTTTTAGAAGAAAAAGAAATATATTAAAGGACACTGAACACCTCAGCAGTTGAATGTCCATAAAAACTCTGCCTAACCTAACCTGAAAAAAATATTTTGAGGTCCGAAAAAATTTATAAGAACGATAAAAGAGTAATTTTCGGCATTACGTTCTTCGACTCTTACCTTCCTATGACTGTATTCCTTGAAGGCCATAAAGTCTGTTTCCTCTATTAAATTAGCATTTAAAAGATTTGTAGTTCCTCGGGCAACTTCGCACTTCAGATTAAACGATAAATTTGTATAATCATCGTTTTGTCGTTGATGAAGTCGAACTTACTCCAGCTGCTTGGATTGAGGAATGTGTGAAAAAGGGATTCGCGAGGAGGAAACGAAGTCTTGCAATCAGTAAAAGAATTTATTTAACTAAAAAATATGAACACTCCCATTAAAGATAATTGTTCAGGTAATTGCTGGTATATGGTTTTCTCACGAAGGCATCTCTCTACAGAAGATTGTTGGACTAGGCGCTTGGGTTTCTGAAGCCAGTGTCAGAAAGTGGTTTAAGAACGTCCGGAACATATTAGGTGAAGTACAATGCTTACAAGTATTGCTTCATCCCGAAAGGATTTTCAATGCCGATGAAACTGGACATCAAAAATCTGTTTTGTCCCTCAGGCATCGAAGAGTCACCCTTGTCTGAAGTGCTATACTGGCCGTAATCAAGAAAAAAAGAAACACACAAAGGTTCCTTTTTTTTTTGTTACGAGTGAACTGTGGAAACTAATGATGGAAGCCAATATAGGGGAAAAAAGAAAAGTTATAGAAAAACAAAATTCCAAATATGAAAAATGAACAAACTAAAAAAAAGGGACAAACAAACCAACCCTATGTGTCAAAGATGCGGCAATATTCTAAAGGGGATTTATTTTGATTGTTCATTATGCAACAATTTCTACCACAAAAGATGTCAAAAGGAACATATCCCTGAAAGTCTGATGGATTTATTTGTCATGTTTGTTGTTGCATCTTGGAGTCTGATCCAAATATAAATGAAGATGAAGATACGAATGAAGATGATGAAATGTAAATTAATTATTTCATTTTGTCTTACATATTCCTACCAGAATTATTGATCTAGTTTTTTGTGTTACTTAAAATAGTTTCATTTATAATTTTAAATAAGAGATTGAATACTTTAATTGCTTTTTATATTACATATAAGTTTAATATGTGTATGTGATGGTATGTCTTGATAATGACCTATTATAACTTTTAAAAAATAGAGGTTTAGAGGATAGGGGTGTCTATAACACATCCAGAGGGTGCCAATATCTAGTTTTTGCACTTTTTACTATAAATATTGCCATAAGGTAAAATATCTGAACTTTTGACCTAAAAGTTCTTTTCTCTTGAGTCTTTATAAGGATAGATAAAGAGGAGCTATATGAAGTTTCAATTCGATCCCTTCATAACATTTTTTTTTACCACAGAAATGTAGTTTTGAGAGCGTCAATGCCTGTCCGGTTTAATCTAGTCATATTATATTGTGACCTCTTATAAAAGAAAAAAGTTAATATGACACATATTCCGATTCTCAATGGTTAGAATAGAAATTAGCCATTTTTATGGTTTTTGTCAGATATACTCAAATTCGCCTACTTGATATGTACGCTCAGGAAAAAAAAGTTGGTTGCAAATAAAGGAAGATTAAGTTTCATAGTTCATAGTTATCATTAAGTTTTCCAAGTCGGTATCCCAAGCTGAAAACTTAGCAAACCTGCGGCGAATGGTCCGTTCATTAACATTCCCTTCCCCAAACGCCTTGCAAATATTTCCTCAGCTGCTGAATGGTCGAGTTTAAACTCGCACAAAAATATTACTTCGAGTATAAGAGTGTTTCCATGTTCATATTTGGTATACTAAAAAGTTGGTAATTGATTGGGAAGCTAATGTTTATAATACAAAAGTAGAGGATTAGTAACTGTTTACTTTAAATATGTAAACATTCGGAAGAAAACAACAGATACCTGCAAAATCCTTTATGTATTTCCGAAACTATAAAAACGGACATTTCATGTGAAACAACCCAATACATCCCTAGTTTGCCTCTTTTCTCTACCCTCCTTTTATACCGCTTCGAGTATAAGCAAGTCCTCTTTTCCGTCTCTGCAAGAATGGCGTAAAGCTAAGACACACCGATGACACGTTCGAATCCCGACAGGTGAGTCAATATTTGCCCCCTGTTCGACTAATTATTTGCTCCCAAGTTGAGTGCTTTACGTAAGGGGAGTCCTTGAGATCGGCGATTAGCATGGCCAAGTTGTCAGTGACCTCCTGAGTGGATAGCAACTGTCCTGTCACTCCCAAGGCTGGCTTTTCCACTTGTGTGGGATGTGGGAGTGGGGCCGCCGGGGCGGTATGCCGGGTCGTTAGGGCGTCGTAAAAATCCCCAAGAGGAGGCGCCCGGTTTTCTGATGCGCAATGCGAATAGCCTGTATATCTGATAGCTGATGCGCACTATACCAATAGAGATAGTCGATAGAGGCGATTTCCAAGGCGCACCGATCCAAAGGAGAATGCATTAAGAAACATACATTACCTCAAGTAATTGCTATTATAAAGATTCTCCTTCCTGACAGTTCTTTTTTCTCTGTAATGCTCAGTCAACGAATTACCGTTCCTTATATTGAGCATGAATGTTGTTATCTCCACTTTTATCTGCTTATTAATGATGGAACTTGGGAAGCGATCCGCACTTGCTTCGCAATGGTGGAATTTAACTGTGGTGGTACTTATGTTTAAAATGTTTAGTTTGATCAATCAAGCGTTTATCACTTTGGTATTTAATAATATAATATTGATCGCAACAAAAAATGCACTTTGCAAGAATATATGTTTATTGTCTAACGTCTAATCATAGTAGAAATAGAAATAGAATAGAAACATATAAGTAAATTGGTCAAAAACCAAAATTGGTTCAGTTTTGTTTGCTATATTAAACGGTTCCTATTTTATATTTCCAATCTTAAACCTTTTGGTTTATTATTTTCAATAATGAACCCTTGTAATCGAGCAAGCGTTTAAAAAAAAATATCAGCTATTCAAAATTTGATGCTTACGTTTCAAGATACGTAAAACCCGAATAAATATATTTTTTTTTTAATTCGTGAATAATTATAAAAAAGAGAAAAAAAAAAGAAAGGAAAAATTTGAAATGATACCCATTAATACGCCCATAGCTCATTTATTTTTAAAAACAGAGAAAAATGTTTCTAGAGCTTTTGGAATCAGTAAAATGGATTAGTAATAAACAAAAACAAAAAAGGAAAACAATTAAAATCTTGCCTACATATACGCTTGTAACTCCAATAATTTCGAAGATAAAGAATTTTTTTTCTTAACAATAAATACCAAATCTATTATAAATGCTTTTGGTTTATTTTCAATAATGAACCTTTGTAATCGAGCAAACATATAAAAAAAAATACCCCTACTTAAAATTTGAGAGCTTGCGTTTTAAGATACATAAAACCCGAATAAATAATTTTTTTAAAAATCCGTGAATAATTATAAAACAGTAGGAAAAATTGAAATGTTACCCATAAATACGCCTATTGCTCAGTTATTTTTGAAAATAGAGAAAAATATGTATAGAGGGAGTTTTGGAATCAGCAAAGTGTATCAGAAAAAAAATTGAAACCTTGCCTACATATAAGCTTGTAACTCCATTATTTTTGAAGATAGAGAAAACTTTTCTTTCTTTTTTAACCAAAAAAACAACCTTTTTTCCTAATTAATAAATACCAAATATTTTAAAAATTTTGTTTGTTTATTATTATCAATTATTTTTGCTCTTAGTGCTATGTCATAGAGAATAGAATTTCCTACAAAATGAAAAAAAAAACACATTGAAATTGATTCTGAACTAGCAGAGATATAGCTTTCGAAATTAGCAGTAGTGATATACCATTTTCCTTTGAGTTATTTATTGCTTTTCATATTAGTTAATTGTTTATTAGCAGCTATATAAACAGTTATACCCTAATATAGTTATTTGGAAATAATAAACCATTGTGTAATAATTTTATTAAACCATTGTTTTTCTATTTTGATTAAAGTGAAATATCTGTTTTCGTAAAATAATTTTTAAGTAGAAATTTTCAAATTGATTCGTATATAGATTGTGTTTGGAAGAAATAACTTATAGTTTCATACCACTTGGTTTAATCTACTTAGCTTAATTAAAATATGTTAATTATTTTGATTAGAGTTCTTGCTGTTATAATTATATTTAATTTAATTTATATTTATATTCATCATCGCTCTTAATTATCATTTTTTATATTGAGACAAATATAAATCGCAAATCTCTCCCAAGTATATCCTGATGGGTTGTGATAGCCACTAACCAGAAACACAATTCGCTTTCTAATCTCTCCTTGAGCCAACTGCTTCTTCCAAACGATTTCTAAATCTTATAATATATATTTGGCAGATCTATCAAGTTCTCAGATACCTTTTAGTTGCGTCTTAGTTGAATTCAGTCGTTTTTTATTTAATATTATAAAAATTTTAAGAGTTTAAATTTGAGAAGTTTAATTGTAGTTTTGGATCATGTGCTTTAAGTTATATATATATATATATATATATTATATAATATTATTATTAAATATTAAATATTTTTGTCTTTAATGATATGGGTTTTGATTGGGATAATTGATCAAAGTTTACGAATCAAATCTACAACTTTCTAGAATTTTTTATTTTTTTAAATTAAAATACATACTTGAAGAAATAAATTAATATAAGGTCTTGGAATTGGTTTGAAACATCAGGCAATGACTGATAGTTCGAAAACTAAAGAAAGTGGCAAACAAAAAAATTAAGTACAGAAACATTTTTTATTCTTAATTTTATTTTATTTTTAGCATTAAATAAATTTTTGTTCATGAAATTGTTTATTTAACTATTTTTTATATCTTCTAACTTTTTTTTAAACATGAAATAGTTTGTTTTTTTTAATCTAAACTACGATAAAAATACTTTAAAAAGTCATGTCAGACTATTTAAATCTAGTAGAAGATCCGAAGTTGAAACGATCTGCACCGACCTGATAATAGAATTAAACATATTTTATAACAAATTTAGTATATTAGGAAATATGTTAAAAATGGGTTGCCTAAAAAAATCCTGGACAGACTATTTTTAATCATTTTTAAAGAAATATTTTTAATTAAATGTTGCAACATCATAATAATAAGAAAACTTTCACCTGTAATTTGGTATTTGTGTAAAAAGTGGTCCTGTAATTTTATATGGGATATCAAACTTTCTTATATTCAATGTCAGATTACGTGCGACTGCAATGTTGGGTCCTTAATTATTACAGGCTATACTCAACTCGGATCTCTCTGTCACGCATTTTCACTCGCGTTAAAATTTAATCTTTAAAATTCGGCAACCCAGATTAGGACCAAGTTTTTTGTAGGCAACCCTATATCAATGTATTTGCAATAAAACAACGCTTATATTAATACAATTTTTTTTTCTATTATCAAGCCGGTGCAGATAACTGATATCGACATACCCGCTTTTACCTAACAACCGATAGTTTGTCCAGGAAAAGGTTAGGCAACCCAACGGCTGCTCATTCTATACCTTGATACTTTAAGTCAGGGTAAATGTTTTCTTATTAACATGATGTTACAATATTTAATTATTTTTTTTTTTTTTAATATTTAATAGTCTGTCCAGGATTTTTTTTAGGCAACCCATTCTTAACATATTTTCTAATATACTAAATTGGTTATAAAATATGTTTCATAGGGATCACTTGTAGCTGGATACAGAGATTTTAGACCCAAAGGTCACGGGTTCAAACCCGCTGGTGGTCCTTGGATTTTTTTATAATAAATCCTTAGTTATGCCGTCCTTCGAAGGGGGCATTAAAAGGTGGTCCCGAGCCTGTGCGATGTCAGGTACTATCCTAATAAAACCTGGATAGGCAAAATTTAGGACTCCCACTGTAGCATCGTCCGATTAGCCATAGTAGCATAAAGTAACGTTAAATAAATAAACAAACAAACAAATATGTTTCATTATATTATCAGCTTGGTGCAGATCGTTTCAATCGGACCTTAGACTAATCAGATGAGCCCTAGATGAAATTAAAGCCCATCCAATTCTATATCGATATAACGAGTTTAATATAAATGAATTTTGCCGTTTTTGAGAAACTCGCCAAAATGTGGAAATACATCATATAAAGTTAGCCGATTTTGTTGACTAAGTTGCTGTAACGTCTCCGGCCTATAAGCTTCTAAGACATGAAATTTCAGTTTTATTCAACTTATCTTTTTTTAGCTAGATTTATTACATACACACACACGTACACACCTTTTTGCGGGACTTGGTTATTTTGACTCAAGGAATCCTAAAATTTGTATTTCCGTTCAAAACTCGATTTGGAGAATTCACATACACAATACTTAAGTAAGATTTCATATAAGTTAAAGTAAGTAAAAGTAAAGATAATATTTAATTATGTTTCTAAAAACATTATATATTATTTAATTCTATTATAATTATTTTTTTATTTTGTTATATGCCTTTACCCTGAAGAGTCGTTGGTAACTGAGGCTTATTAGATTATGTTGTAATAGCTAATAGTTCAACAATTTTTCTTAACTGTCTTCATTATCATGGAAGACATCTTTTAGGGTTCCTGCCAATAAATATAACAAACAATAAAAATAAAAGAAAAATTAGTAATAAGTTAACATTAAAATAATAATATAACAGTAGTAAAATATGAAACAAACAGTAAGATAACATTCCTCACTATCATTCATCTACTTAAACTATGGTGGTGTATCTTAACCTTTTGATTTTTTATTATTACCCGAGAAACGTTGCCTGACAGTCGAATCGCTGTGCCGTGAAACTGGTAAATTTATTTAGAAGATATCGCATGCAGCTTATCTTGACGTGTTGCCGTGGTCAGTGGCCATACCTGCCCGACTCTCACAGCTAGAAAACCTTCGATCTGAAATCGATTCAAAACGACCTCGAACTCTCCTTTTAAACTTTCCGTATCGATTCTTAAGCGTCAATGACCCTTCTTCAAATAAATTATTTATCGTTTACCAGTCATCAGAGATATAGATTCGACACTTGAATTGTGAATGGGAACGGTTGGGAGGACTTTTTTAGAAGAGTTCATTCTTTTATTGATTAGCAATATTTGCAGACTGTAACTATTTATAATTAAAGACCAGGAATATATGGAGTTATTAAGAAGAAGATGTGAATTATTGAATCCTATTTGAGAGAAGAAATCCATTCTTACAATATGTGGATCATTCCATATTAGCTACTAGAATTATGTTCTTGGTTCAACAATACCCTGAATATAGTAAATTATTTCTAAACATTAAGTAAATAGATTATTAAAAAAAATACTTACTAATTAGTATAAACTTAGATCCCGAAATTGCATCTATAGGCCTCCAAACGCACCTTTCTCAAATTGAAGACTGGTGTAACAACTGGAGAATCAAAGTCAATCAATCCAAATGCAAACATGTCACCTTTACCCTTCGAAGACAATCCTGCCCTCCAGTTCTCTTTAACTCCGTTCCGCTTCCTTTCTCCGACACAGTCAGGTATCTTGGCTTCCTTCTGGACAAAAGACTAACTTGGAACCCGCATACTAGACTTAAACGACTAGAACTTAATCGACGATTTGGACTATTATACAGACTACTGAACAGAAATTCCAAACTATCTATCGAGAACAAACTGTTAATATACAAGAGAGTACTGAAACCTATCTGGACCTACGGACTTGAACTGTGGGGGACAGCCAAATTTTCTAACATCAAACGCATTCAATCCTTCCAATCTAAAGTCCTCCGAACAATAGTTAATGCCCCTTATTATGTATCCAACCATACCTTACACCGCGACCTAAATATTCCATTTATTTTAGACCTTATAACATTAAAATTCTCTAAATTTCATCAGAACCTTATCCATCACCCTAATCCCCTAGCTCAATCCTTATCCAGCTCCACACATCCTTATCATCCTCCTAGAAGGTTAAAACGGCAGTGGCCTCGAGACCTCTTGTAACATGTATATTGGAGTTCCAGCATTGGCTAGATTCTCCACTCACGTGCTGTATGCTTGTGAATTGTATACAGGTATGAGTGACTTTCGTATATATTTTTATTGATTTTGTTTTGTATATATATGTATACTGTTTTATTATTATATAAATTTATTGTGTTGTATATATCGTGTGAATGTAGTATGAATGTTGTACTATATCACTATTAAAAATGTCCTAAATTGGACAGATTGTAATGTTACTCAATAAAGAATTGTTTCTAAAAAAATTAGTAAAAAATCGTAGGGATCACTTGTAGCTGGGTGGTTAGCATAACAGCCTCATATGTCAAAAGTCACAGGTTCAAAAAAACGCTTAGTCTTGCCGTCCTTCGGAGAGGACTTAAAAAGATGGTCCCGAACCTGTGCGATGTCAGGAACTCGTAAAAGATTCCTATCCTAATAAAACCTGAAAAGGTAAATTTTAGGACTCCCAATGTAGTATCGTCCGATTAGCCATAGTAGCATAAAGTGACGGTAAATAAATAACAATGCTTAATTTTCGAACAGTTATATTTTATAAAACATCTGGTGCGCACAACACACAACTTTCACTTACCTCCGTTATATAAATCAATTTAAGAATATTTAAATACAGTTAGAGATGAAAAAATGTTTAAAAAATAATTACATTGAGTTTTTACAGAAACATCATGTAATTTATTAAATTATCTATTATATTTCTAATTACAACAATCAGTTAGTTTTATCGAAATTTCATCATTCTTCATTATTAAATTTTACAAGTTTGTGTATTAGGTAATATTTTTAATAATTAGAAATAATTTTTACCATCGCAACCTTCCCTTAATGTATATTCCATATATAGGTAAGGAAATGTAAAAATATTAGGTAGGTTTTTCTACAATTAAATATTCAGACATGGCCTAAATGCGGAGATTTTAAATTTTCTTTCATTAGGATATTTGTAATTTTGTAAAAATAAACAAAAATTAATCATTTCATCTTGTTAGAATTGATAAAAAACAATTAAATTTACATGTTGAACGAATTTGATGTACAAGGTGGTCAATAAAAGAAAAACAGAGCAAACAATATTTTTTTAGGCAAATTTAATAACAAAGTATAGAAATGTAGATCTATATGCCGTTGGAAGTATATCTAGAGTGATAAAAATCCGAAATTATTGTTAAACTGATTGATTGTTGTAGATAATAATTTATATCTTTAGATTATTTTTGTCAAAACTCAATTTAACTCGTTAAGATTTTTTTAACCATAACTTTATTTAAAAGTTCATAAATTGATTTTTAATAACGGAGGAAAAATAAAGTCACGTGTTTCGCGCACCAGATTCTTAATATTTTTATTAGACTTTCATTTATTATATATTAAATACATAATAAGTGAATTCGTGTAGAACTGAAAATTCATATTTAAGACAATTATATGTCTGGAATGTGATGGTAGTTTTTCCCTACAAAAACGACAAACCAGAAAATTAATATAATATTTATTTATTTTTTTAAGGCTGAAAGACTGATATTTTTTATTCGATATTTGAATTCAACACGAATCTATAAACTTTAAAAGGAGAGTGTTAAATTTAGATTTTGTTAACTATGAAACTGTAAAAATTTAAATTTTAGGGCATTTTTAATTTGTTAATAAAATATGATGTACAAATATTTGGGGGCTGAATGGGTTAACGCCTGAGAACAGTCAGCACGTTGTCCAGCAACCTGTTTAACGAATTGAAGATAAAAAAGATTTCGAGTTCGCATCGCGCTGCCGGGGGGCTTTTAACTCACCACGAGTCCTCGCCCACCCTCTGGCGAGAAGATAGCTCACAAAGGCGAGGTAACAGTGAACAAAAAACAATAAAAATAGTTTTCAAAACTTTATTTTTTTCAATTGAAATTATTTCTCTCTCAATCAATATACATTTATCAATTAATCATTATAGATGTTTGATATTAATATTGACTGTCTTGGAAATGGTTAAAGTGAAGTTCCCTTTCATACATTTTACAATAGTGATTAGTGATTTCAATTACGGAAATAATCCCATAATCTTCCATTAATTTGAAATAATTAATTAATCAGTTCCTTGTCTGCCAGATATATCCTGACTAATACCAGTTAATTACCTAAAGACTGATAGAACCTAAGAATATGTTCAATCAGATCATTTATTCAATTAATTAATTGAACACAATTATTTAATAGTTGATCGTCTTAAGGATATTATAACAAATTATTATTAGAAACTATATTTTTTACATGCTCCTTCTCTAGATAAGTAAATAAAATTCTTCGAAACAGTCTTTTTAAGAAAACTCGAGTCTCAGCAGCAGTTGGACCCATTCAAAAAGTACAATACAATCAGAACGTTGGTTAATTCCGCACGCACCATCGTACGTTTCAGTTTACACAGTACACAAAAGATTTACTCATTCCATTATCAAAAACTAAATATTTTCACGCCTTTATCCACCGTTAAAACCGTCATTTACGGGCTGTTTTCCTTACTGATTTTTATCAATCCGATACATCAACGTAGGATTTTATTTAATTTAAAATATTTAAATTTAACAAAATCCTACAAATTATTACACTGATTTATAATAATACTGATTAATAAAATAGTTATGAGAGATTTTAGGGCTTCTTGTAAAATATCCTAGGATGGATATAGTACCTTTTGGAAATCAACGTCTCAATTATCTGATTCGGGTTTTCTTAATAAGTTTTAGGGTCACTTGAGATCAAACGACAGTCTCGCGTGTGTGTGTCAGTATAGCTGCGAAACGATAAATTATATGAAGTATATATCTTCCTTAGGGAGCGGCGTGGTCTAGTGGATAGAGCACTAGTCTGCTGTGCTCCGGGTCCTGGGTTCGAATCCCGCCTGTGGCAGAATATTATTTATTTTGTTAATTCAGTCGGGGGGCGACCCTAGGGTATGGAGACCCTCCTGGGGCAGACCCAGCCTCTATAAAGTGGGTACCCAAATTAATTGGGGAAAAACCTGGCGACTGAGCGTGATTAAGGCCTAATCACCTCATTTCACTGCCGTTGGCCTAGAAACAGTGTACGAATCTCTATATGTACTGAGCCCAAGACCCTTCATGGGTTGTAGTGGTAAAGGTTTTTTTTTTTTTTTCCCTTATTTAGTTAAGTCGTTCTACTTGCTGTAAAAGTTTCAATCTTCAGAACTTATAAATTTTGTTTTTTTCTTTTAAGCATAAAGTTTTAAACATGGCTAAAGTGTATACGCAATATTTAAAGAGGAATTCCTCAAAAGGGACTGTGTTAAAAACCTTAAAACTAATACACATTACACTCCTACATGAGATTAGAAGTGACACAAATTTGGTGACTTAGCTCAGACTCAGCTGTTTCTCGATTTAAGGAATTCTTATAGATTAAAAAAAAAAAAAATCATAAAAAAAATTATGATCTCAGATAATTTTACACAATTCAAAACGAAAAAAAAAATATAATGATGATGGTGAAATTATTAACTATATTTTTGGTCCTTATATGCTACCTAAGTAACGAGAAAAAATAATTTACAAACGGTCAGAAATTCTGGAAAGGATACTGAATAACGTAAAAAAATTTTTTATTCATATTTTATTGAATTTTACAACTGTATTAACATAAATACAATAAGTAAAACTGTTGAATTAAAATAAAGGGCGTGTAAGGCTTGTGAAGAAACTACCCAGCGGTAGAACTTTGTTTGTTTAAGTAAGTAGATCCCGAGGCCATCTTCTTCTCAATCGCCTCGGACGGTTGTCAGGAATATGTGATCAACCTCACAACCTGACAAACCCATATTCCTGAAACTATATCAAAATCCGTAGCGTGCTGTAGGAGTTAGGGGAACACTAGAATCGCCACAAAATTTTGTAAGTATAGAGATGTTTTTAAATAAGTTTAATGTTTTTACATAAGTTTTTTTTTTTTTTTTTTTTTTTTTTTATTTATTTATTTTTTTTTTTTTATTCATATTTTATTGAATTTTACAACTGTATTAACATAAATACAATAAGTAAAATTGTTGAATTAGAATAAAGGGCGTGAAAGGCTTGTGAAGAAACTACCAAGCGGTAGAACTTCGATGTTTATTTAAGTAAGTTGGCCATCTTCTTTTCAATCGCCTTGGAGGGTTGTCAGGAATATGTGATGTTGACAGGTTGCGGACAAGAGGGTTTATATGGGCTGGGAGTTTGGAATTAAAAGTGGTATATCTGATACGAAAAAGGTCTGCAACAAATGGGATATTAAGGTCGTTATGGATTATTTTATTTGTGACGAAATAAGGAGCATTTAGGATTTTGCGAAGGATTTTGGATTGTAAGGATTGGATACGGATGGAATTAGGTGGCTTAGAAGAGCCCTGAAGCTCGATTTCATATGTCCAGATAGGTCTGATGACGGTAACATAAATGAGCTTTTTGTAATGAATTGGAAGTTTTGAACGTTTGTCGAATAAGTGTTGTAGTAATCGGTATCTACAACTTGTCGTTTTAGTCTCGTGTGAGGATTTCATGTAAGACGTTTGTCAAGATGGGGTCCTAAGTATGGGATTTGTTCAACACATAAAAATTAAAAATGACAATCAGCATCTGGGCGATTTCTTCTAATATTTTTCTTTCTTTCATGATGAATAAAGTTTTATTTATTCATATACGCTTAGTTCTTATTATAGTATAATATATTAATCCTTATCGATTCCTAAAACAGAGGGGCAACATCCACGAAATTGTTGTCAATTCAACAATTAATTTGAATTTATTCCGGCCTTCATAGTAAGCAGTTTAAAATAATAAATAAGAAATGACAATCTTCTTCAGAAACCATTATTGAATCGAACATTTAAATAATAAATGATGGGTAAAATTAATAAAACTCATAAACCATTTATAAATTATTTTTAACGCAATTAACATTATCAATCAATATTCCTCTAACAGTGTTATAAGTTGAGAGGTTGTCCATTTTTATTAAGTGATGCGTTTTTCAATTTGCATTGAGACAATAGGTGCATGAAAAATGCATTGTCTTGGGGTATATTTTTATTCTTTGTCCCTCAATAACGGTGAATAAGGCCGCTCATTAAAACAACAGAATTAACTAATCGAATAGAAAAGAAGATATAGAATATCAGAAGAGAAAATAAGGAGGAAAAAAAAAAAAAAACCTGTACCTCTGCAACCCATGAAGGGGCTTGGGCTCAATACATATAGAGATTTGTAATGTTTCTAGGCCAACGGCCGTGCAATGAGGTGATCACGCTCAGTCGCCCGGTTTCCCCTCCCCAATTTTTGGGTACCCACTTTATAGAGGTTGGGTCTTCCCCAGGAGGGTCTTCATACTATAAGGTCAAGGAGGGTGCATGGAATTTTTTTTTTAATTTATTTATTGAGAAATATTACAATTTGTTTCTATATGAACATTAGTAATAGTGAAATAAGATTCCATTCACACAATATATACAGTATACGATCATAAAGTCAAATTAAATAAAATATAATGTATATAAAAAACCAAAAAAAAAACCTATAATTGAGATAAATACAAATAAATGAAATAATAAATACAAATAAATGATGTATATAGAATTAAATAATAATAAATATAAAAACAAAACAAATCAAAACGTCAACCTATAATTGAGATAAATAAAAGTTGGCAAATAAATAATCATCATACAAACAAACATAACTATATACAATTCATGGAAATTAAAGTTGAATAAATAAAAAAACGTTGATTTTCTCCGAAATTAGCATCTAATTGAAATTATTTGAAAATTGAATTGGCAGGAAATGGCTGAATAGACGGGATTTAAATGTTGAAAGAGTTTGGGAGTCTCGGATGTTGGAAGGAATGAAGTTTCATAGGGATGCGGATCGGATTTTCGTTCTCTTTATATTTAATTGAAGCTGATTTTTATTTGTTATTAAATTTTCTGTATTTTAGTATTGTATAAATATTATTTTATTTTATAGTGTATCAAATCTATTGTAACCACTCGCCAGCTGTTGTCTTTTATCTCTGTTGTTATTGTGCCATCCTTATTTCGTCTGTCTCTTGCTTTTTCTTTTGTTACTTCACAATTTTTTTTAATCTGTGCTTCCGCAAGCAAATAAAGAAAATTTTTATGGTCATTATCCAGTACCAGGTTATTTATTTATTTCACTTTCACACCGATATAGCGAGTTAAATAAAGCTGTTTTTGAGAAATTGTACAAAGGTGCAAAATGCGTGGTATAAAATGGCTCTTATTCTGGTTCGCAGATATTGGAGAAAAAGTTTTTGTAACATCTTAGGTTATAAAATATAAAATTACAGTTTCGAGTTAGACTAACCACTTACAGACTATTTTGCGAAACTTTAAACTCGACAATTTTCACTATCGCTATACTTTCCATAAGTATTTAATAGCTAAGTAGAAGTAAAAATTTAATTTAAAATATATGCTAAATAATATCATGGAAGAGTAATAACACATGGAATAGTATGAACCAACACAACATATAACATTCCTTGTTCAAATGCCACAAGTGCTGGTTGCATCACTCGGAGAAATCGAAAGTGCGGTCACAAAATGTGTTTGTTCATAGTAACACGTTTTTTGTTTGAGGTGTTAACCGTACCTTTTGCGTAAGGCCAGGTGTTTTTGCATGAAAAAAATAGAATTTCTTCTATTAACTAAATAATATTTTTTTCTAGTTTATTTGCTTTTAATTTTATAAAACGTAATTGTGTGATGAACTATTGACCCGTTCCAGCTTTGGATGGATGCAATGTGATATACTATCATTTATGTGTAAGAGAACACTTCTTGACCGATTTAGACTTTATCTCTTTTAAGATGAAGAGATATTCATAAGTTTATAGGTTTTATAGTTTTATAAAAACTTTCTGTTATCTTGTACGATTCCTTTTAATTTAATTTTCCAATTAACAGAAAATTTAATTTTCCCACATAGAAATAAAAGCAATTCATTATCCTTATATACCTTAAACAAAGAATGTCCTAAACAATTGAAACTATATCAAAATCCGTAGCGTGCTGTAGGAGTTAGGGGAACACTAGAATCGCCACCAAATTGTGTAAGTATAGAGATGTTTTTAAATAAGTTTAATGTTTTTAGATAAGTTTTTTTATTTTTTTTTTATTCATATTTTATTGAATTTTACAACTGTATTAGCATAAATACAATAAGTAAAATTGTTGAATTAGAATAAAGGGCGTGAAAGGCTTGTGAAGAAACTACCAAGCGGTAGAACTTCGATGTTTATTTAAGTAAGTAGGCCATCTTCTTTTTAATCGCCTTGGAGGGTTGTCAGGAATATGTGAGGTTGATAGGTTGCGGACAAGAGGGTTTATATGGGCTGGGAGTTTGGAATTAAAAGTGGTATATATGGTACGAGAAAGGTCTGCAACAAATGGGATATTAAGGTCGTTATAGATGATTTTATTTGTGACGAAATAAGGAGCATTTAGGATTTTGCGAAGGATTTTGGATTGTAAGGATTGGATACGGGAGGAATTAGATGGCTTAGTAGAGCCCCAAATCTCGATTCCATATGTCCAGATGGGTCTGATGACGGTAACATAAATGAGCTATTTGTAATGAATTGGAAGTTTTGAACGTTTGTCGAGTAAGTGTTGTAGTAATCGGTATTAGATAAGTTTAAATTCATGTTTTTATTATATAATCTAAAAGTAGAAATAATTTTTAAAATGTTATTTCATGGATGTATGACAACTTTCTATTTTCTTAAATATTTTACGTATGATTTGGTTCATAACATTTATTCTAAATTCATGCGTACTGTACGGAAAGAAATATCCAGTACGGTAGCAATACTGAATTAACATAAACCCCCTCATTACAACCTTACAAAAAAAATCTGGTGCGGGCAACACACGACTTTCACTTACCTCCATTTTTAAAATCAATAAAAGAATTTTCAAAAACAGAAAGAGATAGAAACATGTGAAACTATTTAAGAATTAATTAAATTGAATTTATATAGGAACATGTGTTTTATTCAAAAAATCTATTATATTATTTTCTAAAATAATCAGTTAGTTTTATGTTCATTTCATCACTCTCTGTTAACTTTAGCTTTCCAACGGTATATCAAACAAGTATACACAAGAACTGCTCTTATGTTCAAAAACGAAAATTTTCATTAAAAAATATTTTTTCTGTTTTCTCCTTTATTTGGGTATCGAATTCGTTCAATTTATATATTTACCTGTTTTTCATCAGTGGTAACAAGATAATATAGTTATTTTTATAGAATCAACAAAATCAAAGGTACTTTAGAGAAAGAAAATTTAAAATATCGCTATTTTGAACCTTTCAGACCATTTTAATCAAAATAAAACCTACATGATATTAAAGCCCATTAAATTTTACATCGATATAGGGAGTTTAATCAAAATCGTCGCAACCGTTTTCGAGAAAAACGAAAAAAGGTGCAAAATGCACGGTATTAAATGCCTCTTCTGGTAGGCTCATTTTGATGAAAAAAGTTTTGTCACGCCTCGGACAAATTTAAGACAATATGAAATTTCAGTTTCATAGGACTCGCCGTTTCCGCCCGGGAGTTACCACACACACACACATAAACAAATACAGACCTTCATGCGGGACTTAGTTATTTGGACTCAGGGACCCTAAAACGTGTATTTTCGTTGAAAACTGGAATTAGAAAATTTTCACGATCGCAATATTTCCCCTTACTATATATAGTAAGTGAAAGTAAAACATTTGTTCATAACTTTTTATTAGTTAGTTTTAATTATTTTATTGCATATTAACCGTGCTAAAATCTGGCGATTTCCAACGGTATATTATAAATCTATATTATACTCATATTTGAGGAATAATTTTTTGACGCCTTGATTACAGAAAATTTAATTTTCTCTTCTAAAGAAATACTTAATTGCAGTGTATTTTACGTATAAACCTTCGTGGAATGATGCCCTAAATGATAATGAAAATCCTATCAAAATCCGTCGCATGGTTTAGGACTTATTATTATACTTATTATAGGGCATGGTATAGAAGGACTTCGCGGGACCAGAAACTATATATATAAGATTATGTATGAAACAGAGATTATTTTCTATTAAATAAAATTAATAATGAGATATGACCTTTTTCTAATTACTTTTTTACTCTGCTTTCATTCAACCGAATGCCGCATTTAGAAAGTCACCATAGTTAAGCACTTCCTCCCTCCCCCTCCCCGGTGCTTTCAAAAGCTTGATTGCTGGAGGCTTGGAATTGGTCTGGAGTGCTTTCATGGCAGTAAATCCTCGAGAGTAGACAATATTCTTTATATCGCCAACTCCTTTACGAGGGGCAATCAGTTCTTCGTTCCTATTTCGGAGCCGTCTTAACTCCGTGACTCAACTAGAAGTACTGACGTCATCCTTCAAACTTGAACTATTTTCTTGCTGTGTTGGAAATTAAACTACCGGAAAGGAGAACCGAAGAATATCGAGATTATGGTCTATTGCGATTCTCAGATCTCGAGAAGAGTATATTTACAGGGCTCGCCTGTGGTGTAAGGGCTGGAATAACAGTCTTCTACAGGTAATTGTTCCTAGGATGTTTTAATTGAAGTAAAAAATCCTTAGATATGCCGTCCTTCAGAGGGGACGTAAAAAGTTGTGATATCAAGTACCCGTTAAAGGTTCCTATCCTTATTAAATCTGGATAGTCAAAATTTAAGACTCCCACTGTAGCATCGCCTGATAATCCACGGCAGCATGAAGTGACGTTAAATAAATAAACAATCAATGAACCCTATTGATTGTCACTTGAGAACCAAAACCTCCAACTTTTTTATCTATATTATTATTTTTTTATTAGGTCAGCTATACAACCCGCAGGAGAGTCTTGGCTTCCTCCACCAGGAATCACCAAGCGTCCCTATCTTGTGCTGCTGCCGTCCACTGCCTTACTCCGATGTCTGCCTTAAATCAGCTGCAACACAGCCCAACCACCTGGGTCTCCTAACCTTTCGCCGGCCGAACTGCTGCTTTGTCAGTATCTTCTTCGATATTGAATTATCAAGCATCCGTGCGAGGTGTCCTACCCATCTTAACCTCCCTGCCTTGATAATTGCAATAATGTCAGCTCCGTTATAGAGGCCATAAATCTCTATATTTTTTTTTATTAAAATATAAAACCATTAAGGTAAATTAGATTCCTAAAAACTTTTCCTCTTTTCTAAAATAATAACCGAGTTATAGGGTAAATAGTTGTGAGGTTATTTTTATTTTATTTTTTTCTTGGTCAATCACAAACGTTCATTATTGGAAATAGTAAACTAAAATTAATAATTTAATCTTATTATTTTGTTATAAGGGCTATAATACCCATATTTCAAAGGCGGTATTATAATTTTTGTCCTTAAAATTAAACAACATTAACAACGAGCACTTGTAAGGTATACAATCACAATAATATATAAATACCCTTGATTTTTCCCATCGCTCCCGTCATCTTCCACTTTTCACTCGTACGTTTTTAGTACTCTCATTTATTTTCTAATGCTATGTGGTATTTGCGTTTTTTCCAATGTCCTTGAAACCGGCTAACGTGGATTATGAACATTTTTAAAGGATTGTATTCGGCATTTCGAAGAGGACTCATGTGATCTACTTATACGACGAGTTCAAGTAGCTCCTTCCCTCTACCCGCAGACGATATTTCCTACAATCATACCTTTCCCAGACCATTATCTCCCAGAACCCTCCTTTTGACTACATAAATGGGGGATAAATGCTGAGATAAAAGCCCCGCACAGTCAGAGACTCGAACTGGTGATGACTACTACAGTCTCCTTCAATTTAAATCCTAGTAAGTATCCTACAATCCAAATCCGCAATTCACTTACTTGAAACAAGATCGCGCCATTTTGTCCTCCACGTTCCTACCCACAGAAATAAAAAATATAAACGATAAAATTTTGATCGTCTCTTTATTGTCCGCTCTACTACCCTGGAATTATCTGCCGACCCAGATCCGCCATGCTGCTTCTCCTCATTCAAATCCCAACTTTTCCATTACCCTCTATCATCCCAAGCAGACGCTTAGTAATTTTGAATAAATAAAAAAAATGTTCACAGCGAAAATTTTTATTTAGTTCATGAATTCATTTTGTTTATTGTCAATCTTGTCCTCAAAAGATTGTTTTTAAAAAACGTGTTTTTGTTTGTATAATATTAATCTATAATTGTATTGTTTTATATTTTTATATGTTACATGTTTCAAATGTATCGGGCTGATGCGAAATTAATGCAGGTTTCCTCTATTGCAATATCTTAATTCCAATTGTGTAAACAAAGCTAATCCTAACATTGATCATTATTATACCAAAACAAACCTTATCTAATACCCTCTCTTTCACCATGAATTTGTTTAGTAAAATCGTTTTGTTCAGTGTGTTCAAAGGTCTTGAATCGAAAATGTCAAAGTGCGATTTTCGTCAAATTTATTTTTACGAATTTAAATTAGGGCGCAGCGCTGCGCAAACGGCTCGTAATATTAATGAAGTGTGGGTCAGAGGGCTATTAATGAGTGCACGGTGCAGCGTTGGTTCCAGAAGTTTCGCAGAGGAGATTTCGACCTCGAAGACAAGGAAGGTCGGGGCCGTCATCTTGCTCTGGACAACGACCAGCTGAGGTCAAAAGTGGAAGAAGACCCAACCAAAACCACACGAGAAATGGCGGCGGAACTCGGTGTGAACCAATCCACAGTTGTACGCCACTTGGAAGCAATTGGTAAGGTAAAAAAGTTGGCCAAGTGGGTGCCACACCAATTAAACGACCACCAAAAAAATCGCCGCTTTGAAATCTGCTCCATGCTTGTGACACGCAATAAAAATGATCCATTTCTCGATCGCATTGTGACGTGCGATGAAAAATGGATCTTATACGACAACAGAAGGCGTTCTAGCCAATGGCTGGGCAAAGATGAACAACCAAAACCTTTCCCGAAGCCCAACCTGCACCCAAAAAAGGTTATGGTCACAGTTTGGTGGTATAATGCTGGTGTTATTCACTACAGCTTTCTCAATCGAGGTGAGACTATAACTGCTGACAAGTACTGTCAAGAAATTGACAGCATGAACCAAAAATTGCAACGTCTTTGCCCAGCATTGATGAATCGGAAGGGGCCGATCCTGCTCCACGATAACGCCAGACCACACGTTGCACAACCAACGCTTCGACGACTGCACGAGTTGGGCTACGAAGTTCTCCAACATCCGCTTACTCACCTGACCTCTCTCCTACAGACTTCCACTTTTTCAGTCATCTGGACAACTTTTTGAGGGAGAAAAATTTTCAAAACCAGGACAACATTGAAAATTCTTTTCGTGATTTCATTGAGTCCAGGGATTCGGATTTTTTTCTGGTGGATAAGAACTTGTTGAACTGCAAAAGTGCATTGATTCAGATGGAAATTATTTTGATTAAATATATATGGTTAAAGTAAAGATATGGCGTATTTACAATACCTACTAAAAACCTGCATTAATTTTGCATCAACCCAATACATTAGTGTTATTCTTATGCGACCCGGTCTTGATATGAAATTATTTTTTATTCTGTTATAAACAATTATTCCGATTGAAATAAAATTTTTCCTCTCTATAATATACTGAGCAATCTCTCTGTCTTATAACGCACTATCGTACATACTATCGCGCCTAGTGTAACCCTCAGCGGCCTCTTGAAGTTGAGCAAGTGGGCGAGAGTGTGGATGGGGCCCAGGTTGGAAGCCCGCATTTGAAATTTAAATCTGCCCCACTCTTGTGCCTCGTTTGTCATTTTCATTCCTGTTACATATTTACCAAGCCGTGTCGCTTCTTCACCAGCACGCCCTCACAAATCGGCCAAAACTCTTGTTCCAACACGAACCTATCTCCAGGCTCTGAATATAACGGTTCCGATCTCTACAGGGCGGACAGTACTTTTTGAAAATATAAATGGTAATGTTCAAACGTGGGTAGTTCATTTCATCATTCATTCATTGGATGGTGTAATTCACGATATGCGGGCCATCTAAGAAGCATGTTATAGTATTTATATTCAGAGAATTAATGTAAAATATTACTTACCTACACTTACCAATAATATATGAAATATACATCTTCTCTGTCTATGTATATAAAATGGTTACGCGATTTTGGTTTTGATGCGGTTTTTACTATCCTTAAAGTTTATGAGTAAAATACGCAATTTATCTTTTCTTTAAAAAAGAAAAATTAATCAAACCAAGTTATCAAAAAAATTATTCCTGAAATGTAAGTAGTAACATAGACTTATAATATACCGTTGGAAACCGCAAGATTTTAGCAAATTTAATAAACAATAAAATAAATCTTACAAGTTAATCTAAAGTTGTTGTAAGATTGTAAAATTCATAAACTTATGAACATATGTTATAAGTATAGAGAGAGGTTATCAGCATCGTTCAGGATCGTGCAGGTTGAATTCTTCCATTTAGTACGCAAGGTTTTAGAAACAATATCACATACCGAATTGTAAATACGTTGTTAACATAAATGATAAGTTGTTATAATTCTATAAACATTGTTATTAATAATTTAAAATTACTATTTTATGAAAACAGATATTTCACTATAAATGGGATTCCTATAGAAACTTAATTTAACTTTTAAAAGATAATTTAAATAGTTTATTAGATATATAAAATAGTTATAATCCTAATAGGAACCTTTGTTATTCCTATAGTTTTTTAATACATACATAGCATTCGAGTTTTCTTTATATGTGAAAATCAAATTTTATTATATTTTTTTCATTTCTGCCGATGATTAAATATAATAGTGAATTGAGGTTATATAATTAACATATCTTCTTGGTAATTGTACTATTCGTTACCATAAACTAAATCTCTCAAAGCGATATGTTCTAAATCGGTCAAACAGAGATTTTTTAAGCACAAATGACACCTTATTCAAATTGCACTTGTGCGAAGTTGTTGCGGGTCCACTAGTTATTGTATATTTCGATTTTCATTCATGTGATTTTCGAATTCCAGTTTTCGTCGAGTTAAAGAATCACACATACAAATAAACTGATGTAACTTTATTGATAACCAAAATAGGAACATAACATTCTTACTAATATAATATATATACTATGATTTTATTATAATAACATCTTGGAACGGAGTGCATTGGCTCTAGAATTTTGGAGTACCTATACGAAGAGATAGTAGAGTGGGTGAGGGAAGACGGAAAAGATCAAATGAAGTTATCGGAATTGTGGGGAATATGATAGCACTTGTAGGTAAGCTGTTTGATCTTGGGCTCGGGTTAGTGTCGAGGTGTCTAGGGCAAAAGTTCCTCAAGGCTATCAGAGGTGGGTAAAGTTAGGAAGCGATATCCTTTGTAACTATGGAAAATGTTAAAATTAATTGTGGATGTAATTAGTTGACCGTTGAGAATTACTGGAAGGAATATCACCTATATAATAGTAAGAACTGTTCTTACTATTATATAGGTGATATTTCAAGAATTAAATTAGAATTTTTTATCCTATATCATTATTATAATCATAAGTTAAAGTTCATTGATTCTTTGTATGGTAGTATTAAGAATTTTAGTCATTGTTGTCAGACCCTGTCCATAAATCATTACGTATTTTCCTTTCTACATTTTCCTACGTATTTTCCATCCTACCTACCCTCCATCTACCAAATAGTACCTAGTTTCCATTTTCCCACCATGCGGTACGTATCTCACTTCATATTTTTATATTTCATATTTCATGTAAATTATTGATACCTGTGTAAATTTTGTTTAGTGAACATTTTTATTTTTTCTGTATAACACTTTCATTATTGTAATATGGTCATTGTATTTTAATTAAGTTTTTTTTACATATACAACTCTTCTGTTATTTTTTAATACCGACGTTCTCTAGCTAAATAGGTTATATAATATTGTATGTAATGTCATTGAAATTATATTCTTTTGTATCTTTTAAGCCCTGATGATGACACACAAAGGGGGTCGAAACGTTGGCAAACAATAAAATAGATGAAACTATTTAGTTGTTTCATTTAATGACCGCCACCCGGACTAATTCCTTCCAGTTAAAATTAATTATTCGCTATTGCTATAGCTGATGGGTCAATCTCATTACATAGCTATCGGAATACATCGAGGCTCGGCACCCATGTGTTTTAAGTGTCGATATTTTCAATTTTGTGGATTCGAAAAATTTAACCATTGTATGTGTTTAGTATTTACAAAAAAAACAGATAAATATATAATATGACAGGATTTGTTAACTTAACTAACTGAAGAAAAAAAGAGCAAAAAAATTTTTTAGGTTAATTTTTTTTTTTTTTAACATAAGAAAAGTAATATAGATGTATAACATACCGTTCTAAATCTAATGATTTTAGAAAAAAAAGTTACTTTATGTACAAAGTTGAGAGTAAAGAAAAGAGGATGAAACTGAATGATAGTTATTTATAATAATTTAAATTTGTAGATTATTTAATCTGAAACAAGTGTTTGCATCAAAGCTCAATGGAGGTAAGTGTTTTTTCGTGTGTTGTTCGCACTTATTTTTTATAAAATGTATTTAGAAGAAAGTTGCGTGTTAGATTAAATTATGAATCGTTTAGTAAAAAAAGTGCTAGTTAAAAGTAAAAAAAAAAAGAGTTAAAAGTTCCTAAAGTGCTAGTTGGTATTTTAGGAGGTTGGAATTAATTCACCTTAGAAATGATCGTTGGCTTCCCAATTTGGCCAAAATAACTTAATAGTAACCTGCTCAAAAATTAATTAAGGTCTTCCTTAATACATAATAATAATACATTTTTATTTTGTTTCAGGTTTGTAATACTATGTGATACTAGAAACAGGAAATATGAAAATACAAGGTATTGTATTTTACTTTTAGTTAGATTCAAAGCACTTTGAATCAAGTTTTTAACTTTCTATGGTTTATTAATCTCAATAACGAACGACACTGTGTCAATCAAGAAAAAAAAAAAAAATCCAATCCATCAAAATTTAAGAATTTTCCGTTACAAAATAAACGGAATACAAATTAGATATTTAACAGTTCAAAGTATTGACAAAGAACGCTGCTAATTATTACACAATGGTATATTAATTTCTAATAACAATATATAATTTAAAGTATAATAGTCTATCGCTAATTTAAAAAACGCTATGTCACTGATATTTCTAAACCGATTTCAGTTATTCTCTTCTTGTTTTTTTTTTTTTTTTTTTTTTTTTAGGATATTTAATTATCTATCGAAAACTGTTCATTCGGCGAACAAACGGATTTTTTAAAATTCATTATTCAGGTTCTACGTATCTTGAAACGTAAGCACTCATAATTGAAGGGCAGATAATTTTTTTTATTCGATTATAAAGGTACATTATTGAAAATAATAAACCATAAATGCACAAAAGGTGAATTAACTGTCGACATTATTGGGCACTGGAGGTTTAAAAATGTATGTGTTATAATCCAAATGATGGTTTCTGACAACTATAAGTGTCAGCTTTAAGTGTATAAAATTATGAATTCGTATAAGAAAATAATTAAATCAGAAAAATAAATATTATAATATTCGTTGAGAAAATTATGTTTTTCTCTGGAAAAAAGCAATATATATATTATATATAGTTGCATAAAGTTACGAGATACGAACTAATAGATGTAAAGAAGCTCCGCGGATGTTGGTCTCAGGGGCCGTAGGTGGCACTTCCTCAGTCAATAGAAAGCCGTTATATGCAAATCAAAAGCTAATGGTTTGCTCAGTGTCTTCAAGGACTGCGCAACTCTCCCGCCCTCAAAGAGGAAAAAAAAGATCCAAAAGTAGTAAATATTTTCTGTGAGGACATTTATTTCCAATTATTTAGTCTAGAGGAAGCAGGGTAATAAGTAAAAACCACGTTCTCAACAAAAAATTCAACAAACCTCATTTGATTGACTTAAAAAATAAGATTAAATAATAAATAAAATGTATTTAGAAAAACAAAAAATCATTCATTACTTTTGTGGACTTCAAAAAAGCTTATGACTCATTCGATAAGAAAACTCTACACACCTTTGGTGTAGATCTGAAGGCTAGAAATCTGATCAAAATGACGCTTACGACCACGAAATCCAAAGTTAAATTCTTGGGGAAGATCTTGGAGGAACTTGCTATTGAAACATGCGTAAGACAGGGAGGCGGTGTCTCTCCTACCTTGTTTAACTGTATCTTAGAAAAAGTGATGAGAGAATTATTCAAAACTAACAGAAAGATATTGGTAATCAGAGGAATAGATATCGAATGTCTGATTTTCGCTGACGATTTAGCGATTTTCGGAGAATGTGAACAACAAGCATTACAACAAATTAATACCTTGAAGGAAATCGCAAAAAGAACCGCATTACAAATATCATTTAAAAAAAATAAACTAATGACAAGCGACACCTTAGGAAGGAAGTTTAGTTTGTGGATGCAAAATATGGCAAAATCAAAAAAGTTGAAGAATTCAAATGTTTGGGAGAAATTATCAGTGCAAACGGGTTAAACAAAATTTCGATAAAATCAAGAGCAAATAAAATTTTTAGTGCCCTGGCAGAGACTAGACAACCGTATTACAAATAATGTATATCTTGGAACAGCAAATTCAGACAATGCCACGCTGTAATAAAGCCGGAAACGCAGCGGAAACGTTAACCTTGGGAAAGAGAAAACTGGAAGACTTGGAAACAAACGAGAGAAAAATCTTAAAGAAAATTATTAGACCAGCAAAAAAACAGTGAAGGACAGTACAGACTAAGAAGCAACAAAGAAATTTATCTGAACAATGAGCCGATAGATGAAATCATTGGAAAGAAAATATTAAAATATTTCGGACACGTTTGGAGGATGGAAGGAAAAAGGATGGTCAAGAAATTAGTCCACAAACTGTTTGAAATGAAAACGGCTAGAACCTGGATTGAGGAAGTAAAACAAGATCTTGAACTTGCTGTAATCAGAATTGAAGAAATAACGAACAGAAGAAAAAGTCAAGAAGGGTTGTTTCCAAGTCGAACAGATGAGGGTAAGAACAGGAACCAAGTGGACGGAAGAACGAAAACAGCGGTTTTCTGAACAGATGAAGGTTTCTTGGGAGAGGAGAAGAACAAATAAAAAATTGAAATGTGCTTCAAATCAGTCCACCATCTTGATCTCCAAATGATTTAGTCGAATAATAAAATGTATTTAGAAGTTGGTTGAGGGTGTGGTTACCAAGAAAACACAGCGATAAGACAAACTTTTCGATTTGTGTGCCGAGGTCATTCAGTTTCTTGAAAATCTCTCTCGGAGTCAGCCCTGATGAAGGCCCAAAATGTGGGCCGAAACGTCGGCACACAAGTAAAATGAGTTTTGTGTTTTCTGGGGAACCGCACCCCAACTAACTTCATAGTCTATAATATATTATAATACCTCTACCCGCAAGGGTCATTGGCAATTATTTTTGTTTCAAATTCTGTTGTAAAATTTAATTCTTTTCAGAAACTCCATTAGGGAATCCACGTCTTTTTCGTAGTATTGTAGAATTTCACAAACAGTTTACCTCATTTTTAGCTGCTTTCTCAGTGCGGTATATTCTTGACATTCTACTTATGTGTGGGGGGCGTAAAAAGGTGGCCCTTAACTAGTTATAGATCCTTATCCTAATTAACTCCCACTTAAGAATCTTCCGATTAGTCATGGGCATTAAATAAAGTTTTTAAAAAGTTTTCAAAACATTCACAAAACAATAAAAATAAAACAAACATATATCAACATCTTACCTAAAAGAATAATCGGTCCATTCTATTAATAACATGATTTCACAATTAAAATTATAAAACTGAATACTATTTCTTTAAGATAATCAATTTAAACGTATTTTTTTGAGGTTATGAGCTCATTTTTAACATTCAATGATAAATCAATAAATAATTCACTTTTACATAAATGCATATAATAATTATTTAAATAATAGAAAATACGGATGCTTAAATATTAACTTGTTGAAGGCATATCTTTGCGTATTTAAAGATTCAAAACTCTAATTTCCAAAAACTATTAAAGGACATTTTTCAAAATCATATTTTAACATAACTATATTATATTCGGTTAGTTTTATAGAATCCGTCTTTAGATTCATTTAAAAATACACAAGTCCAATAAATAAACTTTAAAAAATTAAAGTTCTTTCCAACAGTTACTAAATACACATTCAAGTCCAGGTTTTAATCATATTTCAATAAGCATTTTATTAGAGATTTTTGAACTTTCCGTAAACATTTTTCAGATTTAATATATTTTGAAAACCATGGTCTCAGTCAACGATTATAATATTTAGTTGATACATAATTAAACATATTTTTTTCATCTAGTTGCTTGTAATACTTTTGAGCTCAAAGTATAAGGATCAAACTTAAACTTTATTAAATTATGAAACATTATACAAAATATATTCAATTGTCATTAAGTTTCGGATAACAATGGGACCACGACAGAAGTAGACACGCAATCCAGTTCTGGATACCAGGATCGATGTTGTCCGTCACACCGCTCAGACCAAACAACCTTTTCACGTTCGAACATACATGTTGAAGGATGGGGTATCTAGTAATTATCTATATTTATAAAATTATAACGTAAGCAATCAATTTTGTGGTCATCGCAGTATTTAAAAAATAACAATGCCTTTGAAGCCGATAATTTTATCGGAGCTTCCTCCTGCTGTCTATACGTTCAAAATCGGGATTGTTTAAATTTGCCTTCAATGTTTGAAAAAAATCATAAATCTTTTAAAAAAGATTAATAGCTCAATAACTATACATTATTATTATTATTTTTTTTTTTTTAAGTTCTAATTTGGAAGGTAATCAAATTCCTAACTATATTTAAGCAAAAATAATCTTAAACTGACCAGTATTAGCAAAAATACTAAATTAGTAACAAATATATTCGAGTATAATGGGCTTCGTATCCATGCTTCGTATGTAGGTTTCAATAGATACATGTTTAATTTTTATTGGATTTTTTATCAATATTTTATTTTTTTAAAGTGACTTTCAGTAGCTAAAAAAGGTCTTTTTTTAAGAATAAGTATAACTAATTTCTGAATCCAGAAAGAGGAAGAAAGAAAAAATAACACTTTTTAATCACGAGTGAGAAACATAAGCTTTCATGTTGCAAGATGATATGCTACGGTTGTTTTACCGAATAATGTTATAATATATCATTAAATAATATATTTTTTTTTTTTTCAATTCTGAATATTATAATAAAATCTTTAAAACCTCTTACTTTGGCACGGACAAAATCTTCCAGAATGAACATATTTTTATCTCTCTAATCTGGAATAAACTAGGTAGGAAAGGTACATTTCATGATAACCAATTCAATATCAACCATACATCCAAACCGCTTCAAAACCTTTTCTGAACCATGCATCTTCGATAACCGTCCGAGGAGTCAGAAAATTCAGGACAATCTAGTCTACATTGGTTTGTTATTTATTCATTTATCTCTACTTTATGCTATTGTGGCTGATATAACGATGTAACTTAGGAAGTCGTAAGTTTTCCTATTCTGGTTAAATTAGGATAGGGATCTTTACCGAGAAACTGACATCGCAAATGCCCGGGATCACCTTTTACGTCCCTTTCGAAGGTCAAAATCCTAGTGCCATCTGCCGGGTTTAAACCTGTGAAGTTAGGTTGAAGTAGTGAAGCTAGACCCTACAACATAGATTATCCATCTTTAGTTTTGTTAAAGGAGTGCTACCAACGTTTTGCGTTCTCTACTAGTCTATTCATGACACTTCGTCCTAATGCATATTTACTATTTTATTTTTTGAAACTCTTTTTAATTCAATAAATATTAATGAAAAAAATCACGATGTTTGATTACTATAAACATGTGGTGAGATGTTGATTTGCGAACGTACTACACTTGTATAGGCGAGGTCATGTCATTGTCAAGCAGTCAATTTGCTATTCTCCTTCGACATCTTTTTTTATAGAATATTTTTTTCGTTTTTAAAGACGTCACGAATATTTGAGAAGGGGCGGAGTACAATGAACCTCCATGCCAGGACCGAGTGGGACCCTGACATCACCTCTCTCATTTGCATCAGAATAGTTCATTAGTACTTAATTGTATTTTTGAACTTAGCAATTTTTTTAATAGATGGCTCTCTGTGACGGTGGTCCTTTGGCGGGCGTATCAGCTGAGATGTCCGTAGCTTATTGTGTCCATTTTAGCTGATGAGTTGAAATCTGTCGTTTGGTGTATTCATTTCACGTTACTTCATGCTACTGTGTCTATCCAGGTTTTATTAGGATATGGATTTTTGAGGAGAACTTGACATCGCACTGGTTCGGGCTCACCATCTTACATTCTCTCGAATGAACAGCATAACTAAGGATTTTTTACTCCCTTTACAAAATCCTAGGGGCTTCTGCCAGGTTCGACCTCACGAATTTGGGCTTAGAAAGCGGTTGTTTTAGCAAATACACCAAAGTTGATTATCCATTAATATCTGTTTTATGGTATAAAAGCTAAATAATGAGTCATATTCCACATTTTCTATTAAAAAAATCATGTAATAATTAAATTTATTATTTACTGAGGTATCTCTTTTAGCTAATGAGCTATCAATTATAAAAACTATAAACTATCTGTATAAAAATATTAACAATGGCCAATATAAAAATAGACTCTGATGTCTACAAAAACTATTTTAATATTCTAGTGTTTGTTATTATTTCTGCTTATTTATAAATAATGCGATATTTTCTATTTCACACGGAGTAAATTTTGTGTAGTCCTAAGTTTTTTTTTTTTTTTTTAAATAATTGCTGTTGATCATCGAACCAACCTAATTCAGGCTTTACGAAATTACGATTACTATTTTTAAAAAAATGTTAAAATAGTAAGCAATAATTACACATTGTTGTGAAAACAATACAATACTAATATGAAGTTTTCTTCATGAACAAGATCGAATAAAAAGTTATTTAGAAGGCCAAAGTACTTTATTTGAGTGTATGATTTTCCTAAGTTTTTCATTTGTTTGTTCAAAGGCTTAAACTCGTTTTTTTTTATTTTATTTTTTTTTTAAGTATAATAATACATTGAGAAACAGCAAATGACTAAATCAATAAATTAAAAAGCAGCAAAGAATACAAATATATACGAATGTTTTTTTTATTATTATCGTTATGTGTACGAAGTCCGAGAATGTTTTTATTGAGAGGGATCTCAAATCTATGCTCAAAATTACTCTAATAAAATTTTTCTGAAGAATCTAGAGTTAAAATAAATGTGTGGTAAAGGAATTTCCCCAAATCATTATACAATATTGAATCAGTGCCTGAATATATAAATGAAAAATAAATTAATCTTAGTTTATTAATCGGTACAATGTATCTCAACTTATGGAATACATTAAAATATTTCATCAGTTGAACAGCGACATGAGATGCCTGTGAATTCCATCTTAATCGTTAATCAAGAATAATTTCGAGATATTGAACTTGATAAACTTTATCAATGACAGGACAATCACAAGGCGAGCTCAAGATGTTTAAATAAGGAAAATATTTCGGTTTGATCTTTTTGATTGCCTCTCTCTAGGTAGACTGTTTTACTGTACATCTGGTTGAAAGTAACTGAGAGTTAAGATTTTACACACTTTTTCTTTGATTATTTTAATAAATTTTTTGTTCTTAATTTTTACTTTCACTTACCTATGAAATATATAGTTGCGGTCGTAAAATCCTCAAATTCTAGTTTTGAATTGAAATACACGTTTTAGTGTTCATTGAGTCAATTAACCAAGTACCACAAAAAGATTTGTGTCTGAGAAGTAAGTTAAACGCGAAAACGAAAAGTCTTACAAAACTGAAATTTCATTGATTGAGATGTTACAGCAATTTTTTATTTTTTAAACTTTTTTTTGCCTAAAAAGGCTCTAACGATTTTGATTAAATTCGCTATATCGATGTAAAATTTTATATGCTTTATTCTGATCAAAACAGTCCGACGAGTCTTATATGCCGAAGTTTTGAGTTCACTTCTTGTAAAGTACCTCTAATTTTGTAAATTCCAAAAAAATAATAATTATATAATTGAATAAGTATTGATAAAGAACGGCTAAATGATATATACAAAGTTGTGAAGGCAATGTAAAGTGACGAAAAATGAAAAAAAATAAGTGTTTACTGTAAATAACAATTTTTTCTATAATGAAAAATGAATCCCTTTTTCCATTGGTCATTACGCGTGAACGGCTTGACCGATTTCGCTAATTCTTTTTAAGTTGTATTTATAACAGTCAAAATAAAGTTCTTATGAAAGAAAAAACTATAAAAGATAAAATGGTCATTAGGTTTTAATTCAATTGGTTAATAATAATCTCTCTATCAATCTATCTATACAATTATTTATAAAAATTAATCCTTATTTCTCTTGGTAATAGTTAAGATAGGACATTGTTGGGGACTCTGTCGAGTAGTTTTGCTATCTTATTTAATCTAATGCACATATTTCCAAGGAAACTGGATATAATTTCATAGTTTTAATTTTTTTTTTTTTTTTTTTTCACTTCATTTTTTGATCACCAAATAGGATAAAATAATAAAATATCAAGCATGAGTACATGGCAATACCCAGCAGCACGTCTTCTCTTGTTGTGTCAGATTCCTTATATATGTTTGTCTAGCATTTCTTAAATAATCAAAAATTGTATGCTGAGTCACGCTGGTAATCAGCCTTTCGTTATTTGACTTGAGGCCAATTGGAGGGTTCATAGCTTTAGTTAACTGAGCGAGCTATTGGAGAAGGTTATTAATTTTATTATTAAACTGGATAAGATTATTTAATCCACTTATTATTTGCGAAATTTGCGATAGATTTTCACCTTTAGACGACTGCTGGGAATCAAATTAAATTAAATAGATATTATCAATCAAGGTAAGCAAAATTCGTGTGTTGTCCGCACCAGATTTGTCTATATTTGTGATGACAGAACCTAACTCAGCTGTATATGTTTCTCAGACCAGTGCCCTGAAAGCGAAATACGTTCTCCTGCCTTTGACCTATTTAGGTCGCCTTTATCAATGGCCGATAACAACGTAAGTTCGAGATAAGATTGGTCCGTTATTGAGATTGGACAATTTGTTAATATTAAGTTGTTAACGCAGCCATCCCTGAATAAGCTGTAGATAACTGACCATAGAAGATAGATATGGGAGAAGCGAAGGACACCTGCCGTGTAAACGACCCTTTGCGTCCTTGCGGGAATTGGGTCGGGGCGTTGGGTCGATAGCCGCGCCTGCGCCCGCCCGCGGCGCCACCGTAAACACCCCCTCCTCCCCTGCTTCACCCCTCCTCCACCCCTCCTTCCACCCCCACCCCCAAGATATCGACCGCCGGACTATCGATACCCTGCCCCTCCTCCTCCTGGTATCGATAGCCCATTCACAACTCCACCTCCGACCTTCGCCCCCCGCCCCCTCCCCCCTTCCCACCCTCCACGGCCTACTAGCCATAGTAATCTGCCCTTTTGTTTCTCTACATATCAAAATAAACCAAGGTCCTATAGAGGGCTATAGGGATATAGGTTACGGAACGGGTTCGATTTGCAGGAGTCTTCTTCTTAAAAATTCTTGTATAAAGATTTATTTAAACCATCGCTAAACAACTGTGAAAGAATATTGCGCTTATTTGGGAAAATGGTATAATTAACTGTTTTTAAAAATGATTTTTCGCATTATGGAGTGTCATTCGTTTATTTTTCTAAGTTAAAGTTGTTTACTCATAAACTGTGAGAGGATAACTTTAAACAGGACACTCCAGAAATAGAAAAAAAACTCTCATTTCTAGAAAAAATAAATTATACCATTTTGCCATCTGAGCACTGAATTGTTCGAATAAAAAATGATTCTAAAGATAGAAATATTTGGCCCGAATCGGATATCATTCCTTTCATAACAAACTCCAACCCCACTCTAGTTTCAATTCTTTCTTCTACTTCAATTCCTGATAATCCTCCGAGGCGTTTGAAAAGATGATGGCCTCGAGACCTAGTTTAGAATATTTTTAGAGTGCTGACGCTGGGCTGTTGTTCATACCTATTGTATTTTAGCCTATTTATTAGATATGTTGTACAATACAGTTGTAAATATCAATTAATAATTAAAATTTAAAACTGGTACAAAAATAAAAAATCTGGTGCGCGCAACACACGACTTTTACTTACTTACCTCCGTTGTTAAAATCAATTTAATTTTTTTTATTAATACAGAGATGAGAGAAGGTTAAAGGATTAATTACTTGCGTTTCGATAGAAATTTATGTTTTATAATGTATTTTATTATATATCATCTACAACGATCAGTTAGTTCTATCAACTGTTCATCACTCTCCATTAACTTTCACGTATAAGATAATATTGTTTCTAAAATATTTAGCTTTCTAACAGTATATAACACTTCTATATTACTGTTTTATTGTTTTTATTTTTTTAAATATCGGCATTTAAAAACCATGTCCGTCTATTTCAATTCGAATGAAACATATATGATATTAAAGCTGGTATTAAATTTATATTGATAAAGCAAGTTTAATCAATGTCGTTAGAGCTGTTGTTCTATATTACATTTCTTATGTTAAAAAACTACTTGAAACATATGTTTGCTCTTTTCTCCTTTTGTTGATTAGAGCCGTTCTGGAGAAAAAAAAAAATAGTATATTTATTCTCCAAACAATCGTTATTGTATTTTATTGAGAAGTTGATTGATTGTGGGATAAGTAGAGTGATTATGGGATCACTTGTAGCTAGGTGGCTAGCATAGCAGCCTCCTATGCCAAAGGTCACGGGTTCAAAACCGCAGTCGGTCCTAGTATTTTTTAATGGGAGTAAAAAATCATAATGCCTTCCTTCGGAGGGGACGTTAAAAGGTGGTCCCGAGCCTGTGCGATGTCAGGTACTCGTTAAACATCCCTATCCTAATAAAACCTGGATAGGCAAAATTTGGGACTCCCACTGTAGCATCGTCCGATTAGCCATAGTAGCATAAAGTGACGTTAAATAAATAAACAACAAACAGAAGTTGATTGGTGGCACAGACATCGAAAAGCTTTAATTGAGTTAAACTTAATTTATTTTGCTAACTTTCGGTCTATATTTTAAGCCATCTTTAGGGCTATGAAACAAAAGCTAGCAACTAATCGTTTAAAACAAAATACAAAAAAGAAAAAGAAATCTTAGACAGTTTAAAGAGAAATTATAAATACTAAGTAATGCGAGAGAAAAATGCAAATATAATATGCAATAAATTATAATAATAATTAGACTTGTATTACATCACTATTATTAATGTCCAAATTAGGAAAGGTTGTAATATTGCTCAATAAAAATTGTTGAATAATTAGACTATTAATTGTACAATACTTATATTTGCATATGTATATCTTTTTATTCATTTATAAAACCGATTAGCGGTTGAGATTGAAATGAACATTTACACTCAAGTTAGCATTACACGTTTCACTTGTTTATTCCTGGGATTTTCCTTTCCAACATTGTAAAATGCTCAAATATACGAAGGATTAAATGGCTATCTCCGACGAAGACCATCAGAGCGTGGACAAGCATCCTGGCTCGGATAATTCTCCGTAATTTTTGCCAAAATACACAACATTAACGACCCCAACGTGCCTTTTCGGAACGTCCCCCTACATATATATTTTGCACAATTGCCCCAGGAATCAGCTGCTCCCCAACATTTTGCAATAATGGCAGCATTTAGAGCACCTGGTAATTTCTCTCCCTTCTTCCAATCTGCCTCACCGTGGCCTGTGCTTGGTGATTGCTGTTGCTTCAACTTTTTGCTTCTTGCATTCTTATATTTATATTTTTGCTTATATAACATATAATAACATCCTAGACCTTTTTTTTTAGTTTATTTATTTTTTTTTTTTTTTTTTTTGTATCTTTACTATTAAACTAAATTGATTTATACTTAATTATAGATGAGTTATCCAAATCTACTTATTTTATAATGTTTTGTATATTCGACAAGCACCCATTTGTGCGTTAACTGTATTATACCCACTATTAATTTTTGTATCGAATCGTACAGATCGTAAACTTGAATCAGATAAGTTATGTAAAAAAGTAGAAAGAAACATTCAGTTGCGACAGAATCATTTATTATATTTTAGATTAAATAGTAAAAAAAAATTAATTTATTTTATGTCCTTTTCGTCACTTTGCATTACCTTATAGAAATAGAAAAGAAAGTAATTTTTATTCTGGGACTGGGTCACCTAAGAATCACAGAATTGTACAATTTAAATATACATGTCTGGCCAACAGACAGAAGGAACAAATTAATTACTTTTTACACAGATGGGTTAATTCGGGTGTTCATATCACACACAAATATCCACACATATATACAAAAAAAAAAGTATGATATGATAAAAAAAGAAAAGTGTTCTTGAAAAATATAGTGTTGAACAAAATTAAAAATAAATTAAAATATAACAGTGTTTAAATAAAAAGAAATATTACTTTTCTTTCAAAGTGTGATATAAGGAACATAAGAATCACTGTATTTAAGCGTCTTTTTGGGATAATAAAAGGTATTGGAAAAGTTGGAATTTGAGTGAGGAGAGAGAAGCAGCATGGCGGATATGAGTAGGTAGAGAATTCCAGAAAGTACAGGAGCGGACCAGGAAGGAACGATCAAAAGTTTTAATTCTATGGATAGTCATGCAACTATTAATGTCAAAAAATATTTTTCATTAAGCTTAAGCTTTTTAACGGTATTTTATACATGTGTATCACTATTCTTATTCAGTGGGAAAAAATTGAACCTCTTGAAATATTTCTACTGTTCTCTCCTTTAGTTGTTAATAAAAATTCATATTCACTCATTTTTTATTAATTCTGGCCGGCGGAAATGTTTAATTATTTAAAATCCACGAGCTTAAATTTACTCCAGTAACATAAATTTATAAAATCTCTGGTGTGCTAAACTCACGATTTTCAGTTACTTCCGTTGCTAAAATCAATTTCAAAATTTTTAAATTGAAAAAAGTTCAAATTTATAATAATTAAACATATATTTTCTTAAATTGTCCATTATATTATCATCTATAACATTTAGTTACTTTTATCGGCTTTTCATCACTCTTCATTAACTTTTACAATTTCTGTAGTTAATATTTTTTCTAAAATCTTTAGTTGTCCAATAGTATATTATACATCTTAATCCAGTTCTTAGGGGATTACCTGTAGCATGGTGGCTAGCATAACAGCCTTCTATACCAAAGGTCACGGGTTAATTGATGGGAGTAAGAATCCTTATTTATGTCGTCCTTTGGGGACGTTAAAAGGTGGTCCCGAGCCTGTGCAATGTCAGGTACTCGTTAAAGATCCCTATCCTAATTAAACCTGGATAGGCAAAATTAAGAACTCCCACTGTATTATCACCCGATTACTACAGTTGCATAAAGGTAGTTAAGTAAAAAACTCAAACCAACAATTCTATGTTTCAAAAATTTGATTTTCTGTTAGTTTTTTTTCTGTTAAATAAAAAAACGAAAATATATTGCTCTTTTCTTCTTTAGTTGTCTAGGGACGATTCGGTATGATAGCTAATAACATGATATGGTTTTTTATTATTTTTTTTATTTATTGAGATATATTACATTTTGTTTCATAATGAACAGTAGTTATAGTGATGTGATACACATTCATATAATATATACAGAAAATAATGATAATTCAAATTACATAAAATCGGAAATGGATAAATTCAAATATATAAAAAACAATAACAATTTATAAATGAAAAAAAGAAACAACTCACATATCCAAACAACAACCTGTAGTAGAGATAAATACAAAGTTGGGAAATTAATAAACAACATACAAACAAACTAAACACATACAAACTTTTTTTTTTTATTAAATATTAGCAATTGAACCCTGTCAGACTATTTCAATCAGAATGAGACTTATATGACATTAAATCACAATAAACCGTACATGGATATAGTGAGTTTAATCATAATGTAAGAGCTGTTTTTGAGAAAATCGTAAAAAGGTGCAAAATTCATGGTATAAAGTGGCCCTTTCTGGTTGGCCGATTTCAATGATTAAAATGCTATAACATTCCCAGCATATTCTCGTCTCAACTATGACATCATTGTAAGACTCCGATTACGACACCCGTAGACATTTCTGCGGGACTTGGTCTTTGGACTCCTTTAAAATGTGTATTCCGAAGAAAACTCGAATTCGAAGATTTTTGCTATATCAGTAATCTGCCTATCTATATATTATAGAATAGAATAGAGTAGAAAAATAATTTTTATTCTGGGACTGGGTCCCTTGAGAACAATATGATATGTACAATTAATGAATACAATGTGTCTGGCCACAAGACCAAAGGATTATAATTCATTTTTATTTACAAAGCTTTAAGAAGAAAAGTAGGATACAATAAAACAAAAGAGTAAAATAAATGACTAACTTCTGATATGTTGAACAAAACATAACATTGAAACTGATTCATAATAATTGATCGATACAGAATCATGAACAATAAATAATAAATTTTCTTTTTGAATAGATATTTGATTTGAAAACTCAGGCTTGTGGAGCGTCTGTTTGAGATGTCAATAGGTACTCGAACAGCTGGGACTTGAATGATGGTAGGGAAGAAGCATGGCGGATTTGAGTAGGTAGGGAATTCCAGAGAGCAGTAGAGCGGACAAGAAAGGAATGTTCAAAACTTGTTGTTCTGTGGGCAGGAATATAAAGGTCAGAATGGCGCGATCTTGTTTGGAGCGAGGTGACGGACGATTTAAATTGCAGAAGTTTGTGGATATAGGGAGGTAGCTGGGAGTTGATTAGTTTGGTAAAGGAATGATCCAAGGAAATGTTGTCTGCGGTTTGAGGGAAGGAGCCACTTTAACTCACTGTATAAATGGATCACATGAGACCTCTGCTGTGTGCCAAGGACAAATCTTAAAAATGTATTCATAATTCGCTGTAGCCTGTCCTCGAGCACAGTCGAGAGGCCACCATATACCCCGCAGCAGTAGTCAAAGTGGGGGAAAATAAATGAGGATACAAGGAGCTTACGGGTGGATAGTGGAAGAAAATGGCGGGAGCGATGGAAAAAATTGAGGGTACTTATTATATATATAAATAAGTGAAAGTAAAATTGTGATATAATTTTAAGTTATTGACGTTCGCAGCTCGGTCGCCCTCCACCTGTTGTCACTCACAATCCTCACTTCCATCCAGTCTGTTGCTCACTCTTATCCTCACAACATCTTCCCAGTTATTCCTCGCCCTGGACTCCCTGACTCTTCGGGAGGGCACACCGATAAGAAAGCTTTTAGCCCGCGGTCGAGCGCATGCCGAAGGCCGCTAATGGTAGCTGGGCCTAAGTAATCGCCAGCACATACTTCTTATCTCACAGCGCCCTCTATTACTTCGGGATCTTGCGTTTTCCAACTTGTATCTCGAGTATGCGCATATGAATGTATCTGTGAAATTTGTCCAATATAAAATGTTCCAATAATTGGCTGTAAAATTAAAAATCTGTAACGCTGCAGCAGATCGCACTTTTTTACGGTCGTAGAGGGAGGTGGTAAGGTCTAATTACGCTTAGCCACTAGGTTTCCCCCTATTTTTCGGTACCCACTTTATTGAAGCTGGGTGTGCCCGAGGCGGTATCCCAGGGTTGTTCCACGGCTGAAATAACAGCACACATTAATTCTGCTTCGTCCAGGATGGAAATCTAAGACCCAGAGAACAGTAGCTTAAAGCTCTATCCACTAAACAACGCCGTTCCATAGTAAATTCATTTTTTTTTTCGAAAGCAAACTACACGTAGCTACCGATTACTACTACACTTACTCGACGAACTTGAAACCTTATACTTACTACAAACAATTTATTATATAACTATTATAGGCCTCCTTAGACCTATGTCATTGAGCTATAGTTGTCTAGTAAATTCCTCTCGTATCCGAACCTTGCAATCCAAAATCCTTCGAAAAATCCTAATGCTTCTTACGTTGTTGCCAAAAATAATCATCCACATAGACCTAAATACCCCATTAGTTGAAGACTTAGCCCGAAATAGTTATAATTCTATAACTCTATTCATCCAAACACCTTGCCCTCACAATGCATCCAGGCGACTAGAAAAAGATGCCAAGGGACCTTCTACCATAAATAAACGTTGGAGTGCTACCAATAGGTATTTCTTCACTACGACTATCATATGTTTTAATTATATATTAATATCATTTACTTTCACTAAAAAGATCCGTGAGTATGAGTTGTTACTAGAACTGAAGAACTTGACTTAGGTATGCACAAAGCTTTTTTCCTCATAACCTGAACATTTTAAAGTTCTTTCGGCTCGTCCAATTAAGTCCAAAGTTGGAGGAAGTACGTTTATTCTTACATCGTTGCATTCTGTAAGTTGGAAAAAAAGTGGATTGATCTTACACAAAACCATTTGATTTGAGACAATAATCTTTATCAGGCTTGTGGGATGGAAAAATATTAGGAAAAATACATCCCTTTACTAGAAGAAGAAAAAAAATCCCTAGACCTTTGGCGAGAGAGAGTTCTCAGAAAGACCTATGGTTTTTGGATGTTCTTTGCAAAACGATCCCTAAGAGCACAAGGAGCTTTATTGGAGACCTCGGTGTCAATATCAAAGGTAGACAATGTCATTTTAGACTCCATAGGGATTATCCACCAATCAGTATATGATTTTAATTTTTTTAAGTGAGCAGTAAAAGTTTTAATTTTAATTTAAGTAAAAAAAAAAACAGAAAATAAAATTTGTAAAACATAGAATTGTTTTATTTACTTTATGCTGCTGTGGCTAATCGGACGATGCCACAGTGGGAATCCTAAATTTTTCCAATCCAGGTTTAGATAGGATTTAGGATAGGGATCTTCAACGAGTACTGGCATCGCACAGGCTCGGGATCACCTTTTAACGTCCCATCCGAAGGACGGCATAAATAAGGATTTCTACTTGAACCCGTGATGCTGGCTGTTTATGCTAGAGGTGAAAAATAAAAATTAGTTTTCTTTTTTAAAAGCTAATTTACCTACTTAAAATGATGAAAAAGCAACAGTAACTTTCTCAGCTGAAGTGTTTTCATTTCTTTCCTGATCGTATTTTTTCATATTATAACCTTGTTGAAAGCCTATATTCTGGGCTAGAACGTGAGATAGCTATACTAGTGCCATTCTATCAATCTCTTAATAATATATTAGTATTCCACGACTAATCCGCATTAAACCGTCATCTCAGCTTTAAATATTCAATTTAATTTAAAAAAATGATTAATTGAAACCCTCAGTAATCAGAGTGTATAATTGGTTATATAGTTCTTCGTTGTATTGTGGCAATAATTACTGTAATAACAGATAATAGTTGTTTGTTAGCCCGATGGCTAATGCAATATTCATAGTCGCCATACCCAAGGAGTTACAGCAAATAATTTTGCGTGCTTGTTTCTAAGAGGGAGCGGAGACAATACCGCCGCACAGTGAGCAAAATCACAATTTAGGTGGAAAAAAGTCAAGTCAAAAGTTTGGAATTTTCCATACTTCACCTTTTTATTGTTAGTTGGTAAGACCCTTAAGACTAATATTTTCCGCAATATCGTGTTTGCAAATAAATAGTAAATGAATGAATCACATCAGTTCACACAAGTGCCTAATAACCAACAGTGGGTCTATCATAATTCGATGGTCATTTATTGTGTTCATGGTGAATTTAGATCAAAGTCTTTTTGCTTTTATTTAACAATGAACATTGCTGAGACAGGTAAGAGATTATAATTCCAAACTCTTTATTGAATATACATTGCAATCTCACCTGTAGAGTTAATTTAGCAATTTGTAAATGTATGTCCCTAATCAATAACGAAAAACTATATACCCCCCTAGTTACTCCAAGGATTTGTTTCATTAATCCTTCTAGTCTTTATATATTACAAAGAATTTTTCGATTTTTTGTGTTTTGGGTGATACAGAATTTTTTTCAGACACAACATTTCGAATCAAAAGTTTTACTATCTATAATTTCAAGAATTTCCTAAATGATATAAAATACATCCATTAGCAGGTATTAGCAACTCAGAGCCATAATTATATTTTTGTATTATTTTTTCCGTATTCTGGGACTTCAAACGTAAAATATAAGGAAGTTTTATATTTTAGCAAATAAATTTGATGTTTGACCACTGTACGCTCGCCAATCGTGTAAAAAAATTAATTAGTTTTTTATAATTTTTTCTTTTATTTTTTTAAATATATTTTTTCTGTTAACTGGGACCCCAAAGGTTAAATATAGACAAGTTTCAGAATTTTGTCCACCTAAATCGGTCATATTGTCCACTGTGCGCCGTACCAAAATCATATGTTATATGTTATATTAATTATTCACATGATTAATTATTAATTCAAAGTAATTTCTCCATCCTAGGAAAAGTGAAAACACGGAAACTTTCACAAAATGTTTATGAAAGGTTGACATTTCACGGTTCATTTAAAGGATAAACGTTCCGAGAACTTACACAGGAAACTTTGTGTTATATTAGGAGGTAAATCCACTCCAATAAATTAATAAAATGTTCTCTTTAAAATATATTACTACATTTATTTTAACCCTTTGAAGGAATTTAATTTCATTGACGTATTTTAAGAGCAAAGTCTCATTTCGCTAAAAGCCCAGTACCTACTGTTATCTAACTTGGTTGTCGTTTCGTCAATTCAGGTATCATTAATACAGAAAAATACAGGTCACATAATTGCAGACCCTGAGGCAGCACATTTCAATTCGACAAACAAGATATATTTATCACCCTAGTAAGTATGTATCATTCCGAAACGTTTCAGTTATACTGATAGAAATTTTTTTTTTAGAGCTTTGGGGCTATACAAAACCATCTAATTCCTCTCGCATTCAAACCCTATAGTGCAAATCCTTCGCAAAATCCTAGTGTCCTGGGTTGTCCTTATTTCTTTTAAAAATAAAATCATCCATAATGATCTGAATATACGATTTGTCGTAAAACTATACCGAAACAGATATGCCTCTTTTAATTCCAAACTCCCGACGCACACGAATCATCTATTCCTGACAACCCTCCGAGGCGATTGAAGAGACTATGGCCTCGAGACTTACTAATTTAAGTTCAGTTGTAAATATCAATAAAATGTTTAAAAAAATAATAATAAATAGCTCAAAGAACGTGTCCACTGTTCTTGGAGGATACAAACTCTTCAGGTTACCTTTCTCACCCCCTCCCCGATCTAGAGTACACTGGAGTCCTGAAGATGTACCCTTTTATGGAGCTGGAGTCCAGCCTTGGCATTTCCAGGCCCTCTCTCCTCGATCCAGGACTAAATTTACCGTTCCAGATGTCGTTGTTTGTTTGTCATTTCGTAAGTAACTTTCAGTCTTCGTGGGAAGAGTTGCATTCGGCCAGACTAAACAAACTTGTTTCAGTACCGTTAGGGCATTCCTGCGATTCCTGATCAAGTTCCGTTTCTTTTGGAATATAAATAATAATAGGCTTTGCGAACCCGAAGGTTCGATGCCGATACCACGTTTTGGGATTTAAAAAAAATATTTTTAGAAGGTCTAAAGTTTACTATAGTAAACAAAAAACTCTGCAAATTATTTTACACGATGGTTTATTATATCCAAATAACTATATTAGGGTATAACTGTTTATAGGCAATTGACTAAGATGAAAAGCAATAAATAATCCAATGGAAAATCACCAATGCTAATTTCAAAAGGCTATATCTCTGCTAGTTCTAAATCAATTACAATTATTTATATAGAGGATGTATAGTCGACTGTAGAAACTATTATAGGTGGAATAATCAGGAGTCAGTCTTTTGGCGATGCCCTGATTATTCCAGCTACAATTACAATGATTCTTTTTACATTTTTAAATTCATTATTAAATTCTCTAATGCTCTATTAAATAACACTAAGAGCAAAAAAATATCATTGAAAATTTAGGTATTAATTTATTTATGAATTAGGAAACACAGTTTTTTTGTTTTTCCGGATTCTACGTTTCTTGATAGGTAAGTCCTCAAATTTTGATAGGGAGGTTTTTTTTTTTTTTTTTTTTTTTTTTTTTTTTTTTTTTTTTTTTACAAATGTTCATTATTGAAAATAATAAACCAAAGTATCTGTGATTAGCAAATTAAAAAATAAACGAGGGACCTGTGAATTTATCAAAAAAGCTTTATTTGCATAATATTGCTTCATTATTATCTGGGACTATTATCAGGACTTCGAAAATTAAAACCTTCTTTTTAATATTAATTATTTAAGTAATAATGATTATCTGTCACATATTAAGTAATATGGAAGAACGAAGCGAATTATTGTTAATTTTATATGAAAAACATTTTTGTTTTTCTTATTTTCTTTAATTATGCCATGTCATGACTTACGTCAAGAGGTTCAAAATCAAGCTTCTTTTCATAGTTTTACGATTTTTGCCATACATATTAGTAGTGATATTCTATCTTTGAACACTAAGAGAACAGAAGAATTGAGACGTTGATTTCCAAAAGGTACTAAAGGACATTTTTTACGAAATTGATTTTTTTACTTATTTGTATTCTCATCATTTAGTTTTATCTAAATATTCTATTTGATGTTATCTGATGAATTCTCAAGTCCTTAAAAAACACGATTTAGAAATGCGGTCATTTTCTAAAGGTACTAATTACACATTTATATTCGTTTCAAATCATTCTAAAAAAATTCATTTCATAACTTTAATATGATGTTATTATTATATTAAAAAAATAATTCTAAATTTTAAGGCAAAAAGACTCAAATTAGCTAGTTTAATAATATAGTAATGAGAGATTTTCGCGCTTCCTGTAAAATTTCCTAGAATGGATATAGTACATTTTGGAAATCAACGTCTCAATTGTTACGGGTTTTTAAAAAAGAGAGAAAGTCACTATAGAATCAATAAAAACTTGATGGTTTATGTTCTTCTATCTTATATTCTTACACAATCTGGCTGTATTGCAGGCCAAAACGTTAAGCAAACCATTGTGTTTTGTTGAAATCTTGAATTACTTTCCTAAAAATAGTAAAATTTATTTTTTTATAGCATCATGATTCAAACTTTGGTCAGGTTTTAAGTTAAGATTAGCCAATTTAAAGAATTTGATAAACCAATACAATTATATCTGCCCATGATCTAGAAAGGAAAAATGTTTCAAGAAACTGATGTCGACATTTAGAAAGCAGGATGTTCTCCATGTTACGACATGAAGTTTCAACCTCTCCTTTACAAATATATTTATTATATTTCATACAAATTAGTCCAGTTTCTACATTTACTGAGGAGTGAAGTATTTTTTTTTAATTAGTTTATTTTTTTTAATTTATTTTTCTTCATTAGATAGCATTATCAGAATAAATAATCTAAATTGGAAACCCTCATCACCATCTTTTCTTTTGAACGTTCATTTTCATTTTGAGATCTTTCCTGGGCACTAGCCTACTGTTTTATATCTATACTAACAAGAAAAAATGATTAATTATGTCTAACAGACAAAATTTAAAGTACTTTAGAGGAAGAAGTTGGGGAGCGGCGTGGTCTAGTGGATAGAGCATTAGTCTACAGTTCTCCGGATCCTGGGTTCGATTCCCGGCTGTGGCAGAATATTATTTATTCTGTTAATTCATTCGGTGGGCGACCCTAGGGTATAGAGACCCTCCTGGGGACCTGGACATCTTTATAAAGAACCAGCTTTTATAAAATGGGTACCCAAAAAATTGGGGGGGAAACCTAGCGGCTGAGCGTGATCAAGGTCTAATCATTTCATTGCACTGCCGTCTGCCTAGAAACAGTAAGAATCTTTATATGTACTGAGCCCAAGACCCTCTTTGTTTCTTCCTCTTTGTCTTTCCTACTTTGTTCTACGGAGCCTGGACGACGAAGCAAGTAAACATTATGAAGATTAATTCATTTGAGATCTAGTGAGTGCTACCGCAGGATACTAAACATACCCTTGGTATATATGGTTTCAAAAGTATTAAGAAAAGTGGAGAAAGATCAAGAATTGATGGAAACCACTACATCAAGCATGTTGCAGTATTTAGGACATCGTATGAGAGAAGAGAAATAAGAAATGTTACAGCGCATCTTACTGGAAAATATATTTGGAAAGAGAGGGAAAGGAAGTACATGGATAAACTAGATTCGAAACCTCGGGAATTGGTTTGACTGCAGTAGCAAGGAGTTATTCAACCACAGACCTTATATTGTCATCCTGATTTCCAACCTTCAATGAAAGTTGTTGATGTTCCTATGAAAAAAAATTATGTATTTATTACAAGTAGATTGATAGTGGAATACCATCAGAATAGTGACTTATCACATAGTTGCAGCTTTATCTTTCCTGTCTTATTGTGTTGGACGCTCTTAACACACTAAAATTATAGATATATTTGTATATACCATAGATGCCTTGATAGATGACGTCACCCATCCACGGCCGAAATGATCATAGAGCGCCCTCCCGACGGATATAGATGGGCGCCTTTAGGAAATAAACAAATAGACTTCGACCTTGTTGCCGGCTTCTAATATTAGCCGGGAGGTTGCCATGGCGACCGGAACAAACACACCGGGGTCGCTGCCTCCTCGATAGTGTTTGTATGGATCACTGCCGGCCAACTATCGGGGGTGGGGTGGCAGCACTGATTGCCTATTGTTAACCAGCCTGTATCTGTCCGCAATGGAGGGTTTGTTAGGGTAGTCGTGGCTTGTTTTATGGATAACGTAGTGAAAATCAATTAACAATAAGTTTTTTAATATTTGAAGGAAGATAGTTTGGGTAGTGGTAAAGAGAAGAAACATGAAATATTTTTAACTATTGAATTTCCACATTTCTACCCTCATTTAGAGATAAGAAATTAAGATTTATTTTTTTAAAGATATTAATATAAAAAATAACAATGAGAAGCTAATTAATGGTAACAATATAATATTATAAAATGTAATATTAAACATGAATTATAATTTTTTAATAATATTAAAACAAGAATAAAAGTTGCGCTATAGAATAAAATAATAATAAAAAATATACACTTCTTTTCAGTAAACTTATAAAATGAATTGTCTAAGAAAAAAAAATAATCAATTGATAAAAAGTAAAAAGTATTAGATACTGACAAGTTTTAGCATAAAAAGATACTTTTGAGGTTACAGTTTTAAATGTACACTCGCATGTGCACGCTATTCGACTGTAGGGACTGTCAAATCAGTGCTGATAGTAAATAAAAAGTCCCTATTCTGATGGTACTAAAATATCCGCCTATGTGGGATAAGTATATAACAGCGGTCTTCTATATATTATTTATTAAAATAAATACTTATTTTTTAAATTTTATGAAGATCCAAAACAAAATTTAGATAATGTATAAAGAATGTAGGAATTTTTTTTTTGTTATTTCGCGCTTTAGCTTTTTAAGCATTTATCAAAGATTATACAAAAAGAATTTTCAAAATGTAATATTTGATGTTACTATAAATATTAAAGTAATTATTGATGTCATTATATGAGCTAATTGAAAATGATCACTTTCCTCCTCCTCTCTTACTGTCATAAACGTATGCATTCAGCTTGCTGGTTTCTATCATCGTGTATAACGTTCTATAGTCAATTATATAAACTTAAATAATGAAACATAATAAGTCTGATTTTCGAAACTAGAGGAATGTCACTAATTTCATTTCGAAAAAGAGACAATGGTTCTCTAATACAATAATAGGAAATAGGATACTATTTAGTCCTTATTTAAATTAATTTATTTATTGAAATATTTGCATTTTATTTAATGATTTGTTATATAACTCAGGTTTTAGTCGTAATTCTGTTCGAACCTGTTGCATTTGTTTAAAACAAAATAACTTCTAACTTTTGAAAACCATATCTATTGGTTTTGGCTTATTATTTTCAGTGATGAACCTTTGTAATCGACCAAAACAAAAAAAATGACCCCCTACTTTCCTTAAAATTTGAGGTCTCACGTTTCAAGATGCGTAGAACCCGAATAACAAATAAAAAAAAATCCGTTTCTCCTAGTTAATAAAAAACAAAATTAGAAGAAAAGTAGTTACCCAGTGTAGTATAAAGGCTTTTGGTTTATTATTTTCAATAATAATTTTTTTGGTTTAGAACTAGGAGAAATATACTGTTTTGTGTGATATGCGTAATGAACAGTGGTGATATGCCATATTCCTTTGGATTATTTATTGATTTTCATATTAGTTAATTGTCTATCAACAGCTATATAAACAGTTATGCAGTTAATAAACAACTGTATAATAATTTGCAGTGTTTTTTTAAAGTTTTATCACTAAAATAATGATGTATTCTTAAAAATCAATATTAATTGTTATTTTTAGCCTTCATGAAAATTAATTCTACCTTCTTCCTGCAACTGTCGTGAGTTAACTGTCAGATTGTTAGATATCGTTTAGCTTATCATTTTAAATTTTTTTATCATGGATTAAAATCATGTTATTATCCTAATTACGCCGATCTGTCAACAAATATAAGCTTGTTTGTAATAATATATAAATTTTCTTCGATGTTTTCTGTACTCAAGATAATTTTACCCTAGATGTAGGTGGGAGATTTTGTGGGATTTGACTTAACAGACATGATGTTTTAAGGTGTGTGTAGGCTGATTTCGTGCTTTAGGCATCTTAATCTGTATTATTTATGCTTTATCATTGAGTATTATTCACACTTTTCTGTCTTTTCTTTCGAGGGTTAAGCTCTGTTGATGTCATATTTGAAAAATAAAGGTTTAAGCCGTTTACAATAGCCACATTTCGACTTGGCCCAGTGCAAAATGCCTTAAAACGCAAAAAATAGCAGTAGTCATTCAACTATAATCCGAAAAAAATATGTTATTGTTTGCTTTACATCCTTTAAACTGTCAGTTTTAGTATTCAAGTTAGATGTCATTGAACCACCGACGAAGAATAAACAACAACGTTGTTTGTTCCAAGGAAAAAAGAAAAAAAAGCTTGCCATCTAATGGACCTTTGGTTTTGAACGTGATCAAAATCCGTTGGGAAAGAGAAATGCATTGCTAAACTGTGACCAAAGGTCAAGGTATGCCTTCTATCCTTTCGTAATGATTTCATCCGCAGAAGGAATTCGTTCCCATGTGGTTTTCCCTTACATTCATACCGAAAATTCTAATGGTTATTGATTCGTTAAAGGGTAGGAGTCTTTTTTAAACATTAAAACTTAGTAAATGGCTTTATTACAGACAAAATGGGCCATTTTTTTTAACGCATACATTTAATGATACAAAAAAAAAAACTGTACCTCAACAACCACTAGAGGTTCGTACTGTATTTAGCCCAACGGCCGTGGAATGAGGGGATTAGGCTCAGACGCCAGGTTTTTCTCCAATTTGGGTATCCACTTTAAACAGGCTGGGTCTGCCCCAGGAGGGTCTCCATACCCTAGGTTCGTCCCCCGGCTGAATTACAGAATAAATAATACTCTGTCATAGCCGGGATTCGAACCTAGGACCCGAAGAACAATAGACTAGTGCTCTATCCACTTGACCACGCCGTGCCTTATGTTAAATGATAAACTAAAAGAAATGAAACCTGAGGCTATTGCATCTAGATTTATATCTAGCAAAGAACATACCAAGAATGAAAATTAGATTTAAATTTATTTCCCTTATTGTTATTTACTTATTACTTGTTTACGCTAATAAACTCACAAACGAATTTGAATAACTCAAGAAATTGTCTAAAACTGAAGCCGTTAATGTACATTTTGTAAGAAATTATTGTTTGAGTTTATAGTTATTTTAATACTATCGTTTTGAATGGTAAAAAGTATCTGTAAAACCCAAATTTATGAAATGAAGTTAAAAAATGGTCAATCAAACATTTTTTTATTTAGACAAAATAGTTAGTATTACTACAAAATGCTTATGCTTTAATATGTAAGACAATCAATAAACTTTACTTCCCGCCCTAGACACAACGCAATGTTTATCATTAGAAACATTATAATTTTATTTCAATATTCTATAGAAACAATCAATATTCAAATGTCTTTGACCTACAATACCATCAACCCTGTCGTTATCGTAGTCGCTCTTCCTCTCTCTAAAAATTTTGTGACAAATAAAAATAATAAAAACAAAATAACCAATATAAAAGGTATTAAAATAAAATGTGTGGTTAAGAGTTGTTTACTTCCAAGTACTCACGTAATTATTTTTGCTTTCACTTTATTTGATTTGAAAAAATCTGGTGCAATACACGTCTTTTCTTATCTTGATTCTTTAGATAATTTTTTAATTAATTCATTAATCGAAATAAGAATTATATTTTATCGATGGATGCATTTCTTTCAGATTAAGTAATAGACAAATAGATATTCTTAATCAATCAAGTTTGTACAATTTCGGCAACCAGTATCTACAACATTCTATGTTTTATTACAGTTTTACTAAAATTTCTGACTTTTTAACGATATGTTATACATCTATATTACTATTTTATTTGCAAGAAAAAAAATAGGAAAAATATTTCTGCTGTTTCTTTCTTCGTTTGGTATCAAATTTCATTTTGTATTTATATTCACCTATTTTATAGTCAAATATAACAGAAAAGAAAAGAAATGCATTTCTAACCAACAAAATTAAAAATTCATTAGAGGAGAGAACTTAAAAAAATTGATGGTTTAAGCCTGTCAGGACTATTTCATAAGGGGATAGAACCTACATGAGATCAACGTTCCTTTTGATTTTAAAGTCAATATACAGTGTTTAATCAACATCTTAGAGCCTTTTTCGAGAAAACCGTAAAAAGGTAAATGTATGGAATTAAGTTATCCCACGTTATCGCCTTTATCCCATTACGATTTTCAACCGATTTGGCTTCTAACGAAAATCAAGCCACACCTGTTCCCGGTTGCCCTACACGCACAAGCTTTAAGGTTTGGCACTGTTTTTTAGGTGTTCAAGAATTTAGGTTTTCGCTTGCTGTTTCGGCTTCAAAGCGACCTTCCTCGGTTTACACGAGGACAGAGATAAGACGTTTAAAGGGAAGAGGCAGAAAGAGTTTATTATTGAGAGAGGGTTTTGAACCCGCGTCCTTGAGCTCTGCTAGCCGAGTTATCAACGGCAAACAATACGACGCCTCGGTAAACAGTGCCACTATCATCGCAAACATTCAGTCTAGATGAGGTCGCCTCAATTGCCAACAATTTATCTTTCTGTTTACGGCTTGAGGATTAATATCGCAGAGTCTCCTCCTATTTTCTCTTCCTACCTGATCCAGCACTTTTGCTCGTTCCCGATATTAATTTGTGAGTTCCTATCCAGAACGAAAGATGGTAAACAACAACCAACATACATTCCTAATTTGTTGCGCAATACGGAATTCCGCACAACCTGTATTTTGGCCACATCTCCAAAAAAACCAACTTCGGGCATATTAGACGGTCTATATTACACATATCTGTTTTTAATATAGGGTTTAGTTGACTGTAGAGAATATTAGACGAGGAAGATGGTTAGGGGTGCGGTCATCAGAAAGAAACAATTAAAAAGTAGTACTTATTTTAATTTTATTTCGGCCTACATTGTGGGCCTTCTTCTGGGCTAAGAGAAACAAGATAACAAATGTAATTATAAACTTAATAATACGTTAGATGTATAATAATAATATGGTGACAGTAATACAATATGGAAACAAACATAAAATTAAATGTAAAATGATAATGTTACAGGCTACTGGGTGTGGAAATGAACTACTCCAGTTTACAAATTAACTAATAAATACAGAATGCACAAATACAAAGGAATTATTAGTCCACTATAGTTAATAATAATTGATTACTAGCTTGACTAAATGTAAATAATAAAATCAGGTACTTCTAAGAGATAAACTACTTACGTAGATTTATACAATCTGCTATACTTATTCTAAAATTTACAACTATAAATTATATTAACCTACAGTCTTCTAATTTCCCACCGACCTGTTATCACAAGACTGCCACACACAATTTTTACTACACTGTCACATGTCACGGTATGTTCACTGTACATTCACTGATACTTGTTGAGCCGGATTAAGACCGCCTCCTAAGGCGTAGTGGACCAGGTATTTGTACCACTCACCAATGATTCTAGACACGGGAAGGAGGCAGGTAACGGGGCCCAGAGGCGGGGGCCGTTCTAGGTACTTCGAGGACCGTCCAGGTCCAGAAGTCTCTAGCCGAATCCGGACCCCTCTAGGCGTGGTTTACCTGTCATTGCCTTGACCGTAGCAATAATAAGATGACAGTTATAAAGTATGGAAGTAAAAAAATTAAGATGATAATATTTCAAAAAGAATATTTTAAGAAAAACTAAGCAAATGATTAAATGTTAAAACAATATGTGAACAATTAAATTATTTAAATATGAATAATTCCATACTTAATAACTGTCATCTTGTCATTATCATTTTACATTTAATTTTATGTTTGTTTCCATATCATATTATAGTCACCATATTATTATTATATACCTAAAGTATTATTAAGTTTATAATTACATTTATGGTTATCTTGTTTCTCATAGCCCTGATGACGGCCTCAATGTAGGCCGAAACGTCGGCACACATTTGAAAAAAAAAATCTGATTACCGCGCCCCCAACCATCTTCCTGATCTAATATCTGTTTTTAGTACATTCACTCAATGAATCACTTATTTCTTATTTTATTTAAGAAATTTTATATCGAACCAAGTTGTTTACGTCGAATCTATTTTTATACTCGTCTAACGACTCAGTCGTATTTCTCTTATGATGTTAATAGCTATTAACTCGACTATATAAAAGAAAATCGTTATTATTCACCGAAATGAGACTTTGCAATATTATGATTTGTTGTAAAATATTTCGATTTAGCACTAAAGGGCTTTTTAGCAATTGAAAAATTCTCAAGCAAAATCTTCAAGCAGCATATTAACGTGTGGAAGTGATTTTTTCTTTGATGGGAGATTATGGAACGAGGTGTGAAAAAACAACGTGCTTACCTACTCCATTTAGGTAAACAGGAAGTGTTTTTCTCCAGGTTCCAAAACCTATTATAGATAAAGTGAAATGATTTAAGTTCATTCTATTATTCGTATGATTTTCAACCTCTACCAGCGGGAATCGAACTGATGACCCTTCAGATTTTAGGATGCTTTAGTGATACCTTAACAATCTCCTCATCATGGCCCTAAAGGGTATAGTGAAACTACCATTACTTCAAGCAAGATTTTCGATAGGGGGATGAAGTAAGTTCAAAAATTGTTTGGGGAGAGGAGGAATGGTAAATCATGTAAGTTGAAAATATTACCTGGTTTTTTAAAGCACTGTTTAAATTCATATAAAATTTAAAAAAAAAAAAATACTTGCTTGGAATTGAAAATAGTCTCGAATCAGTTGCATGTCATGTCCCTTCTCATCTCCCAATAATGAAAAACATCATGCCTATTTATCAATATGCCGATGGTCACAGGTTCAAATCCAGCTGATAGCATTTTAAAGGTAGTAAAAAATCCTTGGTTTTGCCATGGTTCGGGTTTATATAAGATTCAGGTTCCTCGCGGCGGTCACTTCGTAATGATTTCTTACAGGGAGAAGGTGATGGCATGATTTGTTTTAACTTATTTGTGTTGTCCACTTCTGTTCACATCTGTATCCAAGCTGTTCCCAGTAACTTGCATGTGCCTTAACTTATTTCTTAACTTCATTTATTTTATTCATTGGATGAGTGTCGTTATTTTTGTCGTGTTTGGAATCGCTCCCAATTAAATTATCACATTTGAATTATAGTAAAAAAAAAATCACGTCCATAGATAATAAACTTATTAGTGTGTATGAATAAAAAATATGACAGTCATAAAATGTTTTATATTGACTTATTTTATGAGAATTTAATGGGTTTTTTTTTTTTTGTTTTGATTTTTTTATATCGACTAAAGGATTAAAATTCACTCTTTAGGATTATAGGATTATGGAACTAAATCGTTTTTCGTTTGAAGCGAAGTGGATTTTTGAACAATGAATTTTTAAAAAACAACATAAATATTCAACAATTCAACCCCTTCCACGTGGAATAAATTAGTCGTTTCATCAACCCCACAGAATTATTATTCATCGGTGATGATGCCCCCAATTTCGTTATTCATATTTTAAGAGAAACAAAGATGAATATAATTTTAGCGTGCGTAATTGATGCAATGTGACCACCCTAGTGTTCTACTTCTGTAAAAATTTAAATTGAGTTTTTCGTTCGACATTTTTAATTTGCTCTGGGAGAGAGGATATACGCAAACTTTACATTAATTTACAATTTGTGTGTTTTCTCTCTAATAATATGGCAATCATTGGTCATCGCACTATCTAGAATATCCAATTACACTTGGAAAATTGTTATTTAGGATCTTGTTTAAACCATACTACAGGTATAGCGTTTATGTGTATACGCGTTGATATTAAAATTTAAAAAAAAAAAATCATTATAATTTGAACAAAATATCTCGATATATACGTAATCTGATAGTTTTGGTTTTAAATTAAATAATGATTAAGTTTATAAAATATTGTTTAAAATGAGTTGTATAAATTTTGGATTTCGAAAACAGAATCACTAGTAATTCCTAAATGAATTTATTAATAATAGTACTATCTACCATTTTCAAACTTATATAGTTTATTTTAACGCAATGAAGTATAATTAATACTTACGCTATTGTATCGGGTTCAGCAATAGGATCTCAGGCCTCACCATGATCTATTTCGTTTCAAAATGGCGGCCAATTTAGTGATTTAATACATCTTTAACTCAGTCATACGGTGTGATATAGGAAAACATAATTTTATTAGTTTACCCAGCTCCTATGGAATTTTAAAGTTCTAATACCTTATTATTTTATTGACGAAAATTATATTATATTGCTAAAAAGTAAATAATACAAGCTACTAATAAAACTTGTTATGTGTAAGACAGTAAAAAAATAAATATGAATTTGTATACAATAAGTTTTAGACGAGAAGTTTATATTTAAATATTATAAATTATATTTATATATCCTCTTAACATAGTTTTTTTTTTTTTTTTCAAGACAAAAACAGGGACTCTACAAAAAAAAAATATGGAATAATAATGTGCCATTTTAAATTATTACGTTGTTTTTAGTGTAAATATTCCTGTTATATCTAGCTCTGGTCAAATTTTGAATTGCGCAATATTTGGACAAAAATGATTGAATTTCGGTCTTTTTTTTTAGAAACGTGACCAGAATTTCGTAAAGATCGTAAGCGCTTTCGCAAACAACAAAATTATACCCATCTTTTTTTCCAGAGCACGTTCTCTTTCTTAATTCGATATTTATAAAATTAATCCCTCTCATATAAACGTGTTATTTATACATTATGAATGAATGTGTATAATGGTTGACAATTATGTGTTACATATTGTTAATGAATAACTTATTGGGTCTATCCATTCGAAATTATTCAGGTTAATAATATCATCGTCATTCTAGTTTTTGTTTCGTTCTGAAATATGCAAAATTACCAGAGTTAATATTTTTTTTACGAACACTTTTGTTCAACAGTGAAGATAGTTTTATATGTAACTCGGGAATTAGTTGAGTTTAACTCACCTAATTTGAATTACTTTTGCCCATCATATAAACTGTATTAGTTTCATACTTTTTTTTCTTTTTTTTCAACAACAATTTTAATGGAGTTATATTACATACAATCTGTCCTAATTTGGACAATAATAATAGTGGTAAAAGATAACATTCATAAAATATTTACATATCAATACAATATTATTAAAATATTACACAATAACGAATCAATAAAATGTATACAAAGTCTAGAAATCACTTATACTTATATACACGTCATACATACAGCATATTGAGTGGAGAATCTAGCCAGGTCTAGAAGTAAAATATTACAATATGGTCGCAGGGCCACTGCCGTTTCACTTTCTAAGGGGGTGGTAAGGATGTGTGGAGCTGGATAGGGATTGAGCTAGAGGATTGGGGTCATGGATGAGGTTCTGATGGAATTTGGAGAATTTTGATGGAATAAGGTCCAAAATAAATGGAATATTTAGGTCGTGGTGTAAGGTATGATCGGTGACATAATAAGGAGCATTTACTATAAGGTGTAGATTCTTTTAGGTGAAGGTCAAATTTTTATGAATAAAATTGGAGATTTAGACATGTGGTTTTGACTGGTAAGCAGCTACTCACACGAAATCTAAGTTGTTCCACTGCACCTGAAGATGGCATTGTAGCCGAAACGTAGGGCGAATTTTTTTTCAATAAAATAGTGGTGAAGTAGACATCAGCCTCCAATTTTATTCATGAGCATTTACCGTTGTTCGTAGGACTTAGAATTGAAAGAATTGAATGCGTTTGATGTTAGAACGTTTGGCTGTCCCCCACAGTTCAAGTTCGTAGGTCCAGATAGGCTTTAGTATCGTCTTGTAGATTAATAATTTGTTGCCAACTGTACGCTCAGATTTTCTGTTGAGTAGTCGGTATAACTGTCCGAATCGTCGGTTGAGTTCTTTTCTTTTAAGTCTTAGTCTCATACTAAAATTAAAAATTCATATTGAAAAAAGGACTGCGTTCTCTGTATCGAACTTTTATAACTAGTAGAAAGTTGACTAAGTAATATAAGAAAATATAATCAAAGCCCATTTTCTTTTCCTTTCATAAACTTTGATCTCGTTAAAAGTCTCGTTTTTTTTTTATTAATTTTCACGAATTTTTTAAGCACTTTCTTCACAATGTAGGTGATGTGTTGTAAAGCGCATCCTTATCATATTATTAAACTTTTGTTCCAGATATTTCCAACATACGTAATTAAGTTTCAGTTACAAATATGTCTTTTGTAATCATCATATATGTATAAACCGTATTAGTTTCATGATTTGTAAAAATGAAAAACAATAGTGTCTTTATGATTGAAGCTTTTAGAACTAGTAGGATAATGACTAAGCTACATAAGAAAAATAATAAAAGGACTAATTTTACAATTTCAAAGGATATACCCGATTTTCATATTTTAAGGACTTTATTAATTATTTTCTTTATTCGAAGTTAAAAAGTCACCATTCTCGTTGAAAGGATTCATAACAATTGACATTTATTGTAACTAGGATACCATTCAAAATGGAAGAGAGCCGCCATTTTTTACTCAATTCTCCTTTTAAAAGGATACGAATCGAAATAATTCACTGGTAATTAGGATTATCACTCTAAAAAAGACACTTTCTAATAAAGAAACTCTCTTCCCGATACAAGAATCGGTCAAAAAAGCATAAGTTTAACTGTCTATATAAGGGAGGTGGGGTGGGACACGCACGAAAAGGACTAATTTACTATTTCAAACCCGATTTTCATATTTTAAGTTAAAGTCGACATTCTCGTCGAAAGGATTCTTGAGAATTGACATTTATTGTAACCAAGATACGGTTTCTGAATAGATTCTCCTTTTAAAAGGACACGAATCGAAATAATTCACTGGTTATTATTGGATGGTTTCACATAAAATGTCTGTTTTTATAGTTTCTGAAATACATAAAAGGATTTTGTAGGTCTCTGTTGTTTTCTTCCCAATGTTTACATATTTAAAGTAAACAGTTACTAATCCTCTACCTTTCTATTATAAACATTAGCTTCCCAATCAATTACCCTCTTTTTTGGTATACCTCCAAATATGAACATGGAAACACGCGATTTTCGAGTAATATTTTTGTACGAGTTTAAACTCGGCCATTCAGCAGCTGAGGCCGCAAGAAATATTTGCAAGACGTTTGGGGTAGGGAGTGTTAATGAACGGACCATTCGCCGTTGGTTTGCTAAGTTTTCAGCTGGAGATACCGACTTAAAAAACTTGCCCCGAGGAAGACCTCCGTCCGTAATAGACAACGATGTCCTCAAACATACAGTAGAAGGAAACCCCTACCAAACAGTTAAGGACTCTCAGCACAACTAAATGCAATTGCATCTACCGTTTCCAAACATTTAAAGTGTATTGGGAAAGTAAAAATCTCAATACATGGGTAGCTCATGATCTCACTGAGTGGCAGCAAGACTCCATGTTTCAAAACATACCGTGCAAAAATTGAAAAAACTGGGCTACGTTGGACAACTTCGTCAAAGGAAAACTTTTTGAAAATGTTGATCAAGCGAAAAGTACGTTTCAGATTTTGTTTCACTTCAAAACTCAGAGTTTTTCAGTTCGGGGATAAAAAAGTTGGTGTCACGTTGGGGAAATTGTGTTTTCATATCGTATTTTTAATAAAAATCCTTTACCTTAAAAACGGACATTTCATGTGACACAACTCAATAGAATTACCAAACTGAGTTTATACTTCACATGGCTCAATAATGCCTTGATAATGATTCAAGTGGATTGGCCTATTTAGTATATTTTTTTTAATTGTTTACATTTTTATTTAAATTCTATAATAAAAAAAGTAATTTTCAATTTAATATATGGGTAATATATTTAATATTGTTATTATTAATCCTCCATGGCCATTATAATCTATAGATGCGTATTGTTCCTCTTCTTCCTTAAAGGAGCGAGAGAGAAAGCTGTGCTCCTTCGCTTTCTCTACAATTGCGTCACATCCTCCCTTCCTTCATTGATGTCTTCATTCGATTGTTTTTATATCGTTAATTTAAGTTGAATCTATAAACATATTAGAAAGAAAAAATTTGCAATAAAAAAATGAAAAAAAAAAAAATGACGAAAATAAACCGTACTTAATGAATAATAGATTTCTGAAGAAATTATTAAATTATTAGTTATTTTTTGTTATTGGGGAATTCTGTCATACAAAGAAGTTGGCTTCAACTCGAAATTATTAGATACATACATGTTAAATACAAAGAACAAAAGCAAAAGAAATAAAATTGTCTTTCACTTTAAATTACTCCATACATTACATATTATATACAATATAAAATAAATAAAAAACGTGAAACCAACAGAATAAACTTGATGCGAAATAGCAGTCTACAACTTTGGTAGAAATAATAATAATAATAAGATAAAGTAATTGTACAATACTAATAATAATTGTAACACATGATTGTTACGCATACTTACGTGCAGAAAATATTTTAAGTACGATTTGTTGTTAATTAAAAATCGTTAACTTTTTTGTGGCGAACAAACTATGTTTCCTAATGAAAAAGGAAAAGAAGTGTGAAAACAATTGAATGAAAAGAATAATTAATTATCCCATAAATTCATTTTTATATTTTATTTATTTTTTATTTTTTTACATTTTCCAATATTCCGGTTATTTTAAATAAACATTAGTTAATACAAATATAAGATTTCTAACCAATCAATGGTTCCTTTTTTATTATATAACTGTTTATATAAATGTTTACAGCGAATTAACTATTATAAAAAGCAATAAATAATTCATAGGAAAATGGCCTATTACCACTGCTAAATTCAAAACGCTATATCTCTGCTAGTTCTGAACCGATTTCTATGATTCTTTTTTTCGTTTTGTTGAAAATTTAATCAATTGATTAAATTTATAAATATGTTTATCGGCAATTGACTAATTTTTGATATTTATTTATTTGAACAGCAGACAAACAGATTTTTTGTTATTCGTTATTCGGATTCTACGTATCTTGAAACGTAAGCCCTCAAATTTTGATGAGGGGGATTTGTTTTTTTACAAAGGTTCATTATTGAAAAAAAAACAAAAGCAATAAATAGTATAAATAAATATAGTAGTTATCTTTACTACTTCCTTTTCTTTTCCTTCCATTTTTTTTATTAAAATTTTCTGATTCCAGAACACCTTATACTTTTTCATTAATAATAACCCAGTAATCAGGGAATCACATCTCTTATAGGTTGAGGCTTGAAAATATAAGATTAATTTTTTTTTTTTATTAAACATCACGGTGACTTGATCTCGAAAATCATTTCGTCTTTTCTCTATTTTTAATAATAACCAGTTTTGGGGATATTACTTCTCTTCTAATTTGTGACAGTAATATATAGATCCTTATTTTAATTTATTGCGCTTTACTGATTCTAATGGGCGAGTAAAGTTGTTGGGCTCGATAAGAAGCGGATTCCGAGAAAGTTGGTATTTGCTGATCCGACTGGTAGACGTCCGAAAGGTAGGCCGAAGCGTCGATGGGAGGATTGCGTTAAGGCTGGTCTTGGGGGCTTGGGCTTGAACGGTGAACATTGGACGAGTATGTGTAGACAGAATTTGGTGATATCGGCATCGATCCTTCGGGATCGGTAAGCCTATTATTATTATTATTATTACTGATTCTAAACCTCAATATACATTTTTCTCTATCTTCAAAAATAACTGAGTTATGAAAATCAATAAATAATTCAAAGGAAAACGGTATATCACCACTGCTAATTTCAAAATGCTAAAAAATAAAATGCTATATCTCCGCTAGTTCTGAACCAATTTCGATGATTATTTTTTTATTTTGTATGGAATTCGGTACTTATTAATTAGAAAAACCGGTTTTTTGGTTTATAAAAAATAAACGTTTTCTCCATCTTTGAAAATGATAGAGTTACAAGCATATATGTAGGAAAGATTTCAACTCGTTTTTTCTTTTTATTTGTTATTTATTTATTGGACTTTACTGATTCTAAACATCTTTACACATTTTTTTGTAGAGAGATATACTTTATTCATAAATAAACAAACAAAATGATGCTGCCCAACTTAATTGGGTTGCTATAACCCAGCATACCAATTCTTTCCTACAGGAATATTCTTAACATTTTATCTAACTATAAATACAATTTTTTTTTTCCTTTTTTATTCTTTTTAATTTTTTTCCCTACTTATTTTTCCTCTTTTTTTTTTTCTCTTTTCCTTCTCTACCGTTTTACATTTTCTTTCAAATATTTAGATATATCTATACATATGCATCGAACATTAAATTAAAAAAAAAAGAAAAAACAACCAAAAAACAACAACAAATTATATATACATTAAACAACTACATACTAAAAAATCACACTATCATATAAATAAAAACAATACCAAAACATTCAGCACCTAAAATCAATATCTGTATGTATAAAAAAATTTGTTAAAATTAAAATTAAAATATAAGTAAACACAGATCCTCATGCATGCCCCTCCAATTATACCTGTTACGAGTAGATGTGATGGTGTATAATTCCCAGGGAGTCGAGAACCACACTTTCTGCTATTCTTCCTACGTCTTTTAAATCGACACCTATGTCCTCCATGAAGCTCCTTGTTGAACCTGGCACAGCTCCGCGGCTCCGAACCAAAGGCCTTTTACGTAGAAGTCTCTCTCGCCATGGCTCTCGCGGAACTTTTCCTTAAGGAAAGGGATACATTTTTCGTAGATTCCTCTATTTTCCCTTTCCACTTTAAAAATAAATGAGTTATGGGTGTATAAATATAATTAAACGGTTTTTTTTTATCGGTATAATTTTGGGAGGGAGAATTTTTTTTGGTCATTTGGAAATTTTCTTTAGCGGATATAGTTCCTTTTGGAAATCGATTTCTCAATTTGTTTATATAAATCTTATATTTCTGATCGATTCAGTTATCCTCTCATTCAGTGTGGACCTTCGCCATCACCGACAGGAACCCTCAAACTTTCCAGGTGCCTGTAATGACATTCAGTTTTGCAGACCGAAGTGGGGGTTGCCAAAATGTTACGCCGCAGAGTTACGTAAATACCCGGTTTGTGAAGAATTGCGACACGGAGAATTCCACGGCGTTCCCATTGCGGGCCAACCTTTCCACTTGTGTTACGTTCTCAGCTATTACAGATGTTAAACGTTTGTGAATAGTTATTTCAAATGGCACCTTTTGTACGTGAGAATGCATACGTCATTTTTTTCTTTCTTTTTAAGCTGGATGATTCCTCATCAGATGTAGTGTAGTACTGACTGTCGTAACTGCTTTCGTAGAACTTAACTCATTCTATTGCCTTGTAACAAAAAAAAAAAAAAGTGCGATTATTTAAATCTTATTTTTGAATGGATTGTATGCTAGTAAATAACGAGATAATATTCACTCTGTAAAACTATTTCAATATTACAGTTAAGTATTACACACATTTAGTGGTAAAAAATTATACTAAACAAAGTAAGTATTAATTATAATACGTTAATTATAGTATATAGTTAATATAGAATAGAAAAAAAAACTTTATTCTGGGACAAGGTCCCTTGAGAATAACAATTATGAACAAAATAATAAATTATAACTGGCCAAAAACAATGTACAACTACAATTAAATAATACAATAATGAAAAAATGAAAAAAGGGTCAGAGTACCATCTCTATTTACAGTTTAAAGAAATAAATAAATAAGAATAAACATAAAATGTAACTTTTACATCTCATTAAAGTAAGTGCATTAAAATCAAATTTACCTTACGTAAGTTGGCATAAAAAAAATTAGCTAACATCTGTCTGAAGAGAAAGGAAGTATTGAAAGAGGAGGGATTTAAAAGATGATAGGGAAGGAGCATGACGTATGTTTGAAGGGAGAGTATTCCATAAGGCAGTGGAACGGGCTAAAAATGAGCAGTCATATTTTTTGGTTCTATGGAAAGGAGTGTGGAGGTCAGACAGACGGGATCTTGTTTCCTGGTGATGGGTTGAGGATTTAAATACCAGAAGGCTGTAGACATAAAATGGATGGTGGGAGTTTATGATTTGATAAAGGAATGATCCAAGGAAATATTGTCTTCGAAAGGTTGGGGTTAACCACTTTAACTCGTTGTAGAGGTGGGATACATGGGACCGTCTCGAGGTACCGAACACAAATCTTAAGAAGCAATTCATAATCCTTCTCAATCTGCCCCGAGCACCTTCGAGAGGCCGCCACATGCCACACAACCATAGTCAAAGTGGGGAAAAATGAGTGATGAAACTAGGAGTTTACGGGTAGATTGTGGTAGGAGATGTCGGGATCGGTGGAATAATTTCAAGGTACTAATTGATCGACGGGAAATTTGGGCAATTTGGGGTTTCCAGGATAGGTTTTGGTCGATGATGATGCCAAGGTTTTTAACAGAGGAACTAAAAACAATAGGATGATCATTAAGCAAAAGCGGAGGAAGGGTGGTGATAGATCGGAGGAGGGATTTGGAACCAATAAGGATGGCCTGAGTTTTTGTAGGATTAAGCCTCAAGTTATTCAGGTTTGCCCAGGCACTGATCCCATCTAGGTCCTCCTGAATATTGGCAAATGCTACAGATAACTCGGAGGGTGGGAAGGATAAATAGATTTGGAGGTCCTCAGCATATAGGTGGTAGGAACAGCGGTGGATTGAATTGGGAAGGTGATTGATGTAAGTATTGAACAGAAGGGGTGAAATACTCGAGCCTTGGGCAACGCCTGAGGTTAGGTCAAGGAAATCAGATAGGGGTTGATTAGGAATGACAACCGCTTGAGTGCGGTTGGAAAGAAAGGATTGAAACCATCGAACTGAACTGTTGGAAAAGGATAATGATTTTAATTTAGAGAAAAGGATCGAATGGTTGAGGGAATCAAAGGCTTTGGTAAAATCTAAAAGTATAAGGACAGTTAATCTTTTTTCATCTATAGCGGTATAAATATCGTTTGTGATTTTGGTCAGAGCGGATTGCGTGGAGTAGCCAGGTCGGAAGCCTGATTGGTAAGGATTAAGTTTGTTGGTTTTTTCAAGAAAACTGGATACCTGGGATTGTACAATCCGTTCAAGAGGTTTAGAAAGGTTCGATAGGATGGATATAGGTCGGTAGTCTTTAGGGGAAGATGGGTTAGAGATTTTGTTTATAGGATGGACCAAAGCTTGTTTCCAGGAAGCAGGGAAAACTGAATTTTGGAGGGAAAAATTGTAGATGAAAATAAGGACTGGCAGGATTTCTGGAAGGCATAATTTTAGCAATTTTACCGGAATTCCATCGAAACCTAAGGAATTAGCACGGGATTTCATTATGGAAGATATGAGGTCTGTTGGTGAAATGTAGGAAAAATAAAAGTTGTCGGAATTGAATGATGATGAAAGGGATAAGTTAGGAGAGAAGGCTGGTGAAATGTTGGAGGAGCCGGGTAAGAAGTATGAATTTAGTTCATTGGGTGATACCGGGAAGACTGAACAGGTAAAGGATTTACAGAGAGAGAGTTTACGAAGAAGTTGCCATCTGGATTTAGGATCAGGAGCGGAGAACAGGGCTTCTTGAAAATAGTTGGACTTCGCTCGCCTTACTGTTGTTTGTGTCAAGTTTCGGAGGGCCTTGAACGCTTCATAGTCCTCTGCTTGCCTTGTACGTCTGAAGCGCCTACGGGCAGCCTCACGTTTTCTTTGTAGTTCTCTTATTTCTTGACACATCCATGGAGCAGGTCTGCGACGGAAGGTACGGGTTTTTAGGGGAGCATGTTTGTCAAGGAGGGTGGTCAGGTTGAAAGTGAGGATGTCGACCATGGCGTCAATGGAGGAACATGAATATATATCGTCCCATTTCATGCTTTCAAGGTCGGGTAGGATGTCTTCACGAGTGAGGGAATTAATGTTACGGAAAGTTATGATTTTTGGAAGGATTTCTGGTGTAGGGATATTATATGATATCTGGATTAAGTCATGGGAGGATAGAAATGGGACTGGCAATTGAGATTGGGAGAGAAGGTTCTGCGCAGAATCAATAATATGAACATCTAACCAAGTGTCAGAACATCGTGTATGATGTGTCGGGGAAAAAGGAACAAGATAAAGGTTGAGAGAAAAGAGAAGATTTTCTAGGTACTGTTTGTCATTGGAATCGGAAAGGATATTGGTATTAAGGTCGCCGGAAATTATGATATTATTGTAGAGAGGAATATAATTGTAGAGGGTTGTTTCGAATGGAGCGTCAAAAGGAACGAGAGGAGGGCGGTACACAACTGCGATTAGGATAGGATGGGTGTTGCATGTAATTTCCAAAAAAAGGAATTCAATATGTGGTTGGTCGGATGGGGTTGAGACTTTTAATATGCGAGATTTTAGGCTATTATGGATGTAAAGACCGACGCCTCCGCCTGTACGGCCTATTCGGTCATGACGTATAAAGGAATATTCAGGTAGAGAGATAGCGGTGGAGGGGATATAGGGTTTCAACCAGGTTTCGGAGACTGCGATGATATGATAAAAATTGCGGGTAAAATAATGGAGGAATTCGTCATAATGAGCCGGCAGGGATTGGGAATTCACATGACAGACGTTTAGGATACTAGACATAGAGATGGAGGGAGAAAGAATACAGACAATAGGAAAGCGATGTAGCTAAGATAATGAATGATGATATTGATGAACAATAATGAATTTAAAAATATCTGAAAGATAAATGCCAACGAAACTATATATACATACATACACACATAAATATACACATACACATATACTCGTACACATACACCTAAATAATAGTATTTAAATAAAATATAGTGAACCTGACATATACAATGTAAATTTCCAAAAAGAATACAAATATATATATAATAAAAATGAAGATAACTATAATAAAAATTGTATAAGAAACAATGTTCATAAGAATGAAAATAACTTTGATGACATTATAAATATCTGTGATAACAAAAGAATAAACTTTGATAAAAATAATATAATTTTTTATGGAAATGAAATAAACTTTGATATAAATAAAACAAAATAGTTTTTGATAAAAGTAAAAATGAAATATGACAAAATATACAAACATCTTATACAAAAATAACATTAAGTTTCGTAAGAATAGAATGAGAAAAACTTTGATAAAAAATATAGTAGCTGAATAACTATCTGTGATAAAAATAAGATAAGTTTTGATAAATGTAAAATAGACTTTGAAAGAGAAAACAAAACAAAGAATTTTTGAAGAAAATAAAATAGCCTTTGATAGAAATAAAATATACTTTGACAAAAAATAAAGCACCTTAAATAGAAATAAAAATAACTTTAGTACTAATAGAATAAAAATAACTTTGATGAAAACGGAAATAACTTCGTTAAAATTAAAAATAACTTTGATAAAAGCATAAATATCCTTAATAAAAATTAAATAAACTTTTGACTTTGTGATTAAAATGAAAATTAAGAAATAATAAGATAATGATATCGCGATAAAACATTGAAGAGAAGAATCGTAGGCAAAATTACAAATGGAGCTAGTCAGTAGACGAGAGCACAGGTGTCAGCCAAAAACATCGAGGTCTTGAGAATGGTCAATATAGATGACAGGTTGGCCGTCGCCCTTACGGCAGCGCACCCTACCGCCCGCGAACCACACATACTTCAGCTTACCAGCTGACTTCTTCTGACGAGCGAGCCAATAGAGGTGCCTGTTGGTAGGGGTCATCTCCTCGCTGAGGTATATCCGGTGGCAGTCATTCTCCTGCCAACCTATATCTCTCGTAGAGAAGTCTCTCTTCATCTTCCTACTGTTAATCAGCTCATCCCTTATGGTCTGTCTGACGAACCGAGCGATGACGGGAGGCGGTCGCGGGTCATCCTTTCTCTGCATTCGTCGTTCAATCGTGTCCAGGTCTTCCATTTTAATTTTAATTCCGAGGGCCGCCGCTACATTGGTTACCAGAGCCGCAGGGGTTTCGCCCGCACGGACCGGCACGCCCCTGATTTCCAGTGACCTGCACAGTAGGCCCTGTTCAGCCTTATTTAAGCGAACCTCTAATTCGCCTACTTTCGATTTTAATGTTTTGTTTTCAGAAGATAATTCTTCTAAATACTTGGCTTGGCCCTCTAAATGATTTTCAATTTTGGTGAGCCTTTCATTTAGCTCAAAGCTCAGCTCCCCATATTTTTCAAGAGACGATTTAAGATATTTTATCTCTTCATTGACGAGGTCGCCGTTATATATATATAGTTATAGAGAGAAATGCTTTATTTTATCAAAATTACAATAAAACAAATAGTGCTGCCCAACTGTATTGGGTTGCTATCATACACAGCGTACTTATCAATCTTGATGACATGTGATATTGACCTGAAAAGTTATAAATTTACAATACAATTACTTTCTTTATCAACAGATTTCTATGTTATATCTTATAATATGTAATCTAGTCTATAATCCAAAGCAAAATCCAAGCATAAAAAAAAAAAAGAAACAGATTTGAAAATGCACACCTAAAGGACCAACAGTATCAAAGAGTCAATGACAATATTTAAGCAAAAAGATAAGATGAATAAAGAAAAACATAAATATAAGTCTTGTAAGGAAAAATGTTAACCCAACTAATATCCATAGAGGTGATGATGAATAATCCCCCAGACAGTCCAATATTATATTCTCGGCCATCATGGACAATTCCCTATTACCAACACCTCAGCCTTCCAGAAGGCTCCTTGTTCCGCTGGACACAGTCCCGCGAGATCCGAACCAGAGGCCTCTCACGGTGAACTCTCTCTCTCCGAAGGTTTCGCGGAACTTCTCTTTTAGAATGATAGTTAATATATATATATATATATATATATATATATATATATATATATATATATATATATATATATATATAGTTATAGTATTTAGTTAATATACTAGTTAATACTAGTAGTATAGTTAATAATAGTATAATACTAAACTAGTAGGTCTATCGCAAAAACCAAAAGTCGTACGAAACTGAAATTTCATATTTAGGACAACCCGAGATGTTACAAAAAATTTTTTTTAATCAAAATCAGCTAACCAGAAGAGCCACTTTATACCATGCATTTTGCATCTTTTTACGATTTTCCAAAAAATGGCACCATTCTGATTAATCTCGCTATATTGATGTAAAATTTATTGGGCTTTAACATTATGTAGGTTCATTTAATTGAAATAGTTTAAAAGGGCTTAAATGCCGATATTTTAATATTTTTCCTCCAAAGTACCTTTAATTTTGTACATTCCATAAAAATAACCATATCAAATGTTAACATTGATAAAAAACAGGTAAATATATAAGTTGAACGAACTTGATGACCAAATAATGAATAAAAGAAAAGAAATGATTTTTTAATTTAATTTTTGTTTATTTGATATTAAGAACAGTAATATAGACGTATAATATACCGTTCGAAAGAGAAAGATTTTAGAAAAAAATATTATCTGATACACAAGTTGTAGAAGGTAATATAAAGTGACAAATAGGGTATATACTTATTACTGGTTAACAATTAAATGTAGTTATATTATTTAATCTAAATCATATGTTTTCAATGAAAACGAATACACGTTTTATTAAAATCAAATTAGAATATTTTTCCATTGAAGTATATTTAATAGTTTTAAATTGATTTTACCAGATTTTTTCACTTAGTTAATTGACAGCGTTTTAATTTCTCCTGACTATATTTATCCATACTTTTCTCTACTCATAGCCTTATCTTGTATATTGTTAAAATAATTGAATAAATAGACTTTGAAAATAAGGGGTTTTAAGGTCACACCTTAATGAGAATGGATCTTGGCGTAAACAGATACGAATACTATTCGAGGAAATGGGCAGAAAGCGAAAGTCCATTGATGAAATGGTCGTTCAAGCCGAAAGCCTGTTATCGTGAATTATTAATAACCAGGAGTGGTGTGGGTTCGAGGGAGGTATGTATTGATTACGGAATACGCACGCTAAATCCTCTTCTCTCTCCCTCTCATTCCTTTATACAAATATAGTATTTCCGTCTTCGTCTGTCTGTCCTAGCCAACTATTTATTCATCAGACAGAAAAGTTTTGTCGAATTTTTAACAAAGGATGAGATGGATCTGTTGGCGGTCTTTAAATAATTTCACAAACCAAATTTATTAAAATATTTCAAATAAAATTAAAAAAATATACTAAATTCTGGGACGAAAATTGTCCCAAAGAATAACAAAAACGTACGAAATAAATTATATTGGTCTTTTAAATCTTCAATACAGAAATGAAGCGGATTTTGTAGCCAAAACTAGTTTTTATCTGTAACGATAGTTTAGGAGATGGTTAAAGGCTTTACCAATGGATGTATGCAATGAGTCCCAAATAGCATAGCACGAATGACAAAAGACTACTTGAATGAGGCGGATGTGTGAGAAGGTATATACCAGTTTATGGGTTGTGATCTTGTGTTTATTAAATGAACTGAGGAGCTTGTGGTATGGATGTCGAGCATATAAGGTTTTTATTATTTTTTTTTTTTTAATCAGAAAAGATAGGCACCAAGGAGATATTGTCGACGGAAAGAAGGGTAGAGTCGCTTCAGCTCGGTGTACCTGCTTTCTAGTTTCTACAAGAGAGTGTCTGGGAATGTCACACATGGATCTAATGAAACAATTGAGACGTTGATTTCCGAAAGGTACTATATCCATTTTAGGAAATTTTACAGGAAGCGCGGAAATCTCTCATTACTATATTATTAAATCAGCTAATTTGGGTCTTTTTGCATTAAAAATTAGAATTATTTGTTTGCTATAATAATAACATCATATTAAAGTTATAAAATGAATTTTTGTAGAATGATTTCGAACGAAAATAAATGCGTAATTAGTACATTATGAAAATGACCGTATTTCTAAATCTCGTTTTTTAAGGAATTGAGAGTTCATTTGATAACATCAAATAGAATATTTAGATAAAACTAAATGATAAGAATAAAAATATGTAAAAAAATCAATTTCGTAAAAAATGTCCTTTAGTACCTTTTGGAAATCAACGTCTCAATTCATTAGTCTCTAAAGTTCTTTAATTCACGCTTCACGTTTGTTTATACATTTAAGGTAACTTATGTTGCTATGTCTATTCAGACTACGCTACAGTAGGAGTCCTAAATTTCACTTATACAGACATAATTAGAATACCTGACATCACACAGGCTAAGGACCGCCTTTTTACGTCCCCTCCGAAGGTCGGCATAACCATGGAATTTTCACTCTCTTTCAGAAATCCATGGACCATCTATCGGTTTTAAACTGCGACCTCGGGTATAAAGGTTGTTTTGCTATCCACAATGCTACAGGTGACCCTTCCTGTAAGATTAGTAATTTTTTGAAGACCCTCTTGATTACGAAATATGTTACCTTTTTACTTTCACTTGCCTATTTATTAAATACAATTATGGAAAGTATTCCGACTGTGAAACTTTTTGAATGACCAAGACTTCCAATTAGGGCTGTTTTTTTTTTTTTTTTTTTTTTTTTTTTTTTTTTTTTTTTTTTTTTTTTTTTTTTTTTTAACTTCTATTTATGCATTAGATGTTTAAGTAAATGTTTCTCCCAAACCGGTTAAACAAAAATTTATTATTATTTCATGCTTTTTACACATTTTTCTCATTCCTTCATAGAAAGGATCTGAATATTTTAATTAAGCGTGTCGTATTTACTTTTTAACATTAATAATATAATATGACAGAGTTTGAATGGGAAATATTGATCATTTGTTTCATTAGTAAATACTAATCAATGTATGAATATAAAATATATATTAATTTAATTAATCAACACACATTTATAATAAACGGTAAAACACATATTTATACATAACATTCAAATGATAGTAGTATTTAATATTTAGAAAAAATAACATATTTTTGGAAAACGCAAGATTTTAGAAGAAGAAAAAATGATATATAAAATAAGTTGAAAATGAAATATATTTCTAAAATGAAAAATAAAAGTAAAATAAATATATACTATATCTTAGCAAAGATGAATATTATTGTATTTTATTGAAAGTAAGAACTGGCATAAACAGATCTTCTAGAGAGAAGAAGAAGTAACAAAATATTGACCCATAATAAATGTTTCCATAAAAACTCAAAATACTTTTTCAGGTTTAACTTTATTCTAATTTTCTAAAATTGATTTCGACTTGAGAGGTAAATGACGTAACATGTTGCGCGTATCAGATTTTCCTATATTAATATATTATTAATAACTTATTATACGAATAGAGAAACTGCCTAGTCGTCGGAAATAAATATGAGGAGATATTTTAGAGAAGGTATATTTAGGTTCTCGATTTACAAACAAGTTTTCGTTGTATCTGGTTACGATGAACAGCTCAAAGGGGGATCCCGTAGCCTTTGTACGCAAAACGAGCTGTCTTACTTTGAACATTATATAAACTACTGAATTTATTATAACTCTAAATAGATAAAAGAATGATTTAATTACTAATAAAAACGCAAGAACACGTAAATAACTTTTATGCAGGTCTTATTAAACATTTAAGGCTGAGAGTCGGAAAGTTCTTGCATATTTATTTAAACCTATTTGTTAATTTTTAAAGAAGTCGAAATAAAAAAAAAACTTTACCTCTAAAACTCATGAAGAGGTTCAACGCATGCAGATTCGTACTGTTATGCAAGGAGGTGATTTAGATTGAATTGCTCTAAGCTGAAATGATTTTTTTCAAAATTTTTGTAACAAACTCCAGGAGATTGGGTAAGACGGGGAAACAACAGAATAAATAATTATTTTTTCACAGCAGAGATTCGAAACTGTAGAATCGGAGTCTAGTACTCAATCCACTAACCAAGTCGCTCCTCTTACACACATATTTATAAATATATTTTTTTAATTGGGCGATTTATTAGCATTAAAAAAAAAAAAAATTGGGCGTTGAAAGAGAAAAAAAACATGGCTTTTATCATTAATATATTTAAAAAATCAAAAATGTCTCATAACTCATCTAATTCAAACTTAATTGGTCAGAAAAATATTTATGCTTTAAAATATAAAACCTCAACAACCCATGAAGTTTCCTGGATTCAGTACATATTGAGAATCGGATTGTTTACAGTCCAACGGCCGTGCAAGCAGGTGATATGACCATGATCACTCTAAGCTATCAGGTTTTCCCCGAATTTGGATACCCACTTTGTAGGTTCGGAGAAGACCCTCTACAACCCATGAAGTTTCCTGAATTGAGACGTTGATTTCCAAAAGGTACTATATCCATTCTAGCAAATTTTACAGGAAGCGCGAAAATCTCTCATTACTATATTATTAAACTACCTAATTTGGGTCTTTTTTCCTTAAAATTTAGAATTATTTTTTTACTATAATAATAAAATCATATTAAAGTTATGAAATGATTTTTTTTAGAATGATTTGGAACGAAAATAAATGCGTAATTAGTACTTTTAGAAAATGACCGCATTTCTAATTCGCGTTTTTTAAGGACTTAAGAATTCATTAGATAACATCAAATAGAATATTTAGATAAAACTAAGTGATGAGAATACAAATATGTAAAAAAATCAATTTCGTAAAAAATGTCCTTTAGTACCTTTTGGAAATCAACGTCTCAATTCAGTACATATAGAGAATCGGATTTTTCTGGTGTAAGCAGGTGATAAGGCTATGATCACATTCAGCGGTCAGGTTTTTTCTCTGATTTTTGAATACTGCTTTATAAAGACTTGGTGTATCCCAGAGAGGTCCCTCGATCCCATATGAAAACAATTATTCTGCAACAGATGGTATTCTACCCCTGGATCCGAAGAATTGTTTAATCTAGTGATATTCCCTACATTCATCATTATTATTAAATATTTATAACTTTTGATGATTTATTTGCATTAAATATAACTGCTCCTTTGACGTTAAAAGAGAAAACAAATAAGCATAAGTGATGAATATACCAAAATAAACAGTTTCTAAACACTCATATGATCTAAATTTAATTTTAATGATGTTGCTACTTGGTTTAGAACAAAATATTTATGCTAGTTTACTTCTTCTTCCAGTGGCGCGACAGGCCGTGTAGACCCTTGGCCTACAGGTGTAACCTCCTGGCAGATTACTCTCACGTTTCTCGATGTATTTTATAGAGTAGGGTCATCACTCCCTACGCCTAATTTTATGAGTGGCCACCATTTGTTGACGGGTCTCACATACCCGGGGGTGAATCTCCATTTATGAAATGCTTGAAAAAGTCTTTCTAGGACTGGGATTCGGACTCACAACCTTTAGCGTGAGAGACTAACGCGCTAGCCACTCATCCACGGTCTCCCCTGATGCTATTCTTACTGCTCAATATTAATCTTAAGCCTCTTTAAGCTCTCTTTATAATAAATCATAAAAAATGTACAACCTTTTAAATTAATCGACTCTTTTTGTTATAATTGTATGTATTATAATCGCATAAACTTCTATTAATCTTAATGAATCTTAAAATTTACGCTCTATTATAATTAGAGTAAAATAGTTGAGAGTTATTTCTCTTCACAAACACCATTACCAGTACCCGCATATCGGATCTCGCCCTGTTATAATAGAAATCTTCCAATTCCCTCTATTGATTTATTCCCAACTTACTCCGAATGTATATGAATCCTGTGAGATGGTAATATGTAGATCTCGAAGGGACACAATCGATAGACAATCTTCTATATCTGGCTTATCTCTGGACCCTCTGAAGTATCTTATTTTCTAAAATGGTATTCTACAAGGGCGAACCCTTGTATTTTATATACCACTTACTTCTATGCAGAGGGTTGTGTAGGAAAATTTACTACATAGGTTTTTCGGTTTACAAATTTGTATATATTGTAAATAGGATTTTATTTTAGTTTATATGTTCGTGAGAAAATATACTTTTATATTTACAAGGTGAATGAAGTGTGTCATTTGCATTATAATTATAAGCCATATTATTTGCGAAAAAAAAGGTCTGGTGAAAACCTACAGTGGGGGTCGAAACGATTACAGTTGTTTTGAAAACTGGCCCTTAATTTACTATGTGGAATTCCATTGGAACTATCATATCCTTCCTTTTATGCGCTTTAAGTAAGTTATTTAATATTCAATACTTTTATTTACAGATTTTATTTATTTATTGAGAAATAACACAAGCTGCTATATCCAAGGTCAGCAGGTTGATGCATTAATAGTCTATATACACGTAAATGCAACATAAATTAAATTTAGGATCTCATAAAAACAAACAATTAAATGTTATGTAGATCACAAATTAAAATAAATGATGACAAAATGAGTAAAATAAAAATAGAAACAACTCCTATTAAAAACAATTGCCATACTTACATTGTACCCAGAAATGTCCGGACCAAGCTCTGTCTCCCAAGTGTTAATGACAGATAGATGAGAAAATTGGAATATTCATATTTTTCGAAATTCAATGTAATTAAAAGTTTTAACTTAACTAATACTACACGATTAAATATTTAATCAATACTCAATATCTTAAATTAATATATCTATAAATCAATTTTATATTTTTTTATAAATTATGTTTAATACATAGTTTGTTTTGAAGTATATTCATGTCTTATGTCAACTTTTAAGTTATATTACTCCACAAATCAGGCATTTTTTATTGCTTTTAGTTACAAATGATTCTCCTTCGTGATGAATTCAATTTTATGTGATATTGTATTCAAGAGATACATGAAGGTTTCTTTTCCTGACGTACTATCCAGACTACAAAGTATAAGTTTGTTTCCTTGTGTAAATTTGTCCAATTTCTAGTCAGGAAAAAAAAAAAAATGCTGAGATTTGAATGAAACCTTGTCCCTACAGGATGCTGATTTTCTTATCAGTAAACGTTATTTTGTGATTCGGCATTGAATCCGAGGTCGTCGGTTGACTGTCACGTGTCTCTAGAGTACCCCAAAACCCAATATAATCCCGGATAGTTCTGTTATATAGTGAATTTATAGTATCTTTCGTACAGGTTAGGTTAGGTTACTCGTTTTTCTTAGGCGATCAACAGCAAGGTCATTACGCCCTTTTATTATCTTTCGTACTTATGAATAAAATATATATATATATATATATATATATATATATATATATATATATATATATATATATATATATCTAATTTATATTGATAATTAATCTTCGACATAATTGTGCAAAAAGTTATTGTGAACAACAAGTAAGACAATGAGGTTAAACAATGTTTAGTGAAGGGGCTTCTACATCACATTTATATTAGCATATCTCGAAGCCATCTTCTTTGGAGCGTTAGTACAGCGGCGGGTTTGTGCCGGCACGGAGTTTAAAAACAGAAGAGGTTTGTCTATTTCGGTTATGATACATGTGGGAATATTGAGATCCTTTCGGGAAATATTAGTGACAAAATGTATCTAGGATTCTTCCTGAGTATATTTTATCGCTTGTATTGGTTTCATGTAATGGTTTAATACATTTTCAAAGACCAATCCCATATTTCCTTGTAATTTGGTGATTCAGCATTGCGTTACTATCCAAATTCTGATGTTATACTGAAAAGTGATAGGAAATATGTGCAATGAAGTAAATATATTAACGATTTCACATAAAATGAATCTGTATCAATACATTAATATGTTTTAATTTTCAAGGATATATCTGAAGATATGGAAAGGCCTCAAAACGTTGTTATATAATGATATAAATATTATTATTGATAATAAAATATTGATGAAAGAAGAGAAGTTACAATTATTAACATTATAACCTTATTATCGAAAAACCCAAGTAGTTGTTCATCCTTCAAAGTAAGCAAAAAGGTTTCATCCCCTTATACGTCCCCGTTGGAAGAATAATAGCTTTGGAAATTCTAACCTGTATGTTTATTGACGTACATGTGTATATGAAATAATAAGTTATGGGTCACCTGTAGCCTTTTACACTCAAAGTCATGGGTTCGAACCCGCAGGTGGCTCTAGATTTTTTTAATGGGAGTAAAAAATCCTTATTTATGCTGTATTTCGGAGGGGACGTAAAAAAGTGGTCCCGATCCTTTGCAATGTCAGGTACTCGTTAAAGATCCCTATCCTAATTAAACCTGGATAGGCAAAATCTAGGACTCCCGATGTATCATCGTCCGATTAGCCTCAGTAGCATAAAGTGACGTTTAATAAATAAACAAACTAATTATAAATTATAGACCACGTGTGTTTATGTTGTTTCAAAACTATAACATTTTACAAAGAAAAAGTAGAAAACCTAGGTTTTTTCTTCTTTCTTTTCTTTTTTTTTTTTTTTTTTTTTTTTTTTAATTTGGAATTCAAATAAGTTATACAAGAAAAACATTTTCTTATCTATAGTATCTTAATGGAGGTGCCCGGAAACTCCGAGCGTGTACCTTGAAGTTCCTAAAGGAGCGAACAGTTAGACAAAAGACGAATGTTCTTTGACAGCCATTGCCAAACTCGGCGAACAAAAGACCCTGTAGGAGTACCAGCTGTCAATCTTAGAACGCTTTTAGAGCGTCTATCAATAACTTTATCTCCTACTGTCGAGGTGCTAGGGTTGAATAATTATTATAAAATAAATAGTAATAATATTTTTTATCTCCTTAAATAAATAATAGGATCATTCCAGACCAATGTACTGATATAATTTTTAAAAGTTTTACCTTGTATTTATAGTCTATGCAAAAATACCTATAGAAAATTTTAACTTTCTTCTTTTTTTTTTTAAGTTGTAAACTCTTAGTAATTCAAAAATCAACATTTTTTTTTCTGTTTAATAAGTTGTAATATTATAAAATCTTATAATAAGTAATAGATTTCAAAGCTCCTTTAATATTTGCAAATCACAGGTCAAGATAATATATTTTATTGACACATATTTTTAAAAAAAATAATAGTTATGCCGTCCTTCGGATGGGACATTAAAAGATGGCCCCGAGCCTGTGCGATGTCAGGTACTCGTTAAAAATCTCTATACTAATTAAACCTGGATAGAAAAAATTTAGGAGTGTAGCATTGTCCGATTTGCCATAGCAGCATAAAGGGGCGTTAAATTAAAAAAAAAAATTAAGCTGTCCAATGTATATAATTCAATTTTGAATAAAAATAATAATGAAATTATTGAAACTAGTTATTTATAACATCCATATGATTATCAATCAAATTCCTATTTTTTTTTTTTTTTTTTGCTAACCAGTATTCTATAGCTTACCAACGATTATTTGCGGATACTATTTTTTTTTTTATTTTAGACATTAGAAGGTTCCATATTAACGAAAAATGAGGATTTTTATATATGTGTGCGCATAATGAGTTTTCAGTTGGTCACTTAAGGGTGAAGTTACTATCGTGGATGTCATCGGCCGTTTAATTAATTTAAGAAATTATTGTTTACGGTGTGATCAATATTTACAGTATTTGATGTGTATCTTGAATTTCTAATCTAAAAAAAATTCGCCAACATATAGTTATTTCTTCTAAAACTGTTATACAAAATTTATAGGTTTATTTATAATATAAAGAAAAAAAATATGAGTTTTTTTTTTAGTAGCAATCGGTTTTTTAAAGAAAAAATATAATTGACTTCAGATACAAGTTGATATGACTTGAAGTGACCAAATTAAATATTTATAATGGCATAATAAATTTATTTTTTTAACTTGCTACGAAAAATTCAATTAAAAATATATTTTTTATTTAAGGCAAAACCAATCTGAATTTATTGTGCAGGGGAAAAGTTAGTCGAGGGTGCAGTCAAATAAACACTTAATTAAGCGGAAACATGATTTAATAGTGCCAAAGTTTCGATCAGAATGAACTGAACAATGCTGTTGGGTTCTCACTCCTTCAATCACCCTGAAGAAGGCCTGAAATTCAGGCCGAAACGTTGGCACTATTGAATTAAATGTGTATTTGACTGCACCCTAATTGCAACTAACTTCTCCCCTATAATACACACACAGTCAACCATTCTCACTTCACGATGAATTCATTGTTACATGTTATATTTATTTTACTATTTCATGTATTTATTTTAACCAAAGAATCCGAACCATATTATTCAAAGTAATTAATTTTTATATAATTTACAGGTCGAATGGACTCAATCCGTTACCAAATCACCGGTGGAATCTCTCACTTTACAGTCTGGATGTTAACGGTAAGAGTGTTTACTTAAATTATATATTTATAATTATTATTATTTGATCAAATAACTGTGAATGTAAAAAATAGTAAATGTGTAAAAAGAAAAAAGAATAACATCAAAGCTGAGATAGTATCTTTTTAAAGTATTTTTCATACATTCCTTAAAGAATCTCTGCATTTTTTATTTGAAAAACTGATCTAATTATGCAGATTATTATACATTATGATTGTATTATAATTATAATCAGTAAGAACATTTGTTTTTTTTTGTTTTTTTATTTATTGAGATATATTACAATTTGTTTCTATATAAACATTAGTAATAGTGATGTAAGATCCCATTCACACAATATATACAGTATACAATGATAAAGTCAAATTAAATAAAATAATATATATATACGATAAAAATTATATATATATATATATATATATATATATATATATATATATATATATATATATCCAAAAAAAAAATATATATATATATATATATCCAATAAAAAAAAAAAAAAAAAACTATAATTGAGATAAATACAAATAAATGAAATAATAAATACAAATAAATGATATATATATATATATATATATATATATATATATATATAATTATAATAATTAATAATAATAAATATAAAAACAAAACAAATCAAAACATCAACCTATAATTGAGATAAATAAAAAGTTGGCAAAAATCATACAAACAAACATAACTATATACAACTGCTATAAGGACCCCAGACTGTGCTTTTCCCTCTTGTGGAGGAAAAAGCGGAATCCAAGAGATCCTAGTGCCTCGCTCTCAGCCGCGTCACTAGTGTGACTCAGAACATTTAAGATGTTTTTTTTACAAATCTATTTTACGTATCATGGATATTTTTATATTGGTTAATCACCATGACTCTTTCTTAAAAATGATAATTCAAAATAATATTAGTGAGGATTGAGTAAAGCATAAATTTATTAGACTTTGTTGAAAAGATGTATAAAAACTCTTGTAAGTATACAACTATAGAATGCATAAATAGAAACTTAAAACGTAGAAACATGATTTTACGACTGATCCTTTTTCGCTTTGATCTTTTTTTTTATTTTTTCTAATGTCTCGCCAAAATTTATTATGTCGGATTTGCATATCCATCTGCATGCGCTTTAAGATCTTTCAAGACCCGTGACTGCCCTGAGAATTCCGACATCATCTTCCAGATCATGTATCCTGCTTTCATTTTGAATATCAAATGTCTTTGGGACTCAAATAGAATTATTATACAATAAATTAATCCTTTACGGCTGTTAACATTTGTTTCTTATTGTTATTGCTTAAATTTATGTTAAAGAGACAATAAGGATATTGTATTTTCTCGCTAAACCTAGTGAACCAAGGTAGGATTATATGATGTAGATATGAATGCGTTGATAAAAACCTAATCCTATCTTATCATTTTGCTGTTAATGAACTAATTTTATCTAGCGAAACTGACCTAGGATAGTGTAAAGTTCCAATACGGAATAGATTAACAGAAATCAACGAGAAAACAGGATTTTATGTTATTTAAAATTTTATTTTATTTTTCTGTAATTCTAGATTTGGGAAGATTCATTATTTTTTATTTTAAAGCCCCTTGTAGTTTGGGTTAAAATTCTCCAATCTCTTGGTTTGTTGACTATCTCTTCTACTGTACATGGTACATTTTAAGTGAGGATAAGGAGACGGGAAAAGATGTCTTCTTCGTAGGTATGTCTTTAACCTTCTTCCTGTGACGGGGTTCACCGGAGTTTTGATTCATTGATTAATCCTCAGTGAAGGCTCCCTACATATTGTTGCCAGCTTTGTGGCCTACCTTTTGGAAAGAGTCAGAAATAAAGGGTTTGTATAAAATTTTAGGCTGTCAAAGAATTTAATCTGTCTCCTAGTGATGTAGTCGGTCACTGTCGGGAGTTCGAACGTAGAGTGCAGTATGTCTGTTTTTGTCTTTTCATTCATCTTTCAATTTTGGGAACGTTAAATAATCAACATCTTTTTTTTTGTTTTAAGTATTTATTGAGATATATTACAATTTGTTCAATATAATTTCATAATAAAAAAATAATCCACCTCAGATTCAATTGTGAAAAATGTCAGTAAGAATTGAGACGTTGATTTCCAAAAGTTACTAAAGGACATTTTGTACGAAATTTATATATTGACATATTTGTATTCTCGTCATCTAGTTTTGTATAAGTCTTTTATTTGATTTTATCTAATGAACTCTCAAGTCCTTAAAACGCGATTTAAAAATGCAATTATTTTCTAAAGGTACTAATTAGACATTTAATTTCGTTTCAAAATCATACTAAAACATTTTACTCCATAAGATTAATATATTAAAAAAAAAATCTAGATTTTAATGTGAAAAGAACCGAATATATTGGTTTAATAATAGGGCGACCAGAGATTTGTGCACTTCCTGTGGAATTGGATATAATATTATCTTATATCTTTTGGAAAACAACGTCTCCATTATATTGGAGAAGTGTCTTCAGTACGATACTGCTGTGAAAAAGTGTTTACTTATTTTTGTATATTTTATTTATTTCGTTAATATTCATCTGTTTATTTTTCTTTCTTCTTATTTATTTTTCTTTATGCTATTGATTTGTATTACTTTTCGTTATTTTAAACATAAGAACAAAAAACTACTAATGGTTATTATCAGCCTTGTATATTTAAAAAACGATTTACTTATTTTTTTTAAAGAAAAAATAAAAAAAAAATAAAATAAAAATAATATAAAATGAAAATAATTAATATATATGCAGTGACGTAGCTAATATCTATTAAAGAATTTATAAAGAAATATGAAGGTAAAAAATAAACAAATAAAATAATTGTTTTTCTTAACTATAATATAAAGTACTTTTCGTTATTTATATAATAGTTTAAAAAAAGTAATTTTTAGCTAAGTAAGGATTAACGCATTATGACAATCCATTTTCAAAATTATTAAAGACAGTAGCTAAAAAAGTAATCAGGAAATCATTATAAATTTCCGTTTAATAACTATTGACTATATATGGGGAGCCCGTAGCTGAGTGGCTAGCGCGCTAGTTGCTAGTACTAGCTACAGGTTCTGAGTTCGAATCCCAGTCCCGGCGGGGCTTTTTTAAGGATATAAAAAATGGGGATTCACTCACAACCTCTCCCCCGGGTATGTGAGACCCGTTAGCCAAAGGGTGGCCACTCACAAATTTAGTCGTAGGGAGTGATGAAAATAGCATCATGAAACGTGAGTGTAAATTCGCAGGAGTTTACACCGTGAGGCCCAGGGCCAACACGGCCTGTCGCGCCACTGAAAGAAGAAGAACTATTGACTATAAAACCATTTGGGACAAACAGCACCTAAAAGAGAAAAAATGAATTTTTTATTTTTATTTTTTATAGGCTAACTTCACGTTAAGAGTGATAATTCATGTATAGATGTATAATATATTGAAAACTCAACATTTTTGAAAAATTAATGTTAAATCAATTGGAATGTGAGCTATATATTTTTCTATGGACATTTAACAGAAAACATTATTCTCATTTTTGTGACCATTTGTGAACTTACTTAATTTCAAGTAGGGGATATTGTAAAAGTTGTGTGATGCACAAGATTTTTGTTCAGTACTTATTTTGGCTAAGGATTCCCCTTCTCTTCCCTGTGGACCCGCCAATATTTAAATAAGTTTCTTACCGCCCTAAATTGAATATTAACTAAATAAGTTATAAATAAATTTTAACTTTTATAACTTGATTACTGTAACATTGTCTCTGTTAAGGGAAGAGAGCATAAAACAAGACTAAACTTTTAGGTAAGAGAAGAAATAAAAGAGAGAATCGATAAACTTTCCCCTCGAGGAAAATACAAAACAGACAACAGGTACCAGCAAACAAAGTTTGGCTAAACCGAGTTAAAACGAAATAACTTTTAAACATCACTAACCGATCCGAGTCTCAATATAAAAGTATAAAATAAAACGTAGACTGTTAAAAAGTTTATGTAAATTAATTTGAAAGAGCTCGTATAAAGTTGTGCGGACATAACGCGTAGGTTTGAAACTGATGGATCCGACACAATGGCTTTTAAAAAAAATAAATCTTAACTGATTTAACCTCGCTGTATTTGAATCAAAATATATTTATCTTATATCTGCCTGTCAGGATTTGTTCGGTATTTTTTATTGATGGAGCCCTGAAAAGGTTGATAAACTCTATGTCATGTCCGCGAAGTCGATTGACTTGATATTAAATTAATTATGATCAACAGGGCTAGTTATAAAAATCATGTCGTAGTCTGGTGAAAAATAACTTATATTTATTAATATAATATCCTTTTAGGTTTTCATAGCTGTGATGCACAGAATGATTTCTCAGAAAGTTTTCATACAAGGTTTAATGTACCAGCCAATGCGAATTAAGAGAAATGTTATTGCATACGACTGGTACTAGAAGGATATTTAATATGTATTTTATTGTAAATTATAAGTTTTCAATTTATTATTTTCTTGATGGTTATTTTGAGTGGAGAATTTCCTCTTTCATATGTCATTAGCCAACTTATCACTGATATTCAAATATGATGTTAGCATTTTTAGTTCAGGAGCCAGATGCATGGTTGATTACCAAATCGAATATACATCTCAAAGGATTTAAAAAAATTAGTTAGTTAAAAAATAGTACCATATTTACTGTGGAAATGCATTTCTTGCTGTCCTAAAACTCTTGTTAACTAACCAATTAATTTGATGAAGTGACCAATTACACCATATTTATTACTCCATTGAACATCCGATTAGTTTGTGTTCTAACTACTCCGTTATGTCTCAAAGATGACGAAAGTAAAAACGTCCAGGAATACCACGTTGAGGCTGGCGGTCTACATGTGAAAACAGACTTATTGAATATTCTATCTCTTAAAGGTATAAAAGTATTTTGTGAGAGTTCAGTGTATTTTAACTTTATATCATTTAATATTTTAATTTGTATAGGTTCCAAACCGGACCGGTTAGAATCTGGATTCGTTCGGACAAACAAGCCATTAAATAGAACCATTTAATGGCTCCTTCGTCCGAATTGCTTGTTGGTCCTGTCTCAATTGCTGGTAGTTTGCATTTTTCCTAATGCGCAAAAAAAACAAAAAAAAAACGGAAATATTAAAATGGAGAGACGCTTTTCATGAATGATGATTTACGTATCCTCGAATGGAGGTTCGAAGTGGCGGCCGTAGCGTCATATGTCATTCAACAACATAAATAATTACATTATTTTTTAAATGAGAACCACGTTTAAATTATTTTTATATTATTAATACAAATAAATAAATCCAAGGGTGATAGGGATAGAGTGAATACTTGTTGTTGTTGTTTTTTTTGTCCAAATCAAAAAAGTAAAAAAAAAATTCCGGATTGGCGCACCCGCATCACCTAACGGTATCAAATATACTCCACAACCTAGTCTTATGCCTACCAAATATACATAAAACTCTGGTGCGCAAAACACCCTACTTCCACTTACCTCCGAAGCTAAAATCAATTTCAGAATTTTCAAATACAGCTAAAGATCAAAATGAACTGTTTAAGAATTAATTCCAATAAGGTTTTCAGCTTTCCTTCACTCTCTATTAAATGTTTTGTCTAAAATGCTTAGCTTACCGACGGTATATTATAAATCTATATAACTGTTCTTATTTAAAAAAACACAAATATTTCATTACAAAATATTTTTGCTGTTTTCTCCTTCAGTTAGATGTCGAATTCATTCAACGTAAGTATTTATTCGTTTTCTACCAATGCTATAAAGATGATGGGGTTATTTTTTTTAGAATTTAAAAAATTAAAGGTACTTTAGAACGTTTAATATATTTTTTTTATTTTTTATTATTCATATTTATTACAGTTTGTCACACTGGACAATAATAAAATTGCTAAAGGATCCCATTTATACAATATTACGTTTAATATAATGGAATTCATTGTATTGATTCATTATTGTGTATATATTTTATTGTAATTTTATGCCGTGTAAATATTGTATGAATGTAGTATGTATGATATCTTTCAGCACTACTATTGATGTCCAAATTGGGACCAATTGTAATTCTACTCAATAAAAATTGTTGTTGAAAAAAAAAAAAAAAAAAAAGATAATAGAATTCAAGCTATGTCAGACTATTTCAATCAGAATAAAACGATATTGCAAGTTTATTCAAACTCGTTTGAGCGGTATTTGAGAAAATCGCAGAATGCATGGTACAAAGTGGCTCTTTCGGTTAACTAAGTTTAATGAAAACGTCGCTGTAACATCTCGGGCGTATAGTTTTCTTAAATATAAAATTTCAGTTTTATACTACTTTCCGTTTTAGCACTAGGCTACACCCGGAACACACAGAGACTTTTTTGCGATTCTTGATCGTTTGGACTCAAGGGAACCTAAAACATGTATTTCTGGTGAAAACTCGTATTCGAAAATTTTCATGATCACAATACTTTTCAGTACTATATATTTCATATATAGGTGAGTTAAAGTTAAACTTTTCAAAAAATACATCGAGCTGTTTCGTAGGAGTGCGACCACAAACACAGTGAGACGAGGTTTTTATTTATTTTTTTTCTCCTCTGTTGCACAGGTCGTGTTGGTCCTAGGCCTAGCCTCACGTTTCTCGATGCATTTTGTAGTGTAGGGACATCACTCCCTACGCCTAATTTTGTGAGTGGCCACCAATTGGCTGACGGGTCTCACATACCCGGGGGAGAGGCTGTGAGTGAATCCCCATTGATTAAATACTTGACAAGCCCCTCCGGGACTGAGATTCGAACTCACAACCTTTAGCAGCATTAGAGACTAGCGCGCAAGCCACAGGCTGCCACGGACTCCCCAAGATTTTTATATATTAGAATACTATCCAACTCCTAAATACAATGGAAACTTCCCATCGCAAATGAGTGATGTTTTCGTGCGTGGACAGGATATTGTAAATTTCCTTTGATAACCAATCAGACTAAGGTTGTTGATGATGATGACCTCGAAGAGATAAAGAAATTTCCTCCGGAGGATGAAAAGGTGAGTCGGTGAAATTCCTCGGTTGCTGCCCTTGGCTCACCAAGGACTGCCCCTACCGCTCCTTCCTCCGCCATAATTTATGATCAACTTCACTTTTTGCTCCTTTATTTTTTTATATTAATTTATTTAATGCGCCCGCTCCTGCTCCGGGTTCTATTCCGGCATAAAGAGTAAAAGAGTTAATCCTTTTGTAGTGACCCCCGGTGGAAGACGTCCTTGGCTAGGCGGAATGTACACAAGGGCCCCTCGTGCTCCGTATCTTTCTCGCAATGTTTTTGTGTCTCTCTTAAGACTCCTCCTTTAAATTATCTCATGTTATTTAGTCTTCTACTAATTATTTATACTTAACGTGTTACCCGTCCTTATTTCAAGCGGATGCAATTAAAATTATTTTTTTAAACATATTTATTGATATCTACAACTGTATTTAAAAAAAAAAAAAAAATCAAGTAAATGTGATAATATAGAAAACTGTCATGAAAACATGTAGAGACACTACCCAGTGGCAGCACTCTAAAAATATTCTAAACTAGAAGGTCTCGTGGTCATCTTTTTTTCAGACTCCTCGGAGGATTATTAGGGATCCAAGAGGAAGAAAGGATTGAAAATAATGAATTGTAGTGGGAATGGAGTTTGTCATGGAAGGAATGGTACCTAGTTCGGATTAAGTCAGCAACATGCGGAATATTAAGGTCTTTATAGATGAATTTATTTGTGACAAAGTAAGGAGCATTGAGGATTTTCTGAAGGATTTTGGATGGTAAGGATTGGATACGAGAAGAATTCGATGGTTTACTAGAGCCCTATATCTTTACTCCGTTGCAATTTAACAATGGTGTAATTTATATTTAAAACAGTACAGTATGACCAATGAAAAGTTAATCACTTTAGGATTATCAGTTCATCGCAATGAAAAGTACCTTTATTATTATTTATTTAACAACAAGTAATATACGAATTCCTTTGTGCATATATTGCTACATTGATCATCATTGGTTAAAACCTTCTTCAGGATTCTGAACTCGTGGGTGAAGAAACCTTCCAGTGAAGGCAATCCTGGCGTGGAAGATCTCTGCTAAAGAAGTTGGTTTCCGCTCCAGAGTCTGCTGGGTGGATTTTGTAGTAGTGGGTCTGTCAGTAATGTTCGTAGGTTGGGATATCCTTGTAATATTTCTTTATGACATCCGTTACAATTGCGTATGTTGAGGTCTTTGTGTAATGATTTATTGGACACAAAAGGGGCAGTAGTGAGTAATGAAGTGGAGGAATTCAGATTAAAGATTTGAATTGTCTGCAAGCGTGATTTTTAGCATGAGACCTACACCTGAGGACTGCACGTCTATATTGGTTTAAGTAACATGTCGTATATGATAGTTTTGTTTTTTTAGTGATAATTTGTATTTCATGGTAGAGAAGTCATCTAAGTAGTTGTAGTTACCTAAAGTCTAACCTAAAAGTATTTGTCACATTTTTTTTTATCCCCATTTTTAAATTCAGAAAAAGATGAGAGAATAATTGGTAAAAATGTCATGTAAATCAAAAATGTTGAACGATTTCGAATAGATTGACCCATATACATAATATGTGAATAAACAATATTGTAATAACATAATTTGATAAAAACAATAATACAAAATATATGATAAGATGTTAAATAAGCTGTTAAAAATATAAAATGATGTGAATATTCTTGAAGATTTTATTTTTTAAGGTGGTCTTCCTGGTCTATTTATTTATTGTTAATGGCATAATTTTATTTTTGATGTGACGATATTGAATATATTTTCCTTACCTTGTGCCTCAGAAATATAAAAACAACCTAATTAATTTAATATATTATCATTATTTAATGTTATGTAAAGTATTTTCTTGAAATAAAAACATCCATATACTATGCTTCATCCACATTCAACAGCTGCAAGAACTAAAACATAAATGGGAGACCATTTATTTGCTTTTTAATTGCGAATGGGATAATTACGACTGCCGATAATTTCGAGTTTTATGATCCAGTTGGTAGAGGATCCGGTCTCATTAAGAGGTTGTAAATGTGTTATAATTTTATTTTTCCCTTGTTGCTTGTTTATAGACATCATCCAATGCATTCCTCAATCGTTAAAAATATATTTTCTTCCATTGCATTTATATGGAATATAATCTAAAAAAAAAAATATAATTAACTGTTATACATGTATGATTATCTTAATTTCAGTAGTAATTTATATTGTGTCTATTGAGCAAAAAATCTCTCTTGAAATTACAACCACAAGCAGACTTTTTTTTTTAATTGTTAATAAGAAATATTTATTTATGATTTCCAATGAGGTTTCTTGCATATTCGGCTTTTTTTCAAGTGTGTAGGCAAACAGACATATGTTGTAATTATGGTTTTGACCGGCTGCTTTTCTAAGGCAGCAGTACCTTAAAAAAGTAGCTTACTTGATATCTTTAATGTATGTATCGATTAATATTACTGAAACCATTGGATTTTCTTTCTAAAGGTATCGTGTTTACCGATGTAGGTGGGCATGCAGGGTAATATTAAATTAAACAATAAGATTCAATTAATACATTATTATTATTATTATTAACTTACACATATCCATTATATTAACATATAGTCTAGAACTTTGATTGAGAATACTGTGGAACATTTCAGTTAAACTTGCCATACAATATTATAATAATAATAATAGGCTTACCGAACCCGAAGGTTCGATGCCGATACCACCAAATTCCTACTACACAGACTCGTCCTATGTTCACTATTCAAGCCCCGAGATCATCCTGAACGCAATCCACCCATCGACGCTTCGGCCTACCTTTCGGACGCCTACCAGTCGGATCTGCGAATACCAACTTTCTCGGAATCCGCTCCTCACCAAGCCCAACAATTTTACTCTCCCATTTGAGTCTCCGCGATGCTATCAACTCAATTATATTCACAGGATACTAGTTCCGCGATTCCGCGTTCGGCAACCTTCTAAACTCCCCAGTGGTCTCATCTCTCTTCGGACCAAATATTTTACGCAGTACCTTATTTTCGAAAGCCTTAAGCCGTTGTCACATCCGTAAAGAACCGTCGGAAGAATAATAGTTTTATAAATTCTAACCTTTAAGTTTTTAGATAGAAGCCGCGAACTAAGTAACTTAGCAACTGAATAATAACACGCATTTCCCACCTTTTACCGGGACTTTATTTCTTCCTGGATTTCATTTTTTCTTGTTATCATTGAACCTAAATTCTTGAATTTCTCTACTTGTTCAAAAGTATGCCCTGATATATCAATATCACCAAGATCGCCACCGTTTTTGCTACTAATCATATATTTCGTCTTATCGGTATTTAATTCGAGTCCCATTTCTTTACCGGTTTTTATTAACACACTTGCCATGCAATATTACAATTAATAAATACCTTTAAAACACTTAGTCGGCTGGCGGCGGTAAAATTGTCTCAGGCGTCCTTTCTAAGCTCTCAGACTTCCAACTGCTCTTTCTGACCCCCAGACGGACACCGCTTCTTCTTGAGGATGGACTCTCGGCTATTCTCTTAGTGGACTTCAACTCTCATGGTTCAAATAAGACGGACCTTTTCGAATCTTCTTTCTCATAATAATTCACCTCGGACGGGGCTGATATGGGAAGTGCCTCAAGCCGGGGGTCCTTTGTCCTAAGGTCTAGAAACTTTCCCAAGGTATGGCTGGGGGCACCCATGGATTTAGGTAAACGGCTTTTGATCTTTTGCCGACAAACGCTTATTATTATTTATTTAATTAATACAATAATTTTCTAATCCTTACTCCCCTCAGTACCCTCAATACATTACAAAGTATATTTGAGAATTCTATTAATAATAAAATAAAATATTTCTTATTCATAATACAGCATTATTTTTATTCATTATAACTTTCATAAAAACCTTTTGTAATATAATTCCAAAACCGTACAAAAAAAAAAAAAAAAAATGTTTTTTTCTTATACTCTTATTTTCTCTTCTAAAACTGAAATTAGATTATCCTTTTTCTACAATCATGCATTTTAAGGAGTCACATCTTTTCAACGAAACTTCTGGAGATCATCAAAATTTTAATTAATAAACCAGGTGATGGAAATCACCTTCTAGTTTGTTTTAGCTTTTCAACTAAAACTTGAACTAACATTTATTTATTATATAGTTTATCCTATCGCTGGAGAATTCCAGGGGGTTTTCACTTAATCAAATATTATTTACGAGATTTTCTGATTAAAAAAACATTAGCTCCCTATTACAAATTAAAGAATTTTAAATACTAAATTTACAATTGTGTATGATAGTACAACAAGTAAATATGCTGTCTAATGTAAATATGAGAAAAAAACATTAAGAGAAACCGCTTATTGGAAGCACTCCAGTCGGTAATCTAAACTAGAAGTTCTCGAAGCCTCTTCTTTTTAGACGCTCTCGGTAGATTATCAGGAATTAAAGAAGCAAGGATTGAAACTAGTGTTACAGTGGGAGTGGAGTGGTCATGGAACGGATGACACCTTATATTACCTTAGGTCTTTGTGGATGAGTTTATTCATGACTTTGTCAGTAGATTGAGAATTTTGCAAAGGATTTTGGATTGTAAGAATAGAAAAAGGAAGTATTGCTTCCTTTTTACTATCTGACCTATTAGTGATAGGACCTATTATTCATTATTGATAGGAAGGACGAAAAATGATGTCTAAATATATTATATATTGTGGCGATTTTGAGTGAGCCCCACACTTCATTTCGAATAATAATTTATAAAAGACCAGGATGTTATATTTTTTTGGCATTTATATATTAGTATGATTATATCCTACAGAAAATTTAAAGTGAAAAAACTTACTCAAGAATAATTTATACAAGTGAATACCTTACTAAAAGATTTTTTTTTATTTTTTATTAAAGGTGTTTAAGGCACGATAAAAGAGTCAGAAAATGGAAGGATGATTGGGTAAAGTTGGGAAAGAGTGCCTAAAAAGGTCAGTTGGTTAGGGCTGGTGACCTTTTGCTGGAGTGGAGGCAAGTCGTTCTACGCCTGCTTTAATTTCATCTTATTTATCATTTTATCAATCTAAATTTAATTAGTTTAATTTATTTTATGTATTTTAGAGACAATAAAAGCTATATACTCTACTCTTGTTGCTTTTAATATCATTTTTGTGTAAATTAATTTTCCTTAATTAGTTTATATTGATGAACTCTCGTTTTTTATCATTTTATTAATATTACGTCTGATATCCATCAAGTGTTTTAATTTCTTATTAAATTTAAAAAATGACGATACAAACGTTTAGTTTCATCGTAGAAGTTTGACGTTATTTTTATCCTTTTGGGATATCACAAGGAAGACAGTAACAATCTTGGCACTGTTTTTAGAGTTGATAAATCGTGGACTGCTCACGTACTTTCAATGTATTCTTTCAAGATGCTTTGGAAAATTTGAGAAAGGTTTTTTGCTTGTAAATTTTCATATTTTATTCTATTTCAAGATCAATAGGTGCCTCCCCAAATTTAAATTACTTTTTGTGTATCTTCGAACTTAAAATGATTACGATTTTCGGATCTGTGTCCTAAGAAATGAGAATGTCTTTTGGTTTTGCTTATGTGCCACTCTCTGATAATCTGGAAGTTGTTTTGGAATAAGTGTTAGATTTCTAGAATTTGAGTAAAATGAAATAAAAAAAGTTGCAAATCATTACAAAATGGTTTATTGTTTCCAAATAACTATATTAGGGTATAACAGTCTATATAGATGTTGACTGGCAATCAACTAATATGATAAGTGTTACTTACAAGTGTTACTTTTTTTTTTTTTTTAATCGATCTCGATGATTATTTTTTTGTTTTGTTGGGAATTCGATTCTCTATCGATTAGTTAGAAATCATTTCGAAGTTTAGTTTATCATTTCCCAATAATTATAGTACTTCGTTACAATTTGCACAGGTATATACGCTATAAATTCATATTTATAACAATAAATTTATAATATATATATATATATATATATATATATATATATATATATATATATATACACTATTCGTTAAAACGATTTTAATAATTTTTTTATGATGAAATTAAATATTCAGAAACTGTCCGCTATACTAGAGTCGTTTTATTTTTTTTTTTTATTATTCGTTATTCGGGTTCTACGTATTTTGGTATTTTGAAACGTAAGACCTCAATAAACCCTCTTAAATTTTGAGGAGGGGTAATTTTTTTTTTTGTTTGATTACTAAGATTAATTTAAAAAAATAATTAACCAACACTGCGCAAGCTCTCAGTAAATGTCTAAGCAGTTTCGGAAAGAACCTAATTACTATAGTTTTAAAGTTCCACCACTTTCGTGAATTTTAAAGTTAATTAAAGTAAATTTGATTAATTTATATCGAAGGCATTATTTATATCTACAGCTACTATTTTAAAGAGCGAACAGCTGACGAAGACATGCCCAAATCCACAGCTTGCCAGACTCTTGCCTCAGAGATACTTTCGAATGTTTCACAAGACGCTGTGTGGACACGCTGTTGCCACAGTGTACCCTTCCGAACCTCCTGCCATCTTTGTAGCTCGCAGGAGGCGATGAGAAGAAAGAATGAAAGCTGAAATTAAAGTGAGAGATGAAGAGACGGACGAGCCAACTGGTGGTGCTAGTGAACTATTACGCAATGCGACTACTAACCTTACCCTCTGCAACCTTCTTCAAGGCTCCGCCACCTTTCTCTATAATAGTCTGCTACACCTGTCCTCCGATAATAATAGTATATATTACATTATTATATAATATAACTAACGATCTGCTCTTGCTTCGTACGGGTGCAATTTTAATGAGTTGTTATTTATGTTTAAAAAATTCAGTTTGACCAATTAAGGATTTATCTTTTTGAGATTGTGAGTTCATCGTGAAGAAAAGTATTTTTATCAAGATAATATTATGTTTATTTTATAACGCCTATTCATTATTCGGGGAGCCCGTAGCTGTGTGGCTAGCATGCTAGCCTACCACGCCAAAGGTTGTGAGTCGAATCCCAGTCCAAGGAGAAATTTTTCAAGCATACAATGAAATGGGGGTTCACTCACAACCTCTCCTTGAGTATGTGGGACCCGTCAGCCAATTGATGGCTACTCATAAAAATATGCATAGGGACTAATGACCTTACCCTATAAAATGTCATGGAGTTTCGCGGTGTGAAAACTTAAGAAACCATACTGCGCGGCCAAGGGCCTCCTAGGTCTGTCGCGCCTACCGAAAAGAAAAATCATAATTATATTTATCAACGACTGAAATTAGAAACATAAATTGGTCAAAAAATCAATTTTTTTTTTATAATATAGTTTTTTTAATGTTAAACGGCCCTATTTTATTCGATTTATTACTATTTTGTATTCCAATTTTTTCTAAATATTCGGTTGTAAAATGAGTCCTTAGCGTTTGTCAATATCCAAATTCAATCCTATATTTATAAAATCATGTTTACTAGATCATCCTCACACAAGACTGAAACGACAAGAAACTGCTCGAAGATATCGATTACTATAACACTTACTAGACAAACGTTCAAAACCAGTATATTACAAAAGACTCATTTACATCACTATTATCAGACCTATTTGGACGTATGGAATCGAGCTAAACCATCTAATTCCTCCCGCATCCAGTCCTTACAATCCAAAACCCTTCGAAAAATCCTGAATGCTCCTTATTTTGTTACAAATCAACTTATTCATAATGACCTTAACATCCCATTTGTTGCAGACATTGCCCGTGATAGCTACTCCTCTTTTCATTCTAAACTCCCTGCCCATACAAATCCACTTGTCCGTAATTTATCTTCCTTAGATATCCCAGATAACCCACCAAGGCGACTTAAAAGAAGGTTGCCTCGGGACTAACTGAGTTAAAATAGTTAGTGAAGTACTACCACTGGGTAGTTCTTTCTCAAGAAATTTTCATGACTTTTTTTTTTATTCCTCATATTTACTTATTGTGTTCTTTAATACAGTTGTAAATTACTATAAATAAATTTAAAAAAAATGTTTACTAGGTCAATAATGTTTACATATTTTATGCATGAGTTTCAAGCGAGAGCCCTTATCTTTAAGTGGTATTTTGCTTGCTCAAATGGAAGAGAAAATAAAATTCATTTACGTCATTTAATGATGTTTTATTTTCGAAAAGGAAAATCCGCTCCACAGATGGTTAGTAAAGTTTGCTGTCTGTATGGTGATGATGCATTAGGAAAAAGCACCATCCGTCGGTGGTGTGTTCGGCTTAGAACGGGAAATTTTGATTTGGAGGGCGCAAAACGCTCGGTTCGTTGATGATGAACAAATTAAACAAAAAAAAAATGAAGATGGCAACATGTAATACATCATATATAATTGATAAAAATAATTACAATAATCTGAAGAACCTTTAAAAACAAATGCCCTAAATGATTAAAAGCCTCGTATGCCATAAAGCCCGTAAAAAATCCTTAATTATGCCGTCCTTTGGAGTGGACGTTAAAAGGTGGTTCCGAGCATGTGCGATGTCAGGTACTCGTTAAAGATCCCTGGCCTAATAAATCCTGGATAGGCAAAATTTAGGACTCCCACTGTGGAATCGTCCGATTAGCCACAGTAGCATAAAGTGACCTTAAATAAATAAACAAACAACCAAACTTATTAAAACTGAATCTTCGTTAATATAACTTTAATAAAGTGATCATCCTCTATGTACCTCATATTATGTTTCTTTCATAAACACTAAACTTCTTAGGTCAGGTTCTCGGATTTCATTTCGGGCTGTGGCATTATTAATATTTTATTCTGATATATTAACCATGCGTCAAAGCTCCAAGGACTCGTCCATTTTCTTTAAAGGAAGTTAGCGAAACTTTGTTTTGTACGTTTATAATTCAACGTTTAAATATACTTATCCAAAGACCTTGAGTGACCGCGGCATTCTTGAGGGGACAAGGCAATATTTCAGCCGGTTCCAATCACATGGTTTTCCCCTCACATTGGTCTCGAGCCATAACTACTTACCTTAGACCGCTTAGGCTAAGACGATAATATTGCCGACCGGGGCGGCCTCTATAAATGAAGAGAGGGAATTAATGCCTAGACGTGAGACTTTTGGTCACGCAGTCGTGACCCGTGACCGGGCTTATAACTGCGACTGAGTCACATCTGTTCCAGCCACTCCCGAAGCCCAAGCGACGAATCCTAGTATGTGTGTGTGTTCGTGGTCAGTCTAGCACAAAAAAAATAAGTTTTATAAAACTAAAATTTCATATTTTAAGTGCATATATGCCTAAGATGTTAAAGTGACTTTTGCAACAAAATTGACAAACCAATGGATCCATTTGCACCTTTTATACGATTTTATCAATAACGGCAAAACGATTTTGATTGAAATCGCTCTGTTGATGTAAAATTTAATGGGCTTCAATATAATGTAGGTTTCATTCATATTGAAATAGTCTGTGCTTAAATTGTAATATTTTCTTCCTATTAAAGTACCTTCAATTTTGTAGATTAAAAACAATAATCAAGGCACCTTGTTAGCATTGATAAAAAAAAGAAAAGAGTAACAATATATGTTGAACGAATTTCATATTAAATTAAGGAGAAAAGAGCAAAAATATTGTTGATATAGTTTTTTTTTTTTAAATATAAAAGTAATATAGATGTACCATATACCGTTGGAAAGCTAAAAAATTTAGAGAAAATATTATCTTATACATAAAGCTTTAAAAGGTAATGGAGTGTGATGAAAAGCCGATAAAATTAACTGATTTTGTAGATTATAATATAATAGATTATTTATTGAACACGAGCTTCTACCGAAAATCAATTTAATCCTTTAACCTTTTTTCACCTCTATCTTTATGAAAAAGTCCTTAAATTGATTTTAACAACATAGGTAAGTGAAATTCGCATTTTTCGTGCACCAGATTTTTTGAATCTGAACCCATGAAGGGCTCAGTACATTCGTGCTGCTTCTAGGCCAACGGCCGTGCAATGAGTTGATTAGGTCTTGATCACGCTCAGCCGCCAGGTTTTTTTCCCCAGAAAAAAGCTGGGTCTGCCGCAGGAGGGTCTCTATACCCTAAGGTCACGGAATTAACAGAATAAATAATATTCTCTCATAGTTGGAATTCGAACCCAGGACCCGGAATAGTAGACTAGCTAGCGCTTTATCCACTAGTCCACGCCGCTCCCTATATTACAGCAGAAACTAGCGATAAATTTTGATACAGAGCGTGTTAATAAATCCCCAACACCAACTGATGTTGCAAAATGTCATTTTTTTATTCGAACAAATATTGCTTCTAAACGGTCAATCCTAGCGACAAATGGTATATAGCAAAAAATATTTTCCACTGAATTTCTTACACGCAACAGCCGTTTAATTTTCGATCCAAGCAGCATCAAAAGAGTTGGAGCGTATCAAACTGAGGATTAAAAAAAAATTTTAAAGATACATTTCGCTTTTTAAATACATTTGTTTACGATAGAGGGCCTTGCTTGATACTGGAATACTTTGCAAAGACTGGACTTGACACCGATCCTCAAGCAGAAGGAGCAACAAGTCAATTTAATCAGAAAACTAACTCCAGAGCAAGTGATTAAAAGTTGACGGCCCCGAGCTAAGAGAGAGATTATTGCCTCATTAATCTAAAATATTTCCCGGCGGCGAAACTCGAGAAAGTTTAAGCTCTTGGCTCGGGTGTAGCACCTTGTTCTCCTAATTATGATTAAATTGAAGTAAACACAACCGTGTGATAGCTTTTGGTCTCATGGCATTTATCTTCCAGGGTATCCTAGAGTTGAAACTCAAACTTTAAATGTGATAACATGATAATTATACGACCAAATGATTAGTTACAGCGTTCTTATTTTGTCTGATTCGAATCTCCACAATTCCTTATTTTAATATATATATATATATATATATATATATATATATATATATATATATATAATATAATAAGATCAAAAAAGTTATTTTTTTTTTATTCACAATACCATTAATTACCATATTATCACCAACAGGATAAATAAAAAATATATTAATATATTTTTTCTGCCGTTTTTGAGAAAATCGTGAAAAGGTGCAAAATGGAATAAAGTGCCTCTTCTGGTTAGATGATTTTGAAAAAAAAATTGCTGTAACATCTCGAGTGGATAGTCATCTTAAATATGTAATTTTCAATTGAATAGGAGTATTCGTTTTCGCGCTGGACTTCCCACAATCACACAGACACACATACCTTTTTGCTGGCTTTGGTAATTTGGACTGAGGGGACCCTAAAACGTGTATTTCGGTTGAAAACTGAAATTCGAAAATGCTTTCCCTACCATATATTTCATATATAGGTAATTCAAAGTAAAAAATACACTAAATATATGAGAGGGAAATAGAATAAAATCTAGAGACACTAACTATCGGCAGCACTCGGAAGGCCTCGCATCATTCTTCTCTTCATATTCTTCGAATGATTATCAGGGATCGAAGAGGGAGAATTGAAAATAGTAGGTTAAGGTAGGCCTAATCAGGACCATATGGAACATCAAGTTCATCATAGATGGATGAGCTTATTCATGATAAATTAACAAGAACAATTTGTTTTTAACAACAACAAATTTTTACGAAGAATTTTGGACAGTAAAGATTGGAAATTAAAGGAATTTAGTGGTATAATAGAGCCACAAAACTCAACTTAATATGTCCAGATATGTCTTTTGTTAGTCATGTAAATGAGTCTTTTGTAGTATAGTGGAAGAATAGGAATGTTTGTTCAGTAAGTTTTTAAAATGGCCGAATACGACGAGTAGTTTCTTGTCGTTTAAATAATGTATGAGGATTCCAAGTTAGACGTTCATGAGTATGAAGACTTAGGTAGCATATCTGTTTTATAAGGGATGAAAGGAATTTTATTATAGAATACTATAGGACAGGAGTCATACACTTATCCACGCAATTTGTAAAAACATAATATCGAATAACTCCCTACTAATCTACTTTCATAAAAAAAACAACAACATTATTTTCATAAAAGCATTCTCATGTACGTTCTGCATTCTTGTCGGTGGATTCACTACAGAGCCAAAGCCAGGGTCACCGAGAGAACGCACTTCAGTTCCCGCCCCGGCCTTGGCGATGATGAGGTAGAGTGGGAGGAAATATTTGAGCGAGCGGCAGACAGAAGCTATTGAGGTGCAGTTAGTTGAGAAATATTAATAGATATGGAAGAAAGGAGGTGGAGTGGTGGGGTAGCTGACCACGGGGTTGGCTTCGAGCCAGCTCAAATGTCACTCCCTGCTCGGGCCAACACTCTCCAACCGACAACACTTCTTATATTCAACACCATCCTGTAGTATTATCTGCATCATCTTAGGGCACTATATCGGAAGGGAAGATTAAAAGGTTGTATCAGTATGCCGTGGATCGAGATGCCTATCTGTGGCAATCTGGATTCTATTAGGTGTTACCCTAATTCTCGAGTGTATGAATATGAATGATGACCACTTGAGCCTTCGGTCAAGAGACCGAACTTTCTTACTTACTATACCAGAACTCCTGCGGATCCGCATACAATGTCATTGGGAAATTTTTTTTTTTTTTAATTTTAACATATATATATTTTTTTTAATTTTAACATATTTATTGAGATCTATAACTGTATTAAAAAATGCATTAAGTAAATGAGATGGTAATATGGGAAACTGTCATGAAATACATGTAGAGACACTACCCAGTGGCAGCACTCTAAAAATTCTAAACTAGAAGGTCTCGTGGCCATCTTCCTTTCAGACGCCTCGGATGATTAACAGGGATCAAAGAGAAAGCAACGAACAAGTACCTGGTTCGGGCTAAGTCAGCAACATATGGACTATTAAGGTCTTAATGGAAGATTTTCTGATTGCGGATTATGGAACTTGTATCCTGTGAATATAATTGAGTTGATAGCATCGCGGAGACTCAAATGCGCGCGTAAAGTGGTTGGGCTCGGTGAGGAACGACTTTCAAGAAAATTTGATACTCGCTGAACCGACTGGTAGGCAGGCGTCCGAAAGGTAGGACGAAGCGTCGATGGGAGGATTGCGTTAAGGCTGATCTCGGGAGCTTGGGCTTGAACGGTGATCATTGTATGAGTCTGTGTAGACAGCCTTTGGTGGTATCGGCATCGAACCTTCGGGTTCGGTAGGCCTGTTATTATTATTAAATGGAGTTAACGAAATCTTTCTTCTTCGTTGCCATTATCCCATCTGTGGCAAAGTATGATATTACTCAATAAATATGTATTACTAAATATGTTCACACTTCTTAACATCAATGGTAGTTAAGTCGACTTTTATTTGATTTTCATTCTTATTTTTATTAATTCTATTGTTTTTTGTTGTTTTTGTAAATTTTATGTTATATTAAAGGTATTATTGTGCTTTTTCTCTTTCTCTTTTGATTATTATATACAATTGTATATATTTATTGTAATCATTAATGCTTTTATTTATTTTTATTTTTTGTGTTCTTTAGGCCAGTGATAGTTCTTATTTTTCTTGTTCATTTATGTTGTTATTCATGATTTCATAATCATATTCACATATGGGATTATTTTACCAAGGGAGGTTACTCTCAGTGTAAAGGACAGTTAAACAAGTCTTTATTTTAGATAAGTTAATTACCGATTACGTTTGTAATTCAATTCATTATTTTGAGTCCGAATAATTGTAATTAACAAAACTTTATTTTAGCACCGTTTAACTCATAATTAATTTAATTAAGAAGAAGGATTGCATAATAGTATATATAGTAATAAAACATAAACTATTATTGATATTCTTCAATAAAATTTCATTTGTATTTTGGACATTTGAAAATGTGAAAAACAAGGAACTATATTTTTGGTTAGCTTCTTTTTTTTCTAATAGTTTTGTTTAAAATGTATTCGTGGTTCCACTGCAAGTTACTTCATGCAACATAAATTTTATATTGTTTTAAAACTCCTAGTGGAATATAGTCCCTAATGGACGACAGGATGGAAATTGAAACCACCCAGAGTTATTACAAAAAAGTGGTAGAAAGTTACAAAAGCCGGAATACTTTTATTGCGAGAGGTAGAAACTTTATTGGTCTGTATCAAGTAAATTGTTGAGGAGCGAGCTAGACTCACTGTCGGCTTGTTTTATTTATATTTAGTAATGGAAACTGTTTTTTATTGTTTTATTTTATGGGAGTAACTTGAAAATTCATTTCAGGATATTCTTCTGTACAAGTCGAATTATGAATAATTTATGCATTTAATTTAATGAGATGGTTTTATAATCTTCGTCTATAAACTCTACAACCTGAGTCGTACATTTCCGTTCGGATTTTTCAAAAAAACGCTTCAAAGTACAGAATAAGCTAAAATCATTCATTCCGTATTAGAAAAAATCTTAAATTAATATATTTTAAAAAAAATGTGGTGCGCTCAACACATGATCGTTACTATCCTCCGTTGTCAGAAATCGACGTAAAATTTTTTAAAGACAGTTAAATGATACATAGATGAAAAAATCTGGTGCGTGCAACACACGACTTTCACTTACCTCGATTTTTAAAATAAATGAAAGAATTTTCAAATACAGTTAGAGATAAAAATACGTGAAACTATTAAGGAATTAATCAAATTAAATTTTTATAGAAACATGTGTTTCATTAAAAAATCTATTATATTATTATCTAAAATAATCAGTTAGTTTTATGTTCATTTCATCACTCTCTATTAACTTTTAAAAGCTTGTGTATGAGATGACATTTTTTCTAAAATCTTTAGCTTTCCAACGGTATATCATACATGTATATTACTGCTCTTATGTTCAAAAGCGAAAAATTGCATTAAAAAAATATTTTTTCTGTTTTTCTCCTTTAGTTGGGTATCGAATTTATTCATTTTATATATTTACCTGTTTTTCATCAGCGTTAACAAGATAATCTAGTTATTATTATTGAATCTACAAAATTAAAGGTACTTTAGGGGAAGAAAATTTAAAATATCGGCATTTAAGCCCTGTCAGACCATTTTTATCCAAATAAACGTACATGATATTAAAGCCTATTAAATTTTACATCGATATAGCGAGTTTAATCAAAATCGTCGGAACCGTTTTCGAGAAAATCGAAAAAAGGTGAAAAATGCATAGTATAAAGTGCCTCTTTTGGTTAGCTCATTTTGATGAAAAAAGTTTTGTCACGTCTCGGACGTATAGTTGTCTTAAATATGAAATTTCAGTTTAATAGGACTTACTGTTTCCGTCCGAGAGTTACCACACACAGACCTTTTTGCGGGACTTGGTTATTTGGACTCAGGGGACCCTAAAACGTGTCGGAACGTGTCAACGGAAATGAAAACTGGAATTCGAAAATTTTCACGATCTCAATACTTTCCCATACTATATATAGTAAGTAAAAGTAAAAAGTAAATTACGTTGACTTCCGATAGAAACATGTGTTTTAATAAATAATCTATTATGTTAACTTTCTATATAAGATAATAATTTTTTTTTAATCTTTAGATTTCCAACGTTAAATTATACATCTTCATCACTGTTCTTATGCTCAAATAAGGAAAGAAAAAAAAATACATAAAAAAATATTTATGCTCATTTTCCCTTTAGTTATTCATTAAATTCGTTCAACTTATCTTAAAAAAATAAAATAAATCAGCATTTAAACCATTTTTGTGAAAGTGGTAATAAGGTGCAAATTGTATGGTAAAAAGTGGCTCTTCTGTTTAGGTGATTTTTCGTTTTAAATTATGTAGCATCCTAGACATATGCGATTTTTAAATATAAAATTTCAGTTTTATACAACTTATATGTTTTCGAGGTAGACTTGTGACCCACAGAGACTATTTTGTGGGGCTTGGTCATTCTAGCTTAAGGGACTCGCGGTGAAAATTCTTATTCGAACATTTTCACAATCGCAATACTTTCCCATACTGTATATTTCATATCTAGGTAAGTAAGTACAAGTAAAAATGTTCATAGAGCGAAATTGTTAAAGAACGATCTGATTGTATTTAGTTATGAATGTGGTCCTACTTGTTTTGTTATTATTTCATAAATTTTTAAAGGATGTATATTTATATTTATATATTTCATGTTTATTTTATTATATAACCTAGATTATTCCATATAAATTATGTTAAATTCCATAACTTGTTAGGTTGTTGTATATTGTTTAAAATATAGGCTAGTCTGAATTTCTGTCGATCGTTTTACGAAATTCGGCGTAAGTAGACTTTCACTTAATTTATATTACATTAAATAATTTGGTTTAAAACATTTGAATATAAACTCATACTTTTAATTCCAAGTAAAAAAAATGCCAAATTACACGATTAAGGAAGTCTCATTTAAACAATTTGTATTAATTTAACATTGTGTATTCCCTTGCTAAGCCTAAGGAAGAATTTAAATTTTAAAACAGATGAACACTTTATCCACCTTGTTCGTCAAATTAACATTTGTATTAGGCCATTTAAGTGCGCTGGCATTGTATTTTGGCAAAAACCCTCTTGCTACTTAAGAATTAAAATTTTATCATTGATGCAATTTATTTTAATTTTACATAAAACTAGATATATATATATATATATATATATATATATATATAAATATTTATTTTATAATTTTATATTATTACACGAGTACTTAATACTCGGTCTAACGAATAGTGTAATAAATAGATTACAGTTCTTCTTGCCTCGAGACACCACTGTGACAGAACAATTTTATCATCTGTATGACGATGCTGGAATAGGCAGACCCTCCTGAGATATGTTCAGTCTCTATAAAGTTGGTACCCAAAAAATAGAAGCTAATCTTGGCCTAATCACTTCCTTGCACGGTTATTGGCTCAGAAACAGCATGAATCTCTATTAGTCAAGTGAAAATCCTCCACGGGTTGTTTGGTTCATGCCATGAAGTACAGTTGTTGTTTTTTATTATTATTAAATTGTTCTTAATTATCAAAAAACAATATTTTTTTTTAGTCTACGGTTTGGGTCTATTATAATCTTTAGAAATCATTTCACATTCTTCGACATTATATTGTAGGATTTCTGATAACTGTTAACTAAAAACTCTTCCAATTTTCTTCATTCTGTATGTATAAATTCACCATTATATCATAGTGCTAAAGATGGGGAAAAAAACTCGAAACGTATACTCAAAATAAATTGTTTTAAAATATTTTGTTGGAAGAATTTAGAATTTAGAGTCTGGCTCGAGCTGTGGAACAGTACAGTTCGGATCCGTAACAGTTATTGATTTTACTTGGTTAATCAGTGATAATCAAAAAATAAATGTGTCTAATAGTTACCATATCTATTAAAGAAGACTGTAATTCAATTTGGTAGTGATTTGTAAAGTGGTTGCGGAATTATATTTTAATATAATTTTCTTGCCTCAGGCTACAGGTATCAGTTGGAGAAAGATAAGTAGTGGTGGGGGTATACGTATTGCAACCTGTCCAAAATACATCAGATATCTTCGTCGTGAAGGAATTATCCCTTCCACCCACCTCATCAGCTGTTGAGATCAATCGATAATAGTTAGAAGATAAATACCGTACAATACAATGTCAACCTCTGTAACCTTAGAAGACATCATGTCAGAAATAAAAAATAATTCGAAAAATACTCAATCAATTGGTAATGATTTGGGACAAATAAAACAAACAATGTCACAAATCTTTGAGGAACTTCAAGCAAGTAAAGCTAAGCAAGCCCTTTTAGAACAGAAAGTACAGATGCAGGAGGAGATAATTAATAACCTCAGAAGAGAATTGATTAAAAATAACAGTATAATTTACAAAGTTCCTGAACCTCATAGAGATCAGCCTGAAGACGTCTATGAAACGGTACAACATTTATTTAATAGAACCGAGGCTAATTTAACAGTGAAAGACGTGGCCTATTGCAGGAGGCTAGGGAGAGGTGAGGCCCCTAGGCCTATTCTCATCTCATTCGTTAGCCATGGGGACAAAATGAGTTTTTTTGAGAAGAGGGAAAAACTGAGAGAATTTAATTGCTCTATTACCCACGACCGCACCTTCCTGGATAGAAAGAGAAGAAAAACTTTGCATGAAGCTTTAATAAAAGCTCGAAAAGTAGACGAAAAATCTGTTATCATTAAAAATAAGATTAAATTTAAAGGGACTCTCTATACAATTGATGAGATGAAAACTATTTTAAGTTCATCAGAAATTCAAAAATTACCTGAAGAAAATATACTGCATGTTGAAAATGAAAATCCTGGTAAAATAAAAGCTAAAGAAAAACTAAAAGCCTTTCGTTTTCGCTCCAGAATATCATCATATTGATAATAATCCACACAAATCAAAATCAACGGGTATTATATCAAAGTTTAAAGAAAAAATTTTTTCACATCAAGGAAATATTTTTGTGAATGGCTTGAAAGAACAATCAGTGAAAATTTTAGCATATAATATTTGTGGCATGCAAAGTAAAAAAGATGATTTTAAGTTTTTTCAATATATTAAGAAGTTCGATGTATTTTTTTTATTTGAGACTTTCGTTGAGAAAAAGGATGAGTCAAGGTATGAACATTTATTTAATGATTTTCATGTAATATGGGTGCCTGCTATTAGAAAGGCAACATATGGTAGAGCCTCAGGCGGCAGTTTATATGGTGTAAATTTAAAAAGACCTTATAAAAATTATATTAAGTTTTGTGAAATCTCAAAAAAATATTTAGTAATGTTAAGTTTATATAACTTTGATGTTTATATTTTGCCTGTATATTTAAACTGTAACAGCTGGGAAAGAGATTACAATAGCTTAATGGAATTCCTTTTTGAGGTAAATAACTTAAATGTTTGTTTGGTCGGGGATTTTAATAGTAGAGTATCAGATCAACAAATATTGTCAAACAAATATATAGATTTTAATGCCAATATTGAATGTTTGTATAGAAATTCAAGAGACTCTCATTTAAATGTCAATGGTAAAAAAATATTAGAACTTTGTAACGATTTTAATTTAGTTATTTTAAATGGTCGTGTAAAGAATGATATAAAAGGAGATTTTACATACTTGGGAGCTTCTGGAAATTCTGTAATAGATTATGCTATTGTAAATATGGAGTTACTATCTGTAATTAAAAATTTCACTGTCGATAATCAAATTTTTTCGGATCACATGCCGATTATTACTTCGTTTAAATTCAGTAACAGGCTAATTGAACAATCTACCTTACCTCTTCTTCCTAAAATAAATTGGTTAAAACAAAATGAGCTAGATTATCGTTCTAGGGTGGATAGTTTGGCTGGTCGTGTGTCTGTAAATAAGAATTCACTAGAAGATATTATATATATATTCTCTCAAATATTGTCAAAAGATCTGCTAATTATAATCCTAACCCAAGGTCAGTATATAAAAGTAGAAATCCCTGGTTTGATAAAGAGTGTTTCTTAGCTAGAAAGAGGTCATTTGATTTCCTGAATTTATTTAGAAAAACAATGTTTACTCACCATAAATTGCAGTATTTAAATTCCAATAGAACTTATAAAAATCTATGTTTATTAAAAAAGAAGCAATATTATATAGAATGTGCACAACGTCTAAATACAGTAAAAAACAGTAAAGAGTTTTGGGAGCTTGTAAAAGTATTCAGGAAAAGTAATAACTGGTCAGTAGGTAATATATCATTTCAAGATTGGCTTATCCACTTTAAAACTTTGTACAACCCTCCTTTAATTTCAAATAGAATTTTATATGCTGAACCATACATTTCGAATGATATTTTGGATAGACCCTTCTGTCTCAGTGAGTTGAAAGTAGTTTTGGCTAACTCAAAAAATAATAAGGCACCAGGAAGTGATAGGATTCCTTATGAATTTTATAAGTACGCTCCGGATTCCTTTTTAAACATTTTATTGGCTACATTTAATAGAATTTTCGAAATGGGAGTTGTCCCTTTGGGGTTTAAAAAATCTATTATTTTCCCACTATATAAAAAAGGGGATAAAAATTTGGCTTCAAATTACAGAGGAATTTCTTTTATAAATGCAATTGCCAAGTTATATACAGGTTTGATTCTAACTAGATGTTTGGACTACATTGATGGAAATAATATAATTAAAGAAGCCCAGGCTGGTTTTAGAAAAAAATATTCCACAATTGACAATATATTCACTTTAACTAGTTTAATTAAGATAAAATTACAAAAGAAAAGGGAAAAGGTTTATGCATTTTTTGTTGACTTTTCTACAGCATTCGACAGTGTGGACCGTTATAGTCTAATTTACAAATTATATCAAGTAGGACTTACATCAAAATTAATTAATTCAATTAAAAATCTGCTTAGTGAAACTAATGCTTCTGTTTGGAATTTGGATGGTTTGACTGAACCATTTGGAACTGAATCAGGGGTGAGACAGGGTTGTTTGCTTAGTCCGATTCTTTTTTCAATATATATAAATGATTTGGAAGAGAATTTAGATGGCGGTATTTTGGTTGAAGAAAATTGTAAAATTAAATACTTAGCCTATGCGGATGATATTGTGCTCTTATCCTCACATCCCTCGATATTACAGAATATGATTAACTCTCTAGAAAACTACTGCAATAAATGGAATCTGCCAAATTTTCCTTTAGTTATTCCCTTTAATTGTTAACTTTTTTAAAAAAAAAAAATAAATCGCATTTTTAAAAAAATTTTTTTTGAAAGTGGAAAAAAGGTTTCCCAAAATTTTTTGGAAAAAGTGGCCCCTTTTTTTAGGGATTTTTTGTTTTAAAATTTGTAGCATCCCAGAAAATATGCGTTTTTAAAAAAAAAAATTTCAAATTTTTTTACCAAATTATATGTTTTCGAGGTTGACAGTGACCCAGAGAACTGGCTCGAGCCGTGGAACAGTACAGTTCGGATCCGTAACAGTTATTGATTTTACTTGGTTAATCAGTGATAATCAAAAAATAAATGTGTCTAATAGTTACCATATCTATTAAAGAAGACTGTAATTCAATTTGGTAGTGATTTGTAAAGTGGTTGCGGAATTATATTTTAATATAATTTCTTGCCTCAGGCTACAGGTATCAGTTGGAGAAAGATACGCAGTGGTGGGGGTATACGTATTGCAACCTGTCGAAAATACATCAGATATCTTCGTCGTGAAGGAATTATCCCTCCACCCACCTCATCAGCTGTTGACATCAATCGATAATATTTAGAAGATAAATACCGTACAATACAATGTCTACCTCTGTAACCTTAGAAGACATCATGTCAGAAATAAAAAATAATTCGAAAAATACTAAAACAATTGGTAATGATTTGGGACAAATAAAACAAACAATGTCACAAATCTTTGAGGAACTTCAAGCAAGTAAAGCTAAGCAAGCCCTTTTAGAACAGAAAGTACAGATGCAGGAAGAGGTAATTAATAACCTCAGAAGAGAATTGATTAAAAATAACAGTATAATTTACAAAGTTCCTGAACCTCATAGAGATCAGCCTGAAGACGTCTATGAAACGGTACAACATTTATTTAATAGAACCGAGGCTAATTTAACAGTGAAAAACGTGGCCTATTGCAGGAGGCTAGGGAGAGGTGATGCCCCAGGCCTATTCTCATCTCATTCGTTAGCCATAGGGACAAAATGAGTTTTTTTGAAAAGAGAGAAAAACTGAGAGAATTTAATTGCTCTATTACCCACGATTACTCTGGATAGAAAGAGGAGAAAAACTTTGCATGAAGCTTTAATAAAAGCTCGAAAAATAGACGAAAAATCTGTTATCATTAAAAATAAGATTAAATTTAAAGGGACTCTCTATACAATTGATGAGATGAAAACTATTTTAAGTTCATCAGAAATTCAAAAATTACCTGAAGAAAATATACTGCATGTTGAAAATGAAAATCCTGGTAAAATAAAAGCTAAAGAAAAACTAAAAGCCTTTCGTTTTCGCTCCAGAATATCATCATATTGATAATAATCCACACAAATCAAAATCAACGGGTATTATATCAAAGTTTAAAGAAAAAATTTCTTCACATCAAGAAAATATTTTTGGGAATGGCTTGAAAGAACAATCGGTGAAAATTTTAGCATATAATATTTGTGGCATGCAAAGTAAAAAAGATGATTTTAAGTTTTTTCAATATATTAAGAAGTTCGATGTATTTTTTTTATTTGAGACTTTCGTTGAGAAAAAGGATGAGTCAAGGTATGAACATTTATTTAATGATTTTCATGTAATATGGGTGCCTGCTATTAGAAAGGCAACATATGGTAGAGCCTCAGGCGGCAGTTTATATGGTGTAAATTTAAAAAGACCTTATAAAAATTATATTAAGTTTTGTGAAATCTCAAAAAAATATTTAGTAATGTTAAGTTTATATAACTTTGATGTTTATGTTTTGCCTGTGTATTTAAACTGTAACAGCTGGGAAAGAGATTACAATAGCTTAGTGGAATTCCTTTTTGAGGTAAATAACTTAAATGTTTGTTTGGTCGGGGATTTTAATAGTAGAGTATCAGATCAACAAATATTGTCAAACAAATATATAGATTTTAATGCCAATATTGAATGTTTGTATAGAAATTCAAGAGACTCTCATTTAAATGTCAATGGTAAAAAAATATTAGAACTTTGTAACGATTTTAATTTAGTTATTTTAAATGGTCGTGTAAAGAATGATATAAAAGGAGATTTTACATACTTGGAGCTTCTGGGAATTCTGTAATAGATTATGCTATTGTAAATATGGAGTTACTATCAGTAATTAAAAATTTCACTGTCGATAATCAAATTTTTTCGGATCACATGCCGATTATTACTTCGTTTAAATTCAGTAACAGGCTAATTGAACAATCTACCTTACCTCTTCTTCCTAAAATAAATTGGTCAAAACAAAATGAGCTAGATTATCGTTCTAGGGTGGATAGTTTGGCTGGTCGTGTGTCTGTAAATAAGAATTCACTAGAAGATATTATAGATATTCTCTCAAATATTGTCAAAAGATCTGCTAATTATAATCCTAACCAAGGTCAGTATATAAAAGTAGAAATCCCTGGTTTGATAAAGAGTGTTTCTTAGCTAGAAAGAGGTCATTTGATTTCCTGAATTTATTTAGAAAAACAATGTTTACTCACCATAAATTGCAGTATTTATATTCCAATAGAACTTATAAAAATCTATGTTTATTAAAAAAGAAGCAATATTATATAGAATGTGCACAACGTCTAAATACAGTAAAAAACAGTAAAGAGTTTTGGGAGCTTGTAAAAGTATTCAGGAAAAGTAATAATTGGTCAGTAGGTAATATATCATTTCAAGATTGGCTTATCCACTTTAAAACTTTGTACAACCCTCCTTTAATTTCAAATAGAATTTTATATGCTGAACCAATATTTCGAATGATATTTTGGATAGACCCTTCTGTCTCAGTGAGTTGAAAGTAGTTTTGGCTAATTCAAAAAATAATAAGGCACCAGGAAGTGATAGGATTCCTTATGAATTTTATAAGTACGCTCCGGATTCCTTTTTAAACATTTTATTGGCTACATTTAATAGAATTTTCGAAATGGGAGTTGTCCCTTTGGGGTTTAAAAAATCTATATTTTCCCACTATATAAAAAAGGGGATAAAAATTTGGCTACAAATTACAGAGGAATTTCTTTTATAAATGCAATTGCCAAGTTATATACAGGTTTGATTCTAACTAGATGTTTGGACTACATTGATGGAAATAATATAATTAAAGAAGCCCAGGCTGGTTTTAGAAAAAAATATTCCACAATTGACAATATATTTACTTTAACTAGTTTAATTAAGATAAAATTACAAAAGAAAAGGGAAAAGGTTTATGCATTTTTTGTTGACTTTTCTACAGCATTCGACAGTGTGGACCGTTATAGTCTAATTTACAAATTATATCAAGTAGGACTTACATCAAAATTAATTAATTCAATTAAAAATCTGCTTAGTGAAACTAATGCTTCTGTTTGGAATTTGGATGGTTTGACTGAACCATTTGGAACTGAATCAGGGGTGAGACAGGGTTGTTTGCTTAGTCCGATTCTTTTTTCAATATATATAAATGATTTGGAAGAGAATTTAGATGGCGGTATTTTGGTTGAAGAAAATTGTAAAATTAAATACTTAGCCTATGCGGATGATATTGTGCTCTTATCCTCACATCCCTCGATATTACAGAATATGATTAACTCTCTAGAAAACTACTGCAATAAATGGAATCTGAGAATAAATCTGGAAAAATCAAAAATAATGGTCTTTCGAAATGGTGGTAGGCCAGCGCGTAAAGAAAAATGGTTCTTAGGCTCAGAAAATATTGAAGTAGTACAGCAGTACAAATATCTAGGGATCACTCTTACGCCTACTCTTTCAATGACAAAACACCTCGAAGAAAAACTGAATAAAGCTAAGGTGGGTTTGAATTTGATTTGGGGCCAGTTTATGGAAAACAAAGATATAGTTCTTTCAAAAAAGTTGGAGATATTTAATTCCATTAGTAGGGCAGTTATGTGCTATGGAGCACAAGTCTGGGGTGGGGTTAGTCATGATGCCGTGGAAAAACTACAAAGATTTTTTCTTAAAAAACTATTTAAATTACCAAAATATACGCCAACTCATTTTATCCATTTTGAAACAACAATAGATCCAATATTTATGTTCACCCTAAAGATGCATTTCGATTATATTATTAAAATTTTGAATTTACCTTCACATAGATATCCAAAGATATTAGCATTACATATAGTTAAGAAAAAAATAGCATGGTTCAAAAACATACTTTATCTGAAAGAATCGCATGGATTAAATTTTAACTTAAATCTATTTAACTGTGATGATATTAAGTTATGGAAAAATAGTCTAGCAGCATTAAGGGTTCAAATGCAAAAAGATATTTATACTCAAAATATTATTAAAGTTAAAAATTCTAAAACTTCTCCCTTTTATCCACATTTAACCACAGTAAATTACATTACTGACAAATGTTCACTGGAAGTGATTAGATGGGTAATTAAAATCAGGGCTGATGTATTAAACCTGAATTACAAACATTTCATGAAAACAAATAATAAATGTAGTTTGTGCAATACAAATGAAGCAGAAGATCTTTTTCACTTTTTGGCTGCCTGTCCGATACTTACTGAGTTCAGAAAAAAATATTTTAATTCTAAAAATTTAACCTGGGATCAAATTTTAGAGTTGATAAATGGAAAAGATTGGCTGGCGTTAGTTAATTTCTCCAGATCGGCTTTCTCTTATAGAATGTTACTAACGAGAGAATTTAACTATTAGTGAATTTGTTAAATTAAATTTAACTAATTGTGAATTTGACTATTTGTGAATTAATTTTAGTACATAAATAACATGGGAAGTGTTTGTTTCTTATTTTGTTATTGATTATTTATATTGATAGATTAAAGATTAATTTTGTTAATAAACACAGACTCCACGGACGGTCAATAGACCATGTAGTGTGTCTGATTTTTATTATTGTATTTCGTAATTTGTAATTTGTTTATTTTTTTATTTGTTTATTGGCTTTTTGATGTAATTTTGAAAAATAAAAACAGACTTTTCTATCTATCTCTATCTATCTATATTCTAGGATTTCTGATAACTGTTAACTAAAAACTCTTCCAATTTTCTTCATTCTGTATGTATAAATTCACCATTATATCATAGTGCTAAAGATGGAGAAAAAAACTCGAAACGTATACTCAAAATAAATTGTTTTAAAATATTTTGTTGGAAGAATTAAGAACCGTTTATTAATCTTGGATATATGTTTCTTCCGGAAAAAAATAATATCATTATGAATTTTTATAAGTTATAATATTCCTAATATCCGAAAGTAATTAAACAATATTTGATATAGATAAATTAGGGTTTATTTGCTTATATTTCTTCCAAAACCCCTTTTTATTTTACATTTCAAGGTATCTCACTCATGTTCAGGATCTTGGTTATTAAAATAACTTGTTACATCTGTTCTATGAAAAGCTTCGTCAGTTTTTATTTTTGAAAGAATAATAAAAAGTCAACACATTAAAATATTGACCTAAGTTAGGCAACGTCTTAGATCTTTGTCATCAACTTAATTTTTATATGTAGGATGGTTACAACGATATGAAGAAAATTTGAAGAGTTTTTAATAAGCAGTCATCAGAAACCCTACAATAAAATGATGGAGAAACTAAAGCTAGTACTAAAGATGGAAAATGTCCCGAAACGTTGCATAAAAATAAAGTTGTTGTTAAACAATTTTTTGGAAGAATTGAGAACCATTTACTAATAAACCAGAACCATTCAGCTCATGGAGGGTTTTCAGTTTACTAATCGAGATTCGAGCTGTTTCTAAGGCAACTGCTTTGAAAGGAGATGATAATGATTTTTTAAATGGAGGATGGTTATAACCATAGAAAGAAAATTACATGATTTTGTTGTAAACAGTTATCAAAAATCTTACAATATAACGATGAAGAAAGTAAAGTGAGTTCTGAAAATGGAGAAAAATCCCGAACTAAGACTAATATTTTTTAATTTTAATCTACTTTACCTATGTAAATAATTAAGTTTGTATATAATTCAATCTATTCTGGCTAAAGTGCTATCTTTATTTGTAACATCAATGTTATTCTTAAGGGACTATGTCCCAGAATAAAGTTCATTTTCTATTCTATTAAAATAAAATTGTTGTAAAATAATTTTTTTTTGGAAGAATTAGGAACCATTTATAATTTATGAATATGTTTTCTTTGTTCAATATCTGTTGTTTTGTTTTATTTTAATATTGAAGTCATTGTTTGAATTTCGCGAACCTGTTGACTATTTTATTATCGCTCCATATTTAAATGTTTAAAAACACTTATTTTATTCATTCAAATCCTTACCATTTACCAGTATTAAAATACTTAATGATTCTTTTTTTTTGGAGGTTTGTTAAAATTAGCCGAAAGGATGAGTACCGTTACAATATTTAGCCGAACAGAATTATATCCACGAGGTAGCTTCAAATGTATTTTAATAATGTAGACTAGTATTAGCGAATGCAAAAGTTGGCCAACTTTCAAGGGGAGTTCATTTATTTTCTTTTTTGGAACAAGGTCCTTCGGAGGAGATTCGATCTCGTCATACGAGTCCCCGTTGACCTCAGCCGAATACCATCCTTGTCTTGGTTGTCTTTTGCGCAATTTCGTCTACTTTTGGTTGTTGTTTTTGTGGTATTTACTATATAAATGCGTTTGTCTTATCGTATGACTTCCTTAGACCGCTCATTCTATTAAGTGGATATGAATCATTTTTCCTATTGTTTCTAATTTTAACGAAAGAAGCCTATAATAATAATCATAATAGGTTTAGAGAACCCGAAGGTTCAATGCCGACATCTTGTAACTTTGCCTACAGAGTTCAGTCCAATGACTACCGTCCAAGCCCTAACCCCGGAGATCTGACTTATCACAATGCTTCTACCTACGCCCCTGTGTTTACATGGTCTCTTAAATGTCTCGTCATATTGTTGGAGCAGACACTAGACCTTACATAGACAAAAAATTACTTATGACTCCGAATAAGTCCGAATCTCAACGGTTAGGATGGAAAATGAATTTTACAGAATCAAATCAGTTTCAGAAAAATAAGTGGTGCCAAATTGAAGAAGATAAAATTTCCCAGAAGGTAACGAATTCGAACCATATAAATAGGAAAGTAAGTGTCGGACATTTCAAGCAACTATTACTCTTCTAAGGTTAGGTTTTAAATTCTCCAGATTTAAAAAAAACAAAAAACTTTTTAATGAAATTAGCTTTAAAATGACAACAAACCTACCTTCATTGGCCTATAAAAAATGCCAAGAGGTAAGAATTAAAAAAAAAAAAAAAAAAAACCGACCAAAAAAGAAGACGTGTGCTCAATAACTGTTTGATAAATGTTATATTATGGGAGCAAATACTAAACTTCATAAGAAACAAAAAATGTTCATATGGCACATAGTCTGATTGTGAACGGTTAGTAAGGAAAATTAAATTTTGAGTTTTTTCTGTTATCCATGGCTTCCTGCCAAAAACTCAAATATATTATCTTGATGTACGAGCACAGAAAAATAAGTGGTACCAAACAAAATAAGAGAAAATTTCCCAGAAGGTTAAGAATTTAAATATTAAAGTGAGTGTCGTACGGCATCATTCAAAATTTAATTAGCTTTAAAATGTTGCAAAACAAACCTACCTTCATTGGCCAATCTAGAATGCGAGGAGGCAAAAATAAATAAATAAAAAAGGGCCATAAAAGAAAATATGTGCTTTATAATTATTACAACCTATTACCTTATTTTTTATGATATTCCCTTATAAGTTTTCTCCTTCTTCGTCTGGTCTTATTAATGTACGATATACATCTAATTTTTTTTTTTATACAAAACCGGTCCAAAAGAATATATTTTATTTGCATCTGAAACAACATCTGAAACAAATCTAGGGCTATTTTCAAGTGTCTATGATCCATTTATAATCTCATATATTGTTTTCGACTGCTTTATCAGCAATCGGATTAAGATCTCCGCTGATTGTTCCTTCGCCCTCACATGAGCCTATCCTGCAGGACCTATTCTATATTTTAGTTTGTTGGTTGACTTTCTATCTTACTCCACTTAAGGGTAACAACGCAGGTTGTCATACGGATTTCCAACTGATTCTAACCAGAGAGAGGAGGTAAAGATGTATCCTTGGATTTGCAACGAAATAAATCTTGACACTTAAAACAAACTTAAACCGTTGTCATATGACTTAAGATTTTTAAGGTGACAACGGCTTAACTAACTTTGGTATTTTACGAAGCTTGAATTATTACTTTATTAAATTGTACTTTATACAATTTATATTCGTAATCTTAGCGTGGGTCTATTTTTTATTCTGAGTTGCGAAAGTATCTCCCAAATATTTGGAATTAACTAGTAAATCAATACCATTGAAAATAAAAGCAATTCGACAATTATATATGACATCTACACGAATACTCATGTTTGTGTCTTAAAAAACATATCAGACAATACTTCAGACGGGTTTACAAGGCTGACTAATTATGAATAATTGTTTAAAAAGCGATACACAGACAGTGAGAAAAGGCGAGGGTAACAGCCTCGATTGAAGGGAAACCAAGGTTGTGGTAGGCGTTGCGATTGGCTGGCGCTAAGGGTGAAGCCACGCCCACCGCTCCTGATTGGCTGATCGCCTCCCCTCCACCTACATGTGATTTACACCTGTTTATATATCCTACCGTCCCTAATGACTTGTGCTACCCTCCTCATAACTGCTTGTTATTGAACTCTGTAGCTCCCTTTTTAGTCGATATCTGATTTGGAAGCTTCCATTTTTGGCTCTTTTCAACCTTTTCTCCTTTTTTTTTTTTTTTTTAATTAATATCTCCTCGCCGTATTTTTTATAGGGTGGTAATAAACTTTATGGTGGGCGTTTTAACATAGGACACTGTATTGCTTATTTTTTAAGTTTACCAGGTTATATAGGTATAAATATAACAAGGATTTTTTTTTTTAATCAAACACCTTGAACCTTATTGTATAAAAAGATTTAAATTAAATAAAATTTAGATCTTTGTCAGCATACTCGACTAGGCAATGGGTTCTAAAAATAGGGTTTACCATATATAGGATGAAAGACTCAATAATGGCAAAAAACTTCTCAGTTTTATAACTGCAGTAAATACAGGACTGAATGGCTTAATAAGAATCCAAAAGGAAAACTGCTCAATTTCGTAAATTTTGTCGCTTGCGACGAAAGCCAATATAAAATTCGAAGTATGAAATTTGAGTAAATAATCTGCAGCAACCTTGAAAAATTTATTTAACTGTTTTACACGTTTCATCTTCGGGATATCCAGGTCCACGGCTTCAGACCTATATATAACGTTCCATCGAGCCAAGGGTTTCGACAGATCTTTCCTAATCCGATTCTCATCCCTGTGGATCTCTATTCCTTCACATATCCGTTACTCCAATATTCTTTCGACCTTCAAATCTGATCTGTTTAATCACTTCCTGTTCCTCCAATTTTCGAAGAACCCTAAATAGTTTTGTTAATTTCAATCAAAATCATAAATAAAACAGATGGAATTATTTATTTATTACATTTTATTTTTATTATATAATTTAAAAAAAAAAAAATATATATATATATATATATATTGTGAATTTCTTGTTTATCAAAATTGTAAATATATATATATATTTTTTCTTATCCATTTTGTTTTTCAGTGCTATTATTGAAGGTTACTTCTTAACTTATTATTTGTTTATTTATTTAACGTCACTTTATGCTGCTGTGGCTAATCGGACGATGCTACAGTCGGAGTCCTAAATTTTGCCTATCCAGGTTTAATAAGGTACTTTACTTTTAAGGAGTACCTGACATCGCACAGCTTGGGACCGCAATTTAACTTCCCCTCTCAAGGACGACATAACTAAGGATTTTTTACTCCCATCAAAAATTCCTAGAGCCACCTGCGGGTTTAAACCCGGGACCTTGGGCATTGGTGGCTGTTATGCTAACCACCATGCTACAGGTAACTCTTAGGTGATTTATTATGTTTTTAATCTGACAATAAACTCTCTGTTTAAATTTTCTGGTAATCTTATTCTTAAGGGGCTTGTCCCGGAATAAACAAAAACAAAAAAATTATTATTAATAACTAGACTTTCATGAGGTGTACGACTGCAGCGGCGTTATCAGATCCTATTATTCTGCAGTATTCTAGTTCAAGGCCTGAAAATAATTAGATTATATTGAAATATAACCGTATAAATTTCTCATATTAGACAATTATTTATTAATTAATGGCCGTTAATGACTTCGAGTAATGATAAACTACCATGTAATGGTTCAATATTCAAAAACTGTTTATATAATTTTTTTATAAAGAAGTATTACAAATATTTTTAAGAAGGAGATTCTCCTATCAGTGAAAAAAAAAAATTAAAAACATCTTTCTGAATTCCAGAAAGTCCAACCGTCTTAACATCAAAAAATCTATCTAATATCATACAAATATTCTTTTATGCTTCATTAGTATCTTATGATATTTTTATTTTCGATAGTCTTAAAAAAAAAAAAAAAATGCTGACTGCAAATGGCTTTTTATTATAGTTTATTTACAATTCTCATGTGCACAAACTTGGATCTTTGCCCGAGCACACACATACTCAAATGTGCCTCACACACTTTGAACAATTAGTGTCTCTCGAAACAGCTCTAAATACAATTTAGTGCACCATCACATCCCACCAGTGTTTGTCCAACTCCTACCCTTAACACCGAAAAGCTCTAGATTAAGCCTTTCGAGATTTAGGGTTATTCGGACGGAATTAAAGCCGTCAGTCTTGCCCTAGTGCATTAGGGGAATGAAAACTGCATTTCTATAAATATACGAAGAAGTAGGCGCTGAAGGAGAAAGTAAATAAGGGAATAGAAAGATTTATTTTATTAGCAAGTGTAATTTAGAAAGCTGCTTTCAGCGCCTAGAAAGTCTAGGCAACGGCGGTTAAATTTATAGTTCTATGAAAATAGGAAGTCCCTGAATAACGGTATGTCTCTTCTATACCTACTAAAATAATCTGAAATATATTTATTTCCTGCATTATTATAAAAACCCATTTTATTTTTATAATAAATGTGTTAATTTTGTTTTTAATTTATAGAGATGTATTACAATTTGTTTATAGACGAACAGTAGTAATAGTGATAGAGGACCACATTCACACAATATATACAGAAAATAATGATAAAGTAAAATTACATAAAATATACTATATATAAAAAAAAAAAAAAAAAAAAAAAAAAAAAAAAAAAAAAAAAAAAAAAAAAAACCTGAAATTAAGGTTAATACAAAGTGAGAAATAAATTATAATCATACACACCAACTATATACAATATTTACAATCTCCTAAAGGATCCCCAGACTGGGCCATTCACTCCACTTGTAGAGAGAAAAGCAGAATCCAAGGATCCCATGGGTCCATTGGAGGGCTGAGCTATGGCGCAATAGCCACAAACATTCACTACATGAGTAGAGGTTCTGACCAGTGTCAGAACTCCAGTATAAATGTTTACAAATTGTCTCGCGGCCACTGCCGTTTCAATCTTCGAGGAGGATTGTAGGGGTGGGTGGAGCTGGAGAAGGATTATGCTTGAGGGTTAGGATTACGGTTAAGATTCTGATGAAATTTGGAAAATTTGGTTGGCACCAGGTCTAAAATAAATAGAATATTGAGGTCGTGGTGTAGGGTCATATTTGGTAACGTAAAAAGAGGCATTGACAATTGTTCGAAAGATTTTGGATTGGAAGGATTTGATCCGTTTGATGTTAAAATATTTAGTTGCCCCCACAGTTCAAGAGTTAAAAATTAAACCAATTAAAATTAGCTTTTATTTATAAAAATATTGTTCCACCCTCTTCAAAAAGCTCGAACAAGTTCCTGTGTATAGAGGAGTATAAAAGACATTTTCTGAAAAAAATTGACACAATTTAAAAAGGTTAAAAAATACATATTTTGCTTATCTTTCTGCCGCTAAAAATTGGCATTTCGTTTAAGAATCATGAACATAAGTTTTTCCATGTCCTTTGGCTCCTAAGAATCAGAGAAAAAATTATCATAAATTAATTTCAAATTTTATTATTAAAAATAAAAAAAATCGAAAAAAGAGGTTTTAAAAAAATCTAGCTAAAAATTTGGGTGAATTATTTTTATTCGACACCAAATTGAATCCCCAAGTTTGATTAAAAATTTCCGAGTGGGCGGAATTAAATTAAAAATCGGACTATGGGTCCTATAAACTTTTTTGTATTATTAAGAATCTAGAATCTGCTCTCAAAATATGACCAGACATTTATGGGACTGTATATAACGTAAATGTCGTTTTATCATTCATTTATAAATTGAACTTTATATATTTCTGAACTTCTAATATATGTTTTATTTTTATTATTATTATTTACGATTTTCTATGATTCTTAGTAATTCTCTCAAACCATAACTTTACGAAATCCTTCCGACTTTTAAGTTAGCTCACGAAAATGATGTACATTAGCAGACCAAGTTTTCTTCCCCAGAGCGGTGGGTAATAGAGACCATTAAGGTAGAAATAACATTCCCCAACAGTTGTGGGGCTGGAGCACTTAGAGGTTCCAGCAAGAAGAAGAAAATATAAGGAAAATTAATACTTTTCCAGAAGGACGCCAATTACCATGGAAACCTTTTACTGCAAAAGCGTAGCTGTTAAGCTTGCCGCTGAAATAGACTCAATTTAATTTGACTTTTTTTCTGGAATTGAATTTCACCATGTTTTTTAAATTGAAATCTTCTTTTAGGAACTCAGCATTTAGTGCCCTTGTATTCTAATACCTGTGAAATTCGGGTTTTTGTTTTTTTTTCTGATGTCTTTATTTATTCGGTTCAATAGGCCTAAAAAAATTTTCTTCTTAATAATTAATTTCAAAAGCACCAAAGGTACTATAGTAATAATTTTAGAATGATGTATTTAAAATACTTTTTCGAGACGGAAAAATAAGCAATGACTGCAAATTACAATTTAACTAGGGTGATTTTTTATTTTAAATTAATAATTAAGTATTAGTGATCAAATAAAATGTTAGTGTTTTTTATTAAAATGAAAAAAAAAATCTTATTATTAAAACCATCAGTAAAAGATCTTGGGTTTTTTTTTGGGGGGGGTGGGGGGAGAGAGAGAAAGAGGAATGGGTGAACTCCCTTTTTACTTTATTTTAATATATAATTTTAAATAATATTCATTAAATTCTGTTCGAAAATAGAGCACACTCATAATTTAACCCTTTAACCTACCAGCAACTTGAAGTCACGAAAACATGTTTATGTGTTTGTATATATATATATATATATATTATATATATATATATATATATATATATATATATATATATATATATATAATTGCCAATATTTTATTAATTAAATTATATGAATTTGTTTACAACGAATCACACAGCTTTTAGGTTTTCTTGTTCAATTTTAGACATAAGCTACTTACTTTATGCTCAGTATATGTTCATTCATTAAATTTCACTTTTTGCTAATATGAATAATTTCGCATATTCAGGTTTGATTAGGATAAGGATTTTTAAAGATTACCTGACATCTTATGTCATGAGTCTTCTGGACCCATCATTTTGGTCCCCTCCGAATAACGGCATAACTGAGGGCTTTTTATTTCCTTTGACAAATCCTAGAGCAATCTGCCAGGTTTGGACCCACGACCTTAGGCATAGAAGGCTATGATGCTTGCCACAGTACCACGGATGGTCCAGCTGTGGTGTATTATTGTGAACCTTAATGATGATCCTTAACTTATTGAAATTTGTTTGTGCTAAACAGTAAATCGATGTTTACTAGTGATATAAGTCATGTATTTGATAATGTTGCACATATTTCAGTAATGCGAAGGTATTGATATATTTTTTTTTCTGAAGTATACCTTGGTACCAACCCTATGCTGAAGGTCTTAAAAGAGGAAGGTGTAGTGTGTAAGTTCATCGGAGCGAAAACCTTTATAGGGCTGATATGGTTGTGTACCGTACTTCCTGGCAAATGAACTGTGAACAGGGGAGACCAAAAACCACCAACTTTTTTTCCGTTCATGGAAAAGAAAACTTTTCTTTTCGAACCGTTGCAAGTTTGAAGTATTCAGTAAATGGCACACTGATGAACGATTGTTAAAATTCTTTGGCAAAATCATTTTTTTTTTTTTTTTTTTTTTTTGAGTGGGAAGGGAATGGGAGGAAGGAGGGATATTTATCGCATGACCCAGAAGGAAAAACTATTACAGTTGTGAAAATTTCCAATGCTGATTCTTTATCTGTTTTATAATTATGAAACTATATTAAAACACGTTTTGCAGACATTTAATTTACTAATATCTCTAGAAGAAATCGTAACATCGTAACTATTGTAATAAAGAGATACAATTTAAAACAAAAATGTATCAAAGAAATAAAAAATTTCTTTAGGAATATTATATTTTATTTTAATAATTCCCATATCTGTTCAGTATAAGCATCGTAAACGACAGTGCATGTTAGCTTATGAAAAATATTTTAAATACTGTTCTTTATCCACACTTTGATTCCTGAAATTACAGTCTAGACGACTCTGGGCTCAGTACAAATTCGTACGGTTTCTAGGACAACGGCCGTGCAATGAGGTGATTAGACCGAGATCTCTCCATTTTTGGGCATCCACATTTTTTGTCTACCCCAGGGGATCTCCCATACTCTAGGGTCACCCCCGGCCGAATTAATAGAATAAATAATATTCAGCCACTGCCGGAATACGAACCCAGAAGAGTAGACTGGTGCTCCTTGACGTTTCTTAAAATTTCGATTCTAACTGGGTGAAGGTAGGACCTATTTTAATTTCGCAAATTTAGAACTGGCCCAAATTCGCTAAGTTGATTTATCGCCAGGTTATACAGCCAAATATAATAACACAATATTGTTCCTTTTTTTAAGAATTTATATACTAAATTGTATACTTACAGGAACAATTTTATTAATGTCGATCCTTCTAATATGATTTTTTTTAATGTAGCCTGGAAGTTTTTAATGTAGCCTCAGCATTGCTACATCAATACATTATACTTTTAAGTATAAAAATAAAATAATGATAATGATAATAAAATACGCTTACTGCTTAATATCTTTATGTACCGTAATTAATTTTTCCCATAAATGGTATTTAAGATTATCTCTCAGTGAATCTTAGTGTATAAAGTTATTTTTTTACCTATAATATGTTAAGAGTTTATTAAAAACCTTGGACTTATAAAAAGCCAACAACATGTAACATACCTTTTGGTGACCTATAAAACGCAGACTGTATAAATTTATTTATAGCCAAACCGGTCTTAAATTTTTACCTTCTGCAAGCAACATATGAAATTCCACTTTCTAGTGATTTCAGTAAATGAAGACATTTTATTCGCTGGCTGGAAGTTTATAAACAAAAAACAAAAAAATTGGAAAGGAAAATCAGTCTCGAGATCAAAAATTCAACTTTAATTTACTCTCATAACGAACTTTTACTTACCAACTGACAATTTTTTTTATAAATTTGTAATTTAGACCCTTAATTTTTTTAATAAAATATTGTTATATATTTGAAGATCCATTGATGGGAGGGAGCAATTAATTTTTAAATTTCAAGAAGAAATTTATTAATTTTTTTATTCAGATGACCCATTTCATTGCATGTTTTTAATGTTTCTAAAATCAAAAATATTTATTTTAATCAGTTTTTTATCATAAATTATTTACGGTACAAGTTTTTCAAATTTCAGTAATAACTACATTAAAAAAATATTTCTATATATTCAACAAAATCTTGAACTTTCCAACGACATAAACATTTATCAAAAAAAATATTTATTTTTTTCTTTTTCCATTTTTATTTTATTATGAACTTTTCTTATAGTTAATATTTACACGTTTCTTACTAAAAATAATAACGCGAATTGGTCAATTCATTCAAAAGAACAAAATTAAAGGTACTTTTAAGAAGTTTTAAAAATACAACGTTTAAGCCGTGTCAGACAGACTATATCCATTAAAAAAAAAAAAAAAGTGAAATAAAGAAAAATCCTAATTGATATCACAGAGCATTTAATTATGCTTATTACATGTAGAGCAGATTTGAAGAACATTTTTAAAAGGTGAAAATAATCTGTGGTATAAATTGTCATGTTTATGTTAATGTTTTGTATATATGAAAGTTCAGTTCCCAATTACCTTGGTTTTAAAGCTACTTACCTCAAACACTTGAAATTTCACGAGCTATAAATAATTATTTGGGCTGAGGGAAACTTAAAACGATTGTTTTTATTAGAAACTCGATTTATAACATTTTCAGGATGACATTAGTTTCCCTTATTTCATAAATAGAAATTTTCAAGTAAAAATACGGTTGCTAAGTAGAATATGACTTCGGGGAAAGAAATATTAAAAATTAGATGTTTATTGTAATTGTAATCTGTTTCAGTGAATAATTTTTTTTTTTAGGTTCTTTCTAATAAAACAACGATCCATTTTATACTCAACAATCATTTTATTTTTTCCCTCTCCTACGTTTCGGCCTTTGCCATTTTCAAAGATCCTTTAATCAGTCCTGTATATTGCACATATAAAAATATATTTTGTCATATTATAAAAAATATATACTATAGGCTGAAACCAGCCTTGTCAGCTTGTTAAACTTTATAAGTTTGATGGATTATTCATTTGTGTAAGAGCACGGGTTCAAACCCGCAGGTGGTCCTAGGATTTTTTAATGGGAGTAAAAAATCCTTAGTTACGCCGTCCTTCGGAGGGGAAGTTAAAAGGTGGTCCCGAGCCTGTGCGATGTCAGGTGCTCGTTAAAGATCCCTATCCTAATAAAACCTGGATAGGCAAAATTTAGGACTCCCACTATAGCATCGTCCGATTAGCCATAGTAGCATAAAGTGACGTTAAATAGATAAACAACAAACAATTTGTGTAAGTGGCTTGACGATAGTAGTAGTTTAGACCCAAGTAGGTGTCAGAATCATGAATAGTTAAACTGAGGAGTGTATGTGCAATATAAGTATTGTCTCTTACACTCGTGTCTTTTTAATATGAAATGTTCTGTGTATTATTGCTTGTCTGTGATATTTTTTTCTTTCTTAGGATGCCTGTTTGGCGAAATGTTAGTTGGCGTTTTTTTTTTCTGTTTTAATAGTATTTCACGAATCATTTATTGAATTCCCCCTCCCGGATTATGTTCATCGGATCCCCCTTCCTGAGAGGAACCCCGCAGAGAAACCCGGTGAGTGGTGCGTGGTAGTTGAGTGGCCTGGCTGAGTGCTCTGCGGCACTTAGGTCATTGTCAGTACAGCCTGTAGTCACGTTACTGCGGTTTTCTCCTGTAATTGTTTGTAATTTAAACTTTAACTGAAAAGAGTTAAATATTTGTGAAATATTCTGATTTCTTTCACTTACCTAAATGTGAAATATATAGTAAGGGAAAGTATTGCGATCTTGAAAATTTTGGAATTCCAGTTTTCAACGGAAATGCACGTTTTAGGTTTCTCTGAGTACAAATAACCAAGTCCCACAAACAAGTCTGTGTGTGTGTGTAATATTTCATATAGAAAAATAGAAAATAGAAAATGCTCTCGCAAAAATAGAATTAGTCAAAGACATCACTTACCTAGGACAGACCATTTCATTCGATGACCGCCTTTCCAAAGAAATACAAAAACGGATTGCCTCTTGCTGGAAAAAATTTTGGGTCTTCAAAAACTTAATGAAATGGAAAAGGTTAGTATTCAATACCTGCATTCTCCCAACTTTGACTTATGGAAGCCAGACATGGTCCCTCACTAAATCCCAGGAAAGAAGAATTAACGTTTGGCAAAGAAGAATGGAGAGGAGTATGACAAATGTGAATTCAAAGGATAAAGTAAAAAAATACGACTCTGAGAGAGACCACTCTGGTGAGGGATGCTGTGGGTTGTATAAGGAAGCTGAAATGGGAATGGGCTGGCCATTTAATGCGAATAAAAGACCCCAGGTGGAGCAAGGCAATTACCGAATGGACACCTCTCGGAAAGCAACGTAAGCAAGGAGGGCAACTCAAAAGATTGTCGGACTAAATTAAGAAACAAGAAGGAATATCTTGGCATAGGAAAATAGAAGACCGAAAATATTGGGAATTAAAATGCCATGATATTGAAAAACCAGCGGACGAACTCATAACCCAGAAGGTACGGCTGGTCACCGATCAAGACTATTCCTCCTTCAGGAGAGGCCTACACATTAGTAGAAAACCATTTTATTTTTATTTATCTAAAGATAAAAATTGTTATTTAATCAAGTTTTTTTTTTTTTTTTGCAATTTTAATAAAAAAGATGTTAGTAAATTTTATTTAAAAGGTTGTATACAATATTTGGTCAAATTGTTTTCTTTTTACTTAAATCAATTATTAAAAGTGTTTTTAAAATAATAATAAATATATATAAACTTTATGTACCAACAAAAATTGTAAATATGTGTAAATAAAGGCTTATCTTATCTTAATATTTCATATTTAAGACAAATATAACCCCGAGTTGTTACTGCAACTTTTCCACTATAAGTGACTGACCGGAAGTGTATACCGATATACCAACTGGACTTCATACCTCGCATTTAGCACCTTATACAGATTTTCTCTAAAACGGTTTGAACGATTTGGGTCAAACTCGTTATATCGATGTAAAATCTAATGGACTTATGGTTTGGTTAAAATAGTCTGACGGGACTTAAATGTCCACTTTTTGAATTCTCTTCCTTTAAAGTACCTTTAATTTTGTTGATTCCAAAAGATTAACAATGTAATTTAATGAAAATTGCAATTTATTAGTGCTTTAAGGCTTCTTCACTCAATATTTGTAGAACAGTTCTCATGCTAAGCTGTATTAGTAAAAAAAAAATACAATTATTTTTAAAATACTTAGAGATGAATATGTAACAGTAAGGAAGTGTTTTGAGATTATGAAATCAAATCCTATTCAGGGTATAATAGTTTGGGATACAAATACATAAAAACAAGGTATTCTTGAAGACCAAGGACGACATTTAATTGTATCCTTCGTAAATACCCGTGACACACAAAGATACCACTATCCAAATACACTTGAAAAATATATCACATCACTTAACCTACTCTATAAGATCATAAAGCACATACCAACATATACAAAGACCAACTTACCGATCTATACGGGATATAGCTTGTAAGTCATCACAACAATTTGTTATTTCTTAATTTCTTTTAGACCTTTTAGAGATTATACATACTTTTGCTACTATTAAAATGATTTCGACATAGCGTGAGGCAAGGCATTTTAAAGTCTGTTGGTTTCTGGTTTCTCCTCATCTTCCCTCACATCGACTATGGCTGCCTTCCTGGCCTCATGGAGGACTTAAGCTGAGAATAGAACGTATGAAATGTTTCCATAGATTCAGCGACGAGTTAAAGTGCTGCAGATATACCTAAAGTGGCTCAATTCAGTTCTCAGCGACAGTATTTCCTGGGAATATACTTCTTTCGTTTCGTTAAAAACCCAAAAACCATCTTACATTCTTGACCTACACTAGGGGATCTTCTGTCCATTCATTTAACACGGGATCCCAGACCACTAACCTCTATTTTCTTTCTCATAGAGGATCTTACTTTGAAAAATCGTTTAATTCACGATCCACTTTGTTCTGGAATTTCATCCCTACCTCTATTCGCAAAGTATCCTCTTAACTTTAATTTAAAAAAAAAAATTCCTTCATCTCCTCAGCCATCAGTTTTCCGAATAAATATAAACAAAATGAAATGGTCACATTCCATTCTAAAATAAGGACTACTACAAACATGTAAATATTAAAACTTGCTTTTATTTTTATGATATTATAGGAGTAAACAACATAAAAATAGTGTCATTATGTACACTAACGTTTATTATTATTAAGTTTGTGCTGCTCTTTAAATAATAAAAGTCACATAAGTATAATTTTATTTTTAACACCTTTTTTTTTGCTTTGTTTTTTGTGCCCGATACTACTGTCTTTTTTTACTTCTTCTTTCTTTTTACGCAACACAATTTATCCGTATAGCACTAATCATAGCTAGTCCAATTTACAGATTTACTACAGAGGCCATCTTCTGAGTGATTCACTAGTTTCTATTAGCCACTACACCACCGGTGATCCCAAATCAAACATTTTATATTTTAACTATACCCAAAAACTATTACTTATTTACATCTTTCAATAGCTTACGAGTCTCACCAAAATGGAAGAAAGTATAATTTCCAGTCCGATGATTATAAAAACGAACCTCTTGGTTAGGAATCTCCAGTTTGGGCTATAGATGTCAACTGTCTAGACCAAGTAGTAAAATGTATGAAATTACAATATAATCATAAATAACACGAGTATTGAGGCGATAACAAGCGTATATTGATATAGCATGATGAATGCGCTGGGGACGAAGAGTTGAGGATTGGAATACAATCTGAGCGGCGAGGGGAGAGGAACAGTCGTCAATCATCTGCGATGAGTATGAATTTTTATTTCTCCAGGTCGTTCATCATCCTTCATCATCCGGCTTGGAGGACCTAATCCCTTCCCCTCCAGGAGTGGGGAGAATTAAATGGCGAGTCGTGAATACTTGTTTTTGACAGGAGAAAAGGTTGATTTATTAATAAGAAACCCATTGTGTGATACGATAATTTATTGATGTGTTAGAGAAGTGGAAAATCGTCGACATATTAGTACAATTTTGACAGATTAATTGGATGAGACGGGTGCTGAAGTAAGTATTGTAGTAAGTAAGTATTCTACTTCCTCATTATAAATTTATATCATAAATGAAATAAAGGTATCAAACAAATTGTTGACAATATTATAAAAAAAAAAAATTATTAATTTATTTTTTATTTTCAGGTGAGTTTTGTACCTCTCATTGTCGATATGGTGTCTATGCTTCCTTTATTGTAAGTTAATAAATTATCATTCCTATACTGCCTCAATGGAAAAATTACTCTTAATATTAATATACCTGGCCCGTTACAGATATACCTCTTTTCATTCCAAACTCCCTGCCCACTCAAACCCGCTTATCCGTGACCTCTCCTCCATATCTATTCCCGACAACCCACCGAGGCGCCTTAAAAGAAGATGGCCAAGAGACCTTCTAACATAAGACATTGGAGTGCTACCAATGGGTAGTTTCTTCTCAGGACTATCATGTGTACTAATCATATAAAGCCTATTTACTTGTTGTATTTATTTAATACAGTTGTAAATTTCTTTAAATAAATAAATAAAAAAAAAAAAAAAAAATATTAATATAATATTTTCAAAGAATTAATTATATTTTTATATTTATGTTACTTATAAATTATATTAATTTATATTATTTAAAATTACAAACCCTTATTTATTTAACGCCTCTTTATGCTACTATAGCTAATAATAATACCTGACATCGCAAAGGCTCGGGACCACCTTTTTACATCCCTACCGAAGGACGGCATAACTAAGGATTCTTTCTCCCCTTAAAAAATCCTAGGACCACCTGCGGGTTTGATCCCGTGATCTTTGCCTTATAAGGCTATTGTGCTAGCCACCCTGCTACAGGTGATCCCACAATTGATTCCTTATTATTTTATTTGATCTTATTAACAGTCCAATATACAATCTTTTTATTTATTTATTTATTTTTTTGAAAATTTTCAAATTAGATATGTTAGAACATACACATTTTCCACAACAATTAGGAAAGACTAGAAGATGAAAATGAATTTTAAATAATTGAATCATTCAAAATAGCAAATCTAGTATTCTTTATACTACATTTGGCAACTTTTCGGGCATCAACATTCTTTTTGCAGTTTTTCTTGAAAAATAGATTTAACTTTTTATATACCCTCACACAAGACTGAAACGACAAGAAACTGCACGACGTTTTCGACTTCTTCAACACTTACTAGACAAACGTTCTAATCTTCCAATTAACTACAAAAGACTCATCTACATGAATATCATAACGCCGATATGGACTTACGGAGTGGAGCTTTGGGGCTCTACTAAACCATCAAATTCTTCCCGTATCCAATCCCTACAATCAGAAATCCTTCGTAAAATCCTCAATGCTCCTTATTTTGTCACGAACAAACTTATCCATAAAGACCTCAACGTTCCGTATGTTGCTGATTTGGCCCGATCTAGATACCATTCCTTTCATGACAAACTCCATTCCCATCCTAATCCTCTAGTTTCAATACTTTCTTCCTCTTCAATTCCTGACAATCCTCCGAGGCGTCTGAAAAGAAGATGGCCTCGAACCTTCTAGTGTAGAAAAGTTACAGGAGTGCTGCCATTGGGTAGTTTTTCTTCAAGTTTGTTCACGCCATTTAACTTTTGTCACATTTACTTGTTGTACCTTGAAGTACAGTTGTAAATTTCAATAAATGATGTAAAAACTTTGTATATGTATTTTAAATAGTTCATTCGATAAATATTAAATATTAACAAACCGAATAAAATGTGATCATTGTTATTTGTTATAACACAGCATAACACGCTGGTTTATTGTGATCCGAGTTCATGACCCAGGGATACCACATACCTCCCCCCGTTTGTTTATTTATTTAACGTTCCTTTTTTGCAGCTATGGCTAATCGGACGATGCTACAGTGTGAGTCCTAAATTTTGTATATCCAGGTTTAATTAGGACAGGAATCTTTACCTGTACATCGCACAGGCTCGGGACCACCTTTTTACGTTCCCTCCGAAAGACGGTATAACTAAGGATTTTTCACGACCATTAAAAAATCATAGGACCTTTTGCATAGGAGGCTGTTATGCTAACCACAATACTACAGGTAACTCCAAAAACATACTCCCGTTATTTTACTCATTTGATTCTTCTAAATGTAAGGTTATTTATGAAAGTCAGTATTGAATATTACTGTTCTGAAGTTGTTTTTTTTTTTATAAAGTTGTCTCACGATTCTTCGTATGTGCGATAAACTATAAATCGGTCAAACAGTGCACTTTTAAACATAAGAGACACCACCTCAACTATCGATTCCAAACCCTTTAATTTATATCCTCATTTCAGTGCAGTTCTACTTTATTAAGTCTTTCTGACCTATGCCTTCGTCCTTACCGCACTGCTGCATTTGAGAAGTCCTATCTGTCCAAAGCTGCCTCTCTTAGGAATATTTTACCTCCTGTGACCCGTCATGCAAGAACTCCTTCCTCCTTTAAATCACTCAGTTTCAACCACCTTTTCCTTTCCCAATCCAAGAGGCAATAACTGTAGATGCTAGAAATACTTTGTCGATATTGTTTCAATTATCTCTAATTAAGTTTCTATTTTTTATTTTATTTAAGAGTTCCATTTTTAAATATGAACATGCTTTATAACCAATTTATTTATTTAGTTAAGCTTTAGTTATTTAAATATATGACCTATCTGGACTTACGGATTTGAGCTTTGGGCTTCTACTAAACCATCCAATTCTTTCCGTGTCTAATCCTTGCAATCCAAAATCCTTCGTAAATCCTCAACGCTCCTTACTTTGTTAATAAAATCATTCATAAAGACCTCCATGTTCCTCATGTAGCTGATTTGGCCCATACCAGGTATCACTCCTTCCATGACAAAATCCATTCCTAGTCTAATCCACTAGTGTCAATCCTTTCTTGCAATATCTGATAATCAAACGAGATGAGCAATGAGCAATATCTGATGAAGAGAAGATGGCCTCGAGACCTTCTTGTTTAGATTGACCACTAGAGAGCTGCAAATGGGCAGTTTCTCTTCATCTTTTTTCATGTATACTATCTTTTAGCAGCATATTTACTTCGTGCATTATAATATACAGTTGTAAATTTCAATAAAAAAATGTATTAAGGTAGATATTCGGGCTGAATATTTCTTCCATAAAAACATAAATTAGGTTATTAAATCAACATGACGTTCGGGATCTTCTCCCATATTCAGAACTCTGGTTATATATTTTGAACTTCAGTTGTTTTACCAGCATTTTCACTGATACACAAATTAAAAAGGAAAATCAGTAAAAAGTAGTCCTCAACTCTATGACAAAAACATCTATGACCACCCTGTTTCCGGTCATCAAACTTGTATTTTCATTTTATTCTTAAGGGACTTTAGTCCCAGGATAATAACGATATTTTTTAATTAATTTCATTTCACATTCATATTGCACCCGTTCTAAACAGAGGCGACTCACTAGTAATTTATAAAATCTCCTTTTCATGATTAGCAATCGGAATAGGCCCAGTCGAGATCGTAAAAATGACGAATCTGGACAGGGAGGCACGGCCTAACAGAAGACAAATGATTAGAACTTTCGAAGAAGGACAACGGATCCAAATCTAGGCATTGAGTCCAAGGGGCATTGCATCATTACTGATCAATACTCAGAATGTCAATAGCATCTATTAGAGATGTCTAAAATATGTTATCCCTCATCAAACACCTAATACGCTTGAGTTGTAAGAAAATATTTCTTGAGTCACGATGTATAGCATAACACGACCAATGTCAAATCACATTTAATTGGTTTTATGCTAAGTTTAAGCGATTTTTAGATAATAGTTTCAATCTTTTAAATAGTTATAATGTGAACACTTTTTCTTTATATTTATTTATCACTCATAGAAAAAATAGTTAAACATTTTTTTTTTCAAAATAACTTCTTTATTCAAATTAAATTACAAACGTTTTTACATCGCAAGTAAAAGTCACTATCCCACTAAGGTAAGCGCGTGTGTGTTAAATCATTTTTAATCGGCCCCCATTTTAAAACTGATCGGCTGATATGAACATCTAGGTGTTAGGAGTATCGATAAATATTGTAGTATTTTTGTGCCGAATTTAAAAAAACTTAGTCCAGTGAAGAAAAGACGCGGACGGCGTACCAACGTTTTTTTTTTTTTTTTTCATTCATAATTCAGATTCTACGTATCTTGAACTTAAGCCCTCATATTTTGAGGAATGGGTAATTATTTTTTGTGGATGTAATTAGTTGACCGTTGAGAATTACTGGAAGGAATTAGTCCGGGTGGCGGTCATTAAATGAAACAACTAAATAGTTTCAACTATTTTATTGTTTGCCAACGTTTCGACCCCCTTTGTGGGTCATCATCAGTTCGCATGGTGGGAGAATGGAAACTAGGTACTAAGTACCTTTTATTACTACTACTAATAGTAATAAAATACTACTAAAATACTAACTACTCCAGTACCTAGTTTCCATTCTCCCACCATGCGCCCTGATGATGACCCACAAAGGGAGTCGAAACGTTGGCAAACAATAAAATAGTTGAAACTATTTAGTTGTTTCATTTAATGACCGCCACCCGAACTAATTCCTTCCAGTAATTATTTTTTATTTATTTTTTTGTTCAACTACAAAGGTTCATTATTGAAAATAATAAACCATAAGCATTTATACTATTCTTTACTCTACTATTTCCCTTTCTTTTCTTTTAATTTTCTTTGAAATAATTAAAAAAAAAAATCCTGACTCCAGAACACTTTACATTTATTCTCTATCATCAATAATAACCGAGTTCTTCATGGAGTCACATTTCATATAAATTATGACTTGACCATATAAGAATAATTTTTCGTTTGATTTCTCTCGCTTTTTCGCGGCGATCTTGAAAATATTTTATCTTTTTTCTTATCTGACAGACGGATTTTTTTTCTTATGCGTTATTATGACTCTACCTATCTTGAAAAGCAAAACCTAAAATACTGTAACTTTTTCTTTTTGTCTATTACAAAGATTCATTATTGAAAATAATATACTAAAAGCAGAACATTAATTAACGTATAACAGTTCCTCGTTATTTGTTTTGCTAAAGTTCTTTCTCTTCATCCACTTTAACCTTTCTGTCACTAGTTATCTTCTTCTTCAATGGGTTGCAAGGAAAAACTGAAGTGGTAAGATACCATTCTTAAACCGATACAGACTTTCATCGGTATAACATATCCCAATTTCGGTCTTATGACTGGTTTCTATCTTGAAGACATGGAAAACCCCTTCGCCTCAGACTTGCGTGGTCCAGACCTCAATTCAGAGACTTATCTTCCTTTTCGCCTTATTAACTCCGTTCCAAACCGGACATACCTGGGCTGCCGAAACTGGGCTCCGAGAACTGTGAGTCAGATGGAGTCCTGTTCGAGGGTGACTAACCTCAACCTCCGGGTCACTTTTCGCCCATCTTCCTTATTATTTACCTTTCACTCCGTTCCGTTAGGTCCATGAAGAGGTTGATGATTCGGAGGAACAGGAATCGTTAAGGCTTGGAATATAAGTCGTTCCTAAAATGTGGAAACTGACCATTACTCGAATTGTGCAATGGGGCTGTGTAACTGGTATGTGATAACTGCAATGTGGATTAATGAATTTACAATAAAACTATTTTATTTTAGTGCTCCGTGGACGTACATTTCACTGCAGTTATATACTGTTTAACAAGTTAAGTTATGCTTATGTATTTATTTGTTAATGGACTATATATGGGAAGTTGTCAAACTATCAATCACTAAATAATTGTTTAAATAGAAAAAAAAATCATAGAAGTATTATCATAGAAGCTACTTTTTTCACTTATATTTTTATTTAGATAGGCATTTTATTATCTTATTTAATCAAAGCTATGTACAGGCAGAGAGTGATAATTGTATAGTTGATTCTTTTTTTTAAAATAATTAAATGTTATTGTTTTGTTTTTTCTTAATGAATGAAATGAAATGAAAAACGATTTTTATTCTGGGACAGCTAGTCCCCTAAGAATAATATAAATGTAAATTAAAGTATTAATCTTCTGGCTATTACGTTTACTTCATACTGTGTTTATTTCATTAATCATTATTACTAAAAGTTGATCTGTTTATTCATCGCATTTTTTCTGTTTTCTGTATTTTTTTATTTAATTTTTACCTTGTCACTGTATTTTTTTATTATTATTCTAAATCACCAACGACTAAGTATTTTCCATTGTAGTATTCTAAAGGAACTTGTCCCAGAATAAATAAATAAATTATTATTGATATTATTAAATTGTTGCTGATTCAAACAATAATCTTTTCTGTTACTTTTACGTAATGTATTTTTTGTAAACAAAATAAGGAATAAATTACTTTGGAATCATTGTTACACACTTTTTTTGTCTATTTATTTAACGTAACCTTATGCTGCTGTGGACGTTGGAGTCCTAAACTTTGCCTATCCCGGTTTAATTAGAATAGGGATCTTTAGAGAGTACCTGACATCGCACATGCTCGAGAACTCCTTTTTTTGCCGAAGGACGGGTCAACTAAGGAATTTTTACTCCTATTAAAAAACCGTAGGGCGACCTACAAATTAGAATTCATGACCTTGGGCTTAGAAGGTTGTTATGCTAGCCACTACGCCACAATATGACCCCTTCACGCACTTTTTATGAAAGTGAAATCCTATCAGTATGAATTTAAACAAAAAAGAAAGATACATATAATTTAACTCAATTAAATAAATGGCTTCTTATGTTCTACTAATGAATACTCAGTATTATTATAGTATCCAATAGTTGAGGTTGAAGTCAACATAACATTTTAAAAATAGATATTTAATGTATCTAAATCAGAAAAAAAAACCAAAATGTCAGTAATAGTTATTGATGTAGGTGAACCTGGTTGATGTCTTGTTGCTTGCTGCACCTCGGTTGGTCGCTGTAGACTATATATTTTAGACTGGATAGGCTTTGATGTCCATATATTCAAAATAAATAAACACTACACCTATTACTGGATTAGATTTATAGACAAGTTCTTGCTTGTATTTATTTCATTAATTAATTTATGCCACGAATTTAGGTCTCCTGTTACATACCCCATCGGTCTGTGAAATTGCTTTCATATTTAATAAAACAAATTCTTTCAAGTAGAGAACTCATGGCTGATATTGTTATATTTCTTCCAAACACCTTTTTATTTTACATTAACATCACATAACCAGCGTTTCGGGGTAATACACTCATCTTCTTGGAATCTCTTTGGAATTCTATTCCTCCTGAGATCCGTCATGTAATAACTGCTTCCTTCTCCATTTTGCTCCTTTTTAACCACCTTCTCCTTACACAGTCAAACAGACTATCACCGCTAAATACAGCTGCTAGAAAATATGATAAAAAAAAAATAGATAAATTTCAATTATCACTGATGAAGTAGCTATTTCTGTTTTTTTATTTTATTTTTTTCATTCTAGTAGTCTGATTTGTAAATATGAAATATTTTACAACCTTAATTAATTTTTAGTTCGGCGATTTGTTGTTCAAAGCTACGATCACATTGTTCCGGTCATTAAATCTTTAATTTCATTTTATTCATAAGGGACTTAAGTCCCAGGATTATAAAGAAGTTTTTCATTTCATTTCAGTATTCTGTTTTTTGTTTTTTTTTAATTCTTTATTACATCTCTTTGTCCAAGAATTTGTTACTTTTTGTCAGTTGAATACCAAGATCTGAGGCATTGACTTAAATCTACTTTGAATATACTGACATTTTTTATTATTCCATTAAAAATAATGAAAATTGACGATGTTTTTGATTAACAGAGGTAATAAGGAATTTAAAAAAATTTAAATTTAAAAAATACTGAAGATGGGCGTGATGATAGCCCGAAACGTTGGTCATGTGATGTTAATGTAAAATGAAAAGGTGTTTTGGAAGAAATATAATATAATTGCTCAATTTTTTCCAGACATTAGGAATATAATAATAAAACAAATTATTTCAGTGAGATGTCATTCTGGAAATTGTAAACTGAGGAACATTGCGCTTGGGGAATTTCCTTACTGTTCATTGGTCAAAAAAGACCCTTCTATGTAAGAAGGTCTCTTATTGGTTCCTTTAGATAATTGGCCCCTCCTTCATTCCTTCAAGTCCTTCGAATTATTTACTCATGGCTGCTCGTATACTCTTTTTCAACTCCTTCTTTGATCTCCCTCGAAAACAAAGTAAAAAAAAAAAAAAAAAAATACATCGTTATTTCGGTAGCTTTTGTATAATTATTTTTTTCTTTGAATTATTTTATTTTTTTAAATATTTATTAAGGAGAGGTTTATTTTATAAATTCTAATGAGAAGAGTTATCTTTCCTCAAGTGTTTTCTTGACTTGACAGGGTCTTAGAGTAGTTCCTACACCCACTTTTTCTATAAGCCCCCTCGTTTTCTGTCAAACCTTCATAAATAATCAATAGCGATGTTTAATTCCGAGTTGGGGGCGTGGAATCGATTATATCTTCGTATATTACGAAATGGATGATGCCTTTTAATATGCTGAATAAAATATCAGATTAATATTTTAATAAGTTGAAAAGGAATTAATCGCTTCTTCAGGCAATACGTACATTGAAAAATTTAATTAAAAAAAAATTAGTTCTAATCGATCAATATTTTTACCTAATAAGAAATTGAGACGTTGATTTCCAAAAGGTACAATATCCATTCTAAGAAATTTTACAGGAAGCGCGAAAATCTCTCATTACTATATTAATATTAAACCAACTAATTTGATTCTTTTCGCATTAAAATATAGAATTGTTTTTTGAATGTATAAATAACACAATACTAAAGTTGTGAAATGAAATTTTGTTGTAGGATTAGGACCGAAAATAAATGTTGTTTGTCCATTTAACGTCACTTATGCTAGGGTGCTCAATCTGATGATGCTACAGTAGGAGTCCTAAATTTTGCCTATCCAGGTTTATTTAGGATAGGGGTCTCTTACGAGTACCTGTCATCGCACAGACTATCTTTTTACATCCCCTTTGAAGGACGGCATAACTAAGACATTTTTGCTCCCATTAAAAAATCTTAGGACATCCGTCGGGTTTGAACCCGTGACCGCTGGCATAGAAGGCTGTTATGCTAGCCACCCTGCTACAGCTGATCCCCATAAATAAATATGTAATTAAAGTTTGTAATTAGTAAATAAATGTGTAATTAGTACCTTCAAAAAATGATTTCATTTTTAATACGCGTTTTTGAAAGACACTAGTGTTCATTAGATAAAATCAAATTGAATATTTAAATAAAACTAAATGATGAGAATACAATATGAAAGAAAATCAATTTCGTAAAAAATGTCCTGTAGTACCTTTTGGAATTCAACGTCTCAATTTAATTTGATTCAATTTTTTCGGATTACGTATTTAATAACAAAACATATTTTATTATTATATCTCTAATATCTGGATGAAATTGAATAACATTATATGTAGAAAAATTAGTAATTATTTTCCTATATACAAAGATTTTGAGGCATTGTCTTGCTTAGCCCAAGTTTTAATGGGATGACATTTTTATTATTCAATTAAAGATAATGAAAATTTACGAAGCTTTTGATAAACAGATGTAATAAGAATTTTAAAACCAGATTTCTTAATATGGAACTTTGATTATGTGATGATAATATAAAATAAAAAGGTTTTTGGAAGAAATCGGCCCTAAATTTTTTACCTCAAACGAAATATATATAATCGCATTAAACTATTAATTCAAATAAATAATTATAAGTTAAGTACAACCGATGTAGGAGGAAGAAGAACAAGATCATTTTAAATTCAGGTAATTGATGCTATATCAGCGGATTTTTTAGTGATATTTCCTTTGATTTAATCGTATCGTTTTCGATAACCGTTGTTTAGTTCCATAATTCTAACTCTGGAGGCTTTTATAGTTCATTTTAAAGTTTTATTAAACAATTACAATATAGTATGTAATATGAAGTGAAAGTGGCACATTGAATGAATTAAGTGAAAGATTTAAAAGAAAAATACTAAGTTATTAAAAAAGACTTAGTTAACCACTTTTTTTTTTAATTGTAAACATAAAAATCATCTTGTGAATAATTTAGTTCAATAATTTTACTAAGCATTGAATTTAGTAAATTTATACATTTTACTGCATTTAATTATCGTGTATATTTTAGTCTATCCTACATTGTCTTAATTTTTTTTGTTAGGAATAAAAAGAGTTTGAAAAATTGATTTTATTTAGAGCTTTATATTCATAGCATATCTAAACGAAAATAAATAAACGCATGAAATTGCAGTAGCTATACGAATAGGCAACTTTAATTATAAAATTCATCAAATTTAATTTCAAAGGTATGATAAGTTTTCACATGTACTTCAGGAGTTGTTCAATCCCATTCATCAAGCCCGTGAACGAATGTAATCATTATTAAGTGATATATAAATTGAATTTAAATAAGTGATTAATTAAAAAAAATTAATAACTCAATCCTTCGTTCCTGATTTTCCCGTAAATGTAGTCTTTCATACAACTTAAACTTAACTTAATCTGAAGTGTAACTATTTCGAGACGAAAAATATGAATAAATTTGAATTAATGAATAAATTAAAATATTCCACTCCCCGCTAAGCCTGGCTTAGTTCTGGATTTATTTTATTCCGGGGTTCAGTTTATCTCTAACCCTATTTAGTTACAGAATGACGAATAGTTAAATAGGTTAGGGGAGGATAAGACCTCCTATGGCTATAGATGTTTTTATGTTTATATATTCCACGTAACTTAAAAAAATGTTGTTTAAAATTTATAGTTAAACGACTGATTTGATATTATAAAAATATATAAAGTCAGTGTGGCTATTATAGAATGTAATATAATGTTTGTTCTGAGACAAGAAAATCACTTGCATTTGTCCGCCTAACGGTTTTTCATTTATCAAAACTTTTCTTGGATCCTGATATTTTCTACTCTACCTTGATTAGGTTTTGTTTTTTAATTTGCTCTAAAAACCATTGATTGCTTAAATGCATCGTACAGTAACTAATAAATGTTGACCCACCCTCCGCTATCGAAGGCAGTATTGTAATCGAGAGTAAAAGTCATTAACCCAAGATGCATTGTGATCGGAGGCCAATTAACGGGCAGTTTTCCTCTTGCACAGTGCACGATAAGTATCAGCCCGCGATTATATTAAGCTATAAATCATTTCCCTAATTCATCGCTGTGAGTAATGAAATATCGATCAGGAAAACATTACTGCGTACTACTCCGATATTTACGACGGAAAAGCTAGTAAAAGAGAACGTTAGGGTAGGTTCGGAATGACTTCAGGCACGCTCAACCTCTTCCTAAGTAAAAATTAAGATAAAACTTTACGTTTTAAATAAATAATAAATGCTTTACAATGTGGTATAGTGGGAAAAGTACCTTTAGAATATTATTTACTGAATATGGAAAATGGCCTTCAGAGTCTTAGGTAGAATAGAATTTTATTTAAGTTCTATTGTGACTGGATGGTCACGAGATGATTAAATATAATTCAGATGTGATTTGAAGAGAGATAGTGTGACGGACAAAAACACAAAGAATTTCATAGGAATGAGGATCGAATGAGAAAAGATCTGTCGCAGAGTGCCAATCGTTGGGCCCTATTACTTGATCTATTCATCTAACTAGAGGTTGGGATGTCAGATGTAGATCCATATCCCTGGGCCATCCATAAGAATATTATTTTAGTTTATGTAAAAAATAATAATAAAAAAAAAACTGTACCACTACAACCCATGGAGGGTCTTGGGCTTAGTACATATAGAGATTCGTACTGTTTCAAGGCCAACGGCCGTGCAATGCGGTGATTAGGCCTTAATCGCGCTCAGCTGCCAGGTTTTTCCTCAATTAATTTGGGTGCCCACTTTATAGAGGCTGGGTCAGCCCCAGGAGGGTCTTCATACCATAGGGTCGCCCCCCCCGGCTGAATTAACAGAATAAATAATATTCTGCCACAGCCGGAATTCGAACCCAGTACCCGGAGCACAGCAGACTAGCGCTCTATCCACTAGACCACGCCGCTCCAAAAAAAATAATAATAGTTCGTTAAAAAAATACAAGAAACAGTAAAAATTCACTGACAGTTTATTTATTATTTATCTAAAAATTAAAACGATGGAGTCGAAAGAATTCTTGTATCGCGTTAAACATAAAATTCCGAATCATAGAAAAATTTATTTATATTTATCAAATGAGACAGACATGGCCACGACGAATAAGAAAGACACTTGGCATCTGAATTGACACGGCTACACGGTTTCTTCAAGTTAGCTACAATGTCTATAAATAAAATATTTCTACTGTCTGACCCGACATTCTAAAATCCTTGTTGGTGGATTCTGAAGGATTACGAAAAAAAATAAAAATAAATAAAAACTGAAAAGATTCTCTGATTCACTGGACGTGTGTCTGCATTAGTAAGGATGAAAATTCCTTCCTGCCTAAAGGGCAAGCGTCAAGATATAACATTTTGTAAAGGATTTTTACATTCCACGTATTTATTTTCGTTTCTTCAATTTCTTTTTTCGAATGATAATGTTTTAGATCCTTTGTAAAGATCATCTAGATAAGTAACAGTCGATATTATTTAGGTCAGTACCTAGAAACTGAGCTTAACATAATTTATATTTTTATTTTTATTTTTTATATTTATTTAAAGAAATTTACAACTGTATTAAATAAATACAACAAGTAAATAGGCTTTATATATGATTAGTACACATGATAGTCCTGAGAAGAAACTACCCATTGGTAGCACTCCAATGTCTTATGTTAGAAGGTCTCTTGGCCATCTTCTTTTAAGGCGCCTCGGTGGGTTGTCGGGAATAGATATGGAGGAGAGGTCACGGATAAGCGGGTTTGTGTGGGCAGGGAGTTTGGAATGAAAAGAGGTATATCTGTAACGGGCAAAGTCTTCAACTAATGGGATATTTAGGTCTTTATGGATGATTTTATTAGTAACAAAGTAAGGAGCATTGAGGATTTTACGAAGGATTTTGGACTGCAAGGATTGGATGCGAGAGGAATTCGATGGTTTAGTAGACCCCCATAACTCAATGCCATAGGTCCAAATAGGCCTGATAATTGTGATATAAATGAGGAAGTTTTGAGCGTTTGTCAAGTAAGTGTTGTAGTATATTTTTATTTTAAAAAAAAAAAAATAAAAAAAAAAATTGAAGGTTTAAGCTGTAGAGTATTTTACTGTAATACGAGTGCAAAATAAATTATTATTATCTAGGTTTACAAAACAAAAACAGAAAAAAATAATGTAAGTATATAAATACGTAAGTAGGGAAGGAAAGCGGAAACTGTTAATGGGTAACCTTTACTTGTCTCTCTATATATTTTTTTAAATGTATTACAATGTAATTAAGTTTCTTAATTTTCTCTTTATTGCTCTTTAGTATAAATTAATGCTTAAAATTTATTATTTGTATTTAAAGATCATTTTCATATTAATATTGATAGTCTGTCATATCTTATTCTTTCTCTGTTTTAAATGATTTAGTGATTCTTGTTTGCTGTTGTTTCTTCTAAATCATACGACGGATTTTGATACGGTTTTATCTATAATTTAGGACATTCTTTCCTGAAGCACATTGTAAGTAACTTTTTATTTAGAAAATAAAATTAAACAGTCTTTAATCAAAAGATTTTCGGTCGAATATGTGTAGTTGCGTAGGTGTACTATGTATTTTCGGTTAGCGTAAGATTTTAGAAAAGTTTATAAGCAGCAAAAGGAGTATAATAATGAACAAACCTTATAAATCAAACATAATATTTTCATATTAAGCGCACTTTTCGTTACCATGAACTGGATGACTGAATAATCCCAAAGCAATAAACTCTAAATCCGTTTAACAGTGCTTTTTTCAAGACATTTTAAATTACATGCGATGTACGTCTCTAGTTATACGCACATATATTTATTACATTTCTAAGTGTAATATAACAAACAACAGTTTATGGATTTTTCTCTATCTAAAGTAGTTTGCGTTTTATGTTTAGATTTCATAGGACTCTCAAATATTTCTATAGAGCTCCTCGCATGTTTTAGTAAAGAGTAAACACTTCCTTCATGCAATGTTGATGGTTGAAGTGGAGTGTCTAATAGGACTCTTTTGAAATCTTTCCATGTTTTTCCTAGCAAAATTTTTCTTGAAAACCTTCTTTTGTTTTTTTTCCTTTATATTATAATTACTCATCCACAGTTTTGCATCATTCGGAAATGTTAACTGGAACATGGGACAACTGATTCTCCCTCTCTCTCTCTCTCTGTGTATATATATATATATATATATATATATATATATATATATATATATATATATATATATATGTATACTACCTTCCATACTACTCGCTGCTCTATCTGAATTAAGTCCCTGTCTCATTCCAAAAAACTGTTAAAACTCTTGGAGTTACCTAAATCCTTTCCATACTAATTTTATTGAATTGCTTCTTAAGATTTATTTTTTGAGCCCGTATACGTGACCATACTTCTGGCTGTTATACCGAGTTAAAGGGACTTTAACCTTCCGTTCGACGACGATACGTCCATGGTTCTTAGCTATTCCAAACCTTAAAAAAATAGAAAATCTCCCTATGTAATTGAACTCCTTACCCTCCTCAAACATCCATGCGTTGAAAACTAGAACACAATCAATCAATGTCTATATCCCATCAGATAAAACTGCTTCCTTTTACAAATATTTTCTTGTTCGCTCCTCATTATTTTGTAATTCATTGTCTATCAGTATCTGTATATCCACCTATCTTTCTTCCTTCAAACATCAACTCTTCCATTACTTACGTGAATCTAAATCCTCTGTTCCATTGTAAACTATAGGTGAATATAGTATAAATAAATGTATAAGTGTGTATAACTATGCAAAGGTTTATAGATATATTAAATTTTGAGGACTAGGTCATTTCATATCATTATATATATATATATATATATTATATATATATATATATATATATATATATATATATATATATACACCTACATAATTTCAAAATCCTAGAGAATTAGCCTGGAAATAGCCTGGACTGATTTAATATATTCTTGATACTTACTGTATTTAAACATATTTCTTCTACCCTATTTAAAATATTGCTGCAAAGTCTCTTTGTACATTAACTGCGGTACTTGGGAGGAAAGGAAGGCCAAAATGTGGCTAATCGATGGGTAGAAGGACTGTGGTAAGGCACGGTAGTATTATCACACGGGTGTAAAATTTCACTATATATTAATAATTTTTTTCTATGTTTTTCCCTAGAGTATAAGGCTTGGGGAGAATATTTTAGAGCAAAGGATTATTTTTGATCTCTTATCTTGCTCTTTCTTAGCCGTCACATTATAGACATTTTATATTTGGCTGCGTTGTTTATGAGTATTTTGATATGTCCCTTTAGTTATGAAAACGTGAATAATGCGTAGGTATGTATAGGTCGATTTTTGGTTAGTTTAGGCTGGTATTTATGGTTTTGCTGTTCCATATGTGATGGAGCTACAGTTATCTGTCATAAAATTTTTGATTGGAATAATTGTAGTTTTCGATACTGCATTATAAGTACAGTTACACAGTACGTATGAAAAAAAAATGCACTTTTTTTATTTATTGTGATTTACAAGAGTATTATATTTGTATTAAGAATAAATTTCATGAAAGTGGCTAATGAAAAGAGTACTCATTGATTGAACTTTAATAACTATTTTAAGTGCGTAGCTCCCGAGGTCAACTTTTCAATCGTCTGAGAGGGTTATCAGATATATATATATATATAAGGTAGTTAAGTTATGGAGAAGTGGGGTTGTGTGGGCAGGAGTGAAAAGAGTTATACTTATGTTTTGATTTGAGACAAATAAAGATTAAATGTGGTATAAATGAGACCCAAAGCTCCAATTCTGATGTCCAAATAGATAATAGTGATGTTAAGTTAAGCTACGACACTTAGTATAAGGTATCTACGGGCAGTTTCTTTTTCGTTTCAGTCTTGTGTGAGATAAACCTTAAATCTAAGCAGGTATTATTATACATTCAGTTTCTATCTAATTTTTAGTTCAGGACTTTAAGACGCTGCTAGATTAGCGTATCATTTCATAATGACATGTGGATCCCAAGTCATCCTTTGGTCGAATGTTATTCTTTAGTGGAGTATTTTGTCGGTCTTAAGAATAAGATATTTACCAATGAACATTGGCGTTTTTCGAATTGTGAACGCAATACATTTTGATTTGATAGAGTACTAATTTTGTTGTTGGAGATTAGTGATTGATTTTGTGAAGTACTAATGATAATAATATATGGTATGGTATGGAATAATTATTTTAGTATATAATTATCACAATAATAATAATATTTCTTTTAAAAATATTCTATCTGAGGTTGTCTAGTTCATATTAATCCCTTTATTTTAATAATTCATCATTTGGTAACCCAGAGCTTAAACATATTCATGAAATACGGCCTTGTATCGAGATAAAAATAGAAATTTTAAAAAGAACTGTAGACTGAAAATATCAGATGCGGAGGGTATTACCATATGATAATATCTCATCCATTCTTCGCCCTTGTTTACAAGTAGCCACATCGACTTAATCTTTTTGTTTATTTACTTCGGTCCAAGATTTTTCAGCTCGGAATCTGAACATGGAGATAAGTTTCGAAAAATATCGTGACTCGTTCAAATTATCTATATTGGTTCTACTAGAAAGAGTCAAACGGAATTGATAAAAAAAATAAATAAATAAAATAATGGAGGTTTTTGTTATTCCATTTTAATTTCATTATTTCCATTTTATTGAACCGATATGTTAGTCTACATCGAAAAAGAAGTCTTACATAACAAAAAAAAAAAATTAAGTATGAGATGGTTTAGGTATTGCTTCTTGACTCCTGAAGCCTTGATGAAGACCCGCAACATGGGTTGAAACGTTGGTTAATAAATAGTTAAAACTATTGAATTGTTTCTTTTACTGAACTAATTTCTTCCAGTAGTTTTCAAAGTATACATTATTTTATAGAGTAAACATTTCCAAGCTACAAACCCACGTATAGTAATTATTCAATCTCATATTTTCGTATTTAACCGCATTCAATGTATTTTTAACTGCTTGAAATTAAAACTTTAATGTTTTTGAAGTGATTTTTTTATGAATGTTTCCTCAAAAAAACACTTAGAGGTGTTACTGGCAAAGAACGTGGAAAAAAAGTATTTTTAGAATGGTTTTCAGAAGGGTCACCTGTGGTGTGATGGCTAGTACAAGAGCCTTCTATGCGTTTCAACCGGGCAGAGGACCCTGGATTTTTTTAATGTGATTAAAAAACTTGTTAAAGCAGTCCTTCGAATGGAACGCTAAGTAGTGGGCCTGTGAGATGTCAGGTTCTCTTCTTAGGTCACTGTTCTAATTAAACAAGGGCAGGCAAAATTTGAGCCTCCCACTGTAGCATTGTTAAAATGAATACAAAATATCTGGTGCGGGCAATACAAGACTTTCACTTACTTCGATTGTTAAAAACAGAAATAATCCATAAACTTAAAGTTTAACAGTTTTAAGATAATTTAAATAAAAATAGTATTTAGTTTTTAAAACATATGATTTAGATTAAATAATATAGCTATATTAAATTAGTTACGTATAATAATCAGTAATTAGTTTATGCTCCGTTCATCACTCAACATTACTTTTTACATTTTTCTGTATAAGATAATGTTTTTTCTTAAATCTCTCTCTTTCCAACTGTTGTTAATATATTCACGTATAAAAAAACAGCAGATATTCCATAAAAACACAAAACATTTTAGCTCTTTTATCCTTTAGTTGGTCATCAAATTCGTTCATCTTATACATCAAGCCGTTATTTGTCAATACTGATAAGATGATATGGTTAATATTTTGCCATGTACAAATTTAAAAGTACTTTAGAAAAATAAAATACTTTTATTTAACGCCATTCAAACCCTATCAGACTATTTCAATCATAATGAAATTTTCATCACATGTAGGCCAATTAAATTTTACATTGATATAGTGAGTTTAATCAAAATCATTTGAGCCATTTTAGAGTAATACGTAAAAAGGTTCAAAATTCATTGTATAAAGTACCACTCCCGGTCAGCCGATTTTGAAGGAAAAGTCTCTGCACTATCTCGGCGTTTAGTTGTCCTAAGTTTCGTGTGACTTTTCGTTTCCATGCTAGACTTACCACACACAGACCCTTTTGCGGGATTTGGTCATTTCGACTCAAGGGACTCTGGAACGTGTATTTCCCTTGAAAATTGGTATTCGAAAATTTTCACCCTATCAGACTATTTCAATCATAATGAAATTTTTATCATATGTAGGCCCATTAAATTTTACATTGAGTGAGTTTAATCAAAATCATTTGAGCCATTTTAGAGTAATACGTAAAAAGGTTCAAATTCATTGTATAAGTACCACTCCCGGTCAGCCGATTTTGAAGGAAAAGTCTCTGCACTATCTCGGGCGTTTAGTTGTCTTAAGTTTCGTGCGAATTTTCGTTTTCATGCTAGACTTACCACACACAGACCATTTTGCGGGAGTTGGTCATTTCGACTCAAGGACTCTGGAACGTGTATTTCCCTTGAAAATTGGTATTCGAAAATTTTCACGATCGCTATACTTTCCCTTATTATATATTTGATACATAGGTAAGAGAAAGTAAAAATAATTCAAAACAAATTAAGGTTTATTTCGTGAGTGACCCTACCTCCCTAATAAAGGCAGTTAGATTCATATTTTCGGACCGATTCTTGCATCGAGAAGAGAGTTGGGATATTAAAAAGTGTGCTTTTTAGTATGGTAGTCCTAGTTAACACTAAAATATTTCGTTTCGTACCTTGTAAGAGACTAAAGTCAAAAATGGTAGTTCTATTTCTATTCTACTATTCTAGTTATAATAATAATAAAAATGAAACCTCTCCGTCCTTTTGTATTATGTAGCGAAGATCGAATCCCTAAGATCCGGATCCCCTCCATGCCCCATATGGAACCTTGGACAAGACAGAACATGCCCTATCAATATTTAATACCGGGTCGCCGGTGCACGAGTACCCCGGACCTCTGTTTATGCCAATCTTGCATCTTTTCCACTCCCTTGTGAATAATTCAGGCCGGCAACTGTGCCACAGATCACACGGGCTCCCACTATCACGTTGGAACTGCTGTCGCCTCCCTGCCAAACTGTCGCGGTGTCGCCTCTCTCTTAGATAACAGTTAGCGACCTGGATGGTCACTCAGCCGGTCGGTTCTGTACCGTTGGCTCAGCATATCTCTTGTGGTAGTAGTCACAGGGCCTTGTATAACCTAACTGCTTTAGGTTAAACAATAACACATTGTTTAAAGATTGTTTTGATTTGAAGAAAATCTATGTGTATATCAGAAGAAATAGTCATTATATGAAAGAAGTAGTTGTTGCAGAGGTAGTTACTATTTTATCGTCGTAGGAACCAGAGACTGTCGGATATTGCCGATTTGAATCCGCTAAAATTTATTTCGTGGGATTATTGCCTGGGAAGATCATGTTAAAATAGGTTAGACCCTTTAAAATAATATTTAATTGTCCTTTGCCATGATTGAAGTAGAAAAAACAAACGAAAAAACCTGTACCACTACAACCCATGAAGGGTCTTGGGCTCAGTACTTATAGACATTCGTACTGTTTTGGTACATGATGAGGCCTTTATCACGCTCTGGTTTTTTCCCTTTTTTTTTTTCTTTTGGATACCCACTTTATAGAGGCTAACCTTTTAAAATACTTTATAACCTAGGGTGGTGCCCTACGACTGAATTATCAGAATAAATAATATTCTGCCACAGCCAGGATTCGAACCCAGGACCGGTAGGCTAGTGCTCTATCCACTAGGCCATGCCACTCCCGATTAAAGTAAGAAAGGGCAAAAAAAAAAAAAAATGCAATATTTAGTATACGTTTTATAAAAAAACCTCATGAAATGGAATGTCATTTTGTTGGGTCTATAAATGACTATTTTTCTTCCTATGACGGCTTTTGGTTATTTATTATTTCTTTAAAATTATTCGAATGACTGAAAAAAATGGCTAGCATTGTTTTTAAACTAAAAAAAAATGGCTTAAATCGAGGACTTAGTGAAAATTATAGAAATAAGTTTCTTAGAAAACTTATTGTAAATATTAAGTGAGGTAAGATCGAAATCGGTTGTTTCTTATGAGTATTGTAGTAAGTATGCTTTCATCTTGCCCAGGCTGAATTCGAACTAGCTAGGTTTTTGTTTTGGTTTTACTGGAATAAATTTTGTACAGATATAACGTTAATGAGTTGACAAAAGTAGGGTAGTATTATTTCTAAAAGTAACCACGTTTAGAGTTGGATAAGGACGAAGTACTAATGTTGCACTATGTGGATTTTATAATAATGTTTACTCTAAGAAAGTAATTATATTTTAGTTCGCTGTCCCGCTTCTATTATTATAAATATTAAATTGATCAGATAAAACTGAAGTAGGCGTCTATAGCTGCTGCACTTTGTAAGCAACGAGTCATTAAAAGCTTAAATAGCGCAGAACGAAAGCGTAAATGGAAGAATTGTGTTGTGTCCAACCTTGAAGATTTTTATTTTGACTGTGTTCCGTGGAGGAGTTGTGAAGGCAAGGAATTCGTATAATCAATGCCTTATTGTAATTATAATGTGATAATATTATATATATATATAATATTATATATATATATGTAACTGATTTACAGGAAGATAAAATTAGTCAGGGAAACTAACCTACATTGTTATTCACCGCTTCTGCTTCATATAAATATTTATTGATGGTACTTTGCCAAAATGGACTAGATCCAAGATTCGAATATACATTTTTAAAATCATATATTAAATTTTTCATTCCTCGTCATAAGGAAGGATTTACAACCACAATAAAAGTTTCAGATATGAATTATTAACTCATGAAAGTACAAATTAGTTCATTATGATTATATTTTTATTAATGATCGTTATAAAAAAACGAAAGCGTAAATGGAAGAATCGTGTTGTGTCCAACCATGAAGATTTTTTTTTGACGGTTCTTGTAAAACGTGGACGCCTACTTTTAAGGATGAACAACGGCATAAGGTTTTCGAAACTGCGAAGCAACTTTGATGTAATTGAGTTGATAGCATCGCGGAGACTCAAATGGGCGAGTAAAGTTGTTGGACTCGGTGAGGAACGGATTCCGTGAAAGTTGATATTCGCTGATCCGACTGGTAGGCTTCCGAAAGGTAGGCCGAAGCGTCGAAGGGAGGATTGCGTTAAGGATAATCTCGGGGGCTTGGGCTTAAACGGTGAACATTGGACGATACTGTGCAGGCGGAGTTTGGTGGTATCGGCATCGAATCTTCGGGTTCGGTAAGCCTATTATTATATTATTATTATTATAAAAAAATCCATAGGTTGTATTCAACTATCATTGTAATGTTCTTGTTTATAAAATAAATTTTTAAAAACGTGTGTTCAACTTCTAAAAGTTGAATTGAACCGTAAAGTAGAGCGACACAGTAATATCGAATACCTCACAAGGCGTTTGAAACCATTCCATCACAACCCGTTGATGTCACAATGGGAAACCTCAAAACCACCCGAAGGCAGATGAATACGCCTGATGGCACCTTCCGAATTCGTGGTAAAGGATATTGTTGGGGTGCGGGAATCGGGCCTACGCAGTTCGTTAGGGCAAGGTCGTGAGGCCTGGGGAGGAGTCAGCGGTTCTTGTGGGCTTCGCAGTTCTCAATGCGGGCCAATCAGGGTACAAGGACTTGTAACAGCTCTTAATAAACAGGACGAATATATTGTATAAGGGCGAATCATATTGATGTTTCTTTCTTTGGGTAATAAGAGGATCAAATCACTTCGTGCGGTAGATCTGATGAAGAATACTTACTCGCATACAGCTGTTTCTATAAGAGTCTACTCACGATAATTTTTATTGTGCGACGATATAAAGAATGTCTCGCAACAAGGAAAACCGGGAAAGGTCAGGGAATTTAAAAATATATGAAAAAGTCAGGAACTTTGTACTTTGGTCAGGAAAAATGGTCCCTAGGTAACATCGTTTCTTCTTCACTCAGACAAAAGTTCCAATATGCCTACTTGTGATGATGTTGCAAATATCATAAAGCAAGTTTTAAAATTAATTTGTAAATATTGATTATTACTAACAGCAGTATCCAAGTCCATCATAATTCATTGGTAAGTCAACTTAAACAACTACGATTTCAGCTGGTGCCGGGTAGATATAGTTGAATCTGATCGTAAAGTAATTAGTCATTATATATATTTTTTAATCTAGTATACCATATTAATTATAATTATTCCTTATTTTTCGATTTTCACCGAGATTTGGCCAGGTAGAAGACTTCTTACAATATGGAAAAGTCAGGGAATCTCTTTGAGCTGATTTGCTAGACACCCTAACGTAGTGAAAAGATTGGCATGCTTTTGCAGTTAAAAAAGTTTAGGAGTCTCACTGACGACCGTTCCACTTGTTACAGATTAATTTGAATATGTAGACTTGGAACCTTTTAGAAAGAATTGCAATTAACAAATACGTATTTAAAGGTTTTGTGTGTTGTTTTTTTTTGAAAAATAACTACATCAAAATATATATTTATTTTTTTAATTATTTATTGATATTTACAACTGTATCGTACAACACATCTAGTAAATAGGCTTAAAGGAAATAATCATGAAAAAGACATGGAGAGAAGCTTCCCAATGGACGCACTCTAAAAATTTTCTACACTAGAAGGTCTCGAGGCCACCTTCATTTCAGACGCCTCGGAGGATTATCAGGAATTGAAGTGGTAGAAAGAATTAAAACTAAAGAATTAGAGTGGGAATGGAGCTTGTCATGAAAGGAATGATATCTGGTTTGTTCCAAATCAGCAACATATGGAACATTAAGGTCTTAATGGATCAGTTTATTAGTTACAAAGTTAGGAGCATTTAGGATTTTGGATTGTAGGGATTTGATACGGAAGAATTTGATGGTTTAGTAGAGCCCCAAAACTCTAATCCGTAAGTCTAAATAGGCTGTATGATGTAGATGAGCTTTTGTAGTTTAGTAGAAGATTAGAACGTTTGTTAGTAAGTGTTGAGTAGTCGAAAACGTCGAACAGTTTCTTGTCGTTTCAGTCTTGTATGAGGGTTCCAAATAAGGCTTTTGCAAAGGTGGAGTCCTAGATCAGATCTGTTTAACAAAAACTAGCGGAATGTTATTGAAGGACACTGTAGGGCAGGTGAGCTTTACGACGAACGGTAGAGGTAATTTCGTGGGATTTGTTGGAATTTATTTTAATTCTCCAATTCTGACACCATACCTTAAGGTCTTTGATGGGGATTGGAGAGTTTGAGAGGCAATAGTTACATCAAAATATGAATTTCGAAAAATGTCATTTATTATTACCTTTTGGAAATCGACGTCTTAATTCTTGGCTTCAAACTATTTCCGAAAAGTTTACCAGCCTCCTAGATAAACAAATAGTTATGAATACTTTGTTTTAATGATAATTTGTTGATAAATGTATTATCGGCTGGATTACAGGAGGTTCTTCAAACGCTTTTAAAATACGATTCCATTAAAAATGAAGATAGGCTTTACCTAACGTCTGTGCCTCGAGGGGCCCTGATAGATACCTACTAATTGTGTCAAAACGTCACACACTGGGCAAAATAACCAATTTAGGTGGACAAAAGTTTGGAATTTTCCAGTGCTTCACGTTTTTATTATTAGTTAGCAAGACCCTTAATACTAATATTTCCCTGCCATACCGTATTTACAAATAAACAGTAAATGAGTGTATCATTCCTGTTCGCACAAGTGCCTAATAACCGGCAGCGGGATTATCTTTATTCGATGGCCATATATTCCGTTCAAGGGGTATTTACCGCAAAGTCTTTTTGCTTTTATTAAACAATGGACATTGCTGAGACAGGTAAGACATTATATTTCCAAACTCGTTATTAAATATTCATTGTAATCTACCTGTAGAGTTAATTTAGCAATTTGTAAATGTATGCTCCTATTCAATAACGAAAAACTATATAGCCCCCAATTTACCACAAGGATTTGTTCCATCAATCCTTCTAGTCTTTAAATGTTCAAAGAACTTTTGGAATTTTTTGCATTTTAGTAATACATAATTTTTTTTTTATGCAACACTCCAAATCAAAAGTATTACAATCTATAATTTCAAGAGTTTCCTTAATGATTTAAAATACATCTATCAGCAGGCTTAAGCCACTACGACCCATAATTAGATTTTTTTTTTTTTATTTTAGCCATATTCTGGGACTTAAAACATAAAATGTAGGGAATTTTTAGATTTTAGCAAATAAATTTGATGTTTGACCTCTGTGCGCTCGCCCATCATGTCTAGAAATTAATTAGTTTTTTATAATTTTTTTTCCGTAATCTGGGACCCCAAAGGTAAAATATGGACACGTTTAAGAATTTTGTCCACTTCGATCGGTCATATTTTTCACTGTGCTTCAATGCTAATTAATTAAGACGATTTATGTTTTTTTTGACCGCCATGGCATTCAACTTTTTCTAGATTCTTCAGATACTTGGCTGGAACCCTTTTCGAAACGAAATGCCTCTAACTACACACACACATATATATATATATATATATATATACGTAGCAATACGCGTAGGATGGTAACCGAAAGTAAGAAAGCCAATTACTGGTGGAGGTAGCGGTGGCGTTAGGAAGACAGAGCGGAGATAATGAGATACGTCAGCCCCTAGCTCACACCTCCCCGGCCTCAATACCTTGTCCAATTCGGCCCCAATTATAGCTCTTCAAGGCCCCTCGTCCCTACCAATTATCTTTTCATCAGTTCTTCGTTCCTCCGACCTCACTGTGCTAGGCGTCTGTCATCGCAGGCCTCATGTGCCATTCAATACACTACACCTTCGTATCTACTTATAATAATAATAATAGCTTTAATGGCATCAGTATAGACAAAAGCCTAGACCATAGGGAGGAATTTATAGTAGTTAAGTAGTTGCTATAGTAAGAAATAAAAAGGTAAATAATTAAAACATTAAAGAATAGGTCATACTTTTGAGAAAAAAAAACAAAAATAAATACGATATACAAAAAACCTCAACAACAAAAAAGAGTCCTTAGAAAATACATCAAAATAAAACACAAAACTAAATATTCTGGGCAAATATTGGTCATTTTTACCTTATCGGTAATATCGGTCATATGAGTTCTCCTTGAGGTGTAGTATCTGCTCCTACAATTTGACTAGACATTTGTGAGACTCACTTTCATTTATCATTATTTATTTAACATATTGTTCTCCCAAATTAAAAAACCTTTCTTAACGTAACAGTTTTTAAAATTTATTTATTAAGAGATGATATACAATCTGCCACCTTCTGGGGCAATGAGTATTACAGCTAGAAGACATATACGACAAGACATTCATCCCAAATGTGCATTGTAAATTTAAAATGTTTTATTTTTTTAAATTTATTTATAGATATATATTACAATTTGTTTTTATATGAACTTTAGTAATAGTGATATAAGATCCCATTCACACAATATATACAGTATACAATGATAAAGTCAAATTAAATAAAATATAATATATATATATATATATATATATATATATATATATATATATATAATATAATAGAATAGAATGAATATTTTATTTGTGAAAGACAAAGTATTGTACAAATTTACAACATAAAATACAATTACAAAAGAAATATTTATAATTCTATTCTATTCTATATATATATATATATTATATATATATATATATATATATATATATATACTAAATAAATATAACAATATATATTTGAGATAAATACAAATAAAACTAAATAATAAATACAAATTAATGAAATAATAAATACAAATTATATATATATATATATATATATATATATATATATATATATATAGAGAGAGAGAGAGAGAGAGAGAGAGAGAGAATTAAATAATAATAAATATAAAAACAAAACAAATTAAAACATCAACCTATAATTGAGTTAAATAAAAAGTTGGCAACTAAATAAACATCATACAAACAAGCATAACTATATACAATATATACAACTGCTATACGGACCCCAGACTTCCCCACTTTTGGAGGAAAAAGCGGAATCCAAGAGATCCTAGCGTCTAGCTCTCAGCCGCGTCACTGGTGTGACTCTTAAAAAATAAATAAATAAAAATTACTAGAATAATTAACAAAGACTAAAGAAAGAAGAAGAAGAAAAAAAAAATATATATATATATAAACTTTGATCACATTCATACCCAAAAATATAACTTAAAATATAAAAAATTAGAGAATCTATTCTACAAGTAAATTTCCACAACCAAAAACTATATTTCTAAATAGTTTTTCAAATGGCAATATCAATCAAAACAGTATAGACAATCTCCAAACTTGCATTTCAATCATTTTTTAAATTAAAAGTAGGTCAAAACAAACAACGTGAATTCCACCGAAGCTCGCCGAACATCTTTATGAATGGAATAAAATCAGGAAATTCTTTTTCTTTTGGATGAGTATTAATTAATAAATGTTGACATTTACTGCATAAATATTAACTTCATTTTCTCTTAGTATGTTATTGCCTTGTAAGTTGGTTCTTAATAATATTCTCCAAATTTTCTAAATAAACCAAAGAGTAAACTCTATATCTAGTGCATATTAATTCTTTTTGCAATTTATATTAGACTTAACTGTCATATTTAATGTGTTACTTGAATGAAGTTTTTTTGTAATATGTAGTGGTGAGAATACATTTTCTACTTCTTCCTAACTTTCTTTAATTTTGTTAATAAAATTTGCTTGAAAATTTGTTTTGAAATAACAAAATAAAAAACACTGTTTGATGTAGCAGTAATCGGATTGCAATAAAGCGATATTTTATTTGCGTTTATCCCACTTTTTTAGCCAAAAGCTCCACCTGTGCCGAAAATAGCTCACCCGAAATAGGAACCTACACGACGATAATAGGCCTAGATAGAATGAAAAGAGCGATTGTATTGGAGAAAGTTGGCAGGCGTGGCGACAGTAGGTGACTGCGGGTGAAAGCTACTATCAATAGGCTTTGTTTCTATCAAAACCCCCTGATGAAGCTGATCAAAAGTAAACGAAACCTCTAGACAATGACACAATGCTCTTGGCACATAATAGATTTTTATTATTTATTATCTTATGTTTTCCTAGAGATTTTTAGTATTATTTTTTTTTTCTCCTTTCGTTTCTTATGGCTTTCTATATAAATGGGTCGTTTTTTATTGAAGATGTTTCATTGATCGGCTATATTTAATTTAAATTTATGATTCTATCGATAGCATTAACAAACGAGATTGAATTTATACTAATATTCGTAATTTGGACAACTACAACAAATCATGTTATGGAGATTATACAAATAAAAAATAAAATATCATTCCACCACTCCATTGAAAAAAAAAAAGAAAAAAAAAAGTTGATAGTATATAATTTGCGCATTTTCCTTTAATATTCTAGTTTGTGTTTGGGTTTAAATTGTCGTATGTATATCATAATTTTAATGAATTATTTATTAAATGGGCTCAAACATGGAAGGTGGTTCTAGAATTTTTTCAAGAGAGTAAAAAATATTGGTTATTCCGCCTTTCTGAGGTTACGTAAAATGGTGTTTCCGAGATTATCCATCTTGGATAGCAGAATTTAGGACTCCCACTGTAGCATTGTTCGATTAGCCTCATTATCATAAAGCGGCGTTAAATGTATTAACAAATAGCGTATACCGGATATAAAATATTTAATATTGTATAATATATCTTAGAAAACTTAACAATATTAGAAAAAACGATTTTGTTGCTATAAATAAAGTCTTAAATCTAAGTAAGCCACTCAAGTGAATTTAAATAAAGTGATATTTCAGCTGTGGAGTTATGCTGGGATATGGAGAGCCTCATGGTGTACATTTGGCCTCTTTAAAGTGGGTATCTGAAATTGGGGAGAGGTGAGAAACTTGGCTGAGCGTGATCTCGGCCTAATAGTCTCATTGCACGACCGTTGGCTGTAAAAAAGTGCATATGTACGAAACCCAAGGCCCGTCATGGGTTGTAGAGGTACAGCACCATTAAAATATTCTGATGGAGCTTGGAATAGGCCATTCTCATCTTTTTTTTTTCTGTACATTTAATTTAATTTTTTTTTTTATAAATAATTAAACATCGCTCAGAAAAATTGATAACTGGCAGGACAAACATGTTCCGAAATAAGATTACATTTAGATACTATAGAAATTTAAAAATTCCAAAAAAAAAAAAAAAATATATATATATATAAATCCAACAAACGCAGTCACAGAAGATAACGATGAAAAACGCTTAAACTTAAAATGTTGTTGATAATAATGTATTTTTCAATGTTATTTAGTGCAAAATGAATATTTTTACTATAACTGAAAATAATTTTCATGAATAATGTAAGTCAACTCTTCAAATTTATTTTAAACTCGCCAAATTTTTATCTGTTTTATATTCTATTGTGTCTGATTCTTCGATTAATCAGTTATTATTTTGATTTTCTTGACGTCTGCTGTGATCAGTATCTCTTCTTCCATTAATTAATACCGTTTAACTGAAACCATAAAATTTTATTGAGTTGCATGCCGTTGACAAATATTACCCCCAACATATTGAGGCATGACAGATATTCGGGTCCATTGACTATTTCGGTCGATGACATAAACAAATCCGATTGATGAGGATAGATCGCTTATCCAATCCTAAGCGGCTATCCATGGAATGTCGGCTCTGATGTAATCCTATAGGAACGGTCGGAATAATCTGGATCAGGGACATATGTTTTATTCAGTTAGTTTAATTAATTAGTTTATCTTAGAACTAGTGTAGATATTGTATATTAATAAATAATACATATACTACATAAATATGTAAAAAAAAAATTAAGTGTTATCATCACTTCATACAACCTTCACTTGCCTCGTTACCCGCAATAAAGTATGAAATTTAATAGCAGTTTCAATGGAAACATTTATTTAGATTAAATAATGTAACAATAAAACTTATTATCTATAAAAGTCAGTTACGTTTAATAATAATAATAATGTCTTTATTTATTCTGGGACAAGGCTCTTTAGAATAATGCAAAATATAATAATGTGAGATTTATTGCCTTGGAGTGAGAATTAAAAAATAAAGAAATATACAGTGAATAATAATTTTTTTAAAAATATGATAAAGACAAAAATAGCAATAAAAAATATGATAAATCAATATAAAGGTTTAAAGTAATGACTGTAAAAATATTTATTAAAAAATATAAATGATAGTAAAGGAAAATAATAAATACTTAATCATCATATTTATATACATAACCTTGATTAAAAAATAAAATAGAATTCATATATTTTTTTAATAGATACAAAAATTACTTCTATAACATTTTCTATTTACAGATTTCCGGATTAATCAAAAATGTTTTTAGAAATTGTTGAGAAAAGAATAAAAATGAGGGAAATCGGTGATGTAAAGTGGCACTTCTTAAAGTTGAGTTGTGTGCAAAAGTTGGTGTGACATCGAAGTCTTTAATGTTCTTAATAATTCATATATAAATATAAGAATAAATAACTTCATTGAGGATTCTCTTTTTTCTGTCCAATCAGCATTTTAAGGAACTTTCTAGTATCATTATTTCAGTTTTTATCCTAGAATCATGAAGTTTTGTTTTATTCTAATTTCTGTGCTAGATTAGTGTGTATCACACAAATTTTTCTAGACTTAGTTATTTGACTTAGAGAACCTGCAAATATTTTTGCTGAAAACTATGTCTGAATTTTTTTACGGTCGCAATAAGTTTCTTCCACATTGATATATATATATATATATATATATATATATATATATATATATATATATATATATATGTCATATGTTACAAAATTACACCTACAATCAGTTATATATAATTATAGCATTTTATAAGACTATTATAGGGCCGGTTTTACCTTTGAACAGTATATTATAATTTATTTAATGGTTTAACAATGAAATTTTATTTTCCATCAGTAAACCATTAGCATGGGTTTGATGACTTTTATTATTTATGTTGACACTATGTATATGTCATGGATGTCAAGGTGCCCTCAACATTGTTGAGCCAAAGTATCTTCTGTCCAATGTCTGGTGCCAATTCGTGTAGCAACCCTGATATCTATATAGACATTGTTTTATATATAGAAAAAGTTTATGATGAACATATATATTAAGTCCTTTGTAATTATTATTTACCCAATCAATCTTCTAAATTAACATTATATTCTTTTTCTGTTTTATAGGTGAGTTTCATTTAAGTTTTGAATACCGACAGAATATAAGTGAGTGACCTTCAATATAATATTTTATTTATATTTCAAAGTGTACTTTATTCCTTATTCTTTGGCCCCACCAAAAATGTAATTTAAAAAAAAATGTGATGTTTTTAATTTCAATTGTATAATATTAAAATGTCTTTGGAAGCTACATATTATTTAATGAATTATTTACTCTTGAACACTAGATGAATATTAAAGAAACTTTTTTTTTTACAATGCAGTGAATTTTAAAGTGAAATACATAAAATACCTAGCAAAATACATTTCCATTTATATTTGAAAGGAACTATAAAATATATTTTTAATGCATTTCGTTGTTATAACTATTACTCAAACTATTTAAATACGTGACACAGAGATTTCTGATTATATTTATGGTTATTTATTGAAATTATCCTTTAAGCAGTCTATATGTTACTTTTTAGGAACTTTTCGCTTCTGTTTGAAGTATTGTTAATATGTTTTAAAAAAGTAAACACCATAAAGGCTCTGAAAGGCGCTTTAGTTATACCATACCGCGTAACAGAAAATTAGTCATTAGTTGAACTAACTACACATTCCCCATTTACACCGAACATACTATGGATTGCTAAAGCGCGCAACACACGACTTTCAGTTACCTCGGTTGTTAAAATTAATATAAGTACATTTAAATAATTATAGAAATGAAAAAAAGTTAAAGATCGGCATAAAATTTTGATAGAAGTGTGTTTTTCACTAAGTAATCTATCATTTTATTATCTAGAACAATCACTAATTTTTATCCACTTTTCATTATTCTCATTACCTTTCACAACTACATTAAAAAATCTGGTGCGGGCAACATACGACTTTTACAAAAATACTAGGGCATACATACAATGATCCTAACACCTAGACTTTGATATCAGCTAGTTATTTTTAAAAATTGTGACCGAATAAAAGTGATTTAATTCAATAACTCAGTTATTATTGATGATAGAGAAAATTTTATCAGTGTTTTTTAACTAAAAACCGCAAATATATAATATAAAAGAGAAAACAAGAAAAGAAAAAATGAATTTTTTCACATAAACACGCTCATAACTCAGTCATTTGTGACGACAGAGAAAAGTGTAGTTTTAGAGAGAGAAAAATTATCATCTTTATCATTTATTGAATAAAATAAAATCATTTAAAATAATCTGTTCCTCCTAATTAATAAATAATTAGTGCTATTTTATTGATAATTAAATTTTCTACAAAGTGAAAAAAAAAAAAAATCATTACCATTGATTCAGAACTAGCGGTGATATGGCGTTTTGAAATTAGCAGTTGATATGCCATTTTCATTTGAATTATTTATTGCTTTTCGTATTACTTAATTGCCTATTAACACCTATATAAGTAGTTATATCCTAATATTGTTATTCGCAAATGATAAACCATTGTGTAATAATTTTTACGTTTTTTAAGTTATGTTTGGTTTGAGATTTGTATCTATTAATATCATTTATATAAAGGATATCCAGCTCATCCTGTATACGAAAACATACATATTTTATATATGATATGTTTGTTTTGGCTAAAAATATAAGGAAATGATCTTTCACGACCTACAGCAGCCTATGAATAAAGCTGCTGAAGATTTCAAGGCTATCTTTAAACCCTTGTTTTTAGTGTTGACTGGAACTGAGCCAGCCTGGACATGCGTAGTTTATATTTAATAGCTTAAAAACACCTTTCAGTTTAAATTTTCATAATTTATATAATATTATTACTTCAATCCTAAATTAAAATGGCACCATATGGCAAAAGTATGTTCGTAACTGTCTTTGAAAAATATTATATCACCATCTTTATATAAGGTTGCTTTAAGGGAAGGCGACCCAATAACCCTGCCTATAAATAGAATCTTTCCTCAGAGGTGGGCCCATAAATAAAATTATAAATATGGCAGAAGATTCTCAAAGGAATCAGAAAATATGATTTTTATATCATATTTTTCGTTTCATACAGAATAAGGTCTTAAAAAACTAAATGCAAGGGCCAATGAAGAAATAAATTTAAGGAATAGGTATTTTAATGTAAAAATTATAATAATTGTTATGCTTTATATTATAATAGCCTACATATATATTGCTGTGCCATCAGGCGCATTTTGTATACCATACCGCATAACCAAAAATAATTCATTATATCTTACTGAAAACACATTATATCTTACTGAACATAGTTATTAACTTTTATTTACCTATATATGAAATAAATAGTAAAGGAAAGTATAGTGATCGTAAACATTTCCGAATGGGAATTTTCAACGGAAATACACTTTTTACCCCCAACTCCGCACGAACAATTCCAATACATAAGGTTTCACGAAAACGAAATTTAATTTTGTAGATTTTTGTCGTAAACCTATGACATTCTGCCATACAGTGTCGTTTAATGATATTCCGCTTGTCCCGGTTGAGCAGATCCGCTATTTAGGGCTCCTGCTTTGTCAAGGAACGTCTTACATGGAATCCGCATACAGACAGAAAAAACGAGAAACTGCTCTCCGATTTCGGTTACATCAACACTTACTAGACAGACGCTCTAACCTTTCACTTAACTACAAAAGACTCATTTACATGACAATCATAAGGCCTATCTGAAATTACGGAGTTGAGGATAGGATGGGTCGCCGATAAAAAAAAAACACCATTCATTTTCTTAATTCAATATTGAAGTAACGAACATATCCATTTGTTTACCTCTTAAAAATATTAAAATTTTTACTTTATTTTGTTTTATTTTATTTAATATTTTAAATTTAACTGCTAAACCATCAAACTCATCCCGCATCCAAGCCTTACAATCCAGAATCCTTAACGCTCCTTACTTTGTCATGTATAAAATCATCCACTAAGACCTTAATGTTCCATATGTCGCTGATTTGGCCCATAACAGGTATCATTCCTTCCATGAAAAACTCCATTTCCACTCTAATCCACTAGTTTCAATCCGTGCTTCCTTTTCAATTCCTGATATTCCCTCCGAAGTGTCTGCAAAGAAGATAGTGTCGAGACCTTCTTGTTTAGATTCAATACAAAAGAGTGCTGCCAATGGGAATTTTTTGTTGTTTTTTTTTTATGCTTTTTATCATTACTCAGCATATTCACTTGTTGTATTATAATATACAGTTGTAAATTTCAATAAAAAAAAAAAAAAAAAAAAAAAAAAAATAGGGGTTTGGCTTGGAATTAATAAACGCATTTTCCACCTTTTGCACGATTTTCTTAAAAATCTCTTTAACTATGTGATTAAAGTCGCTATATCGATGTATAATTCAATATGCTTTAATATCATGTAGGTTTTATCCTCATTTTATGGATTCGAAAAAATGAATAATTTCTCCTGGTTACCATTGTTAAGAAAAAAGTAAATATGAAAGAATCAACTAAAGCTTGAAAAATGATATGTCTTTAACAACGATCTAAAATATTTGTCCGGAAATAAAGGTAGAAATATATTTGTTTAATTTACTTATATAGCTCAAAATTCTAGAAAAACTATTATGTCACAAATTAACTTAATAAAATTTCTAACAAAAAAAGATCCATTTTGTTGTAGGTAATATTTTTTGCTAATAGATTATTTCCAGATGATTGGGAACTAGAATTTCTTTGGTACTTTTATTATTTTTGTTGCACAATTTAATTTATCTCATCCAAAAAAGTATGTGATCGCAACAGATAATTCTTTCGTTGTTACTTCTGATAATGTTTGCTATAAAAATACTAAATAACAATATTATTACAATATAATAAACGATTGTTAGAGTATAAGCTAGAAGTCCTCTTTACTGGTTTGTCTTTGAGTATGTCATTAGTCCGAGGGCACTCGATTCTCCTCTACGCTGTCAACACAGCCCGTTATTCAAGCACAATATTATTAATATATGTATAGATTAACTATGTGTGTTGAATAATGATAATTATAATTATGTAACTTTTGAATTAATGGGGAAATGTAAAATTATATTTATATATTTTTAATCGTTTAAAATAATCTATATTTCCAAAAAAAAAAAAAAATTAAAATTCAGGCAGTCATAAGGACTGCCGATAGAAGTGAAAACTTTTTTTAAATTCTCAATTTGCGCTGGAACTTTGTTTAAAAGAAAAGTAGGTTCGTTAAAGTAGATTATGTTGAGAATACTTATTGTTTTTTTTATTATTATTGTTTCATTTAATTGTAAAACATCATCACCTTGTAGAGATATATCATCTTGAATTATGCCATCGTAATCTGAATGTGACTGTAGGCTGTAGTTGGCGGTGTACATAGCACATTTTTTTTTTTTTATGGACCTCCCATTTGTATAAAGGAAATACAGTCATTTAGGAATAAGCTTTATAGTTGTTTCAAAAAACTTATGTTTTAATTAGTAATGAAATATACATTGTGCTTGTTTGAAAATTGTTGCGATCGTGACAATTTTCGAATTCCATTTTTCAACGGAAATACACATTTTAGGGTCCCCTCAGTCCAAATAAGCAAGTCCCGCAAAAAGGTCTGTGTGGTAACTCCCGGGCGGAAACGGTAAGTCTTATGAAACTGAAATTTCATATTTATGACAAATATACGCCCGAGATGTTACAAAACTTTTTTCATCAAAATGAGCTTACCAGAAGAGCCACTTTATACTATGCATTTTTCACCTTTTTTCGATTTTCTTGAAAACGGTTCCAACGATTTTGATTAAACACGCTATATCGATGTAAAATTCAATGGGCTTTAATATCGTGTAGGTTTTATTCTGATTAAGATGGTATGACAGGGCTTAAATGCCGATATTTTTAAATTTTCTTTCTTTAAAGTACCTTCAATTTTGTTGATTCTATAAAAATAACTATATTATCTTGTTACCACTGATGAAAAACAGCTAAATATGCAAGTTGAGCGAATTTGAAAAGCAAATAAAGGAGAAAACTGAAAAAATATTTTTTTAATGCTTTTTTTTGTTTTTTAACATAAGAACAGTAAACATAAGAACATGTATGATATACCGTTGTAAAGCCAAAGATTTTAGAGAAAATATTAGCTTATACTCAAGCTTTTAAAAGTTAATAGGGAGTGATAAAAAGTAGATAAAACTAACTGATCTTTTTAGATAATAATATAATAGATTTTTTAATAAAACACATGTTTCTATATAAATTCAATTTAATTAATTCTTTGATAATTTCATGTATTTTTATCTCTGTTTTTGAAATTCTTTCATTGATTTTAAAACTGGAGGTAAGTGAAAGTCGTGTGTTGCCCGCACCAGATTTTTTATTATTAAAATCACATTAATTTTCACATGTCATATTTCTTTGCTTATATGATCAAGATATTCTGTTCGATTTCGTTTTACTACGATTTAAATATTTACAGTAAGATCATCATGATTTTGCTTCGTATTTTTAAATGTTTTTTATAATATCTACAAATATCGATATTTTAGAGTAAAGAGAATTAAGATATTCATTATATTAACTTTTTATACTTTAATAAGAGGTAAATTCTAAGACATAGTTTATCTTCCATGTCTTAACTCATTCATTTGCAACTGATTTTAATTCAATTAAATACTGAAATAAAGTATTATAAATATAGATATTTTTGTCCCGATATCACACCGGTATCGTTAACGTTCATACATAAATTTTGTCTATTGAAGTTTAACTAAGATATGGATCTTTAACGAGCATCTGACATCACACTGGCTCGAGACCACGATTTTATGTCAGCAGATTCCCTAGGGTCCTAGGCCGTGAAAATCAGCCGACATTTTAAAACTTATTTGTTGATATCAATTCGAGGTTTTAACATCATCGTCGAGTGCCCTGGTATTGTTTTTGCCAAATTAAAAAAAAAATAGATCCAGTAGTTTCGGAGGAAGCCACGTACATTGACTGTATTTATTTTTTTATTATCTTATTTTACGTACCCCGGAAACGTGAACATTATACATTAAAGGGGTTTACTTTATCTTATTTTTTTGTTCATTATTTAAAATAATATAACAAAATATTTATTAGCCTTTATATTTACTCTTCTTTGTCCATCATAAAATAGAATTTTTTTTTTTTTTTTTTTTTTTTTTTTTTTTTTTTTTTTTTTTTTTTTTTTTTTTGCGAGTGATTTGAAGTAGGCTTTCTAATAACTTCTCAAGTAATCCATCCCTGCGAATCTAATAATAGGCTGGAAGGCGGCCAGCTTCGCTGAAGAAATTTTCCAACTGGCGGCCTAGCTCGGGAGAAAACTGCTAAATCGGCGAGATATTGGCACGAGCTCCAAAAGTAACGCCTCAATGGCTCCCTTACTAGTTATAATTAGCGTCTACCTTTAGCTATAATAATTGGGTCAAAGCCGTTTGTCTAAATTTATAAATTTCTTTTGCGAACTGTTTCAAGGTGAGCCTCGAAAACCACGATTGCTTTTCAGCTATTCGGATAATACATCAAATAATAATCTTTCGAAAATTGGCCTTTTTTCTTATTCATTGCACGTCACTTTATACAACTATGGCTAATCGGACGATGCTATAGTGGGAGTCCTAAATTTTGCCTATCCAGGTTTTATTGGGATAGGAATCTTTAGCGAGTCCTGAATCTAAAGCATCGCATATGCTCGGGACCAACAATATACGAGGCATGTTTTTTAAGTAAGTACCGTTTTGGAATTAAAAAATGACCTGCGAAGATATCGCAATAATTTTATTTTTACATTAAAGCCTGTACCTTAATCTACTTTTCTACATAATTTTGTCATAACGTGGCACCAGTTTTTGAATACCCTCCTCAAAAAATTCTGCCGCCTGGCTTGTTAACCACTGTATCACAATTGTTTTGACTTCGTTATCGCATCAACGACGCTGCATTGATTGCTCAGGCAGAAACTCGACTAGCAATACTCCTTTTCTGTCCCAAGAAACTGTGCACATGATTTTCCGGGCAGAAATTGTTTGCTTAAACTTCACTCTTTTGGGTGATGATGATTGTCGCCAGTCCATGGATTGTTGTTTTGATTCTGGTGTGACGTAGGCCACCCATGTTTCGTCACCAGTAACAATTTGCTCTAAAAAATCTCCACCTTCATTGTGGTACCGCTCAAGGAAAGTCAGGCGGCAAAGTTTTTGAGGAAGTCATTCAAAAACTGGTGCTGCGCTATGACAAGTGCCTCAAAATTCATGGAAATTATGTAGAAAAGTAGATTAAGGTACAGGCTTTAATGTAAAAATAAAATTATTGTGATATCTTTTCACGTCTTTTTTAAATTCCAAAACGGTACTTACTTAAAAAAAAATGCCTCGTATATCTCTTCCAAAAGACGGCAAAATCCTTATTTCTGAATTATGTGTTGTAATATAGACGTATGATATACTGTCGAAAAGCTCAGGATTTCAGAAAAGATAATATTCAGTACAATAAGCCATTCAAATTAATAGAAAGTCGTTATTATAAGTATGTAAACTCATGAAGAAATGTTATTTGTAATCTTGTAATGAGGGAGGTCATGGTGATTTAGTGCTGCCACCGTACAGTATCGTACAGTTTACATTATTCCATACAGTACTAAAGATTTTAGAATAAACATTTTGCATCTGGTAGGTTGGGTACCAGCTTTTTACGTCCCCTCCAAAGGACAGATTTCACTCCCTTTAAAAAATCCCAGAGCCATATGTCAGGTTTGAACTTGTGACCTTGGGCGTAGAAAGCTGTTATGCTTGCTACTACACCAAAGGTGACCTCCGAAAATTGATTGTTACAGAATATAATTGGATTAAGCTGACTGCCCACTTATGTTCAGATAAAAGAAAATTTCAAATTATATGAATACTTTCAACTTAACTACAAAAGTCCCATTTACATGACTGTCATGAGACCAATCTGGACTTACAGAGTTGAGCTTTGATGCTACTAAACTTCCCGTATCAAACACTTACAATCAGAAATTCTTAGAAAAATCTTCAACGCTCTTTTCTTTGTCACGAATAAAGTTATCTATAAAGACCTCAATGATCTATATGTTGCTGAAAATAGCCAAAATTTTGGGATGAAACGTCAGCACAAGGATTACGTTTGCTTATTTGAAGTTTTCCAATGAGAATCACCAAAAAAAAAAAATTAATTATTTGATCATAAAAAAAAAAATGAGTTTAAAATCGTCCAAAAAAGTTCAGTTTTCTTGACATTGCATACAAATTTATGTCTTAGATAAACTCATAGCTTCATTTAATTTTTTTTTTCTTTGTGATATTTTTCGCACACAAAATATTAAGGGTTTGGTCCATTTTCTCAGAGATTCCAAGGCACGTGTACATGGGACGGCCTCATCGCTAAATATAAGCCAGAAGATGTGACTACTTTTCTGCCTGCCTCAAACGATCATCCCTCATAGCTCTGACACCAGATTGAGAATAGGCTGTTGACTTTAGTGCCAAAATTCTATTAATGGTTCGAGTTATTTTTTTAAAAGTAAAAAACAAAAAAAAAAATGCTGTTTTCATGATATTTCGCTCTCGGTGTATAATTTTCAAGTTTTTAACTTGTAGATCAGAGTTGTATAATTGGAACTGCTTCATTACATTATACATTAGTATGAAGATAAAATGGTCTAACATTCATCACCTTTTTTTTTGTATTCAGAATATGATGGCAAAAATCTCACTGATACTCAAATGTTGAATGCCCTCTATAAGCATAGTGTCGTTTATTTTTAACGAAAATTAAATAACGGTGGAATTTGAAAAAATCTGGAGCGCGGAACGCACGACTCACTTACCTTCGTTACAGTTAGAAATTAAAAAATGTCTACAGAATTAATTATATTGAGTTTTGATAGAAACCTGGTTTTTATTAATAATATAATAATATATTATTATGGACAATAATCAGTTATATTTATCGACTTTTGATCACTTTTCACTAACTTTTCCGATTTTGTTTATAATATTTATATTTTCTATGAATTTTTAAGGTTCCCAATGGTATGCTTTTCATCCAAATTACTGTTCTTATTCAAAAACACCAAAACTAGATTAAAACAGTTTTTTGCTCTTCTCTCCTCTAGTTGAATATCGAATTCATTCAACTTGTCTAATTACCCGTTTTTATCAATGCTAAAACTTAGATAAATTTATAAATGTTTATCCGATGATAGTTTTTGGTAGTTTAAGCTTTCATAATTACTTTAATAAAAAAACCTGTGCCACTGCAACCCATTACGAGTCTTGGGCTCAGTACATATAGAGATTCGTACTGTTTCAAGGCCAACGGCCGTACAATGAGGTGATTCGGCCGACATCGCGTTCAGCCGCCAGGGTTTTTTCCCCATTTTTGGGTACCCACTTTATAGAGGCTGGATCTGACCCAGGAGGGTCTCTATACCCCAGGATCGCCCCCCGGCTGAAATAACAGAATAAATAATATTCCGTCACAACCGGGATTCGAACCCAGGACCTGGAGCACAGTAGACTAGCGCTCTAATAATTACTTTAATAGAATGTATTCATAATTATTTTAATAGAATGTAAAATAATAAATGTGTATATATATATATATATATATATATATATATATATATATATATATATATATATATAAATTACGTTAATTCACTTAAATAAGATATAAATAATAAATAATAAAAGTAATAGGACATAGAAACAACACGCACGACAACTAGAACAACACTGACTTTATTTCCTTGTTTAGACCTCGATGTATACAACAGAATGTTTACAAGGTACAGGCGGGATTAAGCCCGATACCGGCTCGCCGCGGTCTCTAACTCCCCCCCGCCAGTTTACGAAAATTTCTGTAAACTTATACTAAGCAGGTTAGGCGCAACATTAACCTTCATAATAGAGAGAAAGAACCAAAGCGATCGGTCATCGGGCTCTAATATAAACAAACAAAATGCTAAACAATCCACACATTTCGAAAAATAATAAAACAAAAAAAAACGTGAAAATATAATGCACAAAAGGTAAATTCAATAAAGAAAAATATTAAGCACACACACAAAAAACAACAAAACAGCATGACGAGGCACTCCAGCTCACTATGGTAATGTTAACTTGGCCATTGGGAACCTCAATTGTTCGATATGGACAGTCCTCCGCTTTTTAGGGTCCTTGACGCTCTGGATAGTGACCACGTTATGTTCGCGGATAGTGATCACTCGGAAGGGGCCCTCGTACCGCTCCAGCTCCTTTCCCCTGTTCGATACTTTCCTCCTGTATACGATCAGTCCTATTTTAATGTCACCGCTAATATCTCTAACTCCCAGATTATGCTTCGCAACCCGGCGGCATTTCTCCGACTCGATCCTCCGCCTGACTTTGTTCCACCGTTTCACCAGCAATATGCGGTTGGCTACAGCTCGATCCAATTTTTCTCTGTTTGCTACCGTCCCTGACCAATCCCTAGGGCGGTCCCGAAGGCCGAAGAGGATTTCGAATGGCGCGAATCCCGTGACAGAGTGGATAGAATGGTTATACGCCGCGACCGCCTTTGTCATTGCCATGTCCGGCTCTAAGCCTTTGTCCATCTGATAAACACGCAAATGGTCGCTCAACGTACTATGGAGCCTTTCAATACCCCCTCTGCTCTTTGCGTGCCCCGGAGTGTTGAGATGCCAAGCTATGTCAAGAGCCTTCGCTTCCTTGTGTATGGCGGCATTGTCGAACTCCTTACCGCCATCGGATGCTATTCGTTCTGGAATCCCATAGAATTGGAACCATGTCCGTATTGCCTCTAAAACCGCTTCCGAGGATCGCTGTTGGACAAGATACGCCATGGCGATCTTGCTGAACGTATCTAGTATCGTCACCCATTTGTACCCTCTCCAGGTGAAAGTATCGACCTGCAAATCTATCAGAGGTGCCTCCGAGGTGGGTGTCTCTTCTTGGACCGTTTGAGGAGGGTTCCGATCATACTTTGTGGTGAGGCAGATATTACAGTTCCCAATGATTTCCTGAATCATTTTCCTCATGCCCCACCAAAAATATCTTCGCTTGAGTGCCAGGAAGGTTTCGTTGACTCCTCGATGGTTTGTTTTTCCCTGATGATACGCCACTGTCACTTCGCGCTGGCGCTCCACATCCTTCAGTAATTCGACCATCAGGGTGCAGCGGATGAACGATCTGTCCACTCCTATTTTTTCCTTTCGCCATAGTCTTTTAATCTTCTCCCATACTATCTCGTTGCCGACATACAGGTGATGATTTTTGCCAGGCGTAGAAACATCATTAAGCGTGCGGCAAATCAGATCCTCGCTGATCCCCGGTTGCGACCAGATCGTGGTGATTTTACTTCTCCCAGATACGTCGTTTTCGATCTTGATCGGTCCCGCCATTCGGGTCTTCCAGATGATCTGCCGGCGTTTATCATTAATTATTGCCTCTATCTCTTCCATATGGGTTGCCCTTTCGTCCGCCGAGCTATCCTCTTCCGTGGCGCCTTCCTCTCGCGCTCCCTGACCGCCTTCTCCTTCTGGCGTCCAATCTCTAAGAAATCGTGGGAGGTTGCCAGATGGCTCTCCAGTTTCTTCTTCCAATGCGTTAATAATGAGAGCACGGGACAGCCAGTCCGCTACCACATTTTCTTTTCCCGGCTTATATGCTATCTCAAAGTTATATTGGCTGAGGAACTCTTTCCACCTGGTAACTCTAGCTGAGGACTCCTTCAGGGTGCCCACCCACTGTAACGGTCTATGGTCCGTGTGGACTTCTGCCGTTTCTGCCAAACACGTACGGTCTAAAGTGATCAATGGCCCACACTATCCCCAACAATTCCCGTTCCAGAGCACTATAGCGCGTCTCGGCATTTGAGAGACGTCTGCTAGCATAAGCGATCGGACGTTCACCCTCTGCTTGATCTTGCGATAACACCGCCCCCAGCGCGTATTCGCTTGCGTCAGTCGTGATAGTAAACTCCTTGGAGAAATCCGGGAACGCCAGCACCGGCTCTTCTTGCAATTTTCTCATACAGCGCTTAATATTGGTCTCCATCTCAGGCGTTACTATCACCTTCTTTCCTTTTTTAAGCAAGTCGTTAAGAGGTACAAGGCATTCCGCCATTTCGGGAACGAATCTTCTATAATAATTCAGCGTGCCGAGCAATCGCCGGATTCCCTTCACGTCGCGCGGGACCGCCATGCGCTGAATTGCCAACACCTTATTCCTATCGGGTCGCACCCCTTCCTTTGAAATCGTGTGGCCTAGAAAATTTATCTGCTCCTGGCCTAACGGAGACTTATCGCTGGACAATTTTAGACCAAACTCTCTCACTCTATCAAAAACTTTTCTTAAATGTGCTACGTGTTGCTCCTCGGTTTTGCTAAACACTAGCAGATCGTCCATATATATTTGACAGAATGTTTCATCGATTCCCCTCAAGAACTCGTCCATAAGCCTTTGGAATGTAATCGGCGCATTTTTCAAGCCGAAGGGCATCCTTCTAAATTCGTAATGCCCTCTTTCGAACGAAAAAGCTGTTTTATGGCTATCTTTAGGGTGCATTCTGATTTGGTGATAACCAGCTTTTAAATCAAGTGTGCTGAATATGGTTGACCCGCTTAGTCGGTCTAAAATATCTTCAAATCTGGGGATGGGATATTTTTCATCTAGGATGTTTTCATTCAGTTTCCTGAAATCAATCACTAGCCTATATTTTTCCTTATTTTCTCCCGGCAAGCTCTTCTTCTTTACTATCCAGAGGGGACTGTTATATGGCGAAGTACTGTCTTCTATGATACCTTGCTTTTTTAGGTTCTGTATTTCGTCCCTAATGTGTTGCTTTAATGCTTGAGGGTATCGGCTTTCCTTCACGTACGTGACCCTTTCTTGCTTTAGGGGAATTTCATGAACTGTTTTCCCAGTTGCCCCTAACAGTTCGTCTTCTTTAAAGAAAATGTCTCTGAATTCTTCCCTTAATGTCAACCTCCATTCCTTGACCCGACTAACCGCCCCTACTCTGCCTTCCCTATTAAGTACCCGGCACTTAAAAGTTTTCCCTCCAATCTTAACCGACCAACATCCCCCTTTGCTCCTAATTCGCGCTCCTACCTTTCCCAATAGATCACAACCAATAATTCCCTCATATTCACGGGGCATGCTCGCCACCACATGTACCGTCACTTGACCCCCACGTGTTACCCATCTCTCGAGATCTAAGCTAACTTCTCCCTCTACTTCGCACGGCCCACCCAGGGTGATCAATTTGCATGTACATACCTGTATCTGGAGTGCCCCTCCGCTGCCACACAACTTCTCCGCCGCTCGCCGACTCATTATTGTGCTAGAGCTCCCGGTATCCACCAAACACTTCACTCCTTTCATCACTCTAATTATAGGCAGACCGCCGTATTCGCTCCTTATATTGTAATTCTCGATCGTGCGGTCGCCCCTCTGCTACCACTCTCCTCAGGTCTCTGCACGCTCCCTCCTTTCTGCTCCTGCCGGCCGCTTTTCCTCTCTTCGCCTTCCTCCACGCCTTTCACCTCTCCTGCTTTCAAGCTCTAAATGTTCTTCCTCCGTGTCGGATGTCTCCGAACCCTCCGTGGACCCAGCCGAAGATCTGCTCCTCCTCCACACTCTCTGAGCATTTATCTCCATCGGCTCGCCTCGAGATGATTCTCTTTGGCGAAACATATACGGGCACTGCTTCGCAATATGCCCCTCTGTTCCACATTCGAAGCATTTTGTTCGGGGACACTGCGCCACTAGGTGTCCCGGTTTACCGCACCCGTGACATTTTCTTTCTTCTCTTCTTGGATATTTTTTCACGTTCTGGTACGTCCTCTTACTATCGTTAGCCGCCGTTCTGTACTTCCTTTCATACTCCGGCTCTCTTTTCCTCCAAATGGCAGGTTTGGCTCTTGGTCTTCTATAAGACACCCTAGTCCACCCAGTTTCCTCTACCTCCATCCTCGATTCTTCATCGCGCGCACTAATGTCCATCATTTCCTGGGCGCATTCCACGAAAGGACGGTCTTTGGGGAACGGTTCCTTTCTCCCCGTCTCTCTAGCCAGCTGTACTAACAAGATGGTCGACAGAAACACCATTCTAGGTTCAACTTAAGAGGCACTCATTATTTCTCTCATCTTCGCGGTGATATTGTTGAATCTCGTCAGCAACGCTCCTGCGTATTGTCCGCTTGACTGGCGAGGGTGCCTGACTTCCCTGAACATCTGGAAGATGTCTTCCTCTGGGGACCACCTGCCGCCTCCGTAAGCCTTCTTAAGCCGGTCTTTCACTACTGCCCAGGGGGTTTCTTCGTCGGCCTGAATCAAATTGAGTATATTTCTTTTTACCCGACAAACTAGATCAGCCTTGAGCGAATCCGCATCATCTCTGTGTAGTAGACCCTCCGCCGTCTTCACCTCGATCCGTGTTATTATACGGTCGCCATTTTTTATGAAATGGTTCAGTTCACCAGTCTCTCCCGTAAACTTTTCTATATCCGACACAGCTTTCCTTAAATCTTGCGCGGTCGCTGCTTTCACTTTCAGCCATGCCAGTGTATTTGCATGAGCTTCCGCCAGAGTATCACGTGGTAGGGGTGGTATCTGTGGTATCTCTGGTATCTGTGGTATATCTGCCGGCACTTGAAGTACTGCGGGTCGTAATACACCTTCTGCCATTTTTTTTAGATTTTTTTAATTATTAAATATATATATTATATTTTTAATTATTATTATTCTTTCTTGTTTTAATTAGAAAGAATTAAAAAAAAAGAAAGTTAAAAACAATTTTTTTTAAATAAATAAATACGAGAGCGAAAGACGAGTGATAATAAATAAATAAATAATAGTTCCGGGCTCTCAACAAATAAATCCCGGGTTTCGGCACCAATTACGTTAATTCACTTAAATAAGATATAAATAATAAATAATAAAAGTAATAGGACATAGAAACAACACGCACGATAACTAGAACAACACTGGCTTTATTTCCTTGTTTAGACCTCGATGTATACAACAGAATGTTTACAAGGTACAGGCGGGATTAAGCCCGATACCGGCTCGCCGCGGTCTCTAACTTATATATATATATATATATATATATATATATATATGTATATAATTAAATTTAACAATTTAATTAACTATATAAAAAAATTTAACATTAAATTTGAATAATTAAGATGTTACCTGAAAGGAATTTTTTTAAAAATTATATTGTATAAAATTCATTAAGACTTATTCATTTCCGAAATAAACTCTAAATAACCTCTTTTATATAATAAAAAATAATATATTCTCAACTTTGTTATATTACTTATTAAAAAAATCATATATAGGTAAATAACAGTGAAAATAAAAGAAATTATTCAATTTTGTATTTTGGTTAATTATTTATGATGTATATTTGTTTTTAATATGGTACTGAAGGGTAGGGATGCCAGATTAATAATTATTTATTTACTAAATAATATCGAGAAAAAAAACAATATTATTTCACATTTTTAAAATATTTTCATCGGAAAGTCAACAATAATTCTCTTTTTTTAATTACTTAAATGAATAAATAAAAATAAATGTATTTCTTCTTAAAATAAATATGTATTTATTAATGGTACTTTTTCAGATAGTTTGTGTTTTTTATGTTTATAATTTTACCATGTTATTTCCGAAGTTGCTTTTCAGAGAATTCTTATCACTAACATAGAACTAAACTATGTCTAGGCAACAATGCGCTTGTATCATATGTCTAGGTAGAAATAAAATTTAATTTTAGTTAAATATATATATGTACTTTTCTAGCTTGCGGTATTGTCACTAGACTTGTTTCTAGCGTGTTAATGGGATTCCTTGGAGAGACAAAGCGAAAACCAGGATTACATTGTATTATTTATACAGTTATTGTCTCCAAGAAGTTCTCTTTTCTTTGAGGATGAAAAAGAAGTTTGGTACAAGGATTAAAACTTTGCTTTCGACTTACAATAACAAAAGGCGAAGTTTACAAAGGAAAAAGGCTTCCTTTGGAAAATCTCTTGTGAATCACTTCCCTAATCTCAAAAAGCTAGAATAAGAAGGTTTTCAGAATTTCAAAATTCCCTTGTTTGATGGCAAGCAAGTAAAAGGATAGGTAATACGGCTTTCTATGGCGACGACATATTATTCATAAGGGATTTGTAATATTTTCTTTTCTGAATGGGGAGATTCAGTATGTTAGAATCTTCAAGCTAAATAATTTCAGTAGCTCTATTTATTATTTATTTTATATATTTTAATTATTTAAAATCATTTTTTTATTTAATAGGAGAACATAAATCCAACAAAACAATTGCAATTAGGGCAAGTATGACGTTTAAATAGCCTTATGATCTTTTCAAGTCAAAAATTTGGTAGCATGTTAATATCTTTAAGTTGAATAATTTCAGTAGCTCAATTTATTGGGTTGTTTCACATGAAATGTCCGTTTTTATAGTTTTTGAAAAACATAAAGGATTTTGCAGGTCTCTGTTGTTTTCTTCCGAATGTTTACATATTTAAAGTAAACAGTTACTAATCCTCTACCTTTGTATTATAAACATTAGCTTCCCAATCAATTACCCACTTTTAGTATACCTCCAAATATGAACATGGAAACACGCGATTTTCGAGTAATATTTTAAGTGTTTAAACTCGGCCATTCAGAATCTGAGGCCGCTAGAAATATTTGCAAGGCGTTTGGGGAAGAGAGTGTTAATGAATGGACCATTCGCCGTTGCTTTGCTAAGTTTTCAGCTGGGGATACCGACTTGAACAACTTGTCCCGAGGAAGACCTCTGCCCGTAATAGACAACGATGTCGTCAAAAGAAAACCCCTACCAAACAGTTAAAGGACTCTCAGAACAACTAAATGCAAGTGCATCTACGGTTTACAGACATTTAAAGTGTATTGGGAAAGTAAAAAAGCTCGATACATGGGTACCTCATGATTTCACTGAGCGGCACAAGACCCCATGTTTCAAAACATACCGTGCAAAAATTGAAAGAACTGGGCTACGAAGTTCTTCCGCACCCACCATATTCTCCCGACTTTTCTCCAACAGATTACCACCTGTTCAGGAATTTAGACCACTTCGTCAAAGGAAAACTTTTTGAAAATGATGATCAAGTGAAAAGTGCGTTTTCAGAATTTGTTTCACTTCAAAGCTCAGAGTTTTTCAGTTCGGGGATAAAAACTTGGTGTCACGTTAGGGAAAATGTGAAAAAAAAGAAGGTGAATACTTCGAATAAAATTATCTTGTTTTCATATCGTATTTTTAATAAAAATCCTTTACCTTGAAAACGGACATTTCATGTGACATTACTCAATATTTTTTATTGTGAATATTTTAATTTTTTTTTTATTTAATGATAAAACGTAAATCAAAACAGTCGCAATTTGGCCATGTATGACGTTTAAATTATCTTATGAACTAGCCTTATAGATTTTTTCATGTAATAAATTTTGGTAGATTTTGATCTTGTAAAAAATAACCCAAATGTGAAATATACTAAGGAAGACATTCAAAGTAAGCAGCCAGTTTTTCAGTGCTGTTTCTAATTGTTTTTTATAGTAATTTATTTTAAGAAACATCTTTATTCAAAAATTTTTCATTTTTAAAGAGTTAAAGAAACTAATCAGATAACCTGAAAACATACAATTCATCAAATTGAAACGTAATTTTCATCTGGTCCGGTGTCCAGTCAAAAACAGAGCTGTCTACATTTTCTAAACAATGGTCTTTAATAGTATGAAGCAAAATTTGTTGTGAATTTATATTTATTGAAAATTTTTTCTCACTAATATAATCGAAAAACCGTTTTTCCTATTGGAGAAACCACTTCTATATCATCGTATAAACTCGATTTATAAATTAAAACAATGTCATTCTGTTTAATATTATGTGTTTTGTACATCGATTCTCCATTGGAACAAAAGTATGGAAACTTGCCTGTACCGGTTGATAGTCCTGGAATATTTTAACAGGAGTATAAAATCCTTGTTCATGTCGTCAAAGATCTCTTTTTTCTTTATTAAACATGGATTTAACACTCTCACAGTATCTTCGTCCGAATAACTTAAGTAGCTTTGAGTGAGGTTAAAAACAAACAACAAACTTTCCCTGTAGTTTTCGATTAAAAATCACACGAAGAGAAAAGAAAAAGGCTTAATTTAGGGACTCATTGAATGTTCCCTCATCTTGGTTTACTTTGGTTCTCATACTGTCATTAATGCATTTCATCAACACTGAAAAAATTTTAATAATTGACTTGATTAAGCGATCTCGTGATTTTATTGTTGATGAATCAGCGAAATTATTTGGCCTAAGTAATAAGGCTTTGTTAGAATATATAAATTAATTTATGCCATAAGGCGGATAACTAATTTAATGCGGAAAAAGAAATAGATCCAAAAAAGAGGGGAAAAAATGATAGTAAATAAAAACATAGCCCCACTGGCCGAGTAAACGAAAAATGGACCGTCTGGGCGTTATCAGAGGGTGCCAGGACTTCCGGTTCTTATCGGATATTTCCGGCCGCCTCCGCACCCTGAGGAAGTCACTCCGACCGTTTTCGAAACTATGAAAAGATAGGTCGCCGTCAAACCTTACTTAAGTTGAAAATTCATTGGCGATATATATATAATTATATAATTTACTTTATTATAAATTGTAGTAATTATGTTATTACTACAATTATTGGTTAAATATATATGTATGAATGTATTATATTTTACTTTGCGAAGCCATGATAGCCGATTGAGATAGGTATATGGTTGAAAACCAGTCTGATAAAAATAATAGAGTCTAAAACCAGTGAAAAATTGTCTCCATCACCAGCTGTGCTATAGCTCCTTTTTTGGTGACTAGATGCTCCAAGCATGTCCCCTTTTTAAGGGACAGCACTACACTGCTAGAGAACAGATAGGTGATAATTCGTAAAACTTGGTGATAGTGAATTATTAAATTATTATTAAATATTAAATATATTATTAAATATATTATTAAATTATTATTATTAAATCGGTAAAAATTCAAATACCGTATTTTGTATAAAACTTCATCATTCATTTTTTTATACTTATATTATGTATAATGTTTAATTTCTTAAATTAGAGTTTCTTCATTAAAAAACTTGGTTTCATGATGTGTATTTTACACTTTTTTGTTTTGATACAACATTGTCATTTAGTTTTTTCTTATAGTTTAAAAAAAAATTAATGATTTCATAGAACTTTTTATAAAGTCATGTTTGATTTTATTTATTTAAAAATAAAATAATTTTTTTAATATGCCTTCCTTTCGTGAACTCTCAAAATACCTCTCTCTCACGAAATTTCACCTACCTCTTTTCTTTTTGGCACTTCCTTAATCTAAAAAGGGGGCAGGCTTGGACCATCTAGTTACCAAGAAGTGTGCTAGGACAACTTTTCACAGATTTTAGACGCTAGTATAAAAATAGGTAGTTTCCCAACATAATAACCTTTTCTGTTATCCATTACTAGATAGGAAATGGCGTAAAACTCCGAGAAAACATAACCAATATCTGGTTGTTAACATTTCATTTCATATTTATTCTGCTAATGTACCTTTATGTCAATATTTTTAATATATAAGTGGTTCTTCCTTTCAAGGTATGATATATATTTATAGTTAGTGATTCCATTTGAGCATGAAAATTTTAAATATGAAAGAAAATAATACAATGAAAGAGTTTCTATTTTACTTTTTCTTATTTCAAGAAGTGAAACGTTTACTCAGTAAAATAGCTCATCTCTCTGTTTCATTTTCTGTGTATATTTGTCTGAGGAAAAATTCCATTTTCTCATATTTAATGTTCTTGCAAAATAAATTCTACAATATCAGTATTATTTATTTATAATATTTTTTTCACATTACTTGAAAGCTGTACATCTGCTGAAAAATTATTATTACTCATTTGAAAGATGTTAACACTTCTAACCACAATGTATGTTTGTAAAATGATTTTGATTATTTTCAATTAATCTTTGTAACCGACAAAAAAAATAATAAATAAATAAAAAATGCTGCTAAAAATGTTTCATTATAAGGACATAATAGAACTAATTTTAAAAACCTTAAAGAGGATGTAGTTGAAATATTAAAAAATAGTTGAAAATGTAACTTGACTGATAACGAAGTTATATCTATTTCACTTAATATTGTAAACGTGTATATATATATATATATATATATATATATATATATATATATATATATATATATATATATATATAAAACAATTACTTGCGGGTTCCATCTAGTATTTATCTAATACAATACATAAAATAACAATTTAAACAGTCGCATTAATGAAATTTTAAATAATCCTCTCTATATACGATCCAGTAATAATATATTGTTTGTTATGACACTTGTGTTCGTAGAACTTTCGAAATAGTTCTAGCGGTTTGGACTGAAGTTTCCTAGGACAAGTTTGAAACTTAGTAATACGAGAAAGTTGTTAATTCCGTCATCGTGTTTCATCAATTATAACTTAAACTACTGAAGTTCGTTACCTTAGAATTCATATACTCGAAAAGCCTTATAATTCAAAACAATAATAATTAATTGATACTTCGCCAGGTCAAGTTTTTTGAAACTACAAAACTAATTGCGAATCTGCTAGTTTCTAGCTTAATACCTCCACCAGCCCCAAAACGGTGGCAAAATGCTGTTTTATCTGAGTAAGTTAATATAGAATAAGATAGGCTTAAGAGGTAATTTTAAGGACACCAAACAGCCAGAAGCGAGCCCCGTCGCAGATATACTTCATTTTGAAAATAATTTTAAAACATTTAAGAACTCCGTAATTCCTTAAAATGTATGCAAGTTACAGAAAAAGGAATAATTTAGTAACGAAAACGATTAATTAAGAGTTTTAAATTAGGGGGATAAGGAAAAAAAAAATTAATTGATACTTCGTGTTTTTGTTTTTCAACATTTTAAATATTTTTTCGTAATAAAGTTGGAATGAAAGTTTGAAAACGCTCCAGAAAGCCTTTTCTCAAATTAAGAGGTAAGGAAAAACTATAATAGTTTTTCCTAATATATTTCCTTCTACTTTTTTATATTTTGATAAAATTACTAATATTGAAATCATTCAGATAATTAAGCAATGATTAGATATCTTATTTTATCAAATGCTAATTTTTGATGTTAAAAAAAAAATCTGGTGCTCATCAAGAAATTTTATACACAACCCCTAGTTCAAAATATATTTCTATTTAAGTTTAATACAATTTTTCATAGGAATATCTATTTTCGATTAAGTTCTATTTTCTATAACTATCTGCGTTTTTCGTCACTTTCTTATATTATTTTAAGGTTTGTAACTATGTTTGAAACTATGTAATAGTTTCCATTTAAAATAAATAGAAAACAAATCTGGTGCGGACAAAACACGACCTTCACTTACCTCCGTTTTTAAAATCGATTATAGAATTTTCAAATACAGTAATAGATAAAATGAGTGAACCCATTAAACAATTATTTAAATGGAATTTCTGCAGAAACATGTGTTTTATTAAATAATCTATTATATTATTATCTACAACAATCAGTTAGTTTTATCGGCTTTTCATCACTCTCCATTATCCTTAAAAATTCCGTGAACTAGATAATATTTTTCCTAAAATCTTTAGTTATCCAACGGTATATTATACATCTATACTACTATTCTTCAGTTCGAAAACATAAATATTGCATAAAATATTTTTGCACTTATATATTTTGATATAATTACTAAAATTGAAATCATTCAGATAATTAAGCAATCATTAGATATCTTATTTTATCAAATGCTAATTTTTGATGTTAAAAAAAAATCTGGTGCTCATCAAGAAATTTCATACACAACCCCTAGTTCAAAATATATTTCTATCTAAGTTTAATACAATGTTTCATAGGAATATCTATTTTCGATTAAGTTCTATTTTCTATAACTATCTGCGTTTTTCGTCACTTTCTTATATTATTATAAGGTATGTAGCTATATATTTTTGGTATTTTTTTCTGCTAATCTTTTAAATCTGGGTGAGAACATTTTACTTCTAGTGAATTTTTCACTATATTTAGACATATTATCTGACAATTATCAATTACAGATGGTCAAGCATCTCAAAATAATAAAATTAAAGGTACTTTAAATTTTTTTTTTTTTTTAATATTGGAATTTAAGGCCTATCAGACTATTTTAATCAGAATGAAATCTACATAATATTAAAGCTCCTTACATTTTACATGGATATAGTGAGTTTAATTAAAATCGTTAGAGCTGTTTTTGAGAAAATCGTAAAAAGGTGCGAAGCAAATGGTACAAAGTAGTTCTTCTTGTTAGCCGATTTTGTTTAAAAAATTGGTATAACGTTTTGGCATGTACGCCCCTCCAATATGAATTTTCCGTTTCTTATCGTTATACACTTATCGAGTTAGATTTACCACACTCACACACAGAGATCTTTTCGCGCGAGTTGATTATATGAACTCAAGGGACTCTAAAACGTCTATTTTCGTTGAAGACTGGAATTCGAAAATTTTTACGTTCGCAGCAATTTTCTTTGATGTATATTTCATATATAGGTAAGTGAAAATAAAAAAATATCTGCATTTTTACTGAGGACTTTTTTAAATACCATAGGTAAATAAAGTATTGCATCTCAGTTATTTACTAAATACATTGAGACCCAAGTGAGCCGTAGATATCCTTTAAAATCAACAGGGCAATATTTTCTTGTTTACTGAAGAGGCACTCCTTTATCTTGGCCATTAAGAAAATGAATCATCGTGAGATAAAAACACTTTCTGTCTAAAAAAGAAAATAACTGAAGGTTCGCCTTGAACCTAATAGCTCTCCTTGTGTAACTCCGTTCTTGTAACTTCTCTATATTATTTCCTCTAATGGTCTAGGTATGCAAATAAGTAGCAACATTGTATGCGAGGTGTTAATGTCCTAGTTGAGGGTTTCTTAATGTATTGCATAAAATAAGCTTATATTTATAGTTTCATTTGTCTATATCTTATATTTTTTTTCCTCCGGGGTTCAATGATGTCACATCTCGGTCCTCAGTTTTCACATTCTTCTCTCCCACAATCTCGATCATAACAGTCAGACCTCTGGCTGCCATATCCTCTATTACATCTTCTATCCATCTTTTCTGAGGTCTTCTCCGTTTTCTCCTCTTGCGTGGGCAGTCAGCCAATCGAAGAGGCCAACGTTCTTGGTCCATTCTCATGACGTGTCCATACCACATGAACCTTCTTCTACTAATTTCTTCGAGAATGGTGAGATTATTAGGATTTTTTCTAACCGAGAAACGGTACTTCTTCTCCAAAAATCCATCTCCAGGGATAATAATTTTGTTTGCTCGGATTTCTTCACTGTCCAGGATTCACATCCATACAGCGTAGTGCCAATCAGAAAGGAGTAGAATATTTTATTTTTCGTTTGGAGTTATACGTTCTATATCTTATTATGTTTTATTAAATACCAATAGGTAGGTATTATTATATAAGTACAAATTTAAAAACCTGTACCACTATAACTGTACCACCTATCCACTCTAGGCCACGCCGCTCCAATTATGAAAATATAGTAGGCGTTTATTTATTCTTTTTTCTTTTAATATATTACTCTAAGAACATATTACAATTAAATTATATGACTGATAAATAGAGCCTAAATATAAGGAATTCACAGATTTACAGATTGGTAAATCTGTAACCTGTAAACCTAATGTATTGGGTTGTGCAAGAAGTTCCTTTCCTAGTGATTTCAATAAAAACTTCATATTCTTGTAAATATAATCGCAAATTCTGGTGAGAAGCATAAAAACATTTCATAACCGATGGCATTCTAAGCGCTTAGTTGTAAATACTTAAATGGTGCACCAACAGGCTAATAAAAAAAATCATTAATATTTCTATTCTCATCACAAAATTAGTTCTTAGAGTTTTATTTGTTGTAATTATTCTGTTTTATTTTATAGGAATCCTAAGTGGAAAATGTATGTTGTTACTATCAAAATACTTATTCACTGGGAGTTAAAACCTTGTTTATTGCATCCTTCGGAGACAGATAGGAACATAAAATGGTGGTCCCAAGCCTGTGCGATGTTAATGATCCCTATTCTAATTAAACCTGGATAGGCAAAATTTAGAACTCCCAATGTAGCATTAGCCAAAGTATCATAAATTAAACTGGAATGAATCAAAGATCTGATATCCACTGATATTTTATCCATGCAGTTAAACTTCTTTTTACTAATGGTAGTTAATCATTGGGAAATTCAGAAAAAAGATAGTCGTAATTGCTTTATTCTGAAATGTCCTGATGAAGGGTAACAATTTTTATTTATTTAATTTTTTTTCTCTCTCGAACAATCTTCTTCTTTTACAATAAATATATTACCTAATTTTAATCTTATCCTCAGGCAGCCTGAACCAATGTGTGATATGTGCAGAGTGCCTCTCTCAATAGAACACATAATTGAGAACTGCTCCAAATTCTATTTACTAATGGATAAATGTCATCTACCAAGATCGCAGTATGAGAGCTTGAAAGACTCTAGTGAAACAATTAGTTCTCTCCTGAGGTTCATTAAAGAATGTCATCTGCTCCAGGAACTATAAGGAAAAAAATATAATAAAATAAATAAATGAAAAAAAAAATTAAGAACAAAAAAAAAAGGAAAGCAAAAATAATAAATAAAAAAATATTGGAATAAAGTAATTTTTAAACAATAGATAAATAAAACATTGTGTGTTTTATCATTTTAAACGTGTTACAAAAAATCTGTTAATATAAATATATTCGATGCTAATAACCAAGAGGTTGAGCACCTATTCAATACCCTAACCCCTAACCCTAATTTTAATGAATTGGAAAATGTATCTTATAATTCTGATTTGGAAAAAAAATTGCGACACCTGGCTACCTTCTATTACCCTTCAAATGATAAATGAGATTACGCCCAAGGAAACAGCTGGATGCAATGAAGACATTCTGCCTCTTCACTACAGCCTTCGCCACCCGATTTGCTAATTCAGACTGGAACTTCCTAAACCCCACGCTTTCCCGAACAAGAGGAGTCCCTCAAGGTGCCACGATGAGCCCCCTGTTGTATACATTATATACCCCCTTGACCCTCGGAGGGGTAAGGCACAGCGTGGGCGATCACACCTGCTGCAGGGCACCCACACCCCGCACCTGATTTATACCTATCGACACACAACGCTATCTCCTGTACCATTTAGTATCCGAAGCAGTGTGGGATGACAAATCTCTTCGGATCTGTGTGGGTATTGGAGTATGCGACATCGTTCGCGTTTGTTTCGAACTGCAATCGTCATTAATCTGTTCGCTCATAATTCATTTGCATAAAAGGATCTGCTCTATAATAGACGATATTTATCTGTATCGATAATTTAGATATCTCCTTTTATTTTGCATGTTTGCCTTTTCAAACACGTTTATCGCTCTGATATCTGCTCGTAAACAAAGTATTTAATTTAATGAACCATCGACCAGTGTGATTTCTTGGTTGAATATCTGAATAAGTAATCACTAAAAATAAAAAAATCTTCAACAAATATTGGATGTTTCGAATAGGTGACTGTGCTATGTTCTATAGTCTGCGTGTGGTATAAGTCATTAAAAAAAATAAATAAATGAGCTTCTAAGAAAGTCCTGCATATGAATGGTATGATGAACAGAACGCTTAAAACGTGTTTACTCTAATGTGGCTACAAACGTAATTTATTTAATTATTTTTATATTTTAATTATGATTAGCAGGAATGCTCTGCCTGATATAATTAATAATTATAATGGCAATTCCATATTTTTTTTAATTTTATTTGGTTAACATTTTTTGTATGACTTATTTATTTATGAAATTATTTATATTTTTTTAAATTTATCTTATATTTAATTCATTTCTTTTTCATTCCTCTATATTTGTTTTATTACGATATTGGTCGTAGAAAGTTATTGAATAATGCCAATATCCATAAACAAAAAAATAGTCCTTCTGAATAAATAATTATTAATATTGATTTTTCCTAATAATTTCTATTTATGGCCTAAATACATACACGAATAAATATTTGATGTAATTAAGTTTAATGATGTGTGTTTTCGTTCCTCAAAATATTTACAAAAATAGTACAGAAAAAACAAAAACCGCTCGTTGAACAGCTCAAGGAAATATTGACATTTAAAATCATCAAAGATAAAACATGGTCCCTGAACAGCCAAAAAACCTTATCAGATAACCTTATTCCACTATCTCCTTCATTAAATTTTCCGATTTGATACATTCCAGAATGATATTTTACGGATTGTTAATATTTAGAATATATTTTAGATACACTGGTGCAGGGATTTTTAGCATTAGTTTCCATTAAAAATAAATAGAAAAAAATCTGGTGCGGGCAACACAAGACTTTCACTTACCTCCGTTGTTAAAATCGATTAAAGAATTTTCAAATACAGTTATAGATAAAAATGAGTGAACCCATTAAACAATTATTTAAATGGAATTTCTGTAGAAACGTGTGTTTTATTAAATAATCTATTATATTATTATCTAAAACAATCAGTTAGTTTTATCGACTTTTCATCACTCTCCATTATCCTTTAAAATTCCGTGAATTGGATAATATTTTTCCTAAAATCATTAGTTATCCAACGGTATACTATACATCTATACTACTATTATTCAGTTCAAAAACATAAATATTGCATAAAAAATATTTTAGCACTTATCTCCTCTAGTTGTTTATCAAATTCAATTAACATGCATATTTACATGTTATTTATCAATTTTACATGTTATTTTACACCGATATAGCGAGTTTAATCAAAATCGTTAGAGCCGTTTTTGAGAAATCGTAAAAAGGTGCTAAATGCGTGGTATAAAGTGGCTCTTCTGGTTAGCTGATTTTGATGAAAAAGTTGCTGTAACATCTAGGGCTGATAGTTGTCTAAAATATGAAATTTCAGTTTCAAAGGACTTTTCGTTTTCGCGCTGGACTAGACACAGATCTTTTTGCGGGACTTGGTCATTTGGACTAAGGAGACCCTAAAACCGTCGAAAACTGGAAGTCGAAAATTTTCACGATCGCAATACTTTCCCTTACTATATATTTCATATATAAGTAAGTGAAAGTAAAATTATTTGATGAAAATAATAGTTAAAAACAATAATTTCATCATCTCAACAATACATTTTTGAACAAAATATTTAATTTTGTTTATTTTAATTTTGAATAATTCTCCGTATTTTAGATATTTTGTTTCCTAATCCTCCAAATTTATTACACAAAATAATACAATTCATAGAAATATGAAAAAAAGCAATAAAATATCCTAATACCCGAAGGTATTTTAAGGTTTTTAGAATCATTGTATGACATGTGATTTTTTATTTCTTCATAGAAAATAAGAATGGTTTTGATGGATTATTTTTTTAAATATTTTAAATTTTCAGAGTGCTAAGTACAAAACGCTTTTTTTTTTTTTTACCACATATTTTTATTATTTTTTTTTTTTTTATAAAACTAAGCAATTCAATAGAATATAATAATATTGTGAAACGATATCAAGGATGAATAAGTAATAATAAACAATTTTAAAAAATCCTGAAAAAAAATATGAGAGATATAAACTTAAAACAAATAATTTTAAACAAATAAATCGTGTATCCTGAAAAAAACGCACCCTTCAAAAATAAATAAATGAATCGTTTCGCCAAACGTGCCCGTTTATCATACACATCGATTAGTAGAGCAAACACATCAGCTCGGTGAAAATATATTCGAGTACTCCTACGGGTCCTGATTTTTTTGTACAGTTTGTTAAAAAAAAATTATTTATTTAAGCTAAGCAGTCCGGAGAGGGCCCAACAGTCGCTGAAGAGAATTTTGTTTGAACAATTAAATAAAGTTCAGGGAGGTTTCGGGAATTAATTACTTTTAAATAATTCCCTCTTCTTCGGTAAGTGGATTTCGTTTTACTTAACTTTCAGACAAGTTTTAACTATTCAGAAAAGTATGAGCTTGCTAATATGGCTGTGGAAAAAAGAAGAAATAAACTCATGTTTTATGCGTTATAAAATATATAACTCTATTCCAATTTATTTTTTTTAAATTTAATTCATCGACATTGGGGCTCTACTAAAACTAATCCTTCTCGCATTAAATCCTTACAATCCGCAATACTTTTTAAAACTTTAAATTCTCCTTAGTCTCGAATAAACTAATCCATAATGACCTTGATATTCCATATATTGCTGATTTGGCCCGAACCAGGTATCAATCTTTCCATGACAATCTCCTTCTCGTTCTTCAATTCCTGATAATCCTGCTAGGCCTCTAAAAATAAGATGGCCGCTTGACCTTTTGACTCAAACCAATTTTTGGAGTGCTAACAATGTGTGTCATGCCTTTATATTGCACTCACATTTACTAGATGTATTTTTTTAAAAATAATTTATTTTAATACATTTGCAAAATTCTGTAAATATATTATTATATTCAATTAGGACAATATTCACTTTCACCTCATCTTCAGAATCATTTGCATTAAAGCTTCCATATTACATCGATATACGAGATCATACTTATTATTAAAAGTTCTTTTACTTGGATTATACAATTGTCCTTCTTATGAAAAGTTTCACTTTATCTTTTATAATTAAATATATCTGTTTTCTTTATGGCAATTTTTTTTTATTGTCACACATTTAACTAAATAAACTATTGCAATATACTGGACAAATAAGTATAAACAATTTTTTTATACAAATAAGTATAAAACATGAAGATGAGATATAGAACCTCGAAATTTAAATATGTATAATTAATGTGAAAGTAAATATATTTGTAAGAAGAAATTGTTCTAATGGAATATAATAATATAGTATACTCTTCCTGATAGTGATTTAAAACTAAATATAAATATATTATATTTATTGAAATTTACGTGTATTAAAATAAATAATTTAAATAAAAAAATCTATTCCCCAGTTAAGGATTATTTCCACATTTATTCAAATTTCATTCTGGGTAGACGAAGATAAAATCGACATAATGTGAAAACTCATTGAATTATACAATAGAGTTTAAACAAAATCTTTAATAAAATCGTTCATCATAAAATGGTAAAAAAATTTTATTGGTCATTATACTAAATGAATGATTTAAAAAAAAAAAAAAATTGATATTTTTTTTTTTTTTTACATTCACTTACCTATATGTGAAATATGAAGTAGAGGAAAGTGTTGTGATGTTGCAAATGTATTTAGAGTTTCACCGGAATTTTGTGTGGATTTTTTTGTGGTAAACTAGCACGAAAAGGATAAATTATATAAATATAATATATATATAATATATATAATATAATATAAATATTATATATAATATAATATAATATAATATAATATAATATAATATAAATATATTATATATAATATAATATAAATACTTTTAATTTTTGAAAGAATTGTTAACCAACTGAAGGATAAATGAAGGAACATGTTTGTTTAGGTAATTTTGTTCTCCGAACATAAGAATAGTAATATTGATGTATAATAAACCGCTGAATAGCTAAATATTTTAGAAAAAAATGTCATTATATACTCAAAATTGTATTAGGTAATGAAGAGGAATAAAAATAAGACAAAACTGAATGATTCTTGTAAATAATAATTTGCATTGTTAGATTTTTTAATCGAAAAGACATGTTTCAATGATGTCACCTGTGGCATAACGATTAGTATAACAGCCTTCTATGCTCAAGGTCGCGGGTTCAAACCTGCAGGTGGCCTTACAATTTTTTTAATTGAGAGTAAAAAAGGTATGGCGTTCTTCGGAGAAGGCGGAAAAAGGTGGTCCCGAGCCTGTGCGATGTCAGGTACTCGTTAAAGATCCCTACTCTAATTAAACCTGGAAAGACACAATTTAGGACTTCCTCTGTACCATCGTCCGATTAGCCTTAGTAGCATAAAGTGACGTTAAATGAATAAACACACAAATACTTTGTAGAAAGGAATTTCGAGCATTTGTCAAGTAACTTAGATGATAGTCGAAATCCTCTGTTCAGTTTTTTTTTTTTTTTTTTTTTTTCAATTTCGATATCTTTCTTCCATATCAGATTTTGTCTGTATACAGAACCAGATATGGTTCTTTCACTGGAGTAGGTATTATATTGAAATTATACTTTTAGATATATACTAACCGTGTTTAAAGTTATTTATTAATTTTGCTAATATTGTTAACTTGTCTTCAATGAGAGCGTTTAGGTGAGAGACTATAAATAGTTTACTTTTTTCTTTCGTTTAGAACGATGTAGTTAAGGAAAGTGACGTTAACATATTTCAATCTAAGCTCTATGTAATTCTTTAACTTTTTTTTATTCCGGAATGTATTTAAAAGTTCATGAATTGATTTTACCAAGCAAGGCAAATAAAAGTCTTGTGTTGCGCGCACCAGATTGTTTTTTGTAATAGTTGTACGAATACTTTTGGTACTATCTGGAAATCAAGGAAATTTTCATAACTTCTTTCAATCATGCTATGTACGTACTTAAATCGCAAGGCATTTTCTATATTTATTCCACGTTCTTTCTACGTCCATTGTGCCATGGCATGTTGACAGATGTTCCCGGCTGAAAAGCATTGAGGTTAGTTGCTTGCGAAACTTGAGGTCGCGGGTCAGAGACTTACGACAATGATTTACGACTGGAGCCCTGAACCTTACCGAGTTAGGCGCGGTACGTCGCACGCTAATGATATGTCGGGGTGCAAATGGAAATCTGATGGATACAAAAACCGATCTTATCTATCGAGCCCCAATAACGTTACGCAACTTCGAATTCTGTAACCTTATTGCCTGATTATTTAAATCAATAATTTTCAATCAGAACAGAATTGACCATTGAACTTATTTTGCAGTACGCGAAATCGAAAAGAAATATTACCTTTATAAATCATAATAAATCTCTAGACTCCTAGTTCAGGGTTAAGTTGAATTTTTAAGAATGTAATATTAAAATGGGAATCAATTGTTTAAATATGGAAAATTAAGGAAAAAAGTATTCTTTATATTTCAGTCTCTTCATAGGGTTCCTCCAAAAGGGCTCCTGATAATGAGAGTCGAGACTTAGGCAATAACTTAAATAGTTCTGACTATTTTTCCTCAATTTTTTTTATGTTCTCCATCTGTTTATGACATCTTATTTAGTTTCTTTGTTTATTCATTCAACGCCTAATCGGACTATGCTACGGTAGAAGTACTTTTGGCCTAATATGGTTTTCGTTGGATAGTGATCTTTACCGATTACCTGACATCGCAAAGGCTCGGAACCACCATTTCACGTTCCCCCCCCAAAGTTTTATGGCTTATATCTGTCAGGTTTGAACCTTGGATTTTAAAGAATTAGTTAAGAGAGAGCGAAATGCTTCTTTATTCTGTTCAAATACAGTGGGTTGCTATATTGATACACATCATGCTTAATCTATCGATACTATATATATTTTTTATTTTTGTGGACTTTAGTTGTCCTAAACCCCCAAGACCTGAATAATTGCGATTAAATACCTTTAAAATATGAGATTCATAATAAAATATTATGATACTCGAAAGACTTATGCATTGTTTCATTAAATTCACATGTGGAATCCCACGACGCTTCCATGTTTCTAGTAGGTATACCCAGTTGAATTGGCTCTACCCCTCTTTCCGTCGGCAGTACCTCCTTGGTGTCTGTCTCTTCCGATCTTTCTAAACATAAAAACCTCCTTATATTCTTGATACGCTAACCACTTGTTCCTCTGTCCATTAAGTAAAGAGTAGATCTCATCCCATAAACTTGTATATACCTTCTCACAGATCTGTCTCCTTCAAAAAATCCTTTGTTATTCGTGCTACCCTATTTTGGAATTCCTTGCATGTATCCATTCGTAAATCCTTATCATTGTCCACTTTCAAACACCAACTATTTCTTCATTTTCTAAAGTATCAATCATCCCAAGATATGTAATATTTAAAATCTATAGATGATAACTATTCATTGTCACAAAATCTTTTATTGTTAAACTGAAGTCTTAAACGACCAGGCAATTATCATGTATGTTGTTACTTTTCTTGTTATTCTTATGGGACTACTCGTCCCAGAATAAAATTACTTTTCATTTCATTAAAATAGAACAATCATTTGGGCCTTATTTATTCTAGAAGCAAATAGTTCGGAGGATAGAAAATAGGAGTGACTCAGAAGACATAAGTTACGCTATTACTCAGATCTATAATTAATTTGTTTTACTTATCTTCCGAATGAACCGAAGTCGTTAATTCAAATAATAATTTCCGTTGAACGTCTGTTTAACAAAGAATTGTGAATTGTAACAGTAATAACTTCAATAACTGACTACTATAACTCTCTACCTACCTTTCTAACCAACCGCTTTCTGTATAAACTAGGCCTAAAAAACATTTAAACAGGGTCAATTTGTTTTTAATACTCGTTTGTTATACTATGCTGTCAAAACGACCCATTCTTGATCCGAAGGATTTTTCGAAAGTCTCAGTAAAACTGCGATATCTTGGATATCAATTCTTCTCGAGTGACCGCCCCAAGAAGCCGTTAAGGTTGGCCGAGGTCAAGAGCCATTCGTTCACAGTTCGGAGGAGGAAGGAGACTTCTTGTGCGGGTCAGTTCTTCACCAGTATCGGAGGACTTAATTCGCCTTTGCATGTCCCCAAGTCCTCTGCTTATATACTTTAATTATGACATCTTCCGTATTATATTTTTATAAAAAAATATTTTTTTCAATTTTCATAACAAACCTCTTACTATTATCGTTTTCTAAATATTTAGTCATAGATTTCAAGGTTCATTTATAGAGTGTAATTATGAGAATATATATATATATATATATATATATATATATATATATATATATATATATATATATATATATATATATATACATCTGTTTATTTTTATAGGGAAGACCTTAACATAAAAACAATTTTCTTAATTCTACTTACCTAGGTTAGGTTATGTAAAATTTTTATGGACACTCAACTGCTGAGGTCTTCAGTGTCCATTAACAGATCACTATCACTATTACTATGACGTGGTCTCATATCACTGTTGCTATTGTTCATTTTGAAAAAAATTGTACTATATATCAATAAATTCCTAAAAAAAAATACTTTGCATTCCGCCGAAACCCTATTTTATTCCAAAAGCATATTCTATCTTCTAAGCCAAATAATTTAATACACTCTTAATAATGATCCATATATATTATAACAAAAAAAAAGTTTTGATTGATATTTAAAAATATTATTCAAGCTTTGATTCATTAAAAAAAATATATATATATTTAAGATTTCCATACCGTCATACTCATTAACCAAATGAGAAGACTAAAAAGATACTGGGTGAGAGATCTCCGGCCTTTATTAACACGTTCACAGTAGGGCGAATATCTTACGTTTTTTTTCGCTTGAGGGAGAGCAACACTGTGCTAAGTTCCAACGTGTTTTATGCGAGATCACACCAGTTCCAGGCCTCGAATGCACTCCAACCTACGGAATAGTACATTGTGGCCCACGGGTGGGTCACGGCAACCCACGGAACAGTCAAGCATGAACGTGGTATTGTGACTGACCCATCCTCACATCAACATTTCCCTATTGATTTTGAAAATTTGCTAAATTTGCTTATATTCTGGACAGGTGCTTAGTAATTAAAAAGAAAAGTAGAATATTCAAAAATAAAATATTGTAATATTGTAGTATGAATTAAATTTATTATTACTAATAAATGGATACTTTTCTAATGATAGTTGTATATTTTTCAGGTGAGTTGCTAAGCAGTTTCATATTTATTGTATAGCTTCAACAGCCTCATCATTATTGTGAGTAATTAATTAATAATGACTTGTATATTAGTGGATTTTTGATGTTGTGAATTAGTTAATACCTCAAAATTAGTTGACTTATTTTCTTGTTGCGTTTAACCTGCTGACCTATTAATGGTAGAAACAGCTTAATAATACTATTCATACCTTTAGGTTACCAACTTAGTGAGGTCACTGTAGAAGAAAGTTAACCTCAATTATTCTTTATCGAAGACTCCTCTAACACATTCGACCAATACGGCCTCCGACTATAATTTTGTATTGTTTTAGAATTAATGTTTTTACTGCTAATTAGTAAAAACATTAATACTAAAACTGGCAATAATTATACTAAAATTAGCAATAATTAATTAGTATTTTGACAGTATCACTACTAAAACGTTTAATAGACAGTAGGTGTATCTGCTTTGAATTTCTTGTAACTCCTAAAGCAATGTCTCAGATTTTGTGATCCCATCCCACGGAAAACCCGTCAGTTCCTAGTTTCCTCTCTCGATTATTTCTCTTACCTGCCTATGCTTTCCTCGTGTATGGCAGGCTATCTGAAAATGTTGACATGATTCTTAAGAGACTAATGCACTGTTTCGTACCGGATTCCCAGACGCTATTATGTCTCCAGTAGGTATGTGAATTTAAAGTGGACCTATGCTTCTTTCAGTCAGAATTATTTCGTAGGTGTCTGTCTTTTCCAAGACTTTAAAAACATTTTTTTTTTACCCCTACCACGCCTTTGTTGGCTACACGGAATTTTCTTGGGCCAGGAGGAGATTGCGGGGAATTAATGAGGTGTTGAAAGTCCCTCGGAACCGAGACGCGAACTCATTTTATTAGAATAGAGATGCGAAACACTTAATGTCAAGTTACTGGTCATGCGGCCGCTGGGCAACGCTCGAAGCGCGTTAACCCACTCAGCCACCCAGTCCCTCGATCAATCCTTTTGAACCGAAAGTCTCCTTATGTACTTAATATGATTAACACATGCTCCTGCGTCCATACGTACACACGCTGTTCCAACCCATAAGCTTGTATATACCTTCTCACACATATATATTTTTATTACTAACTCCTTGTATTTATCCATTCATGAAGTTTATCATTAATCTCTTTGTTATGTGTACATGTCCTAAACCATAAATCTTACCTACATATGTAAAATTCAATATTATAGATGTATTCAATGCCAAATAATTACTGAAGTTTTTAAATACGAGACAAATAGCTTTAAAATTATACATTTTTTGTTATTCTTCTAGAATAAGAATTATATTAGTCACAGAATACAATTTATTTTAATTTCAAGTCATAAATAATATAGTGTTTCAATTCAAGAAACCTGTGTGATGAAATAAAAAAATGTCACGAAAACTTCACTTATTAAACCTATACAGAATCCGCAACTGTGTAAAATAACTCTGTAGCATAGAAGCAACTAAATACAAATGAATTTGAATATATTTTCATTATGATAATTTATTTTTTCTTCGAATAGATTTTTTATTTCCCGTCACTTCTTTCCACTTTACGTTATATCCTATTCATTTCCTTCGACTCCAGTAGGCAGCATACCCTCACAGTAGGCTGTAGTTTCCCTCCTTCCTCTACGTCCCCCATTCCAATAAACCATTCATCAAGACCCAGGAGAAGATTATGACGTAAAGATAGAACAGGATCTGGATTAGGAAGAGCACAGCTCTCGTGGCACACTCGATGACACCGCAAGGGTACGGTGGCCTGACTGGAAGCAATGCTAGGTAGGCCATCGTACCGAGTCTCCTACAAGAACAATATAATATCAATTATAGGAATAAAATAACAGTTAGTTGAGCTGGTACGACTAAGTACAATTATGTTAAAATTCATAGTGTATCAATTCATTTTATACCGATACTCTACTTATAGAATAGAATAGAATAGAATAGAAATTTTATTTTGTCTTTGGGGCTTCCCCATAAAAATAGAGCCTGGCTTGGCTATAAATTACAATATTATGGTTTTAGAACTCTATATACATATCATTTAAAAATAAATAAAATAATAGTGAAAATTTACTAAATTTTCAATTTGACAATTTGACTTTCAAAAGTAAATTACAGATTAAAGAGTAAACAGTTACTGGTGCTATAACAGAAACAATAAATAAGCAAAATATCACTTTAAAGATAAAATAAAAATAAACACTGAATAGAAAATGTTCTAGGATAGAGAATTGAGCACTTTTTGAACTCCCATCATATAATAGTACACTTTATGTAACTTATCTACACTATCGATACTCAGTATAGCATTGATACTTTGGTTGTCGGAAGATTCTAAGATGAACTTTTGAAGAAATTGTCGTCTATTTTCATTGTGTGCCGGGCAGTGAAGGAGAATATGATGTAGACTGTTGTAGATAAATCGATTGCATAATATACAGCTTTCTTGTGACTTGAACAAAAAATCTGAGTTTTTTCCATAGATTCTAATATGTTCTGGATTCGCAACTCTTAATGGGCTGACACATCTAAATTTCTTTATATGTACTTTAAATGTGAGGTACGTTTCAGGGTCGGGAAAATTGTAATTGTATAGAATTCTATATAAAGGATAGTTAGTCGAATTTAGGTTCCTTTGTATATCGGCTGAGAGATAATGGTTATGTGTTATTTCCATTATGTCGTCTTTGTATCGAAGAAGTCCGTTTTTATGGTGAACAGAAAGCTCTTCTGCAAAGGCATTTAGCTCGGCTATTGCTCTAAATTGGGACACCCAACTGAAGTTTATGTTGGGATTATCCTTGTCTAATGATTTCAGTCTGTTAAAGCAAAGTTTTGGAAGTCGTTCTTCTGGCATGAACTCAAGCTTGGTCCATAGATTTGTCATCATTTTATCACTTACTCTACTTATATAATAATAATAATAATAATAATAGGCTTACCGAACCCGAAGGTTCGATGCCGATACCACCAAACTTCGCCTGCACAGACTCGTCCAATGTTCACCGGTCAAGCCCAGGCCTGGGTTTTGGGTTTTCCTTGTCTAAACCATTTTAACTTACACCATATGATATTTATATTATTGGAAATTAATGAAATCATGAAAATATTGGAATCTTCAGTTTTAATAGAGTCTAAATAAAAAATTAATAGGTCAGCATAATAGGCCTTAAGATTTTCATTGGAGGTCCTAGTGGGCTGAAAATATTATATTTTTATTTTTGCTTGTTTGTTGTTTACGTATAAATGTGGGGGGTCTCCTGTATTGTAGTTGCTAGATCAAAAGCTAAACATCAAAATTATTTGATGAAAATAATAGTTAAAAACAATAATTTCATCATCTCAACAATACATTTTTGAACAAAATATTTAATTTTGTTTATTTTAATTTTGAATAATTCTCCGTATTTTAGATATTTTGTTTCCTAATCCTCCAAATTTATTACACAAAATAATACAATTCATAGAAATATGAAAAAAAGCAATAAAATATCCTAATACCCGAAGGTATTTTAAGGTTTTTAGAATCATTGTATGACATGTGATTTTTTATTTCTTCATAGAAAATAAGAATGGTTTTGATGGATTATTTTTTAAATATTTTAAATTTTCAGAGTGCTAAGTACAAAACGCTTTTTTTTTTTTTACCACATATTTTTTATTATTTTTTTTTTTTTTATAAAACTAAGCAATTCAATAGAATATAATAATATTGTGAAACGATATCAAGGATGAATAAGTAATAATAAACAATTTTAAAAAATCCTGAAAAAAAATATGAGAGATATAAACTTAAAACAAATAATTTTAAACAAATAAATCGTGTATCCTGAAAAAAACGCACCCTTCAAAAATAAATAAATGAATCGTTTCGCCAAACGTGCCCGTTTATCATACACATCGATTAGTAGAGCAAACACATCAGCTCGGTGAAAATATATTCGAGTACTCCTACGGGTCCTGATTTTTTTGTACAGTTTGTTAAAAAAAAATTATTTATTTAAGCTAAGCAGTCCGGAGAGGGCCCAACAGTCGCTGAAGAGAATTTTGTTTGAACAATTAAATAAAGTTCAGGGAGGTTTCGGGAATTAATTACTTTTAAATAATTCCCTCTTCTTCGGTAAGTGGATTTCGTTTTACTTAACTTTCAGACAAGTTTTAACTATTCAGAAAAGTATGAGCTTGCTAATATGGCTGTGGAAAAAAGAAGAAATAAACTCATGTTTTATGCGTTCATAAAATATATAACTCTATTCCAATTTATTTTTTTAAATTTAATTCATCGACATTGGGGCTCTACTAAAACTAATCCTTCTCGCATTAAATCCTTACAATCCGCAATACTTTTTAAAACTTTAAATTCTCCTTAGTCTCGAATAAACTAATCCATAATGACCTTGATATTCCATATATTGCTGATTTGGCCCGAACCAGGTATCAATCTTTCCATGACAATCTCCTTCTCGTTCTTCAATTCCTGATAATCCTGCTAGGCCTCTAAAAATAAGATGGCCGCTTGACCTTTTGACTCAAACCAATTTTTGGAGTGCTAACAATGTGTGTCATGCCTTTATATTGCACTCACATTTACTAGATGTATTTTTTTTAAAATAATTTATTTTAATACATTTGCAAAATTCTGTAAATATATTATTATATTCAATTAGGACAATATCTTCTTATAAATATATTTACTTTTACATTAATTATACATATTTACGTTTCTAGGTTCTATCACCTCATCTTCAGAATATTGCATTAAAGCTTCCATATTACATCGATATACGAGATCATACTTATTATTAAAAGTTCTTTTACTTGGATTATACAATTGTCCTTCTTATGAAAAGTTTCACTTTATCTTTTATAATTAAATATATCTGTTTTCTTTATGGCAATTTTTTTTTATTGTCACACATTTAACTAAATAAACTATTGCAATATACTGGACAAATAAGTATAAACAATTTTTTTATACAAATAAGTATAAAACATGAAGATGAGATATAGAACCTCGAAATTTAAATATGTATAATTAATGTGAAAGTAAATATATTTGTAAGAAGAAATTGTTCTAATGGAATATAATAATATAGTATACTCTTCCTGATAGTGATTTAAAACTAAATATAAATATATTATATTTATTGAAATTTACGTGTATTAAAATAAATAATTTAAATAAAAAAATCTATTCCCCAGTTAAGGATTATTTCCACATTTATTCAAATTTCATTCTGGGTAGACGAAGATAAAATCGACATAATGTGAAAACTCGAATTATACAATAGAGTTTAAACAAAATCTTTAATAAAATCGTTCATCATAAAATGGTAAAAAAATTTTATTGGTCATTATACTAAATGAATGATTTAAAAAAAAAAAAAAATTGATATTTTTTTTTTTTTTACATTCACTTACCTATATGTGAAATATGAAGTAGAGGAAAGTGTTGTGATGTTGCAAATGTATTTAGAGTTTCACCGGAATTTTGTGTGGATTTTTTTGTGGTAAACTAGCACGAAAAGGATAAATTATATAAAATATAATATATATATAATATATATAATATAATATAAATATTATATATAATATAATATAATATAATATAATATAATATAAATATATTATATATAATATAATATAAATACTTTTAATTTTTGAAAGAATTGTTAACCAACTGAAGGATAAATGAAGGAACATGTTTGTTTAGGTAATTTTGTTCTCCGAACATAAGAATAGTAATATTGATGTATAATAAACCGCTGAATAGCTAAATATTTTAGAAAAAAATGTCATTATATACTCAAAATTGTATTAGGTAATGAAGAGGAATAAAAATAAGACAAAACTGAATGATTCTTGTAAATAATAATTTGCATTGTTAGATTTTTTAATCGAAAAGACATGTTTCAATGATGTCACCTGTGGCATAACGATTAGTATAACAGCCTTCTATGCTCAAGGTCGCGGGTTCAAACCTGCAGGTGGCCTTACAATTTTTTTAATTGAGAGTAAAAAAGGTATGGCGTTCTTCGGAGAAGGCGGAAAAAGGTGGTCCCGAGCCTGTGCGATGTCAGGTACTCGTTAAAGATCCCTACTCTAATTAAACCTGGAAAGACACAATTTAGGACTTCCTCTGTACCATCGTCCGATTAGCCTTAGTAGCATAAAGTGACGTTAAATGAATAAACACACAAATACTTTGTAGAAAGGAATTTCGAGCATTTGTCAAGTAACTTAGATGATAGTCGAAATCCTCTGTTCAGTTTTTTTTTTTTTTTTTTTTTTTTTTTTTTCAATTTCGATATCTTTCTTCCATATCAGATTTTGTCTGTATACAGAACCAGATATGGTTCTTTCACTGGAGTAGGTATTATATTGAAATTATACTTTTAGATATATACTAACCGTGTTTAAAGTTATTTATTAATTTTGCTAATATTGTTAACTTGTCTTCAATGAGAGCGTTTAGGTGAGAGACTATAAATAGTTTACTTTTTTCTTTCGTTTAGAACGATGTAGTTAAGGAAAGTGACGTTAACATATTTCAATCTAAGCTCTATGTAATTCTTTAACTTTTTTTTATTCCGGAATGTATTTAAAAGTTCATGAATTGATTTTACCAAGCAAGGCAAATAAAAGTCTTGTGTTGCGCGCACCAGATTGTTTTTTGTAATAGTTGTACGAATACTTTTGGTACTATCTGGAAATCAAGGAAATTTTCATAACTTCTTTCAATCATGCTATGTACGTACTTAAATCGCAAGGCATTTTCTATATTTATTCCACGTTCTTTCTACGTCCATTGTGCCATGGCATGTTGACAGATGTTCCCGGCTGAAAAGCATTGAGGTTAGTTGCTTGCGAAACTTGAGGTCGCGGGTCAGAGACTTACGACAATGATTTACGACTGGAGCCCTGAACCTTACCGAGTTAGGCGCGGTACGTCGCACGCTAATGATATGTCGGGGTGCAAATGGAAATCTGATGGATACAAAAACCGATCTTATCTATCGAGCCCCAATAACGTTACGCAACTTCGAATTCTGTAACCTTATTGCCTGATTATTTAAATCAATAATTTTCAATCAGAACAGAATTGACCATTGAACTTATTTTGCAGTACGCGAAATCGAAAAGAATTATTACCTTTATAAATCATAATAAATCTCTAGACTCCTAGTTCAGGGTTAAGTTGAATTTTTAAGAATGTAATATTAAAATGGGAATCAATTGTTTAAATATGGAAAATTAAGGAAAAAAGTATTCTTTATATTTCAGTCTCTTCATAGGGTTCCTCCAAAAGGGCTTCTGATAATGAGAGTCGAGACTTAGGCAATAACTTAAATAGTTCTGACTATTTTTCCTCAATTTTTTTTATGTTCTCCATCTGTTTATGACATCTTATTTAGTTTCTTTGTTTATTCATTCAACGCCTAATCGGACTATGCTACGGTAGAAGTACTTTTGGCCTAATATGGTTTTCGTTGGATAGTGATCTTTACCGATTACCTGACATCGCAAAGGCTCGGAACCACCATTTCACGTCCCCCCTCCCAAAGTTTTATGGCTTATATCTGTCAGGTTTGAACCTTGGATTTTAAAGAATTAGTTAAGAGAGAGCGAAATGCTTCTTTATTCTGTTCAAATACAGTGGGTTGCTATATTGATACACATCATGCTTAATCTATCGATACTATATATATTTTTTATTTTTGTGGACTTTAGTTGTCCTAAACCCCCAAGACCTGAATAATTGCGATTAAATACCTTTAAAATATGAGATTCATAATAAAATATTATGATACTCGAAAGACTTATGCATTGTTTCATTAAATTCACATGTGGAATCCCACGACGCTTCCATGTTTCTAGTAGGTATACCCAGTTGAATTGGCTCTACCCCTCTTTCCGTCGGCAGTACCTCCTTGGTGTCTGTCTCTTCCGATCTTTCTAAACATAAAAACCTCCTTATATTCTTGATACGCTAACCACTTGTTCCTCTGTCCATTAAGTAAAGAGTAGATCTCATCCCATAAACTTGTATATACCTTCTCACAGATCTGTCTCCTTCAAAAAATCCTTTGTTATTCGTGCTACCCTATTTTGGAATTCCTTGCATGTATCCATTCGTAAATCCTTATCATTGTCCACTTTCAAACACCAACTATTTCTTCATTTTCTAAAGTATCAATCATCCCAAGATATGTAATATTTAAAATCTATAGATGATAACTATTCATTGTCACAAAATCTTTTATTGTTAAACTGAAGTCTTAAACGACCAGGCAATTATCATGTATGTTGTTACTTTTCTTGTTATTCTTATGGGACTACTCGTCCCAGAATAAAATTACTTTTCATTTCATTAAAATAGAACAATCATTTGGGCCTTATTTATTCTAGAAGCAAATAGTTCGGAGGATAGAAAATAGGAGTGACTCAGAAGACATAAGTTACGCTATTACTCAGATCTATAATTAATTTGTTTTACTTATCTTCCGAATGAACCGAAATCGTTAATTCAAATAATAATTTCCGTTGAACGTCTGTTTAACAAAGAATTGTGAATTGTAACAGTAATAACTTCAATAACTGACTACTATAACTCTCTACCTACCTTTCTAACCAACCGCTTTCTGTATAAACTAGGCCTAAAAAACATTTAAACAGGGTCAATTTGTTTTTAATACTCGTTTGTTATACTATGCTGTCAAAACGACCCATTCTTGATCCGAAGGATTTTTCGAAAGTCTCAGTAAAACTGCGATATCTTGGATATCAATTCTTCTCGAGTGACCGCCCCAAGAAGCCGTTAAGGTTGGCCGAGGTCAAGAGCCATTCGTTCACAGTTCGGAGGAGGAAGGAGACTTCTTGTGCGGGTCAGTTCTTCACCAGTATCGGAGGACTTAATTCGCCTTTGCATGTCCCCAAGTCCTCTGCTTATATACTTTAATTATGACATCTTCCGTATTATATTTTTATAAAAAAATATTTTTTTCAATTTTCATAACAAACCTCTTACTATTACCGTTTTCTAAATATTTAGTCATAGATTTCAAGGTTCATTTATAGAGTGTAATTATGAGAATATATATATATATATATATATATATATATATATACATCTGTTTATTTTTATAGGGAAGACCTTAACATAAAAACAATTTTCTTAATTTTACTTACCTAGGTTAGGTTATGGTATATATGCTAGATAGATCTTGGTTGGGAAAAGGGTGCGGATAAGGAATATGAGAAGAATAAGTTATGTGGTCAGGGGTATTGACAGGAGACTGGATTAGGCGCGGGGTACGAGGATGTTCAGTCCTCTGTGAAACTTCAGGTAAGGGTTTCGGCTGGCTTGGCTGAACAATAGGACGGGGTGTGATTTTCTGAGGGTGTTCAGGAGGTAGTTTTACCCGCAGGGATTGGTGGTGGGAAGGAGTTGGCCGAAGTGGAGTTTGTGGATGTGGATGGGATGCAGGAGGCTTGGTGTGGGAGGTTGGAGGCGCCTGACGTCTAGGTTGCTGCTTCTTAAAGGTGGCGGTCTCAGAGAATGATTTCCTGAAGTCATCTTTAACATCGCTGACGGTAGAGGTAGAAGGTAGAGGTAGAGGCTGCGGTTGCGCGATGATAAGTGGCGGTTGCTTAAATCTTGGGAAGTCAGTCAAATTATCTAGTGCAGGTACCTGGGAGCAAGTCTTCTGTTCTATTCTTAATCCCGGTGTATTTTGAGCGCATTTAACGCACCTTGCCGGGTGAAAGCAGTATGTCTTTGTGTGCCCCAAGTTTTGACACTTTGTGCATTGAACAATGCTGGTTTGCTTCCTTGGTTCTTCGAAACGGACTGTTGAGTAGACTAATCTAGTGATATTAAAAATTTCCGAGTTGTTTTTGGCCGGTTCTAGATCTACGAAAAATAGTGGAAGCGTATATTTTTCTTTTGGATGTACGACGGGTGAAATCTTTCTAACAACATGTCCAATTTCTTCCAGGTCGCGTTTGATGGCTTCTGTAGGTGTGGTTGAGTGGAGTCCTCGTAAAACCACTCGATATGATTTTTCTTCTTTTAATTGGTAGCAATGGAAGTCATAATTGTTTGTAGTTAAATAACTGATGTGCTTTTTATAACTTTCTTTGCTGGTGGTGTTGATTTTTATGTCACTCTGTCTTGAAAAGCAACGAAAATTAGACTGTCCGATCAACTTTGCCATTTCTCGACCGAAGGACATAAAATCGCTGATTTTAGAGACAAATATAGGAGGTGGTTCTGGATTTGTAAACCCTTGGCTCGGAACTTCGTTGACATTTTTGGCTGTAGACTGAACGGCGGATGTTGATGGGGCGGCAGTCGTTAATGTAGCGGCTGACGGTATAATTGTTTCATTTTTGTTGGCTGCAGTCGTACTGCGAGTTTTAGGAGGAGATATAATTTCTTTAGGTGATTGTTTTATCTTGGCCTGTTTATTTTTCTGTTTGGTTGGCGAATTCTCCAGGGATCCAGGGTTTGAGTGGCGGTTTCTTTTCTGAAGTGACCGGCGCTTTAAATATTGCGAATCAGATTCACTGATTTCAGAAAATGGTGTCTCTTCGTCCGAGTCATCACACGATGTAATCATATCTGGGTCCATAATCACTGTCTCTCCAGTTGTTGTTTATTAAGTGTTTAACTGTTCACTAACTCACTATTCACAAAGTTTGAGGGCTGTTTACTCAGTAAAACAGAAATGGCAAGGTAAAAAATACAGAGCGATATGAATATAGAACTGTAGGTGCGGCCATCTTCAAAAATTCGATATAATGTGACTACGCCTTTATTGCTCTATCCTAGTCCTAAGTTAGGACTACTTATCTGGAGTTGATGCTATTGAGGCTTTCAAGTCTTTAGCTCTCCGTTTATGTTTTAAGATTGCTGGTGCGCTAGTAATTTCATATTCCTTCCTATTGCATACATTATTTGTTTGTTTTTTTATCAGATAAAATCATACTGTCAGAAACCCATTTTTTTAAAGAAACACTTCTCCACATATCAGTTGCAGAGAGGTTCCACCCTCATGTATATAGGTGTGTTCATGTGTTTATAGTGCATATATTTTTTTTCTTTAGTAAATACCAACGCCGATTATAGCTTACCATCACATTAGCGTGTGAAGTCCGTGGGCACACCATCGGCGTGTGGGACTAAATCACAAGAGTTTCGTCAAATAGCCAGTCATCTCCCACCCACGGCATGGATTAGAAGAAAGGAAAAAAAAAAAAAATAGAATACTCGCCAAGTAGGTATTATCTCAACGTTGGGATGGAATAAGGCACAGCTCCTAAACGTGGTGAGGCTCTTACATAATTCTCAAATATTAGCGCCATCTTTTCCACTTTGTGTTCGAATTCGTCACGCGAATGCGCTTCACGCTTCGACTCAACGGTCCTCGCTCAATAAACTCCATACTCCCAACTATTCCCCGCTTCAACACTTTAAAGTTGAAGTTTTCATATTTTATTTTTTCAGCTTTTTCCCTGCAGGACTTCCTCGTACGTCGTTCCACGGTACAGACGAAGAAGTGAAGAAATATTATTTTACAGTCTCTCACTTTTGCGGTCTCCTTGTCATAACTTAACAATATTAGCGAAATAAGCTAGAACACGGTGTATAAATCCGGAAGTATATTTTAATAATATCTGAATCACAATTCATGAAAAAGTAAGTATCTGGTACTCTTAAGAAAAACTTGCATGGAGGAAACATATTGAATTAAAAAGAAAACAACTGAACAAAGGATTTGGACTTTTACCTAAGTTACTTGACAAATGCTCAAAACTCCTATCTACTTTACAAATTACTCGTGTGTTTATTCATTTAACGTCACTTTATGCTAGTGTTCCTAATCGGATGATGATACAGGATTAATTAAGATAGGGATCTTTTACGAGTACCTGACATCGCATCGTTTCGGACCACCATTTTACGTTCCCTCCGAAGGACGGCATAACCAAGTGTTTGTTACTCCCTTTAAAAAAATCATAGGGCTCTCTGCCGGGTGTGAACCACGCAACCTGTGGCATATGAAGCTGTTATGCTAGCCACTATACTACAGGTGACCCTTCTACAAAGGATTTTGACAAACGGTGTAGGGTATATGCTAAAGACTCCTACATCCAAAGAATTTAGTCATTCCAGTCTAATTTTTTACGTAAAATCGTGTATATGGATGTAACCATTTGAAAAATAATTTATACCACAAGGACTTGGACTTTCTAATAGTTCAAGATACAGCTGCAGGATAATATTTAACAAATTATGACAGATTGACTTACAACACGAGCCCAAACACTTATACGCTTACAGTACTCGGGCAAATACAACTGTATTGAATCCAGGAGAATAAAATCTTCGAGATAAAAGGGTACTCTGAAACGTAGGTGTTTTAAACTTGTATTATATAATATATATATTATATTTCTTGAAGTAAATTAACTAATGTTTGAGGAAGTTAAGTGTTTTACTAAATATCTACAATTATTTAACCTAAATCTTTCAGTTGGCAGTGTAAATTGTCTTTTTGTGTATTAATAGTTTTATTTAAGGTAATCAAGGCGCCAGACATGGAAATAAGGGGAATGACAAAGAGGTACTAATGAGGAATTTTTTCCCTTTATTTGGAGGTTATTTGCGTGCTGTAAAAAGGATCGTATTTTTAATGTGTTTAGTTTATATTTGGTTTATGTTCTATCTAGTAATGTGCTTGTAGTTTTGTACGGGAAAAATTGTTTTTAATCCCTAGATAGGAATGGGGTAAATCTAGTAGAACGATTGCGGAAATTGGATCTGAGGGAACCGTTTGGAATGTGAACTATTTTAACTTCAGAACTAGATTGATTGGAACTAATATGGTGCGGCATTGTCTAGTTGATACTGGTCCCGGGTTCGAATCTTGGCTGTTAATTATTTATTTTCAGATTTCAACCGAGGGGTGATCCTGGGTATAGAGTCCCTTCTGAGCCACATCCAGCCTCTATAAAGCGAGTACCCAACATTTGGGGGAAAACCTGGCGGCTGAGTGTTATCTGAGCCTTATCACTTGCTTGCCTGACTGTTGGCCTGAAAACAGTATGAATCTCTAAATGTACAGAAATAAAGACCTTTCATGGGTTGTAAAGCTACATTTTTCTCGTCTTATTTTTTTCCGCGGAGTAAATCGTTAGTGGTTAGTGATGGAATGAATGTAGAACTTGCGGAAATGTAGAACTATTTGGAACTGCAACATGTAGGTGTACTATCCTACCTTCAGACCTAGAATAATTGGAACTGCTCCATATTTAATCCCTGAGCAAATTACAACTATGCACCGTAACACACATAAGTTCATGTTGGCCTGTATTACAAATGGATTTAAAAACTAAGACATACATTGTTTTTTGAACTTTCCTTCAATAAAATGGAACATTATTATTCACCTAAACATGGATGGGAAGATAAGAGACCAGCAACCTTAAAATGATGTTTAACTTGTACCACATTACCTAATGCTGGTGCCTTCTTCGTCCTGCCTGATCCTGCAGAACTGACCGGATGGTACGACTTTCCTTGTACCCGGGAGTACGTGGTACACTTCGACGTACTCCTCATAGGCATTACCGCACCTCAGCTTCACGGGTTGGTACTGCAGCCCTGGGGGTAAGTCCGTGAAGTACACTGGCATCCTCACACCTTTTATATATTTCTTCAAACATCAATCAAACGATTTAGATGAATTTTTTTTGTCTATTAGCATTTAGTAAGTAATATTATGGTTCCAACAACATGTGATTGTAATGTACATGTGACATTATTATTTATGTAATGTCACTTTATGCTACTGTTCCTAATCGAACGTGCTACAGTGTCAGACCTCTATTTGTTCATCCAGGTTTAATTAGGATAGCGATATACTCACTATCAAAATCATATGGCACCTTTCGGGTTTAAACATGCTTTTTCGGGTACAAAAGACTTTTTATGCTAGCCACTAACTTACACGTGACCGTCTCCCCCATGTAAGTTATTGTAATTAGCGATTAATATAATTTTAATTGATATCAGGTACGTTTCATTGATACCAAGACGATTTTTAACCATTATAAAAGTATCGCTGACAAAAAAAAAAAAAAAAAAAAAAAAAGGAAAATATTTGTTGTAGGTAATCTATTACATAACTCAGAAGTATTTCTCCTATTGTAATGTTCATATCAGATTTAGACTCTACATTCCAGATTTTAGGACTAAAAATAAATCAGCTACATATGGAGCATTAAGTTCATCAAGGTGGCGAATTTAAGAGCATTGAGGATTTCACGAAGGATTTAGGATTGTAAGGAGAATTCCATGGTTTACTAGAGTTACAAAACTTAATTCCGTGAGGCCAAATTGGTTTTACCATACCCACCCATGCTTTATAATTTGTGGTTATTGTTCTTAGAATGGAGTTAGTCATGGAAGGAGTAAGACACCTGGTTCGGACAAGACCTGCAGCACATGTAACATTATGGTCATTATGGATGAGTTTAATCGTGACGAAGTAGGGTGCACTGAGGGCTTTACAAATGATTTTGGATTGTAAGGATTCATTATTGGAGGAATAAGATAGTTTAGTATAGCTCCAAAACTCAATTATCTAAGTCCAGATTTGCCTGGATGAGATTTTTTTTATAAAGAGGAAGGTTTGAGCGTTTGTCTCGGAAGTGTTGAAGTAGCCGAAAACCCCCAAGTTGCCTTGGAAACCTATAACTATTGAAGCGACTAATGAAGGAGGTGAGAGGTCTGATTGTACGGCGAAGGATGTTGGCCAACATGTGCTACTTTCACTGGCCCCTTTTCTTTTCGACTCTAAGCTTATTTGACAGCTAAGAAGAACGTATTTATTTCTGCTTGTAGATTTGAAACTATATTATCACAAATTGTTTAAAAAAAAAAAAATGAAATATAGCATGACGAATTCAAAAACCTGTTGAGCGCAACACACGACTTTCACTTACCTCCGTTGTTAAAATCAATTTAGCAATTTTAAATATATTTTCCATAACATTTACTTGTTGTATGTAATAATACAGTTGTAAATATCAATCAATATGTTTAAATAAAAATAAAATATATGTTTAGAGATAAAAATAAATATTTAAAGAATTCATCTGTATTACTATTCTTGTGTTCAAAAACACAAAAATTGCATTAAAAAAATATGTTTGCTCTTTTCTCCTTTATTTGTCATCAAATTCACTTATCTTGTATATTTAGCCGTTATTTATCAATGCTAATAAGAAGATGTGCCTATTTTTTTTTTTTAATCTACAAAATTAAAGGTACTTTAGAGAAACAAAATTTAGATTATTGGCAGTTAAGCCCTGTCAGACTATTTCAATCAGAATGAAACCTACATCATATTAAATCCCATTAAATTTTACATCCCTTTAGCTAGTTCAATCAAAATCATTAGAGCAGTTTTTAAGAAAATGGTAATGTGAAAAATGCATAGTATAAAGTGGCTTTTCTGGTTAGCCGATTTTGATTAAAAAGTGTTGCTGTAACATGTCAGGCGTATAGTTGTCTTAAATATGAAATTTCAGTTTCATAGGCCTCATTCATCATCCTAATACTCTAGTAGCACAATCCCTATCCAGCTCCACTCATCCATACAACCCACCTAGAAGGTTTAAACGGCAATGGCCGCGAGATATTTTGTAAATACGTATGCTGGAGTTCTGACACTGGTCAGATTCTCCTCTCAAGTGCGGTGTGATTGTGGCTATGATGCCCTCACTTGGCCTCCGCTGGCTCTCACCAGTGATGCGGCTGAGAGGGAGGCGCTGGGATCCTTTGGACTCTGCTTGTCCTTCCACAAGTGGGGGGGGACAAGCCCCGTCCAGGCTTCCCCAGCTGATTGAAAATATTGTACATACGTATGAATGTAAAATGTTTTGCTTATTTATTTGTTAACTTTATTTATTTGTATATTAGAATAGAATAGAATAGAATAGAATTTAATTTGTTTAAGATTTATATTCTTGTACAAATTAATTCAAATTACAAATCTCTTCAATTGCCAACATGAGTCTAGTTAATAATAATTGTCCATATATTCGGCTCTTAAGAAAAACTTGAAAAATTATAATAGTAAACTATTTAAATAATACATTTTATCATTTAATTTATATATAATAGAAAAACGACACTGGGTTAAACATAAAAAAAAACAAAAACAATTAACAACTTGAAAAACAAACTGAAAACATTCGCCGTACAATGAAAAATGATAAATGATAAACAGTTAACCTCAGATAACTAGACACTTAATTGGTGTGTGGGCCTTCACAGTTCAATGTATCCAGGGTATTACATGCTGACTTAGTGAACCAGAAAATATTGTTCAGTTTTTCAATATTGTCTATTTGAAGAATTTTTTGAACATTTTGGTCATCACTGGATCCTGATAAAAATGGTTGTAAATATCTGTCTCTGTCTTTTATGAGCTTTTCACAGTAGAGAAGGACGTGAAACAGGCTGTTCAAGATAAACTGACCACAGAAAGTGCAGGTTTCTTGTGCTTTGAAGATGAACATTTTGGTTTTTCCATAAAGTGTGGTACGTTCTGGGCTCGAAATTCTTAACTGACTCAATGATCTTATTTTTTTGATGTTGGCTGTATATGTCAGATAGGTCTCTGGGCTGGAGATATTGAAGCTGGAGATAGTTCTATATATGGGGTCATGGTTAGAATTGAGAGATCGGTGGATGTCTATTGAAAGGTTATGATTTTTTATCTTTTCCATTATTGCATCTCTGCACTTTAATAATCCATTCGGGCACAATACACTGAATTCTTCTTCACAGCCATATTGAGCAGCCATCGATCTAACTTGTGAGACCCAGTTAAACTTTATATCAGGGTTCCTTGCATGCAGCGAAATCAGTCTTTTGAAACAAAGTCCTGGCAGCCTCTCCTCCGGCATGATTGAAAATCTGGACCAGTAGTTCACAGCTTTCTTCAAAACCCTGACGCTCAATGGGTTTCGGCCGGTTTCAAGACGTACTATGTAGTTGGCAGTACTCCTTGGCCATCTGAGTAGTTGCTTCAGGAACTTTAGTTGTACCACTTCAACAGCTTCTAGATATATTAAGCTCCATATTTCAGAAGCATACAGAAGGATTGAGGCTACCATGGAATCGAAAAGAGCTACTTTTGTTTCCCATGAATCACTTCCACCCTTTCGCAAAACATCCAATACATTTATTTGTATATTGTATCTACAAATTTTGTTATTGTATACGTTTATTTAGTTTGGTTTCATTTTATGTAATTTGACTTTCCTTTTGTTTATTTTGTAAATATTGTATGAATGTGATCCTTTAGCAATATTATTATTCTCCATTGTTACAAATTTTAATACATACGAATAAATAAAAATATTCAGTTTCATAGGACTTTTCATTTTAGCGCTGGACTTACGGGCACACACACACAGACCTTTTTGCGGGACTTGGCCATTTGGACTCAGTGGACCCTAATACGTGTATTTCCGGTGAAAACTCGAATTCGAAAATTTTCACGATCGCAATACTTTTCCTTACTATGTATTTATTATATAGGTCAGTGAAAGTAAAAAAATCTATAAACAAACCACCAATTCCTCTTATTGTGACAGAAAACATCACTCCAAAACAATATATTTTGATTATTTGTATCGGATATAGTATTTAATTTTCCCTTCTTCACTCAATCCCACCTTCTACAGCATCGGGCTGGCGAACAGAGGACCGTACCGGAAACGTGCCTGAAAATAACGCTTTATGAATATTCAATCTAGTTTGCATTTCCACGCTTCGTATCCCTTTGTTCTCCCTGGAAAGGTTGCTGCTCCTCCGCCTGGAGCGAAAAAAGATGTTTTTATGGCAAAATATTAAGTAAAGATACGTTGTGCGGTGGAAGTTAGGCCGTGGGACCGCCGGGTTTTGTTCTACACTGTTGGGTACGTCCCACGCTTCTCTCAGAGTTTATTACCTAATGTCCATTAGTATACTAAGGATTTAGGGACCGATTAATTATTTATAGTTTTACTAGTAATTTAATATGTTAAGCAAACTGACCATTTCATAAATGTAAAATTCAGGGGAGAAATGTGCTTCTGGTCGGTAGTCACCCCTGTGTTCTAATCTTCTTATTTATTCTTCAAACACGCTGTACAAAAATAAAACTTTCTTATTCAAGGTGGAATTATGGAAGGTGGCGCGGTCTAGTGAAACAGCACTAGTATGAGGGTCCTGGGTTCGAATCCCGTTTGTGTCAGAAAATTATTCATTCTGTTAATTTAGCCGGAGGTGATCCTGGGGTATGGAGTCCCTTTTTTAAATGGAAAATGGGTTTCAAAAACAAATTTCTTCCTAATTAAGAGAACTTTTATTGACCGTCACAAGAGCAATGGGTATTAAAGTAAATTAACATGCAATACAAAAAAATACTATACTATAACTGTCATACTTATTTTATAAACGTTCAAAACAGCTAGTATATTACGAAAGATCATCTTCGTTGTCAGAACCATTTTGACATACGTAATCGATCTTTGGGGGCTTCTAATTTTTTGGGACACAAAATCTTCCATAAAATCATCCATAATGACCATAATTTCCATTTGTCGAAGACCTATGCCGAAAAAGCAGTTACTACTCTGATTTCCTTCCTCGCTTGATCCTAATAATCCTCTGAAAAGTAGATGGCTTCAAGACATTCTAAAACAAAATAGATATTGAAGAGTTTTCAATTGTTATTCCTTTTATAATCCATTTTCATGCTATTTATTTATACTTCATATTTACTTGTTGCTTTGATGCATTTGCATAAATAAATAAAATTAATATTCCATTTACCTACAGCAATTTTCTTATTATTCTTTTACTTTCACTTACTTCTAAAATATATATATATATATATATATATATATATATATATATATAAGAGTATGTATGCCTGAGATGTTATTGCAATTTTTTCAATAAAATAGGCAAACCAGAGAGTCCACTTTATACGATGCTTTATGAACCATTTTACGAATTTATCAAAAAAGGCTCTAACGTTCATAATAAAATCGATATAAAATTTAATGGGCTTTAATACGTTAAAAATGTCTGTATTTTAAATTTGTATTCTCTAAAGTTAAATTAAATTAATAAATTTAACTTGAAAAATATTACGTGCATATATGTATGAATATGTTTATATGTATATGTATGTGTGTGTATGTATACATGTGTTTATGTGTATTTGTATGCGTATATGTATCTTATAGCTACATACACAAATACAAATAATTTATTTACTTTATTATTATTATTTTTTTTTTTTTTTTTTTGTTTTTTTTTTTTTAAGTAACTTTTTTTATATTTTTCCTACATCTACTAACTTCTATACATGTTCAAATAGTGTCAGAACAAAATTATGTTGTTGATTTTAAGGGAAATCAAAATCATTAAAAATAAATAGATAAAAATGTGATTATTTTAAATATTCATTTTCTGAATTATCTTTAATTTTATAGATAAAAAATTACACATTTTATCTTAATTATGATGATGATAAAAAAACTAAGTTGGATAAAAAGAGAAAAAAAATTTTTTAGGCATTTTTTTTTTCCGAACATAAGAATAGTAATATAAATGTATAATATACCGTTGGAAAACTGTAGTTTTTAGAAAAAAATGCAGAATGAATGTAAAGTAAATAACAAATAACGCATATACTTCTGTGATTTTTGTTCATAATAATTTTATATTGTTTAATATGAAACAATATGTTTCCAACGAAACTGAATACAATTTCTTGAACTTATTTCAACTTTAACATATTTTATAGTTTTTGAATTGATTGTTAAAAACAGAAATAAGTGAAAGTCGGTGTTGCCCGCACCAGATTTTTATAAACATGATGTATCTTACTGGTCGCTACTAGTTGCAGTTACATGGTTAGCTAGATGTAATATAGCCATCTAGGAGGCAGTGTGAAGGAATGCTGTTGGGGATGAATGGCTAAAGAGGTCAGGACCTACTGACCCCAACTTTTCTAGGCCATCCCCACCCTTACGTCTATATCCTCCATCTTACATTTACATTCAACTTTATTTTTAATTTTTTTTACTTATTTTAATCACTTCTTGTGCAGTACATACCTATGTCGTTTGAAATTATGATATATTTAATTTTTTTTTTTTTTATTTCAGCTTCAAAACAATTTTTATTGAGTAATAATACGATCTGTCCTTATAATAGTGATCAAGTACAACATTTACAAACATATAAAGGTTACGGGTTTAAACCCGCAGGTGGTCCTAGGATTTTATAATGGGGTACAAATCCTTAGTTATGACTGTCATTCGGAGGGGACTAAAAAAGTTCCGTGAACTCGTTAAAGATCCCTATTCTAATGAAATTGCATAGCAAAATTAGGACTCCCACTGTAGCATCGTTTGATTAGCCACAGTAGCATAAAGTGATGTTAATTAAAAAAAAAAAAAAATTTTTACAAAATCTAGAAATACTTCAATGCAATTCTCATAGACACATCACATTGAGTGAAGAATTTATCCAGTGCTAGAACTCCAATATACATGTTTACAATATTTCTCGGTGCCACTGCCGTGAGCTGGATAGGGATTGAGCTAGAGGATTTGGGGTGTTTTTTTATTTTTATTGAATAGACGGGCAATGCCTATTTCAATGTTTATATTTCTGATAAGTAGGCATAATTATTTAAGAAAAAGTAAAAACTATAAAATTTAAGCACTAACAAAATATAATATTCATAATCAAACTTTGATTATGTAACAAAAATTTAGGTAATAAAAATAACAAAATAATCTTCTTATGTACAAAATAATAAATATACCAACAAGCAAGTATATTACTACAAAATAAATTAAAAGAGACTCGTACGAATCAAAGCTAGCGAAAGCTTTTGACTTTTGGGTTTGAAAACATGAGCACTGTTGCACAAGATATCTATATTATTAGGCAACTCATTAGCGGGTCTCAACATACGTATGATAGTTGATGAATATGGTTCCAATGGAATTTGGAGAATTTTGATAGTATAAGGTCTAGAATGAATAGAATCTTTAGATCGTGGTGTAAGGTATGATTGGTGACATAATAAGGAGCATTAACTATTGTTCGGAGGACTTTGGATTGAATGCGTTTGATGTTTGGAAATTTGCTTGTCCTCCACAATTCAAACCCAAAGGTCCAGATAGGATTTTAGTAAGTCCCCTATTAATTTAATTTTCCTGTATTCTTTAAAAACCTAAATTATTAATTAACATTTAGTATTTAACAGCTAATCCACCTTAATAGGTTTTAATATTGGGTTGTAAAATTGCAAGTTCGTTGTCGTTTTTGTCTGTTGATTTCAATAAAAACTTCAGATTTTTGTAAATAGTTGATGAATAAGGTTCCAATGAAATTTGGATATTTTGATGGTATAAGGTCTAGGATGAATAGAATCTTTAGGTCGAGGTGTAAGGTATGGTTGGTGACATAATTAAGGAGCATTAACTATTGTTCCGAGGACTTTGGATTGAATGCGTTTGATGTTTGGAAATTTGCTTGTCCTCCACAGTTCAAGTCCAAAGGTCCAGATAGGTTTTAGTACTGTCTTGTAAATTAGCAGTTTGTTTTCAAATAAATTTGAGATTTTCTGTTTAACAGTCTGTATCATTGGCCAAACCATCGGTTAAGCTCTTGTCGTTTAAGTCTTGTATCTGTCTTATTTAATAATTTGAAAAAAGTCCTTTTTAATTAAATGTCTGTATCTTAAAACCCAATATTGATTAACATTTAGTATTTAAGAGCTAATCCACGTAAAAGCAGCTTAGCTAACCTTTTTTTTATAATATGTAAACATTATTGACCAATTAAACATGATTGTATAAACACAGAGAGGATTTAAATTGAAATATTGAAAAATGATACCAACTTATTTTATAACCCAATATAATATAACATATTACGTAGTATGTTACATGTCACTATACCCACTTACCTTAATTTTATATATATATATATATATATATATAAATATATATAGTATATATATAAAATAAACAGTTTATATATTTAAAAATACATAAATAAAATAGAAAAAAAAGTTATCAACCCTTATAGGGTTTTATGCTCAGTATATTCCCTTTAAACTTCACTAACAAGTATTAATTAAAATAACTTCTTTCTTAAACAATTTAGTCATTCAACTATGATGTAAAATGGCGCTTTTTAGGTGTGATAAATAAAAATATGTTTAAACAAAATCAGGAATATAAAACATATTCATAGTCAGCACAAAAATAAAAAGTCATACAAAAATGAAATTTTATATTCAAGACAACCATAAGCCCGAGATGTTACAGAAACTTTTACTTTTTACTTTTATAGCAACATCAAAATCAGCAAACCAGAAGAGCCACTTTATGCCATACATTTGGCACCTTTTTACGATTTTCTCGAAAACGGCTCTAAAATTGAATGGACTTTAAAATCTGTCTAAAATTTTGTAGACTCGAAAAAATTAACTATATCACATGATTAGCATTGCTAACAAACAGCTATGAATCTGACAAGTTAGTTAACAAGTTATGAATCTGATAGCCAACTAAGGAAAAATATTTTGTATGCAATTTTTGTGTTTTTGAACATAAAAACAGTAATATAGATGTATAACATACCGCTGAAAGCTAAAAATTTTAGAAAAAAATATCTTATACACAAAATTGTAGAAGATAGCGTAGAATGATGAAAAGCTGACACAACTAACAGTTTGTCGTAAGTGATGATATAATAGATCATTTAATAAAACACTTGTTTCTATAGATTGTTTATTTATTTAACGTCCTTTTATGCTGCTGCTGTGGCTAATCGGACGATGCTACAGTGGGAGTCCTAAATTTTGTCTATCCAGGTTTTATTAGGATAGGGATCTTTAAAGATTACCTGACATAGCACAGGCTCCAGACCACCATTTTACATTCCCTCCGAAGGACGGAATGAGTAAGGATTTTTTACTCCAATTAAAAACTAGTTGGGCAACCTGCGGGTTTGAACCCGGGACCTTGGGCATTGGAGGCTGTTATGCTAACCACCATATAGTAATTAATCTCTGTTTCTATATTAATTCAATTTAATTAATTCTTTATTAGTTTCACTCATTTTTATCTCTAAATATATTTATTCGACATAAAAACACAGGTAAGTGAAAGTCGTATTTTGCCCTCACTAATTTTTACTTTTTTTAGATTTTTTGTTTATTGTTTCAATTCATCTGAAATTCTCAATTACCATTTCTGAACCCACATTTTTTTTTGGAATACTCAGTATAACCCGCAAGATAGTAGTAGTGCTTATTTATTTAGCATAAGATGCCTTTAGGTACATTAGAGTTTAATAACAGAAGTCGAAGAATTTATGAGGGTTTTGAAAACACTAAATGCCAATCAAGATCGCCCATATAGCTATGCTATAATTCAAAAAATAGTTCAGCCCCGTGAACATTCTTCGTAGATTCCCGAACCAAAACTCCTCTGTTTTTAAAAATATAATTCTCCATTCCTCCAACTTTTTCGGGAATGAGCTTTTATTAGAAACTTTTTTTCTCTCATTTTATTTGAAGTAGTACATAACATTTATTATTATTATTATTACTTTCACTTACCTATATATGAAACATATAGTAAGGAAAAGTATTGCGATCGTGAAAATTTTCGAATTCCATGTACGTTTTAAGGTATCCTGAGTCCAAATGACCAAGTCCCGCAAAAAGGTGTGTGTGTGTGGTGTGTGTGTTGTGGGGGGTTAAGCCCTGCGTAAAAACAAATAGTCCTTTGAAACCAAAATTTTACATTTAAGAAAACTGAACACCCGAGATGTTACGGCACCAACCATCAAAATCAGCTAACCAGAAGAGCCACTTTATACCACGCATTCTCCACTTTTTTACGATTTTTATCAAAAACGGCTCTAACGATTTTGATTAAACCCGCCATATCGATTTAAAATTTAATGGGCTTTAATATCATGTAGGTAGCATTCTGATTGAAATAGTCCGACAGGGCTTTAATACCGATGTTTTAAATTTTCTTCCTCTAAAGTACCTTTGATTTTGTAGATTCTGTAAATAAAATAATAAATTCTGTATCATCTTGTTATCATTGATAAAAACCAGATAAATACATAAGTGGAATGTATTCGATATCCAACTAAAGGGAAAAAAAATGCAAATATATTTTATAATGCAATTTTACCTTTTTGAGCATAAGAACAGTGATACAAGGTTGTGAAGCTAAAGATTTTAGAAAAAAAAATTATCTTTAACACAGGTTTTTAAAAGTTAATTAAGAGTGATGAAAATCCGATAAAACTAATTGATTATTTTAGATAATGATATAATAGATTTTTTAATAAAACACGTGTTTCTATAGAAATTCAATTTAATTAATTCTATATTAGTTTCACTTATTTTCATCTCTAACTGTATTTTAAAATTCTATAATCGATTTTAACGAAGGAGGTAAGTGAAAGTCGTGTGTTGTCCGCACCAGATTTTTTTTTCGCAACTGCTTTGCTGTGCGTCCAGCGAATGTGAATTACTATTTTCTTCTTGACCACATTCCTGAATTTTTACCTACTTTCACTTTTAATTATAATTAGCTAAGTAAATCTCTGGGCCATCTTCTTTTAAGTCTTCTTTGGGGTTAGTCTTTTTAGATAGAGAAGAAATAAGGTGATTTGGATGGTGTTGTGTTGATGAATGAAATGTGTTATATTTTTCTTGATTGTATGAATTTACTGTTGGGATATTTGTGTCATTGTGTATCGTGTGATTCGAAACAAATCGTGGTGAGTGAACAATTTGTTTGTAAAATTTTGGATTGAGTTTTTTATATTTTTTTTTGTGTGTACGTGTTTTGCATAACTCTAAACTTCTGCTCCGTATGCCCAGATTGTTATTGTATAATGGTCGCTTGTTTTGTAAATTTAGTGATGATCTGTAATCCAATAGATGTGAAAGTTGTTGGTTCTAATCGCTTTAATTTCGTATGTATGTTCCTTTTTAGTCTTTTATCCAAATATAGTCCGAGGTATCGTACGTATGTTTTTGAAGGTACTGTACTGTTGTTGATTTTCACAGATGGACATGTACGTTCCTTTCCGCAGAGAAAAGATCACATGGTTTCTGATTTCAGGCATTAATTTTGATATTCCGTAATATATAATATTTAATACATAATATTAAATTAATAATAAATTATTTGAAATGATTTTTTAAAAATTATTTATTATTTGTAGGTGGCTGTTGTAATAAGAACTCGGTCTTATTACAGAAATGTGTTTTATGTCGTATCTTGTATTATTTTTATTAATGTTTTAAAGAAAATATATTTACATTTACATTTTATAAATTAGTTATATTTAAATTATACTTATATGCTTTTTATTATTGTATATATATTTTATTGTAATTTTAAGCCGTGTAAATATTGTATGAATGTATCATAGTATATAATGTAGTATAGTATATAATGTAGTATAGTATATAATGTAGTAGTAGTATAATTTAACTAATTCTTTAATAGTTTCACTTATTTTTATCTCTTACTGTTTTTGAAAATTCTTTAATCGATTCTAAAAACGGAGGTAAGTGAAAGTCGTGTGTTGCTCGCACCAGATTTGTTTTAGAATATTTAAACATGATTGACCAAGCAAACATGTTTTTATAAACACAGAGAGGATTAAATTGAAATATTTAAAAACCCTACAAAATTATTTTACAACTCAATATCTTTTGGAAGAACTAAACATACCGTTTAGAATTCACGTATGCTTTAATCCGATGTTTACTAAATTATTTTTTCGGTTATAAGGAACGTGCAATACGTAAATCTTGAGAAACTATCCGAAAACTGTTTTAAGGGCTGTAGTTATACTCAGTTCGAGTTGGACGTAAACGCTTTTTGGCATAGCATAGTTAAATCGATTCGTCGAAAAAACATTGTGAAATTCCATAGCGTCAGTATAACGTCATCTACTCGGAAAGAGAAAGCACTGGGATCGAGGTCTGCGGAGTAACGGTGTTTCTGCAGTAACGTTGCGTTATCGCTAACTGTCTACAAGATCACGGTTTAACCACTCTCAATCACTGTTATTCGTCAGAAAACAAAACTCCTAGTACTAAAAAAAAAAAAAAAAAAAAAAATGGTTTGTACAACCCATCTTTTTGAAAACAAACTGTTTTATTTGTTTTAAAGAAATTTACTACTGTATTAGCCCTAAAACACCTTACCTACCTACTACTTTATTATACAATAAAATCCTTAATGTAAAAGTAAATGTGTTAATTGATCATATGGGCTTAGTACAGCCATGTGAAGAAACTACCCAGCGGTTGCACTTCAGTGTTTATTTTAGGTAGTTGGTCGTGAGGCCTTTGGGTTTTCAGCCGCCTCGGATGATTATCTGGAATAGATAGGTATGAGAGGTTGCGGACGAGTGGACTGGTAATTTGGAATTAAAAGAGGTTCCAGCTAGGTCTGCAATTGATGTGATATTTAGGTCTTTATGGATTATTTTATTGGTGACAAAGTAGTGGCATTTAGGTTATTTCGAAGGATTTCAGATATAGGAAGGTGAAAAATAGAGGATTGATGACAGCTCAATAAACATAATATACAACAGATATCCGCTAATGTCAGCATGAATTTCATAATTGATAAAAACGTACATTTCATATGAAACAATATAAGAGTCAACTTTTTCTATTTTTTATTCTTCTAAGTTTATGCTACTTTGTCTGATCGGACGGTGTGGGTCCTAAATTTTACGTAGCCAGGTTTAATCAGATCTTTAACGAGTATCTGACATGGCAATGGCTCGTCACCACTTTTTTACGCCCTTCCAGAGAACGACGTAACCAGGGATTTTTTAATCCATAGTTAATGAATGACACACATTGAAGATTATTATACACTACTATTATCATAAGAGATTACATCTTTTTAGTATTATATACTTTGCTGAGGAGTTTGGGTGACTACAAATGCACGTTCCAGGCCTAAGCGTTTGACACAAACAATGTTATAACAAGATTATTTCTGAGGATCCGGGGATAGATATAGCCAGGAATTGTATGGGGTATGAGCAAGCAACAGGGGGCGGTCAAAGGAAGTATGTTGGGTATTGTGCCTTAGGCAGCGCTACACGGTGAGAAAACAGGTGTGTAGCTGAGGTGAAAGCGAGGTTTGTGAGAGTTCACGAAATAGCGGAAGAGGGAAGGCTTAAAAAAAAAAAAAAAAAAAAAAAAAAAAAAAAAAAAAAAAAAAAAAAAAAAAAAAAATGTATAATGACATCAAATATTACAAAGTCCTATAATATCGTTAAATATTATTTTTTAAGAAAAATAAAAAAACTGAATGATAAAGTTATATCAAAACAAACAAGTGTAATATACACATCATGAAAACATGTTTTTTTAAATGTAGAAACTCGATTTTAAGAAATTAAACACTATTTATAATTAATGGTAACTAAAAATTAAATGATGAAGTAATATAGAAAATTCGCTAATTGAATATTTATTATAATATGTTGAACGTATGTGAGAGCGTATGATATTCACTTTCACCAAATATCAGGAATTTCACCTAATCTACACCTAACTGAATTCTCACCGTGTAGTGCGGCCTTAAGTACAGATGTGTATCCTTTGTCGGTACTTACTGTCCTTTGTAGGTAGCTGGTTTAGGGCAATCGGAGGTAGTCTTAGGTATTATAAATATTTTAGTAGACAAAGAAAGTTATAATTAAATATTACTATATGTTTTTGACTAGTCAATCTCAATTCATAACTCTTAAAAAAATCCTACTGCTATTTACTGTGTTTGAAACCGTAACTTTAGGAATAGAAAGTTTTTATGCTAGCCACTACACTACATGAGGTCTTAAGTCAATTTTTTTTATGGTGACTTTTCAGCGGCAATGGATGAACTTGCTAATAGTAAGAGATGATATTCACTTTAAGCTGATGTGTTTGTGTAAATCATAATTATTTCAGATTAAACAAGTTAATATAACGAAAAAGAGAAGACAAATAAGGGGAAACCAACAGTTTCTCAATTGAGTTGGTTTATTTTTATTTTCCGGTCTCAAGTGAAATATTTTCGTGCGGCGTAGCAGCCGGGAGGTTTTTAAAAAAGACTACAAGCAGTTAAATGGGCAGGTTTATGCTGGTAGGGGTAATAATATATCGGCTACATCTCGGCGGATCCACCAACATAAATAAACGGGGGAATATATATCTATATGGCTAGCGGGGGAAATGGGATCCGCTATAAATTGGTCGCTGCACCGCGGGCAGTACTCCTCCAGGCAGTTCCTTTACTTTCCTATATCCTTTATTTTAGAGGATTTTCATGGTAAATATTTATATACAAGGAATCGGCGTGGTATAGTGGGTAGAGCACTAGTCTACTGTTTGCCATGTCTCGGGTTCGAATCTCGGAAGAGGCAGAATATCATTTACTCCTCAATTATTTCAGCCGTGAGATTACCCTGGGGTATGGGGACCCTCTTGGTACACACCCGGCCTCTATAAAGTGTGTATTCAAATGTGACAGAAAAACGTGTCGGCGGACTGTGTCTAATAATCTCAGTGCACGTCCTTTGGCCTAGGAAACAAACCTCTATGTGTTTTTCTTAATTTCTTTGGTAGTTTTTTTTTTTTTTTTGTATAATTTGTCTCCTTATTTTACCATTAATAAAAATTAATTATGTTTCTTTTGTCCGTTGGCCAGATATATTATATATTACAATTGTTCGTGACTGTTTTTCTCAGGGGACCCAGAATAATTTGTTTTTTGCAAATCTATTCTATGTACTGAGCCGAAGACCCTTCATGGGTTGTGGAGGTTCAGAGTTTTCTTAATATTTATTATTCTTAATTAATTCTTTATATTCCTTTTTTTTTTCTTTTTTTTTTTTTTTTTTTTTGTTATACATACGAAATATACATGCCGTCCTTCCTTGTTGTAAAGGATTTCTTACACGCATTAAAATCCTAGGGCCACGTTCCAGGTTTGAACTCGCGATGCTGGACATGAAAGGGTGTTATGCTTCTCACAACACCACATTGACCCCACACATGATTTTTAGTTTAATTTTATATCACTTTAAAGTTGTTCTTCTTCATAACTTTAATAATTTGTGAAAATGATCTCCTTCAAACTTAAATAAATAAGTTGCTTATGTTTTTATATAGTCTTCAAATATTTTCATATCCATTATCATTTGTTATTATTGTTTGTTTCCATATTTTATTACTGTTCTCTTATTATTATGGTTACCTTATTATTATATTTTCTTTTATTAATCTTGGTTGTTATATATTTTTTTCTTAGCCCTGATGAAGGTCCACAGTTTAAGCCGAAACGTCGAAAATAGATAGGTTTCAGATAACATAAAACACGAATAAGTTTTTCTTATTGTTGTATTTTCTTAGTGACCGCGCCTCTAGGTAACTCTTTCACCATTTATTTATTTTTTATATAAATTAACCTTAAAGCTAAGGAAACGTTATTATTACATAACCAAAGGAATGAAATTTATTTTACAAAATTTTGCATAACGAAATAGGGGCTCTAGAAGCATGACAAATATGCAGACGGCATACCCGTGGGGTTTCTCAGGCCGACACAATGGGGATATTTTAGCATTCCGGCTTCCCTTCTCACGTTCGAACCGAGGGAAACTGCGGAAAACTTTGGTTGGGCGTGGGCGGGCAATATGTGTGAGGAAACTTCACTGAAAAATACTTTGTCACTCTAGTTCGGTACAATAGGGAATAATGCATTTCCATGAAAACCTTTTGTTAAAAGTTTAAAGCAACTAACTGTTCCTTGTTAAAATTTATTTTATAAATATCTCGGGTTATTTATACATAAAGTTTTTTATTTTTATTTTAGATAAACCTATAACTGTATAATTTATTTATTTAGACGGTATTAGTTTGATTCTAAACTTAATTCGGATATCCGCATTAATTATCGCAGTTGGAGAAGCCCTGGGATATGTTATGGGGAACTGAAAAAAAAACAACATAGCAATAAGCTACTTAGGAACTTTCTTTTACTATCGTAAATTGCACATTTAATTACCTTAGATTACATATAATCACAATTTATTAACTCTTAATTATAACAAAAATAAACTAATAACAAAATCCTGTCGATTATCCCACGCGGGCAAATCGGCTAGATTTTTCTAATCGTCCAAGTTATCGCAGAAGTAACTTCCTCGTCCTCCATACGACGTACAGGATTCCTGTGCCCACTGTCCACATTGAGAACATTGGATCCAATCTTCTACAGATGGGTTTATGTATTTCTCAGTGCATGCTAAGCATGAATAATCTCCCATTCTAATTTATTTTCCTTTCAGTGTCTGGTCTACCTTCCTCTTTACTTTTCTTTTGGTTGATTTTGGTGTTTTAGCTCCAGCTAACTTGGATATCTTAGTATTCTCAACAAACAAACTCAAATATACAGCTACAGTATGGGCAAAGCGGCTAGGCCCGAAGAACCCTTTTGGCATAAATTAAGCATACACAATATCAAATAATAGCTCCGTCTAATACTAAAATCTCAATTAATACTTCAAAACATCCTTGCCCCGTTAAACAATTTTTTTTCCTAAAAGTTTATCATAAAATTAAATGAATGCTATACAAATCTGATCGAAAATCGAAAGAAAAACACCTAAATTATTTTATTTTGCACTAAAACAAACAAACGCGCTGTTTAGTTCTGTTTGAACTGTCATGGCGCCGGGAGAGAGTTGATGCATTTCCTCGACCGCGACTTGCAGCACCAATGAGCCTATCCACTTTACCCGGGCTATCCGCATTACCCGGGCCTCCCCTTATACATATCACAAATATGGAATGAAGATATGAATTTGTTTGTTTACTCGTCAAACGTCAATGATGCTGCGGCTAATCGGACGATGATATATTAGGAGCCCTAAATTTTGCCTATCCTGTTTTTTTAATTAGGATAGAGATCTTTAACGAGTACCTGACACATCCCCTCCAAAGGAAGGCATAACCTAGGAACTTTTTCCTCCCTTTAAGAAATCCTACGGCAATCTGCCGGGTTTAAACCCGCTACCTTGGTCATTAAGACCTGTTATGATTGCCACCATACCACCAGTGAACCCTACAATGTTTTAGTGGTTTTGATATATGCATTAATAATTAATATAAGGACAGAAAAAATAAAATAAGAAAAAAAGAAAATAATGAACATAAAAAAAAAGAAAATATATAATTTCACAATTAAATAAAATACAACGACAATAAGTATAAAATGCAGTTCTAAAAAAATCAAAATATAATAGTTATATATGATCATTAGTCAGTCTGATAAACAATATTTTAGTAATGACAATAAATTTAATTTTTAATATTTATTAGACTGACTCCTGGTCAAATTAATAAACAGAGGAAAAAAATAAATAAATACATTTTTAACAGAATATTCAGTAGACAATAAATGTTTTTTTTTACGTTTTATTAATGCAATCAGTCGATAAACATATATACAGGAATATGTATAGAGCAAAGCATTTAATTTAACTAATTTATTATACTTGTAAAAGTTGTCACAATATTTCAAAGATTATTCTGAAATTTCTGATCCAACTAGAGTCTGAGAACCAAGCAGAATATTTCCGATCCAAGGACAATTAACGGTTCTTCTAAAATATTCCCTAACAAGGATCTGGGAATGTTTTCTGCGGGAGTGGACCACAGTATTATTTAATTGGAACCTTCGAACCCGTTTTGTAACTCTCAAAAACCTTTTAAAAAATCAGATGCGGGCAACACACGACTTTTGCATATCCCGGCTGATAAAATATTTTTTTTATTTATTGCATTTTACAACTGTATTTTTTTTTTCAGAAACAATTCTTTATTGTTTAATATTACAATCAGTCCAATTTAGGACATTTTTAATAGTGATAAAGTACAACATTCACACGATCTATACAAAACAATAAATTTATATAATAATAATACAATATGCATATGTACAAATAATATCAATAAAAATATACACAAAAGTCACTCATACCTATATACAATCCTCAAGCATACAGCCCGTGAGTGGAGAATCTAGCTAATGCTAGTTCTCCAATATACTAGTTACAAGAGGTCTCTAGGCCATTGCCGTTTCAATCTTCTACAGGGATGGTAAGGATGTGTGGAGCTGGATAAGTATTGAGCTAGAGGATTAGGGTGATGGATAAGGTTCTGATGAAATTTAGAGAATTTCGATGGTATAAGGTTTAAAATAAATGGAATATTTAGGTCGCGGCGTAAGGTATCGTTGGAGACATAATAAGAAGCATTAACTATTGTTCGGAGGACTTTGGATTGGAAGGACTGAATGCGTTTGATGTTAGAAAATTTGGCTGTTCTCTACAGTTTAGGTCCGTAGGTCCACATAGGTTTCAGTACTGTCTTGTATATTAGCAGTTAGTTTTCGATAGATAGTTTAGAATTTCTGTTCAGTAGTCTGTATAATTGGCCAATTCGTCGATTAAGTTCTTGTTATTTACGTCTAGTATGCCAACTGTATTAGTTAATATATAAAGTAAATTATCTAATAATATATATAGATAATACACATGAAGAGAATATCCCCATTGGCAGCACTCCACTTGGTATTCTAAACTAGAAGGTCTCGAGGCAATCTTCTTTTTATACGCCTCGGAGGATTGTCAGGAATGGAAGAGGAAGCAAGGATTGAAACTAGTGGGTTAGAGTGGGAGTGTAGTTTATCATAGGAGGATTGACATAAAGGCCAAAGACTGATAAAATCAATTTAAAAACTATTAAATATACTTAGAGTTTAAATAAGTTCAAAGTTAATACAAACTATAAGTTTATTTAGTTTAGATTATATAGTATAATAAATATTATTTAGATTAAGTAAGACGGTAATATAAATTTTTTATATACAATTATCAGTAAGAAATTTATGCCCGATTCGTCTCTTTATATTATCTTTTTCAACTTTCCTACGGTATATTATACGACTATGTTAATGTTCTTATTTTTTAAAAAATTACCTTTAAAAAATCTGGTGAGGGCAACACATGTCGTCCACTGACTTTGGCTGTTAAAATAAATTTAAGAACTGTTAAATAAAATTATTATTAATTAGATTATTTTAAATAAAGAGTGTATTCAGTTCCGTTGGAAACATGATTTAGATTAAATAACATAACAATTTAAAATTGTTACGTATAACAATCAGTAATAAGTTGATGCAATATTTTTTCTAAAATCTTTAGCTATCTAACGGTATAATATAAGTCTATATTGATCACATATAAAATTACAGAAACAAATATTTTGGCTTTTTTTTTTTTCTTCAGTTGTTCATGGATAGGTAAGTGGAAGTAATAAAAAAACTTATACTACTGTTTTTATATTGTTACTTATTGTTGGTTTAATATTAAGACATTTTTCAAAATATAGTTTAGACAAACTTCTGTATGTACTAGAAACATTTTAGTAATATCTTGGTAATTACAAAGCAAAAGTAAATCACTGAAACAAGTTATTTCGTTATACAATACGCTATCACCATAACGAATCAATGGAAATGGGAAACCTTATGCAATAGGTCTTGTAATATTTTTCAGATACGAACAATTTTTTTTTCCATTATTCTAATTATTGCTTTGGTTCCTTATGTCATATTTCATAATAAAAGAAAAACAGGTTACTTCTTTGGAATGTTGGATCTCGTTCCAAAGGAAGAGGCCACGTTTCGACCATTGAGGGCGGATCCGCTACACCTTGAAGCAAACTGATACACGATTCCACTCACGACTTGCTCGTAAACCGCTTCCAGGAGAAACTGCTCAGAAATGGGTGTGGAAAACGAGACGTCCACAGTTTGGGTTGAAATATCAAGTGCCTAAAATTGTAAAATTGGTAGTTTTAACAATTTTAAAAAATATTTCCTGGATATGGAATAGGAAAACATTTTATTTTAGTTTATTCCTTATTGCAGAGTAAGAAGTATTGGCAGCATTGAGATGTTACATATTCCTGCATAGCTTGTAACACTCAGCTGCAAGTAAATTATCTACATGAAATACTTTACTATATCAAAGTCACACAGCTTGCTTTTTGTTGGGCTGCTTTTGTAAAACATTTTCTTCTCTTTTAACTCAGGAAAAGTTTGTTAGACCCTCTTTTGACATTTTTAAGGGTTTTACGCCATTTTCTTTCATTTCATTTTTTAAATTTGTTTTCGTATTACCATGATACACTATGTATGGAAATGGGCTATGTCCACTTTCCACTGTTTTCGTGATTACACATTATTTGGAACAGCAAAACACGAAGAATACTCAATTGTATTTTCTAATACATGTGAAGCACCAATCAAGGGCTTTAGAAAATGACTCCATTGAAGTTGGAAGGTCTTGAAATTTTGTAATCACCTCAGAGGCTTATGAAGAATATGAAGGGGTGCTGGAGCGCGGACAAGTGGGTTTGTGTTGGGTTGTAGGGAGTATATTTTAATAAAAAGATATATCTTTCGGACTAGACCTGCAAAAAATGATGATATGAGTCATTGCTAATGATTTTATTTCTTACAAAATCAAGGGGCGTTTAGCATCTTGGAAGCTCAATCATGTATGTCCGAATATGCCTTATCGTTTTTGGAGGGACTCTGCAAAGTCAATCTCTCCACTCATTGGACACGATAACTCTTAGTACGTTCACAAGACAATGCACAGGATACTGTCAGCTTAATAAGCACCTCCACACTATGAGATTTGTAGCCTCATCTTGCAGATGGAACATGAATCAAAATCATGTGACATGTAGTTGTGGAGAGTTAGCTTGGATACGGGTTTACCACTGTGGCTCTTATCGTATTACTATGTGAAACTGATCCTTACAGTTTGGTGAGATTCGCTAAGGCAATAGGCCTGTGTTAACAAGATAAAAGATGTCGCACAAAAAGCCTACTTAAGGCTGCAGTCCAAGAAAATAAACCGTAAAGGGTGAGGGGGAGATATTGTAACGTTTATGAGATTTTTATAGTAGACTGTAAGTATGGAACGTTGAATATGAATGAATGGTATCTTACTGAAGGATAGTATGGTGCAGGACGTCATCGGTTTACAAGGAAGGGTAAAGGTAATTTGATAGGACTGGTTTGGATTTGTTTTAATCATTCAATTCTGAAACTAGGGAGGTATTTCCTTCTGTCTGAAACTTTTATCTTATTTCATTCATTCTATACGATTTTTTGAATTTCGAGTTTATGGATTTTGGCACCGAACGTAGTTTACAGAACTGATGCTATTAACGAAGTTTAACATGTCCTGTGGTTCACTTTTATCGCATCGGTATTGAACAGCTATTATCTTCTAGTGGTCTTCCTGGTCCTGGCCCACTGCTCCTTCTTAAAAGAGATAACAACAGCATGTTGTCTGTTACTTGGGAGTTCAACGCTTATCACATCGTCGTCAAAACAAGTGCCTATCTTCCAGTTGTCCTACGTTCCTCCACTTGGCTTCCATATACCGCAGGTGCTCCAAGGAAGAACCTGCATCAATAAGTACTATCGATCCTCAAGAAAAGAGCTGGCGTGAGACACTAACAGCCCCGGCATGCGCTCCTTGACCCCCGCCAGGAAAGCGAAAGGTCAGAGTTGACCATTGATCAGGGCCAACTCCGGAGCCTATTACCATCTTGGAGACCCGTCGGTCGTGGATGACCTTTCCGATCTGGGACTGTCCGTCCTTTAAAGGTCACTGGATCCCTCCTCCGGTCCGATTCCTAATGTTGTTCCATTCTAGCCTCCGCTTTATAGTCTCTAGGACTTGATAACTCCTGGATTATAAGTTACAGCTTGTCTCATGTGGTCCTGTTGCTTACTTTTATACGATTTTCTTCATAGCTATTAACAACAGTAAGGGGTAGATATCGAAATCCATTTGAGAATTTATATTAATGAAAAAAGATATGACTCTAGATTCTAACCTTCGAAGATATGTTTTAATGTTACTAACCACGTAGGTCATTAGAGATGTAACGATATCAGTATATTTCCTTAGTTAGTTTTATATATTATTTTATAGCTTCGCATTCCATTTAACTCCGAGATGTCACATCTTATCATAACGACCTTTCCATGTATCCATGGACCATTAGTGCTCGTTGAAGTAATAAGAAGAGATCTAACCATGTTCGTGTTAATATTTATTTCTGATCCTTTATCGTAATATGTTCTACATGTTTTTTCAAAGTTATCAATTAAATTGTTGTACTACTCTCCAAACTAATGGTATGTATTGTATTATATAAATAAGGTCATATACCTAAAGACAGACCGTTTAAATGTTCTCATTATTAAATAGTTCATGTAGGTTTATGCGCCTTATTTCTCTTTAAAATTCTAAAAATTTAATTAAGGGAAACATATTATAAAAAAAAAAAAAAATTCACGTATTGTCATGTAGAAAAATATGTATGGTCTACACTTACTAATATATCTGATGCCATAGAGAATAAATGAATAAACTGATTCGTGAAAAAAAGTATTCCAATTTTGACTCAAATTCATATTTTATATTCTTTGATTTTGTTTTTGCCCTCTTTGTGAAACACGTGACCATAGCTGATTTTTCGATGAGAATATTATTATTATTTTATTTATTTTTTTTTTTTTTGTAAAATTTTTATGGCCCCAATTTAAGGAATATTAATCCACTTCGATTTTAGTGGCCACTTTTCTTCTGCGGGTCCTTGACATTTGAAAATATTGTTTTATTTTATTTTTTTTGTCGACAAAATTATACAGCTTATAATATTGGCCTTGATGCTCATTGAATAATAACAATAATTTACTGAAATAGAATGCATGCAAAGTAAATTTTTTTATTTTTTCAAATAAATGTCTATTAATTAATTATAGATAGTTGATTAATGCTCTCTAGAGTAAAAATTAATTAAGGGAAAGCATCTTCAATTGTGCAAGTGTTTATGAAGTACACTCTAACTGCAAATTAAACATTGTGAGGTTTTTTTTAAGGTCGAAAAACGATGTTTGAGTTAAAAAAAAAAGAAGATATTTAGACTGATTAATGAACTATAAAGTTCAGTAAAAGATTAAATAGAAATCATGTAAAAATATTATACACCCTTCCCTCGGATTTACGCATATTAAATAATATAAATTAAAAAAAAATGTAAAAAACATTGACCAAATTGTTTTTTTATTGAAACACGACAATTGTCTGCTTTCATTTACTAGAATTTTATCTACGTGGATTATGTTTCAGAATCTGGATTTTGAAGTTATTTAAAGGAGGAATGTATATACACACACACACACACACACACAATATATATATATATATATATATATATATATATATATATATATATACATTTTTTTTAGTAATCTATATCTCTTCCTAAAACGATTTTACAATATCCAACATTTTGAGTCATATAGTTTTATGTTTTGAGTTGAGTGTGCTCAGTTTGAATAAAAATATTATAATATATGTTTTGCCAACTAAGGGACTTTTTTTTGGATGGAATACAGATTTTAGGATTTAAAATGACAGGTTTTCAACGAATTTGTGTTTTTGATTGATCTGTAAAATCTTGAGAGATTTTCCTCTCAATTCGTAACATGCAGTGTTCTATTATTTTTATTAATCCGGTACTTATATCTGATTCCCAACATTATTTGTCTCTTATTATGGCTATGAATCAAGCTTATTTATTTAAGGTAGGAGCAGTAACTTTTTCGGTCTGTGATGATTCCGGAATAATCTGTTATTAGATTTGGAGACGAAGAATGCCAAGGTTAACTGGGTCGAAAAAGTATTCTTTAAACTTACAGTCAACATGGATTGAATTTTCCTCTATTACTTGTGAATATTGGATTGTCTTCGGATACTGTTTCTAGTTCAAGATCGTGGCATATTTTGTATAATAAAGTGCAACTGTTTACACCTGCGGTACACCACCTTTAATTAAACATATGTACATCATTACAAATCAAGGTAGCATGTAAAGTGTCCTGTTCTAGACATTTAGGAGTACCTAAATTATAGATGCTATTTTTCTACGTCTTATTTCTCGTATTTCATATTTTTATTTTTAATCAAGCAATAAGGGATTCTATTTACTCGTCTTAATCACGTATGCATCGAACCGCAGGTTTCGATAGATCTTTCCTAATCCGATCCTCTTCCGTACAGAATTCTATTTCTTGATGTATTCGTAACTTTGATTCTCTTCTGACCTTTAAATCCTATCTATTTTATCACTTCCTTTCTGTTCGATTATCGAATTCCTAAATAGATTTCTATAAAATTAGTAAAAAACATTCAGAAACCATTATTTAATTATAATATTTTATTTTGTGTTGCATATGCACATTATTATAATTATATCATTTCATCATTATTTACCAATGTTGTAAATATCATTTAATAAAAATTTGTAATTAATGTTTCGATATATGCATAGTTTGTTTTTTTAGTTTTTGTATTAATTTACTATATTAATAATAATAGTTGCCTTTAATTTATTAATATTGTTCATTTTTGTTTTTTATTTCTATTATTTTTTTACTCTAAGGTCCTAAAGTTCTTTTATTTTATATTTTTTAATATTATTCTGTAGGAACTTGTCCCAGAATAAATAAAGATTTTATTATTATTATTAAAGTAAAACCATCAATCTTTATACAGTTAAATAAGGCTGGAAAACCTGATCTCTATCTTAAAAACAAAACAAAAAGAAGTATGTTGGCCGAGAAAAAAGTTTACTCCTGCGTGTAAAATATCCGACCTTGTACCAACAGAAGCAGCAAAAAACCGTTATCTTGAAACGTCGGGCACATTTCCTCTCTCTTGAGGTCGCGAAGAAGATAACCTTTAGTAAATACCCGGGTACCTCTTCACGGGAGTTATAATTTATTTAAATTATAAAAAAAAAGAAAAAAAACTTATCAAAGTCTATTTAATCAATTAAACTTACCAACTTAATTAAATTAAAATGTAAAAATCTGTTGCCCGCAAACTTTCACTTACCTCCGTTGTTAAAATCGATTTAAGAACTTTTAAATAAATTTAGGGATGAAAACGGTTAAAGAATTTTATTGAGTTTATAAAAATGTGTTTTATTAAATAATCTATTATATAACTATCTTCAAGAATCACTTTTTTTTATTGGATTCTCATCACTCTCTATTACATTTTACAATTTTGTGTATGAGATAATATTTTTCTAAATTCTTTAGCTTTTCAATGGTATAATATACTTCTATATTACTGTTTTTATGTTCAAAATAAAAATAAAAAAAATTTTCTCTTTTCTCCTTTAGTTGGTTATCAAATTCGTTCAACTTAATTATTTACCTGTTTTTATTATCAAATTTAACAAGTTGATATGCTTAATTTTTTTAATCTGCAAAATTAAACCTACTTTAGAAAAATAAAATTTAAAATATTGCTATTCAAGCACTGTCTGACTACTTCAATCAGGATCAAACCTATATCATATTTAAGGCCATTAAATTTTAAATCGATGTTTTGTTTATTTAACGTCCCTATATTCTACTGTGGCTAATCGTACGATGCTACAGTTTGAGTCCTAAATTTTGCTTATCCGAGTTTAATTTCAATTAACTTCCCCTCCGAAGGGCGGCATAACCAAGGATTTTTTCCTCCTATTAAAAAACCCTAGTGGCTACCTGCGGATTTGAACCCGGAACCTTGGGCAGAGGAGGCTATTTGTTATGCTAACCACCATGCTACAGACAGATAATCCCAATTATTTTTTATTATTATTTTTTTTTTTTACATTAATATAGCGATTTAAATATAACTTGTTGGAGCTGGTTTTGAGAAAAACTTTAAAAATATGTAAAACGCATGGTGTAAAGTTGTTGTAGCATCTCAGACATACATGTTATTATTTTTATCCAGCATATCGTTTTCGTGATAGACTGAAATGTGGTATAATACACAGAAACCTTTTTGCGAGACTTTGTTATTTGGTTTCAGAGGACGCTAAAATGTGTATTTTCATTAAAACTGTAATTCGAAAATTTTTGCGATCGCAATAATTTACCTTAGTACATTTTCATAGGTAAGTAAAAATAGTTTACGTCTGATTTGAAAAGTCCTTCGATCAAATTATGGAGTTACATGGTCTGATTAATAAAAATGCGGTATAAAGTCACTAAAGGATGTCGCTACATGGTTTATCCATCAACCAATGGACCCAAAACGAATAAGTTAAATAGTCCAAATGCAATGTTAAAATTACAAAGCAATATGGTTATACTCAAGCTGGAACCCAAACTTGATATTTTTAATCTTTAAAGTTTTTGTTCTTGATAATAATAATAACCTAATATCTTTTAAGTACAATATGCATATAATAAAAAATTCCACCTTCAAAGTTAAGCCCAAGTAGATTCAGAGAAGCTCCGGTATTTTTACCAGTGCTCTAAATATAACAGCGGCCGCTAGATTTTTGGCAGGGCCTAAATGTGAACACGATCTAATCCTGTTCAAAGGGATTCTTATACCACTTTCTTTTTTTCTTTTCCTCAAGTGTCAATTCGTTCAGGTTTTCTGAAATGTGAGATGAGGGAGTAGTTTGTGTTCAGATAAGACGAATAAATGTTGCGCCAATGTCACAAAAAAAAAAAAAAAAAAAAAAAAAAAAAGCCTGATGCTAAAAAATTGTATGAATAAATTAATAAGATTTATTAACACCCTCCCCAGACGATTACACATTTTCAACTGTTTATTTTGGTCAAGCGTGGCACTATTCTGATTTCCGAAGAAAATACTATGATATGGGGGACCTCTTAGCTTGAAATCATAGTTCTGACTGTCAGGAAAATGCACCACTTAGAGAAGTCTTCCGATGCCTGATCATGTCATTTCAGAATTAATTTTTTTATTGTGAATAACTTTACTTTCAATTACCAATATACAGTAAGTAATCATAAAATTGTCTAGCTATCACCGAAAATACACGTTTTAGGGTCTCCTGAGTCCAAATGACCAAGTCCCACAAAAAGGCCTGTGTGTGTGGTAAGTCAACTTCAACTAAAATCAGTTAACCAACAGTGCTACGTTTTTAAAAACGGTTCAAACGATTTTGATTAAAATTGCTACATCAATGAAATAGTCTGTCAGAGCCTTAAATGCCGATATTTTAAATTGTCCTTCTCAAAGTTTATTTTATTTTGTACGTTGTAACCCCATTCTCTACACATCATTCTCCGATCCTTTCTCTTCCACCTCACCTTCCCATTTCGCTGTGGTGTATAATTTTCCAACGTTTATCCCTTTGTGGCCGGTGTTCCTCAAGGCAGCGTCTTAGGACCCTTCCTCTACATCCTTTACACTGCTGATATTCCTACACATCCTGATACCTTTCTGACATAATTTGCAGACGACACCGTCATCTTATCATCCAGTTCTAATGCTGAAACAGCATCCTTTAACCTGCACAGACACTTTTGCCTAATAACTGGCGTATAAAGGCGAACGAAGCCAAATGTAAACACGTTACCTTCACTCTTAGACGAAAATCCTGTCCGCTAGTTTATTTCAACCCAATTCAAGAACTCAACCGATGATTCGGACAGTCGTACCGACTACTCAACAGAAAATCTGAGTTTACAGTTGACAACAAATTACTAAAATATGAGACAATACTGAAACCTATCTGGACCTAGGGACTTGTACTGTGGGAGCAGCTAAACGATCTAACATCAAACTCATTCAATCAGTTCAATCCAAAGTCCTCCGAACAATAGTAAATACTCTTTATTATGTCAACAACCATACCTTAAGCCATGTCCTAAATATTCCATTTATTTTAGATCTTATCCCAATCCTCTAGCTCAATCACTTTCCAGCTCCACACACCCTTACTACCCTCCCCCTCCTTCTTAGAAGGTAGAAACGGCCCTTTTGAAAATATGTATATATATTGGAGTTTTAGCACTTGCTAGATTATCCACTCAATGTGCTGTATGTATGACGTGTAAATAAGTATGAGTGATTTCTAGACTTAGTATACATTTTATTGATTCATTATTGTATATATATTTTTGTATAATTTTATTGATGTGTAAATATTGTATGAATGTTTACTTTCACCACTATTATTATTGTCCAAATTAGGACAGATTGTAATATTATTACTTATAACCATATCATCTCGTTAGTAACATTTATAAAGAACAGGTAAATAGGCAAGTTTAACGGAAAGAAGGAGAAAACAGAAAAATATTTTTATAGATTTCTTAACATTGGAAGGGTAAGTATAGATGGATAATATACGGTTTGAAAGCTAAATATTTCAGACAAAAAAATTATCTTTTACGCCAAGTTTGTGTATGGAGCGGAGTGGTGTTGTGGATAAAGAACTAGTCTACTGTTCTCCGAGTCCTAGGTTAGAATCCTGGCTGTGGCCCAGGGGGTATAGAGACCCTCCTGGTGCAGACCCAGTCCCTATAAAGTGGGCACCCAAAAATAGGGAAAAACCTGGACCACGAGAGTGATCTCGGTCTAATGCCCTCATTGCACAGTCGTTGGCCTAGAAACAGAAAAAAAAAAGACCCTTCATGAGTTGTAGAGGTACAGGTAAATATTAAGTTTTATGAGGTGACGGAGAGTGAGAAAATGCTGATATGACTTTTATTTTAACTTCATATGACTTCCGCTTCTTTAAACTCGGCCGTTAATATAAATTAAAAATCAGAGCTAAATGGAAGAAACTTTCGGTGGAAGTCTCATTAATCAGTTGAAAAAGACAACTCAATTAGTATACGGTATTTAGCGGAATTGGAGGTATTAATTATGCAAATGCCTTTATGATATATCGCCTCCGGAAGCAGGTGTTGACATGGGAGGAGAGGAAGAGGTAGGCGGAGTACAATAGATGCAAATCCAAAAAGTAAACAACTCGGTCCCATTCAAAAGGAAAAGGATGACTTCAAAAACACCTTCGTTTCTTTATTGTCATATGTGCTGTGATAGGATCGGCGATGACTAAACTAAAGAAAGCTGGGAATTTAAAGTTTTTACTATAGCATTTTGCTATTAGTTATTTACATTCATATACCTATATATGAAATATATAGTAAGGGAAAGTATTGCGACCGTGAAAATTTTCTTATACTAGTTTTCAACGAATATACTCTTTTAGGGTCCCCAGAGTCTAAATAACCAAGTCCCGAAAAAAGGTCCGTGTGTGTGTGTGTGTGTGTGTGTTTGCGTGTGTGTGAAATCACACCAAGTAACCTTTGCCCTTTGTCGTAAACCAATGACTTTCTCCCCTACAGTATCCTTTAATCACACTCCACTAATCCCTGCTGAACAGATTCGATACCTATGACTCCATCTTTACAAACGTCTTACTTGGAATCATCTTACAAGACTTAAACGACAAGAAACTGCTCGTAGATAACAAATAGCTACAACAATTACTTGAATTACCCTATTACAAAAAGTTCATTTATGTTACCATTATCAGACCCATCTGTATTTATGGAATCGAGCCTCTAATAACTTTTTTTTTTTTTTTTTTTTTTTTTTTTTTTTTTTTTTTTTTTTTTTTTTTTTTTTTTTGTCCACCCCTACCTCGCCTTTGAAGGCTATACGGGGGTTCTCTCGGGCCAGGGGGAGAGGGCGGGGGATACATGCCGAGATAAAACCCCCCAGTACGAGAGAACTCGTAATTATTTGGTTTTATCTTTTTGGTTATCTGTTGCCATGCAACGCCTGCTCGCTAACACGCTCGGCCACCCCGCCCCTTCGCTCCATACCCAAACTTCGCGTAAAAGATAATTTTTTTGTCTGAAATCTTTAGCTTTCAAGCCGTATATTATCCATCTATATTACTCTTCCGATGTTAAGAAATCTATAAAAATATTTTTTTGTTTTCTCGGGGGCTTTAATAAGCTATCTAATTCCTCTCGCATCCAAACATAACAATCAAAAATCCTAAATACTCCTTACTTCGTCACAAATAAAATCATCCATAACGACCTTAATATCCTATCCCATCTGTTTCTGGCTTTACTCGTTCCAGATATGCCACTTTCAATTCCAAACTCCCAATCCACATAAACCGTCTTGTCCGCAACCTATCAATCCTCCAAGGCGATTGAAAAGAAGATGGCCTCGGGATCTACTAACTTAAATAAATATTGAACTTCTACCGCTGGGTAGTTTCTTCACAAGCCTTTTTACGTCCTTTATTACAATTCAATACTTTCACTGGATGTATTTATGTTATATACAGTTGTAAAAATCAATAAAAATATAAAACTTGATTTCAACAAAAGAGTTTTGTAATATTTGCGAACCAATTTTTTTCATATATTATGGTTATTTGTTTTTTTTACTATCATCGTTTAGGAGTTGTCCCTGCCTTAACGTGAACGGCATGTTTAAAAACAATATCAAGAATAATATGTAATATTCAAAAAAAGTATACTTCTGTTGCTTTTTTTTTTTTTTTTTTTCCTGCAATTAGAACTTCTAGTATTTCTCCTGAGCCAAGAGAGCGTTAAATTTATTCAGAACCTTTATGAAGGGCTTAATAATTGCAGAGAGAAAGAAGAGTTGGCCTTAGACAGGGTACAACTCCTCAAAAAGAGGAAAACTCGAAGGGCTATCCTAATTAAACGGGCAGACTGTGGAGGAGGGAAAAAAAAGTAATTGTGCTTAAAGTAAGTTCTTCTCAGGGAAATAAGTTCAATAAAGTAGGTGCTGCTTGAGGGGAACTTAACTTGGCCCTCATTAAGTGCTGCTTCGCCTACGCCATTCTCTTTCTAACGATCATTAATGTTCATTCTATACCGAACACAAAGGGGACTGGGTACCTGGATAACGTCTTTAATTATACGTGTAGGTTTCTACATAATGAAAGGAGGTTGATCTGTAGTTATGGTAAAGTTTCCAAAATATATGTTTCATAAAAAAAATTATTGGCTTATTTATTTAACGTGACTTTATGCTACCGTAGCTAACAGAACGATGATTCAGCAAATTTAGCCTATCCAGGTTTAATTTGGGATGTTTATAATGCGAAAGGTAATCCGCATCATAAAATTTGACTAGTATAATGAAGTGAAAAAGTTGTTCATTATACTGGGATTAAAGTCCCTTAAGATTAAAATAAAAATACAGATTTGATGACTTTAAGCAACAAAAACCTAAACTAAAATAAACACCCCGTCAAAAGTTTTGCAACACTTAAAAATATTTGAATTTTATTAAAACGTTCTTTTTTATATAATAAAGAAAGGTTCTGAAGTCAATAATAAGCATTTTTAAACTGGAAATAAACAAGTTTTATCAAAATAAATTATAATATTTCTTCCAATAAAAAAAAATTTAGAAAACTTGATTTTTTTTAATTTTCCTTTTTTACAATTTTAACTTTTAAATTTTTCAATTTCAATTTTTAATTATATTTAATAAGAAGTATTGTCCTCTCTAGCAGTTATTCAATGCTTCCACCCGTCTTGACATACTTGAAAAAGATTTTGAAGACAATTTTGGGGTATATTGTCCCACTTCTCCAATACAGCTGTCTTTACCATTTTAAGAGTAGTAGGAGGTGATCTCGTGAACCTTCCTTTTAAGATAATCCCAAACGTGCTTGATTGGGTTAAGGTCAGGTCTTCTTGCTGGCCAATCAATGGTGTGAAGATTTGTGGTGTTCAAGTATTCAGAAACACATATTGCCTTGTGAGGACGAGCATAATCATGCATGAGCAATGATTCAGAGCCTATGAATGGCGTAAAAGACACAACATGATCTTGAAGAATTATTTCTACATGCCTCAAAGCATTCAACAACAACCAAATCGGTATTTTATAGCATCTTCGTTTTGATGTTATTGTCTATTTTAATGGGAAAGGAGAAGGTAGTTAAAAAGGAGCGATTTGAATGAGGAAGCAGTTCTCACATGACGGATCTCAGGAGGGATAGAATTCCAAAGAGAGGTTGATTGGCTAGAAAGGATTTGTCAAACGTATGAGGAGGAGGGTAGAGGTCAGAAAGACGGGATTTGTTAGAAGGGGACTGAATTGATGATTTTGTTTTGAAAGATATAGCTGGGACACTGAGTTCTGATAATGTGATAGAGGAAGAAAGCTAAGAAATACTGGCATCTGTAATGAGACCGCCACCTTAACTCGGCGTAATACTGGATTATATGTGTGTCTCTGGTGATTCCAAATACAAATCGTATTTTACAGTTCATAATATGCTTAATAGTGTGTTTATTGAAATCATCCTTTAGTTTAGTTTATTCAAGTAATAATTCAAAATATCTACTAAAGAACTTATTTTGGGAGTTTACCATAGAAAACGCACTGAAAACCCAACAGACCAAAATCCACATTATTAAATTGTTTTGTTTTATTTAAAATTAAACATATCTCACGCTATTCTTTTACATTGTGTATCTCATTGTAAACATAAAAAAGTGTTTTCATAGTTGTTTCTTTTTCCTTTAAAAGAAGAATGGGACAGGAAAAAATCCCGCCTCCTTGACAATAGCACAAAAGCTTTTCCGGAAAACGATTTATTTTTTTTCTTCTTTCTGCATTGTGCTTTTATTGACAGAAATAAGAATTTTCTGGGTTCGATATGCTAAAAATACATTCCATTTCACGTCAGACTATTGTTTGATGAGTCAAGTTACCATAGATTTCGAAATATATATTTCCGATTTTTTATAATTTAATTAATTAGAAATGATGCCAATATCTAAACATGATCATGAAACAGGGTGATGAATGAGTGGGTAAGGCAGTGTGTTTCTTATCTCCTAGTCCAAAATTCGAATCCGGCTTTGGCAGATAATTGTTTCTTTCTATCAACCTTCGAGGGCTTTTCCAACTTATTTGGCTTAATTTGTGAGAGAAAAAAACGTAGTTTGAGCACCATTTTGACGAAATCACCTCCTTACCCAACAGTTCGAGTCACAAACTGTACTATCTTACAAAAAGCCGAGACCCCGTATTTATTTGGTTGATTTTTAATTATTAAAATATTTTAGAAGTAAATATTACAATGATTATACATTAAATTAAATATTTAGGGTATTAATAAAGAATGAAGAAAATAAAACCGAATATAACGAAGTGCAGAATAAATTAAAAAATCCGTATTAAAAAAAAAAACTTTAGGAATTGTTTAGTGGATTAGTATAAACCATTTGAGACCTTCATTTCCCAAATCATCTTTTAACACTGTTTTTGGCTAACTTCTTAGATTTTGGCACTCAGAACTAGATTTGTTTTTTAAATATATTAAAAACCTTAATTTTACGTTATATAAAGAAATTTTTTAGGATAAACGTGAATAAAGATAAACATTTTTGCTGATAGTTAGTAACTTTTTGAAAAAAAAAAAGTTTTCAAACGCAATATTGAAGGGTATGGATATTTTTTAGATTAAATCAGACCACTGATTTCTTTTATACGATTATAACTCATATATGTCAACAAATCAATCTCTCTACTGATCCTGATTTCGAACTGGCCATGGTAAAATAATAAATTATTCTGTTTTTTTAAATCTTGAGGCAATGTAGGAGTAGTGATACATTCTTGGGACTCATAAGTGGGCAGGCGAAATTTTTGAAAAGATAACCTGATTGGTTGAGCATGATTTTTGCATATTCACCTCTTGGCTTGCTCTTAATTCCTAGTACCTGTACTAAACTCTATATTTTAATCACATTTTCTGGTATGCATACCATTCAATTGATGAAACGCCAATCAACAGGCTCGTTGTCCACAGATAACACACGTGTCATCAGCGTATGTAGAGAGGAGAGGTAGTGGTACAGTGGCTTGAAATATGATGTGTATAAAAGTATATGAAGTCTTTTTAAGTGAAAATAAGCATTTATTGCATAGTAGATTGGTTTGTTTTTGTTTTTTAGATTCTCCTTTGTAGATAATTACATATTATATATTACTATGTGCATTGCATAATATATATTTAATTATTTTTTAGATAAAATTCAGAAATATTGGTTTTAAGTTGCATTTATTGCTGTTGATTTAAATACAAACTTCAGATTCTTTTAAATATTTTTAATCAATTACTAGATGATTAAATTATGTGGTTTTTTAATCAAAAATTAAATATTTTTGATCAATTATGCTTGAAATTGGTCATCATCAACAGTTGAAGGACGATCCGAGCGATTTCGGTGTTCCGATTCAGTTTCCTATTGCTTTCTCCTAATCAAATATTAATTAATTAATTCAATTTTTTTAGTAGTAGTAGTAGTAGTAGTAGTAGTTCAATTAAATTATTTTTAATAATAAATTAAATATGAATATTTATACAATGAAATATAAATGTTGTAATTAATTAATTAATGCATCGCCATACACACTGATATTTTTTTTAGAATATGTAAACCTAGTTGATCAAGCAAACATAGAGAACAATATTCAAAGTTTGTAATTAATTATTTTTATATGTATTTATTTATTCTTATTAGCTTAATTTGACGAAACATAAATTTGTTACAGATGATGTGAGATGTGCGAGGAGAGCCGGCGGGACGAGTGGACTGTTGGGGGGGGCAGAACGGGTGCCCCTCCCCGACAATGTCCTCCAACAGCTACGAACCCTATAGCCCCGCTTCAAAGCTAGGTAATAAATTAATAATATTTTTATTATTACGTAATTATATATAAATTTATCTTTTTTTTTTTTTTTTTTTTACTGTCAGAATTTTTTTTTTTTTTATTTATTGAGATATATTACAATTTGTTTCTACATGAACATTAGTAATAGTAATATAAGATCCCATTCACACAATATATACAGTATACAATGATAAAGTTTTATATAATATATATACAAAATAAAAAACAAACAACAACCTATAATTGAGATAAATGATATTATACATATTCTAATTTTTCAATTTAATCGATTTAATAAGGTCGAAAAATTGAGGTGTTAATTACTGCCAAAAGCTACGTATATATCTCGTCTTTTGGAGAATTTTTCTATTAAAAGTGGAAACTGAAAAAAGGAAATTGCTCGTCTGTTTTGTTTTTGTTTATCGAAAGACAATAGTGATTATCTTTTTAATATAAACCACTCCTCTATGTTTTTGCGAACTACACCATCAAACTTTTAACATTTTTTTTTCCAATGTCAAGTATGTCAAAACCATTTGCAGTATTTTTTTTTTAATTTAAATAATCTAGCTATAATATTACAATAATAGTCAAGTTATACCTGAAGATCCTCATTTCAGACTTTTAATTTTTCTATTGTGGAATTTACACTAACCATATTTTATTGAAGTTTGTTATTATTTATTTATTTTTTTTTTTTTTGTAATGTCTACTTCACTATTTTTTCCAATGCATTAGCTATAAAAGTGATATGTGTGATAGGTTTGGATATGTGTTGTTTTATTGAAAGTTTTTTTTCAATGAAAGTAATCTAACTGTAATAATTATAATAATCCAACTAAATAATAGATGATCATTTCTAAATCACAATTGTTCTGTTCTAAAGATTACCTAAACCCACTTTAATTAAAGAAAAAATTGTAAATTAGGTGTTTTAAAAAAATAAAATATTTAGGTTTATTTTAGGAATATAGGTAGAAGCAGTGTTTAGTTGAAATTCACACTCATGCCAGTTACTGATTCGGCGGATGGAAAATTTGTTGGCTACAAAGATGAAAGATTTGTCACCAGTGATATATATCTTTTTTCTTTTCTTTTTTTGTATATATATATATATTTTTTTTTTTTTTTTGTATATTTGATTCCTGTCCTGCTTTCACCGTCCTTTTTCTCTTTTTTATTCAGTTCATTTTAACTGCAATTAGTGGTGCCTGCGGCGTTGAAGGTTTCATAAGGAAAAACGGTTTTGTATTTTATCCTTATTTCCATTTAGGTCTTTTCCCTCATCTCCTTTTTTTTTTTTTTCTTCTTTTTGATAATTCCGAAATGTTCCAATGAATCAATGAAACGATCCTACACATTACGGTCGTGGAAGAGAAAAAAAAACTATGTATAATATTTATTTATAAAATATTCTAAACAAGGAGAAATATTAGCAACCATGTAAATCCTGTGTTCGTTTCTGAGTAATTTTATTTAGAAATAAAATTAAAATTGCCACTGCTGGAGACATTTTTTTTTCTTTTTGGGTATAGATCATAAATTTTCAAAGTCCCAAAAATCATGCTATCGTCGACTGCAGGAGAAATCAATAAACTGTATCTTAAATATTAAATGACGATTCTAAATGGGATCAATTGTAGCTGGGTGGTTAGCATAACAGTCTCATATGCCTAAGGTTACGGGTTCATACCCTCAGGTGGTCCTAGGATTTTTAATGGGAGTAAAAAATCCTTAGTTATGCCGTCCTTCGGAGGGTACGTTAAAAGGTGGTCCCGAGCCTGAACGATGTCAGTTGCTTGTTAAAGATCCCTATCCTAATAAAACCTGGATAGGCAAAATTTAGGACTCCCACTGTAGCATCGTCCGATTGGCCATAGTAGCATAAAAGTGGCATTAAATAAATAAACTACAAACAACAACGATTCTAAATCATTTATTAGGTTAATGAACAGTTCCAATTTTAAGATACTTTATTATATATTCTTCGTCCCATCGGTGATGTGCGAATAATAAATATTCATTTATTTAATATTCAAAAATGTAATGTATTTCTATATTGTATTGATTTATTTATTTTGTTTTTATCTCTTAAGTAAAATATTTTTTAATAAGATATTTAAGAGTTTAATTTTATCGCTATTACTTTATCATCTACATTGTTTTAATAAATCCTCTCTACTTGCTTTATTTATATTTTACCAATAAGATAAATAATATATAATGATTATAAGAGTTTAAATATAATTTAATTGTAACATATTGTATATAATAATTAGTAGCGTGTTGTATTCTACGTGGAATTGTTTTTTTGTTTTTTTCATTTGTTTTTTTTCTTTCCTCCTCGCTACTGAAGTTAGGTTATGAATTAAGTGATTTAAAAATATGTTCTCTGAATAAAACAATTTCCCAAAAGTTGTTTTTCTGTAGTGAAATAAATGTGACAGACATATACCTATTGTTAGAAACATATTCATTCATAGCAGATTATTGGAGTTTTGTTTTTATCCTACAAACACATTTCCTACTGATTTTTCTTTCTTTTTTTACAATATTTAATCGAAGACTGAAAGTACTATACTCTCAACTATCCAAATTGTCAAAACTGAAAATTATACGAGAACTGAATGCATATACATACCTGCTTATTCCCATATCCTCTTACGCCTCGCAGATTTATTTTTCAGTAAAAAAGTCTCATATACAAAAACTCCAATCATTTTAATAAACATTTTAAAGACTTACGACTACAATTCTTCGGTAGGCAAACAACAAAACGTTCAGGCTTAACAATATTCAATAGTCAGCCAATCTCTACGAACTCGAGTTTTGAAAGTAACTTCAGGGACACGACAAAAGATATATATAGCACATGACATGTCAACAGCTAAAATGCCTGTTTGAAAAGAAGCTGGATGAGAGACCTGCTTTGCTAAATTAAAACCCAGAAAGAGGTGCTGCAGGGCACTTTTCTTACTCATGTTAAATCTATTTCTGATGTTTTCTCCAGCACGTTTTCTGATCGTCATATTATTCCTGACAGGTGTAAATAAAAAAATCAAGATTAATTTTTTTTTTTTTACAATACCCTTTACAAGCATCCTCTGATAGATACAATCATTATAAATTGAATACAATGACATGACGTTCTTTGATAGCGGTCCGAGATTCATAAATATGGATGAGAATAAAGGTTAAGACCATTAGAGACCTGAAGACAATATTTTTTTTTCTTATAATTATGTCTACTATTAAAAACCAAAACGGAAAAAAAATACCCGTTAGTTTTTGCTGATGACACTGATCAGTCAAGCGTCAATGCTCTTGAAGCAACCGCGTAGTTAACCGTTATAGAAACAACATCTAGTTTTCTAACAGCAAATATGGAGTTTTTAAAGACAGAATCTAATGTGTAATATTACATTAAATATAGTATTCAAAAATTCCTTACAAATAAACTCGTTCTCAACTATTTTTACATTAATTTAAAATTTTAAAATCTGAATGTCTAGAAGAGAAAAATTAAATACACATATTAAAACGATAAAAATGAAAATATCTTTATCACTAATATTTATGGTATATATCTGGAAGAACACACTATCAAATTACTCGTTTCATTTTACGCATTTCTCAAAAATTTCTGCCTATTTTTATTAAATTTATTACCAAATAACTCTTAGTCTTGAATATTGAAATGATGGGGCAGCCCTTATAAAGAATTTAAAAAATGTTTTCATATATCTGGATTAACAATTTTTTCACCATGATTAACTATTAATAATTATATATCAATAATGGTAATAATAATTATGTTTAAAGAAAAAATATATATGACATATACACAATATCTCTTTAAAAAGGCATAGATTTAAATAGTGGATGTAATTAGTATGTTGTACTTATATATTTTTTAAAAGTTGTGCGATAGGATCACGGCACCAAAGATTTTTAAATAATTCTGATTAATGTAAATAAATGTATGCGTATATAAATAAATATATACGAGCTATTGGTTGCCCCCACACACAAAGTAACTAATGAATAAGCACATATAACTGAAACTGGAAGGATATCTGGAGCGACGCCTTCAAAGGGTTGGAAGACATTGCCCGCAATGCAAAATAGTGCTGCGTGCTTTGCCTATCCAGGGGCCGTTCAATCTTCTCCCGTTATTATCAATAATAATTAGGTACAATCTCATTAAAATAATAATTATTATTGTGAACTTAGTGAAAAACTTATCAAAAAGTAGTTATATTTATGTATTATATAAGTATAACAACTTATATATACTATGATAAATAAACTTATATACACCTTCCCACAGATCCGCCTCCTTCAAAAATGGTTTGTTATTCCTGCGACTCTATTTTGCATCTTTTTTTTTTTTTTTTTTCCACCCCTACCTCGGCTTTGAAGGCTATACGGGGGTTTCTCGGACCAGAATGTGAGGGCGGGGGATTAATGCCGAGATAAAAGTCTCCTCCGGTTCCGAGAGTTGAACTCGTAATTTTTGGTTTCAAGGTATTGGTCATCTGGTAGCTGGGCAACGCGTATTTAAAACAACGCGCGCTAACCATCTCGGCCACCCCGACCCTACTCCTATATCCTTTACGAATGGATATAGGTCATCACGCCTTATTATTGTTCACTTTTAAACACCAACTATTTCTTCATCTCTTACCTAAACTAACGATCTTCTCAATGTATGTAATTTTTAAAGTTGAAAATAATAACTCTTCCTTGTCACAAAATTCGTCTTTTTATTGTTAAGCTGAAGCCTTAAATGACCAGACAATTATCATCTATATTGTCCTTTTCTGGTTATTCATAGGGGACTACTCGTCCCAGAATAAAATTACTTTCTATTTCATAACTTTGTTTATTACTGTATTTGAGAACTACTACTAACATTAGCTAAAATTCGTTAATAAGTTGTTTTGTTGGTTTTTGTATTCATTTAACGTGCCTTTTATGCTACTATGACTAATCGGAAGGTGAGGTGCCCTAAATTTTGTCTATTCAGTTTTGATGAGAATATAGGCATAGAAGGCTGTTATGCTAGTCGCTACACCACAGGTGAACTCCATAATTTATTTAGCAAAAAACACTCCCATAGACGTAGGGCTGCCTTTTTTTTAACCTAGCTTAATTGCACAAGCTAAATACTTTTCAATATCAATCATTCAAATATTTTCCAATATTGGCTCGTCGTACTGGTTTTAAATCTAGCTGTAGTGTCAAAAATGCGTATATGATATCAAGGTACTTTGGAGAAGTATCCTTTTGTGAGAACCACATGTATATATTTTTTTTATGTATGTTCCTAACCATATTTTTTGATGTATTTTGGTGTATTAAATTTTATATCAAATTAAAATACGAGCACTTAGATGAAACTCACATTTTTTGTTATCTTATTATTTTATTATTATTATTATTATTTTTTTTTTTTTGTATTTATATCCTCACGTTTATTAACCTGTTATTTCGATTATATATTTGTTGATTGACAAAAATAGTGTCCGAAACTACATGAAATAAATACTACAAAAAAAGGATGAAATACTTTAATTTCTACATTTTTCCCGTTTATTCACTGATGACGATGAATTCTATGAATGAAAAATTCAACAGTTTAATATACCATTAGACGAAATTTCATTAGGGATATAAATTTAATAAGAAATATAAAGAAAATTGCTAAGGGTAGTAAAAAAAAGACAAAGCGTGTCTGTCCTGATGATGGTGTAATTTACTCGAAACGTTGACGGAAGACAATAGATGTAATTATCTGTAATAAAATTATAATAAAGAAAATAAACCTTCAAAACAATTAACGATGTTCAATAAATATACATTTTTTTATAAATCCTATATTCAACTTCTTCCACCTAATGAAATATAAATGAATAATTCAACTTTCTACATTGAAGTAATTAAAGTTTCCACGAAACCGTAAAAGTTTTTATAGCCTCTAATTTATTACCCCCGACGAATCTTGTTTTATGGATGCCTTTCTGTAATAAAACTGAATCCGTAAATGGAAAATTTGCGGAGCTGTCTCGAGGTTAATAAGTTAGGTCTCATTTGGAAGGAAATCAGTGGATTATTTTTTTCTTCCCCGTTCCCAACCTTTCTCTTCAGTTTTCATTACTAGTTAAGCCCCTGCCCCGATCGATCTCGGACTGAATGTCAAGAGTAAAGGGCAAACCTTTTGATGAAAGGTCCTCTTCTTGATGACACCTTTGTAGAAAGGGAATTCCATTGTGCTTGGCCATGACCTAACCGAAAAAGGGAAAGAACGTCGTAATTGAGAACTCTGATTTTAAAAAAAACATTCAAGAAGAATAGTACAAAAAATATTACTATTTATTCGAGAGACCCTTGTGGGTCCTTGATAGCAATGCTAGAGAAAATATTTTTTTGTAAAGACTTCCAGAAAAACCTTCCTTTGTTTGCGGTTTTATGTTTACACTTCCGTTTCACTTCAAATTCGCGTTTTACTTTACGAAAGCGACGTTTTCCACAATTTTAGGCGTAAATATTTTGAAATATCTGTACTTATTGTATTTTAGTAAGGCTACCGTATTATGCTATTTGTTTGTTCATTTATCATCGCGTTATGCTAATGTAGTTATCTGACGAAGTTTTAGAGGGAGTCCTAAACTTTATCTAACTTGTTTTGATAAATATATGTATCTTTTTCGAATACATGACATCGCATAGGCTTGATACCACACATTATACCCCTTCTAACGGACGACATAGCCATATATTTTTTTACTCTCTTTAATAATCCTAAGTCCGTCTTCCGTGTTTAAATCCGCGTTCATTGAAGGCTGTTATGTTCGTCACTAGACCATCGGTGACCCCTTTAATATTACTTCATTGATAAAAATAATATTTATTTTTTATAAACATATTGATTGATCTCTACAACTGTATTAAAAAAAAGTACATCAAGTGAATGTGATAGTTATATAATACAATGGCATGAAATACATATAGAGAAGCTTCCCATTGGAAGCACTCTAAAATATTCTAAACTAGAACGTTTCAGGCCATTTCCTTTTCAGGTACCTCGGAGGATTATCAGGAATTGAAGAGGAAGAAAGTATTGAAAGTAGCTAAGAATGAGAATGTAGTTTGTTATAAAAGGATTGATACCTAGTCCGGGCCTAATCAGAAACATATAGAACATTAAGGTCTTGATAGATGAGCAGTGAGGCTCTACTCCTTAGATCCAGATTGGTCTTATAATAGTCATGTAGATGAGCCTTTTGTAGTTAAGAGGAAGGGTTTGACCGGTTTCTAGTAAACGTCGAAGTAGCCTAAAACGACGAGATGAGAACAAATAAATATGGTTTTATAAAATTTAAGTAATTCATATTTAATAAGTTCTTGTTTCTATCATTGACCGACTTTTCATAAACAATCATTAATAAAAATCTCTTTGCAAGTATCTCTTGCCTGATTTTCTTATGGACTTGCATGGATGTCTAAGACGTGCATTAGAAGTACTTTTATTTGCTTTTTTTTAAAAAAACGAATTTTTTTTTTTTTTTTTTTTATTTTTTTTTTTTATTTTACAATCTGTCCCAATTTGGACATTAATAGTATTGCTGAATGATATCAAACATACTACATTCATACAATATTTACACAACATAAAATTACAATAAAATATATACACAATAATGAATCAATACAAAAGTCAATAATTCACTTATACCTATATACACATACACACACTCATACATACATCACATTGAGTGGAGAATCTAGCCAGTGCTAGAACTCCAATATATTTACAAAAGGTCGCGGGGCCACTGCCGTTTCAACCTTCTAGGTGGGTTGTATGGATGAGTGGAGCTGGATAGGGATTGAGCTAAAGGATTAGGATGATGAATGAGGTTCTGGTGGAATTTGGAAAATTTGGATGGAATTAGGTCTGAAATAAATGGAACATTAAGGTCGTGGTGTAAGGTATAATTGGAGACATAATAAGGAGCATTTACTATTGTACGGAGGACTTTGGATTGAAAGGATTGAATGCGTTTGATGTTAGAACGTTTAGCTGTCCCCCACAGTTCAAGTCCGTAGGTCCAGATGGGCTTCAGTATTGTCTTGTAGATTAATAATTTGTTTTCAACTGTAAGTTCAGATTTTCTGTTGAGTAGTCGGTATAACTGTCCGAATCGTCGGTTGAGTTCTTGTCTTTTAAGTCTTGTATGTGGGTTCCAAGTCAATCTTTTGTCTAACAGTAAGCCAAGATACCGGACTGTATCTGTGAGAGGAATCGGTAATGAGTTGAAATAAACTGGCGGACAGGATTTTCGTCTAAGAGTAAAGGTTATGTGTTTACATTTGGCTTCGTTCACCTTTACACGCCAGTTATTACACCAGTGTTCGATAAGGAAAAGGTGTCTCTGAAGGTTTAAGGATGCTGTTTCAGGATTGGAACTGGATGATAGGATGGCGGTGTCGTCTGCAAAAGTTGCCAGAAAGGTATCAGGATGTGTAGGAATATCAGCAGTGTAAAGGATGTAGAGGATGGGTCCCAAGACGCTGCCTTGAGGAACACCGGCCTCAACGGGATAAAGGTTAGAAAATTCTTCACCACAGCGAACTCGGAAGGAACGGTTCGAGAGATAGGATCGGAGAATGAGGTATAGGGACTGGGGTAAATGGGTTTTCAGCTTGAAGAGTAATCCAGTGTGCCATACCCGGTCAAAAGCTTGCGCAATGTCCAGAAACGCACCAGAACAATACTCTTTGCATTCAAGAGCTGAGGAAATATGGTCTACAACTCGGAGCCCCTGTTGAACTGTGGAATGCTGAGGACGGAATCCAAACTGATGGGAAGGAAGATTTTGAGATTCTAATATGGGTAGGATACGTTTAAGAAGAAGCCTTTCGAAGATTTTTGAGAGGATGGGGAGTAGACTAATAGGCCTGTAGGATGAAGTGTTGTTGGAAGGTTTACCTGGTTTTAAAAAAAGGATGATGGTGGAATGTTTCCATAACAGAGGAAAATAGGTGGTGCGGAGGATGCAGTTATAAATATAAGTAAGGAATATAATAGCTTTCTGCGGAAGTTGTCGGAGGATCTGGGGAGTAAGGAGATCGTGTCCAGGAGATTTACGGAGAGTCAGTTTTTGGAGAAGATATTTGACCTCAGAGGGATTAATAGCTTTAGGAGGTAGGGAAAGTGGAATCGGTGACATAAGAAAGTCTTGCACTTTTGCGGTGTGATTGATGTGGGATTCCGGGTGAGGAGTGAATACTTTGGAGAGGTGTGTGGCGAATTCCTCGGCTTTATCTTCATCAGACGCAGCCCAGGAGTCATCACCACGTCGGAGAGGATGGGAAACATGATGGTATTTTAGGATCTTTTTCGTGACATTCCACAGGGAATTATCACGAGCTGATAGAGAGGAGAGGTAGGAATTAAAGGACTGGGAACGGAAGTTCGCCAACTCCCTCTTCAATTGTCTACAATAGAAGTTATAGGAGCGGCGATCTGTTGGGTGTCGGGTGCGCTGCCATAATGATCTTGCTCGGCGTTTGGTGTGGATAAGGTCTATAATAGGTTGTGGAAAAAGATTTTGGTCTGGATTTATATTGGAGTGTTTAGGAGAGGAAGCAGTCCAGACAGCTTGTTGGATGGCGGTGGTAAAGGAATAGACGGAATTATCTAGGTCATCTTGGGTTTTGAGGGTTACTCTGAGGTCAATATTATCGGTCAGGATTTGGCGGAAAAGGTTCCAGTTGACAGGGCCTCGGATGAATGATGGTGGAATGGGTTTTGGAATTGGAGTGAGAGATACTTTTAGGATCAGTGGACTATGGTCTGAGGATAGTTCATCAAGGCGAGTTAAAGACAAGTTGAGAGAGCCTAATCCGCTGTGGATAAAGAAGTCGAGGATGTCAGGATTGCGGTTAGGATCGGTTGGCCAGTAGGTAGGGGAGTCAGGAGGCAGGATATTAAAATTTCGGGAGTTGAGTGCAGACAGCAAATTTCGTCCCCGAGAATTCGTGGTTCTGGAACCCCACTGCTGATGCTTGGCGTTTAAGTCTGCACCCAGAATGAAACGATTTCCTAAGGAATCCAGGAAGGATACAAATTCAGAATTGGAAATGGAATGTTTAGGAGGGCAATATGCAGATGTGAGGGTTACCGGAAAGGAAAAAGTCTTGATTACTATGGATGTGGCTTGTAGGAAATCATAGGTGGGAAGTGGGAGTAAATGATGAGAGAGGGATTGGTGGACAATGATAGCAGAACCGGCATGGGCTTTACCGTCTGGGTGGTCAGTACGGTATGTCATGTATTGCGGTATTTTGAAGTACTGTTTAGTCGTTAGTCTTGTTTCAGTTATAAGTGCAACATCGATTGTTTTGTCTTGCAACAACGCTGTCAGTTCGTCAGTATGATTTCTAACACCATTCGCATTCCAAAGGAGAATGGATAAGGAGTTAGGTGAAGTCATTTAAGGATTTTTCAAGGCAGGGATTAGATTCGATACTAGATTTGTAAGGAGTGATATAAGCGGCATAACAAGAGATTTGATTTCGGAGATGAACGATGTCATTAGACTGGTAAGATCTGTGACGTTTGATGGTGGAGGGATATGAGAAATTTGATGTTGAGGAGTTTTTTGAAGATTAGGTAAACTTTGAGGAATAGATTCTTGTACAATAGATTGAGAATGTTGAGGAAAATGTTGTTCCGGCAGTGCCTCGACTTCATGATTCTGGTTACCACCTCCAAGCAAGTGGGCAAATGACACGTTAGAATTTACAAGTTTTGATGGTTCTCTTCTGCTTCTGGTTGGTACAGCTGTTTCATTCGGATCCTGAGGTTTTTGGTATCTGGTTCTGAGTTTCTTGTAGATTTCACATCCCTTGTAGTTAGCCGGGTGGTCCTTGAGGCACAGAGCACATACAGCGGGTGCTGATCTTGATCTTGTACATTCTTCTGTTTTATGCTGTTCACCGCATTTCACACAGCGTGGTATGTGATGGCAATAACTTTTGGTATGACCATATGCCTGACAGTTATGGCACTGGACTATTTCTTTCTTTGTGTAAGGTTTTTCAACTTTTACACGGGTATAGTACAGTCTGCTGAGGTCATAGATTTTTTCGACTCCTGCTGATGGTTCCAAGTCCACGAAGAATAGAGGCAGTGGACTTTTATCTTTTAGAACGTTGGTGACTTGCCTCACTTGGAATCCTAATTCTGTCAGTTCTTCTTTGATTGCTTCAACGGGTGTTGAGGAATGTAGGTTTCTGATTACGACCCTTAATGCTCTCTCTTGGCGCAGCTGATAAGTATGAAAGTCAGCTTTGGTCTCAGTCAGATATTTTACAATCTTTCTGTAGGTTTCAGCAGTAGTCGGAGATATTTTAGTATCATTGGTTCTACTTATACAATAATAACTATTAGGATCTGTTACTTTGTTTAAATGCGCACACATCAGTTTAAAATTTTTAATATTTTTAACAAATATTGGTGGAGGTAGTGGTTCTCTGGGTATAGGAGAAGATTCCATGGTTTCTTTTTCATTTTGGAGGATCTGAAATGGATTCGGTGTAAAAAACGGAGATTCATCAGTTATTCCTTGTGATGATGTGCTGGGCTGTGGTTCAGAACCTAATGAGGTAGCTGACGCGGTCGCTGGTGGAATCATTTTTTTTATTTTGTTCACGGCGGGGTCTCTGTTTTGTGGGAGACGAGTTAGAACCTGCAGATCTAGATCTTTTACTTGCAGACTTTGAGGACATGACTTGATGAAAATATCTCATTGATTAAGAAAATAATAATAATAAATAAATAATGAGATAAGAATTAAAGATAAAAGAAAGATAATTAAAAGAAAAGCAAGCCCGAGCTTGCCGAGCTAGCGGCAATCAGCTGATCAGTGACCCTTCTTTCACTTTTTCGTGATTGTACAAAGTAAATTATAACTTTGCTTACCGAAACTTCTCCAATATTCACTGCCGTAATATTCCTGAGGTCTAGTGATGTTCTCCAGACTGAATTCTAGCGAATTCTTACTGAAAAAAGCAAAAATCTGAGAGACGATGTAACGTATGACTGTTATCATCGAGCGCATCAGCTGATTATAAAAAAAAAAAAAAAAAAAAAAAAAACGAATTAGTTCTCTTGCTTGGACATTTTTTTTTAATTTTTGGTCCCTTTTTATCGATTGATTCTTTAATACGGTATGTTGACTATTAAAGTTAAGTTTTTTTTTTCCAGTTTTCTTGTAAGTTTCAGAAAGTTTTTTGTAATCAAGCTGGTTTTTCTGGGTATAATTTAATCTAATTTTTATTTATTTTATTATAGTGCTGTAATTTTCTATTTAAAATTTAGTTTGAAATTGGATTCATTATACATATAGAAATTATTATAATTTATTTATAAATATTAAAATCCTTGGTTATCACCAGGAAATTTGTTATAAATCTTTCTTGAAATATAACTACTTAAATTCGAAAAACATTGAACTTCATTATATACCTATTATTTTCCAACTCTTTATATTACGGGATTATTAATTACATAAACATGAAAATTATATTAGGAGTCACCTGTGGTGTAGTGGCTAGCATAACAGCCTTCCCTGGCCAAGGTCGTGGGTTCAAGTCAGGAAGTTGGCCCGAGGATTTTTTTAAAGGGATTAAAAAATCCTTGGCTATATTCTGAAATGTTACCCCTGCGATAATAAAAGGTACTTGTCCAAGATCTCTACCCTAATTAAATCTGGATAGGCAAAAATTAAGGCTTCCCTTGTAGCATCGTTAAATATTTGTTACGTTAAATGAATAACCAAACATAAAAATAATAATAATACTTTAGTGTGAAATGGAAATTTTGCGCAAATCTTTTCCAACATTTAAAAAAATTATTATTTTTTTTATTTTAATTCAAAAAATTTAGTTTGTAAGTAACGCATACTCCTACGAAAATCAGCTATAAATAAAATAATTGTGGTAAATATTTATATACTTTTTTTTTTGGAAATTTTCAAGTATTTCTTTCTCATTGATGAGAGTATCCCATTCATCCTAGTTTGACGGTATTTTTGCCTATAATCTTCAAAATGTGTTATAAATAGACCTTTAGCATATTGACCCGGCCTTGCTCGCTATGCGATTATCCTAAATATGGAAATAGAAGAGCCGAAAATAAAGTAGAATTAATGTGAGGGGAGATGGCCTAGTTCGTAGTTCCTAGTCCCACCGCTAGGTGCCGCCTCCTGTCCTAGATTCTTACATTTACTCTCTTTTGCCTTTTTTCTCCATATTTATATCAATAGTATTATTTATTTAAATATTGTTTTCATGTATATTTAAAACTATTAAATCAATTATTGTACTATAATCATTATTATAGTAGAGATTAATCTACATTCTTCAAGCCATAAATCCTAAAATTATTACCAATATCTCTTTGTTTATTAAATTTTTTTATCTAAGTGGTTTACATATGTTTGTTGAAAAAGTTGTTTACTTCTTCTTTTTTATGTTAAAACTGTCCAACCACCATGATATCAACTATGGAGGAAATAATTTATAGTCTTATATCTGTAAAATAAGTATTGCTTATTTTATATGTATAACTTATTAATATATCAATATATAATAAGTATAAGTATTACTTATATTATATTAGTATTCTACCAATAAGTGTAAATTATAAGATTATTATATTATATTATAAAATTATAATTTTCAGATCACTCGCATCCTTAATGTCAATTATAACATAAAAAATTTTTTTTTTGGAACAGTTGTATGTTTTCTTATCATTAAAAACTGTTTTGCCTTAAAAACTCGAAATAGTGTCTTTAGAATTACGCACGCTTGACAGTATGTAAACTTAACTAAATTAAACTAATTTCAAGTGTTGAACTTTGTCAACATAATTTTTATATTACGAATATTCTATATTTTATATTATATGTATCATTTTTATTCGATTTAGTTACGGATACAAGCCATGTGATTCTTCGATTTTGTGTTACAAAAAAAAAAAAAAAATATGACCATTAAGAAATTTTAAAAGATTTCACTATTAGCCTTGGAACATTGGACCTATTCTTAGTAGGATCGCATGTGGTGTAGTGGCTATCGTAGCATCTTATTATGTCAGAGGTTCGAACCTGACATGTGACACTTGGGTTTTTAACGGAAGAAAATAGTTGAAAACGTTTTATGATAATACTGGCATGAGAATGCAATGAATTTTAACAAATTGAAATCTAGTTTGTAGTCTTTATTTTTTTTTTCTATCTTTAGTAGCCAGTCTAAATAAATATTAGATTTCCGATCAAGTCCTTATAAATTAAGGAGAAGCGCGGTTTAGTCCAATAGTAGTCCGAATTCGGGATGAGGCAGAACATTTTTTTATTAAAATATCAAATATGTAGGAGTTCGGACTAACATCTTGTAAACTATATCACCTGAGGTTTTCTCGAGTACAAACGAGTTCTGAATCTTTTAGACATATGAAAATATGAATTTCGATCTTAGAATGTATATCACAGAATACTTAAAAGTAAATGCCAGTATAAGTGCTCGTTGAAAACCTCGAAAATGAAGTTCGAAGCTGATTTTGTTCTCATTAATATATAAATTAGGTCTTACATCGCGTAAAACATAATGTTACTGATTAAATTAGTGTTTTAATAAGCGAAAGTAGGTTAATTGATTCGCTTTTTGATTGAATGATGATTAGTATTTTACTTTATAGTTTACTTTTGATAGTATTAAAACCCAGCTATTTTTACTTTTACTTACTATATATAGTAAGGGGAAGTATTGCGATCATGAAAATTTTCGAATTTCAGTTTTCAACGGAAATAAACGTTTTAGGGTCCCCTGAGTCCAAATAACCAAGTCCCGCAAAAAGGTCTGTGTGTGTGTGTGTGTGTGTGTGTGTGTGTGTGTGTGTGTGTGTGTGTGTGGGGCGGAAACGGTAAAGCTGATGAAAAACAGGTGAATATATAAATTGAATAAATTCGATACCCAACTAAAGGAGAAAACAGAAAAAATATCTTTTTAATCCAATTTTTCGTTTTTGAACATAAGAGCAGTAATATACATGTATGATATACCGTTGGAAAGCTAAAGATATTAGAAAAAATATTATCTCATACACAAGCTTTTAAAAGTTAATAGAGAGTGATGAAATGGACATAAAACTAACTGATTATTTTAGATAATAATATAATAGATTTTTTAATGAAACACATGTATCTATAGAAATTCAATTTAATCAATTCCTCTAATAGTTTCACGTATTTTTATCTCTAACTGTATTTGAAAATTCTTTCATTGATTTTAAAAACGGAGGTAAGTGAAAGTCGTGTGTTGTCCGCACCAGATTTTTTCAATCATAAAAATAAACTTTAGAAGATATAAAAAGTCTTGGTTCATTTCACATAGCATCACCGAAAATTTGGTTTCACGAAATTCTTCAGCCACTATCTCTGTAATGTTTTTACTCTTTGAGGCAAATAAAAAAGAAGTTTTATAATAATATTCTCACTGAGAATGCAATTCATTATAACAGATTGATATGGAGTGTGTTGCTTTTTTTTCCTTTTTTCTTTTTCAAGATGCATCACAACTAAATTTAAGATGTATAGCTGATGGCTTACAAGGGAGACAGTTGAGGCAGTATATGCTCCATCATCTGGTCCTGTTTACATATGTCTTGTCTTTTTATTTAGTTTTTTTGTACTCACCGTTCCCAAACAAATAGGCTCCCTCTGTACAGTCTCTAGTAAAGCTCTCTACCAAATAGTTCATACTTCCTGTGCTCCTACAATATTTTCTATTATATAACTTTTTACTTAGAAGTACTGTGGAGTCCGAATGATTCGTATGAATATGCTGGTCTTATAGAAATTTATTTTTCAGTAGTAAATTATATATATTGTATACCACTTTAAAGTTCTTTATTAAAAAATGCACGTTTCGGCTTATCAGGTGTAAAATAATTTGGATCCTAAAGGAAATAATTATAATTATTTTAATAAAACCATTCTAAATATTAATTCTAAAAATACTAGGTTCTTTAGAAGAAGAAAATTTTAAATATCGGCATTTAAGCCCTGTCAGAATATTTCAATTAGAATGAAATCTACATCATATTAAAGTCCATTAAATTTTTCACCTCTATAGCGACTTTAATCGAGATCGTTAGAGCGGTTTTTGAGAAAATCATAAAAAGGTGCAAAATGCACGGTCAGCTGGTTTTGATGGAAAAGTTGCTGTAACATCTCGGGTGTATAGTTGGCCGACCTTTTTGCGGGACTTGGTCATTTAGACTCAGGGGAATCTAAAACCTGTATTTCGGTTGAAATTTCGAATTTGAATTCCCTTAATATGTTTTTCATATATAGGTAAGTGAAAGTAAAAACAATAAATGAATCAAGTCAATTTCAACAATGTTAATGCATGTATTAAATAAAATATAAATAGGAAAAAAAGAAGAAGATTTCTACTGTTTCTAGGACAATGTCAGTGCAATGAGGTGATTACGTCTAGATCCCTTTCAGCCGCCAGGTTTTCCCTCCTTAATGTTGGGTACCCACTTTATATAGACTGGGTCTGCCCCAGGAGGGTCTCCATACCCTAAGGTCACTCCCCTGCCTAAATAATAACAGCCGGGATTCGAACCCAAGACACAAAGAACTGTAGACTAGTGCTCTATCCACTAGACCACGCCGCTCCCCTAAATATACCATATATCAAAACTATTTATTTATTTAAAAAAAAAAAAATATATATATATATATATTCTATACCTTCAGTGGAATTTATTCCCATACATAAATCGTTTTTATAATAGTGATTTCCGTTTACACTCCTTAGCCTGATAATCTGTAATCAGTTATATTATAAGAAGAAAATATATTTTTAACTTTCCCATAACTAAGTTCCATCTGTTACATTTATTTTTATATAGAGACAAATATAACGTTTGCTTTTAAATATGTATTTATTAATACAAGTTATTTTTTATTCACGATGGTTGAGAACCCTAATAATTCTATAGTATATCAAAATTTGTATTTTTCAGCTCAAGAAATTCTACAAAGTTAATTAGTATAAATATAGTAGTATGTCAGTTCAAAACTGAAGTAGTAATAAAAATAATATTGAAAATCCAAGGCAGCATTAAAAAAAAACACAATGCATTGATAGCAAACTGAAAATAATGATTATTAAAAAAAAACAAAAACATATCCTTAAATATGAAGTTTATTTTAAAAAATTGATAGGATTGGAATGTAGAAGCGTTGGTATAAATAAGCAGTCCTCTTAAGGAATTCTGATAATATGTTCTCCTCCAGCGATGTGTGCTATTCTTAGGAAATAATTTTCTTGTCAAGACTGAGGGGATAACTAGGACGACCTTCCGATTCAGACCAAACAGGTTTTCGCTTCTTCTTCTCCGACTTCCACACAGTCCAGGGACACTTCCAGTTTCTCCAGGAAAGCAATCTGCGAAAGCATCTCTTCTCCAGACGAATATAAACTCGTCCGGCTTTATTTATTAAAACTTTGTGCACCGCACGGTTTGTTAAAAAGAACAGCTTTAGATGACTGGTTCTTCAAAATAGGTGTTACGTAATGTTGGAACGAAATCGTCCAATCGTGAAATATTCGACCACGTCTTCACGTTTCGAAGACCTTCGAAGAACACGTTCCACTCTGGGAGGGGAAGGCTCTACGAATTGTAGTAAATTATCCTTGTGTTCTCAAAACATTTCCGAATAGTATCTCGGTATATCCTGTCGGAATAGTCTTACAAAATCTTTAATCAGAAAATAATAATTATCAATGAACTTATAGCCTAATGATTCTTATTTGTATTTATAGTCTTATTTAATGTTATTGTAATAATTTTTACTTTCACTTACCTATATATTAAACAGAACAGTAATATACATGTATAATATACCGTTGGAAAGGCAACGATTTTAAAGAAAATATTATCTTATACACAAGCTTTTAAAAGTTAATAAAGAGTAAAAAAAAAAACTAACTGATTATTTTAAACCGATAATAATATAATAGATTATTTAATAAAACACACGTTTCTATAGAAATTTAATTTAATTTATTCTTTAATAGTTTCACTCATTTTTATCTTTTACTGTATTTAAAAATTCTTTAATCGATTTTAAAAATGGCAGTGAGTGAAACGCGACGTTGTCACCACCAGATTTTTTTTTATCTCGTTAACGTATTTCAAAAAAAGTTGTAGCAGTTCCACATTGTTGATTTGGATTATTATTATTTATTTATAGGAATTGACTGCGTGTCAATCCATTCATCCTTTAAGAAATTGTCCAATTCTCTGTCATTTTAACGCTTAACATTTTTGATTTTTTATTAGTTATTCTCTATTCTTTCCTGAATATGAAACCGTGGCTAAAACATTTTTCTGACAAATACTTTTAGTTTATTGAATACAGAAGGAATTCGATGGTTTATTGGAACTCTTTAGCTTATTGTTATATATCCAAAACTGGCTATGGGAAGAAATGTGTTAATGAATTGAATAATTTAGAAAAATAAGAAACAAAAATAGTATAAGTTACTTTACGAAATTACGCTATTAAACATTTAAAAAAATCTGATGCGGGCAACACACGACTTTCACTTACCTCCATTTTTAAAATCAATGAAAGGATTTTCTAATACAGTTAGAGATTAAATAAAATACGTGAAACCATTAAAGAATTATTAAACTGAATTTCTATAGAAACATCTAAAATAATCAGTTTTATCGGCTTTTCATCACTCTTTATTAACTTTTAAAAGTTTGTGCATTAGATAATATTTATTCTAAAAGCTTTTGCTTTCCAACGGTATATTGTACGAGTATATTACTGTTGTTAGGTTCAAAATAAAAAAAATTGCATTAAAAAAAATATTTTTTTTAGTTTTCTCCTTGAGTTAGATATCGAATTCGTTCAACATATATTTATGACTTTTTCATCGGTTGTAACAAGATAATATATATTTATTTTTATAAAATCTACAAAGGCATATTTGTCTTAAATATTAAATTTCAGTTTTATAGGACTTACCGTTTCCGTCCGGGAGTTACCACACACACAGACCTTTTTGCGGGATTTGGTTATTTGGACTAAAACGTGTATTTCCGTTGAAAACTGGAATTCGAAAATTTTCAGGATCGCAATACTTTCCCTTACTATATATAGTAAGTGAAAGTAATAAGTGAATATACCATTAATTGGATTATGTACTAATGTATTTGTAAGTATTAACTTGGGCAGAATCATAATAATTTATTTTTTTAAATTGAGTAAAAAAATGATACAAATACCTTCACACCAACTAACTATACATTGTTTTATAAATCATTGCATAAAAATGATTATTTATTTTAAGCTCTACCTTTCAAATAACCGTGTTTTGTTAATAGTGATCCATAAAACGTGTAATATCTGAAATATAGTTGCACGTATTTGCCATAATATTTTACGATAATTTCCGACAGATACTATGAAAATGCTGTATGTTATTTTAAAATTAAAATTCTCTTGATATTTTTACTTTCATTTACTATATATAGTAAAGGAAATTATTGCGATCGTGAAAATTTTCGAATTCCAGTTTTCAACGGAAATACACGTTTTAGGGGTTCCCTGTGTCGAAATAAGCAAGTCTCGCAAAAAGATCTATGTGTGTGTGTGTGTGTGTGTGTGTGTGGTAACTCCCGGGCGGAAATGAATGAGCTTACCAGAAGAGCCACTTTATACCATGCATTTTGCACCTTTTTTCGATTTTCTCGAAAACGGTTCCGACGATTTTGATCAAACTCACTATATCGATGTAAAATTTAATGGGCTTTAATATCATGTCGGTTTTATTTTGATAAAAATTGTTTGACAGGGCTTAAATGCCCATATTTTAAATTTTCTTCTTCTAAAGTACTTTTAATTTTGTATATTTTATACAAAATAACCACATTATCTAGTTAGCATTGATAAATAACAGCTAAATATGCAAGTTGATCATATTTGAAAAGCAAATAAAGGAGAAAACTGAAAAAATATTTTTTTAATGCAATTTTTCGTTTTTGAACATAAGAACAGTAATATACATGTGTAATATACCGTTGGAAAGCTAAAGATTTTAGAAAAAAAATATTATCTAATACACAAGAGCTTGTAAAAGTTAATATAGAGTGATAAAAAGCCGATAATACTAAGTGATTGTTGTAGATAATAATATCATAGATTTTTTAATAAAACGCATGTTTCTATATAAATTCAATTTAATTAATTCTTTAATGGTTTCACTCATTTTTATCTCTTACTGTTTTTGAATATTCTTTAATCGATTCTAAATTCGGGGGTAAGTGAAAGTCGTGTGTTGCCCGCACCAGATTTTTTCATTCTCACCTGTCCGAGGCTATCTGACAATAAACAAATGTGATATATAAAACGTAAGCAGCTGACATGATTGGCAAGAGGAAGGAAAGAACCCAGCAGCACCTCTTCCTTGGCTTTAGCTTAGCAGAGGAGGTCTCTCATCCAGCTTCTCTTCAGCCTTCTTATAACAGGCAGCTATCGACGTGTCGTTTATAAGTCTTTTGTCTTGTCTGTGCAGTTTACTTTAAAACGAGAATAGAGATTTCGTATCTCTTCGTCAACTGTTGGTTGCTGTAACTCCGTATGTCCGTGTGTAGGGTTTTCTTGTTTACCTACCGCTAAGGAGCTATCGCTTTGAGTACTCAATATTTTTATTTAAATGTAGTTTTTGGATGTCAGTCTTTTTTGCTGAGCCATAAATCTGTGAAGCGTAAGTCCATTTAGGTTTCAGTAGGTTTATGTGTATGTATTCAGTTTCTGTTTAAGTTTCTAATGATTTATATAGAAAAGTAAAGTAAAGTAGTACTTTCAGTCGCGGGTTGATAGTATTTCTTTTCATCATGACATATGGGCCCCACGTTATCCTTCGATTAGGTGTAAGTCCTAGGTAATGTGCAGAGTTGGTCACAGGAATTTAGGTTGTTTTTTTTTTTGGTTTTTTTTCCCACATTACAGTAACCCTGCAATGGGTACATTTTTACTTTCACTTACTATATATAGTCCAATGAGTCAAATTCACTTACTATATATGAGTCCAAATAATCATGTCCCGCAAAAAGGTCTGTGTGTGTGTTAACTCTCGGGCGGAAACGGTAAGTCCTATGAAACTGAAATTTCATATTTAAGACAAATATACGTTCGAGACGGTACAAAATCTTTTTCATTAAAATGAGCTTACCAGAAGAGCCACTTTATACCATGCATTTTGCACCTTTTTTCGATTTTCTCTAAAACGGTACCGACGATTTTGATTAAACTCGCTATATCGATGTATAATTTAATTGGCTTTAATATCATGTAGGTTTTATTCTGATTAAAATGGCCTGACAGGGCTTAAATGCCGATATTTTAAATTTTCTTCCTCTAAAGTACCTTTAATTTTGTTGATTCTATAAAAACAACTATATTATCTTGTTACCACTGATAAAAAATAGGTAAATACATAAATTGAATGAATTCGATACCCAACAAAAGGAGAAAACTAAAAAAAAAATATTTTAGTGCAATTTTTTGTTTTTGAACATAAGAGCAGTAATATACATGTATGATATATCGTTGGAAAGCTTAAGGTGTTAGAAAAAATATTATCTCATACACAAGCTTTTAAAAGTTAATAGAGAGTGATGAAAAGAACATAAAACTAACTGATTATTTTAGATAATAATATAATAGATTTTTTAATAAAAAACACGTTTCTATAAAAATTCAATTTAATTCATTCTTTAATTATTTTCATCTCTTACTGTACTTAAAAATTCTTTAATCAATTTTAAAAACGGAGGCAAGTGAAAGTCGTGTGTTGCCCGCACTAGATTTTTTTCTACGCGACACAACGCGTATTATTATGACCTTACATAACCTATTTTGAACAAAGAGTATGTAAAGAAGAATAATTAAATTTAAAGGAAATAATAATAATAACTGTAGAGGCTAATAATTATAAGAAAAAAAAATATAATGAATTATTTACATAAATTATATAGAACTCAGCTCGCTATGTACAATATCTACATGCCTATTGCTATTTATCTAATTCTTCATAGTCCACCCGGTCCACTAATTCATCAAATTTTGAAAAGTATTTTGTAAGAAGGTCCCACATTTAAAGCGGTCATTGTTCTCCGTTGAGCAGGACTTTAGAAATTAGCTAGTGTCTATGACTGTCCAGTTTTCCGTAATCGAATACAAGATGGTCTTATGTTTTTTCACCTCGACCGTCACACTTACAAATTTTGTCGTATTTTAGTTTGAATCGAAATATATAGCTTTTGGCTCCTCACCATCCCGTGTGCTTGTAGGATATTATTTACAGTTCAGCTCCATCGTGAATAGTTTTAATAAATTCATAAGTATCTCTACCTTTTGTTGAGGTCGCCCATTTTGTATTCCACTATTGCCTTGTATTCATTACAGCAAGTACTTGATAGCGCTGATCAGTACCTAATCGTATGCTATCGGGAGAGCGGTGTCTCTGGTCACAGTGGAAAATATTATCGATTTAGGTAGACAAAATTCTGAAACTTGTCCTCATTTAATCTTTGGGTCCCAGATTACGGAAAAAAATTATAAAACTAAACAATTTTCCACGATTGGCGAGAGCACAGTGGTCAAACATCAAATTTATTTCCTAAGTTCTAAAACTTCCGTACATTTTATGTTTGAAGTCTCAGAATACAGGAAAAATAATACAAAAATCTAATTATGGCTCTGAGTTGCTAAAACCTGCTAATAGATATATTTTATATCATTTAGGAAATTCTTGAAATTATAGATTGTGAAACATTTGATTCGGAGTGTTGTTTCTGAAAAAAATTATGTACCACCCAAAACGCTAAAAATCGCAAAAATTCTTTGTAATATCTAAAGACAAGTAGGATTGATGAAACAAATCCTTGGGCTAACTTGGGGGTTATATAGTTTTTCGTTATTGAATAGGGACATACATTTACAAATTGCTAAATTAACTCTACAGGTGAGATTGCAATGTATATTCAATAACGAGTTTTCAAATATAATGTCTTACCTGTCTCAGCAATGTACATTGTTAAATAAAATAAAAAAAGAATTTGCTCTAAATACACTTTGAACACAATAATTGAACATCGAATAAAGATAATCCCACTGCCGGTTATTAAGAACTTGTGTGAACAGAAATGATTCACTCATTTACTATTTATTTGTAAACACGATATGGCGGGAAATATTAGTATTAAGGGTCTTGTTAACTAATTATAAAAAGGTGAAGTACTGGAAAATACCAAACTTTGACTTGACTTTTGTCCACCTAAATTGATTTTGCCTACTTTGCGCCACTTCATCCGGTAGATTGTTCCCTATAAAAATAGCCATTCTTTATTTCCTTTGGAGAAATCAAAGACATGATATACTGCACTGAGCTTGCGCCGGTAGAATGACATATTGCGGACGATCCTGCCAGGTACTAGAGGAGCAGGATAAGGAGAACATGGCAGCCGCAGATTAGGCAGGGCAGTCTCAGAGCAATTTCCATATCCGCGCTGCCATCTTCACGCCCGATGGATTCCTTTTAATTAAATTTCAAATTAGCCCCGGGGTTCGGTTCGGCTCCGTCAGGTCCTTTTTATTGCCCTCGTTCCGAATATTCAGTATTACGCTCTCAAAACATTTCCAGGCCTTTGATAGTCGTCTTGTTTGGCGGAATCAAAGCTAATTTGGATCCGAAAAAGGAAAAAATAAATAAAAGGAAGTCGAGTATATGAGACCTTCTGAGAGAACTCTAAACTCGACCAACTGCCAGGATTCGGGTTATCCGGTTACGCCTGGGTTACGACAGTCCTCAGTAAAAACTGAAGGAATAGAATCGAATAAGAATGCAGTATACCAGATGGTCGGTATTCAACTTTGGTTTATGTTACTGCCTATTGGATTTCTCTTTCGTGTTTTTTCTTCTTTTTTTTTTAGTATAAAATAATGGAAAACTATCAAATCCTCAGGATATGGACTGCATTTTGTACATTCCCGAAAACAAAAATTCGTTCAAAAACTGAAATTTCATATTTAAAAAGAATATATGCCAGATATTCTACAAATAACTCCGGGTAACAAAAGGACAAAATGTGACATATATACATATTACATTTGTATTTGTATTTTGTTTGAAAATAAAACCAGAGGGTAAGAAAAAAAAAAAAAATTCTACCTACATCCTAAAATAAACCTAAATATTTTATTTTTTTAAAACACCGAATTTACAATTTTTTCTTTAATTAAAGAGGGTTTAGGTAATCTTTACAGCAGAACAATTGTGATTTAGAAATGATCATCTCCCAGTTAGTTGGAATATTATAATTATTACAGTTAGATTACTTTCATTGAAAAAAAAAAGCTTCAATAAAAGAACAGATATCTAAACCTAATGCATTGAAAAAAATGATGACATCTATAAAAAAAAAAGATATTCTATATAATCGGCTGGGCGGAAGTGTTACTTTATAACCATGCTTTTCGCACTTTTTTTTTTAAACATATTTATTGATATTTACAACTGTATTAAATAAAAATACATCTAGTAAATGTGATGGTAATATGTAAAACTGTAATGAAATACGTGTAGAGACACTACCCAGTCTCAACACTCTAAACTAGAAGGTCCCGTGGCCATCTTCTTTTCAGACGCCTCGGAGGATTATCAGGGATTGAAGAGGAAGCAAGGATTGAAAAAATGGATTGTAGTGGGAATGGAGTTTTTCATGGAAGGAATGGTACCTGGTTCGGGCTAAGTCAGCAACATGAATGAATGAGTGTGTTTGTGACAAAATAAGGAGCATTGAGGATTTTCCGAAGGATTTTGGATTGTAAGGATTGGATACGAGAGGAATTCGATGGTTTAGTAGAGCCCCATAGCTCTACTCCGACCTTTTTTTTTTAAAAAACGATTTGAGCCGATAGAGTTATAGATACTGTATAGATGTAAAATCTAAAATGTAAATGGGCTTAATTTCATGTAGGCTTCATTCTGGTTAAAATAGTCTGACAGGTCTTAATTGTTGATTTTTCTTTATTTTCGTCCTCTTAAGGATTATAGATTATAGGATTAGAATATACTTTAATTTTGTATATTCTAAAAATATTAACTATATCTTCTTGTTAACATTGATTATAACGAGTAAATACCTAAGTTGGACGAATTTGGTATTCAAAAAAAAAAGAAAAGAACAAACATATTTTTTAAAGTAATTATTTTGTTTTTAAAGATGAGGACAGAAAGATGTATAATATACCCCCGGGAAGTTAAATATTTTATAAAATATATAATCTGATATACAAAGTTGTAAAATTTAATAGGGAGTGAAGAAAAACTAATTGTTGTATATACTAATATAATTGATTATTGAAAAAAACACATGTTTCTATCGAAACTCAACATAATTTTTTAACCTATTTTCATTTTGCTTAAATTATTTTCAATAAAGTAGTTAAGTTAAAGTCGTATGTTGTGTACACCAGATTTTTTACTCATTATAGTCCTGATTTGTTTGGTTTAATAATTGTAAGGTGTATTTTTCCGGGCCTATCCCAAAATAAATTAATTTTATTCCATAATTTACAATCATCCTCAAGTGTCTGCAATTTTTCTTTTGCAGACTCTTTAGGATGACCCTAGAGGCCGAAACGTAAATAATAAAATAAAATTAATTTATTTTGGTATTGGCCAAAAAATATATCTTACAGATTTTGGTTTATTATTTTCAATAATCAACCTTCGTAATCGACCAAACAAATAAAAAAATTACTCCCTCCACCCCTCAAAATTTGAGAACCTAAATAATTTTAGTTTCCTACAAAACGAAAAAAAGAATCATTGAAATGGGTTAAGCAGAGACCTCAGCAGAAATATAACGTTTTAAAACCAGCAGTGGTGATATGGCATTTTCCTTTGGAGAGTTTATTGCTTTTCATATTACTTAATCGCCTATTAACAGCTATGTAAATTGTTATACTTTAATATAGTTATTTGGATGTAATAAACCATTGTGTAATAATTTGCAACGTTTTTTGATTTATTATTTCCACTAATGAACCTTTGAAATCGACCAAAAAAAATTACTCCCTCTCCCCTCTCAAAATTTGAACGCTTACGTTTGAAGATACACACCAATACATAGAATTCATAAATAAATAAATACCAAAAAAATGTATTTGTTATCTTACCTATTATAGATATTTGGAAATAATATGGTAAACCATTGTGTTATAATTTACTGAGTTTTTTATGTTTCATGTATCAATTATTATTTATGGTTATTAACGGTGGGAAGCGTGGTCTAGTGGATATAGCACTAGTCTCCTGTTCTCCGGGTCCTGGGTTCGAATCTCGGGTGTGGTAGAAAATTATTTTTTCTTGGGTTCTTTTTAAATAAAAACGATCCATTTTTCACCCAAGAATTCTTTAATTCTCTTCACCCTCTTCTACGTTTCAGCCTTCGCCATTATCAAGGATCCTCTAATCAGTCCTGTATATTGCACATATAAAAATACATTTTGTCACATTCTATTATAGGACAACAACATATATTATAGGCTGAACCAGCCCTTTCAGCTTGTTCTTATAAAACGTAGGAGAGAGAGAAAAGGAATAAAGGATTGTTGAGTGTAAAATGGATCTTTTTTATTTAAAAAGAACCTAAAATTATATTTATTCACTCAAATATATTACAATTAATTATTTATTCTGTTAATAATGTCGGGGGCGGCCCTAGGGTATGGAGACCCTCCTGGGGGAGACCCAGTCTCTATAAAGTAGGTACCGAAAATTAATAGGGAAAACCTCTGGCGGCTAAAAGTGATAAAGACCTAATCACCTCATTGCATAGCCGTTGGCCTCGAAACAGTTCGAATCTCTATATGTACTGAGCCCAAGACCCTTCATGGGTTGTAGAGGTACGGGTTTTTTTACGGTTGGTATATTCCTCTAATTTTTTTTTTTCTGTTTGAACTTGAATTTAGATCATTTCATAGTCATTGCCGACAAGACTCTACGACTGGTCTTCGGGCAGTTAGACCTCCCAGTAGCCATTAAAATATACTGTGTAGTATATTTACATTTCGCTACCTAGAACCAGTGATCCACCGACACCACACTCCAATAAATACACGGGATCCCGATATTGGTGGAACTCAGAGCAGTTGCTACCTTCACGACTAGCCCCAGGGCGATATCTTGTGAATTATTCATTGACCGCATCTCGCCCCTGACTCCTATTCATTTCAGAGCCGTATTCTCCAACCATGTTCCCGTATTGTGCAACCCATTTGCATACTAATGTCCCTCCTTTCTTGGATTTTCAATAAATCTATAGGAAGAGGTTTTAGATTAAGGGAAATGTTTAAAACTGCTTTCTCTTAAACATGGCGATATGGCTAAAAATAATATAAACTAATCAGCCGATCAGTCAATCAATCAATAATAATAATTTTTTTATTGCTTTTAAGATTTATATCTTTTAGCAAGTGGTTTGGCCTCTATTTCATTTAGACAAAATCATTTTTTACATTTAGTAAGGTAATATTATAAATATTGAAATAAGAGTTGAGCTAACTACTTTAGAAACGACATTACAATAAAAAATAAATAACACTTAACAAAATAACTAAGAATACAAATCTTGATTAAATAAACAAAGAAACTTTTTCAAAAAATAAATAATAATAAAACTCAAGAAAACCGAACAAAAACAGTTTTAAATAATACATATCTTGATAACAAATTTATATGAACAAAAAGTAATGACATAACAAATGCCTATAAATTTTGTACTAGCCGTTCGTTGAAAACAAAAATAAATCATTCAACTTCTTATAGTTGGTGATTGTTAATATGTCTTCTAAATTTAAATTTTTTATAACATGCTCAAATAAATAGAATCTTCTGACTGGATTTAAAAATGGACACGATATTAGAAAATGTTCAATATTATCATAACGATCGGTATTACATAGAGGGCAAGTCATGTTGGGTTCAAATTTATAATATAATCCATTCACGATTATCCTCTGTAATTTCTCGCCTGCCAGTCTTAGTTGAGCGATTAACCTTATTTTGTTTATATTCCATCTAAGATTTAAATATTTTGTTCTCCGAGTTGGAAGTTGTTTATGTGGCGATGTATTTTACTGTAAGAGGAATTTTTAATAGCTTCTATATCCCTGGAATATAAATGATTAGCCATTTTCTGAAACAGTTTGCTCTTGGAATTTTTTAAAACTGCTGGATAATTGAGAGCCCATATTTCCTCTGAACCTATAAGAATCAGTGACCTACAAACTTCTGCAAATACTAGACCTCAAGTTAAAAAAAAAAAAGTTCATACGACCCATAGTGTGATTCCCAACGATTAGAGAGAAAAATAAAATTTTAAAATTCTTACCGCTCAATCAAGACATGGATAATAGCAATAAATTCAAAATTTGGTTTTTCTCCCAAGCCGTTGTTAATTGAACTATGAATGAATGAATAACTTTATTTTCTTTCGGGGTAACCCCCATACAAATAGAGCTGGCTACATAACAAATATATAATACAAAACATACTTCAATAAAAGAGTTAGCAGTATACTAATTCACTACGTTATCAGCTCTAGGTACATTGAATAGTAATGAATTACAATAAAACTTATAACAAAATAACTCAAAGACAATATATGAATAATATAACAGTTTACAATATAATAAATATATTATTTTACATAATACGGCGAAACACGATAAATAATATAATAATGTTAACAAATATGTTTATTCATTTATTATAAATGATCTGATTTGGCAACATTGCCTGGTATAATAATAAATGTTTTTTAATTCATCAATATTATCGGTGGTAACAGGGCGATAAAATTTGTACTGTTCATATTTAAGGCCCTAGGGATGTAATGGATTCAGTACGGTGCGTATGGGGCATCGAATGAAAATGTGGAATAAGTCCTCTCATTCGTTGAGGTTACATAGAGTGCAGTTTTCCTTGGGTTTAAAATGGTAGTATATATTGTTAAATGTTAATTTAATATTGTAGTTTCCAGAAAGTCTTAATTTTTTTTTTTTTTTTTTTTTTAGTAATAACAATTTTTATTGAGAAAATTTTACAATCTGTCCCAATTTGGACATTAATAGTATTGCTGAATGATATTAAACATACTACATTCATACAATATTTACAAACATAAAATTACAATAAAATATATACACAATAATGAATCAATACAATAAAGTCAAGAATTCACTTATACCTATATACACATACACACACTCATACATACATCACATTGAGTGGAGAATCTAGCCAGTGCTAGAACTCCAATATATTTACAAAAGGTCGCGGGGCCACTGCCGTTTCAACCTTCTAGGTGGGTTGTATGGATGAGTGGAGCTGGATAGGGATTGAGCTAAAGGATTAGGATGATGAATGAGGTTCTGGTGGAATTTGGAAAATTTGGATGGAATTAGGTCTGAAATAAATGGAACATTAAGGTCGTGGTGCAAGGTATAATTGGAGACATAATAAGGAGCATTTACTATTGTACGGAGGACTTTGGATTGAAAGGATTGAATGCGTTTGATGTTAGAACGTTTAGCTGTCCCCCACAGTTCAAGTCCGTAGGTCCAGATGGGCTTCAGTATTGTCTTGTAGATTAATAGTTTGTTTTCAACTGTAAGTTCAGATTTTCTGTTGAGTAGTCGGTATAACTGTCCGAATCGTCGGTTGAGTTCTTGTCTTTTAAGTCTTGTATGTGGGTTCCAAGTCAATCTTTTGTCTAACAGTAAGCCAAGATACCGGACTGTATCTGAGAGAGGAATCGGTAATGAGTTGAAATAAACTGGCGGACAGGATTTTCGTCTAAGAGTAAAGGTTATGTGTTTACATTTGGCTTCGTTCACCTTTACACGCCAGTTATTACACCAGTGTTCGATAAGGAAAAGGTGTCTCTGAAGGTTTAAGGATGCTGTTTCAGGATTGGAACTGGATGATAGGATGGCGGTGTCGTCTGCAAACGTTGCCAGAAAGGTATCAGGATGTGTAGGAATATCAGCAGTGTAAAGGATGTAGAGGATGGGTCCCAAGACGCTGCCTTGAGGAACACCGGCCTCAACGGGATAAAGGTTAGAAAATTCTTCACCACAGCGAACTCGGAAGGAACGGTTCGAGAGATAGGATCGGAGAATGAGGTATAGGGACTGGGGTAAATGGGTTTTCAGCTTGAAGAGTAATCCAGTGTGCCATACCCGGTCAAAAGCTTGCGCAATGTCCAGAAACGCACCAGAACAATACTCTTTGCATTCAAGAGCTGAGGAAATATGGTCTACAACTCGGAGCCCCTGTTGAACTGTGGAATGCTGAGGACGGAATCCAAACTGATGGGAAGGAAGATTTTGAGATTCTAATATGAGTAGGATACGTTTTAGAAGAAGCCTTTCGAAGATTTTTGAGAGGATGGGGAGTAGACTAATAGGCCTGTAGGATGAAGTGTTGTTGGAAGGTTTACCTGGTTTTAAAAAAAGGATGATGGTGGAATGTTTCCATAACAGTGGAAAATAGGTGGTGCGGAGGATGCAGTTGTAAATATAAGTAAGGAATATAATAGCTTTCTGCGGAAGTTGTCGGGGATCTGGGGAGTAAGGAGATCGTGTCCAGGAGATTTACGGAGAGTCAGTTTTTGGAGAAGATATTTGACCTCAGAGGGATTAATAGCTTTAGGAGGTAGGGAAAGTGGAATCGGTGACATAAGAAAGTCTTGCACTTTTGCGGTGTGATTGATGTGGGATTCCGGGTGAGGAGTGAATACTTTGGAGAGGTGTGTGGCGAATTCCTCGGCTTTATCTTCATCAGACGCAGCCCAGGAGTCATCACCACGTCGGAGAGGATGGGAAACATGATGGTATTTTAGGATCTTTTTCGTGACATTCCACAGGGAATTATCACGAGCTGATAGAGAGGAGAGGTAGTAATTAAAGGACTGGGAACGGAAGTTCGCCAACTCCCTCTTCAATTGTCTACAATAGAAGTTATAGGAGCGGCGATCTGTTGGGTGTCGGGTGCGCTGCCATAATGATCTTGCTCGGCGTTTGGTGTTGATAAGGTCTATAATAGGTTGTGGAAAATGATTTTGGTCTGGATTTATATTGGAGTGTTTAGGAGAGGAAGCAGTCCAGACAGCTTGTTGGATGGCGGTGGTAAAGGAATAGACGGAATTATCTCGGTCATCTTGGGTTTTGAGGGTTACTCTGAGGTCAATATTATCGGTCAGGATTTGGCGGAAAAGGTTCCAGTTGACAGGGCCTCGGATGAATGATGGTGGAATGGGTTTTGGAATTGGAGTGAGAGATACTTTTAGGATCAGTGGACTATGGTCTGAGGATAGTTCATCAAGGCGAGTTAAAGACAAGTTGAGAGAGCCAAATCCGCTGTGGATAAAGAAGTCGAGGATGTCAGGATTGCGGTTAGGATCGGTTGGCCAGTAGGTAGGGGAGTCAGGAGGCAGGATATTAAAATTTCGGGAGTTGAGTGCAGACAGCAAATTTCGTCCCCGAGAATTCGTGGTTCTGGAACCCCACTGCTGATGCTTGGCGTTTAAGTCTGCACCCAGAATGAAACGATTTCCTAAGGAATCCAGGAAGGATAACAAATTCAGAATTGGAAATGGAATGTTTAGGAGGGCAATATGCAGATGTGAGGGTTACCGGAAAGGAAAAAGTCTTGATTACTATGGCTGTGGCTTGTAGGAAATCATAGGTGGGAAGTGGGAGTAAATGATGAGAGAGGGATTGGTGGACAATGATAGCAAAACCGGCATGGGCTTTACCGTCTGGGTGGTCAGTACGGTATGTCATGTATTGCGGTATTTTGAAGTTCTGTTTAGTCGTTAGTCTTGTTTCAGTTATAAGTGCAACATCGATTGTTTTGTCTTGCAACAACGCTGTCAGTTCGTCAGTATGATTTCTAACACCATTCGCATTCCAAAGGAGAATGGATAAGGAGTTAGGTGAAGTCATTTAAGGATTTTTCAAGGCAGGGATAAGATTGGATACTAGATTTGTAAGGAGTGATATAAGCGGCATAACAAGAGATTTGATTTCGGAGATGAACGATGTCATTAGACTGGTAAGATCTGTGGCGTTTGATGGTGGAGGGATATGAGAAATTTGATGTTGAGGAGTTTTTTGAAGGTCAGGTAAACTTTGAGGGATAGATTGTTGTACAATAGATTGCGAATGTTGAGGAAAACGTTGTTCCGGCAGGGCCTCGACTTCATGACTCTGGTTCCCACCTCCAAGCAAGTGGGCAAATGACAAGTTAGAATTTACAAGTTTAGATGGTTCTCTTCTGCTTCTGATTGGTGTAGCTGTTTTATTCGGATCCTGAGGTTTTTGGTATCTGGTTCTGAGTTTCTTGTAGATTTCACATCCCTTGTAGTTAGCCGGGTGGTCCTTGAGGCACAGAGCACATACAGCGGGTGTAGATCTTGATCTTGTACATTCTTCAGTTTTATGCTGTTCACCGCATTTCACACAGCGTGGTATGTGATGGCAATAACTTTTGGTATGACCATATGCCTGACAGTTATGGCACTGGACTATTTCTTTCTTTGTGTAAGGTTTTTCAACTTTTACATGGGTATAGTACAGTCTGCTGAGGTCATAGATTTTTTCGACTTCTGCTGATGGTTCCAAGTCCACGAAGAATAGAGGCAGTGGACTTTTATCTTTTAGAACGTTGGTGACTTGCCTCACTTGGAATCCTAATTCTGTCAGTTCTTCTTTGATTGCTTCAACGGGTGTTGAGGAATGTAGGTTTCTGATTACGACCCTTAATGCTCTCTCTTGGCGCAGCTGATAAGTATGAATGTCAGCTTTGGTCTCAGTCAGATATTTTACAATCTTTCTGTAGGTTTCAGCAGTAGTCGGAGATATTTTAGTATCATTGGTTCTACTTATACAATAATAACTATTAGAATCTGTTACTTTGTTTAAATGCGCACACATCAGTTTAAAATTTTTAATATTTTTAACAAATATTGGTGGAGGTAGTGGTTCTCTGGGTATAGGAGAAGATTCCATGGTTTCTTTTTCATTTTGGAGGATCTGAAATGGATTCGGTGTAAAAAACGGAGATTCATCAGTTATTCCTTGTGATGATGTGCTGGGCTGTGGTTCAGATCCTAATGAGGTAGCTGACGCGGTCGCTGGTGGAATCATTTTTTTATTTTGTTCACGGCGGGGTCTCTGTTTTGTGGGAGACGAGTTAGAACCTGCAGATCTAGATCTTTTACTTGCAGACTTTGAGGACATGACTTGATGAAAATATCTCATTGATTAAGAAAATAATAATAATAAATAAATAATGAGATAAGAATTAAAGATAAAAGAAAGATAATTAAAAGAAAAGCAAGCCCGAGCTTGCCGAGCTAGCGGCAATCAGCTGATCAGTGACCCTCCTTTCACTTTTTCATGATTGTACAAAGTAAATTATAACTTTGCTTACCGAAACTTCTCCAATATTCACTGCCGTAATATTCCTGAGGTCTAGTGATGTTCTCCAGACTGAATTCTAGCGAATTCCTACTGAAAAAAGCAAAAATCTGAGAGACGATGTAACGTATGACTGTTATCATCGAGCGCATCAGCTGATTTTTTGTGAAAGTCTTAATAGTGCAAATATTTTTTTGACAGGGAACGGTGCGTTTAATTATTAGTAAGCTTGAGGTTTATGTCCATTGTTATGAATGTTTATCTATTGTCTCCATATGATTTGTAAACAGTATCATTGTTTTGTGCATCTCTAACTGAAAAATAGCTGGGTTTTCTATTTCTAATATAGAATGTTTGTTTATTCGATTTTATATACATTATAATTGGTGAAACCAGTTGTATTTTTGTTCTTTATTTGTTGGTTTATGCGTTTTCTTTAGTGTATTGAAGCATATTTTTGGGGTCGGTTGGGAGTTTTTGATAATTGAACTATGGATCGTTTGTTTTACACCATTTTAAAAAAGATTAAGTGAAGAAGATTTTCTGAGATCCAGAAAATCTAAAATGATAGAAGAGTAACAGCTCCTTGAAACGTCCGAATATTTAAATTCAATTTATGCATGACGTTGTGCGACATTTACTTTCCTATTTTGAGGGTTTGACTTCTTAACCTTCTGGGAAATTTTATCTTCTTTCTTTTGGTACCACTTATTTTTCTGTTTGCGCACATGTTAAATTAGATATATTTGAGTTTTTCTGATGAAACCCACGGATAACAGCAAACAACATAAAATATGATTTTCTTCCCTAACAGTTGAGAATAGGACTATGGGTGTTATGAACCTTTTTGTTCCACTTAAGGTAGTATCTGTCCTCAAAATTCGAGGAGGCATTTATCAGATACCCTCTATATGCGGGAATGTTAATTCGTTTTTCGCTTGTGTAATTTTACTATTCTACGAGAGTAAAAATAAGAAAAATATTTTATTTATATAACTGTATTCCACGGCTTTGCCCATTAATATTTCATTTTGTATTCATTTAAATATTTATATATCAATGGTAAATGTAACTTAAAATACAAGTTCGCTATCGGCCAATCATTTACACTTTCAAATAAGCACAACGAATAAAGCTACTATTTAGTGCTTGATTTATATTCTATTCTGTAAAAATTAGTATAGCACACCAGTAGAAGTAGTCGGTAAACAAAATCATTAGATATGTTTTAGCTGTTTAACGTTAATTTGTATCATCACAACTCGTTTTCAACATAAATGTGAGTTAATCCCACTCGTAGGTGAAGCTTATCACAAAAGAAAATTTAAACAACAACACGACACCGCCATCCTATCATCCAGTTCCAATCCTGAAACAGCATCCTTAAACCTTTAGAGACACCTTTTCCTTATCGAACACTGGTGTAATAACTGGCGTGTAAAGGTGAACGAAGCCAAATGTAAACAAATAACCTTTACTCTTAGACGAAAATCCTGTCCGCCAGTTTATTTCAACTCATTACCGATTCCTCTCTCAGATACAGTCCGGTATCTTGGCTTACTGTTAGACAAAAGATTGACTTGGAACCCACATACAAGACTTAAAAGACAAGAACTCAACCGACGATTCGGACAGTTATACCGACTACTCAACAGAAAATCTGAACTTACAGTTGAAAACAAACTATTAATCTACAAGACAATACTGAAGCCCATCTGGACCTACGGACTTGAACTGTGGGGGACAGCTAAACGTTCTAACATCAAACGCATTCAATCCTTTCAATCCAAAGTCCTCCGTACAATAGTAAATGCTCCTTATTATGTCTCCAATTATACCTTGCACCACGACCTTAATGTTCCATTTATTTCAGACCTAATTCCATCCAAATTTTCCAAATTCCACCAGAACCTCATTCATCATCCTAATCCTTTAGCTCAATCCCTATCCAGCTCCACTCATCCATACAACCCACCTAGAAGGTTGAAACGGCAGTGGCCCCGCGACCTTTTGTAAATATATTGGAGTTCTAGCACTGGCTAGATTCTCCACTCAATGTGATGTATGTATGAGTGTGTGTATGTGTATATAGGTATAAGTGAATTCTTGACTTTATTGTATTGATTCATTATTGTGTATATATTTTACACATACAATATTTTTATATATGTTTAAAACAACAACAACTGTGTTTCTAGGATTCAGAACTTTGATTTTCTAATAGCGAAATATATGTATCTACTTAAAAACATTATAAAAATCTAATAATATTTGTGTTACCATGTGAGCCTACATACGAAGGATAGATATGGAGCTCATTGTGCTTAAAAATGCTTGTTTTATATTTATTATTTGCTTAAATCTTTACTAATTTTGTTCAGATTAAGATAATTGTACTTTGATGTGATTAGAAACTCGTTTATATTTCTAATGAGTTCTTATATTTTTTTAGGAGTTGTATTATTTTGGAGTTATTCGAAATCCAAACTTTCTAAAAGTATTAGAATTTTTTTTTTTCATCTACTTCGAGGACAATTTTTTCCAAACTAAGCCTTATTGCACATCTTTACGGCAAGGCGAACCTCCAAAAAAAAATTCAGCTTGCAGCCATAATCAGAAAAAACTACAGGAAAGTGTCTTTCTTTTATAAATGTATATTGTTCAATTTCGTAATAATTCACATTCGAGGGTAATAAAAAAGGGGTGAGTAACACTTGTCATCGCTTTTTTGAAAATATTTTTATTAAAAATATATATATTTAATCTACAGAACTCAAAAGGGATTAAGTATTTGGGTTCTACGAATCTAATTCATATTTTTAAAAAAAAAATGATGACCAGGATATTCCACTTAAAAGTTAATTAAAAGGGCGTCAGGCTGGTTAGGCCAGATACAGGTAGCTTTATCCACTTTTGTGATAAATAAGGAAAAATAAAATTGGTACATACCCTGTCATGAAAAAAAAGGTAATTTGCTTTTCCAGCTAAGCTCAGAAAGAAAAGCTGGGTTAGTTTGTTCTGGCATAAAATGCAACTATCGAAAGCAAATACTTCTAATATCATTTATTAACTATCTACAAAATAAAACAAAATTAAATTACTACCATGCAAAAACAATGTATGTACAATATTAAAATATTTACGATATTTTATAATATAATATATATATATATATATAAAATATATATTGTATAATAAGACAAATTAAAGGAAATATTACACATAGTTAAATTAAAAGAAAAGATAAGGAGATCTAGGTAACGTATAAGGTAACATGGGGAACAATAGGTAAGTTACAATAGAGCAGGTTCTGGTTCTGCCAACCGCAACCGGTTACAAAATGAATATAAGATCTATACTAAAAATAATTTTTAAATATGTAGTGTTTAACGTTTTCGGCAACTTCAACACTTACTAGACAAGCGTAAATAAAGTAAAGTAAATATTCAGTTTAAATAATGGCAAAAAAAAAAAACTTCATTCAATTGTTTCTGTCTGTTCATTGCGAATAATCATGTTTACCAGGAAGCATTACATAGTTTAATGAAAAATTTCCATGAATACATTGCAGTTTCTGCAATTCTAATGCCTTACAGACTCATTGAAGTCAATCACAGTGGAAACTTTTACGCTTATCCATTATGCAATGTACTGTTCAGGAGGAATTAGATTTCTTACAATGTAAAGCCTTCAACTACAAGTTTAGACTCGGAAAATAATATGTTGGTCCATTTGTCAACGCGCGACTTTAGATAGTCTAAGGTCCGAACTTGAAACGATCTGCACCGAGCTGATAATTGAAAGAAAGATATTTTATAACAAACTTAGTATATTAGAAAATATGTTAAGAATGGGTTGCCTAAAAAATCCTTAATTTTAATTAAATGTTGCAACATCATGATAATAAGAAAACTTTTACCCTGATTTTAAGTATCAAACGTATAGAATGTGCTGCCGTTGGGTTGCCTAATCTTTTCCTGGACAAACTATCGGTTGTCAGGTAAAAGCGGGTATCTCGATATCAGTTATCTGTACCGTCTTGATAATAGAAAAAAATTTATATCATTATAAGCGTTGTTTCATTGCAAACAAATTGATATAGGTTTGCCTGCAAAAAACTTGGTCCTAATCTGGGTTGCCGAATTTCAAAGATTAAATTTTAACGCGAGTGGAAATGCGTGACAGAGAGATCCGAGTTGAGTATAGCGTGTAATAATAAAGGACCCAACATTGCAGCCGCACGTAATCGGACAATGAATATAAGAAAGTTTGATATCCCATTTAAAATTACAGGACCATTTTTTACACAAATACCAAATTACAGGGTAAAAGTTTTCTTATTATCATGATGTTGCAGCATTTAATTAATAATATTTGTTTTTAAATAATTAAAAATAGTCTGTCCAGGAATTTTTAGGCAACCCATTCTTAACATATTTTCCAATATACTAAATTTGTTATAAAATATCTTTCATTTTATTATCAGCTCGGTGCAGATCGTTTCAAGTTCGGATCTTCTACTAAGAGATCAGAAACCTGTCATAGTATGCGCAGAACATTTTTTTTTTTTTTTTTGTTTCAACGCAACTGTGATTTCATATATTTGTTCCAATACAACTTACAGCTATTCTAAACTTAAAAATGTTTACAAGCATAGATATTTTTACCTACTACACTTTCTACACTATTAATATACTAGATATAAATTATAATAGAAGTACCAATGATGTGTAAAACAGCCTTTAAATTGTAAAAATTAGAAAATAAAGGGATATGCTATAAGACGTCTGAAAATGTAGAAAATAAGTTCCAAAAAAATCGGAATCCGTCAAACTCACTAAAAATTAATCATAGGAGGACTCAGAACCTGTTGTAAATTATGTAATTTTTTTCAATTTATAGACTAACTTGATGTAGAAATCAGGCAATAATATTCTCAGTGTAGAAGTCACCGTGATGTAGAGTCTAACATAACCTTTTATGTCGAAGCTAGCGGATTCAAACCCGGCAGATTTTATAAACATTACTGATTTAAAAGAAAATAAAGTAGCAACTTTTGGCACGAATGGCACTTCATAACTGTTTATCAGCATACGATAATGCAGTGTGTCGCTCACTGTCCTGAATGTACCATCGTTATCAAATTACGTATAAATTCTTTTTTTCCATACTCCTCATTGATTTGTCTTCCAGAAATATAGCTAATGTAATATGAACATGAATGGTCGTTGGTACTATTGGGTTGTGTCACATGAAATGTCCGTTTCCAAGGTAAAGGATTTTTATTAAAAATAAGATAATTTTATTCGAAGTATTTACCTTCTTTTTCTACACATTTTTCCCAACGTGACACCAACTTGTTTATCCTCGAACTGAAACACTCTGAGCTTTGAAGTGTAACAAAATCTGAAAACTCACTTTTCACTTGATCATCGTTTTCAAAAAGTTTTCCTTTGACGAAGTTGTCTAAATTCCTGAACAGGTTATAATCTGTTGGAGACAAGTCGGGAGAATATGGTGGGTACGGAAGAACTTCGTAGCCCAGTTCTTTCAATTTTTGCACGGTATGTTTTGAAACACGGGGTCTTGCTGCCGCTCAGTGAGATCATGAGGTACCCATGTATCGAGCTTTTTTACTTTCACAATACACTTTAAATGTCTGGAAACGGTAGATGCACTTGCATTTAGTTTTGCTGAGAGTCTTTTAACTGTTTGGTAGGGGTTTCCTTCTACTGTATGTTTGAGGACATCGTTGTCTATTACGGACGGAGGTCTTCCTCAGGGCAAGTTTTCCAAGTCGGTATCCCCAGCTGAAAACTTAGCAAACCAACGGCGAATGGTCCGTTCATTAACACTCCCTTCCCCAAACGCCTTGCAAATATTTCTAGCGGCCTTAGCTGCTGAATGGCCTAGTTTAAACTCGTACAAAAATATTACTCGAAAATCGTTTAAAAATTCCATGTTCATATTTGGAGGTATACTAAAAAGTGGGTAATTGATTGGGAAGCTAATGTTTATAATACAAAGGTAGAGGATTAGTAACTGTTTTCTTTAAATATGTAAATATTCGGAAGAAAACAACAGAGACCTGCAAAATTCTTTATGTATTTCAGAAACTATAAAAAACGGACATTTCATGTGAAACAACCCAATAAATCTATTTATATTTCTGGGCTAAAATGGCAAAACGTTATAAGTCACTTAATCCAGAAATGAGAGTTTTTTCATATTCTGGAGTGTCATTCGTTTGTGTTTAGAATTTGGTTAAGCATCATGAGTGTTCCTCTTTCAGTTTATGAATGAACAACTCTACTTTGTACAAATGAACGAACCAACTTCGGAACCCATGGCACTCCAGAATACTCTCATTCCTAGAAAAAATAACTTATACCATCTGAGCATAGATTTCTAGAATAGAATACTCCTTTTTATTTTTTTTTTTTCTTCGGCTCTTAACGTTCTTTCCGCTCCAGTTGTGGTATAAAGTACGTGGGTTATATTATAGTAACCAACTTATTCTAACCAGTGTGGGTCGGTCAAGATTAAATTCGTGTGCCTGCTTCGAAATAAAAGTCAACCAGCATAGGCTCGAATTTAATCAGCACCTTGTGACTTTCAGCTACTACGCTTTAGCTCACATGACCATCACGACCTCTTGTTTAAATGTTATGATAATAACATGTTACACGTTTCTCACTGGTATTCTGGTCAATGTCGACTCTATCCCGAATCCCGCAGAAAATACCTACTTCTTCTTCCTAGTATCTTCCTATTCCAATCCTTGCGAGCCAGGAAACCTTCCTATATCTTTGACCTTCTTACCGTGCAAAACCTAAGTAGAAGATCCCAAGCCACCGTTCTATACCTACCCTCTCATAGAACAGCATGCTTTAAAAAGTCCTTCATCGTCCCTGCTACCATACTTTATAACTTTTTACTCATCTCCTTCTGAATAATGTCATCCCTAACCACTTTCAGATACCAGTTATTTATCCATCTCCTTAAAAATCAATCTTTATCAATATGTGATAAATCTAGACTTTTATAATACATAACTAAACTCATCTGATGTTATCTATTTTTATTTGTATTAAGTTTATATAATTTACTTAATTAAATTATGTATCAAATGATGCCAGGCAAATTGGATTTGTCCCTGAAAAAAAATTATTTTTCATTCTTTCATTCATAACAACCGAACTGCCTTAACTAACTCAAAAATCATCTTTATAAACTCTTCCACCTTCTCCGCATCAAAATTCAAAACATTCACTGTTCATCGAAGACGCCCCAGTTGATTACTCCACAATCGATTAATCTAATCGATTATTGACGAGAGATGAATGGATTATATACCCAAGGATCCCACGAAGATCGAGGCCTCCGAGGTATAAGACAGCAGAAGGGCTGTCCTTGGTCCACTCCCAAGGGCACTCTGGAGGACACGTGGTGGCTACACGTGGCTCTCTTCGGCACCACCCTTCCCACGATCTTGAGGAGTCCGAGGGAAATCTTTTCGAGGGCATTCCATCCCTATCATAGCATCCGTTTCTCCGGAATGTGTGCCTATAATTTCTCGTTGAACTCATAAATCCGGTCCAGATCTCTAGCCGAGATTAAAGTTGTTTTATTGACTTGAAATTACAGTATACTTCTTAGTTCTGTCTCTGATAACGACTCGTAACCTTAGCTCTATTTATCGAGAGAGAAATCTGAAACAACAATTATAATAAACCTCAGTTTTGGAGGATAAATTAATTGGGTGAATACGATTTCGAGAATAATTTAAGTTGAAATGTGGTCTCCTATAAAAATCTCCCCTTTATAACACGTTGTGCAATTGAAAAAAAAAAATCTGGTGCTCGCAACACACGACTTTCACTTACCTCCTTTGTTAAAATCAATTTAAGAATTTTTAAATTCTGTTAGAGATGAACTATACAGGTAAGTAAAAATAAAAAGGTTAAAGAATTAATTAATTTTATTTTTGATAGAAACATGTGTTATAATAATTAGTCTATTATATTATTATCTACAATAATCTGCTAGTTCTATCGGCTATTTTATCTCTCTCCATTAAAGTTTACATTGCCTTGTATAAGATAATATTTTTTCAAAAAATTTTATTTTTCTAAGCCCTTGCTATGTTATACATATAATAGCTTTTATGTTTAAAAACACAGAATTGATATTTAAAAAATCTTTTTTTTTTTTTCTGTTTTCTTCCTGAGTTGGATTTGGGATTCGTTCAACTTATATATTTACGTGTTTTTTGGGTTTTTTTTTTTCTATGCTAAGAAGACGATGTGGTTAATTTTCTAATGAACAACATTAAAGGTACTTTAGAAAAAGAAAATTTAAAATATCGGAATTTAGGCTTTGTCAGACTATTTCAATCAGAATGAAGCCTACATTATATTAAAGCCCATTAAATTTTACATCGATATAGCTAGTTTAATCAAAATCTTTAAAGTGATGAATCTTTGATGATTATTGTTATTTGGCTATTATTATTATAAATTATTATTAAAAGTTACTAAACGGTATTTCTTAGATTAATATTCTGCCATGTTGGTATTCTAATAGTTTAGTTTTATATAAACCCGACGTCCAATTACATATAAACAACACCAAAGTCCTTTGAAAACTCGTTTAAGAAATGCAACTATTTCCAAAATTACTTATTTAATTTCTTTCCGAATCGCAATAAAATATTTGTTTACATAACATAAAAATATTTTTATTAAAATGGTAAATCTGACCAGATTCTTCCAAGTGCGGTAGTGGCTATGGCGCCCTCATTCGGCCTCTACTGATTCATACCAGTGACACAGCTGAAAGAGAGGCTCTGGGATCTCTCGGATTCTATTTTTTCCTCCACTAGTGGACACACTAGTGGAGAGTTGTACATATTTTATATAGGTATAACGTTTTTAAAGACGTTGATTTACTTGTTAACTTTTTTTTTTTAATATTTATTTTACTATATATTTTTATGTTCCTGTAAATATTGTATGAATGTGGTCTCAAGGGGAAATTCCGATTTGGATTTGCTGCTCAACTTCGCTGAGTTGCTATGCGTACACAGCATACCGCATCAATCCTGAAGACAATTTTTAAGGACAAATAGAGGGAGATTCTGCCAAAAAGAAACACTTGGACATATCGATGGGCCTCTTGGACAAATCGAGCCTAGCCTCAATATATATGGTGATGCAGGATTCCCAGTGAGTCCAGGATTATGGTCATAATATAATATAATATTATACTAATATTATCCATTACATAATATAACATAATATAATATAATATTATACTAATATTATCCATATTGTGACTGATTCTAATAAATCTTAACAAAAATAGTTTTAAAAAATAAAATAAAAAAATATTAAGGTATTATTATTATTAAGTAAAGGCATTGTAAATAACGGTTTTGAAATTTGTAGTTTTTTCACTATTTCACGGCTTTGGATAACATATCTGTTTTAAGTTATCTCTTGCCAAGCCAACCGTGAACTTCGTTGGCAGCTCATTATTTTGGCCGTTGAAGTAGGTTTTTGGGTATTGTCAACAATACGAGGAATCAGTTGATATTAGGGGTACTCACTACGTTTTTTATAGCATGCTGTTTATGTTATTTTGCTAAATCCGTCGAGTTTCTACAGTTATTTTCTGTATAAAATTTATGGGTTTAGCACAATAGCACAAATACCATGCTATAGCAAACGTAGTGAGTACCCCTATTATATCCAAAATAATGTTAAATCAATACAGGCATGCACAATATTTTCTCTTCACACCAAATTTCGAGTTTCGTTAATTTTAATTGTTTTCTGTTGTTCAGCTTCCCTGATTGAGTGTAAATAATCTGAAGATACTCCGTAAATAGTAGCATGTTTAACGAGCCACTTTGTGCTTACTAAACACGGTCTTTTATCGATACATCGAACCTAACTTTATGGATATTTAGCTGGCAAAGATACATCCGCCGTGACGAATTTCTTCTAGCCTTGGGTTTTATTGCACCTATCTCTTGTTTTTACTTAACAACCTTACTGCGCTCTAATGGTTCAATGTCTTCAAATCCAATTTTTGCCTCTATCTCTGTTTACTATTATAGAATATGTTTTTTATTTTTAAAAAAATTACGTATTTGAAATTAATTTTTAAAAAACTCTAAAGGAACTCATGTTCTTTAAAAACAGCTTCTATCGTTATCTTACTCTTTTGTTAATAATATATTTATGTTAATAATATCTTACACGATTAATATGATTTTTCAGATCTCACTATACTCCATTTTGTGTATAATGTGTCTCAGTACCTCTTTTGAAAACTTTTAAATGTCATTATAATGCTTACACCTATACACATTATACACAATTTAAACTATGGGTAACCTGTGGTGTAGTGGTTAGCATAACAACCTTCTATGACCAAGGTCATTAGTTCAACCCTGGCAGATGGTCATAAGATTTTTTAATCGGAATTAAAAATCGTTTGTCATGCTGTCTTTCGTAGGGGACGTAAAAAGGTGGTCCAGAGCCTGTGCGATGTTACATACTCGTTAAAGATCTCTATTCTAATTAAACCTGGATACGCATAACTTTTGGACTCCGACTGTAGCACCGTACGATTAGCCACAGTAACATAAACTATGATTAAATAATTAAAATGAATATTATTCCAGTTGTGGGTATATATTGTTGGATGATAATGTCCCCTGGAGCCCGCACAAAGCGGAGCAGGTGCTAGTGACCTATCACGCTTGGGGTACTCCCTCGCCTCAGCCTCTTTCGTAGATTGCCTAAAGGCCTTCGATTTCGTTCATTATGATCCGACGCTATCTCCTATCGCGCCGCACAATTCACCAAAGTGCTCTGCCATCAATAGTGTTTTTTTTTGTTATTAGATGTAATTTGTTTTATAAGCATGAATTATTGTTATTATTAGGAAATACAAAGCTAGGTGCTCGCATCACATTAATTTCACTTGCCTACCTTGTTGAACTTGAGATTAAAAACAAAAAGTAGGAAAATGACTATATTGCTGCGACAGAAACATGTTGTTTTAGTGTTCTTGACGCCTTTAAATTCTAAACAGCTACGGTAGGTAGACGGTTGTTGTTTCTTTTTAATATTTTCGTAGATAAAATATTGGGTTTTATATTTTTAATCAATTTCTTATTAGTCTTCTTGGTTCTCGACTCCCTGAGAATTATCTACTCGTAACAGGTATAATTGGAGGGGCATGTATGTGGATCTGTGTTTACTTATATTTTAATTTTAATTTTAACAAATTTTTTTTTTATATATACAGATATTGATTTTAGGTGCTGAGTGTTTTGGTATTGTTTTTATTTATGATAGTGTGATTTTTTAGTATGTAATTGTTTTATGTATATATAATTTGTTGTTGTTTTTTGTTTTAAATTTAATGTTCGATGTATATGTATAGATATATCTAAATATTTGAAAGAGGGAGAAAAAAAAAAAAAGGAAAAGTAAGTACTTAAAAAAAAAAAAATTAAAAAGAGTAAAAAAGGAAAAAAAATATTGTATTTATAGTTAGATAACATATTAAGAATATTCCTGTAGGAAAGAATCGGTATGCTGTGTTATAGCAACCCAATTAAGTTGGGCAGCATCATTTTGTTTGTTTATTTATGAATAAAGTGTATCTCTCTTCTTCTCAGGACGACTCGAGCGCGCTGCGTTTTCCAAGTCAGAATTTCCGGTTCTGAAGCGAGCGAACCACTTACGGACGGTTCATTCTCCTAAGACATCATGGTCATACACAATGCGTATTTTATCAACGTCTGTGTAGCGGATTTTCCTTTTTGGAAATAAAAAATCATTAAATGACGAAAATGATTTTTTTTCTCTTCCATTTTAAGGTAGCATATAAGGTGTATAAACCTTAACGAATCCTTTTTTTAAAAATGAAAAGATAATTTTGTAAACACAGGAAGGATTAAATTAAAATATTAAAAAACGCCAATAACATATTAAATGTTTTGTCACATCGTATAGTCTCTCAGGGCTAGACATGTCTAAATAATAATTTATAATATATGATAAATAAAATTAGTATTAATTGATATATTAATATATCAAAGCTCATTTAATATTACAGTAATATAGATAGCGAGTTTCAATCAAAATCGTTCGAGCAGTTTTTTAGAAAATTATAAAAAGGGATATCGCTACATCCATTTAAAATTAAATGAGCTTCAATTTCACGTAGATTTTATCCTTATTGAAGTAGTCAGTGCTTTAATGTCGATTCTTTTAATAATATCTCACTCTGAATTTTATCACATTTTATTTGTTTGATAAAAAATAAGAAACAAATTCGTTATTCATAAAGCATGTCTAAATATGAATTCTTGGGACAGATTGTAATTTTACTCAATAAAAAGTTGTTGTTGTTAAAAAAAAAAAAAAAAAATATGAATTCAGTTGATTTTAAAATAAAGATAACAGATGAAGTATTTTTCCAAGTTAATTTTTTTTTTACAAATAAATTGTATTTTTTTTTCATATTCATTGCATTTTGTATTGCTACTGATCAATATGACTATTCATAAATAAGTCACTGATAATTTCAATAAGTTATTCAATAAATCTCTTATATGAGACTCTATAGCTGATATTAAGCCTAACATTGAAATAAAAAGTAAAGTAAAAATATTAAATTATGAATGACGCATTTGCTTCTGTTTTTCAAAATATAGTCCTTCTATCGTCCATTAGCCGTGGACCGACCCCGGTTGCATATCCTCGGAAATACACAGCCTTTATGTTTCGATCTTGAGAGCTTTTAATAAATTTGGGACGAAGCATGCGGTTTAGCGTGAGTTCCGACCATATTACCCACTTCCATAATTTATGATCGGTCACGAAACTTCCTTACCAACTACTGAACGATAAATTCATAGATTAAGAATTAATATCGAATTTATTACAAATATGTGATGGAATGAATACTATATATTAAATGTTTTTATTGCAATTTTAATATTAATTACTTATGGCATTGAGCTATGGGGATCCGCTAGACCATCGAATTCTACTCGCATCCAATCCTTGCAAACCAAAATCCTTCGACAAATCCTCAACGCTCCTTACTTTGCTATCAATAAACTCTTCCATAGAGACCTGAATATCCCTCTTGTTCCAGGAATTGCACAAAAAAAAATACACTTCCTTTCATTAAAAATTACCGGCCCATACAAACCCGCTTGTCCGTATCCTCTCATCGACATCGAAACCGATAATCCTCCGAGGCATCTGAAAAGACGGTGGCCTTGAGACCTGCTGATCAAATAAACAGCTGGGTTGATTCTTCTCAAGACTTTTTCCAGCCAATTTTCTGTAAATAGGTCATTTACTTATTGTACTAGGTACGGTTGTAAAGTTCAATAAAAGAACTTTAAAAAAAAATTAATTACTGTTATTGTGAACTGGATTAATGTAGGGATGGATTGGATTAGATCACGTCCTGATTTTCGTCAATGAATCATCCAGCCTTCCTGTACAGATGTGGAAATATAGTTTTTCTTTTTTTATATTTTTCTTTTCTTTTTTTCCTCCCTTATGTTTTAGTTATGTCACCGTCGGAGATTAATGTGACAGGTCATCAGTTTAAAGGAGATTTCCTGCATACATATAAAGTATCCGTTACATATATTTATAACATTAACCGTGTATATATATATATATATATATATATATATATATATATATATATATATATATATATATATATATATAAGATTACCTCCGTCGTTAAAATCAATTTAAGAACTCTTAATGGAAGTAATTTTCCATACGTATGTGAACTTTTTTTTTATCTCTCGTTTCTATCTCTACTTACTTATACCCATATTTTTACTATTTCCTTTTTTTAGTCTTTATTCATTTTTTTTTTGTTAGTAATCAATTTTCACTAATTTTAATTATTTTTAAAGTTATTTTCTGTTATTATCAAACACCTACACTCTTTCTTGTTTTTAACCCTGATGAAGACGCGCAACGTGGGTCGAAACGTTTGATATCAAGTAGTTCCTTCACTATTTTTTTTATTTATTTAATTTTTTTTTACCGTCATCCAAACCATCTTTCCTTTCATATGTAAGATAACTTTTTTTCTAAAATATTTAGCATTCCAACGTTATATTATACATCATTTTATTACTCTAGGTCAGAATTTTTTTTTTATACATAAACCATTTTGCTATTTTCTCCTCAGTTGTCCCAAATTCGTTTCACTTTTATCTTTACTTGTTTTTATCAATGCTAACTTGAAAAACATTCTATAGTAAATTACATGAATCTAAAAAAATAGTGGCACTTTATAGGAAGAACTCAAAATATCACATTTTTACCTGTCAGTTATTTCAATCAATAAACTTACATGATATAAAACCATTAATTTTACATCTTGGGAATTTATTAAATTGGTCGAGCCGAAGTGTGTTTTTTTTATTTTATTAACTTTCACTTTATGCTACTATGGCTAATGACGATGCTTCATGGAGTCTAAATTTATGCCTATCCAGTTTTATTAGATGGGGACTTTAAGGAGTACCTGACATGGCACAGCTCGGGACACCTTTTAACGTCCCCTCCGAAGAGGTAACTAGGGATTATTTACTCATAAAAAATCCTAGACACTGCGTTTTGAAACCCGTGACCTTTACATGAGAGGCGTACGCTACCACCCATTTACAATTGATCGAGCCGAAGGTGTGAAATGCATAGTCTAAAATGGCACTTCTGGTCCTTTACTTTTGGGGAAGAAGTTTCTTTGACATCTTAGGCATTTACTTATTTTGAATATAAGTTCTATGACAGTCTATTTCTTGAAAACTGATTAGAAAATTTTCAAGATCGCAATTCTTTCCTTACTCTATATTTCATACAATGGTGAGAGAGAGAGAAAAAATTATTTATAATGCAGTGCCCAACTGCATTGGGGATGCTTGGTACCTGCTACTACAATCATTAGAATACGTGTTTAAATTTTTTTTTTTATTATTTACAATTGTTTTTTGTTTTTCTCCGAATTGCTATTTGCCATCTGCAAAAAAAAAATTGCAATTAGCAAATAGTTAACTTCCGAAAAAGTAGTTTAAGTCAAGGCATCTCTAGGTCACCGCCTGAAAAGTCGTCTGGGTGGGTTGTACGAGCTGGTGTTGGATTTAAGTGTTTGGGCCGATGGGTTCATGTAAGTCACTCGTCTTGAAATATTATATTATATAGTAATATCCTGTGGCTGTGTCTGAAACTGTGAGTATGTCCAAGTCCTTGTGAAGTAATTCTTGGTTACATAAAACGGTGCATCCACGATTTTTGCAATATTTTCGATTGAAGAGACTGAATTATTTGTATGTCAGAGTTTTTAGCAGTTCCCCATAGCTCTATCCCTTATGTCGATAATGGTTTGATCAGTACTTTGTAAATTGTAATTTTGGTGTTCACGGATAATTTTGATCGTTTGTCAAGCAGACGGGATAGTAGTCCAAATCGTCTGTTCAACTGTTGTCTTCTTAGTCTAATCTGGGTCCTTCATGTCAGTGTTTTGTCCAAGTACAGTCCCAAATATCGTACTTCTTCTGATGTTGTAATAGGTTTATCCTCGAAATAGACAATCATACAAAGGTTTATCGTCGAAAAATAATCATTACAATAATGATAGCATTAATATAATATAATAATAAAATAAAATTTTCTTTGTTTTATTTTCTCCTTTAATCATTTCATTCTTTACTTTTTTTTTAATATAGTTTTATATTTCTTTTTTCATGCAAATTAAAAAATATTGCACTTTAATATTAACGTATTAAATATATATATATAATATATATATATATTTATATATATATATATATACACACACATGTCTGCTATCGGATTCCATGCATGGTATTAGTCTTCAGACATTAATTCTACAGGAAGCTCATAACTAAGGGTAATATATTCTGTTAAATTGCACTATACATATTCGTTTTCAAGATTTGCAAGAATGTCTTGATCACTTGTTTGAAGTTAGCACAAGCAGCATGGCCGTACACGAGATATTTCACAAAAGGATTACAACAACAACGCTTAAGTCGGTTCCACTGCAATGTGCCGATTCAACTCTTCCACCCTAGGGTCGTAAAATAACAGAGACATGGCGCCTTGACGATATAAGGCGTTCTGCCTGGGAGCAGTTGGTAAAAGCGCCGACGTAAGTGAATCAGTGCTCGGGTTCGAGTCCCGTTGATATATAGTGCACCATTCTTCTCCATTCTGTCGAGGCTTAGCACGTGCGTTCGCAGCCAGTGTCAACATCTTGCACTTTAATGAGCCCGTGTCTTGTTTCGCAAAGCATCAACAATGGGTGGAAGAAACAACTCAGCTGCTGCCTATAAGTCAAAGAGTGTTTGTGGAGGAGCTAAATATGAAATATTTGTCCACACACAGCGTAGATGGGAGGATTTTCTCTAAGTTGGTCTTAGACAGTAGCCACTATCTTTGACCAAATTGGTGGTCCGCAGACGATGTCCAGAGGGTCCGTGAGATGTTATTTGGAAATTATTTTAAATTACCTTGGGCGTAAAATATTTGTGAAGCCTTGACTTGCAATAATAATAACAAAAGTATACGGACAAATACAACATTCTAAGGTATATAATTACATAAGGAGGAAGAATTGAACACAGATGCAGCATGGCGGATATAAGTAGATAATGAATTCCAGAGGGTAGAGGAGTAGATAAGAAAGGAACGATCAAAAGTACACTATTATATTAAGGACGCATACTGTTTCTTGGCAATTGCAGTGCAAGGAGGTGATTAGATGGTGATTTCCGTTCTCCTTCCTCCACATTTTTACGTATTTGACCCAATAGCTGGTATAATTGTAAATAATTTTCCTCGGCACCAGGATATAACACAGTACCTGAAGATCAATAGCCCAGTGCCATACCCGCTGAGATACCCCGTTCTAATAAAGTAAAATAAATCAATATTTAAGCGATCATGATCGAGAGGCCCTCAATGAACAAAAAATAGTCTTATATATCCGAATATCAAACGTTTCTTAAAAGTAGACACAGGGCTCAAACCCGGCATGTGCCTCTTGGATTCTTTAAGGGGTAATAAATCCTTGGTTATGCCGTCCTTCGCGATGGAACGTAAAATGGTGGTCCCGAGCTTGTTTGCTGTCTGGTACTCGTTAACGTTTCATATCCTAATTAAACCTAAAAAGGAAAAATGTATGACTCCTGCTGTAGCATTATTTAATGACTAAACAAGTTAATATAGTTCATTATAATGATTAATTTTGGCAAATACATAATCGTGAAATAGGAATTGATTCCAATCCAAGGTACTTAACAATAGAGTAATAATTGTTTAATTTTTTTAACATTATGTTTTAAATTATTAATTAATTTTTTTTAAATAATATTTGCCGCTTTTAAATAATCTAGAGACATAGCTGGAAGAGAGGCGCTGGGATCCCTCAGGTTCCAGTTTTTCTCCATTTATGGGGGAAGGCCTGGAATGGGTATCCCAAGGATTGTAAATATTGTGGATAGGCATAAATAATAATATAAATTTATTATTTGGTATGCATTGTATGAATTTATTATTGAGTAATTACTACTGTCCTAAATGTGACAAATCGTAATATTGCCCTATGAAGTTGTTTATATAAAAAAATAAATTTTTATTTATTTAATAATAATAATAATACTCGATTTAGTATTTTATATTATTTTTTTCTTGTTTCAGGTGAGTTGAAATACTTAATGATTGTTTTAAGTTAGCATGGATTCCTCACAACGCTATTTTAAGGTAATTTCTTACTTCTTACGATTATACAATATTTAGTACCATCTTAAATTTAAGAATTTAAATACATAGAATAGCTTAATTTAAATATAAATAGCTACACTATTTCTTTCTTGTTTTGGTCAATATTTTAGGGCTAGCTCAGAACATTTAATACTCAGAAAATAGACATGCAATCCCTTCCTTGGTAAATTTCTATCTCCCTACAACAAACTTGGTAGACTTATGTCTATTAGACTTCTCTAACTTGCAAAGCGCATGTTGACTTTGTATCTGTAACCTAAGCCGTAATAAATAACTGACTTTAGATAAAGTTTTGATTGCAGAAGTTTGGAAATCCTTTCCTCTGATTTTCAGGTTTGCTGAGTCGCCAACTTAACAGCCTTCGACCTTTATGTCAAAACCGTAATTGGTATTAGCAAAATTATAACCGAATATTTACATTTTTTTAAATTAAAATATACGATACTTCATCGAATATTGTGTATAATGCTTAAACTATAGAATATATAATTCTATATTGTAACAAATGTAAAATGCTAGAAATATGTAGATTATTTCATTTCAAAACAAAATGTTAAATAACTAATAATATGGAGTTATTCTTTGAAATAATGGTTCTATTGGTTGTTCGCCACCGAGCAGTGAATAATTAATAAATGTTTATACTCTTGCCTATTTAGGGTTCGAAATATATTTCGTTAAAATTACTATTGCTTGAAGCAGTATAAACATCAAACTTTGACGCATTCTTCATTGAATTGCCTCATTTTCAACTTTTCAGAAAGTTATATTTTCTCTCTACTGTTCTATACGGATGTGAAACTTTAAAGGATGAATTCGTCCCAATTCGAAAACCTTTACGCTCGAAAGGTTTTCGAGAATAAAGTACTACGTAAAATATTTGGTCCAAAGAGAGATGAGAAAACTGAGGGATTTAGATAGGTTACACTATGCAGAATTGAGGAGCTTGTACTCTGTCAGTATAATTAAGTTGATAGCATCGCGGCGACTCAGATTTGCTTTTAAAGTTGTAAAGATCTAATTTGGAAAACATTTTTATGCGCTGAAACTACTGGTATTCGTCCAAGAGTTACGGTGAGCCGTCGATGGGACCATTGGGTTATGTCTTATCCCTGGGGCTTGGGATTGGACGGTGATGATTGGAAAAATCTGTTTAGGCATCGAACCTTCTGGTTCCAAAATCCCACAAAGGTCCAATCTTACCAATATGTATTTAAATTATCTTTAATATTAGGTTGGTTTTATCCATTCGAAATGTTCTAATTTGATAACCTCAGGCACTGGATATTAATCTTATAGAAGGTCTAATAACGATTTGATGAATCGTTTTTTATGTTTTTCACACTTCTTTAGTAAGACTAACTACCAAGTGTCTATTTAATAAATGTTGCTTCTTTTTTTTTATTTGTTTGTCTCATAGTTTTTTTTTTTTTTTTTACTTTCACTTAATTATATATGAAATATATATAGTAAGGGAAAGTATTGGGGTCCCCGGAGACCAAATGACCAAGTTTCGCAAAAAAGTCTGTGTGTGTGTCCGTTTGTAGTATGTCCAGCGCAAAAACGAAAAGTCCTATGAAACTGAAATTTCATATTTAACACAACTATAAGTCCGAGATGTTTCAGCAACTTCTTCATCAAAATTAGCTAACCCGAAGAACTACTTCATACTACGCATTTTCTACTTTTTTACGATTTTCTCAAAAACGGCTCTAACAATTTTGATTAAACTCACTATATCGATGTAGTGGGCCTTCATCACTATATCATGTAGGTTTCATTCTGATTGAAATAGTCTGACTAGTAAAAGTTAATAAAGAGTGATAAATTGCCGATGAAAGTAACTGATTTACTCATTTTCATCTCTGACTGTATTTGAATTTTTTTTATTTTTTTATTTATTTATAGTAATTTACAACTGTACTAAAGAATACAATAAGTAAATATGTAGAATGAATATAAAAAGTCATGAAAATGTCTTGAGAAAGAACCACCCAGTGGTAGCACTTCACTAACTAATTTAATACGGTAGGTCCCGAGGCCACCTTCTTTTCAGTCGCATTGGAGGGTTATCAGGGATATCTGAGGAAGATAAATTACGGACAAGTGGGTTTGTATGGGCAGGGAATTTAGAATGGAAAGGGGAGTATCTATCACGGGCTATATCTGCAACAAATGGGATGTTTAGGTCATTATGGAGGAGTTGATTTGTGACAAAATAAGGAGCATTCAGGATTTTGCGAAGGATTTTGGATTGTAAGAACTGGATGCGGGTTGAAAATTCTTAAGTTTATTTTAACAACGAGATTAGTGAAAGTGTTGTATTGCCCGCACCGGACTTCTTTATTTACGATTTTTTAATGATTTTGATTAAACTCATTATGTTGATATAAAATCAAATTTGCTTTAAATTCATGTAGGTTTTATTCAGACTGAAAGAATATGGCTCGGCTTAAGTACCAATTTTTCAAAATTTATCCCTCTGAAGAAGGTTTAATTTTTTTCGATTTTAAACAATTAACCATTTATATTTGTAAACATTGATTAAAAAAAAAAAAAAAAAAAGGTAATATGAAGTATGGAAGAATTGGATAACTAACCCAAGGAGTAAACAGTAGAAATTTTGTTTTTCCTGCAAATAAAAATAATAATAGACATGTTTATCATATCTTTTATTGAAAGTTATGCGTTGCACACACCAGATTTGTAAATTCAATACTAATATTTCTGACGCAAACTGTAGTAGGTTGACGATGGAGTACGATTACATCAAGACTTCCCAGTCTATTTCGTCGCCTACTTATCCTTTTATTTAACGTTTTCGGGCTGTAATAGTTTTAAATAATTTATTATTATTAATTTTATTGTTATCCATATGTGGAATTGAAGAGGAAGAAATAGATTAAGAGTGACAATACATAAGAACGCACACCGGGAGGCGGCGTTGCCGGATCTCCCACCGCAGACTATTGTTGTGTGGAGCTACAGGTGGAGGTCCAGTCATTGTCTGTCTATATCTCCTCTTCTTCTCTTCGAACTCTGTCTTCCTACTGGTCATTATTCAATATAACTCCCTGGTTTTCAAGGTTATTATCTTGTATCCGACGAGTTTTGGCGAAATCGGAGGGTTCCATACCGAATAACACTACTCGAAGAATTTGGCAAATGGTGTAAATATTCCACAAATATCAATTTCAAGTGTACTTACTTACTGCTTACACATTCAACTTACAAAATTAAGATCTCAGAGTACTATCTTGTGTTGCTAGACGCTCAACATGATAGTTTCAGTCCTGATAGTAATCTCACGATTGTACCGGAGGTGGGGAAAGGTGTGATTATTTTCAATAATGTCTTTTAATAACAGTAATTATTACTCCTAAAAGCCCTTATCGTGATCATTAAATATTGTTTAAGAAATAAAAAATTAAATTTTAAAATTATATTGAAAATCTAAGCAACACACGACTTTCACTTACCTCGACTGTTAAAATTAAGTTAAAACTATTAAATATACTTGAATTTAAAAAATATTTTAAGTTGATTTTAATCAAACTTGTATTTATTTTCGTTGGAAACATATTATTTAGATTAAATAATATAACCTTATTAAATAGTTAATCAGTAATGAGTTTATTCACTATTCGTCACTTTATATTAATTTTTACAACTTAGCGTATCAGATTTTTAGCAATGTTAATCAGGTGATATGGTTACTTTTATAGAATCTACTAAATTAAAGGTACTTTAGAGGAAGAAAATTTAAAATTTCGGCATTTAAGCCCTGTCATACTATCTCAATCAGAATTAGACCTACATGATATTAAAGCCCATTAAATTTTACATCGATATAGGGAGTTTAATCAAAATCATTTGAGCCGTTTTTGAGAAAATCGTAAAAAGATGCAAAATGCATAGTGTAAAGTGGCTCTTCTAGTTAGCCGATTTTGATGAAAAAGTTTAAAAACACACACACACCACCTTTTTTCGGGATTTGATTATTTGGACTCAGGGGACCCTAAAACGTGTATTCTCGTTTCTGAAAACTAGAATTCGAAAATGTTCACTATCGCAATACTTTCCCTTACTATATATTTCATACATAGATAAGTGAAAGTAAAAATAGGATAATGTTACTTATTGTTAAAGAAGTATTGCGATCGTGAAAAATTTTTGAATCCAGTTTTCAGCCGATCAAATATGATTTAATTCAATAACAGTTATTTTTGAAGATACAGAAATTTTTGTATTGAGTTTTCTAATCAAGAAACCGCCAACAATAATAAAAATAAGAAGACCAATAAATTTAAATCTTGCCCATTTATACAATTATAACTCAATTACCTAATACCCTTCCAACTTTCAAATCCCTTCTATTCACTAGTAGATGTTCTCATTTTCAAGTGATGATATCCTATTTCTTATTTAATTTAGCTTCTCGCCCCATTGATGTCATGTCTATCTGATGGTTGATTACATAAAACAAAATAAAGATTCCTTTATTATTTTAATCTTTACAATTTTATCCTTCGGAACTCTGTCATACAACTTTAACCAATATAATTTAAATTTTACCTAAAGAAGTAATACTTTTTGAATGAAAAATGCTATAATTTGGCAACATTTTGGAAATACTGTATGTATTATTATTATTAGTAATAGTAGAATTGTAATAATTTATGGTATAATAAGTTTGTATAAGTAATAGTTAATGTATAAACCTTTATTATAAATAATACCCATCTCCGCCCTCTTTGTTGTCATTGAATAGTATTAAATGTTATAGATTATTATTGAGATATCTCCAACCCTATAGGACTTTAAATTTTAAAATTTTTTTTTCCGCATAGCTGTTTGGGTTTTGGTATTTAAGTAGTTGGTGGTTAAAATCTCAAATTCTGACATTTCCGTGATCGCGATACCTTTTGGATTCCCTGATATTATCTTTTTTATTTTTTGCGCATGCGCGTCTAACTATTCAAGTTTTACCCGATTATTAAAAAGTAGGTGTCAGATTTGACTAATAAGTATTATTTTTCCTCTATTTTTTAATATTAATATTACTTACTATAATTTATTATTATTATAAACTTTCACAGAATTCCGACTTTATTACGATTCAGTAGCATCTATCATAAAAATAAAAAATAAAACTTTAAACTCCATGGCCTGTAGAATATGGATTAGTTTCTACGATTTCTCAAACCACGCGTCGTTTTTATAATGGACTCGCTATTGACCTTAAAACTGTAGACACTTCTTGCATATTTAATATTTTTCTGTGATTGTCCTGGAATATGAATGACGCTGGTGGAAAGTGGTTTATTCAACTGTTCTATTTTGAAAAGAACTAATACTGGAAAGTTCTGGGTTTTCGTTATTTGATTCCTAATTAAGGCATGTGATGATTTAAATGATTAATTCAAAAGTAATCAAAATGCAAATTTTTTCAAAAGAATGACTAGAGAAGAGAGACAATACTTTATTTGTAAAGTAGTGCTACTCAACAATACTTTAATGGCCATTAATCCCAGTTTCGCTTATCAAAACTTTCTGGAAGGTATTAGTCCGGGTGGCGGTCATTAAATGAAACAACTACATAGTTTCAACTATTTTATTGTTTGCCAACGTTTCGATCCCCCTTTGTGGGTCATCATTAGGGCTTTTGTTCAGTGACAGACTCTTCCACGGTTTTGAATCACTGTTTCCCGACCCGTAATTAAATTTTGTAAGAACTAAAGACCATACAATCCTACATTATAGGTCTTCGTGAGGTGATCACATATTCTCTTATGAGTTCGATTTATTTTCAGTTTTAAATGTATGTATTATAGTGCGAAAATAAGTTTCGTTGTCCGTAATAATGTTTTCTATTACAACAGTTTTAGTAGACTGTTGATTCAATTTATATCACTTCTTTTTCAATCAGGGTTTTAATTTTTTTTATGAATTTCTAGTGTTTGTGATGTGTGTAATTCTTATTTAAATTTAATTTACTTGTGTTCATACCTACAACTTAGGATTGTAGCGTCTTTAGTTCTTACAAAATTTAACTTTGGTTCGGGAAACAGTGATTCAAAACTATGGAAGAGTCTTTCACTGAACAAAAGCCCCGATGATGACCCACAAAGGGGGGTCGAAACGTTGGCAAACAATAAATAGTAATTCTCAACGGTCAACTAATTATATCCACTATAACTTTTTCTTTGTTTTTTATATGTATTCTCTCTGATCATACATGCTAGTTTATGTTGTCGCTAATAATTTTAATTATTATGGATATATTTAGATGTATCTAAGATGAAGTGAAACTTGTAGAAAGGAAATTCGAAGAATATAAAAGAAAAATACGGTATACAATCACATTTGTTGTTCCTTGCCTCGGGGCAGTACTTCATAATGCTTGTTTCATCTGAAAATATAATAGAGTTGAACTAATAAAGTTCAAGTACAGAAGAAATACAGTTTTTATCTATTCTTCCCTTTGAAAAAAATATCTATAGTCTACCAGGAGATAGTTTTTGTAATACTAGTAAAAAAACGCTAGGAACTTATTTTAGAGCTCAACATTTCCTTTTCATACTTATTATATTTTTTTTTATTTTATATTACTGTAAGATATTATTGTACTATTTTCTCTCCCTCTCTCTCTCTCTCTCTCTCTCTCTCTCTCTCTCTCTCTCTCTCTCCTCTCTCTCTATCTCTCTCTCTCTCTCTCTCTCTCTCTCTCTCTCTCTCTCACACTCTCTCTCTCTCTCTCCCTATATTGAGCTTTTAAAGATAATTGTATATACTTATTGTAATCATTAATTTTACTTTCAAATACCTATATATGAAATATATAGTAAGGGAAAATATTACGATCTTGAAAATTTTCGTATTCCAGTTTTCAACGGAAATACACATTTTAGGGTCCTCTGAGCCCAAATATCCAACTCCGGCAAAAAGGTCTGTGTGTCCGTGTGTATGCATGTGTGCGGTAACTCTAGCGCAAAAACGAAAAGTCGTACGGAACTGAAATTTCGTATTCATGATTACTATTAGCCCGAAATATTACAGCAACTTTTTCACTAAAATCGGCTGACCGGAAGTCCTACTTTATCCCATGCATTTAGCACCTTTTTACGATTTTCTCAAAAACGGCTCCAACGATTCTGATTTAACTCGCTATATCAATGTAAAATTTGAGGGACATTTATATCGTGTAGGTTTTATTCTGATAACAACTGGTGGGGCTTTAATGCAGATATTTGATACTTTCTCTAAAGTACTTTTAATTTTGTATATTCTATAAAAATAACCATATCATCTTATTACTATTGATAAAAAACAGATCGGATTCGATATCCAAATAAAAGAGAAAACTGAAAAAATATTTTTAATGCAATTGTTTCATCGCTTGGCCACTGGATGTCGCTGTCATCGCTGGACGCTCCAAATAGTTTTAACACTGAGTGATAAAAAGACTTACTGAAATTCGTAGATAATATTATAACATATTATTTAATAAAACACATCTTTCTATAAAAATCAAATGTAAATAATCCTATAACAATTTATTTTCGTTTCTAAATTTGTTTGAAAATTCTTAATAACAGAGTTAAGTGAATGTCGTGTGTTGCGCGCACCATATCTTTTCATGTTTTCTTTGGCCAGTAATAGTTTTTATTTTTCTTGTAAATTTATGGTATTCTTAAGGGATTCTTGTCCCAGAATAAAGTTTTTTTTTATTTTTTATTTATTCATTCATATATTGTATATCATCCGACAAAGTACATAATTATTCGAGTAAATGAAAGGCAACGCGTTAGAAGTGGATTCGAATTCAATTTATCTCCAATTCCAGCAAGAGATTGGGTCAGCTGATTGGAAGACGTCCAACTCGTTACAAACGTGTGGTTAAAACCCACGCAAATGATTGTTTCGAATCCTATCGGATCGTTCGGAACATGTGAATGTGATGATTGCAATATATAAATAGAAACGTGTGCTATTGATGGAGAATGTGTATATGCCATTGTAATTTTGAAAGCTTAATAATATGTAGTAGAAACAAAATATTTAAAGTATGTTAGTTTTATTTCGATTTTAAATAGGTATGCTGATTATTTGGTGCTATAAAAAAAATGAGAATCCATTAAACCACAGTATTCGACAAGTCTTTCCTAATCGGATCCCAACCTGTATGGAATTCTATTCCTTGTGAAAAACTAAAAATATTACCCCCCTCCCTCCTCTAAAAGCTAAGGGTTTTCAAGATAGGTAGAGCCCGAAACCTATACAAAAAATCCTTCCATCTGCTTATCTTGACCAATCTTTTCGAAATTTTGCACAAACATAACAAGGAATCCGACGATTAGTTTTTAAATGGAGGCCGATTAAATATGATTTAGTTCAACAACTCCGAACGATTTAGTTTTCTACAAAAAGTTTTCTAATCAAGAAACTGCGATTAATCATAAAAAGAAGAAGAAAAGTAAATTGAAATCTTGCTTATTTATACGCTTGTAACTTGTCGCTTGTCAGTTATCCGATGCCTTTCCGACTTTCAAATCCCTTCTATTCAATCACTTCTCATTTTCAAGTGATGATATCCTATTTCTTATTTAATTTAGCTTCTCGTCCCATTGATGTCATGTCTATCTGATGGATGATTACATAAAACAAAATAAAGATTCCTTTATTATTTAATCCTCTGGAACTCTGTCGTACAACTTTAACCTTTACAATTTAAATTTTACTAAAATAAGTAGTACTCTTAAAATGAGATATGTTATAATTTGAGAAAAGTTTCAAGATGCTTTATATATTATTATTATTAGTAGTAGTGGTAGTAGTAGTAGTAGTAGTAGTAGTAGTAGTAGTAGAATTGTAGGCGTCTTTTCCTAAATTTATCTGTGAAGCTGTCCGTGTTTTCGTAGAGAACCTTTGTAGGTCTTCTGAACATAGTTCCGTTTTGGAAAACAGCGCTGTGAATTTTTCTTTAATTTTCGTCATCTCTCTAATAACTATTGCTGAATACAAGGCCCCTAGAAGAAATACATTGTTGTAGTGACGTAAATTTGCATTTCGAAATATTGCTCTTTTGTTTAAATGATTCCACGTCAATTTGTTCACCCTTTGAAGTTAGGAAAAGAAAAAAAAAAAAAAAAATATTATATATATATATATATATATATATATATATATAAATATTTCCTGTCAGGAGGATGAAAGGGGTAAGGCACCTTAAAGGAATGGACGCGTGGGTAGAGCGGTGACCCAGATGGTGGTTGACTTTTTGTAGCCCCTCATTGGGTCAGTGCTACCTCTACCTCTTCCACAAAAAATTAACTACCGTTAGTTCTCACTTCTAAGTCTTCCGTCTCGTCTTATAGTCTTCCGCGTAGTGGAAGGGTCAGGGTACGTCATTCAAGTATCTCAGCATGCAAGTTACAATCACTTCCATTCATAACAACCACTTGTCATGAATATAGTAGTGACATCATTAATTGCACGCGTGCAATTTGAAGGAGGTGTTGTCATTTATTTTTAACCTCCCTCTTTATCAATAACATATCTTCATAACTTTTTGGGCTTACAATAACATTATATCAACTCATACGAATTCTGTGTTACTATGCCTTTTTTTATATAATTTTTTGACAGAAAATTTTTTTTTCCCGTTTATTGAAAAGCTAAATTTTAATGTATTATGCTTATAAACATTGGGGAAAGAATGTCCTTAATGATGGTGAAACCGTATCAAATTCTGTTGTTTAGAAGGAGTTAGCGGATAATTGCCTTTCTTTCATGATAAAACGCCCAAAGTAATAAGACATGTAAGATAATAATTATTGTGAAATAATAAACAAGTGTATAACGATTCGAGAGCGGGGTGATCTAGTGGATACAGCACTAGGCTACTGTTCTCCTTGTCCTGGGTTCGAATCCCGGCTGTGACAGAATATTATTTATTATGTTAATTCGGCCGGGGGGCGACCCTAGGGTATAAAGACCCTCCTGGAGCAGAACCAGCCTCTATTAAGAGGGTACCCAAAATCGGGGGAAAACCTGGAGGCTGAACATGATCAAGGCCTAATCACCTGATTGCACGGCCTTAGGTTTAAAAACAGTAGGAATCTCTGAACTGAGCCCAAGGGCCCAACATGGGTTGTAGAGACACTGTTTTTTTTTTTTTTTTTTTTTTTTTTTTTTTTTTTTTTTTTTTTTTTTTTTTTTTTTTTTAGCAAATTCGCAAATTTTATTTGTACAGTTATAAATAAAAAAATAAATCAAACACAACCTGTTATAACTGTTATTCCTACTGTTTTAGTTTTATACCTTCTTTCTCATTCATAATAAATTAACCGTTAGTTATATTTACATTTTTTTAAATCAAATTTCCATAAAAATACACATTAATTGTTTTTTGTTCATGAGAATTTTTAAAAAATGTAATATCATTATTATATTTTCCCTTCAATAGTTGGCCGTATGTGCACAGAAAGAGATGAGATAAATGGCTCGAATGGCGGTTTATGAATGATTACCATAAAAGGTGTTAAGTTTTGTGAAACCTACGTTTCGAACCACATTGCACCTCATCATCAGGACCCAGGTTTCACAATAGTTAACACTGTTTTTGGTTAACATCTATTTCCACCACCTGTACCTCCATTATAATTTATTATTATACTAGCATTCTAGTATACTTGAGTTACTATTTCTCATTTTTACTTTATTCTCTAAGTCTCGTTATAAAGAATTATTGTTATTTTTTCACTTTATCTATAACCACACAATTATCCTAGAACATTTTTAAAACTGGTTGAACAATTTCTAAGACGGTTTTAAAACTTATATTTTTTTTTCTCTCTACAGGGGCTCTTTCGTTTGACTTGATTAGTTCGTAAGAAGTTTAAATTGGTAAATTTTAATATGAAATTGCCTTTTGAAACATTCCTTATTCTTTAAATATACCTTCCGTCGTCGTTGTTTTCTTTAATTATATTATAATTAGAAGAAGAAGAAGAAAATAAACTGTATTTGCATATTTACAAATTGAAAAAATTTACAAATGATTTAAGATCATATAAAAATAAATAAATGATTTATTATTATAATTAAAAGTTTAGACAATTATTGATACTTGGTATGATTTTTTTATTTCTCATGACGCTAAAGATAATGATAGAGTATTTCCGAAATATTCATAAAAAATGGAACATATAAATTGAAACTGTTTTAATTTTTCTTTTCTATAAACTTCTCAGAACTTTAAAGAATGAAGTAAAAAAATTGCACATTTCTTGACACGACGCAAAAAAAAAAAATTCATAATGCAAATTTGTCAAATCCCTGAAAGAGAGAATGTAAAGATGTAGACAAAACTAATTTTTGTAGGGTTATTTTTTTTATCTCAAACAACATTATAATTATAGCAAATATTATACTACTACTAATAATAATTATTATTATTATTATAAGCAGTTTTATTTGCTTAGCGAACCCAAAGATTTTACAAAATGTTGTCTTGACAGATTCGTCCAATGATCATCGTCCAAGCTTAAGATCAAACTTTACACAATCCTCCCACCGACGTCTCGGCCTAACAGTTGATTAGCTGCTTACTAAATTTTTCGAAATTCGTTCTTCACTAACTTTAACAACTTTAATCGTCTATTTGAGTCAATGCGACGCTCTCAACTCAATTATACTGACAAGGTACAAGCTACTTAATGCAGCGTTACCCAATCATCTTAATTTCCAAGAGGCCTCATCTTTCTTTGGATAAAATATTTTACGTTTTACCTTATTCTCAAAACTTTAGGCGTTATTCTTTCTTCAAAGTAAGCTACCGCGTTTCACATTAATTTAGAACCGTCGAAGTAATAATAGTTTGATAAATTCTAATCTTGAAGTTTCTTGACTGAAGCCGCGAGTTATGTGAATTCCGCCTTTAAACCACGACTTGATTTCCTACGGGATTTTGTTTTTTTTTAGTTATCATATAAACTAATTACTTAAATTTCTCCACCTGCTCAAACTTATATCTTGAAATATCAATTTCTTAGAGATTGTCACTGTTTCTACTAATCTCTCTTTCAAAACAGTTTTTATTGAGTGATATTAACATCTGTATCAATTTAATAGTGATCAAGTACAACATTCATACGATATCTTCAAAACTATAAAATAATATACAATAAAGAATCCATAAAATTTGTACAAAGTCTAGAAGTCACTCATACCTATATACAATCATCAAACATACAACACATTGAATGGAGAATCTAGCCATGTTTACAAGAGGTCTGGGTGATTACTGCCGTTTCAACCTTCTAGGAGCATATTAAGGATGTGTGGAGTTATATGGCATATCCCTTAATATGGATTAAGCTAGAGGATTGGGGTGGTGGAATTTAGAGAGTTTGGATGGAATAAGGTCTAAAATAAAGAGAATATTTAGGTCGTGGTGTAAGTTGTGGTTGGTGACATGATAAGAAGCATTAACTATTGTTTGGAAAAGTCTTTACCGATTTTCATTAACGTACTTGTATTTTTTTTTTATTATTATTTTTTGTACCACCCAAATTAAACACTTCTCGCTACTCGTCACCTTTTCTAATTAAAGAAAAAATATGAAAGGGGGTTATCTTATTTCGAACCCTATCAAACATTAAACCTCTAATTAAAGTATAATTATGCCTTTATTGAATGTTTCGGACAAGTACTTCGCAACAAGGTTTACTAACTTTCTAGGTATGCCCTGTTCAACATGATTTTATACAGCTTACGGTCTATGGAATCATAAGCTTTTTTTAAATCAATGAAAAGTTGATGGTCTACACCGTTGCATTCCAACGGTTTTATATAGTTCTTAAATATCTGACGTAAGGTAAATATATTAGGCTATATAATATATAATAATTTTGAATATAGTAGATAGCCTATATATGTTCTGCTGGAGACATAAATAAAGTTGTAGACGACTGTGGAAGGTGAAATGTGAATCTAGTGACCTTGACCCTTACTTTCTCCCACCACCGAGCCTCTATCTCCTGCCTCTATACCTCTCTCCCTACACTTACATCTTCACTTACACACCTTTTAAATTTATTATTTAATATTCTTGTATAATATGTTTAAAGTATTAATATTTTAATAATCTTACAATTATTTAATTCTTCCCCCAACCTTGCATAATATAAAATACGGATTATGGCAACATTAACTTGCCGATTATGCCAGCAGGTTAATGTTGCCAATGAACTTCTTTTAGGTAGATCATTATCTATTGGGTTGTGTCACTTGAAATGTCCGTTTTCAAGGTAAAGGATTTTTATTAAAAATACGATATGAAAACAAGATAATTTTATTCGAAGTATTTACCTTCTTTTTCTGCACATTTTTCCCAACGTGACACCAACTTTTTTATCCCCGAATTGAAAAACTCTGAGCTTTGAAGTGAAACAAAATCTGAAAACGCACTTTTCACTTGATCATCATTTTCAAAAAGTTTTCCTTTGACGAAGTTGTCTAAATTCCTGAACAGGTGGTCATCTGTTGGAGTCAAGCCGGGAGAATATGTTGGGTACGGAAGAACTTCGTAGCCCAGTTCTTTCAATTTTTGCACGGTATGTTTTGAAACATGGTGTCTTCATGCCGCTCAGTGAGATCAAGGTACCCATGTATCAAGATTTTTTACTTTCCCAATACACTTTAAATGTCTGAAAACGGTAGATGCACTTGCATTTAGTTGTGCTGAGAGTCCTTTAACTGTTTGGTAGGGGTTTCCTTCTTATGTATGTATGGAGGACATCGTTGTCTATTACGAACGGAGGTCTTCCTCGGGGCAAGTTTTCCAAGTCGGTATCCCCAGCTGAAAACTTAGCCAACCAACGGCGAATGGTCCGTTCATTAACACTCCCTGCCCTGAACGCCTTGCAAATATTTCTAGCAGCCTCAGCTGCTGAATGGCCGAGTTAAAATTTGGAGGTATACTAACAAGGGAGTAATTGATTGGGAAGCTAATGTTTATAATACAAAGGTAGAGGATTAGTAACTGTTTACTTTAAATATGTAAACATTCTGAAGAAAACAACAGAGACCTGGACAATCCTTTATGTATTTCAGAAACTATAAAAACGGACATTTCATGTGAAACAACCCAATATTTATGGAGAACCTCCTATATCTGCTATCCTCCTGGCTAACTTCTAATGATAAAGTGAGCTGGGCCCACTGCCGTTTTCCAACCATAGAAAAAAATCTTTGAAGAATGGGTTGTCGATTTCCTTTATTCAGGACGTTAACAAAACAAGCACAGCAGAATTCAGGACACCACAGCTAGGACTTAGGTGGCCGGTATCTATTTGAAATCTAGAAAGTCAGGCCCGAAAGCCCCTCATGGCCTGAAAGAAATTGCGAGACCGAGTAGTCTAGGATGACCCATTTTGCATTTAGACGAGACTGGACGGTGTGGGAGTACTTCCTCATATCAATGTAGAGCCTTTTTGAGTTGTCTCCCACCGTGGTCCCACTCTTCTGTAGTATACCCCCAGAGAATACTTTTCCATTTTCTGGGACCCTCGTCAATTCTTACCAGAACATTCAATCCATCTTCTTGTAGGATGATGTCCATAGGTACCGCTACTGCAAGGACTCGAATTTCAATTATTTCCGTTGTTAAAATCAATTTATGAACTTTTAAATAAAAAAGCTTAAAAAAATACATGGAGCACCAAAGGAAATATTTACTCAGATTAATCCACTTTCTCTTTTACTCTTCATTACCTAATGCAACTTTTTATATAATATAACATTTTTTATAAAATATTTAGTTTTTCAATAATATATTACAAATCTATATTGCTATTATTGTTTTAAAAAAAAATTTGCTCTTTTCTCTTTTAGTTGGTTATCAAATTCATCAAAATTTAATAGTTAGCTGTTTTATCAATGATAAAAAGTTGAAATCGTTATTTTTTTAATAAATAAAATTAAAGATTCTTTAAGGAATACAAATCGAAATATCGTCATTTAAGCCCTATTAAACTGTTTCAGTCAGAATGAAACCCACATCATATTAGAACCCATTAAATTTTATTTCCTTCGAAAATCTTTTTTTCATTTAACGCCACTTAAAGCTACTGTGGGAAATCGGATGATGCTTCAGTGCTAGTCCTAAATTTTTACTTTAAAATCTAGAGCCGTCTGTTGGGTTTGAACCCTCGACTTTAAGCATAGAAGGCTATTATGCAAGCCACTATGCCTTAGAAACAGAATTAACAAAATAATTAAACATAAGAATAATCTTTAGGCTGTGTGAGGTTATGATCGACATATTTTACATTTCATTATATTAATTTTATAATTTCCATCCCAATGTCTGTTTTAACATTACCCAGCAACCTATATCTAGAAAGATGCTGAAATCTTGCAAGTTTGTTAGAATTACATTTCATGAAAACATAAAAAGTTAATATCTTTTGATTAAATATTGACTAAAATGTTCGTTTTTTACTTCCACTTACTATATATAGTAAGGGAAAGTATTGCGATCGTAAAAATTTTCGAATTCTAGTTTTCAACGGAAATACACATTTTAGGGTCCATTGAGTCCAAATAACCAAGTCCCGCAAAAAGGTCTGCGTGTGTGTGTCCATGTGTGGTAACTCTCGGGCGTAAACTGAAATTTCACATTTAAGACAAATATACACACGAGACGTTACAAAACCTTTTTCATGAAAATGAGCTAACCAAAAGAGCCACTTTATACCATGCATTTTGCACCTTTTTTGGATTTTCTCGAAAACGGTTTCGACGATTTTGATTAAACTCGTTATATCGATGTAAAATTTAATAGGCTTAAACGTCATGTACGTTTCATTCTGATTAAAATGGTCTGACAGGGCTTAAATGCCGATAAATTTTCTTCCCCTAAAGTACCTTTAATTTTGTAGATTCTAAAAAAATAACTATATTATATTGTAACCATTGATAACAGCTAAATATGCAAGTTGAGCGAATTTTATAAACAACTAAAGGAAAAAACTGAAAACATATTTTTTTGCATTTTTTTGTTTTTGATCATAAGAACAGTAATATATACGTATAATATACCGTTGGAAAGAGAAAGATCTTAAAAAAAATATTATCTTATACACAAACTTGCAAAAGTTAATAGAGAGTGATGAAAAGTCGATAAAACAAACTGATTATTTTAGATAATAATATAATAGATTTTTTTAATAAAACACATGTTTCTATAGAAATTTCATTTAATTAATTCTTGAATGGTTTCACTGATTTTTATCTCTTACTGTACTTGAAAATTCTTTAATCAATTTTAAAAACGGAGGTTAGTGAAAGTCGTGTGTTGCCCGCCCCAGATTTTTTTATTACGATTTATTATCATTTATAATGAGATTAATGATTTTCCTGACCTATAGTTATTATTTTCGTTTGTGGAACTGATGGATCGTGATATCAAATCAGTCGTATTTAATATGAATTATTGCTCAGTGGAGTTCGGTGAATAGCAAACGAAAACAACTCGTTTACCAGTGATTTAAACCCAAAACAACATTTTTTCCTTGTTTGGGGAGAAAATCGAAAATTCGACGCTGTATTCAGTGCGACAATATTATACCGGGAAATATTTTGACAAGTGTTCGCCTTCTTCAGAATGTGATTCCTCCACAATTCCAGATTGAGGAAAAATCCAAAACCTTTCGTTTCATAATTTTTTGTTAGGCAAAAACATTTTGAAACATTAATAATTCAGTTAATAAAATTTCTGTTATAAATGTTTATTAAACTGAGTAAGCCGTTGCCATAATTAAACATTCTTTACTTTGTATACTTCAGTATGTTAGTCTAGTTAAAAAATCGCAAAATCGTAACTAACTCAAAATTCACAATCAAGACTAATATGTGTTTGGAATGTTACAGCAACATTTTGAAAAAATTCGATTTACTGGAAGAGCTACTTAATATCAAGCATTTTGTATCTTTTTATGTCATTATCTAAAATGGTTTCGACGATTTCGATTAAACACGACATATTGATATAAAAATAAATGAAATTTCATATCACATAGATTTTATTCTCAGAGAAAAAATTCAAATGTGGCATAAAGTCTGAACTTAAAAAAAAAATTGTTTTCTTAAGTAATTTGTTTTGAAATTACTTGTCATTTTATTGGTAAAGAATAATTCTATCAAATATTTATTTATTGAGAAATATTACAATCTGTTTGAGAACGAACAATAGTAATAGTGATATGAGACCACATTCATACAATATATACAGAAAATAATGATAAGGTCAAATTACATAAAATAGAAAAAAAAAATTATATATACAATAAAATAACAAAAAAAAACAAACAACAACCTATAATTGAGATAAATACAAAGTTGGCAAATAAATAAACATCATACAAAAAATGGTAACTATATACAATATATACAACTGCTAAGGGGACCCCAGACTGGGCTTTTCCCTCCACTTGTGGAGGAAAAAAGCGGAATCCAAGAGATCCCAGCGCCTCTCTCTCAGCCGCATCACTGGTCTTAGCAGTAGAGGCTGAGTTAGGGCGCAATAGCCACAAACATGGTAAAGAATAATAAAATAATGGAAGTAAAGGAATTGGAAAGAGATTCAAATCTACAAATTACCACACATACATCTGCTGTTATTTTTAAAAATTCGTAGAAGATGGGTTTATTAATGCAACCTTTAAATTCATATAATTTCAAATATAATAGACGATTGTTATTTTTCTCACTTTTTATAAAATCTTCCTATGCCCATGTATGTTATCATTTAAGAAGGTCGAAATATTTCTTAGTATTCATTAATAAATCTGTTATTCATATTTATAGGTAACGGTAACCTTTGTCAGTTCACCTTGTGTTAAAAATATTAATATTTCCTTAAAACAAAATAATACAAATACTAGTAATTTGAATGTTTGCATAAGTAAAATTAATAATATCAGATTAACTTATATGTTAATCTTATATGTTTAGGATAATTACAAAGCACCAAAATATAAATAAATAAAAAATTGTAAAACGTTTGATAATGGACAAAGAGTAGTCACCAACATCCTAAAACATAAACATAAGAATCATGAAGTTGCTAATAAAACATGTATAATACTAAAGTATTTTCAACTATTTCACATTTTAAGTTATTTTATATTGTTTTATTTTGTATTTTATTTATTTAGTTACATATTTTAAGTCCAAAATATATAAAAGCTTATAGATGTAAGTTCTTCAACTATTGAAGTGGTGTACTCTTAACTGTTTACTTATTGTTTTGTTAATCAAGTAAACATTAGTATATCAAATTTATTTTCATTTTAAATTATTTAAAAAATATATGTATCAGCAAGCTTTCTTTAGAATATAAAGTAAAAAAATGTCAGCAATATATTTTATTACATCTAATTACTTCAAAGTGATGGGTGCACTTCAAATTCATTTTTCTTTTGGAAATTAATTGAAAAATTGATTGGATATCAAGAAAATTGTAAATAAATTGTTATAGTTATTATAGGAATATTTATTTATTTTTATAACATTTTTATTAATAATAAGGACAACAATTTGTATTGAGTAAAATTACAATCTGTCCCAATTTGGAAATCAGTAGTAGTGGTGAAAGATATCATACATACAATATTTACACAGCATAAAATTACAATAAAATATATATATATAATAATGAATCAATACAATAAAGTTTAAAAAAAAAAAAAAAATCCAAATTAAAAAAATATATTTAACCTTTTAAATTTTACAAAATTTACGGTGGTAGCCCGTGGCTAGTCTCCTCGCTGAAGGTTATTAGTTCGAATTCCAGCCCCGGAGGGACTTTTTCAAGCATTTAAAAAATGGGGATTCACTCACAGCCTCTCCTCCGGGTATGTGAGACCCGTCAGCCAACTGATGGCCACTCACAAAATTAGGCGTAGGGAGTGATGACCCTACCCTGTAAAAGACAAGGAGAAACGTGAGTGTAATCCTCCCGGATTACACCGCGAGGCCAAGGACCTTCACAACCCGTCGCGCCAATGTAAAAAATTTTACAAATTACAAAATTATTATTTTTAACTTTATGAAACTTTTTTAAATCTAAATCTTGAAGTTAAACTACATAAGAAAAATATTTTAAAATCTTAAGAAATTTGAACACCTCATGAAACGTATTGATTCGGAACTATCATGGCATATCGGTTTCATAATTTTCACTTTATACCACAAAAATGTTTTGTAACTTGTTAAATATTTCATCATTTTTTTTAATATATTGATTGCGTTCATAAGCAACTTATAAATAAAAAATAATAAAATAATTTTTTTTTTTTTTTTTTCGCACATTACAGAATAAGAGATTGAGGTTACAAAATAGTTCTGCATACAATATATAATATTATTGACGAATGTTTTGTAACTTGTTAGTTGTTACATCAACTGTTCGTCATGGAACACCAGACGGGATTGCGCTGAGAAGATCGTGCCTGTGCATTCATTACAGGGCTCACAATGGAAGGTGTGGAGATGGCTCATTGTGTCATTTTTGACAATTTATACCAACATTTTCATTTTATTTCTACCCATTTAATGGAAATGTTTATGATCTGGAAGCCTTTACAGATCCTTATTTTATAGCTTAATTAACATCCTCTACCACTCCTAGTTATTCCGTTTATGTTGTGGAAATAGTACATAAAACTACGAATTATTATGAATATCCGTAATTACTCCTTTAGGAAAAAATATGGTAATTTAGAATAGGCTATGGTCGTAAAAAAAAAAAATAAATAAAAAAATTTCCTTTTTGCACAATTTTTAGATCTCTCATTAATAGAAGGAATAGAAAATAGTTTTTATTCTGGGACTAGATTCCTTAAGAATAACAAGTTTTTACAATTGAAGTATACAATATGTCTGACCGACAGACGAAAATGAACATAATTAACTACTATTTACACTTACAGATGAGTATATATACAAACACAATAAATAAAAAAGATTTTCAGAAACTAATTGTGTTGAACAAACTGAAAAATAAATAAATTGATAACAGAGTTTAAGTATAAAAGAAGAAGAAAAAACAAATAAATAAATATTTAGTAACTTTATTCTGGTACTTAGTCTGCTTAGAATACCATTAGCTTTGAAATAATAAAGGATCTATATCTGGCCAAGAGATAAAACCAATTATACATAAATAGAAATAATACAATACAATAACAAGAAATGAATTCTTCTAATGACAATATAAAAATACTATAAGATTGAACCAAACGAAGTTTACTAGATAAAAAAGTGGAATTAATAAATACTTTTGGGGGAAAAAAATTAAAAATATTGAATCATAATATAAAATAAAATCAAACTAAAATTATTTCTTTGCCAGGCTGCGTCATTTTGGGATGCTAGAAGGTGCTGGAAAAGAAGGAATTTGAATGTGGAAAGAGAGAGAGAGAGAGGAGAGAGAGAGAGAGAGAGAGAGCGAGCGAACATGGTGGATGTTTGATAGTAGGGAATTCCAGAAACTGGTGGAACGGGACAGAAATGGGCATTCATATTTGGTTGTTCTGGGGGCGGGGTAGTTGAGCGAGTTAGCGCGCGTTGCCTTAGCAACACAGAAGGCCAATAATTTGAAGACCAAAAAATTACGAGTTCCAGACTCGGTGCTGTGGGGGACTTTTATTTCAGCATTAATCCCCCGCCCCACCCCTGGCCCGAGAAACCCCGTATATCCTTCAAAGGCGAGGTAGGGGAGAAGAAAAAAAAAGGGTACAATATAAAGGTTGGATAGACAGGATTTTGTCTAATACTATCATTCTGTCTGAAACAAATTTATTATGAACGCAATTAATGTTTTTACAGGAAGTATTATTAATATATTTTTTTATTTAGTGCTTTCATCATACAACATGCACTACCTACTTACATGAAATGATTTTTAAAGTTAATAGAATATTATATCTGTTTTAAAGACAATTTTCTATATTAAATTGTATATAAGAGCAATCAAAATTATTATCTATGACAATCAGTCGAATTCATGCTCTAGCGTCATTAAATTATATGATTATGATCGATGTTATTTTTTAATATATTTTTAGCTTTCCGACTGTATATCACTTTTATATTTTATTTTTTTTATTTACGGACGGTCAATCGTATTCTAAAGTTATATACATAGGAATTTTTGTCGTTACTTATATATCTAAGATTTATTTTGGGGGAGTGGGAGAGAGAAGGTGATTTTTTATTTTCTTCAGTCAGTTGTTTTTTATTTTATTTTATTTTTACAGACAGTATAAATATTGGTTATTAGATTAGTTCTAAAATTAGTTCTAGATAATATGTAGAAGATGATGTAATAGTTCTAGATAAGACGATGGATGTAAAAGTATATATAAAATACTAAACCATATCCCGTTGTTAGTGATATTAAAAGGCCAGATCATCCTGTCAAGTTCAGTACGTTAGTTCAATCAGCTTCCGCTAGCTCATAGTGGCATGGCTGAAACAATGCGCTGGGATCCCTTTGGATTCTGCTTTTCCCACCACCTATGGTTCGGGATTCCTTCTGCAGATTGTAAATATTGTATGAGTGTGTTCAAGATGCTCATTTATTAGTTAACTATATTTAATTTATAGGGTTTTTATTTGGTATTATATATATTTATTTTATTTTCTATTTGTATGTAACATGATATGTTTAACATCTTCCGGCCGATACCTAAAGAAGTTCAAGAACAATTTTTTTTCACTTTAAATTTGTTTGATAAGTGATTTTTGTTATGTATAGGGACAACGTCACGAAGTTCGACCTTCATATTCCGGTTGGAATAGGTTGGCAACCTCTTGCATAATTCATTCTTCCTGCAACTAAATTTAGTTCATAAGGTCGTCAAACCCGAAAATCAGCAAGGGATAGGAAAAAGTAGGATTTTCCTAGTTTTTAACAGGGTCTCGTAGGGTTCCAACAGATGATCAAAATGATCATCAATACAGGATCCATGTCTGGTAAAATGATCAGAATGAGATGTAAGCCCACCACGAAAATATGATGTCAAAAAAATAATAAAAATTTAAATATCAGGGATGTAATTCTTAACAGTAAAAGGGCTCAATCAATTATGTGTTATTTATTAGTTGGGAGGTTTTATCTTAAATGAATGGTTTCAGAGAGCTTTAGTGACGAATTTCAAAAATTTCTTCCTTAAAAAAAAATTCTTTTGAGATTCTTTTTTAGGTATCGGTCGGAAGATACAGGAATGTCAACTATCCATACCCTATCTAGGTATCTAATTTATAAAGCTAAATCATCTTTCCTCAGGTAATTGGTAAGATTATTTTAAAAAGAAAATGAGTTGTAACAGTTTACTCGAAATTGCCTTGCTGCATGTTTAGCACTGTAAGAATATCCATAACCTTTATGGCAGTTAAAATATTTTACATTGTTGCTGCACTATTTTATGTTGTTATCATTTTCACCATAAAATAAATGTATGTAAAAATGTAAAGAAAAATTAAGAGAAAAAACATGTGGTGCGCGAAACATTCACTCTCACTTAGACCTATTGCATATGTCTAAAATCTAAGTTCAGTGGGCCCTAGAACTTTTAATGGGTGTAAAAAATTTTTGGTTATGCCATCATTCGGAGGGGACGTAAAATGTTAGCTTTGTTTTTTTTTTCTCATCCTCCATTAATTTTTCAAACATACGCAAAACATACACAATAAATTATGTACATACAGAAATAATGATAATAGTTCCTTCTTTAGCCTGAGGGTCTCCCTTCAAAACGGAATGAATCTTTTGCGTTTTGGAAAGATTTTTTTTTTTCTCACTCTTTTCCTTCAACTAAGCATACACAGTGCAATATGTACATACATAGAAAGTAATAGTATTTCCTTTTTTTTTCTCGAGGGCATGAAAGTTAAAGATGTTATCTAACATATATAGTTTTAAAAGGTTATGCACAGTGACGAGAAGCGCATAAACCTTAATTATTGTTATAGATAATAATTTCTATTGTTATATTATTTAATATTTAAAAAAAAATCATCGAAACTTAATGTAATTATTTTGTTAATTCCACAGTAAATTTTATTTTCATGAAATTTTTTTTAGATATCCTAATATTAATTTTTAAAGGTGAGGTGAGTAAAAATCGTTTTCTTATCCTTTGTGCTTACTGAAAAATGTACTTATGTAGAATTAGGTATTCCAAATTAGGTTGATCTAGTTTGGTGTTGAGGTTCGTAGGGGGTTTAGGTGGGTGGGTGACCGGGTCAACCCGTCTGACCCGGGGGTTACACCCCCCAGAACTAGGTCAGGACTCCCCCTCCCACCTTTATTGCCTGTCAGCGATCGCTCTTCTTGGAGGATCCCCAATCATGAGGGTATATTCCCTTTACAGCAGATATCCATAAGAAATCTCCCAACTGTACGGATAACAGACCCTTTTCAGGATTTCCCATTATTATGACATCAATACGATTTGAATTGAATATATTGGGTTGTTTCATATGAAATGTCCGTTTTTATAGTTTCTGAAATAAATAAAGGATTTTGTAGGTCTCTGTTGTTTTCATCCGAATGTTTACATATTTAAAGTAAACAGTTACTAATCCTCTACCTTTGTATTATTAACATTAGCTTCCCAATTAATTACCCACATTTTAGTATACCTCCAAATATGAACATGAAAACCCGGGATTTTCGAGTAATATTTTTGTACGAGTTTAAACTCGGCCATTGAGCAGCTGAGGCCACTAGAAATTTTGCAAGGCGTTCGGGGAAGAGAGTGTTGATGAACGGACCATTCGCCGTTGGTTTGCTAAGTTTTCAGCTGGGGATACCGACTTGGAAAACTTACACCGAGAAAGACCTCCATCCGTAATGGACAACGATGTCCTCAAACATACAGTACAAGTAAACCCCTACCAAACAGTTAAAGGACTCTCTGCACAACTAACTGCAAGTGCATCTACCGTTTCCAGACATTTAAAGTGTATTGGGAAAATAAAAAAGCTCGATACATGGGTACCTCATGATCTCACTTAGCGGCAGCAAGACCCCATGTTTCAAAACATACCGTGCAAGAATTGCAAAAATTGAAAGAACTGGGCTACGAAGTTCTTCCGCACCCACCATATTCTCCCGACTTGTCTCCAACAGATTACTACCTTTTCAGGAATTTAGACATTCGTCAAAGGAAAACTTTTTGAAAATGATGATCAAGTGAAAAGTGCGTTTTCAGATTTTGTTTCACTTCAAAGCTCAGAGTTTTTCAGTTCGGGGAAAAAAACGTTGGTGTCGCGTTGGGATAATAGGAAGGTAAATACTTCGAATAAAATGATCTTGTTTTCATATCGTATTTTTAATAAATCTTTACCTTGAAAACGGACATTTCATGTGACAAAACCCAATAACACCAATTATTTAACCACCTCCTCAAAGACCAATCTTCCGCACATATGTGATTAATCTTGACTTTGATGATACTCAACTTAACTCATTTGATGTTATCGGTTCTTGTTTTTTTTGTATCTTGTATTCATAGAAAAGGTGACGTGTACTGGGAAAGGTTTAAATATGGGTGATAAAATTGCGGTTTTGGGATACGCCAATGATTTGGTACTGCTAGGTGAAGAAATGGAAACTATACAACTAAATACTAGTGCGTTAATAAAAACCGGTAAAGAAATAGGACTCGAAATGAATACCGATAAGACGAAATATATGACTAGTAGTAGAAACGGAGACTATCTTGGTGATGTTGATATATCAGGACATACTTTTGAACACGTTAGTAAGAAATTTAAGTATATAGGTTCAATGATAATAAGAAAAAATGAAATCCAGGAGGAAATAAAGTCCTGGTTAAAGGCGGAAAATGCGTGTTATTATTCAGTTGCTAAATTACTTGGCTCGCGGCTTCTTTCTAAAATCTTAAAGGTTATTATTTATAAAACTATTATTCTTCCGACGATCCTTTACGGATGTGAAACGTGGCCGCTTACTTAGAAGGATGAACTTAAGGTTTTTGAAAATTATGTTCTGCTTAAAATATTTCGTCCCAAGAGAGATGAGGCCACTGGAGAGTTTAGAAGGTTGCACAACGCGGAATTGCGGAGTTTGTACCCTGTGAATATAATTGAGTTTATAGCATCGCGGAGACTCAAATGAGCGAGTAAAGTTGTCGGGCTCGGTGAGGAACGGATTCCGAAAAAATTGGCATACGCTGAACCGACTGGTAGGCGTCCGAAAGGTAGACCGAATCGTCGACGGGAGGATTGCGTTAAAGCTGATCTTGGGGGCTGGTCTTGAACGGTATCATTGGACGAACCTGTGTAAGCGGAATTTGGTGGCATCGGCATCGAACATCTTCGGTAAGCCTATTTATTATTATTATCTTTTATTCATATTAACCTTATATAATTTAATTGACTAAATAATTACGTATCAAATGTAGCCAGACAATTTTGACTCCTCTGTTCATTGTGTATTATTCTTCGGGACGTAATGTCCCAGAATAAAAATTATTTTTCATTCATTCATTCATAGAAGAGTAGTAGCTCCTGTAAATATTCTTAGAAACATTAAAATTTCTTTCTTATTCTAAACATTGACATCTTAACCTTCTGTGAAATTTTCTCTTTCTTCTTTGATGCCAATTGTTTTTCTGTGCTTATACATCAAGTAGATATATTTGAGTTTTTTTTTCTGGTGTAAAACTATGGTTAACAGCGAAATTTGATTTGCATCCCTAACCGTTGGGAATCGGACTTGGTTTATATGATTTTTTGTTCCTCTTAATGTCTAGTATCTGCTCTCACAAGATGACCAGACGTTGATCAGTCACCCCTTATAGAGATTCTTACCGTCCAAATAATTTTAAGGAGTGGTGGGGACGTGTCTTCTCCTGCTTACGCCCATATCTGTAATACCTTTTTTTTTTTTTTTTAACATAATTTATTGAAATTTACAACTGTACTTCAAAGTACAACAATAAATGTGACAAAAGATAAATGGCGTGAAACAGACTTGAAGAAGAACTACCCTACTGGCAGCACTCCTGTATTTTTTAAACTAGAAGGTCTCGAGGCCATCTTCTTTTCAGACGCCTCGGAGGATTGTCGGGAATTGAAGAGAAGAAAGTATTGAAACAAGAGCATTAGGGTGGGAATGGAGTTTGTCATGAAAGGAATGGTATCTAGATCGGGCCAAATCAGCAACATATGGAACATTGAGGTTTTTATGGATAAGTTTGTTCGTGACAAAGTAAGGAGCATTGAGGATTTTACGAAGGATTTTGGATTGTAGGGATTGGATACGGGAAGAATTCCATATCCATATCGGCCTTATGATAGTCATGTAGATGAGTCTTTTGTAGTTAAGTGGAAGATTAGAGCGTTTGTCTAGTAAGTGTTGAAGTAGTCGAAAACGTCGTGCAGTTTCTTGTCGTTTCAGTCTTGTATGTGGGTTCCAAGTAAGGCGTTTGTCAAGGTGCAGTCCTAGATATCGGATCTTGTAATACCTAGTAATGATTTTTAATTTTCTTGAAATATGGATATATATTGGTTATATATGGATTTTACGTAAGCAATAGGATTGGACTCAGCCTTGGAAAAGGAGGGTATTAATGCTATTGACCTGGGATTTAGGCAACGCAGCAACATTTGGGTTTTGTAGCTTGTGCCAGCAGCTAAGCGTGCCTCGGCACCTTTCTTATTTCGAATAGGAATCATTTCGCACAATCTACTTTTATAGAAATTAGTGCTTTATTTTATTTCTTACTACAAAGTAAAAGCCGAAAGTGTTACACATCCACTCAAAATACACCTTTTATCCGTCATTTGTTGACTTGAGATGGTCAAAGCATTAGAATTTTTCGAAAGTAATTTTTTTTATTTGAGTTTGAGAATTATTTTAACATGTATAAGAAAATATGGTGCACTCAACACTCTACTTACACTCACCTAAGTTGTTAAAATCAATTTTCGAACTTTCAAATGAACTTATGAGTTCAAAAAGGATTAAATACATTAGCTTCCACATCTATGTACATAAGATAACATTTTTTCTAAAATATTTAGTATATTATACGTCTATATTAGAATAGAATAGAATAGAAAAAGATACTTATTCTGGGACAAGGTCCCTTAAGAACAATTCATATGTACAATTAAGATATATATAATGTGTCTGGCTACAAGACCAAAGGAATATAATTAATTCTTATTCACAATGATACAAAAAGAAAAGAAAGTATATAATAAAACAAAAGTATTATAGGTGGAATTAGTCATTTTTTTGAAAAGTTTTTAATTTTGCCAACGTTTCGGCCCAAGCTTGTGAGCCATCATCAGGGCTACAAACATCAGAACAAAAGAGATACATATCAATATGATAATGAATATATTTCTTTTGAATGTAGTGACAATGATAACATTTGAAATAAAACAGAAAATATATACTAACATACTTAAATATTATAGATACAAATAATGATAATATGATACATAATCTGATGATGATAAGCATAACAAATTTTACAGAACTTTAGACTTTTAATATAGAAGTAAAAAAAAACTTATATATAAACGTACCATTACTGAGCCATGTCCATACTCCTCTATACAGTCTATACATCCTCAAAATAAAACAAAAGAGTAAAATAATTGATTCATAATTGATATGAACAATAAATAACAAGTTTTCTTTTTGATTTGAAATATCTTATTGAGCGTCTGTTTGGGTTGACAGTAGGTACAGGGATAGCTGGTATTACCATCTTGAATGATGGTAGGGACGAAGCATGGCGGATATAAGTAGGTAAGGAATTCCAGAGATTAGTGGAGCGGACAATAAAGAAATGATCAAAACTTGTTGTTCTATGGGTAGGAATATAAAGGTCGAAATGGCGCGATCCTGTTTGGAGGGACTGGACTGACGATTATTATTACTGTTATAATTATAAAAAAAAAAAAAAAAAATTACATTTATTTTGTATATTTTTTTTGTTTTATTATTTTATCCATTTGATTATTTTGAAAGTAATGTTATCCATGAAAATAAGTATTGAATATTTCTTCTCTTAAGACTCTTTTTATTTTCCGTATCTATATTATATAAAATTATCTCTCTCCAAATCCATCAAACAGTTCACTTTTGAACATAATGACTCCACAATCAAATTGCACCCGAGTAAAGCAGCGGCGACTCTAGTTTAATTTGTAATTCAATAAATTAATAATTATTACTCTATTTATTTAAAATACAACTACAATTAAAGTAGTAGGTTGTAAAGTTGAAGTGATATTTGGATTGTGTGAGGGCGTTGTGAAGTTTTAAGCCCCGACCTCGACTTTGTGTGTATTGGGAATGCGAAGGTCAAGGTTAGCAGTAAAGATAGAAAGAAGTCTCCCATCCTATCTAGTCTCCTCTCTCTTCCCTCTCTACAAACACTACATTTTATTTACTATTATTATTTACAATAGTACATTATTTATTATATACCAAACCAATATTTTTTCTCCATGATTCATTATTATATATATGTTTTATTATAATTTTATTGCTGTGTAAATATTGTATGAATGTTACCTTTCACCACTATTATTGATGTCCAAAATGGGACAGATTGTAATATTAATCAATAAAAATCGTTGTTGATATGAAAAAAAAGATATGGTCCTATATTTCACAACAATATGAAATTTAAAGTTCATCTTAATACAGTACCCGGATTAACCACAAGCTCAAACCAATAATTAACAAACTAACATTATTCACGATTCACTATTCAAAATAAAAATAAATTTTTATTCCATTTAACGTTTTAGTTGCGATATGGAGCGGTTTAAACCGATTAATCGCAGGTTTTTCTTATGCCTTGTTAATTAATTTTTACTTATAATTTAATTTAGGAACTGTGTGAACGATTAAAACGATTAAAATAGATTATTTATTTGTTAAATATCAGCAGACGAGTATGTTTTATTCTCTGTTACTATTTCTATTTTATTTTTTGTCAAGTAAAGCTAATTAGCGATTATTATAATCGTAACCTCTTTAAAATCATAAATTTCATTCCCTCTTAAACACTAATAACCCTTCAATTAAAAAAAAACGATAGTTGTTTTAGGACCATTTTTCTGTCCTTTGGCCATTTTATTATTTTATGATTTTCCCTACATTTGATTAAAATTAAATAAAGATATTGGATCAATCCTTCTACCTATTTTATCATTGAAACTCAATTCATCTATGTATCACAAAATTTACAAAACTTTTTCAAAAATCATTAAATCGTTTTTTAATTGAATTATAATTTCTTTTCTTTTTTAATTTTTTCGGAAGTTTTTCTCAATATAAACACTTGAAAGAGCACACATTGACTTCCATTTCTCATTTAATCACTTTATTTCATAAGCTTTTCATATTTGTCGACGTTTCGGGGCTGTTTCTCCATTTTCAAGACTGAAACAATTTTTTTAAACTTTCATTAGTGAATAAAATTACATTATTTAAATGTTTGTCTTTGAAAAATTAACTTCAGCAATTTGTCATAATTATTTTTAAACAAACTAACATTAATTACCTTATTTTTTTCATTATATAATTGCTATTTCATATATCACCCATCATTTTATTTCATAGCACACTGCTATTGGTCCTTATTGGTGTTCATTGGCTCACTGTTTCTATTATTTTTCTATTTTAAACTTTGTACCTTTCCAGCATTCCTATGTAATCCTTGTGCTTTTTATTTTTATTTCTATTAATTATATGTCCTAATTATGGTTCTTTGGCTATTGTTTTATTTATTTTAAAATTTTATCTTATTTATGATATCTGTGTAATGTGTTCCTAGGTTTTTTGTATCTGTTTTATAATTTATTGTCCTGCTATTATGTTTGGTAATGTGGATCGCTTCTAGTAGTTTCCTATTTCTATAATTTTGTGATGTGTCTAAAATTAATGTGTTTTCAAAGTTAAATTTATGTTGTTTTATTAAACTATGGGATGATAATGCTGTTGTGTTTGTGTTTTTTATATTTTTACAATTGGATATATGTTGAGATTATTCTTGTTTTTAATTTTTTAGATGTTTCTCTATATAATGCCTTCACAATTTTTACAGTCTATTTTGTATATTGCATTTTGCTTATCCATTTTTTCTATTTTATCTTTCATTTTACTTAAATATTTTTCTAATTTGTTACTATTGTATAGACCAAATGATATGTTTGGGTGATCATATTTTTAAAAATACTTTTTATTGTTTCTGTCAATTTTGGGATATATGTTAGTTTGTGGTATTTCTTGCAATTGCTGTTGATATGCTGTTTATCGATTGATACAATCTTTTTACGTATCTAACGAGACACTACATACTGACCTAGACATTCCATTCGTCATTGTAACTGTCACTGATCGCTATAATAAATTTCATGACAGACTGACCCTAAATTCAAACCCGCTGACTCAAAACCTTATCAACTGCCACAAACCCATATAATCCCCCAGAAGACTATCGAGGCGCTGGCCAAGAGACCTGAAATATTAAAGTTATTGTTTTTTTTAATCTATCATATGTAGTTTGTTACATCATTTGTTAGCATATTTTGCTTATTGCATAAGCAGATAGCAAATACAATTGTAATGCCAAAAACTTCTATGAATAAATAAATATATATACTAGTATTTATATATATATATATAATATATACATAATTTAACATTACAGGTATCCCCAATGTACGGATAAATATTGAATCTGAAAATAAATAAAATTAGGAGAAGAGTCAGCTACATTTTTATTATTAGGAATAGGAATAGAAGCGACATTTGACATCATTTTCCTTCCCGTTCTAGAATTTAAACACAATAATATCGAAAGTGACGTTTCCTTATAGTTGCAGGTGTAGTACAAGGCGCGTTCCGACTCAATGGTCCTATATTGTTGCTCTTATTTAAGTTACGAGCGCAGTTTTAAGGGAGTTTAATGCAGCGTGGCTTACATATAATCATTTATGGCTACTAATACTGTATCTATTTATTATTTTTAATAGTCTAAAATGAGAACGAGACATAGGACATAGAGTGATGGAGGTATATACAGAGAGAGAGAGAGGGGAGCTAAGGCAGTGTTGCCAGCGCCTGGTGGGACAAAACAAAAAGTCAGTGTAGTGTCCTTGAAGCGATCTGCACTCACCTCCTTCATCCCATTCCTCTTCGTAGCAGTAGCAATCTAACGTCTATTTTCTCCTATAATATAATTTTAATTATAATCAATTTTTACTATATTAAACAATAATATTTATAATAAGCTTTGAACTTTACTTGTCCTGTGAGTCAGTGGTGGAGTGGTGCTGCGAACTCCAACCCTAAAACTAATGTAACAAGCGGAAATACTAGAATGGAATAGAATAGATTTATTATTCTTTGGGGTATTTCCCATATAATTAGAGCCTGGCCTGGCTATTTACAATACATTTTCTAAATTATAAACATATATTGATAAAGATAAAATAACATTTTTTACTTTCACTTCCTTACATATGAAATATTTTTAATAGAAAGTATTGAGATCGTGAAAATTTTCATATTCCAGTTTTCGACGGAAATACACGTTTTAGGATCCCTTAAGTCCAAATAACCAAGTCCCGAAAAAAGGTCTGTGTGTGTGTGGTAAGTCTAGCGCAAAAACGAAAAGTCGTACGAAAATGAAATTTCATATTTAAGACAACTATATTATGAAATCGGCTAACCAGATGAACCACTTTATACCATGCATTTTGCACCTTTTTACGATTTTCTCAAAAATGGCTCCAACGATTTTGATTGAACTCGCTATATTGAAGTAAACTTTAGGCTTTAATTTCATGTGGGATTTATTCTGATTGAAATAGTCTTACATGGATTAAATGCCGATATTTCTAATTTTGTTCCTTTAAAGTACCTTTAATTCTGTAGATTCTATAAAAAAAAAAAAAAAAAAAAAAAAATTTTCATATTGCTATCATTGATTAAAAAACTGGTAAATGTTTAAGTTGAAGAAATTCGATATCCAACCAAATGAGAAAATAGCAAAATTTTTTTTTTTAATGCAATTTTTTGTTTTTGAACATAAGAACAGTAATATACATTTATATATAGCATTGGATAGCTAGCTAGATTTCAGAAAAAATATTATACACAAGCTAGTAAAAAATATTATCTTATACCAAGCTTTTAAAAGTTAATAGAGATGATGAAAATCCGATAAAACTAACTGATTATTTTAGATAATAATATAATAGATTTTTTAATGAAACATGTTTTTATAGAAATTCAATTTAATTAATTCTTTATTAGTTTCACCCATTTTATCTCTAACTGTATTTGAAAATCTCATTTAACCGAAGGTAAGTGATAGTCGTGTGTTGCCCACACCAGATTTTTTTTTTTTTTTACTATTTCGCAGGATATGTCCGATTTTAATATTTTAAAGACTTTATTAATTTTGTGTTTATTCTAAGTTAAAGTGCCATTCTCTTGAAAAGACATTACATAAACATAATTGAAAGTCTTTTTAGTACACATCTCGCACAGGTGATCTTGTATGTGCCTTAATCATCTGACTGTGGACTCGTCCATCTCTGTTTAGAACGCGAACGAACTTGTAAAACATAGGATAGAATTGGATATATATTTCATTAGAAGGTATTGCACTGATCACAGAGACACACCTTTCGCCACTATCCAAATTTGTTATTTTTTGGTTTCTTGGTATGCAGAACAGAATATGCAACTAACTTATCTAATTTAAAACAAGATATCTATTTTACCCAAACCCTAGGACTGTGGAATAATTAGTTTTTTTCTGTTTATTTTATTTATTTTTTTTTTTTATAATTTACGCAACCCTAGTAGCCTTTAGGAGATTTCTTTTCTTTCTTACCTTTTTTTTTTATGTTTATAGTCCATATTTGTTGATTTTTTGCACATTTGTAAATAAAATTAATATTACTGTTTTCTTAGCCAGAAATAAATATTAATATTTAATGTACAATTTTGTTATCCTTAAGGGACGTAGTCCCAGAATAAAGTTTTTTTAATTATTATTATTTATTTATTTATCCTGTCACACGGACTGCAAGCCTGCAATCCCACTCACTTTTACAGTGATATCCAAACAACAGGCATGATTCGAAACACTTCGTAATAACTATAGCATCGGTATACCCTCCTCCAGAATATGTTCCGACATCTTCGGCCTTTCACGATTATTCTCAAACCTTAGGACATTTCTTTATAGCAGGCGGCGACTTTAACACAAAGCACCAATGTAGGGGTTCACGTCTATGCCCACCTAGGGGAAGAATTTTGAATTCTGTCATCTGAGCTTTCTTTAGACACTATATCAACGGAACTTGTTGCCTTGTCTTTATGGAAGAAGCTTTGATGATGACCCACAAAATTGGTTGAAACGTTGGCAAAACAATAAATATTTTAGTCTGTTTCACTTACCAATAGTCAAAGTGTAAATTTAGATATTAGACAACCAAATGCGAAGGAAATTGTTTAGGAATGATTCAGACACTAAAAATGATTTTTATGACTTGGTTCAACTCGCTACTCAAACGTTTTGTTATGCGGGATAGAAAAAATAGTGAGTCGTTGGTAATAGTGCAAAGAAAAATATGGTAAATATATTTCATTTGTTTGTCTTTTTTTCTTTTTTTTAAATTTATTTCTATTTTCTAAAATGTGTGTCAACTTTAATATATATATCAACATTATTTGGAGGAAAAAACACTTTTCAATTTATTTACCATCCTCCCAATGAAAATACTGCGTGTGGCTTTGAAGTTATACTTAAATTCCACCGTTTCGTATCATTAGCATCAAATCATATTTTTTTTTTATTTACGAAAGCTCATTAATACTTTGTCCGATAAACCTTATTCGTTTCATTTGGTCATATAAATAAATTGGTCCACGGATGATCAGTTACATTATCAATATTGTTAAAATAAATAGAACCTCATGAAGGTTCTTGGGGTTTAGTGCGTTTAGAAATTCGCACTGTTTATCGGTCAACAGCTATGGAAGGAGGTAATTAGGCCGAGATCTCAGCCTCCAGACTTTTCCCTAATATTTGCTGTACCCACTATATAGAGGCTGGGTATACCCAATAATGGTTACTCTACCCAAGAGTAGTCCCATGATTGAAATAGCAAATAAAATATTTTGAATAAATAAATATCTATAAAATTAGAGACCTCAGTTCGTTATGGAACCGTAAAACAGCTGTCTATTGCAATATATTGTACAGTAAAATTAGGTTTTAACCCGAACATAAAAAAAAAAAAAAAGCCGAAACCTGTCACAAATTGTTCAGTACCTTTCCCTTTTTAAGTGGTAAAAATTCCAAGTGTTTTCCGCATCGTTTTTCTCTAGGGGAGAGGAAGAATCAGAAAAACTATTTTTTTTTTTCATTTTATTGTGAATATTTAAAAAAATATTATCTTTATTAAAATCGTGATTCTATACAAACTTGAAGTACGTCAAAATATCTTTAAAAATGGTTATATAAATGTTTCCGCTAAAATGAATAGTTGCGGAGATATTAAAGGGGCAATATGCTGCTTCTATTTGGGAAAATAAAGTAACAAAATATTGTTTTCTGATTTTTAGTGGAACAAAAAGTATTAACTTAAAGAACTTTATCTTGGAAACTATTAAACTTACAGATCTATATTACCGCTCAAATAAAAGCTAATAAATCGAGCTATGATTTACTTTATCTTCATAATTGTCTTAGGAAGTACAGTTTTTATGATATTTTACACAATGAAATAACAAAATGTCGTTTTCCGAGTTTTTCCAATGTTCGGGTTAGGCCTGTTTTTTTTACCTAATCCATGTTGTCGAAATAGCAGATGGTTTTAGCCAAACTAGAAGTTGATTGCTTGTGACTATCTTGAGTAGGGTTGCCATTTTGGGGTAATTAAACGGAATGAGGGTAATTTAGAACTCAGAGGATAAAAGCAGGGCAATTATTTAGAAGGATAAATTTGGGGTGTTTAAAAAAATACTTGATTCAATTAAACATACTTAATATCAGCTTTAGTTTTATAATCAATCCATTTGTCCCTATAATTATCTGGAATAAAATAATAATTTTGTTTGTTTATGTTAACTCTATAAAAACTGATCTTTATAACGACTCGATAGTAGTATAAATATATTTTATTATAATATTATATGTGCTAAATATTATAGAACATTAAATATCCTGTTAGGTTATTGTTTTCTCTTCATTAATTATAAAGATCAATGGAAGATGGATTAGTGCTGTGATGAAGGCTTCAATAAGAATCGGTAGTGGAAATTTTATTTGTCAATACTAATCATTGCTAGTGGGTTTATATTAATAATTATTATATATAATAGTAGTAAATTATTACTGTAAATACTGCTTACAAGGTAGGTTTAGTATCGTATATAAATGGTGCTGTATTCATATAAAAGTTGAAGAATTATTCAATTAAGATTGATCTCTAAAAAGTTATTTCAAGGTCTTATTCTATATTGTTCTAATTTTCACTTTTTTTGAATTTGGCTCAGGTAAGTGAAAACATTTGTTTTCTTGTTTTATTATTTATTGTTTGTTTACTCATTTAACGTAAATATATCCTGCAGGGGCTAATACGACAGTGGGATTTCTAAATTTTGCCTGTCTAATCTTAATTAGGATAGGGATCTTTAACGAGTACCTGACCATCGCGACCACCTTACTACGTCTCCTCTGAAATAAAGATTTTTTACTCACATTAAAAATTCCTAGGACCTTCCAGTTTGAACCCACGACCTTGGACATATAACACCATAGGTGACCTCATATATCTCACTTTGAACTGGTATTTAGCTTTTACGAAACGATCAAAATATGCAAAATTCTGGAACATTAAATTCAATCCAAATAGTTCTTCAAACAAATAGTTAGTAGTTTATCATAGTATTTATGAATATACTATATATTTATATCTATCAGCGATTCCAGGAAATGGCCATGCTTGGCTTAAAATGTAATTGCTTAGACGTAAGGCAATAAGCTTACAATCCATTCTTATTGTGTCACCAATAAAAACATTCATAAAAACCTCGAGACCATTTATACTGCAGACTCAGATCCAAATATATGTACCTCTTATAATTTCTAACTCCTTGTCTACACTAACTTACATATTCGAAACCTACCATTCCTATCTATTCCCGTTAACCCTCAAGGAACACTGAAAAGAAGATGCTCGAGATCAGTTTACATAAGTATGATTGTCATGATCTTGATATCATAATTTTTTACTATTTAAACACAGTCCAAATTTAAATAAATCATGTTAAAAAAAAACCCTATTCACTTTTGGTATGTTTATATATAATTTAAATAACGTGATTTTAACTATGATTATTTATTTTATTAATAATGGGTGTCTCATATTCATTTAATTTATTTTATTTTATACATTTACATAACTATTGCTAATTTATTAATATTGAAGAGAGAAGCCCAGCTGGCTCGAAGCCATCTGCTTGTCATTTTGAAGGTCACTTGCGATCATCCTCCAAAAAACATCCGGTGAGGACATTCTGATCAGCTTCCTATCATGCTTAATGAGTGGTGTGATTAATGAGTATATTTTTTATTATGATTAATAATAATTATTATTGTTAGATAATTGGGGAGTATGACTAATCTCTCACCTCCTTGCACTGCCTTTGGCCTAGAAACCGTACGAATTTTGTTTATTGTTGATTATTTTTTTATCATAAACATTCTGTTGGCATGAAGCCAAAAACAAAAATTCTAATCATGTTAGTCGAGAATTTAAATCATCATGTTCTTTAAATGGAGCAATTTTAAAAAATAAAATAAAAACACATGTTCCAGGATGATTTTTTGATGTTTACTATTATAACCGATCGGAAACTAACTATTCTTGTTTGTTTGTCCATTTAACGTTACTTAATGCTAATATGGCTAATCGAAGAAAGGTATAACTAAGAGTTTTTACTCCTGTTAAGTAGGGCCATCTCCCCGGTTTGAACCCGTGACCTTGGGCGTAGAAGGCTGTTATGCTAACCACTACTGCACCCCGTGCAAAGGCTTTAATTTACCAGAGGAGGTCTCTTATTCAGCTTCTCGTCGTTTATAAGTCTATTGTTATGTCCGTGAAGTTTGCAATGAAAACTCGAAGAAAGATTTCGTGTGTGTTGGTCTACTGTTGGTTGTTTTAAGTCCGTATTAGGGTTTGTAGGTTACGTACCAAGGAGCTGTCGCTATAAAAGTAAAATTGTATGAAAATATTTTAAGATTATGAGAAACCAGAGATGAAATTACGAAAATAATAGCGTTTAGGTGGATATGTAACTAGTACATTCAAATCAATAACAATAAGATTAAGAAGTAAGACAACAGTTTCGTAAGAAGACAATATTGAAATACTATTTGACGGTTATGTAAGAACAATTTTCTTCAATTTTCAAATATTTTCATACCATTTTATATAAATGTATATTTCCATATTTCGTTACTGTTTTCTTATTAGTGTAACAGAGTGGATATGTTAAGCAGACGAATGAATAAATAAGAACATAAAAAAAAAAAAAAAAATCAGACATATACAGAAACAAATCCAGCAATGGGATATATGAGGCCGAACAGATATGACTATCAAGTTTGTTTTTATTTTTTGTTTTCTGAAACGCCATTAAAAATCAAGAGCAAAAGGGAATACATATTATCTATTACGATATGATTAACAAAAATCAGCTACCACGTTCACCAAAGAACATGCATCAGCGAATTCAAATCAACACGATCCATAATCACTTCTACTTATTCTTTAGAATGGGCGGAGGTCGAGAGGAAACAAAAGCGATAAAGGATATGACTAAGCCAAGGAAAACGCTAAAATTGCAACACAAAAAGAAAACACAACCATTAGGTCAACTTAAGTGCGCTCTGACTCAGGCTCTGGGTGCATTTCGAATATAAAATTATTTTATTCTCAGTTCTTACAACTATCAGCAAGCTCAAAATCATAATACATAAGATGAATTCTTGTATAAGAAATGGCAATAGAGGTATAAGTAGCAAGGTATTATATATACATACTGATCAATTTGTACTGATGGGCCCCACAACACTGCGAGAGTAGGAAAAATTAAAATGTGGGATGGTTTGATATGATTGACGAATTGAAGATGAAACTATTTGGAGTTCGCGTCTCGATGCCGGGGAGACTTCTAACTTAGCACAAATCCTCCTACCGAGCGAAAAAAAAAACCGTCGAGCCTACAAAGGCGGGTAGTGGTGAACAAAAAAATAAAAGTTTGATGTAATTTTGGTGATAGTGGAATCATACACTCTCACTCACTTTCAACGTATAACAATAAGTACAAAATAACCGTATTTTCTATGAAACTTTATGTTATGGTTTTTTTACATTTTATTATAAATGTTTAATTTCTTTAAGTGGAGTTTATAATTAAAAAAAACAAATTTTCATTAAGGATAATAATAAACCAAAACATGTTTTCATAATGTGTACATTACAATTGATTATTTTGATATACATTTATGATTTAGTTAATAGAAGGAATTAGTTCGGGTGACGGTCGATGAATGAAAACAAGTAGGTAGTTTCAACCATTTATTTTCTGCCAACGTTTCGACCCCTATTGTGGGTCATCATCAGGGCGTGTAGTAGAAGAGTGGAAAACTCTGGAGTGGAGTAAACAATTAGGTAGTGTTTACATTCACCGACCGCCACCCGGACTAATTCCTTCTAGTAATTCTCAACGGTCAACTAATTATATCCAATTTATAATTTAGATTTGCTACATTTAAAAAATATTTATATTTAATAATATCGTAGGATTTTAAAAAATGTAATATTTGATGTTATTATCTGAATTTCTCTCACAACCAATCGCTTTCACGTATTTTCAACCACCTTTTCTCTCACCGTGTAAGGACATTCACCTACAAGGCTTTCTTTCTGGGGGAGATGGTAAGATGTGAAATACTTATAGAATAATCAGACATAATATAATAATAGTAATAATATAATTTAATAGTTTCTTATTAAAATTATTTTGGTGAAAATGTTGCTGTAACATATCGCAGCATGTAGTTGTCTTAAATATGAAATTTAAGATCCGTCAGACATTTCATACTCGAGCTAGACTTTTTGCGGGAATTAGTCATTTGTGCACAGGAACCCCTAAAATATATATATTTTTTTTAAAATTCGTATTCGTATTTTCATTATCGCAGTTCCCCTTACTCCGTATTCATACTCGAAGGTAAAAATAGAAAAAGCCAGTCGTAGATGGAGCTTTCTTGACATCCTTAACTATTTCTTGACCAAAACCTGAGGGGTCTTTTGAGACACCTTCAATTGTACTTTCCTAGAAATGATCTAGGACTGTTGAAAGGTCTTCATCCCAGTGGCCAAATATACCTGCCGCCCTTCCCGACATTTCTAGGGGCACCTTCAATCACAATGCCAAAGGGAAAAGTACCTAAAATATTTACAATGGGGTGGTCCCACCTGACACATTAGCAGCAAGAAGGAGCAAAATTCAGAAAATAACAATAAAATTATAAAATAACAATAAAAAATTGGCAAAAGTGTGTTCGAAGAACAAAATAATCTCAGGATTTTCTACAAAAGATTTAGACAAACTCCACGGCAATCAGTACAGCCTACCGTCACATTACACCCGCTTATACAATAAATGCACATACCAACAGAGTAAGTTAAGTTGAAACAAATAAAAACTTTTTTATATGAAAAATATAAACACTACAGTCCTTCTCCATGCCTATCATGTATGCTGCTAAACTTCTATTTAGCACATTTTATTATAGATAGCTTCTGACTGGCACCAATAAAAAAAAAAATATGAAGATTTATGAAAATCCTAGCTTCCCACCTCAATCAGGTTATCAGAGCTCAATGTCAAAGCTATATCTTTCAAACCCAGTCCCATTCTACCAGATCCCGTCTTTCTGACCTCTACCCTCCCCCTCACAATACTGCTGCGTTTGACAAATACTTTCTAGCCAAAGCAACCTTCCTTCAGAATTCTATTCCTCCTGAGATCCGCCATGCAAGAACTGCTTCCTTCTTTAAATCGCTCATTTTTAACCACCCTCTCCTTTCCCAGGCAAACAGACTATACCCCAAACTGCAGATACTAGAAAATACCAATTTCGTTGTATTTATATTTTTTTCAATTATCACTAATGAAGTAGCTATTTTTCTTTATTTATTTCATTCTATGAGTCTGATTTGTAAATATGTACATATTTCATAACCTCAATTAATTATTTTAGTTTAGCTATTTGTTGTTTAAAGCTATGACAACATTGTTCCGGTCATCAAATCTGTATTTTATTTTATTCTTAAGGGACGTTAGTTTCAGGATAGTGAATAAGTTTTTCATTTCATTCCGTTAAAAAAAAAAATATCATTAATAGTTAGTGATTCTTTAAGACAGTATTGACCGTTTGACTTATGATCTGAAAATTGGAAATTTCTAACCCTAGTGGTAAGTTTGAGATCCATTCCCTAGGAGCTCCACGAAATAATTTCCTCCACGCCGAGGCCGGACTCCGAGCGGCGCCGCCAGACTTTCTCTTCCTCCTCACCCTTCAACACCTTCCTACATCCTCTCTTGCCCTCCCCAACTACCCGCCTTACCCACCACACTCCCTCAGACCTAGATAGCCACAAGACTCCCAGAGCAGAGCCTTATCGATCCAATTGGTTAGCCAATGATAAATACTCCGGAGCCCGACATCGGTCGTGATTTCCTCGCACGATTCCGATTATAGCGTGGCACGGAGCCGCCAATTTGGTAAAATTATCTCAGAATTTGTGCGTCTCAACCAAACATAAAACAACTGTCGGCGGTTCTTTTAATTGAAACCTGATTTGGTTCTCTTCGTAGGGTGATATATTCTTGAGTGTTCTCGATTATCGCTATCAGATATCGATTTGTAATAACATAGAACCACTGCATAGTGGTCCAAGAGTCGATGTTCTAAAATATGATTTATCAATTTCAGGTCATAATTTAGTGTTACTTTTAAATTAAGCTATTCTAAACGTTTTTGCCTTCTTCAAGAGCTACTAGACTAACGATCAAATCTTCCTATTTACTACAAAAAACTTATTGACAGGACTATCTTAAGGTCAATCTGAACTAATCGTGTTGACTTTAGAACTACCAAACCATCGAAATCCTCCCATATCCAAGAAGAAAAAAAAATATTCTGGGACTAAATCTTCTGAGAATAACATCCGATTTGACATGATGTAGGAGCTATATAGGGTCAAGACACAAAATTATTGATGAAAAAAAAACACATTTAACAAATACTAAAAAAAAAAATATAATGTTGAGTAGTATTAATAAATATATTGTTTTTTATTAAAGTGAGCGAGTTAGCTGCTTAACGTTTTCCGTTCTGGGGAGAATTCGCTGATAATAATAATAAATATATTATATTTTTTTCAAAACCTCATATTTATTTATGATATTTTACAAAAGAGTTTGATATATTATGAATGGGGACGGGATGACCGAGTAGGTTTATTTTCTTTAATTGTCATATAGCAAGCAGGTATTTTCTAGATAATGGTACAAACCGTCATTTGGATTTCTTCTAACGATTGTAAAAATAAATGTATTTATTGAAAATATAAAGGTATGTTCATATCTTTGGGAAAGGAATATAAAGATCAAAAAGTCGGGATCTAGTTTCTTGTAAATGGGTTGATGGGTTGCTACTGCAAAAGATCGTAGCTATAGGGAGACCGCTGGGATTTGAAGGTTTGTTGTAGGAATGGTCCGAGAAAATATCATCTTCGGGTATGGGGTGAAAGCCACTTTGACTCGCCATAAAGATGGGACACTTGAGACTGCCGCGAAGTACCAAAGACAAATCTTTAAAAAAATTCATGATATGCTTTGCTCGTTTCTCTGGCACCGTCGATAGGCCACAGCGCCCCACATAGCCGTTGTATATAATCTTTACAATCCAAAATCATCAACTAGTTTATAACGAATAAACTCATCCATAATGATCTCAATATTCCTCATGTTTCTAATTTGGCCAGAGCTGATGGTTTCCTCTTTGATTCCTAATAACCCTCAGAGATGTCTGAGAAGAAGATGGCCACGAGACCTTCTGATTTAGAAAAACTTTTGAAATACTACCATTGGTACATTGGTACATAATCTACATATGTATCATTCCTCTGTTTTGTATTCCACTAGCATTTACTAGATGTATTAATATTATATATAATATTATTATATAATATTCAATAAATATATATATTTTGTAATTAAAACGTCATTAACAGATACCAAAGGTCACGGGTTCAAACCCGCAGGTGGTCCTAGGATTTTTTAATGGGAGTAAAAAATCCTTAGTTATTCCGTCCTTCGGAGGGAACGTTAAAAGGTGGTCCCGAGCCTGTGCGATGTCAGGTACTCGTTAAAGATCCCTATCCTAATAAAACCTGGATAGGCAAAATTTAGGATTCCCAGTGTAGCATCGTCCGATTAGACATAGTCGCATACAGTGACGTTAAATAAATAAACAAACAAACGTCATTAACAGATTTTACTCATAATATAAAACTGAAAATTTCTATGCATACTAATTTTTTCTTTCTTTTGCAGGTGAGTTTCGAATCACACATATTCTTCCATCGTAATATATCATGCTTCCTAAACCGTAAGTAATTATTTTCAGTAAAAGTTTATACATATACAGTATGGTTCAAGAGTGATCAACTGGAGGGCAAGTTTTTTCTTCTAAGAATTTTGATTTGATATCCTTGAATATCTCAAAAACTGCGAGGGTAACAGATAGCAACCGACTCATGCATACCAAATTATAGAGAATTTGACCATCTTTCGTTTGTTAAAGTTTATTTTTCGACCGTGTAATATCATTATCAAGTTATTAAGAAGCTGCGAGGATAGGTTTAATAAACAAATTAAGATGAAAAATTCTGGTTAAACAAATTTTTATTTTCGCTCTGGAATATCTCGATAATTACAACGGTTAGTAACTAACATATGCGTACCAAATTTTGTTGAATTAAAACTTCTTTTATTATTTAAGGAATATATTTTTGTCCGTTACCTAGTTATCACTAAAAATAAAATTAATAAATTTTAAACTTTTTCTCTATTCTTCAGCGTCTTGCGAAGCAATGAGGTATCATTTAGTGTTTTTTTTTTTCTTTTGTGGTCTAATTTCTCCTGGCTCAAATCTGTTTCTCTACCATAAATAGTTTTTTACTATGGATAAATCTATACGTTGTCGATTAAGAACCACTAAGGGGTGAGAGATCGCGAGTCGTGCCGAGTATGACTCAGGAAGGAAAGAATCCTGAAGCTCATCGGTATGTGCCAGGCGACATCCTCTCCGGGCTTCAGTTGTTGGCTACTGCTTTCGGTTGCAATCTCTTCATTGAATCGTTTGTAATATCGGTTATGATTATGTTAAGTGAACTGCCTACTTGCGAATTACAAGTATCTATTTTATCTCGTCTTATTTTATTTTTTTTATTTTGTATTCTATGTTGGTGGCTTGAAGGGGTATGACGAACTGTACATTCAATCATCGCACTGCAATCCAACTTTCATCGAGTACGCCCTGACGAAGGCCTACAAAGATGGTCAGGATTCTGTAAGATGTCAGGTACTTGTTAAATATCCCCAGCCTAATTAAAACTGCATAGGCAAAATTAAGTACTCCCACTGTAGCACCGTCCGATAAAGTGGCGTTAAACGCAGTAAAACAAATAGAAGCAATCAACCAGGAAGGTGAATTTTGTTCGTTTGTTTATTTATTTAACGTCACTTTATGCTACTGTTGCTAATCCTAACGACACTACAGTGGGAACCCTAAATTTTGCCTATCCAGGTTTAATTAGGATAGGGAACATTAACAAGTACCTGACATCTTACAGGCTTCTGACCGCCTTTGTAGGCCTTCGTCAGGGCGTACTCGATGAAAGTTTGGATTGCAGGTTTAATTAGGGTAGAGATTTTTAACGAGATCCTGACATTGCACCGGCTTGGGACCACCTATTTACGTCCCCTCCGAAGGACGACTTAGTAAGGATTTTTACTCCCTTCAAAAAATTCTAGAACCACCTTGGGGCTCTAACCCGTGACCTTTGGCAAAAAAGGCTGTTATGCTAGCCACCCTGCTGCAGGTGATCCTCGGAAGGTAGGGTATAGTAGTAACTTTAAAGGTTTAGGCTGTGCTATGCTATTATACAGATCAATTTTCATCTTCTTTTACTTATCATTTAAGAAGGGGCGGATAAATTAGCAAAATGAATTTATATCATTTTATATATTTTTTAATAATAAATAGTTAAAGAGCGGTGTGATCTAGTGGATAGAGCTATAATACTAGGATTAGGCTACGGTTTTACAGACCCTGGGTTCGAATCCCGGCTATCTCAGAACGATTTATTCTGTTATTTCAGCCGTAGATCTGACCCTTCGGTATGGAGACCATTCCTTGAAACAGAACCAACGGAGGTAATAATAATAAAACTTTATTCTGGGACTGTCCCTTAAGAATAACAGAAATGAACAGTAGATATTCATATATATGTCTGGTCAAGAAAACAATAAAATTAATTTTTATTTACAAATGTGCGAAAAAGAAAAATTAAACACTACCTATACTTATATACATTCCTGTACAAAAAGTATGGATAATAAACACACATGAAAAAAAAAAAAAAAGGAAAGAAATAAGAGAAATCTCCTAAAGGCTACTGATGAGGAAATTAAAAAAAAAAAAAAAACTAATTATTCCACACTGCTAGGGTTAGGGTAAAATAGATAATTATAACTTGTATGAAAATAAAACTATGTCAGTTGCAGATTTACATTTGTTGTGCATCTGTTTGGGATGCCAAAAGATGTTGGAAAAGGTGAGATTTGAATAAGAGAAAGGAAGAAGCATGGCGAATATGAGTAGGTAGGGAATTCCAGAGGGTTGCAGAACGGATATAAAACGAGTCATCAAAAGATTTAGTTCCATGGGTGGGAATGTAAAAGTTTTAACTATAAAAAGTAATGCATTTTTTTAACAATAATTATTTTCCGTTGAATGTTTATTTAACTATAATAAATTAAAAAGGAATCTGAAAAATCACCAAATTCTTTAATATCTTAAAATCTATCTTATACCTTATTAGTTACCCTTCTAATATTCCTCCACTTCGACTACTGCTGTACGTCATACCGTAGTGTTTCTGGGGATCTCGAGATCAAAGTAAAACACTTAGTTAATCTTCGGGATCCCAAGATACACCTCATTCACCCAATTTTATTTCGAGATGAGGTGGCTTTACCCTTTCAATTGCAGCAAGTATTGCATCATTCCTTTACTAAATTATCCAATCCCTCCGTCCCTCATACATTTCGACCTCCTACAATACAAACCCTCTGCCTACTAGCGATATACACGGTCTAAGCCTTCAGATTTATCAAGCCCATCAAACTGCACATTTTGATAGATCTTTTCTTATCCGATCCTCATTTGTTTTGAATTCTATTCCTCTTTCTATCTGTCAAGCCATCTCTCTTTTGATATTCAAATCCCGCTTATTTGATCATCTCATGACCATCCAGTCTCAATAACATTATAAAAAAAGGTCCCATTTTAATTTATTGATTATTATTTTACTATTTGCATGTGTCTATTCCTTGTAAGTATTTTTATTTATTTTTTTTAATTTACTCCAAGACACTAAATTTTCTCTTCTTTCTCAATTTTTCATTATTCTATAATAAGCCCATTTTCCTTCCGTATTCTATTAATTTTATGCTTTTATTTATTTAAGTGACTTCTACTTTCTACTCTCCAAACTAAGTCCTTAGATCATATACATGTTAGATATACAAACATACAAGAATGGTTGTGAAGGTACACATTAAGTTTCGCCTTGGCAAAGCGTGGCAGGTATAATTGTGGCGGATGTTGCCGCGGCTAACTGTACTCACTATAGTCCATTTCCTTTTCCTTTTACCAGGAGCTCTTATCGCAAAGAATATTTTTCCCACTTCAGGGAATGAACGTTTTACCCATTTTCATTTTAGATTCCTGATTGCGAGAAGGAGGATATTCATCGTTGTTTCATTTATCGAAAACTTCAAGTAAACTCTTCGTCTCATTTTGACAAAGGTGATTTCTCAATTAAGGAGGTGTTTACTTAGTAAAAAGTATGGTGCGCACTTACGTTGTTAAAATAAATCCAAAAACTTTTAACTGAAGCTAGAGTCCAAATAAGATTAAAAAAATCTGGTGCGGGCAACACACGACTTTCACTTACCTCCATTTTTAAAATCAATGAAAGAATTTTCAAATACAGTTAAAGATAAAAAATACGTGAAACTATTAAGGAATTAATTAAATTAAATTTCTATAAAAACATGTGTTTCATTAAAAAATCTATTATATTATTATCTAAAATAATCAGTTAGTTTTATGTTCATTTCATCACTCTCTATTAACTTTTAAAAGCTTCTGTATGAAATAATATTTTTTCTAAAATCTTTAGCTTTCCAACGGTATATCATACATGTATATTACTGCTCTTATGTTCAAAAAACGAAAAATTTAATTAAAAAAATATTTTTTCTATTTTCTCCTTTAGTTGGGTATCGAATTTATTCAATTTATATATTTACCGGTTTTTCATCAGCGTTAACAAGATAATCTAGTTATTATTATTGAATCTACAAAATTAAAGGTACTTTAGAGGAAGACAATTTAAAATATCGGCATTTAAGCCCTGTCATATCATTTTTATCCAAATAAAACCTACATGATATTAAAGCCCATTAATGTTTACATCGATATAGCGAGTTTAATCAAAATCGTCGGAACCGTTTTCGAGAAAATTGAAAAAAGGTGCAAAATGCATGGTATAAAGTGCCTCTTCTGGTAAGCTCATTTTGATGAAAAAAGTTTTGTCACGTCTTGGGCGTATAGTTGTCTTAAATATAAAATTTCAGTTTCATAGGACTTACTGTTTCCGCCCGGGAGTTACCACACACACACCAGACACACACACACAGACCTTTTTGCGGGACTTGGTTATTTGGACTCAGGGGACCATAAGAAGTGTATTTCCGTTGAAAACTGGTATTCGAAAATTTTCACGATCGCAATACTTCCCCTTACTATATATAGTAAGTGAAAGTAAAAATTACTTTTTAGTTTTTACTTTAAATAATTTAATAGAATAAAATTGTTATATTGGATATAATTAGTTGACCGTTGAGGATTACTGGAAGGAATTAGTCCGGGTGGCGGTCAGTGAATGAAAACACTACCTAATTGTTTACTCCACTCCAGACTTTTCATAATGTGTATATTACAATTGATTATTTTGGTATACATTTATGATTTAATTAATAGAAGGAATTAGTTCGGGTGACGGTCGATGAATGAAAACAAGTAGGTAGTTTCAACCATTTATTTTCTGCCAACGTTTGAACCCCTATCGTGGGTCATCATCAGGGCTACATACAAGGTGTTACATTTACAAAAAGATTAAATACACTAATTTAAAACACTTGAGCTAGAGGATGTCGTTATTGAAACATATAATGGATCTAGATGTGTAAAGAAATCGATTAATTACATTACAATGTCTAAAATTTCAATGTTTCTTATTTCATGTAATATTTTATATCTTTTTTACATTATCCTTAGTCATTATCTGTTCTAGTCAATGTAATTTAATTTATCGATTTCTTTACACATCTAGTTATTTTTTGTGTTTCAATATTGATATCCTCTTACTCAATAGTTTTTAAATAGTGTGTTTAATGTTATTGTAATTGTATCTTTTTAGCCCTGATGATGGCCCACAATGGGGGTCGAAATGTTGCCAGAAAATAAATGATTGAAACTACTTAACTGTTTCATTCATTGGCCGCCACACAGCCTTGTTCCTTCCCATAAAATTGTTATGTATAACAATCCTCTATGTTTATGCCATATTCCTCACATCATATTACCATCCATAGCATTAGATATAACATCAAAAGTTTCTAATTATATAAATATATAAAAGTTTCGACATAAACATGTGTTTTTCAAATTAACTAATCTATTTTATTATTATCTACAACAATCGCTTATTGTTCGTTGTATCTGCTTTTCACTCTATTACCTTATACAACTTTGTGTATAAGATAATACTTTCTTTTTAAATCTTTAATTTTCCAACGGTATATTATACATTTATACTACCATTCTTAAGATCGAGAGAAGAAAAATAAAAAATTACGGAAACAATATTTCTGCAGTTTTCTATTTCAACTTGTTATCAAGTGCTTTCTTTCTCATTGTGTATTTACCACCCTTCATCAATGAGGAAAACAAATAAAATTTAAAGTCTAAACATTTATGCACTGTTGGACTATTTCAATCACTATCAGTAAAATTTGGACGAATTTATCTCATAGTTTTAAGATTTCATTTCTTTCGGCCGTTTCTATGACTACCTGACATTTTTTTTTATTATGTGTGTCTGAAATATGATAGAATCGGACCATCTTCAATAGAAATAGTCAAAGTGAATTCCGTGTGACATTTCGGGTGAGGCAAAGGAATATTTAATTTGCTTACCATTCCAGGTCGTAAAAATAACCATCTTTGTTGGCGTATAGTTGAAAGAATTAATAAAATGACAACCCTGACGTAAGTATTAAATCGATAGCGTTATCGAATGCTTTGGAAGTCTATGTTTATTTATTGGATGTTTTTCTGCGGAGTGCAAATAATACGCTACACGGACACAACACCGCGATCCGGACTCAAACTTTGACCCGATGCCCCCCTCCGCATCTAGTTTTGCTGTTGAAGCACTCTTCCGACGCTTGGCGTGACTCCTTCCAGCGCTCCGCTCCAGTTATTCGCTGCTCCAGCAATCCCTCCAGGGGTCAGCAAATCGAGCCAACGTGGGAATTAGCTAGAAGAATTGTGTAATCCTAGATCGGTACACATGTCGCGCGTCTGCACTATTCTCCCTCTAGTGGAGATCTGCTTATAGGTGCTGTATAAAGTTGGTATCCATAGATGGTAATCATCTGATAGCTATGTCGGATGTTATTGTAATAGGAAATATCCTACTACTGGAGCATTCACCTTCGGCTCTTGTATTGAAGTGTTTTCCATTCAATGCTTTAGTATTAAAAAAAATAAATATAAAAATATGAGTCCAAATTAACCAAATATCGGCAAAAAGGTCTGTGTGGTGTGTGTGTGTGTGTGGTAACTCCCGGGCGGAAACGGTAAGTCCTATGAAACTGAAATTTCATATTTATGACAACTATACGCCCGAGATGTGACAAAACGTTTTTCGTCAAAATGAGCTTACCAGAAGGGCACTTTATATCATGCATTTTGCACCTTTTTCGATTTTCTCGAAAACGGTTCCGACGATTGTGATTAAACTCGCTATATCGATGTAAAATTTAATGGGCTTTAATATCATGTAGGTTTCATTCTGATTCAAATAAGGTAAAATAACGCTGATGAAAAACAGAGTAAATATATAAATCTGAATAAATTCGATACCCAACTAAAGGAGAAAATAGAAAAAATATTTTTTTAATGCAATTTTTCGTTTTTGAACATAAGAGCAGTAATATACATGTATGATATACCGTTGGAAAGCTAAAGATTTTAGAAAAAATATCATCTTCATACACAAGCTTTTAAAAGTTAATAGAGAGTGATGAAATGAACATAAAACTAACTGATTATTTTAATAATAATATTATAGATTTTTTAATGAAACACATGTTTCTATATAAATTCAATTCAATTAATTCGTTAATTAGTTTCACGTATTTTTATCTCTAAACTGTTTTTGAAAATTCTTTCATTGATTTTAAAAATGGAGGTAAGTGAAAGTCGTGGTTGCCCGCACCAGATTTTTTAAAAATAATTTCTTATTCGCGATTCATGATTTAATACTCAATAATAGGATTTTTTTTGTTGTTTCTAATAATTTTCCAAACCTGTCCTCAGAATTTTTCATTTTCTCATTTTTACCTCTCAACTGTTAGCACATCATAGTTGATGTATACACTATATTTTATTTTTTAGGCTGGCGCAATAGGCCATTAAAAACCCTTGACCGTTAGGTGGGTGGGGTTTTCTAAGATTCAACACTACAATTTAAATGATATTTTAGAGTAGGTGCATCACTTCCTACGCGTCTATACTGAGCTAAAAAAGTTTTTACTTCTGTCAACAGTCCATATGGCTGCTCCTGAATGTATTTTTTTTTTTTTTTTTTTTTTTTATTCCATTAAGCGTATGATATAAATAAGTAGACAAAAACAAAAATATTCGATTGGATCAAATTCATTAGCAAAAATTAAATCATAGGTGATGCACAGACTGTAGCTCCTAAGCTCTAAGTCCTTGCTAAAATTAACATCGGTTTCTTCAAAACAGACATTTTTACCCAGTGCGTGTCAATAAAGCCCCAAAAATTACAAAATTGACTTTTTTCATTCAGTATAGAATAGAATATATAACACCTAAACGGTAAGTCATAGCGACAGATGTTATATAAGAAATACTATTCTCCGCTGAATTTCTGTCATGAAAACAGTCGTCAAATTTTAGATGGAAAACAGAGCAAGAGCGTTATGAGGGTAATGACATAACACAATAAAAGTTTCACCAGCCAAAAGACAATATGTAACGAATTTTTTTACCAATAAAATTTTATAGCTACCGATCTAGAATGGCAGACGCTCCTATTAATAGTATATAGTTATAGTACTTTCTGCCTAAATTAACAGAATTATTTTTCGAATAAGACACGTTTTTCATTTCGCATCAGATCTCCGGACGTAGCTGATCTTAGCGACTGTAGTTTTCTGGGTTAGGACGGCTGAGCAGAGGGGCTCGCTGCAACTCTAACCGGTTTGTGAGATCGTAAAGTAGTGGAACATGCTCATCGTCTTGACAGCTCCCTGCAGTTCTCGGGCAGGGTACTCCCTTCTTCGAGAGTGGGGTCATAGTAGAGGATGGGGATCGCGTGATTTATGGTCCTGTGGTCACGGGCCGGCGTATATTAATAGGCTCTTTAGAGCAATTCCATGTTTTACAAAAAAAAAAAATAATGATAATAATAAAAGGAAATGATAATGGCCATTAAAAAATGAAGGAACTGAAGCATATCTACACTTTTTGCTGAAACTGATGTGAACAACTCATTTATAATTATTGAAAAAAAAAAAAAAAAAAAAAAACCTGTACCACTACAACCCATGAAGAGTTTTGGGTTCAGTACATGTAGAGATTCGTACTGTTTCTAGGCCAACGGCCGAGATCACGCTCAGCCGCCAGGTTTTTCCCCATTCTTAGGTACCCACTTTATAGAGGCTGGGTGTCCCCCAGAAGGGTCTCCTTACCCCAAAATCGCCCCCCGGCCGAAATAACTAATAAATAATATTCCGCCAATGCCGGGATTCGAACACAGGACTTGGAGCACAGCGCTAACCCGACTAGACCACGCTGCTCCTCTATAATTATTGAAATAAAATAAAAATAAATTCAATTCTGGGAGAAAAAAAACAAAAATAACAGCCAATTTATAGATCAATTATAATGCAAAGATATACATAAAACATATTTCGTCTCCTGCAGGCCCCCTTAGTTGGGATTGATGGTCTAACTTCCCTGAACACCAAACCTACTGGGAAATGGAGTCTGCCATGCCCTTCTATAGCTCCTTCCACCTTTCTTTATCCCTCGCGATCCTCATCCTATTGTTTATAGCGACGAACTTTAAGGAGCCACTCCAGCGCCTATACCGTCTTCCTCTTCTTCTTTTTAAATGGTATGGAATCCATTCGGTCACTTTTAATGACCATCTGCCGTCCCGAACTCTGGCAAGATGTCCTGCCCAAATCAATTTAATCTTCTTTATATTGACATTTCTCACCTCTTTTTGTGGAACTGAACATTTAATTCTGCCCTTCTTTCTACAGTTCATAATACTTCTTAGGACAAAATTTTGCCAGACCGTCAACTTAGATTCCTGAGTTTTCTTCAGCTCCCAGGTTTGGCAGCCTTAAGTAACTGGGAGCAGTATGCAGCTCTCGAACATCAGCTTCTTACTTTCCGAGCTGAAGTTGCCCTAAGAATTATTAAATTATTAAAATCTGCACCCAACACAAGACTTTGTTAAAATCAAATTAAGAACAATTAAATAAATTTCAATAAAATTATTTAAAAATTTAATAAAGTTCAAAAAAGGTTAAAAAACTACTTTGAGTTTCAACGTAAAGTTGTATCTCAAATTAAATAATATATTTTATTATTATCTAAAACAATTACTTACTGTTAGTTTTTTTCGCTTTTCATGACACTCCATTACCTTATATACCTTTTCGTATAACATTTTTTCATCTGACTCCAGGTTATTTCTTCCTACAATACTTATGTTCTAAAAAAAGAATTACTAGATAATTTTTTCTACTTTGGTTATCGCATTTCTTCAACATGTACATTTTGCCGTTTTTAAGCAATGCTAATTAGGTGATATGGTTAGTTTTTTTGAATCTACAGAATGAATGGTACATTAGAAGAAGAAAATTTAAAATATAGACATTTAAGCCTTGCCAGACTATTTTAATCAGAATGAAACCTACACAATATTAATACCCATTAAATTTTACATCGATATCACGAGTTTAATCAAAATCGTTAGAGCCATATTTGAGAAAATCATAAAATAGTGCAAAATGCATGGTATAAAGTGGCTTTTCTGGTAAAAATGAAATAGGAAACTAGGAGCTGATGTGTTGTAGGTGGGATTTAATCACTAGATCTTAAGATTTTTCTAAGGATAGAGATGGATCTATTGAGAATTGTGAATTACTATTTTCATCCAGTGAAATAAGCTTATTATTTCAGCAATTTCAGTCCGTTTAGAGACACATAAGTTTGCTATATCTTAAGAAATGTTACTGCTTATTTTCAATTAATTATTCTGATTACAATTTAATTACTGACTACGGTATATAGCATTATTCCTTAATAAAATACACGATTAATAACATTTTTGTTAGCCTGTATGTTGCAAGAATTTATCATCAAATATGTTCGTGTTATATTACATCGTTCAAAATCGGAAAATGGGCCATGGCCGTAGGTGTTGATAGCTAATAATGATCCAGCTCTATACAAAGGAGGGATCGTGGCGAGTAAATATTGGTTCGCCCTCAATCCCATGCTCTCATGAAAATATATCGTCTGAACAACGTGGTCACGTAAGAGCGGACTTCATCCGAAATCGCCGAGCGAAAACAAAGCGGCACGATAAGGCTCATGTTTAATGTATTTGGGCCGAATAGCTCTTACATGTTTCTGATAATTTTAAAATTTATAGCTTAAAAAAATATTATTAAAACTTAAAATTGGGTCAAAATATATATAGCTAACAAGCCCAGTAGAGATAACATATTGACTACAAAAGACGACTGACCACTTTTTTAAAAATCCTTTGCTTTAATAAAGTTTTCTTATTCCCAGACCTTGTGCGTTTTATGCCATCTTGAAAACAGCGCTCTTTTACATTCACTTAACCCATACATGAAGTATATATTGTTGGGGAAAGTATTGCAATCGTGATAATTTTCTAATTCCAGTTTTCAACGAAAATAGAAGTTTTTAGGAGTCCAATGACCAAGTCCCGCAAAAATGCCTGTGTGAGGTAAGTCTTGCTCGTAAATGATAAACTCTTTAAAACTGAAATTTCATATTTCAATAGCGTAGTGCTTGAGATGTTTCAGTATCTTTATGATTAAAATCGGCTAATCCGAAGAGCCAATTTCGCACCTTTTTTTGATTTCTTCAAAATGGCTCAAAGGAGTTTTATTAAACTCGGTATATCGATGTAAAATTTAATGAACACTAATATCATATGATTTCATTCTTATTAAAATAGTCTCACAGGGCTTAAATGCCGATATTTTAAATTTTCTTCCTCTAATGTGCCTTACATTTTGTAGATTCCAAAAAATTAACCAGATCAGCTTACTAGATTAAAAACACACACATTAAAACACATTGATTAAAAACTGCAAAACGTACAATTTGATGAAATTTGATATCTAATTAATGGATTACAAAAAGAAAAATATAATTTTAAGTAAATTGGTTTTTCCGAACATAACAATATAGATGTATAAAACAAAGCTAAAAAACTAAATATTATAGAAATAATGTATTATTATATTATTTAATCTAAAATATATGTTTCCAAGGAAATTGAGTATGATCCTTTACACATTTTAAACTATAACTTCAGTTAATTGTTCTTTAATTGATTTTAACAACCAAGGTATGGTAAGTGAAAGTCGTGTGTTGCCCACGCCAGATTTTTTTTATTAACAATCTTGAACAAAATCTTTTTATAAATTTAAAATTCAATATTGTCTAATATCAGCTTGATCCGTTCGATTACTAAATTTCTTTTTGATGAATTAGTGGCTTTTAAAATGACCATGAATGACGTCCATGAGCTACGAGAATAATTTTATAATTAACTTAAAATATTTTTTCTTTTTGAAAAATGACAGAATAAACTAAAAACGGCCGTAGGTTATGGTACTCGTGCTAAGGATGAGCTGAGTTGAATATTTTCCTTCGAAATCGCTTGTTGCAGCATTGCACACCTGCGAATTCCAATAAATAAATGTATTTATTGCCTGTAGAAACCCTATATTATTTCTTCCATCATTTTTTTTTTTCAATTAGACAGTTTTTATTTACATTTATGTGAAACATAGTATGGGCATGTATTTGAGTTTTCAACAGCAATACACGTTTTAAGGTCCCATGAGTTCAAATGTCCTCAAAAAAGGAGGATTTAAGACTAATATTCTCCAAATGTTAAGGCGATTTAAATTAAACTGTTTGATAAATATATAATTATTTTATTTTTTTTATTTTGAGATAGGTTTTATACTTATTGTAACAATCTGACTGGACAGAAAGCCCGAATGTTATACATTTTTCCTCCAAACCACCTTTAATTTGGTTAATTTTAAATATTTGCCATCTTCCTTTTTTTACAAGTAACAAAAAATATAGATTAATTTGTTAGTTAAAAAGTTTCATTTTCATATATATTTTTTCTTCATTGGATTCACTTTTCAGAATTATTATCTATCCTGGAAAGATTTTTTCTGTGATATCAAACGAACAAAATAAATAAAAAACATTTTAAGAAATTTCCCAAGAATTTTAAATTTGTCAGACTTATTGAATATGTGTCAATCTATTCGAAATCGTCTGGACCGGGTGCTCAACATTTTTGATTTTCATGAATTTTTTACCAGTTATACTGTATCTTTCTCTGAAAATAAAACCGCGGACGAGATATTTTTTCTGGCTAATACGTTTGGCGTTGCAGCCGTTTTAATTCTGTTTCGCGACTAAAAAAATCAGGTGCGGGCAACACACGACTTTCATTTACCTCCATTTTTAAAATCAATGAAAGAATTTTCAAATACAGATAGAGATAAAAATACGTGAAAATATTAAAGAATTAATTAAATTGAATTTATATAGAAACATGTGTTTCATTAAAAAATCTATTATATTATTATCTAAAATAATCAGTTAGTTTTATCTTCTTTTCATCACTCTCTATTAACTTTTAAAGCTTGAGTATAAGATAATATAGTTATTTTTATAGAATCAAAAAATTAAAGGTACTTTAGAGAAAGAAAATGTAAAATATCGGCATTTAAGCCCTGTCAGACCATTTTAATCCAAATGAACCTAAATTATATTAAAGCCATTAAATTTTACATCGATATAGCGAGTTTAATCTAAATTGTCGGAACCGTTTTCAGAAATCGAAAAAAAGGTGTTTAAAATGCATGTATAAAGTGGCTCTTCTGTAAGCTCATTTTGATAAAGAAAAAGGTTTTTAACGTCTCGGGTATATAGTCTTAAATATGAAATTTCAGTTTCATAAGACTTACGTTTACCGCCTGGGAGTTACCTATCACACACACACAGACCTTTTTGCGGGACTTGGTTATTTGGACTCAGGGGACCCTAAAATGTATATTTCCGTTGAAAACTGGAATTAGACAATTTTCACAATCGCAATACTTTCCCTCACTATATATTTCATACATAGGAAAGTGAATAGGAAATATATAGTAAGTGAAAATAAAAGGTGGATACAATTTTGGATAGATTGATCTATATTTATTTTTTTTAATCTCAGATTTCAAGTAAGTATTCTTTAAATGATCTTTGATTCTTAATGTATATTTAGAAATAGATCTGATAAGAAGAGGTATGTTGTTTTTTTTTTTATATTTCTCATCAATGTCTCTCACTGAAGAATTACCCTACTTTATTATTATTATTTCCGTGATAGACCGTATATGGATCTCGTGAAGTTTCTATGGTTCTTCCTGCGGTTTGCCCACGAGCTTTTCACCTTTTCACTCAAGTCTTTCTTTCATCTGACCACTTTTTACCAGTCCTTTAATTCATAGTCTCTGGCTGAACTACCTTTGTGTCTGTGTAAGTTATGATCTCTAATAGTTTGTAAATTTATTTAATTTAAGTTAACAGTATTCTTTGTCGCTAAAGTATTTTATGATTGTTAGAACATGGTCTACCCGTAGTTGGTTCTTACAAAATTATTGATTCACTTAGAATAAGAAATGTCCAATATGGCATATTGTGAATTAGTTTATTAGAGCTACACACCGTTTTATTTTATATTTTAAAAGTTCAATAACCTCTAAATATACGGGTTATCTCTATCAGTATTGGCAATGTATTTGATTGTATTTGTACAGCTGCTCCTTGATGTAATATCTTTTTACTTTCGTACATCATCTAGTTAAGAAAAGCATTTTAATGGGGAATGAGATTCAATGTGTAGTTTTAAACGGATGTTGGTCCAAAAAACTGTTTAGAGTCTGATATTTTGTATTTGAGTTATGAAATGGAATTACGCGTTGTCATAGACAGGTTTTCTGGATCTTAAGGATCGGAAGTAGAAGAAATCAATAAAGTACTTTTTAAGTCCCTTATGTGATGGTACCCAACTAAGTCATACGGAAATGAAATTTCGTATTAAGACGAGTCTGTGCCTTACCAGAATTTACTGATCAGAAAAGCCAACTTATTCCTTGCATTTTGCACTTTATGCTTGTATAAAAAACAACTCTAACGATTTTGATTAATCTAATTTTATTACTGTAACATTAAATGTGTTTTTATTTTCTAATTTAAATACTGTGACAGGGTTTTATCTCCTAAAGTATCATTAAATTTTTTGATTAATCGCAATGTTTAACCATTTGTGGATTAGCATTGATTAAATATGGGTTGAAATGGAATATGAAAGAATGCGACGAAGAAATCTGAGAATAAGAAAGCAGCAGAAATATTTTTCCGAGTTAACAATTTATTTTTCCTCGTAATCCTGCTTTATTTTCCGTGCATCCAATGTTATCTTCTTCCTTTTTCGTTTTTTTTTTTTTTGTTTTTTTTTTGGTGCAAAGGATTTTATTTCCTAATCACTCTCTTGGATTCGGTCTTGTTTTCATATTAGGTTTTGGAGTCTCCTGTCGTTTAGTGACTAGCATAACAGCCTTCTATAAACATTTTTATTAGAAATATAAAGTATATTTCCATTTTAACAATAAAGTTTTGATGTAATAATGAAGTATTGATGATATGACGTAACGCCTATAAACGAAACCAAATAAATAAATAGTAACAGCTTTCTTCGTACAAGGTTGGAGTTTTAAAACAAGGTTTATGGACACTTGATTTTTTTTTTTTTAAGGGAGTAAAAAATTCTTGCGAAACGTGGCCGCTTACTTTGAAGGATGAACAACGGCTTAGGGTTTTCGAGAATAAGGTACTGCGTAAAATATTTGGTCCGAAGAGAGATGAGGCCACTGGGGAGTTTAGAAGGTTGCACAACGCGGAATAGCGGAGTTTGTACCCTGTGAATATAATTGAGTTAATAGCATCGTGGAGACTCAAATGGGCGCGTAAAGCTGTTGGGCTTAGTGAGGAACGGTTTCCGAGAAAGTTGGTATTCGCTGAACCGACTGGTAGGCGTCCGAAAGGTAGGCCGAAGCGTCGATGGGAGGATTGCATTAAGGCTGATCTCGGGGGCTTGGGCTTGACCGGTGAACATTGGACGAGTCTGTGCAGGCGAAGTTTGGTGGTATCGGCATCGAACCTTGGGGTTCGGTAAGCCTATTATTATTATTATATTATTAAAAAATTCTTGGTTACCCTTCGGAGGGAAGTTGAAATAGTAGTTCCGAGCCTGTGCGATGTCAAATCTATCTGCCTAATAGGCCACTTGATTTTTACTTTTTTATTGTTTTAATATCTTATTTTTAAAATCATTCAGTAATAATTGTATATCATATCTCGAGTAGAAAATGTAATTAACCCCATTTAGAAGTCTGCCGTTATTTATTTTTCGAATAATATTTCCTTTCCTTATTATTTTTATATTCTTTCTACTTTCACTTATCCATATAAGCAGTTTATAATAAAGGAAAGTGTTAAGATTGCTAATTTTTAAGACGTAAATAAACTTTTTAATGTTTCCTGATACCTCCTAATCAGAAACCTAAAGTAGGGGTCACCCACACACCACAGTGTAATGGCATAACGGCCTTCTACACCCGAGGTTCAAACCTGGTAGGTGAGCCTAAGATCTTTTAGTGGGAGTAAAAAAATCATTGGTCGTGCCGTCCTTTGGAGGGGACGTAAAATGGTAGTTCTGAGCCTTTATGCGAAGTCAAGTAATCGTTAAAGATCCCTATCCTAATTAAACCTTGATAAGCAAAATTAAGAGCTTCCATTGTTGCATCGTCCAATTAATCAGAGTATCATTACAGTGACGTTAAATGGATAAATGAACAAACATATTACTTTTGATCAAATTTTAGGAGAATGAGAGCCACTCAGAATTAATATTATTAAATTACTTCCTTGTTATACTTCTGACTTCAAAGCACTTTGATGCTTGTTTTAAACTCTCTACCGAAATCACTTTTCCATATTATACAATATAAGCTCTCATTCCGATGACACCATAGACGAAACATCTCACCACCGAGTAGATTAGATTTTTTTTCTAATCTACCAAATGGGTTGGGAGTATAATTTGAAAAATGGTCTAGGATGGTGTTACACATACCAGCGGCGTTTTTTGCCCCATCTGATTCCTTTCTCGTTTTACTATGAAGGGACTAAGGTTAACAACACGGTACCTAATGGACCGATAAGTTACGTCGACTAAAAACAGTAATGGTCTTAGGCTTTCAGTAATACTATATGGGTTCGTCATCTTATCATCCATATGTTATTATTATTATTTATTTTCAGTTGTATAAAAATATAAAAAGTCACAATTTTTAATATATCATGAAATTTCCAGAGAACTGTAAACTCTTTCGATTTTCTCCCTGAATTTAATTTTTTTTTTTTTTTTTTCTTTTTATTCGTATATATTACAATTTGTCATAATAGACAATAATAATAGTGCTATAGGATCTCATTCATACAATAGTGAATTTAATAATTTAATAATTTAATAAAAAATAAAAAATTACTGGAAGGAATTAGTCCGGGTGGCGGTCATTAAATGAAACAACTGAATAGTTTCAACTATTTTATTGTTTGCCAACGTTTCGACCCCCATTCTGGGTCATCATCAGGGCGTCTGGTAGGCGAGTGGAAACTGATTTTGTTGAGTTTCCACTCGCCTACCAGACGCCCTGATGATGACCCACAATGGGGGTCGAAACGTTGGCAAACAATAAAATAGTTGAAGCTATTCAGTTGTTTCATTTAATGACCGCCACCCGGACTAATTCCTTCCCGTAATTCTCAACGGTCAACTAATTATATCCACAATGAAAAATAAAAAATTGTACGTACATTTTTTTACGTATTATATGAAAAATCTGGTGAGCACAACACACGAGTTTCACTTTCTTCTGTAGTTATAATTAATATAATAATTATAAAATACATTTATAAATCTTGGAAAGAACACAGCCCAAATTTCCCGACGATCAATAAGTACTCTAAAATTATTTAATCGCTCCAGCCATCTTCTTCCTTAGTCCACTCGTGAGCTTTTCGTTTCTTCACTGATGTTCCCCCACTTTGACTATGTATGTTTTTTAAGATTTGTCTTTGGTAATTCAAGGCGGTCTCACGTGTCCCATCTGTATGAGTTAAAGTGGCTTTTCCCTCAATCTACGCTAGTAGTTCTTTTTTTTTTTTTTTTTTTTTTTTTTTTTCCCCTTTGTGCATTTTGTTTTAGCTTTAGCAAGAGCGTTAAAATATTAGTTAATTATATTGTCACCAAATGTATTTATTTCTTATCATTATTTTTTTTTTACTTATGTTAAATCTATTTCTTTTTTCTCCTCATTTAATTTGTATCTAGGCCAGATGTAAATTTTAACTTGTCAAATTTCATGTTATTCTAGGGACTTAGTCCCAGAATATAAGTTTTTCTCTTCTTATCTTCTTCAGAAATGAAAATAAATTGTTGAAGAATTAATTACCTCGAGTTTCAATAGAAACATGTGTTTTATTAAATGATCATTTATATTATTATCTACGACTCCGTTGGTTTTTTCGGCTTTTCATCATCCCTTTAACTTTTACAATTTGTGTTTGAGATAATATTTTTTTCTAAAATCTTACCTTTCCAACAGTTTATTATACACATTTGTTTGTATTTCAAAAACACAAAAATGGCATAAAAAAATATTTTTGCTGCTTTCTCCTTTCGTTAGATATCGAATTCTTTTAAATTATATATTTATCCGTTTTTTATCAATGCAAACAAATGATTTGGTTAATTCATTCAAATCTACAAAATTAAAGGTACTTCAGAAGAAGAAATTTAAATTATCGACATTTAAGCCCTGTCAGACTGTTCCAATAAGAATGAACCTACATTAGATTAAACCTATTTAATTTTACATCAATATAGCGAGTTTAATCAAAATCGTTACAGCCGTTTTTGAAAAAAATCCTAAAAAGGTACTAAATGCATGGAAAAAAATGGCTCTTCTGTTAGATGATTTTAATGAAAAGGTCGCTGTAACGTCTCGGGCGTATAGTTGTCAATATATGAAATTTCAAGTTTATAAGATGTACTAGACTTACATACACACAAAACAACACATTACAGAGACTCTTTTTTTTGCGGGAATATTAGTCATTTAGACTGCAAATTACGAAAGTTTTTAGGGCCCCTTATGAGTCCAAATGAACAAGTCCAATTCTTTTGCATAATCTATTTTAAGACTAAAAGATTGAGAAAAAATCCATACAAGCAAATCCCTATAATACTGGACAAACTAATAGTTTAAATATATAGTTTTTCGTTATTTGATTAGGGATATATTTAACGAAATTTTCTAAATTAACTCTACAGGTGAGATTGCAATGTATATTCACTAAACGATGTTTTGGAAAATATAATGTCTACCTGTTCAGGAATGGGCATTGTTAAATAAAAAAGCAAAAATGAATTTGCTCTAAAACACCTTGAACAGAATAATGATTATCGAATAAAGTAATAATCCACTGCAGGTTATTAGTCACTTGTGTTGAAACAGAATGATTCATTCATTTACTATTTATTTGTTTAAAACACTGTATGACGAGATATCATTATATTAAGGGTATTGTCAACTAATAATAAAAAGGCGAAGCACTGAAGAATTCCAAATTTTTGACTTGCCTTTTGTCTACCTAAATTGGTGATTTTGCCCAGTATGCGTCGCCTGGATGACGCCTCCGTGTACCTCTAACCTTCACATATCCTCTATTAGAATAGTAAAAATGTTACGAGGATTTTTCCTTGTATCTTTATACTTTTTCTCATTTTCCTCTAGAATTTCTTATACTTTCTGACAGCTCGGTTCTTCTTTCCTCAATCAAGTTTCTCTGTTGAGGTTTTTGTTTTTTCTAAAAGCTTCATTAAGAAAACTTCCGCTTGCTATTTTCCCTGTTTAAAAAATCCTCCTCCACAATATTGGATGTTCTGAACTCTTTCTTCTTCTGATTAACAGGTCCTCTCTATTAATTGTAGCATATATATTATTTTTAATCCTTTTTTTTTTCGCTGTTTTCAGCTACTTCAACAATTGAGACGTTGATTTCCAAAAGGTACTATATCCATGTTAGGAAATTTTACAGGAAGCGCGAAAATTTCTCATTACTATATTATTAAATCAGCTAATTTGGGTCTTTTTGCATTAAAATTTAGAATTTTTTTTTTTTACTATAATAATAACATCATATTAAAGTAATAAAATGATTTCTTTTTAGAATAATTTCGAACGAAAATAAATGCGTAATTAGTACATTAAGAAAATGACCGTATCTCTAAATCGCGTTTTTTAAGGACCTGAGAGTTCATTAGATAACATCAAATAGAATATTTAGATAAAACTAAATGATGAGAATACAAATATGTAAAAAAATCAATTTCGTAAAAAATGTCCTTTAGTACCTTTTGGAAATCAACGTCTCAAGAATAATAGAGAAACATTTCAATCTTCCACTTAGCGATAAAAGACTCATTTAAATGAACTTGACCAATCAGGGCACTACTAAACCAACGAATTCTTCTTATTTCCAATCTTTCCAATCCAAAATCCTTAAAATCTTCAATGTTCCTTACTTTGTCAGGAATAAGCTTATACGAAATCATTTTAATGAAACATATGTTGTTGATTTCACTCGAACCAGGTCCTTCCAGACTAAACTTGCTTCTTTTTCGACTCCTGACAATCCTCCGATGTGTCTGGAAAGATGATTGCCCCGGTATCTTTTGAATATTTATTGGAATACTGTCAATGGTTATCCACCCCTTTCATGTGACCAGTTTTTAATTTTAATAAATATATCCAAATACTTTTTTTAAAAAAATCCTTTTATTTAGACTTTATTTATTTATTATTAGACTGACTTATTCTGACCCTATGCATATTCCCTTCGACTTTACATCTTCAGCGTTACTTAATACTAGTTCCTAAATGTTATTGTATATTTCCTCGTTACGTACTTTTGTCTTTATTATCATTTCTAAATACTTAGTTTTTTTATAATTGAGACGTTTGTTTCCAGATCAATTCCAAATTGGCCCGAGCTAGGTTGCATTCCTTCCATGAAATACTTCATTCCCACTCCAACCTAAACTTGCTTCTTTTTCGACTCCAGACAATCCTTCGACGTGCCTGAAAATAAATATTGCCTGGAAATCTTATGATTTAAAATATTAAAAGCTTGTTTACGGGATAATATTTTTTCTAAAATCTCAAGCTTTTCAATGGTATATGATACATGTATATTACTGCTCTTATGTTCAAAAACAAAAAATTGCATAAAAATATATTTTTCCAGTTTTCTCCTTCAGTTGGGTATCGAATTCATTCAATTTATATATTTATCTGTTTTTTATCAGTGGTAACAAGATAATATAGTTATTTTTATAGAATCAACAAAATTAAAGGTACTTTAGAGAAAGAAAATGTAAAATATCGGCACTTGAGCCCTGTCAGACCATTTTAATCCGAATTAAATCTAAATGATATTATAGCCCATTAAATTTTACATCTATATAGCGAGTTTAAACAAAATTGTCGGAACCGTTTTCGAGAAAATCGAAAAAATATGCAAAATGCATGGTATAAAGTGGCTCTTCTGGTAAGCTGATTTTGATGAAAAAGATTTTGTAACGTCTCTTGCGTATGATTGTCTTAATTATGAAATTTCAGTTTCATACTTACCGTTTCCGCCCGGGAGTTACCACACACACACACACACAGACCTTTTTATTATTATTATTATCTAATCTATCTCCTGACAATCCTCCGACGTGCCTGAAAATAAATATTGCCTGGAAATCTTATGATTTAAAATATTTATTAGAATGCTGCTAATGTTCAGTGCCCCTTCATGTAGATCATAACATTTTATTCTGTTTCCATTTCCATTTACTTATTGTATTTATGTTGATACAGTTTTAAATATAAATAAATATATCCAAATACTTTTAAAAAATCTATTGAATTAGCCTTGACTGACCCTATGCCAATGCCCTTCGACTTTAATTTTTTTTTTTTTTTTTATAATTGAGACGTTGATTTCACAAAGGCACTAAAGGACAATTTTGACGAAATTGATATTTTGACATAATTATATTCCCCTCATTTAGTTTTATCCAAATATTATATTTGATTTTATCTAATGAGCACTGAAGTACTTTAAAAACGCTATTTAGAAATGAAAGAATTTTCTAAAGGTACTAATCATACATTTAATTTAGTACCAAATCGTACTAAAGCATTTTATTATATAACTTTAATATAGTTATATAATATAATATAGTTATAATATATATAATGTCATTATTATAGTAAAAAAAAAAAAAAAAATTATCGATTTTAATTCCGGAATTGAAGCAAGTTGCAGAACCCGAGAAAAAAAATTTTAATTCGAAAAGAATCAAATAAATAATAAATTGATGAGAGATTTTTGCGCTTCCTGTAAAATTTTCAAGAATGGATATAGTAGCAACTTTTGGAAATAAACGTCTCAATTCAAGTTTAACAATTACTTTATTTTTTATTATTCTTATGATAAACACTCGAGCCTAGACATTTCTTCTTATTTTTTCCGGATTACTTCAAGTATATTACTATTATTTTCACTCGGGTAAAGTCGTTCTGTGCTTTTCGCGATCCTTCACGTGTACAGTTAAGGAATAAGAAGAGCAGGACAGGTGTCATAAATAAAACAATAAATTTGAAGGAGTTAGTACTGCTACCTGCACGTCCGTTAGGGGTCCTCTTCTATTGCTTTATTACTGCAGCCTCATCGTCCGAGCAGCTGGTGGCTTTGGTCAGGGAATCGTGATACTAAAACGCTTGTAGAAACATTATAAATAAATTTATGATAAAAATTATTTTCCATATATATGGCGGCTGATTAGACATGTAATAAATCCATCTTATATATTGGATTGTAAAATTAGTTCTTAGCGTTTTTTTTTAATGCTGATTTAAAAAAAACTTCCGATTATTGTAAATATTTTTAATCTAATGTATATAACCAATTTTGATCCATTACATGTTGCCATTTTTTAAGTATTTTTTTAATTCCGTCCTCCCAGAACTTCTCAGATTGACCCGAGCGCATTGCGTCTTCCGAGTCTAAATTTCCGGTTCTGAACCCAGAAAATCACTTACGGGCAGTGCTTTATCCTAAGGCATCATCGGCATACTGCAAAATTTGTGCAGTGGATTTTATTTATTAGGAGAAACCATAAGACCATAGGACGGCGGACTTTTTTGGTTTTTTGGTTAAAAAACAGTAATGATTTTTTTCTCAATCTTCGAAAGTAACGTAGTTACATGCGCATATATAAGCGAGATTTCAATTGCTTTCATTTTTTTTCTTTTTTATTTATTTTTCTTATTATTGCGCTTTACTGATTCTAAAACTCTACTGAATGAATTGGTAATACTGAAAATATTAGTCCAGTAGTTTCGGAGATATGCCGCGGACGGTGGACAAACGGATTTTTTTTTATTCGTTATTCGGATTCTACGCATCTTGAAAATTAATCCCTCAAATTTTGAGGAGTTTTCTTTTTCTTTTCTTTTTTTTTGGTTCTATTACAAAGGTTCATTATTGAATTATAAACCAAATAATTATGAATATGCTCAATTGATGTATGAAATTCACAAACTTCGTCATACATATATATATATATATATATATATATATATATATATATATATATATATATATATATATATATATATATGAAGGAGCGGCGTGTTCTAGTGGATAGAGCGCTAGTCTGCTGTGCTCCGGGTCCTGGGTTCGAATCCCGGCTGTGGCGGAATATTATTTATTCTGTTAATTCGGTCGGGGGGCGACCCTAGGGTATGGAGACCCTCCTGGGGCAGACCCAGCCTCTATAAAGTGGGTACCCAAATTAATTGGGGAAAAACCTGGCGGCTGAGCGTGATCAAGGCCTAATCACCTCATTGCACTGCCGTTGGCCTAGAAACAGTACGAATCTCTATATGTACTGAGCCCAAGACCCTTCATGGGTTGTAGTGGTACAGGTTTATATATATATATATATATATATATATATTAATTATTTTATTAGTATTTACAACTGTATTAACAAAAATACATCAAGTAAATGTTATGTGTTATATAATACAATGACTCGATATCATATATTTTTTAATTTTATTATTGCTTAGTTCTGTGTCTAATATGTACTTTTTGTCCTTTACTTTCTTTTTTGAAAAGTAGAACAATTTATATTTTGATTCGTTCTTGACACTTCTAGTTTGAAAAAAAAAAAAAAAATTAAATGCGCTTGATTAGACGTTTTATTTCATAATTTCTTGTTATAGAAATAAAAAAAATAAAATTGTACTGAAATATGAACGCCCGTTGCCCTGGTTCTCGTGCTAGCAATCTGCCGATTTGGCTATTTTTTACGGATTCGCTTGGTGCAGCATTGTACAGCTGCGAATTACAAGTAAATAACAAAAAGGATTTGTTTTAATTTAAAATTAAACTAATTATCAAGTAAACTGTTCTTATCTGTGTAATTTCTATATTTATTACTGGGACTGGATTTGATGAACATAATTAAATTAGGCTGAATGTTCTTCATCACTTTTAATGTACTACGTTTCGGCCTAGTTAGTTATTTTCATTTAAATTTTTTGAGGATATATTAATCTATCCAAACTTTTCTAATATTATATATAAACTCATGGGGCTCACCAAAGGTCTATAAAGTGGATACCCTAAAACAAAGGAAAAACCTGGTAACTAGACTTGATATAACTTTAGACAGATGTCCTACAAGCAGTTCAATCTTCAGTATGTACTAACACAAGTACGTTCATGGGCCAAGTCTTTTATGCTTAATAACCGTTAAAGTGTAAGTTTTATAAAAACATTTCTCACTTTTGATTGTTAAGAATTAGAAGAACGATTGTTTTTTTCACCAACGATTCTTTCAAAAACCTCAACGAAGGCGAGATAATGCCTGTCGAAACGTTGATAAAGACATTCAAAAAGATATCCATTAAAGCTATCGAGAGGAAGTATAACTATTTTTATAACCATTGTCTAAATTTTTCCCACAATTTCATTAGCTACTTTGTAAGTTTTTTTTTACACTGAGGGTTTTTTGAAGCCATGATGGCTTAAGTGTGTTAAAGCTTTACCATAGCAACCTAGAGTCAAGTGGCCTTTTTTCGAATCCGGTCTGGGTGTAATGGACTATATTTTCATGGATGTCCCACTGAATCTCGACCTCATCACTTGAGATAAAATAACTTTGACACCTTTACTGTTTTTTTTTATTCAATCGGATTTAGTAAGGATTTATGTACTGAACAAATTTAAAGTTTTGAAAATTTTAATATTTAAGAATTCATATTTTAATAAAAATATTAACTTAGAGTTTCCGTTTCCCACATTTTTTTATTATATTTTATTTGTATTTGATTACTGAGAGTGCTGAAATGCTTACTATGATACTTCTGTACAAGAACAGATCTAAGTTGATCGTGGGAGTAGAGCACTTAGGATAGATCTAATAATAAAATAAAAAAGTAAAAGATGACGTGGGCTGATACTGGAATCAAATGAAACATCTCGTTCAGGAAAAAAACTGAAATACCTCTGGTTTCTCCAACGACTGGAAGATATGAGGTATCGGTTCCCGCTCTTACTGTCGATAAAATATATAACTTCTCCACCATCTATTTCTGATTCCATACTCCAGTCTGTGTACTCTATTTTTATCTCATCTGCTCTATTTTTATTAGTCACTAAAGACTTAGGAATGAATATCTTTGTACAGCTACTGCTTTGTCATATTGTAACCTTACTCCAACCCCGAGTTTTAAATTAAAAGAATATTCAAAAGCAATTTTTACAATACTAACAACACACTTAACAACCTTTTTTTAAAAAAAATGGCCCAATTAATGTTATACGATATTACTTCTTCTAAAAATTTAGAATCACTTATTTATTTGTAATATTAAAATCAATATAATGAAGAGTATAATGTAATAATATAAATAAATGTAAGAACATTCTCTTCTCAATCATGTTCAGATCTGATAATCTTAGATCTTAGGGTTTAAAACAATATTAGGAGCAACATGTTGGTTGTGATGGGTGGTTCTCATTGTAATATTTTTAAAATAAATTTATAATGTTTTTTATTACTTTTATCTAATTTATTATGAACAAAATTTTAAAAATGGATATCTGCTTAACTCATACACTGCTGTCATATCAGTGTCCTGAAGATGTGGAAGGCCTTCAAAACGTTTACTCCTAATTGTTACTGTTGTAATAATAAACCTTTAAGGGAGATCTAAGGACCATCTATTTATTATCAACGCATGTTTCTTCCGAATAATTAATTTTATTATAAAAAATTAAAAAAAAAAAAAGTCCCAAGAGAGATGAGGCTACTGGGGAGTTTAGAAGGTTACACTACGCGGAATTGCGGAACTTGTATCCTTTGAATGTAATTTAGTTGATAGCATCGCGGAGACTCAAATGGGCGCGTAAAGAGGTTAGGCTCGGTGAGGGACGGATTCCAAAAAAGATGGTACTCGCTGAACCGACTGGTAGGCGTCCGAAAGGCAGGCCAAAGCGTCGATGGGAGGATTGCGTTAAGGCTGATCTCGGGTACTTGGGCTTGAACGGTGAACATTGGACGAGTCTGTGTAGGCAGACTTTGGTGGTATCGGCATCGAACCTTCGGGTATTATTATTATATAAAAAAATTAATATATTACAAATAAAATTTAATATCACGAAAAATTTCCTAAAATGAATTGATATATAATTAACAATTATGTGGAGATGCGATGTGTCCCTGGGTCATGAAATTCATACCTCCAAAAGACCTGCGACTTAAGGACTTCAGAATAATTAGTAATTATAATACATATAACATTATTTTATGTAAACAGTTGCTTATTTGGTAACTAACTACATAAATGTAAGACCTATACTGTTACTAGTTCGATTTAATGTTATACTTAACATTTATTCAAGTTGATACATAAACCAAAAGTAATGCGACGCGTCTAGGAGATTAATTATTTTTGAGATTGGTTTTACTTTGTTTCTCTTTATTTAAAAATAATGTAAAATTAAGTTTTTCATTACCATTGTTCCTGATCAAGAATAGAATATCCCGAATAAGAAGAGTTATAAAAAAAAAAAAATTAAAAACCGGACTAAAAGTCTGATTCAGTTGATCCAAGGACCGGCGAAATGTATGTGTGAACTCGGAGTTTCGCTGGCTCTTATAGGTAATTGTGTGAAACCTCTGTGGTCAGAGCACGATTTCCTTCTTTCTTTACCTCATTGTAATTCATTCACAATCAAGATATATAAGAGAAGAAGGATAGGGATTCCAAGGCCGAAATACCTGCCATTTCCTACCGATAACTTCCAGTAATTGTAGGCAGCACCCAAACAGAAATGTTAGGGCTAGCCGTAATAAATCATTTTACGCCGTCTACTAGCAATTTGTTTTGGAGGCCTTGTCTAAAGTGAAATGTCAAAGAAGCATTATCATTTTGTGTCAATAAAAAAGATTTTGATGGTCTTTGTAATTATTTAATGAATATTTTTTGTTTTGTTTATTTTTTTTATATTGTTGATTAGTTCTCGACAGTTAATAATTTAACTTATCTACGGGTCTTGAGTTTCAGTTAATAAGCAGTAGGCTACGTTTCGAGATTTTATTGTTCTCATATTCATGCTAATTTGAATTCATGTTAGTGTTCTTTCAAAGTTTGTAATATCCATAGAGGTATATGTAAGTCTATATTGTCCCAAAGTGCATTGAATGTGAGAACAATAAATCCTAGAAACGTAGCATAAAAACAATTGCTTATTTATTGACTGAACTTCTGGATCCGTTGAAAACATAAATTATCAACGATCGAGAACTAACGACAATGCAGTACGATACGGGTTAATTGTGGGGCACAATTAACCTGTATAAAGTTGTTACCCAAAAATATAATAAAAATCATGGCGAAGTAGATTGCTTTTCTCGTTGCACGGCCGTTGTCCTAGAATCAAAACGGCGCGAACCTTATTTTTTTTTTTTAATTATTTTATTGTCTACTCCTACCTCCCCTTTGAAGGCTGCACGGAGGTTTCTTGGGCCAGTAGGTGAAGGTGGGAGATAAATGCCGAGTTAAAAGCTCTTTGGCACTGAGTCGCGAACTCGTAATTATTTCATTCTAAGTTTCTGGTCATCTGAGTTGCTGGGAAACGCGCGTTAACTTACTCAGCCTCAAAGCCTCCTAAAGTATGAATATGTACAGAACCCAGGGTCCTTAAACAGTAGTCCTTTTTTTTTTTTTTTTCTTTTTTTTTTTTTTTTTATGACAACATTTTTCAATTAACAAATATCTCGTACAAATAAAGTTTATTTTTCATTCATTCAACGTCACTTTATAATTCTGCGACACTTATCGGACGATGTTACTGTGAGTCTCCTAAATGTTTTCTATTTAAAGGGATATTCGTGGAGTAACTGACCACACAGGTTCGGGAGCTTCATGTTTGTTTATTAATTTATGGCCATTTCGTTCTGTATGTAAACGAACGATGCTACAGTGAGAATTACACATTTTGTCTATCCAGGTATAATTAAGATGTTTAGCGAATACCTGACCAATGGAATCAGTTCATCTGAACCATGGATTTTTACTTTCTTAAAAATTTTTTTTTGGTGCAGCCGAGTTTGAACCCGCGACCTTGGACGTAGAAAGTTGTTACATAACGCACTATGTGACTGAGTTTCTAACGTAAACCTAACTCGTACCTCAGGTTAAAAAGAGCGAAAATGCTCATCATACTTTTTTGGTAGGTAACGTCTTAATTATTGATTTCCAAGTGTCATCGTCCTTAATTTTATATTATACATCGTTTCATTATAGTTATTAATAAAATTAATGTTAGATATAGCCCTCGAAAAGTCTATTAAAAGAGGGAAAAAGGACAATAAAAACACGAAACGGCCAATTATCAGAGGGGGAGAGAGAGTAACAAAAAGATCGCTATGGCAACGGGCGTGAAGTTTATTGCTAAGGTCAGCGGCAGAGCGAGACCTTGACTGGGCCCGGCCGAGGACAGCCGATCCTTGCCGAAGGCTCCCGAACCCCCCACCTCGCCCTCGCCGGCCTCTTCGGCCCTTCAGTAGAGCAAGAGAAACGGAAAGTGCTTGGTGCGTGGTGATGCGGTGACTTTACGATATGACGGCTATGTGGGTCCCACGCTTCGGCCAAGTCTCAAGGGAGGACCACGTATCGTCGTCTTCGGAGGTGGATCTCGAGTTATGGGATCTTAACAGTATTCGTCCCCAGCATCAACTTTCCGACCACTCCGGCGAGCTATCAGGTATGTTCAAAGAGTTTTCCTATATTATATGCCTAGGCGTTTCCTGGAGAAGACCTAAAATGTGTTCCGAAACGTTGACAATCGACAAATCAGACTATTATACCTAGACCACCCTCAAACAATCTTCTTCCAGAGTATCAAGTATGTTTACTGACGTGACAGGTGCCTTGGTCTTTAAACAGCATATTCTACCGTTATTTTTATTTACAATACATATAAACTTTCCTGCAAAATTCTCTACATACAACTAATAATAATAAAAACTTCCCCTATCATACAGTATATACAAATTACTTCAATAAACTGTACACTTTCAATTTTTCCTTTGTTCTTACAAATTTAGCACCTTACCTACTAGGCCTACAACTCATAAGAAACCGAAACTTTTCCGAGATCCTGATATATCTAAAAACGCCGGTTGTTATTGAGACAGTCCTAGTTTTTTGTTTGTACTGATATTGGCCCAGTTTTTTTCTCGAGTGACTCCGTACATTGACAAAACCAAAAAAATCTTACTTGTTTTATTTTTAATAGTGTTATCAATATTATTGTAACCTTAGTTTATCTGAATGTGTTTTTATTTATACTTTTCATTTATAATTTCTTAAGACCGATGGATACTTTTACTGAAAGCTAGATTTTATTCAAACCGAGGATATTGTATGTTTTTTTTGTTTTTTTAATTGGGTTTATCAAATCCTTTTCTAATTAGTATAATCTAACTTGATTTTTACTTATTCATTAATTTTGTATTATATTTTATTTAATAATTATTTTTATTATTACATATTTTTGTGAATGTCAATACAGTGAAATCAATGACAATGAATTTTCAAGTAATATGTGTAGTAATGACTTCATTTATTCTATTTTTATTTCGCTTTTTTTTCTTCTTTTATTTAGTGAGGCTGTCAAAAAATGTTTACATCTAAATTTAAATTAAAGTGAGTTTTTCAAAAATTTGTTGGTCTATTTTGTAGTTTTAACCTGCAGGATTGTTTACTACAGTTCTGATATTAGAAAGGAAAACGTCATTAGTTTAATGTGTAATAGTTCACCTGTTTTAGTAGGGAATTTCTTTCTGTTCTCAACTTATTTACTCTAAAGTTTATTCGTTTCAATTTTGTATTTATTTACTTTTAAAATACATTCAACTGTATAAATTGGATTATTAGTTCATAGTAAATATTGTTGAATAATTATTGTTGATATTTATTCAATTCAATATAGATTAATTAATTAGATACTATCAATAATTAATTGCAATAGAGTTGTAATTCTATTGCTGCTATATTTAACTTTATGAGATGATAATTTAATGTAATAGTTATGATAAATATTTCTTGCAAAAATACTTTCTGAGATATTTTATTAACACACTAAGAATAGCACCTATTTTTATTATGTTTAAAATTATATTATCCAATTTTTGAAATCTATAATGAAATATTTTTGACTCACATTCTCATTTCAATTTCTTAATTCTAAGTGTTTTATCCATGATATATTTTTAGTTTATTTGTAAAAGATTTGGTTTTGATTTGGTTAGACAGCCACAAGTTCCAACGTTCAAAGTTGTAATCCGGACCAAATCTAAAACAAAAAAAATTATTTTTATTAATTACTAGAAGTACGAGCTCGTAAACTATTTAAAAAAAAAGTTTATGTTGATGTTTTTATCAGGGGGTAAAATACAATATAATTCGTATAAAATAATCTAATCTCGACTAAGTTCGTCTACAATTTAATTCTAAATTTATTTTAGTTTTTTATTTTCTTTATAGCTTTATAACAAAAAATGAGAATTGCGCTTAATATGACAAACTAATGTTTAACATACATTTAGAAATTATAAGATATTTATCGTTCTTTTAATTCGAAAATTAAATAAATACTAAATATGTATTAACTTCAGTTTACATTCTGAAAGGTTTCATGTTTATGTTCAAACTTATAAATGTATTTTCACTGAAATCTGCTATTTCCCATTTGCGATTGGATTCTAATGTATTCATAGATATTTGTTTATACTGAATACATTCTACGCTATAGTTGTACTTTAATAATATTTATAAAATTATTAAAATAATGTAGTATCAGGTATCAACTTATGTATGTAAACACCACCTATAATTGAAACATAATTCATATTACTTATGTATTTACTTTTATTATCAGTTTTATTCTTAATGTCATGCTTATGTTATTGAACTATTTAAGTACTACATTATAAAAAAAAAATGGTACATTTTATTTTTTTCTTTAATGATGATTCATGATATTAAAGATAATCTTTTATTGACATTTACACATAATCAAACCTATGACAGGCGACAATATAGACATTACGAACTAAGTATACCACCCTAAAATGTGCTTGTTTTGACCTTCTGGGTATTTAATACGCCCATTCAAGTTTGAAAATTGTTTTGAGCATTTAAATTACAACGTAATACACAAATTTATATTTAAATGGTTACTTAATATGTAACGAGTTAAAGTGTTTTGTTTGCATATTTTACCGTGAGGGGGGAAATCGTAAAGGCCCTCATACATAAAATGTAAATAACAATTTATTGTAATGATCGAAAAAAATTAATATTTTGACTAAAATTTAATTTTCGTTACGAAGTTATAGGCAGCTTTTCTATTCTCTAAAAATATCATTGACATTTTGAGTTTTATATATATAATTATAATTTTATATAATATGTTATAACATCCTATTCCATATATTCATATAATAATTCAAGATCTAAAAGGTTGCTCTTGATAAAAATCATAGATAATACCTAAGAAATTAATTTTAAATTAATTTGATTGAGAAAAAAAAATCAGATACATCTGACATTGCTTTCGAAGAGTTAAATGTTGAACAATAATAAAAAAATAAACTCGAATTTTTTTGTGTGTGTTTATTTAATCTTTTGATAAATTAATATCATCAATGTCGGTTTTTTTGTTTTTTTAATTATCATTTCTATAAGTACGTTTATTACTTATCTTTTGTATTATATTAAAAGCTTTGCTTAATTATATGTATTTTGAATAATTAACCCATTTTTTTGCAGGCACGTTTCGGAGTTACTACTGGATTCATTTCTGTTGCGTGATTTGTGTTAACAATGTATTTCATTTTTGGTGTAATACTTAAGCTTACTTTCATGTAAATTATTAATATTAATTAATGCATTTAATACACCTTTAAAAATAAATTCGTATGTAGAAAAGATTTGTTTTTATTATTTTATTGACATTGAAAATAAATAATAAATGTTTTTCTTTACGTTATTGAACATGCCTATTATTATTTATTTTTATGAATCAGACCAATATAAAAATTATTATATGGTATTAATATATCATTTTTTTGTGTTTTATATATCCATGAAACAGTTAAATTAAACTTTTTTTTATAAATATGAACCTAAACATTGGTATTTAATAAATAGTTTCTACTATATTTTGTCCTTGATTTTCTCCTTGTAGAATAAAACATTAATGTTGCCCTTTTCTTCAATCCAGTTTTATAATAATTATTATCGTTTAACGGTTCAGTTTAACATTTTTTAATTGTTATAAATTAAAAGAGCAGGCTAATCTAGGCCAGTTGGATCCATTGTTTTATAAACATTTGTATTTATCCTAATTGTTTTGAAACCTTTCAATAGATTTTGCTGACACAACTTATTACTAATAATGGTATTCTAGTTTTCATTTTAATTCGACACGGTTAAAAGTAGTTCATTATAAAAATATATTTTATTTAGATCATTTAGAAAAAAAAAAATTGCTGTAAATATTATCAAATAGAAATTAATCGATTTTTTGTTAATGATAATGCTAAGAATAAAACACTGGAGTACTATTCTATGGATTTCGGGTTCGAAACCAGTATTGACAATATAATTATTTAATGTCTGAGGCTACTCTAAGGTTAGATTCCATCGAAACTCTATGTAATTTATTAACCATTCTTCAACTCTAAGTTTGTTTCAAAATTCTTAAATTGGTTTTAACTACGTAAGTGAAGGTAAAACGTAAGTGTGTTGCGCGCACCAGATTATTTTAGTTTCCTCAATTTAATTTTTTTTTTTTCTTTTTAACCTAAATCAAGGCCGTATTTATATAGCCGTGTCATGTGCCCCACATGGTCTGAAACCCAATTTAAACTAGTTTAACTGGGCAATTTAGGGAGAAAATGTGGAGTACAACTGAGGTCAAGCGACCGACCTTTGCGAGTCAAGGTCCTGTGCTCTAACTGATTTAAGTAGTTGTCGGCCATTGGGTCGCCACTTCAAAACCTCTCTTCATTAAATACTGATCTTTATTACTTATTTATATTATATTATAGTTTACTTTATAGTTTAATCGATACTTGTGTATTTATGTTAATGTATTTTATGATAAGGGGTGACGTGAGAGTGAAGAGGCACTCACTATCTGCCTGATAAAGTCGATGGGCCACATGATTTTGATTTTTTTTTTTTAATATCTTATTTTTAAAATCATTCATAATAATTTTATATCATATCTCGAGTATAAAAGTGTAATTAACCTCATTTAGAAGTCTGCCGTTATTTATTGTTCTAATAACTTATCCTGTTCTTATTATTTTTATATATTTTTTTTTTACTTTTAATTATCGATATTAGCAGTATGTAGTAAAGAAAAGTAGTTAGATCCCGAATTATTGAGACGTAAATAAACTTTTTAAGGTCTCTTGATACATCCTAATCAGAAACCAACAGTAGAGGTCTCCTGTGGTGTACTGGCATAACAGCCTTCTTTACCCAAGGTTCGAACTTTTCAGGTGACCCTATTAGTGTTTAATGGGAGTGAAGAATCATTGGTTAGGCCGTCGCCTATGTCAGATGCCACTGTTGCATCATCCGATTAGTCACCTTTGCATAAAAATGTATTAGCAATAAACAAAAAACCAAAAGTTGTACAAAACCTTAATTAAATGACTGTTCTGAATATATATGATTTTTTTATATATTTATAAAAACATATTTTAATATAAATACACATATGTATAGTAGTTTAAAAGACATTTAGTGGCGACTTAGTAATGATAGTTTCCTATAAAATACCTTCGAATCTGTTTGGTTGAAGGGATTAACCATCTCTGAATATTTAAAGTAATTAAAAAAAATTGACAAATATATACTTGGGAAGAGTTTAATATTTAACTAAAGAAAAAGTAGGAAGTATTTTTTCAGGATATAAGCAAATTAAATGTTATGACTTGAATATATTGACTGCTTGTTAGTCAATACATCTTAAAATTTTAATAAACCAAATAAATAAAAAAGAGAAAAAGATTTTTTTTTTACTATTTTTTAATCATTAAATAAAATTACTTTAGTTAACTTTTTAGGGTATTCATTTTAAGGTAGTAGTCTGATTTCTCTTAAAAATAAATTTAGAATATTTAAGGCTTGGTCATTAGTATATTTATAGAATTTGACCTATTTATTATATTTAAATAAATTGAAAATGCTATTACTAATGAAAAATATATCAATGATAATTTCGACTTATAACTTCGACTCACTATTATTGATGGTAATAAGTATATTTTTAATCTACTGTGTTTTTTTAAACTTTATTTCAGATAATAATTAGGACATTGTAAAGGAATATCCCAACAAGTTATAATAAATAAATGATAAATAAACATTTTTGCGATATATATATGCCCGTAATACAAAAGAAGTTTTTGATATATTTTTTTATTTATTTACTTCTAGATATTACAACGTTTCAGCCTCTAGGTGTATTTTCAAGCATTATGCATATATATATATGCATATATATATATATATATATTAATAATTAATATGAAATTAACATTTATCGGCTTATCGGCCATCCTTTAAGTGTTCTTATGCGTGACTGGACAATGATGAGAAAAAAAATAAGATTAATAAACATTATGTATTCTAAATAAATTCCATAAATTCGAAGAAAAATTAATTAGGATGTTTCATTTTTATTATTTATTTTTAGGATTAAAAGGGGCATTTTTCTTCGCCATTCTTCTCCAATTCATAGGGTTCAGTCGTTAAAGTTTTATGGTAATGGTCATTATTTTTAGTCATGGTTGTTAGAATAATTTATCATAATTATTCTATTGAATAAATATAGATTGACAATATGACTATTATATTAATTCGCTGAAGGAAGCTACGCGGCTATTGAAGCTGGGTGTGTAGCTCTAACCTTGCTCAAGTCATTTACCGACAGACTCCGTACGACCTTCCACATTTGCACACCTTGCGAAACTCCTTGACTCACAGACCGCAGTGGTTATTCTTAATCTTCGGGTTGGCACCCTCTTTATACATTTTCAGTTATTTTAGGATCCCTTAATTTCTTATATGTCTTATATTTGGCGAGCGCGTAAAGCAAGCCACTTCTAGTTGAATCCTTGAAGTCACGAAAGCTCATATTGCTAAATTAAAGGATATTGTTATGTTAGAGATTTAAAGTAAACTTTAGTGTAATTCGTAGTGTTTTCAGACATGTAGAAACCAAATAACGGAAAAAAAAAAAAAAACAGTTAAAAATTTTCACAGTAGGTCGTACGCGCTTTTCCTAAATTTCGCACAGGAATAATAGGTCATCCAGCGTTGAACCTAGCACCTCGATGTTACACGATTAGTTCCAAAAGATTATTTTTTAATAACTCAGGTATTTTTGAAGATATAAAAAAGTTGTTTTGAATCAGAACACTATGATTAATTATAAAATAAAGAATATGCTCTTTAATTAATTTATTGCTATACATGTAAGTTATAAGTCCAGCCCTAAAACGGGGGTTGTTTGAAATTAAATTTTATAAACCGCATATTTCTCAGATGTTACCGCAACTTTTACAAAAAAATCAACAAACCAGAAGAGCCACTTCGTTTTGCACATTTTTTAAATTTTCTGAAAATGGCTTAGATGCAACTCTCTATACCATGTAAAATTTAATGGGCTTCAATTTCATGTCGATATTTTGAATTTTCTTCCCTTAAAGTATCTCATATTTTGTAGATTGGGAAAAATAAACCTATTATTTTATTAGCATTGATGTAAAAATTCTGCTATTGCTACAAGATAAATGAATTTGATAGACGAATAAAGGAGAAAAGAGCGGAAATATTTTTTGGGAGTAATTTATTGTTTCCCGAACTTCAGAATAGTAATATAGATGTATAATGTATCATTGGGAAGCTAAATATTTCAGGAAAAAAAAAGTATTTACGAAGTTGTATAAGGTAATAGATAGTGGCTAAAATAACTAAGTAATAATCGTGGATAATAATTTCTATTGTTTATATTATTATATAAATATTTTCAAAGAAATGTAGTTAAATTATTTGAACTTTTATCTACTCTATACTTCATGTAAAAGTTAAGGTCGTGTGTTGCGCGCACCAGTTTTTTTTTTATTTTATTTTTTTTGTTTTTTATTATGTCACAAGTAAATGACTGTCTAGTCGATAGCGCTTATTTAAAAAAAAATCCTTTGAAATCCTTTACCTAGCCTTCCCTGCTTTGGAACATCGGAACATTCCGTTCTTCTAGGAGTTTCTCAAAACCCGAAATACTCTTAAGAAATAAAAATAAAATACGTAGCAGATGTGGCGTTGAGATTTGAGATACTGTCACAGAGAGGCTACGTGTAAGAGGGAATTATATTTGCCTTTATCGAGAAGATCTGTGATCCTAGCCTTCCTCCCTCCAAGTCTGTCGCAATCTCTACACTTTTATGCCTTAACCGCAAATTATTTTCTCAGCCACATTCCTTTCCGTCTTGCTGTTATTTTTACTTTTTTTTCTCTCTCTCCAGTCTATTCTCAGAACTGTTCCTTTTTTTTTTATATATGTCATAGTATTTTTTATTTATTTATTTTTTTTTTTTTGTAATGAGGAAAACTTTCTTCTGCGTTTATTACGGAGCAACAGTGTGTTTATGTTGTTTTAGACTTTTTAGTTTTATAAAAGCCTTTTAGAAGTCTCTCATCCTTTTTTTTTTTTTTATTCATATTTTATTGAATTTTACAACTGTATTAACATAAATACAATAAGTAAAACTGTTGAATTAGAATAAAGGGCGTAAAAGGCTTGTGAAGAAACTACCCAGCGGTAGAACTTCGATGTTTATTTAAGTAGATCCCGAGGCCATCTTCTTTTCAATCGCCTAGGAGGGTTGTCAGGAATATGTGAGGTTGATAGGTTGCGGACAAGAGGGTTTATATGGGCTGGGAGTTTGGAATTAAAAGTGGTATATCTGGTACGAGAAAGGTCTGCAACAAATGGGATATTAAGGTCGTTATGGATGATTTTATTTCTGACGAAATAAGGAGCATTTAGGATTTGCGAGGATTTTGGATTGTAAGGATTGGATACGGGAGGAATTAGATGGCTTAGTAGATCCCCAGAGCTTGTCTCATCCTTATGTTTACGGATTGTAAATTCGATCTGTACAATAATTTTAACAAGCGCTTATTTCCTCTACAGTAAATGGGAGCATCAATCATGAGATCGTGTAAAATTTCGAATTTGAATTTTTAATAAACATAGGCGTTTGATGTTTCCTATATCAAAATAAGTCTTAAAATGGTCTTCATGTAAATATGTAGTAAGTCTAGACCCCTTCAAAAACAGTTGTATGTACAAAAACAATTGTAGATACTTTTTCGGAAGTCACAATACGTTTTTTAAAAAATCGGTTCAATGGTATTTAATCAATTTTTTTTTTTTTTTTTCGAAAATGAGTAACCATTTGAGTTGAACAACAATATCAACATATAATCGTCTGAGAGGTCACAACTGTTGAAATTTCCCTCTTTTTTTCTGTAGAGTACCTTCAATTTTCAATTTTTTTTTTATAATAAATCATTTTTATTTCTTGCAACAATAAATATGGTAAAATATAGTTATAATTTACTGAAGGAGGGATATAAAACACAGAATCATACTTGACTTCTGAATTTCTAGATCTGATAGTCAAAAATAACACATAAAATAAACTGATTTCATCTCATATTTGTTATTTTTTAATTCGTTTCATTTATATTAATATCCTATTTAGGTTTTTGTGTAATTAAGTAAAACATTCCTAGCAAAACCATGAAACAAACAAATATTTCAGGAGTGAAAGATTTGAAAAATTCTAGTAATTTTTTTTTTTCTTTTCTAAATCTTAATGGGTTGACGTTCAGTTTTCGATTAGATAACCGGATCCGAATTATCATTCAGATTTCGCCTTCCTTAATTAAAAAAAATAATTTACTATCCTCGAAAAACTCATTGAAAATTTCAAACTATTTTCCGGTGATTATTATTTGTTTATGATTAAAAAATTACTTTGACATTTAAATTTTACGTCACTAATTTTGAACAATATAACAAAAGAAAGTATTTGAATCATTTATGTTGTGTGAGAAAGTATGTTGTATGTCAAGCTCAAAAAATAAAATAATTGTCGCGATTTACTCAATTTACGTGTTTAATGTTGGTATGTGCCTAGGTTTTTTTTTTTTTTTTTTTTTTTAAATTTTAATTGATTAGTCTAATTTGGCTTAAGCACATTTAAAAAAAAAAAATTCTTTTTCTAGAGTACTTTTATGTAGCATGAGATGATTCGGATGACGGTCAAAATATTTAAAAGATAGTGTCAAAAATATCAAATACCCTCTTTGCGGGTCTTAACCAGAGTATATAAGCATAAAATACCTAACAACTGAGTGTACCTTTAATTTGAAATAATTGAGGTTCTCCATTTGTTAATAATAATAAAAATGTATAAATATGAAGCGTGGAAAAAAAAAATAATAATAACTAAAGAATAGACATTTGCAGGTAAAAAAGGCAGGTTTTGTAGTATATTATAATATAGTATGTATATAACTGTGGAAAGTCTAAAGTATTAGTGAAAAAATTATTGATATTATAAAGTCATTGAAACAAGATAGGTAGGAGCAAATGAATACGGGATCTTGTTTGTTTGAGTGGTCGATTATTGATAATAATTTCTTTTGTTAAATATTGATTTTGAGTACGAATTTAAGTACATACTACATACACATATATTGTCTACTTAAATCCACCTGACTTCAATTCCTATATTATACTCCACCTATTACAGCATCCCCACTCTACTATTATGCAATGTCCGACATGAATAATTATATCAGTACGCGCAACCTTGGAATCAGAATTGATCTTTATATAATTTTTATTCTAATTCCATCATAGAAATAAGATTATAATTATAACAGAGGGTTATTTAACACCTTGGGTTATCGGCTTTTTCTTGTTTATTTATTTCTTTGTTAGCGTTGATATTACGAAATTTCGTTATAATTATTTTTTTAAAAAGGAGAATGTTTTAGGTCTAATTAGTAATTATTGCAGCTTTAACCTTGTTTTATTCTGCCTTGTGATTTGGTCTGTGACAAGATCTCAAGCGTAAAGGATACTCGGTCGGTGACTGTGAAGAATAGTGGTGTTATGGTTCCATCCACAGTCTTGCCAACTACCTTTCTTAGATTATCGCATATATTTATTTTTAGAAGAACTTTTGACCTTTATCCTTGGCCTTAACGACTAATGGACCTTCGTATTTTTTTTATATATAAGTATTGTTTGAAATCCGATCATGTATTCCTGACTGTTAGAAATATATACAAGGTATAAAAAAAATAATAAAAAAAATCAGATGGATAGAGCAATATATTACTGTTCTCCGAGTACAGGATAGAATGCTTTGGGAGAATAATTATTTATTAAGTTAATTGCAGCCGTGAGATGATCCTGGGGTAGGAGACCCTCCTGTGGCACACCAGGCCTCTATAAAGTGGGTACCCGAAAATCGAGAGGGGGAACAAGGTTAACGTGACGCATAGTACCCGTATTGTACTAAACCCAAGACCTTCAACAAAACGAAGAGTTCAATTTAAAGAAAAAATATATAAAATACAACAAAAAAAAAAAATAATACGAATTATCTACTTATAGTTTTTTTTTTTTTTTTTTTTAAATTACAGTACCAGCAAAAACAGTGATTTTTTACAAAACAAAAAAAAGTGCAAAAGTTAGTAGAAACTATTATACAAGGTATGAAAGAAAAAAAAAATATTTCATATAAAATTTAATTATTAACGAGGAGAAATTAATTAAAGGTGCAGTCATCAAATCACTTTAATTGGGTAAAAATTAATTTAATTTACATCATTTTAATAATTAAAGTTAACATTAAATTACATTAAGATTTACTTACCTTTCATGAAATGACCTAAAAATAAAACCATTAATACCCACTTAAGTTTATGGGTATTTCTATCGTGAGAAAAATTTATTCTTCTGAGTTGATTATCAATTTCATTTACTCCCTCATTCTTTCTGCTAAAAAAAAAAAAAAAAAAAAAAATTAAATAAATACGCTCTTTTGGCACATAAAACCAACCTGATACTATTTAAAACCATTTTATATTGCATTATTATAAGTAATTAAATCAAAATCTTAAAATGGTTCTCGAGAAAATATTGTGAAACTGAAGAAACCAGGGTATGATATGATATTGGATAGTTTTGATGGGTCACCTGTGGTGTAGTAGCTAGCAAACCAGCCTTCTTCCCAGTTCGCTGGTTCAAACCTAGCATGTGGCTCAAGGATTTTTTAAAGGAAATAAAAAACCCTTAGCTATTCCGTATAGCTCTTCGGAGGGGACGTGTGATGTCAGGTACTCGTTAAAGATTCCTATCCTAATTTTTTTTTTTTTCTTACAGCTCGAATATTTTGGAATAGTATAAAGTGCGATAAGCCCATATCTATATATTTTTAAATTGGACTTTATTGATTACAAGTCAAAAGTATATACCGATGCTTGTTTTTGTTCTATTTTTATAACCCCTTATGAGGTTCTTTTTATCAGAACTGATTCAGTAATTAGATGTTAAAGTAAATTTATCACAAATGATGGAAATATTTATTTTTTTAAAAATTTTTTACATCATATTATGTTTAATTGGCTTAGACAGTGAAATTTCGGTCATTTCTCTTGAACTGTCACCGCTAACGAATGTCACAATTACCTAACCTTTTTCGTTCTTGTTCCCATTTTTTAAAAAATGCTAATTAGGCGAAAATTGTAGCCTAATTCTTCTTTTTAGTTTGGGAATTAATTATTTTCTATTGTTTTATTTTTTTTTATTGTACGTTCCAATTATTATATATTTTTGATAGTTTTATGGCTGAAGGTTGATGGTCTAGAAATATCAAAATTATGAAAGTTGATTTATAATGGTATTATATCAGCACAATTTCCTTGATAAGATTTTTATGGTTAAAAGAAAAAATGACTATTTTTATTTCATATTTTAGAAATAATTGCTGTTACGTTAATGATACGATGCTGGTCAGGTGATGGGAAGTGCTTAACAGTTCTCAGGATGAGAAGGACAGGAACAATTAAATTCCTAACCTTGGCACAAATTGCATAATACATAATATTTATATATGTTATATATATATATATATATATATATATATATATATATATATATATATATATATATATATATATGTATATATAATATAATCCTAATTTAATTCTGTAGTTTCATTGATCCAATATTCTCCTAAACCTCTTTTTATTTAACATATTTTCCATAAATCAGTAACAATGTCAGGAAAACATCATAACCATATATGTGTTCATATTTTTCACTAAAGTAGTTATTTTAATTCTCTGTAATATCAAAAATCTGTTCAAAAAAAATTTCCAGACGGAATAATGAGGTCGTTCAATTTTATTTAAATTTAACATAAAATATTATTTTATTTTAGGCTTTTTCACCTTGTTCGAATAATAATAAGCTTTAATTATGAACCCTGTAAGGGACAAAAGCAAAACATTTCATAAACACTCCCAGAAAAAAAAAACTCGAAAAATACATGCTTCTGAGCTTTTATGATCACCATTTAAAAACTATATGAATTTTTTACTCGATTATATGTAATAAAATTAAATGGTAAACGTTTTTGTATGTAACTGTGGCATTGTTCGAAATAGTAAAAAAAAAAAAAACAGTAATACTACTGCAGCTATTCAATTATTTTTTGAAAGTTAAAAACAGCTTAACGATTATTCATAAATTATCTGAGTTTTCTTCCTAAATCTTGTCAAATGATAAACTTTTTTTGACGTTTGTATTTTCAATTGAATTATTGATGCCTAAGATATAACTAGGTGGGAGCGAAATTTGAACTGGTGTGTATTCACGAAATTTTGTAAATTCACATTTTTTTTTTCCGTGTTTTAATTTGACGAAGCAGATCAAAAATTATATAAAAATCCCTTAAATGATTGGATGAGGTCGAATTTTATTCACGAAATCAATATTTTTTTATGTAATTAGTTATTCCGTATTACAAAATTGTATATGTTGTATACCTAAAAGGGTGTTCTTAGCGAAATGTATACATTTATAAACGTAACATGAAGTTGCTACAATACCTTCAAAATTTGATATATTTTTTTTTATTATTAAATATGGTGTTTGTGGATAGAGCACTAGTCTACTGTTCTCCGGGCCCCAGGTTCGAATCCCGGCTGTGGCAGAATAATATTTATTCTGTTATTTTAGCCGTGGAGCTACCCTAGGGTATGGAGACCATACTAGGGTGTGCGCAGTCCCTATAAAATGAATGTCCAAAATCGGATGAAAAAACCTGGCCACAGATCGTGATTTAGACCTTGTCACCTCCTTGCACGGCCTTTGGCCTAGAAACAGTACGAATATCTATTTGTTCTTAACCTATCATTCATGGGTTGTAGTGGTACAGGTTTATTTTATATGTTCTAAGTTAGAAATCGTTTGTGTATAGTATTTATTTATATATATATTATATATATATATATATATTATATATATATATATATATATATATATATATATATATATATTTGAAACCCGATAAGCTGATGGTCAGATTGATGTAGTGCTTGATTGAGACGTTGATTTCCAAAAGGTACTATATCCATTATAGGAAATTTTACAGGAAGCGCGAAAATCTCTCATTACTATATTATTAAACTAGCTAATTTGGATCTTTTTGCCTTAAAATTTAGAATTATTTTTTTACTATAATAATAACATCATGTTAAAGTTATGAAATGAATTTTTTTAGAATGATTTGGAACGAAAATGACCGCATTTCTAAATCGTGTTTTTTAAGGACTTGAGAATTCATTAGATAGCATCAAATAGAATATTTAGATAAAACTAAATGATGAGAATACAAACATGTAAAAAAATCAATTTCGTAAAAAATGTCCTTTAGTACCTTTTGGAAATCAACGTCTCAATTGTTTGTTTTTGAAGAGGGTTGCGAATTTACGTCCTTGTACAATGTCAATTTCCAGCCGAAATCGCCCGGAAACAACCAATTAATAGGTCACTCTTCATTGATAAACGTGCTTACCTTATTTCCGCCATTTTAAATTGATTACCCATTCAATCCTTTGAAAGGGTTTTTTGTCAATCGGTGTGGACGTGCCGATTTAAATAGTGGATTAAATTTTGCCACAAATATCAGTTTTGTTATTATCAATTAACAATAAAAAAAAAAAAATCAAATGATGAATTGCAAACTATTTCATTCACGTAATTTTTAATTAATTCTACATCATGCTTTGAAGTTCTTTGGCATTGATAAATATTCTTTGAAAACAAATGATGTCATCACTTTTTATAATACCTACAATTTAAAGATGTAGAATTTTTTTTTTTTTTTTTTTTACTGGTGTAAATAAAATTTTAAGTTAAAAAAAAAAGAAAAAGGGGGATAGAAATTTAATGGGATCAATAGTAATGGTTTGCTTAGTTGGAAATATAGTTTTCTGTCAAAAGGTCGGTGTTAGGCGTCTAGAGCCTCTTATTAAAAGTTGTAACAAGTTTCTGGATCGTTATATGTCTTTGATGTAATGTAACTTTCTCGAGCAAAATGGGGTTACCATAAGTGCTTGTTTATTACTTAGATTTTACACATTTTATTACACATCTTTACACATTTTGAATATCATGTTTTAGAAATATCTAAAGCAGGAGAAAAATCCATAACCTGATAAATGCTGGTTGAAAATTAAATGCAATTTTGTGGACTATATATGTAGAGTACATATGTAAAAAATTGATCTATCTTTCTATTAATTTAATACGAGGAAGTTCTATATATGTTTATATATTCAATTAGGGATTTTATACTTCCGTTAACTTTTTTTATTCTTTTAAAATTGTTTCTCGACATTTCAGTGTCTTTTTCCCCATTTTCAAGCCTATTATTTTTTGTTATTCTTATATAAAATTTTTAGCATCGTGATACATGTCAACTGTATGACAACTATAGGCTCGTTGTGAAAAACTACATATGTAGAGTATGTATGTAAAAAAGAAAAGAAATAATAATCTATAAATTAAATAAATGTTATGATGTTATGTGATGCACTCTCCGGATTTTGATAAAAAGCCCATAAAGCTAACTGATGATTTTAGATAATAATATTATAGATTTTTTTATGAAACATGTTTCTACAGAAATTCAATTTAATCAATTCTTTAATAGTTTCACTAATTTTTATCTCTAACTGTATTTGAAAATTCTTTAATCGGTTTTTAAACCGGAGGTAAGTGAAAGTCGTGTGTTGCCTGCACCAGATTTTTACTTTTATTATAGTTATACCGTTGTAAATTTTAATTAATACATAAATACGTGCGATTAATAATACTGTAAAAATAAAATTATAGTTATAAAAATAATATAAGAGTAATGTTAGATATCGATAGAAGGAGTGGATCTAGAAGGCTGTGAGGAATTACGAAGAGAGCGCTCAGTGTTGCCAACTCACTTTTTACAGCGGACGAACTAGTTGCTCCCTTTCGCTGCCCGACATCCGTCACCTTCCACGCCCTTATTTTTTCTCCGTCGGGAAGGAAAAGAAAGAAGCCATTTATTTTGTCTCTTCCTCCTTTATCTTCTTCGCCATTCTTTTTCTCCTGGAGATTCAATATCATCTATTCTCTGGTTATTCGACGTGGTTTTGCTCTGATATCGCTGCGTTCAAGTCTTTTATGTCAGTAGGTTTTTTTGTTACCTCCTCGAAATTTGTATGTTTGTTGCGCTCTTAACATTTTAAGGCTTATTCGAATATTTGTCTTCGCATGGGATTCTAAATCGTAAAAATATATATATATATATATATATATATATATATATATATATAATTACATATTTTTTATTTATTTATTTTTTATGTGAAATATGTTGAATTTTGTTGCCGACCAGAAAAGAAATCTTCAGCAATATTTTTCTAGATTAATACTTATTTGTTTTTCGTTAATAAAAGTTATAATAATAATAATATTGAGGATGTATAGTCGACTGTTGAAATTATCGTAGGTATAAATAATCGGGAGTCAGTCTTTTTTTTAATATTTTAATTTTGCCGACGTTTCGGCTCAGACTTGTGAGCCATCATCAGCGCATTACTGAGCCATGTAAGCGTTTGTTGTTTTGTTTTTTTTTTTTGTCAAGGATTTATGCTTGACATGGCTCAGTAATGCCCTGACGATGGCTCACAAGTTTGAGCCGAAACGTCGGCAAAACTAAAATATTAAAACAGACTGTCCCCCGATTATTTCTACCTACAAAATTAAGAATATAGATTTATAATATGCCGATGGAAAACTTAGGATTATTAGAATAAATATTACGTAACATACATAGTTGTAGAAAGTTAAAAGAGATCATTTATATTGTTTTATAAAAGTAATTTGTTCATCAAAATAATTTAATATATTTTTACTTTCACTTACCTTTAAATTAAATTAAAGGAATAGATGAAGAGAAATATTCCGATCCTGAAAATTCTTTAATTCCGGTTTTTACCGGAAATACAAGTTTAGTTCTCTCGAATAAGTCTTTGTGTATGTCTGTGTGGTGAGTCCAGGTCGAGAACAATAAGTTTTATAAAACTGAAATTCCATATTTTTTGAGCGTAGATGCCTGACATGGCAGTAACTTTTTCATCAAAATCTGCTAACCAGACATTTTAAATCATTTTACGATTTTCTCAAAAACGGATCTAATAAATTTCATTAAACTATATCAATGTACAATATAATGTGATTTAATATCATTTAGGTTTTATTTAGCCTTTAATAGACATAGTATTATCGATAGTCGTATGTTATATTTTTAATGTTATATTTTTATTTCGAATCGTCGGTAGGGTATGTTATATTTTTATAAGAATTACAGATTAAAAATAATTTTATATAATCGATTATATGTGACATATTAGATTTAAAAAATAAAATTACTAAATAAAAGCTCAGCAGCTTTCCCATCCAAACTAAACCGGATCACTTACATAACGCCCCTTTCATAATTTGTCAGTAAATTATCAGCAGTTTTTTTTTTTTTTTTTTTTTTTTATTTAAGTATCCTCATTTGATATTTGTGTCGATATTTTTTTTATTTTATTTAATACGGACTTTTTCGTTTCTCTGATTATCTACAAAGCAATTAACAAGGATCATGCTAGGTAAATACAATATTTTTTTATTAAATCCTTTAATTGGGTTTGACATTGCCTAAATTTATCTTTTTTTGGTTTTTCTCTGTATTATTATTTTTATTTTTTTAAACCCTATTTAAGTATAGATTTTTTGTAAGATTTTTATTTCTTTTAATTTTACAAAGTTTTTATGTATTAAATAACAAATCTTTATTAAGTAATTTTATTTTCGTACAATCTTTTTTTTTTTTTTAAAGTCCTTTTGGCAAACTGTAAGAGCAAAAAACAACAACAAAAAATTAATATTTTTGCTTAAAGTTATAAAAGTTTGGTTAATCGCATTTCATTTAATATTGAAGATGAAATAGGAAATAACAAATCATGTAGCTGAGAATTTAGGCGTTGGGAGTTAAGTTGTAAATAACTACTGGAGAGATCTACTTTGTTTGTATCTAATACTATTTTATTGTTTTTCGAAAAATGTTTACCATTGCTAAAATAATCCTGATATAAACTCTGACTTATCGTAACAAAAAAAAAAATAAAATAAAAAGTTCTATAAATCTCAACTTGTGACATTGCAGCTCGAATTTTTTTTTTTTTTTTAATACAGACTGATTATTGATTTAATTTAAATAAACATCATGAGAGTGATTGGGAAATACAAGCAGTCAGTAATCAATTGTTATTGTTAAACACAATGGTCGTCCAAAACTGGCGTTCTAGTATCAAGATCTAAGCAGTGCGTAAGAGTGTAGACTTTCATTATTTTTAAAATAATGTACAACAATGGAAATAGGGTGTTTACTGGTAAGACGTTCTAATTTTTACCAACCCCAAACTAACAACTGTTGAATCGACAAAGAAAAAGAAAACAAAAGAAGAAACGACTGAGAGAATTTAAATCTTGCTTTAATTTTCGGACGCGCTTTAAATACCTGTTATACTGTATTCTAATAAACCGGTTTCGCCTAAATAAATTAGATAAGAAAGTAAAACCTTTGCTTCCTCCACCTAAAGCTTCCCAGTGAAAACCAATCTTGGATTCGCTAGGATGTCCATAACCCTACACAAGCTCAGACGACTAAGTTTCCTCGTTCGTCTGTTATCCTTTTTTCTTTCTTTTTTAAAGCTTCTTTCTTGCCTTTTACGAATTTCTTTAGGCCGATATCCCGAGGAAGACATAGACAAAAGATCCGCCCTTGGGCCGCGAGCCTATTGTTGAATGGCCGTACGTGGAAGGAGTCGCGGTGGAGGGGGGAGGGCGAAAGTGAGTTGGCAACACTGGTCGCGGAGTGATCCTAGTTTCGCTGCTTCTTCTCCCTCTATCTTACCAGTGTTACCAACACCTCTTCCTCTATTATAGTCCGTCTGTTTTTCCTTTCCTATTACAAGTATTATGCATTAGTCGGCCATTTCCTTGAAAATAATTATTTTTATTTATTTGTTTATTGAGTTGAATGTCCTTTTTTTCCTCTCCAAGGCCTCGTTTGTATTTTTATTTATTTCTTTAAGGTCTATTTATGCTGCTGTGGCTAATCAGACTCTGCTACAGTGGGAGTCCTATAGTTTGCCTTTTCATGTTTAATTAGGGTAAAGATCTTCAACGAGTACCTAACATCGCACAGATTCGGGACCTCCTTCATACGTTCCCTCTGACGGACGCTGATGAGTAATGATTTTTACTTTCATTGAAAAGCCCCAGGGCCATCTGCCAGGTTTGAACCTGCGGCCTTGGGCATAGAAGACTGTTAAGCTAGCCACTATACAACAAGGTGACCCCCTCTCGTTTGTATTGAAAGCGATTTGCTTGAAGGCTGGAGGGTTACTTATAACGGTAGTGGGTTGCCTAGCGTACGTAGCCTGTACCTAATTGCTTAGCAGTTAAAGGAAAATGAAAGTATAATTTCTAAGCAATAGTTTGCGTATTTATTTACTTTTTTTTTCTATTTAATTTTCTTTAGTTAGAAATTGCTATAGGGAATATTTGAATATTTTTTCATCACAAACTAAAATCAATAAGACGTAAATTTAAAAACAAAAAAAAAACTGTATCCATACAACCCATGTCGTACTGTTTCAAGACCAACGGCTGTGCAATGTGGTGATTCGGCCGAATAGCCGGTATTCGAACCCAGGACCCAGAGTACAGTAGACTACTGCTCTATCCACTAGACCACGCCGCCCCCAATTAAATATAAATATAATTAATTTTTTTTTTTTTAATGATAATCCTATCTCTTGTGATGTATTCCTCGGTACAAATAGTCTCGGTATGAGATTTTAGTACATACAAAGTCGTTGAGTCAGTTCTAAACTGTTGTAACTTTTTAAATGTTTTAAAGGAGAGCAAAATAAATTGTTAGCCATGAGTTTAATCTACCTAAATATTTTTTTTAACTGGTCAGGCGTACTATTGGAAATATCATGCATGTTTTCATGCTTAATTTTACTATAGAAAGACATAAATCAAATAAATTTTTAGTCATTAAGCATTTAATTATTTTTATCTTTTAAATCAAGTTAACTCACGGAGTAGAGCTTTGGGGTCCTACTAAACCGTCAAATTCTCCCGTATCCCATCCTTACAATCGAAAATCCTTCGTAACATTTTCAATGCTCTTTTTTTTGTAACTACAATAATAAACTGATCCATAAAGACCTTAATTTCCGTATGTTGCTGATTTGGCCCGAACCAGTTATCATTCCTTTCTCGACAAACTCCGTTCCCACTCTAATCCTCTTGTTTCAATCCTTTTTTTCACTTCAAGTTCTAATAATCATCCGAGGCGTATGAAAAGAATATGGTCTCGAGACCTTCTAGTTGGGGTAGCTTCTCTGCATGTCTTGTTCATGTCTATTTTCTTTTAGCCTATATACTAGATGTGTTGTACAATACAGTTGTAAATACCAATAAATAATTTTTAAAAAATGATGTTGTTTAAAATAACATGATATCTTAGACGTATTTTCGCCTCATAGAATGTATTTTTTTTCCCTGCTGTTTACCCAAGCTGGCCTAGCCATCCGGTATTTGTGTGCCCGAGGTCATGCACGATCCTATAATATGTTCCATTATAAAGACCTGGTCAACCATCGTCCGTGATTTACGATTCTTGATAAGATACTAAAGACGCGAGATAGCACATTTCCGTTCCGAGTTTGTCAATGCAATAGCATCTTGCGATAACCGGATCGAACACACAGGCAATCCTAATAAGACAACCTCTTTTACACGCTTAAATTATCCAGATATGTCAAAGGTTATGCGACTAATACTATAGTTAGATCTAATATATTTTGGTTTTGGCGGATATCAGTGTAGGGTTATAGATGTATACATTTCTGTTGGTTCTGATCTGGGAGAATTGATCTTGGAAAATATTCGTTGCGTTGCATTGCCATGGTTACGGTTCTCTATGCTTATTATTATCAGTTTGACGTTAAAACTATTTTTGCTAATTATTTACCAATAAAAACATAAAAACTTAGCCGAGGCTAGGATGAAATAAGTTGTATTCTATAAAGCAGCCTACTAATTCTTTAAAGTTCCTTTTTTTTGTGATATTTTTTGGTAAAGTTAACTAACATTAATAAGTCCATCAGTATTCTCAGTCATAGAATAATGATAAATAGAATGGATATGTAATTTATTGAAACCCGTTTACTTTAATCTTCCCCTTCATAGCACCTATTGAGATTGGTAAACACGACTCACTTGGAAAAGAACTCCAAAAAAAAAAAACAGTTGACAAATACCTGAAATATGAAATTGTTGTTATTAATTTATTAATTAAGTAAAACGGATCTTTTTTTATTCGGGTTATACCCCTCAAATTGAAAGGGTGGCAGGGTAATTTTTTTTTCTATTACAATGGTTCATTATTGAAAATAATTTTTTTATTATCATTTATTAAAATTTACAACTGTAGTAGTTAATGCATCAAGTAAATTAGCTAACAGAAATACATGAAGAAAAATGCCCATTGGCACCACTCTACTGGGTAATTTAAACTAGAAGGTCTCTAGGCCATCTTCTTTTCAGACGCCTCGGAGGATTGTCAGGAATGGAATAGGAAGCAAAGATTGAAACTAGTGGGTTAGAGTGAGAGTGGAGTTTTTCATGAAAGGATTGATACCTGGTTCGGGCCAAATCAGCAACATATGGGATATTAAGGTCTTTATGGATGAGTTTATTCGTGACAAAGTAAAGAGCATTGAGGATTTTTCGAAGGATTTTGGATTGTAAGGATTGCATACGGGAAGAATTTGACGGTTTAGTAGAGCCCCAGAGCTCAACTCCGTAAGTCCAGATAGGCCTTATGATGGTGATATAGATGAGCCTTTTGTAGATAAGTGGATGGTTTACTTGAGCCCCAAAGTTTAACTACGGAAGTCTAGATGTCTTATGACGGTCATGTAGATAAGCCTTTTGTAGTTAAGTGGAAGGTTAGAGCGTCTGTCCAGTAAATGTTGAAGTAAGCGAAAGCGACGGGCAGTTTGTTGTTGTTTCAGTCTTGTGTGCGGATTCCATGTTAGACGTTTGACAAGTGGGAGTCCTAGATAGCGAATCTATTCAACCGGGACAAGCGGAATATTATTAAAGAATACTGTCATAGGTTTACGACAAAATGCAAAGAAAATTTGGTGGGATTAATTTTTGAAACGGATAACTACTCTCTATGGCTTATATCAATAGTTTCTTTCTAGAGCAACATATTTTTGGAGTGGTAGTTCATATGGTTACTAAATACATCACCAAGATGTCTAGTAATTCCGAAATCAGTCGTTCTACTATACATAGCCTTAAAATTTTCTCAACTGTGCGTTACAGTATCTGCTGAAACTGGAATCATCGTTTGAGATCTAACCTTAACCTCTTAACCGATTTCATTAACTTGTATTGAACTAGTATAGATGTTGTAGACGGCAGTAAACGGTCACTAACCTCGGAGGTCTGTTTCCCGTAGTAAGCCCATATTTTTTGTCCAGACCCCTCACTCACCAGGGGTCGTGGGCAAAAAACAAATAAGTACCACCCTTCTGTCCTGTTTGCTCAGTGGGCTCTGAAGGTGGGTACCTGTTCCACCGTCCTAGCCAACGCAATCGGTAATAAAACTGCTTTTCCAACTTGATGTGAAAATAAAGGACGTAACAGCCCACAGACTCCGAGAGAACATCTGTCCTTCATTGAGCACACAAGGTCGCTCGGGATGTAGCATCTGCTCTCTCTGTTTGGAGACCCACTGACTTCTCATCTTACAAATATAACACATAAATTATTCTTTTTTATGCAGATCATCATTGATGGTTAGTAATAAGCAAGAAACTTAAAAAAATCGTTAAAAAAATTATTTATTTTAAAAATAAACAGGCTTGAATATATTCAACCTTTGCATAACTGTCCATAGTTAAATATAAGTTTAGAGGTATCCAGAGGAAAATTCTAAGCCAACGGAAGAGCAGAATGAAGTTGGGTTTTTTTTGTTTTTTTAAGCTGAGCTTGTGGGTGCGTCTCTCTCCTTCGAACCCTCCGAAATTGTTTAAAAAAAATCAAACCTTGTCCTGATGTAGGCTTGCTTCACTGCTGAAAACAATGAATAATTATTCTCAGCCGGAATTCGAACCCGGGACCCGGAGAACAAGTGTTGTATCTGCGAGACCACGCTGTTCTCACAAATAGCTATTCTATAACATAATTTAAAATTTTTATGTTTTAACCAACAGAAACAACCGTAAAACCCATGTTAACTGACAAAGTAGTGACATATAACAAAATACATCCTATCAGAAGTACCTTCGAACTAATGGAATACATAGTGAGGCTGATATCCTTGAGTAATCTTTAGAAAAGATTCAGGTGACTGGGGCATGTCGAAAGAATGAATCCCAGTGGACTGCACAACATTCAAAGATGGTTGGACGATCTGGAGGAAAACATGAGGAAGCTGGGGGATCAGAAATTTAGTTTCCAATTTCCTGCGGACCGGGAGGAGTGAAGTCGTGACAGAGGCCCAAGTCCTACGAGAACTGTAGCGCCGCCCTTCGAAGAAGAAGTAACAAATCATAATACTGACAATAACGAACTAGCACTGAGTTAGTCACATGATAGTGTATGCTATAGTGAGGCTTTTGTTGGTTTCTTCGTGTGCCATTGCAGAAGTTCAAGCAATAACATTATTTACAAAGATAGTGAGTGCTCTTATAGCAGCTGTAGTTTGACTACACCACGCTATTGGATACTTATTGAAGATCAGTCCTGACTTTCCTGTCGCTATCATCTTGTAGCGCAATCCTTTACATCTGCATAATACAGTTACACCATTGACCTTGAACTTCAATGCTTAGCAGAACTTCATGGATCTAACCTTAAAATATAAATTAATCAACACCTTGTATACGGTATACACAAAGCTATTGCTGAATATAGCATAAAACGAGGTAGAAAAGTAATAAGAATGCATTCGGTCTCAGCTTGTGAGCCCGCACAGGAAAACATCAGGTCACTGACTCCTTGGAAAATGGACACCTTTTCAAGCGTAAATAATAAGTCTAAGGTGGAAATTCCATGTTTATGTGAACAGAGTATGTGCCTTCTCCCTTGAAAATTATTGTTTATCATGTCATATTTAAAGTCTTATTTTGTACTTACAATGAAATCCGTAAACACTACAAACCAATACATTAGAACAGTGGTCCGAGTTAGTGGTTCGCCCACCCATGATGGTCAGTAAGATGCCGTTGGAAAATTATTGTATATTACTTTAATGAAACATATTTTGCTAAGCCTTGGCTTGTTATAAAGTCATTCTCACGTTGCACACATAAATTAAATTTCGTGTAGTATTTGATGAAAAGTTACCTTACTATATTTCTATATTTTAGTAATTCTCAGCGTACCTTGTTTCGGTGATTGTTGTCGATTTTTAGAGAACTGGATCCAGCACATACTACCTAGGATTATGTTTAATAATTTATTTTATTAAGGGTCACTAAATTCGCAGTCTATAATTTATAGAAATAATGGACTAACGATTTAATCCAACTGTAAGTGAACAAACGTTTACTGTTAGTCTGATACTGCTAAAAATTAAAACGAAGATTTGCAATAGGTGCTATATCCATTTTAGGAAATACTCAGTAATTTTTATTGATCGAATTTTTTTTGTTATTGAATTATTCACACCAAACATACCATTGCCTACTTTTTCCGATAGCGATATTAACTAACATTTATCAAATTATGAACTTTAAAACTATAACCAATTAAAGAACTATCAAGGCACTAAAATAATATGTTAGGAACATATTCTACCAAATAAGTTGTAACTAAATTAAATATATTATTCCACACTTGAAACATTTAGCCACGATGATTTATCAAACAAAACCATTACCGAAGATTGACACGAATAAAAGTATTATAAATTATGTTTGCATTGAAACCTAGAATTGTTCATATAATATCTTAATAAATTTTCTTATTGATTTGTTTACGTTATGAAGGGATGAAATGATTTAGTATACTTTAGGATGAAATCCAATATGGACATTGTCCTTCTTTGATCTATTTTTAAACTCGCTTTTCAAGGATTTATTAAGGCAAAGGTCAAAATTAAAGATCATAAAGGCGTTAAACTCATGGAGCTCTGTGATTACAACGATCTAATAATTTTAAATCGTAGAATGAAAAGTAATGAGGAGGGTGAAATGACATACATTTGTCGAAATGGGGCGTCAGTTATAGATTATTTCTGTGTATCACTAGAAATAATGAATTTTATAACTAATTTCTATATAGAGACACAAACCTTTTCGGATCATTTATCTTTAGTAACATGCTGTCAGCTACAACTAGCTAGGAATAGTGAGGTACATATTCTACCTTTATTACCAAAATAGAATTTGGAGCCAACAAAATAAGGAAAAATATTAACAAAAACGACAATAATATATTAATTATCGATGAAAAGTTTGATTCGCCATGTGAAAAAAATGTTTATATAAACAAAATAAATAAAAAATCAACAATTAATGATAAAACAAAAAGTAGTGCAAAAATAAATGGTTTGATGGGGATTATAGAAAATTTACTTTCTTTGAATACCCATGATAGCAAGCTTGTTCCTACACTATCTTCCTAGTGCAATTATCCTCACTAAAACTATATTCATATTGCCTGATAAAATGTGATGGTTTTGTAACCTGATGTTGGGTTCAACCACCCCCGACCCTTTGGAGTCCTGAGGGCTGCTGGTGGTTTTTTTTTTGTATTAACCCTCCCCCCATTCCTCCCCACAAGACTGGTACAAAAAAAAAGGTCTGAACCTCTCTTAGGGATTCCAAACTCTCTTCCTTATCCTAGGATTTCGACTAGTCTTAGAACCTTCTAGAACTCAGTTACTAAATACACGATGATAGCTGTACTATCGCGGTTGCTATCATAGTTTATTTTACCCTTGACTTTCTCCCTATTCGCCAAGTCTTGGAACCTTCTGGAGCATTGCATGTAAGGAATTGAACATATCAACTTTGCCTCCGACTGTTCTAAAATAATCCTTATCAGAAGAAAGTTATACTGGCCTTGACATGGACATCTATGACTCAACTTTATCTTGTGATAGTTTTTTCTCTATATCTCTTGAAAGATAGTCGAGATCACAGTCTCATCCTTAAATCTTATATGTGCCTTATTTATCGTACTCTTACATAACATAAATATAATTTCATAGAAAATATATGGTTATTTTACTCATATAATAAATATTTAAAATTTATATTTGCATGGTACATCATTTATATATTTACTTATACGCGTCATGAAGTAAAGTATTGCATCAAAATTTCGAACTCAAACAATTTTTTTTCAGACAAATGAATACGAATGATTAAAATATTAATCATAGCTTAAAAACTGATAATTTAAATTATATTTAATATTTAAAAATCATTAAAACTTTGTTTTTTCTGTTACAGGTATGTAGGAGTCATGTTAGGTGTGATCTTCGTGAGTATTAATATATTTACTCATATTATATTATCGAGCGAGGTATAATTTCAAAAAGCCGACACCCGGACTAATTCCTTCCGGTAAATCCCAAACGGTCAACAAATTATATCCGCTATGAAACATTAAAATGTTTTCATTTTCCTACCACAGCAATCAAACTGATTTCAGATACATTTTTTTAAACCTTAGATTATTTTAATAAAATTACAATCTCAGTGGCGGTATCTGCTAAATCTTTTAATTAATTTAGTAGAAGAAGAAAAATGGTTTATATTTAGAAATAATAGTTGAAGAGGAATCAAATTTATTTTTCCCTTGGTCAATTAATAAAAATATAAAAAAAAAAAAACATGTACCACTACAACCCATGAAGAGTTTTGGGCTCAGTACATGTAGAGATTCGTACTGTTTCTTGGCCAACGGCCGTGCAATGAGGTGATTCAACCGAGATCACGCTCAGCTGTCAGGCTATTTCCCCATTTTTGGGTACCCACTTGATTGAGGTTGGGTGTGCCCCAGGAGGGTCTCCATACCCTAGTATTGCCCTCCGGCTGAAATAACAGAATAAATAATATTCCGCCTCAGCCGGGATTCGAACTTATGACCGACTAGCGTCACAGAACACAGTAGACTAGCGCTCTTCCCACTAGACCACGCCGCTCCCTCAATTAATATAAAAATATGTATAATATATATATATATATATATATATATATATATATATAATATATATATATATATATATATATATATATAACTCATTTTCCCCCACTTTGGCTATAGTTGTGTGGCATATAGCGGCCTCTCGCAGGTGCTCGAGGACAGATTAAGAAGAATTATGAATTGCTTTTTAAGATTTGTGTTCGGCACCTCGAGACGGTCTCATGTATCCCACCTCTACGACGAGTTAAAGTGGTTAACCCCAAACCTTCGAAGACAATATTTCCTTGGATCATTCCTTTATCAAATCATTAACTCCCACCACCCATTTTACGTCTACAGCCTTCTGGTATTTAAATCCTCAACCCATCACCAGGAAACAAGATCCCGTCTGTCTGACCTCCAAACTCCTTTCCACAGAACCAAAAAATACGATTGCTCCTTTTTAGCCCGTTCCACTGTCTTATGGAATACTCTCCCTTCAAACATCCGACATGCTCCTTCCCCAACATCATTCAAATCCCTCCTCTTTCAATATTTACTTTCTCTCCAGTCCGATGTAAGCTAATTTTTAATTTTTATTATGCCTATTTATGTGAGGTGATTTGTTTATATACTTTAATGAGATGTAAAAGATATATTTTAGGTTGATTATTATTTATTTATTTTTGAATATGTACATAGAGATGTCACAATGACCTTTTATTTATTTTTTTCTTCTTGTTTTTTGTTATTTAAATGTAGTTATATATTGTTTTAGGCCAGATATAAATTATTATTTTGACCATTAATGTTATTCTGAAGGGACATTGTCCCAGAATAAAGTTTATTTTCTATTCTATTCTATTCTAATTAATAGTCAATTATTTTCTATTTTTGGTATTAATGTTGTTTCTGTTATATTTGTATTATATTGATTGAAAATAATCAGAGAGACATTTGTTTTTGACGTTTGGAAACTTGATTCTCGGGCAATGACATCTCATGAAACTGTTTTTATTTTCAACTCCTCCCCCTGGGTTCTTTGCCCAGTTTAAACAGATGACTTAAACCAGACAGGGGGAGATCAGGGTGAAAATCAATATCCTATTCATTTATTCAGCAGTTTCTTGTGTTTTCCATATTTTCTCTGTAGCAGTTTTCGCCTCGTCTGTCGATCCTCTTGGGAAGAAGATGTATACAATCTGGGACGGTTTTCGGACTAAAAGGAAAACTTCGTCAGAAATCACCGGATAACTATAGGACGTGAAGGAATGCTGTTGATAAACTTACCGGTGCCTGACTAGGAAAACTGTAATAAAATGCGATCCAACAGAACCGAACAGCCGTCAGCTGTCGTAGGAGCAACAGGTTACTGCGATACGTGATTGGAATCGGTTATAGTTGTACGATTTGTTTGGTCGCGTCTGCACATCCTATCGTCGATTGCTGAACGCCGAGTAGGAACGATTATCGTAGCCTTAGTTCGGCAATTGAATTATTTAGGCTTAAGAACGTGGAGATGTTCACGTCTATTGATAAAATCAGACTGCTACGTTGAAATCCTTCAAACAAGACTTGGAAATATTTTTTTTAAAGATTTCCTTATCTTTGTTTTTCATAACAGTTTTTGAAAAAACCTCTCGTAGGAGCTTTGTTATTCCAAATTTGGAGCTGGGTATAATGAGAAATCACATCTTCATTTTTTTTTTTTATTTATAATAATTGAGACTTGATTTTCAAAATCAATATATTTAAACGATTACAACACAAAAAAAAAATGGTGCGATCAACACACGATTTCCACTCACCTTGGCTAAAATCAATAAACTTACTAATTAATAAAGTTTAAAAAAAAATTAAATTGTTCCGTCGGAATAAGTAATAAGTTTATGCCTTATTCGTCATATTACCATTATCTTTTACTACTTTGTATTACAGATAATATTTTTTCTAAAATCTTTAGCTTCCCAAAGATATACTATACATCTATATAATTGTTCCTATGTTTGAAACCCGTGTTTATACTTTAGTTGGTGATCGAATTCGTTCAACTTGTATATTTAATCGTTTTTTATTAATTCTAATGATGTGGCATGGTTAATTATTTTTAATCTACATAATTAAACGGACTTACAAGAGAAAAAATTAAAATATGATTGAAACCTACATGATCTTAAATAACATTAAATTTTACGTCAATATAGCGAGTTTAAACAGAATGGTTTGAACCGTTTTTGAAAAAATAAAATCGTAAAAATTGGAGATTGCATGGTATGAAGTAGTGCTTCAAGCGTGCCGATTTGGTGTAACATCTCGGGTCGGTATTTATCTTAAGTGTGAAATTTTAGATTTTTCATTTTCTTGCTAGACCTATAACACACACCCTCACATACCTGTTCGCGCGACTTTTAATTTGAACTCAGGAAACCCTAAACCGTGTATTTCCGATGAAAATTGGAATTTGAAAATTTTCTCGATCGCAATACTTTCCCGTACTATTTATTTCATTTATAAGTAAGTGAAAGTAACACACATTTTATAATTAAAGTTTACTTTCACTTTCCTATGTATGAAATATATAGTAAGGGAAAGTATTGCGATGGTGAAAATTGTCGAATTCCAGTTTTCAACGAAAATACACGTTTTAGTGTCCCCTGAGTCCAAATAACGAAGTCCGTCCCGCCGCAAAAAGGTCTGTGTGTGTGTTTGTTGTAAGACCAGCATGAAAACGAAAAGGCGTACGAAAATTAAATTTCATATTTGAGACAACTATACACCCGAGATGTTACAGCAACTTTTTCATTAAAATCGGCTAACCAGAAGGACCATATTATACCATGCATTTTGCACCTTTTCTACGATTTTCTCAAAAACGGCTCTAACGATTTTGATTAAACTCGCTATATCGATTTAAAATTTAATGGGCTTTAATATCATGTAAGTTTAATTCTGATTGAAATAGTCTGATAGCGCTTATGCCGATATTGTCTTCCTCTAAACTACCTTTAATTTTGTACATTCCAAAAGATTAACCATATCATTTTAATGGCACTGGTGAAGGATGGCTAAATATCAAATTTGAGCGAATTTGATAAACAACTAAAGGAAAAAAGTGCAAACATATTTTTTAATGCATTTTTTTTTTTTTATAATAAGAACAGTAGTATAGGCGTATAATGTACCGTTAGAAGGCTAAATATTTTCGACAAAAATTACCTGATACTCAAAGTTGTAAAAGATAATATAAAGTGACGAATAGGGATTAAATCTATTACCGATTAACAATTTAATATAGTTACATTATTTAATCTAAATCATATGTTTCCAACGAAAATGAATACACGTTTAATTACAAGCAACTTTAAATATTTTTCAAACCGTAGTATATTTAATAGTTTTTAAATTGATCTATTGAGCTAAGTGAAAATCGTATGTTGCCCGCACCAGATTTATAGCTTTTAGAATTGTAATTGTTTATTGATATATCTATGGTCTATAAATATGTCGAAAAAGTTTTCAAGGCTGGTTTCGAGTGGTTGTAAAGTTTGTGGCGTTGGTAGTTTCGTTTGGAAATCATGAGCTCAACTATGTTCAGCGTTCCCGGACAGGGCCTGGAATCGCTAAGAAAACTGTACCTAACGGTACCTGAGGTTCCTGCATTGATTTAGTGCTTGGATAATGCTCTTGGACTTCCCGGGGTACGGTGAAAGGGTACCTGCTTAGGGCAGGCCAGGTACAGCTGCCTATGTGTACCAATATGGCTGTCCAGGTTCACTTTGTACGAAAGTATTCCACTCCTTGTTGGGTCCACCAGAAACGCATACCAATACCCAAACCAAGAAACGCGGCGGTCTCTGGTAATGCGAGTGTATGAGCTGTCTGTGTCGTACAGCAAAGTTCTGTTGAACAGTTTTTAGAAAAAATGGGTTCGTAAACACCAACATCGTTGGTTCGTCAGCAGGTTTTGAGGAATTCCTATAGACATGACTTTAAAACGCGTTATTTTCATTATCTTTATGTATGACTGTTCCCTTCTGAAGAATTTCTAATTGCATTTTGCTTAAAAATAAATATATCTTCTACACCTGTTTTTTTACTTTCACTTACCTATATGTTATATATATATATATATATATATATATATATATATATTATATATATATATAGATAGTCAGGGAAAGTATTGCGATCGTGAAACTTTGCGAATTCCAGTTTTCAACGGAAATACACTTTTTACGGTACCCTTATTCCAAATAACAAGTCTCGCAAAAAGGTCTGTCTGTGTGTGCTGTCCTGAACGAAACTGAAATTTCATATTTATGACAGCTATACGCCCGAGATGTTACGAAAACTTATTCATCAAAATCAGCTAACCAGAAGATCCACTTTATACGTTTTACACCTTTTTACGATTTTCTCAAAAAGGGGTCTAACGATTTTCATTAAAATCCCTATATCGATGTAAAATTTAATGGGTTTTAATATAATGTAGGTTTCATTCCGGTTGAAATAGTCTGACAGGGCTTAAATGCCGATATTTTAAATTTTCTTCCCATGAAGTACCTTTAATTTTTTTAGATTCTATAAAAATAATCATATTTTCTTGTTACAATTGATAAAAAACAGGTGCATATGTAAGTTACACGAATTCGATATTTAACTAAAGGAATATCTGAATAATTGAAAAAATATTTTTAATGCAATTTTTTGTTTTTGAACATAAGAACAGTAATATACATGTATAATATACCGTTGGAAAGTTAAAGATTTTAGAAAAAACATTATCTTATACACAAGCTTGTAAAAGTTAATAAAGAGTGATGAAAACCTAACTGATTATTTTAGATAATAATATAATCGATTTTTTACTAAAACACAGGTTTCTTTAGATATTCAATTTAATTGATTTTTTAATGGTTTCACTCGTTTTTATCTCTAATCGTATTTAAAAATTCTTTAAACGGAGGAAAGTGTTGCCTGATTTCCCTGAAGTTCCGATTCTCCAGAAGTGAATTTATTGAAAATAATCATCGAATAATTATCCTCCTATCAGAATCAGGTCGTCTATACTTCTCTAATATGGGTACTTACCTTTTAATAGGTTTTAAAAAAGGGAAGAACCCTTAATGTGAAGCAGCCGTAGGCCTCCTCCTATATATCTCCCTTTATTTGTTTTTGTAGACTGTTAAGTGTTTTGTGTACACCCTGAGTACTGAGTTAGTATTGATAATGATCTATATCCATACTTTAAAAAATTCTATCAACCTAAAGAGGCTTAATAATTAGTTGTTATAAAACTTGTGCGCATAACGCCATAAAAGGCAAACCTACTATTTTTAATAGCCAGAAGTGAAAAACGATGAATTTGGTACTAAGCATATTTTCTAGAATTATATCTTCCTTTATTTTTTATTCATTTCACCAAATCATAGTTAATGAAAAAGGTTTTAAATATTGAATAGGCCTTTCTAACTTAACTTAACTTAATTTTTATTCCTGGTAGGTCGCAGTTCTATGTTTTTAACTTTCTTGTTTCATTTAAATTTTATATTTTCATATTTGATGACATTATTCTTGATACAGAAGATATTGTGAATAATAATTTTAATAAAAGTCAATGTGAATTGACCACTCAGGTAAATACTGGGTATAGACATTGAACGATTTATCTAAACCTACGTATTTGAAGGTTCTATTATTAATTTTTTTAAATAAGTATATCTTCTACACCAGGTCATTTTAGCGAATTTGAAAGGTCGCATTTTTCGAATTACTTAGTTTTATTCCTTATTAAGTATATTAAAAATAAAATCTTTTACTCACAAATCTAGTTCTGAAAGAATTCGATATGCAAAGACGAGGAGGGTAGTTTTTCAAAACCTTTCTTTCTTTTTTCTTTTGTAGGGAAAAAAAAAAAAGATTCCTTGAATTTTTAAACTAACTGTATGACAAGACTTTAAGTGTTATCATAAGTTCTAAGATAGATAATTAGCAGTAAATCGTGTGAAATATGTTTTAATTTTGCCGACGTTTCGGCTCATTTAATAAAGTCATGTTTCATAATCGATTAGACACATTTGAGATCCTCTCTTTGTTAACATTGCTAACTTATAGAGATCTGTTTGCAAATCAGAATATTCTTAAACTACATGGATAAGTGTTCTTCCTTCTAGAAGGCATTTATACTTTTTGGAAGTTTTTTTTTTTTTTTTTTTTTTCACCTTTCTTCCCTTGCTACTCAACCTCTTGATATCCGCGATCTTTCCCGGATATCTGCGACAGTACCGTTGCAATACGTGGGCAGCCTCGTCAGATGGGATCTCTAGGAGGTAATGACTGTCCCATACCTGTCATGGGATCCTCTAAAAAAGGCCATCCTCTGGGGGACAAGCTTTTCGATGTCTCTCCCACACGATCCATCTCGAGCGTAGGAGTCTTGTTGTGATTCGACCGGTTCCCAACGCCAAAGGAGGTGCCGCTGTCGTTAACGAGTTTTCCAACTTCGGAGGAATCTTCCAAAAGACACCCAAGAAGTGTGGAGTATCATGTAATACGATAAGTCCTATCAAACCCGTATTAGTTCTGTACTTTGAAACTATTAATACGTCATGTTTTGCTAAGAGCTCGCTCGTGTACTTGACGATTCCATTTAACAGGCTAAAATTTTACGAGGGGACATATAGAATAATGATCTCCCTAGATAACTATGTAGCCAGATTAATAGATAAGTTACGGTTATATCACTATCTTTGATAAATTATGTTATTCGTCGAGCTTCTTTATTTTAGCCAGCTATTGTATTTTATTACGTACCCCCATTTTGACAGCTTTCTGAAATATTAGGGTTGTTTCTTTCATCGAAACACTGTTGTGAATATTTTATTTTTTCTTTTATTAACCCTTTTTGTGCCGGGCGAAAAACGAGTGCCTTTGCGAATATAACCGGCCAAATTCGACAATATGCAACAATTTGGAAAAACGCTTATAAAAACCAAACTACAAATGGTATTTACATGCATACAAATGCAACCTATTCGGGACGAAATGGAGAATAAAATAATGATAATGATTCTTCAATATCAATTGAAAATAATATGAATAATACAATCATAAATTATATAAAAATTGAGTTCTATCATAAACAGTTCGATTTTGGACTGAGGGTGGCCATAATCGAATGATGATTATCGGATCATTCGATTATTTCAATAATTCGAATTAATCGATTATTGGATTAATCGGTTTCGAGAAACGAATGATCACTCGAAGTGAATCGTTTAACGTTAATCAAGGGATTAGAAGGAGCTCGGATAATCATGTCGTTCGATTATATGTAGATAGATAGATCACATAAATTATATGCAGGTCACCCATTGTGGAGACGGGAATTTTGGCATATTGTCTCTCGAAAAAAGCATATTGATCATTCGATTATTTAAATCATCGAAGTCCGATCATTCGATTATGCCCACCCCTATTTTGGACCTAGAAGAGTGTCTGGTGCCGAGTGTCCATCTTATCGCTCCAGCATAAACAGAGTTTCAGCACACTGCGGTATAGAATGTGAAAAATGTCAGACCCAAACCGGTGAAAATAGATTACTTATAAATTTATGTAGAGATGAAGTTTTCTCGCAATGCGCAAAGTAAGGCGCTATTACACGCAATACGATATTTTTCTTCGTTGGCACTTTTGGCAAGTGCATCAAACGACGATATATCGCGGTTAACGTATACATATGCCTTTTTGGTCAGTGTAACTAGAGAGAAATCCCCAATAGGATCGGCTGTTCGACTTTTTTGAGTTGCTATTAATACAAAGCATACTGGATCCACCCTAAAGACAATTCTAAAGAAACAATTGAGGGAGATACTGCCAAATAGAAGTATATAGCCATATTACATATTTGATAATTGGTATTGGAAATTCAAAAATCCGGTCTATCCTTAATTAATATATGGTGATGTAGGATTCCCAGCGAGTCCAGGATTATAGTCTCCGCCATGTTCTCAAAATAATTTCTTTCCAGTCCATATCACTTCGCTATCGACCAATCACTATTTTAACTATTTATATGTAACTTGCGTTATGTCCTTTTAGTACCAGATCATAGCTTTATTGGTTCAAATTTACAATAGAACACCAGTAGAAGTGGTCTTTATATCGTCACAACTCGTTTGCAACATAAATGGGAATTAATCCGATTCGTAGGCGATGTCCCTACTTACAGCTTCTTTAACTTACCCAAATATTAGGGGGAAAACCTGGCAGTGGTAACCTTCTATTCATGAAACTTACACGATATCAATCGATAACCTTTTTACCTATGGAAGTAAAACGTTTTATTTTAAACATATTTAATTTATTCTAGGTGGAATAATCAGGAATCAGTCATTTTTTTTCAATTTTTTTAATTTTTCCTACGTTTCGGCTGAAGCTTGTGAGCCATCATCAGGGCTACAATTATCAGAACAAAAGAGATACATATAACACCTGGTTTTTGTTTTTTATTTATTTTACTTTATTTTTTATTATATACCTCATAGATCTTTTACATAGCTCAGATTCTAGTGTTTATAATTTTCTGTTAAACATGTTGAGCCTTATTGTACATACGAGTATATTGTTTTGTTTTTTCCATTGTATAATTTTGTAAACCTTTTTAAAAACAAAGATAAGCTGTATTATTTATATTTCGAGGGGAAAACCTTTAGGGTTTTTACATGAACCCCTCATGGGGATACTACCTATGTTTATGGTTTTCCTCAGTTTATGCTTGGACATGGCTCAGTAATGGTACGTTTATATATATATATATATATATATATATATATATATATATATATATATATATATATATATATATATATATCTCCCTTTTTTTTTTTTTTTTTTAAATTCTATATTAAAGTCTACACTTAACTAAAGTTTTGTTTTTATGCTTATCATCATCAGATTGTGTTTCATATTATCATTATTTGTATCTATAATATTTAAGTATGTTGGTATATATTCTGTTTTATTTCAAATGTTATCATTGTCACTACATTCAAAAGAAAAATTTTCATTATCATATTTATATGTATCTCTTTTGTTCTGATGTTTGTAGCCCATATGATTTCTCACAAGCTTGAGCCGAAACGTTGGCAAAATTAAAAAATGACTGATTCCTGATTATTCCACCTATAATAGTTTCTACAGTCGACTATACATCCTCAATATAATTTAATTTATTCGTGTTCAAAATTAATCAAAATTATCTAACGAACTTTAAAAGTAATACAAACCTAAATATCTGCATTTAATTTACAACTCCTATCAATCTGGTTTTTACTTTAGAAAACTGTTTCATTTTACATTTCAATACTTTTTTCCTCTCCATACCCTTGATGATGTAGTTCAATAACGAACAATATAAATAAGAGACAATGTACGATTTACTTACCTTGACCCATTCCCACATACATAGCCTTGATTTATAATACATGGTCGGTATGTTTTTTTTACTTTTATTAAGCATTAAAGCGTTCGGGATTAAGTTTTTAATCGGATTTTAAACTATTGTGATAGGGTCTCCAATCGAAATAAATACTATGAGATTTGCATTAATATACTAGCTCATATTGGAGAGTTTTTTAGTTTCAAATAATAGGTTATTGTTATTGAAATGCTTGTAGAACATACGAGAGAAATTGGCAGATAGGCATATTGTATTCCTTAACCCATATAATTTATTACCTATTTATTTACCCCTTTGTAATTACGTGATTTGGCAATTTTTATCTAAATTCTTTTTTTAAACAGTAGAAAAAGTAAAAAAAATAACAAAAAGGGAAGTAATATAAATGAAGATAATAATAAGGAAAATGAAACAAAATAAAATGAATTAAACTTAATAAAAATAGCTAACAGATAATTACCAAATTTCATTTGGAAAAAACCTCAAATATATAAAAAAAACAAACTATAAATTAAAATTAACAAAAAATACTATAAAAAGAATATGATTTTTGCTTGTTACGATTTCGCTTTTATGGAATAAAATAACTTATAGTACAGAGCCAAAAAATAATTAATTAAACAATTTAAAAATAAAAATAAAACTTATATCTCTATGGTCTTCGGTTAAGTAAAGAGATTCGACCTGTTTCTGAATGAAGTGATTAAGCTCTGCCGCCTGGTTCCTCCAGCCAATGTTCGGATACCCACTTTACTTAGGCTGGGTATGGCCCAGGAAATATTCCATACCTCAACAAATAACTTTTCTAGCACATATAAAAAAAAAAATATTAAAATCAAAATACCGGTAAATAAAAACAAAAATATAATACACCCAATAAAAAGTATTTATAAAAATAATGAATGAATAAAGGCAAAAATAACTCGGAATTATTCCATGTCAATCATGTCCATGATTTGGCGAAGGAGGAGGAGAGGGGGATTTATTTCTCAATTTTTAATATGTACCTTTTTTTTTTTTTACTTTTATCTAGTGTTCACATTTTTTTATTTATTTCATAATGAATATCGATACTTGGTTTTTCGAATCTTCAAATAAAATTATTCCCAATGGTGGCCAAAACAATGATATAGTCACTATTTATTGCTTTTCCAACATGTTGGCCTGCATTGTAGGTTATCGTCAGGGTTCTTTATGAAAAATGTTTTGTTTTTTAGTAGCTTTTTGTATATCTTTCCTACTACCTTCAAATCCATGTTAAATCAGTGTTTAGAACAAAATTCCTAATTTGATATTTTAAAGGCAAAAATAACTCGGAATTATTCCATGTCAATCATGTCCATGATTTGGCGAAGGAGGAGGAGAGGGGGATTTATTTCTCAATTTTTAATATGTACCTTTTTTTTTTTTTTACTTTTATCTAGTGTTCACATTTTTTTATTTATTTCATAATGAATATCGATACTTGGTTTTTCGAATCTTCAAATAAAATTATTCCCAATGGTGGCCAAAACAATGATATAGTCACTATTTATTGCTTTTCCAACATGTTGGCCTGCATTGTAGGTTATCGTCAGGGTTCTTTATGAAAAATGTTTTGTTTTTTAGTAGCTTTTTGTATATCTTTCCTACTACCTTCAAATCCATGTTAAATCAGTGTTTAGAACAAAATTCCTAATTTGATATTTTAAAGGCAAAAATAACTCGGAATTATTCCATGTCAATCATGTCCATGATTTGGCGAAGGAGGAGGAGAGGGGGATTTATTTCTCAATTTTTAATATGTACCTTTTTTTTTTTTTTACTTTTATCTAGTGTTCACATTTTTTTATTTATTTCATAATGAATATCGATACTTGGTTTTTCGAATCTTCAAATAAAATTATTCCCAATGGTGGCCAAAACAATGATATAGTCACTATTTATTGCTTTTCCAACATGTTGGCCTGCATTGTAGGTTATCGTCAGGGTTCTTTATGAAAAATGTTTTGTTTTTTAGTAGCTTTTTGTATATCTTTCCTACTACCTTCAAATCCATGTTAAATCAGTGTTTAGAACAAAATTCCTAATTTGATATTTTAAAGGCAAAAATAACTCGGAATTATTCCATGTCAATCATGTCCATGATTTGGCGAAGGAGGAGGAGAGGGGGATTTATTTCTCAATTTTTAATATGTACCTTTTTTTTTTTTTTACTTTTATCTAGTGTTCACATTTTTTTATTTATTTCATAATGAATATCGATACTTGGTTTTTCGAATCTTCAAATAAAATTATTCCCAATGGTGGCCAAAACAATGATATAGTCACTATTTATTGCTTTTCCAACATGTTGACCTGCATTGTAGGTTATCGTCAGGGTTCTTTATGAAAAATGTTTTGTTTTTTTAGTAGCTTTTTGTATATCTTTCCTACTACCTTCAAATCCATGTTAAATCAGTGTTTAGAACAAAATTCCTAATTTGATATTTTAAAGGCAAAAATAACTCGGAATTATTCCATGTCAATCATGTCCATGATTTGGCGAAGGAGGAGGAGAGGGGGATTTATTTCTCAATTTTTAATATGTACCTTTTTTTTTTTTTTACTTTTATCTAGTGTTCACATTTTTTTATTTATTTCATAATGAATATCGATACTTGGTTTTTCGAATCTTCAAATAAAATTATTCCCAATGGTGGCCAAAACAATGATATAGTCACTATTTATTGCTTTTCCAACATGTTGGCCTGCATTGTAGGTTATCGTCAGGGTTCTTTATGAAAAATGTTTTGTTTTTTTAGTAGCTTTTTGTATATCTTTCCTAGTACCTTCAAATCCATGTTAAATCAGTGTTTAGAACAAAATTCCTAATTTGATATTTTAAAGATCACCAAAATCATTTAAAAATAGAATTTAAAAATTATATGTAATGAAACTTTTCTATCTATCTTAAGGAAAACTAGCTTTAAAGCACTGTTTTTAATTATATGTAGATGGGCTGCATCTCATAACCTTAATACTCATTACATTCTGTGTGTGGCTGTTTGTTTTATAATAATAATAATAATTTATTTATTCTGGGACAAGTCCTTTAGAATAATATAAAATACAATTAGATTTTCTGTCTTATAGTATGATTAAAAAAAAGAAATATACAGTAAATAATAATAAGTAATAAAGAAAACAATAAGGCTAATGATAAAAATAAAAATATCATAAACCAATATATATCTTCGAAAACTAATGACTGTGAAAATATTTGTGAAAAAATATAACTGATGATCAAAGAAAATAATAAATAAATAATTATCATGTTCCCATACACAACCTAGACTAAAAAGTTAAATACAATTCTTAGTTTAAAAAAAATTAAAAAACTCTCCTATAACTTTTTTAAATTTACATCTTTTCATGGAAACTGGATAAGTCAGGATTGTTTGGAAATTGAATGGACAGGAAGTAATGGAATAGAAGAGATTTGAAAGTCGAAAGGGTAATAGAATTATGAATATCAGAAGAAATACAATTCCATATGGAAGAGGTTCGGATTATGAAAGATCTGTCGAAAGCTGTGGTTCGATGGGGCGTAATATACAAATTAGAAGGCCGCGTACGAGTGTTGCGGGAATGGATTGAGGAATTTATCTGTTAAAATAAATATTAAATTATTTAAAAAAAAAAGGTATGATTAATATGAAGTTCACCCTAGTACACTTGATCGGCCGAGTCCATTCAACCAGACCTTCTCCATGCTCTCCCACGGATAATAACTGTTTAATAGCACGTTGTTGAAACGAGCCCCTCCGAGTCGGTAAAAATAATGCCGGTTACTAATAACGAAGCCAACCCATTACAGTCAAGGCCGCGGCAAAGATAGGGAGCGATAAATAAAACATGGCTCAAATATTAAAGCCAGCGACCATTGTGTGGTAATGCGGTCGGTTGAGAATTGTATTGCTATGAGGCCCTCTGGGTCAGTCGGAATCCGGAGTGTCTCGTAAATCTGAAGCTCTGAGCATCTGCTGCCGTTTTACTGCCTGCTCTTCCGTCCGAGTTTAAAAGTCAGCACTTGGGCTTCCCAAAGTACTTGAATAGTCCAGTGCTATCGGGCAATATAAGGAATAGTGGAGGGGATCTTCTGCTCTTAGTCCTTGTTTATACTAGAAGTGATTAGTAGAGTGGGCGTTACATAAAAGGTATAGGTTTGATCTAACTATGGAAGAAGTTGGTTACTATTATGATTACTTTGTTAAACATTTTGAATATTTTATTTTAATTAGGTGTTTATAATATTATATGAAGATCATAGTTTAATATAGAACACTTAACCACTAATACGAGGATTATTATAATGCACGATGTTGCGGCTATAATGCCATCTTCTGGTGCAAAACAATTTTTTATCCCAACTTGATCCTGCCTCTATTAATTTTCTCAGACCAGGCATTATTCCATCATATTATTTTTATAAATTAACATTTACTATTCATTATCTTTATTTTCAATAATGAACCATTCCAATCGACCATGAAAATAAAAAGTACCCGTTAAAACTTTTCAAACACAAACGAAAAGTATTGCGTTACCGAAACTTTTTGAACTGTTTTACTTGCTAACAATTTATCAGAAATTTGATGAATAAATATGTTACACACTAAAAACAGAATTTTAACGGGAATTATATTCGACTTAATCGTCACAGATTTCTGGGTCAGAAAAAGTGATTCATATGCAACAACTCCAATCATTCAATAAAAAAATTTAAGTCTCTTAACGAGAGCTCCTTGACACGTAAACGACAAAATCCTACATACGGACTTAAAACAAGCGGTAATAGATCGGCACATATGAACTCTCTATTCGCGTTTTCATTGCAAATGAACTTATAAACGATATGTCAATAACTAAAATGACTGTTAAAATAAGGATGAAAAGAAGCTGGAGACACCTCTTCCCATAAATTAAAGCTTAGGAAGGAGTGCTGCTGTGCACTTTCCTTCCCCATGCCTATCATTTCAGCTGCTAACGTTTTATACAGTCCCTTTGCTTACTGTCAGATAGATTCTAACAAGTGCGATTTTAAGATGAAATGAAAAAATATTTTTAATCTGGGACCAAGCCCCCTTTGAATACAGATAAATCACAAATAAAAATCCCTATGGTCTAGTTACTGTTTGAAAAAAACAAAATGATCAACTATTCAATATATCTATTAATATTTGCATACTTATACGCACATATACATATGTTTATAATACATATACCCATATTTTACAATAGAACGGAAAATTAGGTAAAAGGTAGGTAATGGAAGAATTGATGTTTAAAGAAAGAAGGAAGACAGATCAGAGAAGAGATAATAAGGGTCATTTGAACGTTTATTAATAATGATTAATGATTATTAAAAAAAATGTTGTTATAGTTTGTAACTCTCGTTTAAACATACTGATTAAACTATGATTGATTAAATGCTTTCAATAACAAAGAACGTGCTAACCTTCTATTATCGTTTGGATCTGAGTTTTTGATGCTGAAGAATAGCGCGTTGAAAGGAAGCAATGAGGGACGATCTGTTGGAAAAAAAGTTGACATGGTCTGTTGATCTGACTCGCCGCTCATCTCACTCAAGGACTCCACTTTTTATAAGGCCATTAAAGTTGGCTTCCCCTCTCCACTGCCAAAATAACACCTTACATAATACGACTGATAACATTTTTAACGACTCCTATTAAACCTGATTTCGTAAATTAGTGATGTAGCAGTATTATTTGGATTTTTGAAGGTCTTTAACCTTCATGGACAATGATTAATATAATATAGCTTTTATTTTGTTAAAGGACTATACTTCCGATCATCGTGAATACAAAAGTGTTGTGTTCAGTATGTATGGTACATTATGATTTTATGATAAGGCATCTCTCTGAAAGTCTCATTATGCGTTCATATAAAAATTGTTGATACTAAATATTCATCTTTGGAAAAACTTTTTGACACCCTTAAAGTGTAAAATATTTCTTCAACTTGGATCTCCAGTAGTACTGTAGTAGTACCTGCAGGTGTCTCTAGGATTTTTTAAGGGAGTAAAAATCCTTAGTTATGCCGTACTTCGGATAGGACGTAAAAAGGTGGTCCTAAGCCAGGGTACGGACGAGGTATTCTTTAAAGATCCCTATCCTGAACTTAGTTATAATTTTAATATCTATTATCACTTTAATGAAAATGATCGGTGAGCACTTTTATTTTATTTTAAAAAGTTCACCGATATAAATTCCTACTGAGAAGTTAAAACTTTTTGAAAGTTCGTGCCCTTATAACAATCATATATACATATACAATAATAAAATCATTTTAAATATAAGAGAAATTTTTATATACTTAATTAGTGATATTTTATTCTTATCTTTTATCTTAAGAATTATATAGTTGCTATAGAATAATGTGCTCGATAAAATAGTGTATTTTATTATAACAATTAGTTAGTTTTATCTGCTTTTCATCACTATCCATTATCTTTATAACTTTGTGTATTGGACTTTTTTCCAAAACCTTTAGTTTTTCCACGATATATCATAATACGTCTATATTTTCCTATTGTAAAAAAAACAAAAACAAAAAAATATTACTTTATTATAATTATTACTTACAAACATATTTTTCCTAATTTCTCCTTCAGTTGGTTATAAAATTCGTTCAACTTATATAGTTACCCGTTTTTTTTATCAATGCTAACTAGATGATATGGTTCATTTTTTCGTATCTAAAAATTAAAGGTACATTAGAGGAAGAATATTTACAAGATCGGCGTTTAAGCTCTGTAAGACTATTCCAATTATAATGAAACCTTGTAATTTTACTTAGAGTTAGCTCGTTAAATCAAAATCGTTAGAGCCGTGTACCCAAAAAACGTGTATTTTCAGGGAAAACTCGAAAATTCGAAAAAATTCACGAACCCATTACTTTCCATATCTATGTATAGCAAAAGTTAAAAAAAATATTAAAAGAAATATTATATAATAAAACAATTAACATCTGGAACATGCATACAGATTTACACCAGAGCCATTGAAATCTTTCGTTTATGTATACAAGTACACAAAACCGTGTATTGCTCTAAAATTGACTTGAGCCTTTTTGAAAAACTGTCCCCTAAACATGTATTTTTCTTAAATATCGTAATTAATTAATATTAAACATTTAATTGCAAATAATAAAGTATGATGTTCAGTTGTCGTTATATTTAATGGCCTTATTATAGACTCGGCTAACCGCAACTATTATTAGAAAAATCCAGTTGATTGCTCGCTGTTATGAGTCAGTCTCAAACCAGTTATATATTTTTCTTTTCTCTTTTTAAATTCCTCTCTTCGGGCCTCCGCTGAGGAAGAACAATTAAATAAGAAGACACCTACCCTTTTCTTGATAGAATCATCAGTAGAGAAAGACATTAAGAACAATTTGCCTTAAAAGTAGTGGATCCAGCAACTATTAATTTAGCAAAACGTGTTAAAGAAAATACAGTCTTACAGAAAATACAGTACTGATTCAATTTGAAGTTACCTGATTTGAACTTAGTTAAATTTTTACAAAATTACCGGACTTAATATATTTTAAAGAAAATGTAATTTTAACCGTTAAGAGAATTTCATAAATGCGGAAACAGCTTAGTCTCTAAAACCAAATTTATATAACTTAGATAGATAGATAGATAACTGTTTTTTATTTCTTTAAGCATATTACAAGAAGAGAAATCAAATATTACAAGTATAAGAAACATTTGTAGAACTATGGTCTTTTAGACCGTCAGCCCGGAGCCGATCTGAAAAGTTTTACAAAATTATACAATAGTCAAACAGGTTACTTACTTATTCTATTCTCCTTCTAACTGTATTAACTTATAAATAAAACAACAGAAAAAAATAACAATAATCAATCATCAATAATATTACACATTAGAAAGTTTTTTTTTGTGTTTGTAGGGGGGTTGATGTATTTTATGAATGAAGAGAGATCTTTTACTAAAGCACTTTATTATTTTACACAACTATATAAACTTTTTTTAACCTTCCCACAGTTTTATGAAAACATATGTTTTGCAATCGATTTTATCGATTGTTGATTTCTCCTACTAAAACATATGTTTGCAATCGATTTTATCGATTTTTTGGTTTCTCCTACATCACTCCCCTCTCAGTAACTTAGCGTGAAGTTACGTTAAATAAAAAAAAATGTGAGGAGGTTAAAAGAAAAAAAAAATTATTTGGTTAAAAGGTTACAATGAAAACAAAATAATAAAACAGTTTCTTAAAATAAAGGAACACTAAACTGACACTTAGTTTGAAACCGCACTGAATGTCGAATCTAGCAGTTTTGTAGGTTTGCAGTTTCCTTTATTTTAAGAAACTATTTTATTATTTTGTTTTCATTGTAACCTTTTAACCAAATAAATTTTTTTTTCTTTTAACCTCCTCACATTTTTTTTATTTAACGTAACTTCACGCTAAGTTACTGAGAGGGGAGTGATGTAGGAGAAATCAAAAAATCGATAAAATCGATTGCAAACATGTTTTTGTAGGAGAAATCAACAATCGATAAAATCGATTGCAAAACATATGTTTTCATAAAACTGTGGGAAGGTTAAAAAAAGTTTATATAGTTGTGTAAAATAATAAAGTGCTTTAGTAAAAGATTTCTCTTCATTCATAAAATACATCAACCCCCCTACAGTGTTTTTTTTTTTAATTATAATTAAATTCCTTAATAAGCCTATATCTATAAGGCCATGCAATTTTACAAAAATTGTATACAGACACCCAATTATCACCATTGATATATATACTTTCATCTCGTTTTTTATTCATTTTCGAGAATTTTTTAACAACTTTCTTCACTGTTTAGGTTATAAGTTGTGGGGGCAAAAAATACAATTTATGTCCTTATCTAATTTTTGTTTTGATTTGATATCTAAAGAATTATAGGAATTAAAAAGATTTTCCTATCACATGCTTTTTCCTGCGGAGATGTCTTGTAACAGTTGCAATACTAAAAGTATTGGCCCGGATAATTTTATTTATGATTTTATATTCACGAAAGGATAAAGAATAACTGATCAAAAAATCACGAAAATCAAAAATTAATGAAAATTAGACGATTTCAAATTGATTGACCCAATAACATTGTTATAGACATGATAAATGTTTTGTTTTTTTAATTTTTGACATCGCATTTAAGCAAAATATTCTTTAAAATACTTATTTCTTTTTCTTCTTCTTTTATTACTTTCAAATTCGGTGATATTTTGATTTATTTTTAACATTACATAAAATAAATTATATTCATTATTACTCTGAGCGTGATTAAGGCCAAATCACCTCATTGCACTGCCGTTGGCCTAGAAACTGTACGAATCTCTATATGTACTGAGCCCAAGACCCTTCATGGGTTGTAGTGGTACAGGTTTTTTTTTTTTTTTTTTTTATTTATTATTACTATTTTATGTGTATATTTGTGAAATACACCGTTGTTGAGCATAGTGTTAAGAAACTTATGACGGCAATAACATTATATTTAGGCCCTGTAAAAGTGTTCTTAATTATTTTGTATGGTTCATTTTCGAATAAATGATAGCTGAATAAATTTGATCGATATTTTAGTCCCTTACGTTTTGAGGATCTCAAGTGAAAAAAAAATTATTTGACTGCGCTCAAGGCATTTTGAAGTCATTAACTGTTTATAGTTTGATCCATCCGATTATTATTAATTAATAGTCGGGTGAGACACGAATCAGAGATTGCTTTGCGGAATGGTATACTCAACGCGCCTGGTAAAGCAAGGTTTGTTTGTTTATTTATTTAACGTCACTTTACGCTACTATGGCTAATCGGACGATGCTACAGTGGGAGTCCTAAATTTTGCCTATCCAGGTTTTATTAGGATAGGGATCTTTAACGAGTACCTGACATTGCACAGGCTCAAGACCACCTTTTAACGTCCTCTCCGAAGGACGGCGTAACTAAGGATTTTTTACTCCATTAAAAAATCCTAGGACCACCTGCGGGATTTAACCCGTGACCTTTAGCATGGGAGGCTGTTACGCTAGCCACCCAGCTACAAGTGTTCCCGGTGAAGCGAGGTTCTTTTGGTTTATTATTTTTAATAATGAACCTTTGTGATAACAAAACAAATCTAGCCTATATATACGCCAATAACTAAATTATTTTCGAAGAATTAGTGCACCTAGATTAATATTATAAAATGAAATAAAACAATAATATTTCGCCAGTGATTTTTGATAGAGAATTAAATTCCCTACAAAACTAAATAATAATCATTGAAACCATCTTAGAAATAGCAGAGATGTAGAGTTTTAAAATTATCAGTGGGGATTGGTCACTTTCCTTTAATAATTGATCACATATTCACCATTTCTTTTGAATATCGGAGAGTCCAATCGAATAATTCACGGCTTGATTATACTAAACAGTCTATTTAATTGCAACGCTGTAAATAGTTAATTACTCGACGAATTACCCTGAGTATTATTTTATGACCCTGTCGCTGTTTATTTATTATTTTTCCTAACAATGTATACAAATGTATTATAACAATGGAAATACATTTTAAACTAAATGAAATTAGCTGCTAGGCAATTAATCTCTAAATAGCAAAGTGGGCGGTTGGTGGGTGCCTAATGGCTCCTTTTATTCCCCTTATTCACTTGGATCCATTAGCCACCTGTCTCTGATTTATTATTCAATGGAATATTCTTTCACGTCTTTCCATGCTGCTCGTAGATATTAACATTAATGAGAGTATAGATTAGCAGGAGAAATTGAATAAATCATGGATGAAACGGTAAAGGACCTAGTTTTATTACCAATCATCCTCTCCTGAAGGTTACTGGGAATAGTGCATTACTAATAATTAATTCCCTTTACAGCTTCTGTCTGATTTGGGTTCATTCAGCCTCTTGATAATAGCTGTGTAAGGCTCAAAATACTATGATGGCTTTTCGTTATATCAAATTAGTAAAGCTTTTGTTTTATTATTTTCATTATTGAACCTCCATAATCGACTAAAATAATTATCCCTTCTCCTTCCCCCTCAAAATTGGAGGGCTTACTCTTGAAACGTAGAACCCGAATAAATAATAAAAAACAATCCGTTTTTCCGGTCCGAAACAATTGGACCATATTTATTTAAAATGCGCCTCAAAAATACTAGGGAATCCAACGATGATCCTAACACGTGGAGGTTAAAATCAGCTGGTTATTTTTAAAATAGCGCCCGATTAAAAAATATTTAATTCTATAACTCAGTTATTTTTGAAGATAGAGAAAAATATGTATAGAATTTTAGAACCATTAAAATATGATAAACAAGAATTAAATTTCCTACAAATGAAAAAAAAAAATCATTGAAATAGGTTCAGCAGTAGCAGAGATATAGCGTTTTGAAATTAGCAGTGGTGATATACCATTTTCCTAAAAAAAAAAAAATATATATAATATTTCAATAAATAATTAATAAAATATTCACTAAGTCTAGAAGTCATACAATCCTCAAACGTACAGCACATTGAGTGGAGAATCTTGCCAGTGCTAGAACCAAAATATTACAAGAGGTTCCCGGGCCACTGCCGTTTCAACCTTCTAGGGAGTAGTAAGGATGTGTGGAGCTGGAAAGGGATTGAGCTAGAGGATTGGGGTGATGGATTCCCAAAACGTAAGGGACTAAAATATCTATCATGTTTACTCAGTTTTCATTAGACTTGATAAAGGCCCACAATTTAGGCCGAAACGGTGGCACACAAATTGAATGTTTGTCTTATTTTATGTTTCCATTGTGACCGCATCCCAATCAACAATCCATCATAAAGCTTCTATTTTTTTGTTATTATTTTATTTTTTTTTTATACCATTGGAAGAGTTCGATATATTTTAAAAGTTAGGTTTTGTGAATCAGTAAGATGGAGTTTTCATTCTTTCTATTTGTCAAGAAATAGCTTGATCGAAAAAACTTGAGGGCAGAGCCTCATCTTGACTTAAATCCCTTCCTTGCTCAGCCGTTAGCTCTTATGGGTTTTAGAGGTATAGTATTTGATATACCGAGGTTACTACCAGCGTGAAAACAAAACATCACACATTCCCTTCTCCTGCTACTTTCCTGAAAGTACTATCACAGCTAAAACTTTTATGTAGTATTTAGCAATCAACCCGATAATTGTTGTTATTCTTACGAAGCCTGGTACTCGCAATTTACAATGGTACATTACACATTGTGATTAAAAGTTCTCTTAGCAAGTCAGTCGAATACGAAGTTCCAGCATTGATTACACAGGCAATCAACATGTGGTTTATAGTTGTAATAAAAATAGTTGTTAATAGTTTCCTCGATATAATAGTATGATGCTAGGAGCTATTTCGAGATAATTGGTCCTGTGAATTGAGGAAGTTCATTTGCGTATTCCAGGACTACGGTGTGAAGATAGCATAAAATGTTTTCTTTCATATATTTTTTTATTTTCTTGTATTTTTAATGGAATTATCTTAAATTTGATGTTTTTTATTATATAATATATACATACTTTTTTTCTTTTTAGTGCTTGATTCGTTATGTTGTAGACAAATAAATTAAGTTTAAGTGTAGACCTGAGACACACATTTTAGCGTTATAAAATAATAGTCAGTGTTATAAAAATATAATGGTTTATTAAGAAAGATATTCGGGCTGAATAATTTCTTCCATAAAGACTTAAATTTTTTTATTAAATCAATATGACGTTTCGGGATCTTCTCCCATCTTCAGAAGTCTACAAAGTAAAATTACCAATTTCCATTACATTAAAAAATAATATAGTGAAGTGAATAGTTAAAAACGTTTTGTTGCTGGTAGGAACAATTAAAGTTCAAAATATATAACCAGGTATTTTAAAATATTTATTTATTGGATGAACTTATTACTATGTAATTATTGTTCTTAATACCTCCTATTGAATTTAAAATTAGTTGTATAATAATTTTTTAAATTTTGTTATTAATGGACACCTAACTTATAACATTTTTTTTACAAAACATGTTTAACTATTAACCTCACTATAATAATAATAGCCTTAGCGAACCCGAAGGTTCGATGCCGATACCACCATATTCCATCTACGCAGACTCGTTTTAGTATTATAGTATTTTTTAATGGAATGGGAATTGGTAATTTTACTTTGTAGACTTCTGAAGATGGGAGAAGATCCCGAAATGTCATGTTGGTTTAATAAAAAAAATTTAGGTCTTTATGGAAAAAATATTATTCAGCACGAATATCTGCAAGTAATTATATACAAGTTCCGCTATCCCGCGTTGTGCAACCTTCTAAACTCCCCAATGGCCTTATCTCTCTTTGGACCAAATATTTTACGCAGTAGCTTATTTTAGAAAGCCTTTAGCCGTTGTTCATTCTTCAAAGTAAGCTGCCACGTTTCACATCCGTATAGAACCTTCGGAAGAATAATAGTTTTATAAATTCTAACCTTTTAAGTTTTTAGACAGATTCCGCGAGTAACTTAGCAACTGATTAATAACACGCATTTATTAAAGTAACACGCAACATCTACAACCATATAGATCCTCAATTTAATTTTACCAAATATTAGTCATTTAGGCTCGTGGATTACAATTACCTAATAAACAAATCATTTTGCTGGTTGTAAGGACGTATCATCCGAAATCATTTGTAAGTATTTTGTCGATTTGTAAATATGTAAATAAAGTTTATTTTCTTTCTTGTCATATCTAATTAATTTATTAGTAAACTCCTACAAGATTTTTATGAAAAAGTAGGTGGGGAAACTTTCAAGTGAAGGTACTCTTGGTGTGGTGTTAGTGGAAGTAGATTTCGAAAGCGACAGTAAAATTAATGATAAGAAGTTAAAAACCGCTAATTGTAACAGTTACAAATAACTGCTGATTAGTAACCTATCTCTCGTTCTCAGAAGCGTTTATCCAGTATCTGTTTTGGTCTGTGTTATAGATAGGGACCGGATAGGTACGTGAGCTATCATGATGAGCCATGATATATTCCGGTTGTGCAAGTCCATTTGGTATTCCCTTCTGATCTTGGAACGGGTCGTGTTTGGAATGTCCTCCAAGAGGTCTGGTTCGGACGGAGCTCATGAATGTGGAAGAATGGTTTAGATTGGGGGCGACCTCAGTTTGGGGGATCTTCTACTGGATCCTTTGTTAATTGGGAAAGGAAACGCCTCATGAATTTGGTCCTTGGAGGGGAATGGGGTCACATCATTTCGTTCCCTTATGCGGCCTCATGCTATTCTCGTTCGTGGGTTTTCTTTGTGGGCTCAATCTGTGTCCTTTGCCGTCGTCCATTTTGGAAACTTTTTGTCTCTCTTGCGGCAACAATTGAGACGTTGATTTTCCATAAGGTACTAAAGGAAATTATTTCGAAATTGATAATTTGACATCTTTGTATAATAATGGCTGAGTTACATCTAAATCCGTCCTAAGATTTTATCTAAAAAGCAGATAAATCCTTTAAAAACGCATTTGAGAATTGCATTTCATTCCAAAAGGTACTAAATCCACTTTTTATTTCACTCCAAAAGGTACTAAAACATTTCCTCCCAAAACGTACTACATCCTCAGTCAACAGATAACCTGTTTTTCAGAGCAGAAGCACCTAACCCCGTAATATATTACAATTAATTAATTTTTTCTTCATTTTATCCATTTTTAATGGTTCATTTAGAAAGATTTGAATCACCGCTATTATTTTGCCTAATGGTTTTAACCTAATGATTATTTGTTATGTCGTTTTAACAATTAAATTAAGTTTGACCCGAACCAGGTACCACTCCTTTCATTACAAACTCCCACTCTAATCCACTAGTTTCAAACCTTGCTGCCTATACAATCCCTGATAATCCTCCGAGGGGTCTGAAAAGAAGATGGCCTCAAGACCTGCTGGTTTAACATAGTTTTTGTAGATCTGCCAGTGGGTAGTATCTCTACATATGAATCACAGCATTATAACCTTGTATCACATTTACTAGATGTATTTTATTGTACAGTTGTAAATATCAATAAATGTAAATTAAGTTTATTCATATTATTTCTTCTTGCAGCCACATAAATGTGATATTACCATTTGATAAATCATATATCAGAAATATCCTATTGTATTTAATCATAAAATAAAATAATAGTTAATTAAAATTATATCGAGGATGTAAAACGTTTCGGGTCAAACATGTGAGCCATCATCAGTGCTGCAAACATCAGAAAAACAAAAGAGATGCATATCAATGCAGTACGGCAATAAAAACTAGTAAAATGCAAAAACGATGGCAATAACAAGATTAAAAATAAATAAATTTAAATACAAAGATAATATGATAACACTAAGATAATGTTTTAGATAACTGTAAATTCTCGCCACATAAAAATACATTTTTGCAAGTAAAATACAAATACAACGTTTTCGGCTACTTCAACACTTACTAGACGAACTATTATAGGTGGAATGAGCCATGGACATGAGCCATGTCCAAGCATAAACTGAGTTTATGCTTGGACATGGCTCAGTAATGCCCTGATGATGGCTCACAAGCTTGAGCCGAAACGTTGGCAAAATTAAAAACTTTTCAAAAATGACTGATTCCTGATTATTCCACCTATACTAGACGAACGTTATAATCTTCCTATTAACTACAAAAGACTCATCTACATGACTGTCATACGGCCTGTATGGACTTACAGAGTAGGGCTTTGGGGCTCTACTAAACCATCAAATTCTTCCCGTATCCAATCCCTACAATCCACAATCCTCAATGTTCCTTACTTTGTAACGAACAAACTGATCTATAAAGACCTTAATGTTCCATATGTTGCTGATTTTGCCCGGACCAGATACCATTCCTTTCCTCCACTTTAATTCCTGATAATCCTCTGAGGCGTCTGAAAAGAAGATGGCCTCTAAACCTTCTAGTTTAGAATATTTTTAGAGTGACGCCGCTGGGTTGCTTCTCTACATGTCTATTTTCTTTTAGCCTATTTACTAGATATGTTGTACAATACAGTTTTAAAAATCAATAAATAATTATTTTTAAAAAAATACCTCCTACCTACTTCTTATTAATCCGTTCCTACCTCACAGATAGAACCTTTAAAGTAAACCATAACCTTTCCTTCTCCGCCATATTTCCTCAGAACGCAGGTGTGCCCCAAGGTAGCATCCTGGGTCCAATCCTTTATACCATATATACAGCTGATATTCCTACTCATCCTAGCACTGTCCTCACTACATACGCCGATGACACATGTGTGTTATCTGTAAACAATGACCCAACTATTGCTTCCCAAACTCTTCAGTCTCACATTGTTTCCATTGAAGAATGGTGTCAAAAGTGGAGGATCAAAATAAATCCTACTAAATCCCACCAAATTACCTTTACCCTGCGCCGCAAACCTATGTCTGCCTGTCCCACTATATCCTTTGGCAATATTCCACTCACCTCAGTTGAACAGATCCGATACCTTGGACTGCATCTTGACAGACGACTTACTTGGAATCCTCACACTAGACTGAAACGACAAGAAACAGCTCGCAGATATCGCTTATTACAACATTTACTTGACAAACGTTCAAAACTTCCCACCTACTACAAAAAACTAATTTATATTACCATACTTAGGCCTATTTGGACATATGGAATTGAACTATGGGGATCCACCAAGCCATCAAATTCCTCTCGCATCCAATCCTTGCAATCCAAAATCCTCCGAAAGATCCTAAATGCCCCTTACTTTGTCACCAATAAAATAATCCACAAAGACCTGAATATCCCATTAGTTGCAGACTTAGCCCGAATTAGATATACTTCCTTTCACTCCAAATTACCACTCCACCCAAACCCACTTGTCCGCAATATCTCATCTCCTTCTATTCCTGATCATCCTCCGAGGCGGCTGAAACGACGATGGCCTCGAGACCTTCTTGTCTGAAAAACCTTTGAAGTGCTACCAATGGGTAGATTCTTCTCACGCCTATCATGTCCATATCTCATGTGTGAACAGTCACATTTACTTGATGTATTTTTGTGTTAATACAGTTGTAAATATCTCTATAATAAATAAATAAAAAAATACATATACATAATACTTAGGAAATCATTCGAATTATGAAACGTAAAACTATTTCTATCAGTTTTTTTACAAGATTTTTAATTGATCCTTAAGATACTTTATTTTTTCGAGTGAATGACTGCGTTGAGGCTCTTAAATTTAAGAGAATGAATTATGCGCTATAAAAGTTTTTTGTCTTTTATTAGAAAGCCATCAAGGTGTGATGTTAAAAAGTTTCATTAAAAGGAATAAATAATAGAAGAATATAAAAATATCCCTGTTTATTAATATAAAAGGGAGGATATGATTTGAAGACATAATAAAGAAAGTTTGTACTGAGGAGAAGCAGGCTGTTGGAGGTCTGGGCTATGAGGTTACCTAACCAACGCGGCTCCCGGTTCAATGTCACAACCTCACCTTCTCTATCTCTATTACACTATCATTTCTTCAGAATCGAGATAGGTAGAAAAACTAAATTATATATATATATATATAACGTCGAGCAATTTAAATGAGGTGTCATTGATGTTCAAAAAATCTCTCTCTAACCGATTTAGAGTTTATCGCTTTGGGAGCTTTAGTTTATAGTAACCAAAACGGATATTAGCAAGAAAATATGTTTATTTTATAACGTCTATTCATTTTTATATTCAATCATCGATACAAATAGAAAACATAAATCAAAATTAGTTAAGTTTATTTGTTTTTTATTTTAAATTGAAGGACAGATAACGGAAGATTTAATTTTCCCATATGTAGAAAACTTGATTGCTATGTATGTATTCAAAAACTACAGAAATAATAACTGTTCCTATTTTATTCGGTTTATTAATATTTTATATATCAAGTAAACTATTTTTTGAAAAATTAAATTAAGTTACCATTAGAATCCTATTTATTTTACAGGGAATCATCTGTTTTTATGAAATAGTTTAAATTTGAAATAATGAATAACAATGTTAGTTTATAGATTTATAACAACTTGGCATTTATGTTAACAGCATATGTTCGTAATATTGTTTCTAAAATCTTGCGTACTAAATGGAAGAATATAACTTGCACGATCCTGTACGCCTGTGGCCATATTTGACTGTTAAACCTTCCTCTTTTTCAATAACATATGTTCTTAGGATTATGAGCTTACAACAGCTTATATTAACAATTTCTTTTATTGCATATTAACATTTCTAAAATCTTGCGCTTTCCAACGCTTTATTATACGTATATATTACTTCTTACATTTCAGGGATAATGTTTTTCAAATAAAAGCTAAATTGCAATGTATTTTACTTTTAAACCCTCGAAAAAGAATTACCTAAATGATAGTAAAACCGTATAAAAATCTGTCTTGTAGTTTAGAAGGAGTTCGCAGAAACAAAAATCGAGTCAGGAGTCAGTCTAAATAACTGCAATTTATGCTTGGGCATGGCTCAGTAATGCCTTGATGATGGCTCACAAGCTTGAGCCGAAACGTCGGCAAAATTATAATATTTAGAAAAAGACTGACTACTGATTATTCCACCTATAATAGTTTCTACAGTCGACTATACATTCTCAATAGAGAAGATATAAGTTAAATTCGAAATTAGAAAGAAATATTAAATATTCTTTAATGAGTTCTCAAAGTAATATGCTCTCTTCTATCTAAATCATCAATCACTAAAAAACTAAAAATTAAACAGAAACTGAACACATTACCTATTTAAACCCATATGGACTTATGGCACAAGAAAAAATACTTACAAAAACTGCAACAATTTTAATTAATCATTTAGGGTTTTAATTTATGCAGAATAATGTTTTCTATTTATAAATCTCTGTAAATAAATAGTGTGAAAAAAAAAAAGAATAGGAATAGTTTTATATTTCATAACCTGTTCATATTTTAAATGATTTTCTTATATAGTACGAAATATATTATCTTTTTTTTTATTAATTAATTTTTATTTACTCGGCTAAAATTTAATTTTAGAACATTTAATAAATATTTCTGTTAACCAATACATTTACATTTTTAAAGTACTGATTTTAAGAAAGTGTATACCCGGAAAATTGGATATTTATGGTTTTATTCTAGACAGTTTTATTGTTATTATGTTTTATTGTCTTTATATAAAGTTAATATTTTTAAAAATAAAATTTTTCATCTTCTTTCCCGTTAGGGAATTACTAGACTGTTAATAAAGCTGTAGACACAAAAATCGCATTATTTATTTTTATCACGTTAGAAGTCTAAGTAATAATTAGATTTAATCAAATTATTTCTTGTTATTTACGATATTCACAAACAAGAAAGGTTTACACCTAATTAGCAAATTTGTTTATAAATATAAATAATAATAATATACCTATATTTTATTTAGGTATTCATAGAGGTTATTCATTATGCACTGATGTAAACGATAGGTGGTCTCAAAGTTGCGACCGGCAGATATATTTAACATACCTAGTGTAAGAAGAGTGAGAAACCCAGTCGCATTCCTTCAGCTTTCTATCTCCTGAGACCTCACATCTGAGTATTATGCAAGAGCTTGGGGCTAGTCCATCCAGCCTGTCATTCTATAACCTTAATAACAAGTCTACTCTTCATTATTATTTAAATGACTTAATAAATTGAATTATTATTAAATTTATCGTTACATATTTATTTAAACCTGTAATGACATCGGTAAAAGCATTAAACATGTATATATTTATTAACTTGACTCGCTTTTTAATTATATACTATATATGAAATTGATAATAAGGGAAAATATTGTGATCGTAAAACATTTCTAATCAGAATTTCCAATGAAAGTACACATTTTAAGGTTCCCCGAGTCCAAACAACTAAGTTTCCCAAAAAAGATAAATTTAAAATATTCAAAATTGCTACGAACCGATTACAACCCAATATAATACCGTATGATTATTACCACTAATTAAACCATATCTCACCAAGTTGGATGTGCTGATACCAAACCAACAAGTACAATAACGGGGACTCCCTTTATCACGGAGCCTAATTGTTATAGCTTGGAGTACTGGAGTCTCCTTATCTCCTAGAGTCGCCTGGACTATCTCCAGGTAGTCTCCCTCAAATATTTGAATTTCACTTCGTATCGCCTCTGTCACGATAGTGCTTAGTGAGCCCTACATACGAGTATGTATAACAAGTTGAGGTTTGCTAAACACTTATTTATTTACTGTAACTTTAGAGTATATGACAGGAGAAACACTTACGAATGGCATATACCTAATCCTAATTTATTACTCTTAAAAATGAAAATAGATCCATTAAACTATGATATCGTGCTAAAATTATGAACAGATGAACCTGTTGTTTTGTCATTCAGATTAATTATATCAAGTTTTGACACTTTCTTTTAAAATAATGTATGCTACAAATTATAACGAATAACATACTTTGGATCGTCTTAAAAATTATTTATTAATAATTTAAAAATACACTTGAATTAAGTTAGTTAAGATGAAACCGCGTGACATAGCTAGTCATTTCTATAATTCGTTCATTTACTAATTGATATTTACTGCAACTGTATAGAATAATACAACTTGTACATTAGAGCCATGTCTAAAATAAAACTTTTTGAGCGTATTATTGTCTTTAATTCTCATGAATTTTAAAAATAAATTATCACCTCGTGCTCTACATTGGTTAATATTTTTTTTTTTTTTTAATATTTTACTAACCAGCATATAGGTAATTTTATTATTTTTTTTGTTTGTAATACATAATTATGTACTTGTGTCAATATGTTCTAAACACGGAAGATCTCATTTAATTATTAAGGTTGATTTAGGGCTGAATAATTCTTCCATTAATACTGATCATTTATTTCATGAATTCAGTTGAGGACAAAGATCTGAGCAATACTCTTGCTCAGATCTGAAGTGTTTAGAATTTGACTTCATTTTTATTTTTTTACCTGGCTGAAGGTGTGACTAGTAAAATGTTGGATTACAGAATATATAACGAGACTTCTGAAGATGGGAGAATACCCCGAAACGTCATGAAATAAATGATCAGTATTAATGGAAGAATTATTCAGCCCTAAATCAACCTTAATAATTATGTACAAACACAATTAGTAAAAGTAATTAATTATAATATTTTGAGAAAAAAAATGTATGGATTTCATTCATGTTTTTTTATTGTCGATTGAATGGCACTTACTCCTCTTGTACGGAAAAGGGGCGTTTTTAGTTTGCCCCAAAATAGAATCATTTCAAGGAGATAAATCTTGTTTTAGAAATGAACTATAAGAATTATAAGTGAAATAAAGCATTCTATACCCATGATTACTGGTTCAGACCTGGCAAGTGGCCCTAGGATTTTTTCATGGGAATAAAAAATCCTCAGTAATGTCGCCCTTTGGAGGGGACGTAAAAAGGTGATCCCGAGCCTGTGCAGATCTCTGTCCTAATTAAATCTTGATAGGCAAAATTTGAGATTCCCACTATAGCATCGTTTGATAAGCCACAGCAGCATAAAGCGGCGTAAACAAACAAACAAAATTGAAATAATTTTGTTTTAACAGTTATAATGAAACTTTCTACATTGATCCCTTCCTAATCGGTCGTTCAGGGAGCACTAAAATTTGTATGGATTCTGGTAAAATTATAAACAAAATATTGTTTGTTTTTTTAAATTATGGTACATCTTACTATCATTGACATACACATATACATATACATGTATAAATACATACATATGTATTTATGAACTAACCTAAGTTTGCCTCACATACTTTCCTGGGCGAAGTGTGTTGGTAAATATGACGAAGTGGGGTCATTGGGTCGGCAAAGGTCAGGGGCTGGTGCAATCGGGCGCCCTCGGCAATGATCGGCTGCCTCCGCCTGTCCCCGGCCTTCACAGGTGTAGTGCCAATCTCCTACTATCAAAATTCCATAATATGCAATCTTTGTTTTAAAACCATTTTTTTTTTTATCACATAATATAATTCCAGATTATGTAAAACTTATGTTTTTATTAATTTATCCCATTGTTATTCATTTCGAAATAACATATTAAAAAGAATTATATCTTTCTTTTTTCAATACAATTTACATTCCTAAAGTTCCTCATTTATTTAACATACAATATACACTATTTACCAAACTCGGCTTTAAAATAATAGTCAGAATAGGTAAATAAATAACCTCTTTAAAACTACTTATTTTAACTTTAACCGTAGTATTAGTGATTTTCAACTATTTTGGGAATTTACAATATTCATTAATAATATCAATTTTAAATAATACATGAGTTTTTGGATCGATGCGTTGCATAAAAACATAAATAAATAATTTTTACCCTATAAAAAAATTGATAAAAATTAATCATCTTGTATCATTTGAATATGAATCTTGAAAGAATAGTGTTAGAAAGTTTATGTTTTAAACATACAATGATAGACGCGCCTACGATTGCCCTAGTATTCTATTTTCTTTATCTATCCTAGAATTCCCCGTGACTATTCCTTACCGTTTATGGTAGACGCATGTCCTCATTATTTAAGCTATTCGTCGCTATCGCTGAGTCAATATTCCTTTTTATTGGTTTTTATTGTATAAATAAAATGTTTAAAATAATTAGTTCAGTTATGCTACATTATTCATTTTTTAAATATATTTCAAATAGCTTGTTTTCTCATTGAAATAGTCTGATAGGGCTTAAATGCCGATATATTTTAAATTTCTTTATTCCTATTTTGTGAATGATCGACCAAAGAAGACTAGAAAAGAGGCATATTTTACTATGCCTGTATGTGAAAAGAAATTTTGTCATGGGCAGACGTGTGAAAAATATTTTAATTTTTCCGAAGGTTCTGCTCAAATATTTGAGCAATCATCTAGGCTTAAGTGAGCCATGTCAAGTACAAACTTTATGCCGAGTTTATGCTTGGTATGACTCACAGGTTGAACGGAAACGTCGGTAAAATTAAAATATTTTTTACTCGACTCACTTTTGATTATGTCTGCCTCCGATTATTTCGATAATCGACCATATAGTATGAAATATCGTTGGGAAGCTTCAGATTTTAGAAAAAAACTACATTATGTTACGTATCAGGGTCGTAGAATGGAATGAGATTAATAATAATAATAATAGGCTTACCGAACCCGAAGGTTCGATGCCGATACCACCAAACTTCGCCTGCACAGACTCGTCCAATGTTCGCCGGTCAAGCTTAAGCCTCCAAGATCAGCCTTAATGCAATCCTCCCATCGACGCTTCGGCCTACCTTTCGGACGCCTACCAGTCGGTTCAGCGAATACCAACTTTACAACTTTACGCGCCAATTTGAGTCTCCGCGATGCTATCAACTCAATTATATTCACAGGGTGCAAACTCCGCAATTCCGCGTTGTGCAACCTTCTAAACTCCCCAGTGGCCTCATCTCGGAATGAGATTAAGAAAAACTTAAATTGTCATTTTTAATTTAACTTTTATTTTAATGAAAACAGATGAATTTAAAAACATTAACTTAAGCGTAAACATTTAAAGAAGGCAACAAAAAGCTATAAGCGTTGCTTGCTTGATAAGCGGTCATGATTTTCCGGTAATGGTTTGGAGTTTTTCTATTTGACTCCATTCTTTTATTTTCGATTTTGACTGAATATTCTACATTTCGATATCTTAAAAATAGAAAGAATCTATATATATATATATATATATATATATATATATATATATATATATATATATAAATTGATAACGCGATTTTGGTTTCCGCTAACTCCTTCTTAACCACTGGACGGATTTTGATACCATTATTTAGGGCATTATTTCCTGAAGGTTTCTAAGTAAAATACACTTCAATTTTGCTTTTGATTAAACGGAAAAAATTAATTTTATGTTACTAAGTCATCAAAAAATTATTCATGAAATATAAGTAGTATCATAGATGTATAATATACCGTTGGAAAGAGAAATATTTTAGAAAAGCTTATATGCAATTAAAGAATTCGTACAAGTTAGTATAAAGTTTTTTTAAGCTTATATACTTATGATCAAATGTTATTTGTAATGTTGTGGATGAGGGAGGTTATGGTGATTCATGGTGATCGTACTGGTTGTATTCTTTCATACAGCCCTCATTATTTTAGAAAAAATATTATGTGCCAAATTATTAGCTAAAATAAATTGAAGGTTGTTATAAACTAACACTGTTAATAATTATTTCTACTTTTAGATCATTTCACAAAAATAGTAGTTCCCCTGTAAACTAAATGGGACTCCAATGGAAACTAAATTAAATTTAATGCATTAAAATGTATTTAGACAAAAGTTCTTATGAAATATAAAATTGTAATAAACTTAGTAAAACAGGAACCGTTAAACATAACAAACAAATAAACTAAAGCAATTTTTGATTTTTTTGACCAATTTATGTTTCAAATTTCTGACGCTGATTTCTTGCTAAGTGCACTTTTCGTAAAGATGATCTCATAATCCAAAAGCGATAAACTTTTAATTATTCAAACTGAAGTTTTCTAACATAAATGACACCACATTTAAATTGTACATGCGAAGCAAAGGCGAGTTGCTAGTTTATACTGATTTATAATATTCTGAACGTAATATAATTATTATATGGATACAATGGAATAATTGCCATTGTAATTTATGCGCACCTGATTGAAGAGGATATAGGAACAGAGTGGCACTAAGAATTAGTCACAGACTGTTCCTGTGTTTGTTAGCTTGCCATCCAAGTTCCGCCCTACTTACACTACCCAGAAATCCATTCTCCACTCTGATCATCTTCCGGTTTTCCTATTATTTCTAGGAATCACCGTGAAATCTGTCGAGCACGTTTTTTTTTTTTTTTTTTTTTTTTTTTTTTTTTTAAGTTGAATCTGTTAAAGGACAAAACTTTACCTTCGTTGTTAGCTGTCTTTTCTCAATATCCATGTGAATATTTTTGAAGCCCAAAGGCTGAGCACCAATCCTCTGACCTTGGTATGCGGTGTATAAAGGTGGTGTTTCGTTAAGATTGTTCCAAACCGCAAAACAAGCCGCGAGCCTAGCAATGGCCACTACAATGGATCGCGGATGTAGCATATGTTCCTCTTGCTCTGCGACTTCTTGCACCTGTTCCTCCAATTGATACTCTTTGCTCGCCGAAGGAAGTGCCTTCCGTCATATGGCCCTTGAGATGGGAACAGTATTATTAGTGATGTCCTTGATGGAGGCTTGCATTGCAGCTGGAGCATTTAGACATTCGTTTTCCATTAGTGCGCATTTCCTGGAGTATCGTCGGAAAAGGGTAGCGTCAACATAGAATGTTGCTAGCCACATCGAATTCTTTCGAGCTTTTTAAAGACATTAAGTTCTCTACCAAAAAAAAAAATTAAAACTGAAATCAGATCAGCGTTGCTTTATATCGCCTTCTCAACTTGCAAGGAAAGGATCCTAAATTTGTCTCAAGTTTTTGATGATTTTTTTTTAGGTGTAACTAGACATCAATCCATTAGCATCTGCAAAAAATTAGGAGCCGACGCTCCTCAGGAGTCGCATAAAAAATTATGGATTTTTTGTATGTGGAAAAAACACATTTTATTTTATATCTCTGGTTCTAATGAAGGTAGAAAAATGATTTTTGTGTCAAAATGACCCTATTTCAAAGCGGAATAATGAAAAAACAAACATTCAAATGTTTAAGTTGCATAAATCATAAAATTAAATTACATTTTCATAAAAAATTGTAGTAAACTTTTTTAGGAGTTAGGATGTGAGCAGAATTTTTAAGAAATCTTATTAAAAGTACTTTTTTTTGACGAGATTATTTATATTTTTAGAATAATAACCAAGAATAAAATTATTCCTCTTTAAAATAGGATAATTTTGACATCCAAATTATTTGTTTGCCTTCACTAGAACCAGAGGTATTAAATAAAATTAGTTCTTTACGCACAAACTTTCCGATTTTTTTTGTTACGCGACTCCTGGGAAGGGTATGTTCCATAATATTTTGCAGAGTCTAATCGTTTAATGTATGTCTAGTTCCAACTACAAAAATCCGTCAAAATCGATGAGATACATTTGGAATACTCTACTAGTTAGTTAGTTCCCAAGATTTATGCATTATTTCTTTACCCATATTCATGGAAACTGTGAGCTTTGCTCTGTTATATGAGAATTTGAAAAACCATACATTTCCGCGCAAATTCCAGATTATCTTATAATAGGTAGGTATGTTTTTGGTAAAGGTACATTTAAAAAAAAAAAAAAGTAAAACTTCTGAAACAGAGTTAAAGACTTGGTTCAAAACCTATAAAGTAGACATTCAAAAATTGGAGAGAAAAAAAAAACGGTTCGATTACCTCCTTGCACGGTCGTTGAACTAAAAACATTAAATTCCTTGATAAGTCTTGAGTCAAAAAGCCTTTAATGCTGCTAACATGTAAATAATGTACCTATCTTTGTTTATGAATTTTATAATCTAATATATATATATTTTTTTTTAGGTGAGTTTTCCTTGTCTCATGCCAAAGAAGTATATGATCCGAAGTATATAAGTAAGTACAATAGGGATCGTAATGATTCTTTTATTTTACTGTGAAGGTAGTTTTAAGTTGTTTAAAATCCCCTAGAACTCGGTGTAGCGTATACTTTTCTGCTCGGTTGAGCGAATGTATGGTGGCGAGAGGAAACGAGATACCATCATCGAGAATGCTAATGCCTGTAGGAAGCGATGCGAAATGCTAGGAAAAACGAAAAAGCTTTTAATCCAGCAGTTTCCTGAACAGCTCTTCAATGTCTTCCAAATGAAAAGGTCCTGAAAACAATAATCCTTACTTCGGTTTGGATGGATTTTTTTTTCTGTATCAGAATTCAATTTTCCAATCCAAACAAGAGATTTATATTATTGCTTCGGGAATCCGAATGTCGATCCCTACTCCTGGTCTCTTAAAAAACACTGTTCAAATCCTTTTTTTTTTTTTTTTTTTTTTTTTTTTTTTTGGTACTTTTTTACAGACCTAAGACTCAGGTTTGCGTTCCATCGGTGTATTCCAACGTTGTATTACTCAACGCTAGCGGAAATGAGAACAATGGAATTTTACGGTTGGCCCGGTGAATGAGATGTGGGTAAAACAATTGATTGTTTTCTCGATCGAATAATTATGTCATGTGATACTGTCCTTGTCAGGAATAATTACGGCCATGGATAAATTAAAACGCTTATTGAGCTTATAATAATCATGAAATTATAACTAATCATAAACATTAAATTTTTCTTGTTCACCTAATCGATATTAATAAATACTTCAAAAGTTTTATAATCTGGAGTCAGTCTAGTATGAAATTTTTTAATGCTGCTGAAGTTTCGGCCCTTACAGGTGAGCTATCATCAGGGCTAGACACAATTTGCAACAAAAGAGGTACTGACAATTTTTTTCGCGGCATATTTGAATTTATGACCTAATTATTGGTGATTCAAACAATGATAACAATTTGATAACGGTGTTCACTCGACTCGGTTGTTAAAATGAATTTAAGAACTTTAAATAATGTCAGAGTTCAAAAAAGTTTAAAGAATTACATTCGGTTTCGTTAAAAACATATAATTTAGATTAAATTATATATCAGTAAAAAATTGTTATGTACAAACAATACATAACATTTTTTCTAAAATCTTTAGCTTTCCAACGGTATATTATTCATATATATTACTATTCTTGCGTTCTGGTAAAAAAAAAAAAAAAAAAGTATGGTTTTCTCTTTAGTTGGTCATCATTTCGTTTAACATGTATATTTATCTGGGTTTTTCTATCCATGCTAATAAGATTATGTTTTTAATTTTTTTTCAATCTACAAAACAAAGGTACTTTAGAGGTTTAAAATTATTAAGTAAATAGAGTTGAACCAAAGAATTAGATTCAGTTTCGTTGGAAACATAAGTTGTGATTGAAAAATATAAATTAATAAAATACAAATACAACCTACAAATACTCTCTAGACCTACCACACATATTCTCACACACACACACACAGACTTTTTTATTACTTGGGTTCAGGGGACCCTAAAACCTGCATTTCCGTTGAAAACTGGAATTCAAAACTTTTCACGATCGCAATTCTTTCCTATACTATGTATTTCATTTACATGTAAGTGAAAGTAAAAAAACTGATTATAGGCGGAATAATCAGGAATCAGTCATTTTTTGAAATTCTTTTTTAATTTTGCCAACGTTTCGGCTCAAGCTTGTGAGTCATCATCAGGGCTACAAACATCAGAACAAAAGAGATACATATTAATATGAAAATGAAATTTTTTTTAATGTAGTGACAATGATAACGTTTGAAATAAAACAGAAAACATACTTAAATATTATAGATACAAATAATGATAATATGATTAACAATCGGATGATGAGCATAAAAACAAAACTTTAGACTTTAATATTATTATTTTGTTTTTACTTCTATATTAAAGTCTAAAGTTTTGTTTTTATGCTTATCATCATCAGATTGTTTATCATATTATCATTATTTGTATCTTTAATATTTAAGTATGTTGGTCTATTTTCTGTTTTATTTCATATGTTATCATTGTCACTACATTCAAAAAAATTTTCATTATCATATTATTATGTATCTCTTTTGTTCTGATGTTTGTAGCCCTGATGATGGCTCACAAGCTTGAGCCGAAACGTTGGCAAAATTAAAATTTTTTTCATAAAAGTTTGATTCCTGATTATTCCACCTATAATAGTTTCTACAGTCGTCTATACACCCTCAATAAAAAAACTGAGTTAAAAAGTTGAGTAAACAGTGAAAAAAGAAAAATGAATTTTCGCACAAAATATATATTTCATTAACACTTTGTTACTTGACGTGGTTATCACAGACAAGGTCACCTAGTCTATTTAGTAATATACCTAATCTATGTGCTTACCCTTGGTGGCTCATGATTCTGAATTTACTATCGTAATTATTTGATATGTTAAATAACATAGTGAGTGTCCTTTCTGAATTCATTACCGCGATAATTCATGGACTTATGAGCTCCGTTAGCTGTGTGATCTTTGGTCTTTGAAAATGATCCTCTCGCCGTAGCCTTGACATTTCTGGGTGCTAGTCATCTTGTGGAATATAGGATCCTCATATCCTCTCTGTAATCCCATTCCTCATAAAGAGTATTCCGCAGTGATATTACCTTCTTTCCCGTTTATTTTAATGTTTCAAGGTGACTCGTTGCCAATTAAAGAATCAGATTTAACAGGAATAATTATGTATAAACTTCCAAGATGATTATTCGATAAAAAAACAAACAAACGGAAATGCGAATCTGAGTCCAAATGACCAAGTCTTGCATAAAGGTCAGTGTGTGTTAGTGAGTAGTAGGTCTATCTCGAAAACGATCAGTTGTATAAAACTGAGATTTCATATTTTAGAAGCGTATATATCTTCACATTTTATAGCAACTTTTTCATCTAAATCAGCTAACCAGAAAAGCCATTATATAACATCCATTTTGCACCTTATTTTGATTTTGATTAAACTCGCTATAAAGAAATATTGCACTTGAATGTCCTGTAGGTTTCATTCTGATAGAAACGGTCTAGCAGGACTAAAATGCTAATTTATTATAACTTTTCTTGCTTTCTAAAGTACCAAATATCATAAAAATTGTTTACTAGAGTGGCTCCTGATTTATTCCTTCTATCATCTCAACAGTCGACCATACAACTGCAGTATGAACCATAATTGTTAATTTTTTATTAAAAGCCCCCTATGCCAAAGGTCATGGGTTCAAAACCGCGGGTAGTCCTCGGATTTTTTAATGGGAGTAAAAAATCCTTAGTTATGCAGTCCTTCGGAGGAGACGTTTAAAGGTGGACCCGAGCCTTTGCGGTGTCAGGTACTCCCTGTTAAGGGTTAATGATTCTTATCATTATAAAATCTGGATTGGCAAAATTTAGGACTCCCACTGCAGCATCGTCCGATTAGCCATAGTAGCATAAAGTGACGTTAAATAAACAAAGAAACAGTAGTTTGTTGTAGGTTAGTTTGTAGAGTGCAACACGTTTGGTTTTGCTCAAAACAGATACATAGAAAAAATAGTAAATTTCTCGTAAACCCCATCTCTACCATGATAACTATTTGATCTGATCTAACAAAAGAGCCGTTTTTGAGTCATTAATACAAACCGTTAGGTTGTTGTCCTCTGTCATACCAATAAAAATTTGCCATTGCTGTTATATCATGATGAGACCATAAGGCTCTTCATTTTTGAACCAAATAATACTTCCACGTGTTTAACAAAACCATTAAACAGTATTTGCAAATTTCATTTACCAACTTTTGCGTTCACGCTTTCGCCAATCCTAGTCAAATTTTGAGGAGTGTGGTACTTCGGCTTGGTCGTGGTTTGTGTTTCACACATTTTTATAAGTATATATATTTAGTATTTTTTTTTAATTAAATAAAATATCGTAAACTGAAAAGCCTACCAAAGTTCAAATAATTGGGAACAATAGATGGCCAAGCATATGCTACCCTACCAATGTGGAAATATGCTTATATAACGCCCCTACCATTTCCAAGTATCGTATAATTGGCACTTTTCAAGTGAGCAAGAAAAAGCAAGTAGAACGAAGTAATATATTTAAAATTGGTCATATTCGATACTTTCTAAAAGGGCTAGAGTTTAGAAAATTTGCCACAAGCCGTCAGAAATGCAAGAGCAAAGTATTGAATCTGGAAGACGAGATTTTTCATATTCGATGGTTGGAAATTTTAGGGACGTTATATAAAGCATATTTCCACGTTGCTTTGCTTTGGAAGATGTGAATGAGGAAGTTAAACGAACTTACCAACTTCAATTAAACATAACTAGCCTATTGAATAGCAAAGTTACTCTAACTATTAGTCCTTGTATAAACTAGAGGCGATTAGCTAAAAGTGTAGATGATAGAAGATGTTTATTAGGTATAGGTTATCTTATTACACAGATCTATTTTTTTCATTTAGTTTTCGTGTAAAAAAGAGAAGCCTAAAAAGAGACTTCGACTCCTCTCTCTTCTTGGGATCCTTCACAGGGTGTGATCGCAAGGTATTGGATAAGAAAGGGATTAAACTGCCCGATACAATTTTTTCTTGAGGAACGATTACCCGGCGGGAAGCTCTGAAGAAGCTTTCCGAGTTCCCCCACTCACCTGTTGATGGAGCGATTTCAAGCGGAGTATTTGGGCGCAGCGGAGCGTGGGAGAAAGTGTGGACCTAGGCCACGTGTCAAGGCCACCTGGATGACACGTGTAGATGCAGGTGTACTCCCTCGTTTCGGCGCCCGGGTTAATGACACCCCCTCTCTCTACAGGGTGAGTGGATGAAGAGAAAAAAATTACAAAAGGTAGTAATCTGATAGCTGGCTCATTGTCTTGCGTTTTTGTACAGATTGACTTAATGCCTCCGGCAATTTGTTGACTTACTGTCTGCCGAGGAATGTATCCTTGCTGGGCCTTAATAGTCCTCTTTTTTTTTTTCGTTGCTTTGAAGGTCTATTTGAACAAATGATGTGATGATTTCGCCTACGTTGTGTCTTCTATCATTTTTATTGCTCGAATAGAGTAAATAATACAAGGACGAAATCGCAAAGGACCTTTGTTTCCAAATTTCCTTTTAAGTGGTATGGCATTCTATGGAATAATTTGTAGTTTCTATTAACTTGGATAAACTCACCCCATGCAGTCTCTAGGTGTACTAAAACTTATCCGTCTTTAGTGAGGGTTGTAAAGTAATACTAAGATATAATCCTGAATTCTGCAGTAGATTGGAAGTGTGAGATAATTGAAGATCCCATTATCATCTAGATATCTGAGTCATTAAAAAGTTCATTGCAACGGCAACACTATTGCAAATGAAACCGCATTCAAATAATAACATTGTTTGTTCCTGTAATAGGAAACTCCGAAAAGTCTCTAAACGCATCTAGACCTAACACGAGAAATATTAGTTTGGGGCTTTGAGGCGTAAAACCCAGGGGTCATAAACGGAGAAATATTAGTATTCTAGAATTAATAAGTAACTTTTATGCTCTCTTTTTTTTTTCTCGCTAAGGCTCTTGGATTCAGTACATACCAGTCATTTTTAAAAAATATTATACAAGTTGAGCTCATGATAATTCGCTCCACAGTAGGGGTGGGCATAATCGAATGATTGTCATAATCGGATGATCGGACTTCGATGATTTAAATAATCGAATGATTTCATAATCGAATGACCGAATGATTAATATGGATTCTGAGATATCATATGCCACAATTCTCGTCTCTATGATGGCTGAGCTGGCTGAGCCTTGATGGAAATATGCATATAATTTATGTGAAAAGTCGTTCGGTCATCCGCGCTCCTTATGATCCCTCGATTATCGTTACACGATTCAGTTCGAATGATCATACGTTTCTTTTTTTTTTTTTTTTTTTTTTTTTTTTTTATTAAACTCCCTGCCATGCCAAATCCATTCCTCTCCAAACCGATTAATTCGAATTATTGAAATCATCGAATGATCCGATGATCATCATTCGATTATGCCCATCCCTACTCCACAGCTGAAATAACAGAATATAGAATTATCCTGCTTTATCCGGAATCGAACACAGTGCATAGAGAATAGTCGTCGACACTGAATCAGACTTTGTTTTAACCAATTATATGAAAATGAGATTTGCTGAAGGCATTTTTTTTATACCTATCCCATACCTTTGAATCTTCGAAGCTGTGAATGTAGTACATTTGCTCGACTTGCGTAATCCGGTTCCGACTCATAAACGTTAATACTGAGTTAAATATTGGCGACGTACTTAGAACTTTTAACGACTATAGATAGTTGGCAGTTGTGGGAATCAGGAGGAAAATAGTTTGGATGCCAGTCAAAGAAGATAATGATGAAGTATTTAAATATTTATTTTTGCCGTTTTGACCCACATTTTACTTCATCAGGACCCATCACGGTGTCTAGCAACAGGGAAAATCGGGAAAACCGGGAAAAGTCAGAGATTTTAAAACATATGATAACATCGTTTCTTCTTCGCTCAGACAAAAGTTCCAATATGCCTACTTGTGATGATGCAAATATCATAAAGCTAGTTTTAAAATCAATTTGTAGCCAGATTTGTAAATATTGATTATTACTAACAGCAGTATCCAAGTCCATCATAATTCATTGGTAAATCAACTTAAACAACTACAATTTCAGCTGGTGTCGGGTAGATATAGTTGAATCTTATCGTAAAGTAATTAGTCATTATATATATTTTTAATCTAGTATACCATATTAATTATAATTATTCTTTGTTTTGTTGATTTTCACCGAGATTTGGTCAGTTAGAAGACTTCTTACAATATGAAAAAGTCAGAGAATATCTTTGAGCTGATTTGCTAGACACCCTGATATAGAGATTCGTACTGTTTCTAGGCCAACGGTCGTTCAATATGGTGATAAGGCCTTGATCACGCTCAGCCGCTTGGTTTTTTCCCAATTTGGGTACCCGTTTTTTAGAGGTTGGGTCTGCCTCAGGTGGGTCTCCATATCCTAGGGTATGAACGACTATTATAATGCATAAATAAAAACCTTAGTTTATGTGTACTCTTTTGATTGAAGTTCTTAAAGTAAATACTTAAAAAATACGCTTTATATATTAGGATAAAATCTTAAAACTGAATGGTTCAAACCCGATAGGCTGGCGAGCCGCAAGCAAGTTACGTTTGCTCAGAGTCAACTCTCGCTGACAAATGAAGGTCAGTAAAATATTAAGGCTGCGGAACTGAGAACCGGTTCTCTGTCACACTGCCTTCTCTCTCTCGAGAACCAGAGTCCATTTTCATCTTCATCCTCTTTAATAATCTTAAAGGCTTTAATACACGATGATACGATATTTTCACTGTTGATAGTACTTTCCTGAAAGTAGCCAAAGACGTATAATGTAATTTGATAACACGCAGATATTAATCTTGCGGCATTAAATTTTAAAGCTTGTTATAACATGAAAATTATCTATTGTGTGCTATAGTGTAGTACCTAGCCTAACAGACTTCCATATCCAAGGTCGTGGGTTCAAACCCGACAGATGCTCCTGGATATAACAAATTTTTAGTTATGCCGTCCTTCTTTCCGGGGGCTTAAAATAGTGGTCCAGAGCCTGTGCGATTAAACCTGGATAGGCCAATGTTACGACTCACACTGTTAGCATCGTCCGGTTGGCTACTGTAGTACAAATTGGCGTTAAATGAATAAACAAACAAACAATATTTCCCGACGATTTATTGTTTTCGAAATAGACTTATCACAGGAACACAAACAGACATTTTGCCAGACTTATGTGATTTGCACAGGAAAAAAGCATACTTCGATCTATATATTATTTCTGCCATATTCCCAAAACTCTATCATTACAATTTCTCAGTCAAGTGACAATGTACTTGTCAGATTTATGATTTCTTAAATATTTCGTTTATTTTATTTTTTCAATTTCTTCACATATAACAATACAGAAAATTATTACTTTAGCAATTAATTTTCCGTAGTGCGCAAACATCAATTTTAATTGAGATTTAGAGAGTTGTAGATAAAATAAACGATAATGCGATTGCGAGGCATTGACCTTCTTGTTTCACAACATAATTGTGAACCAGATACAACGTTTCTTCCTCGGAAAACATTTGAAAAACAACTATGATAACTTTCCTTAATAGGACACGATTTGTTTAAATTCGCAACCCAAACCAACATGGCAAACGTGTAATTAGAAGTTAAAAAATGCTGAACAAACTGGTCCATAAACTCTACGAGCTATTGTGCTAGCTATTCTGACCGTAAATGTCTGTTAAAAATATATTTATTTTTAAAAAGTAACCAATTAAAATGTATAATGAAAATCCGGTGATCGTAACACACTACTTTCTCTACCTTGCTAGCTAAAATCAATTTAGCAATGTTAAAGAAAATTGAAGTGGAAAAAAAAGTGCGTTTTAACATATACAATTTTTGTATTACATTTCTCTTGTAATATTTATATTACTATTCTATTGTCCGAAAAAAAAAATATATATAAAAATACGTTTCTTCTTTTCTCTTACGAATCGTTATAAAATTCTTCCTTTATTTATTTACTTATATTATAATATTTACCTATTTTTTTATCAATTATAACTTCAAGAAATAGTTTATAAACTAAATTAAAGGTTCTTTAGTGAAAGAAATTTTGAAAAAATTGCGCTTATGCCCAGTCGGATTATTTCTATTACAATGAAACCTACATGGTTAGTAAAGTCCATTAAACTGTATACCAAGTCATCGATATAGATTTTATTAAAATCGTTTAAGCCGTTGGTCAAAAATCGCAAGGAGACAAACGCATAGTATAAGGTATCTCTTCTGGCTCGTAGATTTTGGCGTAAAGATTGCTGTAAAATTCTATTTATGTACTATTCATAAATATAAAATTTCAGTTTCGTACAGCATCTCATATTCCAGCTATTTTTACCACATACACACAAGAGAGCTTTTTGACTGGGTCATTTGTACTTAGGAACCTATTCAATGTTTCAATTCGAAAATTTTGGTGATCACAATGCCTTTCTTTACTATACATAGGTATGTAAAAATAAAAATTAAAACAAACGAAATGGCTTGTATGTGAGAAAATAAAAAATAAGAAAAGATACATCCAAACTAACTCAAAGAACAAGAAAGTGCGAACAAAATTTAAACCCCGCAATAATAAGGGTAGGGATAGAGAAATGGGCTAAGACTTTTAAATGGGCTTTTTGCTAAAAACTATGTATATTCACATAGTTACCGCAATGGTGACTTATTTTATCCATACAACTCTGGTTGCTTTTTCTGTGGAAAAAATGGTTGCTTTTTCTGTGGAAAAAACTATACTTCTCGCATTTCAGTTTATATCCCACTGGCATCATTCGTAGTTATAATGTACATACATTGTTACCAAGATTAGCATTGATGGAAACTAAACATCTGAGAGATATAGGAAAACTTAAAAATTACCTTTTTCACGTGTATTTTGTCTCTTCTTGTCTCTTACACTATATTATCACTGTTGATAATCAGATAATGCTACAGTGGGAGGCCTAAATCTATCCAGGTTTAATTAGGATAGGGATCTTTAAAGAGTACCTGAGTACGCATAACTAAGGATTTTTTACTCCCATTAAAAAATCCTAGGACCACCTCCGGGTTTGAACCGATGTCCTTGGGCTTAGAACGCTGTTCTGCTAGCTGCTATGCTGCAGGAGACCCCACACGTTGTATCTTATTCTCTTTCTTTAAAAAATAAGTGAAGTTCCCTTATTACATTTTTTTTTTTGAGTAAATTAAAAAAAAATACAGACTTGCCTAAAGTCTTAAAATACCTCTGATCCACCTCTCATTTGCCGAAGGTGTAACCGAACCTTTGCAAGCCCAAAACGCGTGCCCTAGACGACGGGAACCCTTGGAGGCGAGCCAGCGAGAGTCAGTGGGCCAGGAGAGCGCTCGGAAATAGCCGCCTGCGCCGGTTTCGAACCCAGGAGTGAAGGGAGGAGCTATGGAGGTCACTAAATGTACATACTTGGACCGGTTTGGATCTCCTTCCAGTCTCCCCCACTGCTCCTTCTTCATCAGCATTGTCTTCTGCAGACCGGGATTCCACATCCTCTTTCTTTGAGCTAACTCTGATGGATAGGTTAAACGGAAAAACAAGGAAATAATATTGGTTACTTTCACCGAACTATCTATAAAATATATATTTTTTAAAACTTCAACCCATAATAGTCTTGGACTCAGTTGAAATTTGCACTGGTTCAAGTAGACCAGCAGATTTGCACTAAAATATAATCTATAACAATCATTTAAGCTTATTTCTTGGTTAAGCTTAAGTTATTGATAACATTTTTCTAATTTCTTTAGCTTCCAATCTTATATTGTGCATATAAATATATGGCTATTCTCTCCTTTAGTAGATTATAATACTTGATATAGATTTTATCTTTTTTTAAATATATTTATTGATATTTACAACTTTATTATGGTATATATCTAGTAAATGTGGGACAATATTAAACTAAGTCATGATACACATGTAAGGGAACTACTCATTGGCAGCTCTCCAAAAGCTATACTAAACCAGAAGGTCCCGAGGCCATCTCCTTTATAGACGCCTCGTCGGATTATCAGGGATCGTATAGGAAGCAAGGATTGAAACTAGATTTGAGTCGGAATAGATTTTTTCATGAACGGAGTAGTACCTGGTTCCGGCAAAGTAAAAAAAAATAGGGAACTTTAAGGTCCTGATGGATGAGTACGTTTGTGACAAAAATAAGGAGCTATGAGCATTTTTCGAAGGACCTGGGATTGTAAGGGTTGGATACGGGAAGAATTTGATGGTTTAGTAGTTAAGTATGGCTTTTGAACGTTTATCCAGTCAGTGATAAAGTATTCGAAAACGTTGGGCAGTTTCTTGTCGTTTCAGCCTTGTATAAGGATTCCATGATAGACGTTCGTCAAGATGGAGTCCTAGATAACCGATCTGTTCAACTGAGACGAGAGGAATATTATTAAAGGACAATGTAGGGCAGGATGTCAAAGGTTTACGACGGAGTGTAAAGGTTATTTGGTGGGATTTACTGGAATTTATTTTTCTTCTTCAATTCTGACACAATACTTAAAGGTCTCTGATAAAAAAATGTCCTACAAACTGACACAATTCCTGACGGGACATGGAGGAGCCAGAAGCTATTTATTTCGATTCAAACTAACTGACGACAAAATCTGTAAATGTGACGGTAAAAGCGAACAGACATACGACCATCTTTTATTCGATTGCAGTAAACTGGACAAACATAGACACAAACTGATCTCAACAGTCCTACTAAACGGAGACCAATGGCCGCCTTCGAAGTGTGACCTCCTTACAAAATATTTTTCAAAATTTTATGAATTTGTGGACCGGGTGGACTATGCAGAATTAGAGAAATAGAAACAGGCAATAACTTGTTATTAATTTTATTTAATTTAATTTCACTGTTACTAACACTAATCAATTGGTTAGTTAGTTTTTATTATTTCGTTAAGTATTTATAACAAATGAATTATTTATTATTTGTTACTGGTTTCTTTGTTTAGTCAATTAGTTAGTATTATTTTGTTAATTTGTTACAACAAACGATTAATTTATAAGTTTATATTTATTAGTTTTATTTGACTTATTTAATTTTTTATGTAACTTAATGTTCTGTAACATAATTTATATTATGTAATAAAAATACGCGTTGTATCGCAAGATGGTACGCGTAGAAATAAATGCACCCATTGCAGGGTTACTGTAATGAGGAAAACCGTAAAGGTCTCTGATGTGGGATTGAAGGGCTTAGGAGGCAATAGTAGGTTCGGTATTTACTGATAACACATAATTATCGTCAGCGTACGTAGAAAGGAAAGTGTTAAGATGGGGTGGGTTATCAGTTGTATAAACTATGGGTCTGTTAATACTGGCTTGAGGAACTATTACGTACTGATTAAAAAGTAATGAATAGGAACTATTGTGATTTACTTTAAATGAAGGACCTGAGGATTGGATGATGAGGAATTATGTAGGGAGAGGAATTTGGGGAGTTCATAAAGCAATCCCGGCTCCTTAAATATAAATTAAAATATTTTTTTTGTGAATGTTTTATTCCCTAAAATTTATTTTCCTTTCCTGGAATCTTAATCCTTCTAGTCCTTGGAAATGCCCTCCATGGTCAGGTGAATAAGGTCAAAGAACTCGTGTTGATTTACATAAATGGGAATTCCCCATTATTTTCTGTTCTAGAAACAAAATGTAGTGCGCACAACAAGCAACTTTCACTTTTCTTACTTCTCGAAAAATAGTTTTAATCGTTAAAATAACCTTAAAGTTGATACAATGATATCTATATTATTCCATGGTTACTTCTTTTGTTACTCAAACAACGAGCGATGTTGAATTATTTGAAATGAACAAAATAGAAGGATTTTTGAAGAATAGGTGAAAACGTTGCCGTACTTTGTTGGCACATATTTATGTTAGGTATGAAATTATAATTCCATACAACGTTCAACCTAGACTTGCTGCAAACTTTACTTTGATTCATTAGACTCTAACAGTTGAAATTACAGGTTACTTCAACTTGATTATTTATTTGTTCATAAGTATGGTATGGAGTGCAGTAATGTTTTTTTTTAATGATACAGTTTTTTACTTTCATCTCCTTAGCTGTATATGAAACATCACTTATGGAAATTTAAGACTCATATTATTTAATGGATAAGCACATTTTAAATTACACTTAATTCAAATAACCCAGTTTGGCAAAATAATCTTATATCTCTACTTATATTATGCGTTTTAGCAATAACAAAAGAAACACATTTAATATTATATTTCTTTACCTGTCTTCATTAAATAAGTGAGTAAAAAATAAATTTCCCTCTTAAAATATTTTAATAATTTAAAAAATATATGTATAGTTGAATCGTAAGATCCAGTTGTCAACTGTCCGTAAATATTTATGCTTGCAATATGGTTAGTTTAACATTCCGTAAAATATTTCCGATTCCAGTCTGATTTTCCTTGCCTGAGTGCCTGGAATTATTTCATAATAAGTCATGAAAATGATAAAATGGCCGCGGGAAATCCCTGGAGAAGAGAACTCAATGACCTTCACGCTCTCCTCTATGCACCTTCACACATCAAACCCCCACACACTTTATATATAATATATATATATTCCTTATATATTATTTACTGGTAGTATAAATGATATTTTATTTAAAAAATCATTAACGACTCTAAAAAAGCTTATAATGTACTCAACGACATTCGAATCTTTATAACAAATTACTACATATACTAGTGCTTATTATGATTATGTATTATTTATTAATTTATCGCCTGTTGCAGTATTAGAATTCTGTTAGTCAATTTTTTTTTTTAATATATATTCTATTCTTTGGCCGTGATACACAGTATAAAATTCTCAGTTCTGAATGTAATAGAATAACGTATAAATATTATTTAAACACGAAAATGAAATGATCAATTTATGTCGAAAAAAACACTTGCTGTGTATACATTATGGGAAAATGTTTTAACCCTAAGATCATCAATGTCTTTATATTATGTGTATTTTTGACGTCTACCCATTCTACCTCCTCCCCCAAAAAAAAAAAAAAATAAAAACTATAAACGGAAAATAAGTTCAAAAATTAATTAAAATAAATATAAAATCATAACAGAATGACAGCACAAAAAAATTATTGTGTATTTTATAACTGATACAAAATTAAATGTATTTAAATATAATCAAAAACTTATTTAATTGGGTTCTCTTTATTACCTAGGACATTTGATATTTTGTGAATCAAGTGCGACTTATAATATGGACTTAATTATGGAAAAGTGTTTATTGACTTCAAGAGCACAGTTTGTTTTTTTGCTAAAAAAAAAATTTTCAATGCTTAAAAAAGTTATATTGAAAACACAACACGGTTATTAAATGTTTATAATAAATACATTAACAGATAATTAACATTTCGGAAGTGGCTTGATTAATTATAAGTTTTATTTATTTAATTAATTCAACTATGTTTCAGAAAACTCAAAGAAAAACTACCTTTTGTTTCCTCTATATTCTCTTTTCACACCTATCGGTAATGTTCTTGACCATTATTCATGTTTACATATATCTATATATATTGCTACGGTCAAGACAATGACGGGTGGACCACGCCTGGAGGGGCCTAGATGAGGCTAGAGACTTCTGGACCTGGACAGTCCTCGAAGTGCCTGGAAAGGCCCACCACCCTACCTGCGCCCGGGTCTAGAAGATTCGGCGGTGGTACAAATAGCGGTTCCCTGAGCCTAGGTGAGTCAGTCTTAATCCGGCTCAACAAGTATCAGTGATGTGTCAGTGAACAGTGACAGTGAACAGTTCGTGACAGTGTGACAGTATAGTGAAACTGTGTGTCAATATTGTGATAACCGGTCGGTGGGAAATTAGAAGACTGTAGTTTATATATATGTTTTATAGTTGTAAGTTCTAGAATAAGTCTAACAGATTGTATGAATTTACGTAAGTAGTTTATTTGTTAGGAATACCTCATTTTATATGTATACTGTTTAGTAGTTAAGCTAGTGATTCCATTATTATTGTTAATATAGTGGTTAGTAATCCCTTTGTATTTGTGTTTTCTGTATTTAATAAATGTTTGTAATTTGTAAACTGGAGTAGTTCATTTCTCACACCCCGTAGCCCGTAACAATTTGGTGTCAGAAGTGGGATCATTGTAAATGGTTATAATTTTGGTTTTCTTGTTTTTGTAATTATTGGGCTACTGTGTGAAAAATGACTTCTCAGAGTGTTAGACTGAATGATTTAAAAGTTGCAGACTTAAGACGGGAGTTAGAAGAACGAGATCTGGATACTTCCGGAACGAAATCAGCACTGCAACAACGCTTGCGCCAATTTTTTGTTGATTCGGGGGAAAATCCAGACGAGATTACGTTTGAAAATGATTTCAGTAAGTTGTCTGCAACTTTTAAAACTGAATTAGGTAATGTAGAAAAGAAGTTAGGAAATGAGTTAGGTAATGTAGAAAAGAAGTTAGGTAATGAGTTAAGTACTGTTAAAAATGAGTTAGGTAATGAGTTAAGTACTGTTAAAAATGAGTTAGGTAATGAATTAAGTACTGTTAAAAATACATTGGAGGCTAAGTTAGGCAATTTAGAAACTAAGTTAATGGAAAGTGTAGATAATAAGTTAGCTGATGTAGAATCTAGATTAGGAGAAAAAGTCGATTCAGTAGAAAATGAACTTAGGGTAAGAATAGAAGCTCTAGAAGAACGTATGAGCAACCCACCGACAATCGACACCGACCAACCCTCTGAGAGAAGCCCTCACAACACCATTCCCTCCGCCAATGCTGGGATGCCACCAACGCACAACACCATCCCATTGTTCGACGGGAAGACGCCGTGGGAGGACTACATGACTCTCTTCGAGACAGCAGCTTCGATCCACGGGTGGCCAAAGGAGACGCAAGCATCAGCGTTGTGCCTAGCCTTGCGTGGAGACGCCTTAGGAGTGCTACAGGGGATGCCCATGTCGGAGCGGTGCAACTACGGTGAGCTGATGAAAAGACTGGAGATGCGTTTCGGCCATCGCCACATGGACCAACTATACCGTTCCCAGTTAAAGAACAGGGTCCAGAAGACCAACGAGACGCTGCAGGAATTTGAAGCAGATATCGCCCGGCTAGTGAGGAATGCCTACCCAACGGTCACCGACGACGTCTACGAGAGCTTGGCTATCGACAAATTCCTGGATGGACTTCGAGACCCGGAAACCCAACAGGCAGTGAAACTCGCACGCCCTAAAACTTTGGGCGATGCATTGTCGCAGGCCATGGAATTCGAGGCTGTCAGGCAGTCAGTCCGTGGACATGCACGAGTTCGAGCGGCAGAAGCGGAGCCTAACGCGGCCCCCACCATCGAGGACATAGTAGCAAAGGTTTTAGAAGCCCTCAGGACCCGCAAAAAGGAGATACGCTGTTGGAGCTGCGGTCAACTTGGACACCCCAGAAGCAAGTGTCCTACCAGGAAGCCGGAAAAAGCCACAGGAAAACTAAGGAGGGTTGATGGGAAGGGGCAACTGTCAACCCGTAGCATCGAAGGCCCCAGGGTCGCCGTGAGAATCGCGACAATAGGGAGCAAGACAAATAGTTTTTATGTGGATGGAATGGTGAACGGGCAGCTGCGGAGTTTTCTGCTGGATACCGGCGCAACCATGACAATACTGAACCCGAAGGCAGTTAACGCTAAGAAGATATCACCTACCACTTGGGCGTTACGGACAGCCACAGGACAGCCAGCCGAGGTCTACGGGGAGACAGTTGCCACTTTCTTCATCGGGGGCCAACGTCTAGAGCACCGCGTTCTCGTGGCGAAAATAGACGAGGAAGTCATCTTCGGCATGGACTTGATGATCAAATACGGGATCAAGCTGGACATGTCGAGAGGTGTGATGACGCTGGGAGACGAAGAGGTCATCCTTCGGCAGGGAAAGGACCTCTATGCACGAGTACTCCTACTAGAAGACACCACTTTACCTGCACGGAGTCAAATTCTGACGCATGGGACGATCAATGGACGACTACCGGAGGGTCAATGTCTTCTACTTGAACCTGGGAAGCACGAGGAGCAGGAAGTCGGACGCGGTGTTCTGGTTGCAAGGTCTCTCATCAAGGTCGGACATACCACCCCAATCCGACTGATGAATCTGAACAGCTTCCCGGTGACACTAAAGAGAGGAACACCAGTCGGAGAATGTACGGCCGCTACCTCAGTAGTCCGACAGCTACAACGCAACCCCACCGAGCAACGAGGACTACCCGAAGAATTAAAAGGATTCGTGGAGGAATCATGCAGAGAACTTTCGCCTGAACAGAGCGAAATCGTGAAGAGATTGATTACCCGATGGCAGGACGTTTTCGAGATCAGTTCAGGACCACGGGGTAGAACGAACATCGTCCAGCACAAAATTGACACCGGGGATACAAAGCCCATCCGACAGATCCCGAGGAGGCTGCCGCTAGCTAAACGAAAGGATGCCGAGGAGATTATTAAGGATATGGCGAATGATGGTGTCATCGAGCCCTCGAGTAGCCCATGGATGTCTCCTGTCGTACTGGTGAAAAAGAAAGATGGGACGACAAGATTCTGCGTAGATTACCGTCTTTTGAACAACGCCACGAAGAAGGACAGTTACCCACTCCCAAGGATTGACGACACGCTGGACACACTAGAGGGTTGCAAACTATTTTCTACCTTGGATCTCCGCAGTGGATATTGGCAGGTTGGATTGGCACCGGAAGATAAGGAGAAGACGGCATTTTCAATCGGCACTGGCCTCTGGCAATTTACGGTAATGCCATTCGGGCTTTGCAATGCTCCTGCAACGTTCGAGAGGCTGATGGAAAGCGTCTTAAGAGGTCTTTCTTGGGAGATATGCCTGGTTTACTTGGACGACATCATTGTACTGGGAAAATCCTTCCCTCACCATCTGGAGAATCTGGAGCGGGTCTTCGAACGGCTGCGTGCAGCTAATCTAAAACTGAATCCGAAGAAGTGCAATCTCTTCCGAAGGCAAGTCAACTACCTGGGGCATGTTGTATCAGACAACGGAGTTGCTGTTGACCCAGGGAAGATTACAGCGATCACCAATTGGCCAGCACCTCGAGATAAGCACCAAATGAGAAGTTTCCTCGGGCTCTGCACCTACTACAGGAGGTACGTGAAAGGATTCGCCAACATCGCAAAACCTCTTACCAGGCTCACTGAGGAAAAACGGACTTTCCTTTGGGATCGCGAGTGTCAGGCTTCATTTGAGGAGTTAAAGAAGAAATTGAGTAGTGCGCCTATTCTAAGCTATCCACGTCCCGAGGGCAAGTTCATTCTTGACACAGATGCCAGCAACACTGCTATTGGAAGCGTCCTTTCCCAACTCCAAGACGGGGAAGAAAAGGTTATTGGGTACTTCAGCAAAGCACTGTCAGCTCCAGAACGCAACTACTGTGTCACAAGGAAAGAGCTTCTGGCAGTGGTTAAGTCCATAGAGCACTTTCATAAATACCTGTATGGAAGAAGATTTCTACTGAGAACGGACCACGCAGCTCTAATGTGGCTGCTGCGATTCAAGTCACCGGAGGGACAAGTTGCACGGTGGATCGAGCGCCTTCAGGAATATGACTTCGAATCTGCTCATCGTTCTGGAACGAGTCACCGGAATGCGGATGCGCTCTCAAGGAGACCCTGTGACGGAGAATGCAAGCATTGTTCTCGACAAGAAGAAAAGCAAGCAACAGTGTTGCGGACTACGGTCGTTACCGACGGTTGGCAGGACACACAACTGGCAAAGGAACAGGACGAGGACCCGGACTTGAAACAAATAAGGGAATGGAAGCTATCAGGCCAAAGGAGACCAAGCTGGCAGGATGTTGCTCCAATGTCGAAAAATATAAAAACCTATTGGGCTCAATGGAACTCCATTCTACTGGACAAAGGTCTGCTGAAACGAGCATTGGAGAACACAGAGGGAGATCAGCGGAGACTACAGCTCATCGTACCAAAGATTAAAGTGCCCGAAGTACTGAGGGAATTACATGATGGAGCATCTGGTGGCCACCTTGGAGTTCACCGGACATTAGAAAAGGTTCGTGAACGCTTTTACTGGGCAAACCTCAAGGACGATGTGTTAGATTGGTGCCGGCGGTGTGCAACTTGTGCCGCCTCTAATGGACCGATAAGGAAAAAGAAGGCACCTATGAAGAAATACAACGTAGGAGCACCATTCGAGAGAATAGCGGTAGACATCGCTGGCCCTTTTCCTGTGACAGATAATGGCAACCGATATATTCTCGTGGCCATGGACTATTTTTCAAAGTGGGTGGAAGCTTACGCCCTTCCGAATCAGGAGGCCGCCACGGTTGCAGATGTTCTCGTGAAGCAGCTCGTCAGTCGGTTTGGGGTGCCCATGGAACTTCATGCTGACCAAGGAAGAAACTTTGAGTCGGCAGTCTTCACCAGGATGTGCGAGGCTCTAGGAATACGGAAGACCAGAACGACGCCTCTTCACCCTCAGTCCGATGGCATGGTAGAGCGCATGAACAGGACGATGGGTCGATATTTGGCCAAGGTAGTTTCTGACCATCAGCGAGACTGGGACCAATATCTTCATCTGTTCCTGCTAGCCTATCGTAGTTCAGTTAATGAAACGACAGGGCAGACCCCCGCCAATGTCGTGTTCGGCAGAGAACTACGCTTGCCTTGCGATCTGAAATTCGGTTTCAAGCCTGATGAGGAGGTCGCCGGAGAAGACTACGTCACGAACCTACGGAAGCGAATGAACACTATTCACGAGAAGGTTCGCACAAACATCCAGGGAGCAAGTGACAGAATGAAGGAGCGTTATGACATCAAGGCAGAGAAAGGTGGCTTCCAACCTGGAGACTTGGTCTGGCTACACGATCCTCGAAGAAGGCAAGGCTACTCACCGAAACTTCAAAACTCCTGGGACGGACCGTATGAGGTCATCAAGAGGATCAATGATGTCATCTATAGGATCAGGAAGCAGCCCAAAGGAAAACCCAAGGTAGTCCATTTCAACCGATTGGCTCCATACAAGGGAAACCATGGCCCTACAGAGGAACAGCAAGTGAGGAACCTCACCGACAAGGACCTAACTCCCCATCCTAAGGCGCCAGACTCCCGTAGGGTAACGCAGACAGTTTACAGAGACATATTCTCGTTACCGGTAGACTATGCTCTAGCACACTGTGTCGCCGAACATCTGAGGAATTCCCGGGGATTGCGACGGTCTTCAGGAAGAAGTTCGCTGGAATTGAAGAGCTGGAACGCCAGGGACCAAGAGTTGGGAAGACTCTCCATCAAGAGCATGAAGGCCGGCACCTGTTTTACTTGGTTACCAAGAGTTCATCAGAGCAGAAGCCGACATACGACACACTGCGCCGGAGTCTTGACGACCTGCGGAGAAAGCTTCTGGAACTGCGTGTCACCAAGCTCGCCATCCCGAAGTTGGGTTGTGGATACGATGGCCTGGAGTGGAGGATTGTCAGGAACATTGTAGAAGAGACGTTCGCCAACTCTGGAGTCATCATAATGGTATGCACGTTCAACCCCTGGAAAGACAAAACACCTACATCGGAGGAAGATCAGCATCACTCAGCTTCTGCAATCTGTGCTCTGGGGCAGAGCACGTCTAAGGAGGGGGTAGTGCTACGGTCAAGACAATGACGGGTGGACCACGCCTGGAGGGGCCTAGATGAGGCTAGAGACTTCTGGACCTGGACAGTCCTCGAAGTGCCTGGAAAGGCCCACCACCCTACCTGCGCCCGGGTCTAGAAGATTCGGCGGTGGTACAAATAGCGGTTCCCTGAGCCTAGGTGAGTCAGTCTTAATCCGGCTCAACAAGTATCAGTGATGTGTCAGTGAACAGTGACAGTGAACAGTTCGTGACAGTGTGACAGTATAGTGAAACTGTGTGTCAATATTGTGATAACCGGTCGGTGGGAAATTAGAAGACTGTAGTTTATATATATGTTTTATAGTTGTAAGTTCTAGAATAAGTCTAACAGATTGTATGAATTTACGTAAGTAGTTTATTTGTTAGGAATACCTCATTTTATATGTATACTGTTTAGTAGTTAAGCTAGTGATTCCATTATTATTGTTAATATAGTGGTTAGTAATCCCTTTGTATTTGTGTTTTCTGTATTTAATAAATGTTTGTAATTTGTAAACTGGAGTAGTTCATTTCTCACACCCCGTAGCCCGTAACAATATGTAAGTCCGAATCATATGTTAGCTAAATTATATAGTTTTATATAATTTATATAATAAATAAAATTTGTCATCAATAATAACTGATCATTTTAAATAATTATTCGACATATGTTAGTTGTTCTTGTTTTATATAACTTCTTTATATTCCTATTTACTATGATAAAACTATTTCTATTATTTCAGTAATCTCGAAATACCAGACCCCGATAGTGGTGATCTGGTACTGTAAGTCGGTTAAGCCACCGAAAAGAAAATAGCTTTTTCTAATAATAGACACCCCTAGTTTTATAACCAGGGGGTTCTGGCTTCGGTTCAACACTTCTTAGGATTCTGTCCTATCCCTTACCCAACTTAGTATACGATATGCTAATTATTATTGTCATATTATCTTTTATTAATTAATTTCAGTGTATACCTATATGTATAACAACAAAGTTTCATACTGAAAAATCGGTTTACAAATCCATACTCAAGAAGAATTCAATGAACTACTTACTTATAAAAACCAACGTTTCGGGCAAAGGGTTAAATTCATTGATAAAAATATAGTGGTCACTAAAATTAAAATCAAGTCAATTTAAAAAAAAAAATATATGGTTTAATACAATACAAATTTTGACCTTAAATACATTTATCTGAAAGAAGTAATTGATTTGTTCCTATCACCAAAAAATCGTAACATTTGTGACCTGTAGATAAGTCTATGATAAATAAAATTAGTATATATATATTTCTTATCCGTCAGCTTTTGAAATAAACCAACCTTTCAAAACATCCTTATACATAATTTACCTAAAAATATGAACTTTATATTATTATTGGCATTAATTTTTTTTTTTTTAACTACTAATTATATTTTCGAGGTTAGGTCAGGGTAAAATATTGATTAAAATAAACTATTTTTTTAATAGATTTAATAAACCGCTTTGAATTGAGGCAGAACTGCTTTTAAAACATCAAATTAAGGAAATAAAGAGAAACATGAAAACTGATCAATAATTGCTTTGACATAATCACTAATAAGTGTATTCTTTGGTTTAACCTTACATTTAATATTACTATGCTAAATAAATGTATTGACAGTTTATATATCTTTCAAACTTTATTAGAATTATCAAGCGTTTTAATTTAATGCAAAATATTTATATTAAGTGTTGAATCTTTTTAGGAGTATATCAAAACGTCTTTATCTACTACTAAATTGGTAAATTTTTCATTATGGTGACTTTCCCAAGATTATAGCTTTCATTTTTAAACATAAATAATTACTGAATATATTTACATTTAAAATTCGAAGTTTTCTTTCCATTTAAGATATTATAATATAATATCTTAATTTCCTATCTTTACAACAATATATTATTTTCAACTTTAAGGTTTAGTGTTAATCATAACTTATGTGGTCAAATTTATCAGCGGATTTTTATTCTTTTATTTTTTTTTATTTTTATTACTCGTGGGGTTTAATCTAATAGTTGCAGTCTTATGATTTTATTCAATGAACTTTATAAATGTACTAGGATATATTGATCTAGTAAATTTGAGGGAACTAAGATTATCTGTAATCGAAGAGGAATCAAAGATAGAAAGTTTGAGTGGGAATGGAGTTTGTCATGAAAGGAGTGGTACCTGGTTCGGCCCAAATCAGCGACATATGGTACATTAATCTCATTATAGGTGAGATTACCCGTGACGAAGTAAGGTGCATTTAGGATTTTACGAAGGGTTTTGGATTGTAACGATTGGACACGGGAAGAATTCTATGTTTAGTCAATAAGCTCAACTCCGTAAGTCTAGATTGTCCTTATGATAGTCACGTAAATGAACTTTTTTTAGTTAAGTGGCGGGTCAGAACGTTTGTCTAGTAAGTGTTACAGTAGCCATAGACGGCGAGCAGTTTCACGTCTTTTGTGCGTATTTCATGTTAGACTTTTCTCAAGTGAGAGGTCTCGATAGAATATCTGTTCAACCGGGGCTAGCGGAATTTTATTAAAGGGCACTGTAGGGCAGGATGTTATAGGTTTAAGACGAAGGGTAAATGTTATTTGATGTGTTTTGTTATATATATAATCTTGAAATGAGTACTTAAAGTATATATGAATATATCAGTTGTTGGCAGCTCAATTCGGACTACGCTTTTATTCTTGAATACTATAAAGTCGCAAACAAGCATATTAAGCGGGGTTTTTCATAATAATTGCTAATCTCGGCTTCCATCATACCTTCAATTCCATCAAAAAAAAAAAAAAAAAAAAATATATATATATATATATATATATATATATATATATATATATATATATATATATATTACCGTTAAGGTTATATTTTTGTACATGTTTTTAGGTTTAGTTTATTTCTGCCTTCTTCAGCTAAACACCTTTAAATACTTAAAGATTTTTTTATTTATTATTAATTATTGGTTTACAGTTCCTTTTGAATTTTTTCAACAAGAGCTATCTCAAAAGTGAAATTATCAAATTTCTCTGTGCGTAATAGCCCTACCTGATTCATACCTCGGAAACAATAAGGCTGTTGACGAACACTTTCGCGACACCAATGGCCCAGAGAAAGTTGTCAAGTGTAATTAACCTGGTTAAACTTAAAGACGAAAGGAGTTGAGGTGTCTGTTGTCAAAAATAATTACTGAAGCCAAGCTATATCCGTGTGTTTGTTAGCGAATCGAATTTTGGAAAACTGTTAATGAACACTCCAAGCCGACACTGTTTATTAGAAAAAGCTTTTGAAACGTCGCGTGCTTTACTTGCTAGTTAAAATTGATTTAGTTTGGGAATAACACCTTAAACACACCTGCCTAGCGAGGTTTTTGCATTAGAGGTAATAGCAATGTTCGTTAAATCGTGGTATTTGTGCTATTCATTGAGTTTCTAACATGACACGCCTTAGAAAATCACTTACTAACAGCCTTGTTATATTATATATTATACAATTTTTTTCGCTATATCGTTTGGTGTGTCAGAGAGTGTTAATAAACCGAGATCTGTATGTTGTTTCTTTTAATATAAATATGTTCTTTAACAGCTGTTAATAAATTCAAAGTCATCAGTGGTCTACAGATTTGTTTCTTGATCATGAGGTTAATAAAATAAAATTACATTTTTTCCCTGTCAGCGCTTATCATAATAAAATTATATTGGATCAGCTATAACTGTGTTTAATCTCCAATATTTTTAATAACATCATCCAACTATAAATTAAGTTATTGTCAAACAAGAAATCAGTTTTCGGTACTTCCGGGCCCTTAAAATTTTAATTAAATTTCAGAAAATAAAATAGATCTGGATTTTGAGGATAATATAACATAATACAATTCGAGACAAATCACTTAACTAGTTAATGACTTTATAATAATCTGGAATGAGTGAATGATATTTTTGGTTTTTATTGTTATGGCGACTTTTCATCATTGATATGAATACGATCATCAGCGCGATTTAATGAAATTGATACAAGAACTGGCTGAGTTAAGTTCACCTTCACCCCTTTTTAGGTAATAATAAAATCATCTATAAGGACACTATTATCGTATTTGTCGCAGTCCTTGCCCGAACTAGATATAACTATTTTCATTCCAAACTCTCTGCCTATGCAAACCCACTGGTCCGTGTGTGTCTTCCTCAGATATCCCCGATAACCCTCCGAGGCGATTGCAAATATGTGGCCTCGGTACCTAATGACTTAATATTTAATGAAGATCTACCATTTAGTAGTTCTTTCATGAGACATTTTCAAGACATTTACTCCTACTACACATGTTGTATATTTTTGTCTTATTTTTATATTCAAAAACATACTTTATCTGAAAGAATGGCATGGATTAAATTGTAATTTAAATCTATCTAACTCTGATGATATTGAGTTATGGAAAAATAATCTAGCAACATTAAGGGTTCAAATACAAAAATATATTTGTAGTAAAAATATTATTTAAGTTAGAAATTCCTTTTATCTACATCTAGCCACAGTAAATTACATTACTGACAAATGTTCACTGGAGGTGATTAGATGGGCAATTATAATCAGGGGTGATGTTTTAAACCTAAATAATAATTTTTAAAAAATGCATGCAAACAAATAATATATGTGGTTTGTGCAATTTTTAATGCAGTTGTTAATTACTCCATATATATATATATATATATATATATATATATATATATATATATATATATATATATATAAAACTGAAAATGTTATTATTAATAGTTCAATTTATGGTTGCGTTGACTCCGTTGCCTTTCGACTTCGATGCTGCTTTCGATATAGCTAATCCGTTGACCCGGTTTTGAATTTTTCCCCATCGAAAACCTTTGTACAATTATTTTGTGAAGAATAATATTGTTGTAAAGATATTATGAAGAGTCGTTATCGAGGGCCGAGGTAGCGTGTCGGTCATGGCCGGTTGATCCGAATGCTGCTCTTGAAGCGGCGCGACTTCCACCTCGGAACAAAACCTTGCTCTTGAAGGTTTTTGCTGTCGGAGGATATGAGTAGTGCCCGACCAATCTTCCTTATCTAACCCGATTATTATTGAACCTACCTTCTTTTCATGCTTGAACGGTCGCAACATTGAAATATATACACATGAATTCAGTATTCTTTATATGATAGGTGGAAATAATCAGGAGTCAGTCTTTTTTTAAATATTTTAATTTTGCCGACGTTTCGGCTCAAGCTTGTGAGCCATTATCAGTGCTACAAACATCAGAACAAAAGAGATACATATTAATGTGATGATGAATTTTTTTTTTTTTTAATGTAGTGACAATGATAACATTTAAAATAAAACAGAAAATATACCAACATACTTAAATATTATAGATAAAAATAATGATAATATGATTAACAATATGATGATGATAAGCATAAAAACAAAACTTAGGACTTTAAGATAGAAGTAAAAAATTGTTTATAAACGTACCATTATTATAGCCATGTCAAAGCATAAACTGAGGAAAACCGAAAACATAGGTGGTACGGAGAAGGGTTCATGTAAAAACCTCTGACGGTTTTCTCCTCTAAATATAAATACTACAGCTTGTCTTTGTTTTAAAAAGTTTTGCAAAATTATACAATGAAAAAACAAAATATGTACAATAAGGCTCAACATTTTTAACAGAAAATTATAAACACTAGAATCTGAGGTATGTAAAAGATCCTTGACAAAAAAAACAGAAGTGTTATAAACGAAAATCTAAATATACATTAAATAAATATAAATTATACAAGCAAATTATACAATAAAGTAAGAAAGTTACTTAATGGACTTTTATAATAGGATTTGAGGACTTACTTTATGTTTATTTATTTCTATTTATCTTTATTATTTATTTATTTTTTTTCCTTGAATATTGTCTACTAATATAACTTGATATATGTTTATTTTTTACTAATGTTGTCGTATTTATTTTTTATTATAGATTATTCTTATTCTTATTATCTGTTTTAATCAATATTATATTTAATATTGAAAAAAAAAAAAAAAAAAAAAAAAGTTTGTCTAAATTAATTTTCTAAAATGAGCGTATCCGGCACTATTTATGAGTGTATTATTTGTAAATTATGTATTATCTGTATGTATGTATTCATGTATTATGGATGTATTACTTATTATGTATATGATTATTGTCTATTATGTATTATTATTTGTTCATAATGTATTCGTTCATTTTGTATTATTATTATTTGTTTTAGTGTATTATTATTTAGTGTATTATTATCATTTGTTATATTGGTTCATTATTTATTTTAATTAATATTATTATTTAATATTTCAACTAAAGCCATAATTGTCTGTTTTTAAAAAACGTGTATCTTATAGTGAGTTAGGTATTATATATCTAAGTGTATCTTATACTGAGTGTATCTGGCACTGATGACCAAGATGTTTTGTGCCAATAAATAAAACAAAAACCAAACCAAAAGATCCTTGACAAAAAAAACAGGAGTGTTATAAACGAAAATCTAAATATACATTAAAATAAATATAAATTATACAAGCAAATTATACAATAAAGTAAGAAAGTTACTTAAGGTAAGAAACTTAAGGAGACGGAAGATGTTGGCATACGAGGGAGAGATTTTAATTTTGCCGACTTTTCGGATCACAAGCTTGAGCCAAAACGTCGGCAAAATTAAAATATTTAAAAAAAGACTGACTTTTGAATATTTCCACCTATAATAATTTCTACAGTCGACTATACATCCTCAATATTATTCTTTGTATGTGTAAAAACGAGATGACGCTCAGAGGCCACGTTTTTTCCGCAATTTTAGATCCCTGTCCTTAGATATAATAATTATTTTCCCTCTGCCGGGATTCGAACCCTCGACATGGATAACAGTTGGTTAGTGCTCTATTTACTTGACCACGACGCACCACTCTTCCTATATTTGGATCTTTGAGTCATGAAATATATACAATAAGTACCAGATAAATAATAAAAAACTTCAGGGATGGATTCTCCAGTTCAGTTTTGACGAACACCTGTTAGCCATTATTGTATTTGTAAATGTTTGGTGGGTTATTAATTTTTTTTACTTTAATCTACTATATCTTTAAAGAATAATCTTTCACGAAGTCATACGATATAAATTAATGGAATGTATTCACGCGAGTTGTGACATAATGCATGGAAATCGATCTGAACTGCATTCGTAGTTGACTTACGACTTACTTATCAGAGTGAAAAATAAGTGAATGGATTATTTAAACACTTATTGTTATAAGACTATTTCTTTTTTACTTATAATTAATTAATTTTACTTTAATTAGTCTTCATGAAATAACTTTTTCGAAGAAATATTAGCATTTTAAAGTAAAATTCAAAGGATTAAAGATTATATACTTTCCTTTGAATTTTCAAAAATTCAGATGATGGTGAAAAGACATTTAGTCACAATGTGTTGATGCCTTGTCTATTGCTGTTAAGACGGAAACATCTTAAAATGAAATATTTCATTAGTAATTTTCAATGAATAAAAACAAAAAAAAATTAAATATAAAATAAAATAAACAAAAAATATAAAACAAGAGAGAAACAGAAAACCGCACGAAATTCGAATATTTTTTAAAAGGAATTTTTGACTGCTACACATAATAGAATGTCTTTTACTTCATTGCTTTTATTTTTTTTTTTTTTTTTTTTATACAAATTTCTTGTATTTAATATTGATCCTATTAACTTGTGAACATAAATAGTTTCTTTTAACACCGTTTATGATATGTATAAAGATTTGTTTCAGTTTGAACAATAGTTATAATGGTTTTAGACAACATTCATACAATGAAAACGAAGGTAAAGTGAAATAACAAAAAATTATAAAATATCTAAATAAGAATAATTTTATAATAAATAAATATATAAATAAAAAGAAGAGATTGTTCCAAATAATACATTCAGAAAGAATAATTTAAAAAATAAAATAAAGTTAAAAAATGATCGTACGGGTATATAGATTACCTCATTATATATATATATATATATATATATATATATATATATATATATATATATATGTATATATTTCATTTTTCTTTCGGCCACAAAACAGAGTTCAATGAGACTTACTTCCATTATTTTTTAATGCTTGTATTGAATTCAATATTTTCTTTCAATATTTAAATATTGAGAACAACTTCCTCCCCCAAAACATGGCTTTTGACAACTCCTAAATTTCAATTTTGTGTTGAGTATTGAAATTGTCGAATTCAACCCTGACCTTTAGCGTTGCTTCATCCTGGCTGTGTTTGAGCCGGAGGCAATTTGTTCTGCATAATGAAACATGTTAGCAAGATCAAGCACTGATACCTGTTTGTTAGTCTGGAATTCTCCATCAGCTTCACTTAAATGTGGATTCTCATGGAAAGCACGATCGGAACAACTAAAATATATTGAAAAGTATCAATTATTTGTGTCTGAAAAACCGAAGGTGTGAGATATCCTTATCAATTTATTTTTCCTTAAAATTTATAATTGAAATATATATTAAAAAAGTATACAGTAGACATGGACTTGATATTTATTTGTTCTTCGTTGTTTTATTCTTGAATTGTTTGTTAAAATTCCAATATAATAAAAATTTAAAGTTAACCTACTTTTACTAATTAATATAACTATAATAGTTATAAGTCCTTATCTGTATACTTAATATTAATTATCGCTTGATTCTTGAATTATTACACAAATCACCCTTTTTTTCACCGACTTACCAATTGTCGAACGAAAATTCTTCTAAAAACTAACTCAAAACATTTTGTTCATCTTAGTACTCCGCTGAACCTCTCTTCCTTGAACATCGAAACGGTTTTACCTAAATACCTTTAAGTAATGGAGCAGGGATAGCAAGAAAGATGGATCATTGTTATGATGGAATACCGCTGGAGCTTCCATAATTCCACCTCCAGTCTATGGAGAATTTGATGTATCAAAAAGTTTTGCCCGTGAAACTTATCAATATTAGTTAGGTAATATTTTTCGATTACTGTCAACATTGTTCAATCCTTAATTAGCTTGTATATATACTGATATTATAATTTCAAACTGCGAATCTGATTTTCTTTGTTAAATAACGATTTTTCAATGCCAGTTTTAAGGAACGTTCTTATGAAAGAATTTATATGAAGACCTACAATGTGGGTAAAAACGTTGGTAATAAATAATTGATACTTTTCTTTACGCCCATTCGAACCATCTTACTGAATGTTATAACGCAAACTTCAAACTGGGAATCTGATATTCTCTATAAAATACCAAATTTTCAAAATCAGTTTCGAGGAACAGCCTAACTAACCTTTCTACTTTGAAGACTTACAATATAGATAGAAACTTTAACAATAAATTACTAATATTGTAATAATAACTCGTATTTCTTGATCGCCAATTGGACCATTTTCTTACTGAATTTCGTAGTGCTTAGCTATATGAAGCAAATTTCTTACTGGTAATCTGATTTCCTATTTAAAATACTAATATTATATTTCAATGATGAACCTTTGTATCGACCAAGATTTAAAAAAACAAATAAAATAACTACTCCACAATATTTGAGATCTCGCCTTTAAAGGGGGAATACGCAGAATTCAAATCCTATATTCACCTGTGGTTTAGTGGCTAGAGCATAAGAGCTTTCTATGCCCAAGGTTGCTAGTTAAAACGCGGCAGGTGCCTCAAGAATTTTTATTGTGAGTAGAAAATCCTTGGTTATGACGTCCTTTGGAAGGGACGTAAAATGGTGGGTCCTAGCCTTTGCGATGTCAGTTATTCGTTAAGGATCCCTATCCTAATTAAACCAGGGTAGGGTAAATTTAGAACTCCCACTATAGTATCGTCCGATTAGCATAAAGTGACGTTAAATTGTTTTCTGCCAGCTGTAAGAATTTAGGAATGTGATTATTATCGTTATTGCCGACAGAGAATTGAATTCCCTACAAAACAATAAAAAAAAATTATTAAAATCAATTCAGAATCAGAGGAGATATACCGTATTGAACGTAGCAGTCGTGATTATGGCCAATATTCCTCAATTTTTTTATCAGTTATTATTACAGAAGAGTAAATTTAACTATGAATGTAATCATTGGAACTATCTCTTCTCTTTCTTTTTATTTTTATATTATAACATGAATAAAATTTCTTTGCCTCATCTTCAGATTATTCAATAATTATCTAAAATACAATTTAATATCATAACAACTGCTATTAAAATTTCAAAGTCAATTATCTCTATTATATTCTAAAATAACAAAAACAGATAATTGTTAAATAATCTGAAGATGAGGCAAAGAAACACCTCGAAGCGACATAATTAAGTTTTATTTATGTTATAATTTAAATTATTTATTTATAGTAATTTACCACTGTATTAAAGAACACAATGAGTAAATATGTAGAACGAAAACAAAAAGTCATGAAAATGTCTTGAGAAAGAACTACCCAGTGGTAGCACTTCACTAACTATTTTAAGGCAGTAGGTCCCGAGGCCACCTCCTTTTCAATCGCCTTGGAGGGTTATCAGGGTTATCTAAGGAAGATAAATGACGGACAGGTGGGTTTGTGTGGGCAGGGAGTTTATAATAAAAAGAGGTGTATCTATCACGGGCTATGTCTGCAACCAATGGGATGTTTAGCTTCCTCAAATATAAATTGACAGTGTAGTTGGTTCGTCTTTCTTAAGCTCTTAGGTTAATTAAATACTGTCCATATAATTTAATTGTCTATCATTGTATAATAATATAAACATAGTATATCAGAATATAATTATTAAGAAATAATGACCAATTGCATAATAATTTGCAGCGTATTTAAAAGATACAGTAAGGTGTAGGGATGAACGCTGACCCACTGCCATTTCCAACCGATATGTTCTCGTCCCTCGTGGTTATCATCGAACCTGGGCAGAGCGATACTTCCGATACCTCACACCCCGAAGTGACGCGACACGCCGTGTTGTGGTGCCAAGTCAGTCACCCCCTCCGACTGGCCCATTGAGCCAGGACCCTGCCAAGAGCTCAAGGCCCCACAGTCACTAACCTCCCTTCAATACCTGGGCTCACTCTACAATAGAGGTCGCTATAATGTAGCCTTTCCTCGAACTGTTAATTTACTCAGTGCAAATTGATAATTAGCGGAATTATCCCTGAGGCATTGAAGCCGTCCTTCGGGGTCGATTTGTTTTCGATTCGATTTCTCCGTAAGCTCGATAAGGCTAAACATTGTCTTCTGTTTCTGTAAAACGTCTTATTGTTTTTGTTATTGACTCTGAAATTAGTGCGAATTTCATATAGTTTAAAACACAACAGTCGTGAGCTTCTAAAATCAACTATGATAGTGTTCCATGAACTGAAAATGTTACAGTTGTGAGTCTACCATGTACCACAAACATTTAGGCTATATTAATCATAGCGTTCAACGAACCTACTTTCAATATTTTCTTTGCAACGATATATCTGTCCGTTTAACACGGTTCTAAATAGGCATTTTTTGGCGTGCTCTTAATAAAGAATAGATTATAAAAATCTGCTAGGGCAACAAATGACTTTAACTTACTTTGAATGTTAAAATCAATTAAAGAACTATTAAATATGGTATACTTCAATTTGAAAAATATTTTAAGTTGATTTTAACATAACGTGTATTCATTTTCGTTGGAAACATATGATTTAGATTAAAAAATATAACTACATGAAATTATTAATCAGTAATAAGTTTATTTCCTATTCGTCACTTTCTATTACCTTCTACAACTTTGTGTATCAGATAATATGTTTTCTAAAACCTTTTTCTTTCCAACGGTATGTTATATTCGTCTATATTAACCTGTACCATTACAATTAATGAAGGGTCTTGGGCTCAGTACATATAGAGATTCGTACTGTTTAAATCAAATTCGTCCAACTTGTACGGTTAGCAGTCCTATATCAGTATCATTAAGATGATATGGTTAATCTTTTGGAATGTACAAAATTAAAGGTACTTTAGAAGAAGAAAATTTAAACTATCGGCATTTAAGCCTGTCTGACTATTTAAATCAGAATGAAACCTACATGATATTAAAGACCGTCCAATTTTACATAGGTATAGCAACTTTAATCAAAATCGTAGGAGCCGTTTTTGAGAAAATCATAAAAAGGTGCAAAATGCATGGTATAAGTGGCTTTTCTTGCTGGCTGATTTTGATGAAAAAGTTGCTGTAATGGGCGTTTAGCTGTCTTAAATATGAAATTTCAGTTTCGTACGACATTTTTTTTTGTGGGACTTGGTCATTTGGACTCAAGGGACCCTAAAACGTGTTTCCGTTGAAAACTGGAATTCGAAAATTTTCACTATCGCAGTACATTCCTTTACTATATATTCCAAATGGTGTAATAAAGCTTTTAATAAAATTGTGTATATTTTATTTGATTAAATCTGTTTTCAGGGAAATATTATGAAGGTCTGTAGTTTGTTTGTTTGTTTATTCATTGTCTTTTTTTTTTTATGGTACTGAAATAAAAAGCATTAAATTGTTAAAAGGAAAATGGCCTATAATACCTTAACCGATTTCAATATCTCTTTTTTTAGGGTGGGGGGAGGGAAGGTTGTAGGAAATGTAATTCCCTCTTCAGTATATTTAATTATTTATTCACTGACGTCTATTCATAAATTCTAACAGTTGTACTTTGATTAGAAAATTCTATAAAATCTCCATTTTCAACAATAACTGAGTTATTGAATTGTAACATTTTTAATCAGCCTCTATTTTAAAACTAATAGGCAGATATCAACGTCGAGGTGTTATTGTGCCAAATTTCGAGAATAAAAAAAAAACGCGACCGGACAAACGGATTTCAAATTTTGAGGATTTTTTTTTTTTTTTTTTTTTTTTTTGCAAATGTTTATAACCAATAAATAAACCAAAATGACTCTGTGTATAAAGCTCTTCGTAAAATGTTGCATGTAATGTTGAAGAACCCAATTTCAATGTTAATAGTTTGTTTCTGATAGTTATAGATCGATAAGAGACTCTATAAGCTGTTTATTTTACCGATCCTAAGTTGCCAGCTATGTTTCACAATTGTAAACTATTGTCATGGCACTAAAGGTCATACTATTTATATCTAGGGTATTGTCTTTCTCGCTGACCGAGTTCGAATTTCCTTGGCATTAATATAGTATCATCAATGTATGCTTCCTGTATTGTATGTTCTTGTGGATGGTATCATTCTTTAATTAATAATAATTCTGTATTTCTCATTATTTAAATAAATTTTCAAAAAATTAAAAGTGGAAGAATGAAAGAAAGAATAGCATTTGACTCATGGAATGAAAAAGGTCCAACTCTTTTTCTTCTTCTCTCCCCCCACCTTAAAAAAGAGATATTGAAATCGGTTAAGGTATTATAGGCCATTTTCCTTTTAACAATTTAATGCTTTTTATTTCAGTACCATAAAAAAAATAAAAAAAATGAATGAACAAACAAACAAGCTACAGACCTTCATAATATTTCCCTGAAAACAGATTTAATCAAATAAAATATACACAATTTTATTAAAAGCTTTATTACACCATTTGGAATATATAGTAAGGGAATGTATTGCGATAGTGAAAATTTTCGAATTCCAGTTTTCAACGGAAACACGTTTTAGGGTCCCCTGAGTCCAAATGACCAAGTCCCACAAAAAAAAAATGTCGTACGAAACTGAAATTTCATATTTAAGACAGCTAAACGCCCATTACAGCAACTTTTTCATAAAAAATAGCCAACAAGAAAAGCCACTTTATACCATGCATTTTGCACCTTTTTATGATTTTCTCAAAAACGGCTCCAACGATTTTGATTAAAGTTGCTATACCTATGTGAAATTGGACGGTCTTTAATATCATGTAGGTTTCATTCTGATTGAAATAGTCAGACAGGCTTAAATGCCGATAGTTTAAATTTTCTTCTTCTAAAGTACCTTTAATTTTGTACATTCCAAAAGATTAACCATATCATCTTAATGATACTGATATAGGACTGCTAACCGTACAAGTTGGACAAATTTGATGACCAACTAAAGAATAAACAGAAAAATTATTTTGTTTTGTAATTTTTGTTTTCTTTTTTAAATTAAGAACAGAATCTACGAATAGGAGCGGCGTGGTCAAGTGGATAGAGCACTAGTCTACTGTGCTCCATGTCCTGGGTTCGAATCCCGGATATGGAGACCCTCCTGGGGCAGACACAGCCTCTATAAAGTGATTAATAATAATTCTGTATTTCTCATTATTTAAATAAATTTTCAAAAATTAAAAGTGGAAGAATGAAAGAAAGAATAGCATTTGACTCATGGAATGAAAAAGAGTTGGACGATGGATCCACCCAAGATAGAAAAGGAGAAAATAATATTTAATTTTATGCTTTATTTCTAGATTTCCTACTGTTAATTTAGAAACAGCACTGTATTAAATCAAAGCATAAAATAAATTTTGACTAAACTTATGTTTTAGATTGCAAAAAAAAAAAAAAAAAAAAAAAAAAAAAAAAAAAAAAAAAAAAAAAAAAAATAGAAAATAATAAAACATTACTTTATACCTGAATTTCATAAAAGAACTATTAACAATTAGAAAGATTCTAAAAACTTGGTAATTCCAATTATGCTCTTATAGTAAGCAAAATAAAATTATCAAAATTACAAGTATCAAGGATTATAAATACGATTAAACTTAAGTTACAAAGTTTAAATTGGTCTTGAATACACATTTAAGCTATGTGTTAACATTGTTACATTGTTATACAAGTTAGAGTACATAATGAATGTTTCATTATTGATAATAAAATAATAATATTGAAGGTAATATTGTTTACTGGAATACTCTTTCAACTAACACCCGTCATGCTCCTTTTCTATCCTCATTTAAATCACTCCTCTTTCACTACCTTCTTACTTTCCAAGCAGGTGTTAGCTGATTTGAGCAAGCAAATTAAAGTGAAGTGAATATCTTTATTTTATTTTTATTGTTATTTTTAAAAATAATATTAAGTCATTTTACTTTTCTTCTTTTTTATTATTATTACATACAATTATTTAATTTTTTTATAACTAATACTGTTTTTAGTATTAATAGTGTATTTGGCCAGTTATGACTATTATTACTTTTACTTACCTGTATATGAAATATCTATTAAGGGAAAGTATTGCGATCGCGAAAATTTTCGAATTCCAGTTTTCAATGGAAATCCACGTTTTAGGGTCCCTTGAGTTCAACTGACCAAGCCCCGCAAAAAGGCCTGTGCGTGTTTGGTAACCCTCGGACGAAAACGACAAGTCCTGTAAAACTGAAATTTCATATTTAAGGCAACTATACACCCGGAATGTTACAGCAACTTTTTCATCAAAATCGGCTTACCAGAAGAGCCACTTTATACCATGCATTTTGCATCTTTTTACGATTTTCTCAAAAACGACTTTAATGATTTTGATAAAACTCGTTATGTCGATGTAAAATTTAAAGGACTTTAATATCATGTAGGTTTCATTCTGATTAAAATAGTCTGACAGAGCTTAAATACCGATATTTCAAACTGTCTTCCTTTAAAGTAACTTTAATTTTGTATATTTAAAAAAATAGGACATATCATCTCATTAGAATTAATAAATAGCGGTTAAATATGTAAGTTGAGCGAATTTGAAACTAAAGGAGAAAAGTGCAAACATATTTTTTTATGCAATTTTGGTTTTATCGACAACAGAAATACAGATGTATAATATACCGTTGGAAAGCTAAAGATTTTAGAAAAAAAATACTATTATATACACAAAATTCTAAAAGTTAACGAAGGATGATGAAAAGCTAATAATAAACTGATTATTGTAAATAATAATATAATTGATTATTTAATAAAACACATGGTTCTCTTCAAATTTTATTTAATTATTTCTTTAGCAATTTATTTTAATCTCTAAATGAATTAAAAAACTTCTAAAATTGATTTTAACAACGGAGGTAAGTGAAAGTCGTGTGTCGCGCGCACCATATTTTTTTATTCTTATTCTCAGAGGCCTTGTCTCAGAATGAAGATTCTTTTCTATCCTATAATCTATTAATATTTCTTACAGTCTTCGTAAAGCATACACAACCCCTAAACGTTGTGGAACATAAACTTGAGTGTTGTTTGCTGTGCGCACCGGATTTTATATTAACACTTTCTTCCATCACTATATGTTAAAATTACACAGCTAATAATGATTTCAGTGTTATTACCGTATCCTGATTTATATTTTTGATTTACTTTAAAAAACAGTGGGATGGAATCATTTAAAAGTTAAATTCTACACCAGACGACAAAGATTCTTTTTTCTATCAGTACTTTTTTTCTTATTATTCTAATAATACATTTCAGTCTGGATGTAACAACGAGTATTTTATTTTTATTTTCTGCGTAACTCCTTATACATATAGAGAGAATGTAAAAAACATTTTATGAATAAAACCTTGGATCTTTTTATAGCCTGTTTAGAACCAACACCTCCGTTTCTCTCTTTCTTGTTTTATCTTAGCTTTTAAATCGTGAACCGGTCGTAGGAAACATTTTACGAAAAAAAAGAAATCTTAATGATATAAACCCTTTTGGAAACCAGTTAGCGAATTTCGCTCGAACGATTATGAATACGTGAGATTAATTATACTACATGGGTCTCAACAATATGGAATGTTCCTTTAAAATTTAATTTCTTTGAATCCAAAAATAAAATTTTGAAAAGCCTGAGCTGTCATATAAATTAATTAAATCATATAAACCCTAAAACGTGTATTTCCGTTGAAAACTGGATTTCGAAAATTTCCACGATCGCAATACTTCCTCTTACTATATATAGTAAGTGAAAGTAAAAAACAAATTTATAACTCTACACTTGGGTTAATATCTGCTTCGTGACTTCCTTCAAATCTTTTTCCTTGAACACTTTTGTGTTTATTTGGCTTATATAACAAATTGTCAATGAAACAGAGCAAAATAAAAAAATATAGTGCTCTTGCTCTTCTTACCTCCGTTGATAGAATAAAATTAATAATATTTGAATATGAATATATTTGTATAATATTTGATATGAAATAAAGATAAGTGAAGATAGGGATCACTTGTAGCTGGGTGGCTAGCGTAACAGCCTCTCATGCTAAAGGTCACGGGTTCAAACCCGCAGGTGGTTCTAGGATTTTTTAATGGGAGTAAAAAATCCTTAGTTACGCCGTCCTTCGGAGGGGACGTTTAAAGGTGGTCCCGAGCCTGTGCGATGTCAGGTACTCGTTAAAGATCCCTATCCTAATAAAACCTGGATAGGCAAAATTTAGGACTCCCACTGTAGCATCGTCCGATTAGCCATAGTAGCATAAAGTGACGTTAAATAAATAAACAAACAAACATAAGTGAAGATAAAAAGGTTAAAGAATAATATAGTTTTATTAGGAACATGTGTTTCATTAACCAATCTATTTTATTATTATTTGAAACAATCAGTTAGTTTTATCAGCTTGCCGTTACCTTTACAACATTGTATATAAGATTATAGTTTTTTAAAACGGTTTATTATACGTTAATGTTACTATTCTTATGTTAAAAAGAAATTTACATAAAAATTACATATAAAATATGTTTGCTCTCTTTAATTGGTTATCAAATTCGGGGCAACATATATATTTGGCTTTCTGTTATCAATGGTAATAAAGTAAAATAAAATTATAGAATCTTCAGAATTAATAGTACTTTAAAGGAAGAAAATTTAAAAATTAGGATTTTTAGTCATGTCAGACTAAATCAGAATGAAACCTACGTGATTGAAGTCCATTAAATTTTACATCGATGAACAGATTTTAATCAAAAACTTCATAGATTTTCTGAGAACTTTTTTTTTAAATTTTTAAAAAGGGCGAATTGCATGAATTTTAGTGCCTCTCTTGGTTAGCCGATTTTAATACAAAATCTGCTGTATGTACATCTCGGGTGTATAACCTTTTAAAATACTTTCCCTTACTATATATTTCATATATAGGTAAGCAGAAGTAAAACGCATTACCTTAACTTAATGTAATAAAAACTACTATAGGGAACTAAGATAACTTTATAAATTTAAATATTTATATTTTCAAAAACAACTATTGTGAAATGAAGGAGTATTGTGGACTGAACTGGACACTTTGAGGACGTATTTATTTCTACGAAATATAAATTGTTTAAAATTTTAATGACATTAAGAGGTCAGTCTACCTTGTTCAGCAAATTATTAATAAATATTTTGGGTGTTATCAATCTTTTTAAGACCTCTGCAAGGTTTTTTGAAGTCAGTTAATAGAAAACTAAAATGGTTTTAGTTAGGAAACTAGAATGGTATTTCAGAGTTTGATTCCAAATACTGTTTTATTTTATTTTATTATTAAGGTTGATTTTGGGCTGAATAAATTCTTCCATAAATACTCAATTTTTTATTTCATCAGTATGACGTTTCGGGATATTCTCCCATCTTCAGAAGTCTACAAAGTATATTAAGCAATCACCATTACATTAAAAATTACTATGATGAAGTGAATGGTTTAAAAAAATTTATAAATTAGGTCAACTTGTATATGGTTATTGTTATTTTATATTGTAAAATTCTTAAAACATTTATTATTAATTATATATATTATATTTTTAATTAAATCAGAATAGTGGTAACTTAAACTTCTTGAGTCAGTTTTAAAATTCACGGTTTTATCTATATTTTTATTGATATATATAGCCTCTATGGTTTTACTATTTTGTTTATTTTTGACTATTTCCAAAATTTGTGGTCTATTGAGATCAAACTTATGTTTTAAATGTATGCTATGTTGTGATAAAGCAGTTGTATTTATTGTTTTCACAATATGAAATAACAATAACCATATACAAGTTAAAAATTGGTCTAATCCTTAATCCAGTTGAGGACAAAGATCTGAGCAATACTCTTGCTCAGATCTGATGTTTTTAAATATTGACTTTATTTTACTATTTGACCTAGCTGAATGTGTGTATTAATGAAAATGTTGGGTTGGTGATAATACTGAATATATAACAAGGTAATTTTATAATATTTATTTATTTATTTAACTAAGTACTATGTAACATTGTTAAATTTTTGCTTTCAATGCCTCCTTCTGATTTTAAATTTGTTATTTAATAGTTTTAAATTTTGTTATCAATTGACACCTAATTTATAAATTTTTTTAAACCATTCACTTCATTATAGTAATCTTTAATGTAATGGTAGTTGCTTAATATACTTTGTAGACTTCTGAAGATGGGAGAATATCCCGAAACGTCATACTGATGAAATAAAAAATTGAGTATTTTTGGAAGAATTTATTCAGCCCAAAATCAACCTTAATAATTAAATGAGATCTTCCGTGGTTTAGAATATATTGATATAATTTTATTTTATTTTTTTACTACCTTAATATTATATAAAAAAAACAGCAATAATGCAACAACGAAAAATTAAACTAAATATAAATATTTAAAAAATAGGTATAAAAAAAAGTCCTAGATAATGGGTAATGGGAACAAAGGTTTATAAATTACAGTTGAGAATTTCGTTGAAGTTATATAATGCAATTATTTCCAAAGTTACTAGGTAAAAGTCAGATTAAAACATTTTTGGAAATCAATGTATGAATAACAGAAGCAAGATTTGTACTATACTTTTTTTTTTTTTTTTTAGTTTAATAAACTTGCTATATTGATGTCAAATTTAATGGGTTAGTTTCACTCTAAATAAAACAGTCTGACAGGGTTTATTTTAAGTGTTCTTCACCTTAATTTTGTAAATTGGAAAATTAACCATTAAAAATTAAAAAATAAATAAAAATTAACTTGTAGACATTTAAATGTGCTTCAAATTAATCTACCATCATGATCTCCAAATGGTCTAATCGAATAATAATAGTAAAAATTAACTGGAAGGAATTAGTCCGGGTGGCGGTCATTAAATGGAACAACTAAATAGTTTCAACTATTTATTGTTTGCCAACGTTTTGACCCCCTTTGTGGGTCATCATCATCGCGCATGGTGGGAGAATGGAAACAGAAACGTTGGCAAACAATAAATAGTTGAAACTATTTAGTTGTTTCATTTAATGACCGCCACCCGGACTTAATTCCTTCCAGTAATTCTCAACGGTCAACTAATTACATCCACAATAATAAAAATTAACCTTTTAAAAAACGGATAAATATAGAAATTTAACTGATTTGAAATCCGACTAAAGAAAAAAAAGAGCACGAATATTTTTTAAAGGTAATTTTTTTTAACATAAGAACAGTAATATTGACAATTAATATACCTCTGTAAAGCAAAAGATTTTAGAAATAAATATTATGTAATACACTAAATTGTACACAGTAATAGAGTGATGGAAACCGGTTGAATCTGATTGTCGTAGGTAGTAATATAATAGATTATTTAATAAAACACATGTTTCTATAGAAACTGAATGCAATTAATTCTTTATCCCTTTTTCAACCCATATTGTATTTGAAAATCCTTAAATTGACAACGGAGGTAAGTGAAAGTGGTGTGTTGCGCGCACAACATTTTTTCATGGAAGCAACTCATCTACTTGTTTTGAAAGCCCTGTTATTCTATCCTATCCTACCGCCCCCCTATTTCTGACCCAAATATACTTTAACTGGGTCAGATGAGAATCCTGAGAAGCAAACATGGAGCAAGTATATAAGAAGGGAGGGCATTGTTTTGAGCGAGCGTGCCGAGATTAGAACTGTTACCAAGTCAAGGTTAGCCGCGGCTAGGAACAGACTGAAATAGCTTCTGTCATTCACCTCACAACCAAGTCACATTTACTTCAAACTTATCAAACGGATCAAGGGTTTTTTTTGTTTTTTTTTTATGTTGGAAGGGCTTTTATTTAATAAATTAGGGTGGAGAAAGTTTGTTTAAAGGCCCTGTAAAGGAGATTACTGAATTCAATTGAGCTAAATAGACTTATTATATTGCCTAACACATTTGACATGTTATTAAAAAATCTGGTATGGGCTTTCAAATACCTCCGGTGTTAAAATCAATTTAGAAAATTTTAAATACAGTCAGAAATGAAATTTAGAGGTAGGTGGACGTTAAAAGTTAAGTTACATTAAGTTTTGATAGAAACATGTGTTTAATTAAATAATCTGTTATATTATTATCTTCAACAATAGTTAGTTTCATCCGGTTTCCATCACTCTATTACTTTTTACAACTTTGTGTATAAGCTATTATTTTTTATAAATTCTTTAGCTTCCAACTCTTATGTAAAAAAAAATTAAACTCAAACCTTTTTTTTTTTCACTTTACTTCTTTAGTTGGATATAGAATTCGTTCAAATGATATATTTACCCGGTTTTTATTAATTGCTAATAAGATGATATAAATATTTTCGAATCAACAAAACTAAAGGTTAGGGGTGTGCATAATGAATGACGATTATCGGAACATTCGATTATTTCAATCATTCGAATTAAGCGATTATGGGATTTTAATCGGTTTGGGAGGAAACGGACGATCATTCAAATGAATTGTTTAACGGTAATCAATCGAGTCATTATCAAAGCTCGATTTTGAGTGTTTTTTTTTTTTTTTTTCATTGCATAAATTATATGCATGTTTGCACCTAGGCTCAGCCAGCTCAGCCATTATTGAGACGGGAAATTACAAGTTTATTATTCATATCTGATCATCCGGTTATGACGATCATTCGATTATGCCAAGCCTACTAAAGGTATTTTATAGGAAGAAAATTCAAAAATTCGGCATTTAAGTCCTGCAGACTATTTCAATCCGAATGAAATCTATATGATATAAAGTCCATTAAATTTTATATCAATATGTGAGTTTAATCAAAATGTTTGGAGCCGTTTTTAAGGAAATCGCAAAATATGTAAAATGCATGGTATAACGTGCATCTGGTTGACCGATTTTGAAGATAATTAATAAAATTAAAATTAAATTAATAAAATACAATCCATAAAGGGTCTGAGTTTACGTACTTTTAGAGATACGTACTGTTTCACAGCCAACGACCGTGCGAGATGGTGATTAGGGATAGATCACAATCAACTGCTATTTTTTTCCCACTGTACAGAGGCTGGATGTGCCCTAGGAGGGTCTCCATACTCCAGGGACTTACATGACTAAAATAACACAATAAATAATCGACCACATCCGAGGTTTGAACCCGAGACCCGTGAGAACAGTAGGTTAGTGCTCTATCCACTTCACCAGTGGTTGCTAACTAGTGATCTGCAAAATGTCAATTGAAAATTACTTTAAATTACCTTTACGAAAAATATTGAGTTGTTACAGGAATTATTCACGCATTGCGCAGGCACCTTAAGTTGAGTTCAGTAAGTGATAGAACATGACTATCTATGTTGTATTTTTTAATTTTAGTATTTCGCTGGTGCTGACATATAATATCTTTGATTACTTTTGACAACTTATTCAATCGTTATTCCATAATTTAAATAACAAAATTTTAGTCCGATGCGATGATTGGTGATGAAAATGAAAATTAGTTCTTATTTTACGTAACGTAAGATGTTTTATTCTTAAAACTAATGGAATGAAATTAAATATGAAGTTACAGTTAGTACCTTTAAAACTTAAGAAAAAACTTGCACTTGACCACGCCGCTCACTTGGCCATCGGTAATTGTAATAATTAAAACATAGCAATTCAACTCTGGTAATAACTCACTAAATATTTTTTAGTTAAAATTCAAAACAAGAAAAGAAAAATATATTTATATTTACAAAACATATGAATCTTCAAAACATATACATATTTTTTTTTTTCGAATTTGGCTATAAGTGATTTCATAGACGCGGTCATTGTTGCCAAGATTTGTTAAGTTTGTTTCGATACTGGTTTTGACTGTCATATACCTGTTATTGATTAGTTTTGGATCAGAAAAACGTTACTCTTCATGTTCTGGCAGGCTTCTTTTAGTCAAAGGCCCGTGTTGGAAGAACCTCTCCACACCGTACCCCTGGAAGATGGCTGGAGAGGTGCGGTCCTATATCGGCGGCGCTGGACGGAGGAAGTGAGCCGCTGGAATACCAACTAGCTCGACTTCCTCTTCGTCCGAGTCACCTGTCACCCCCTCATTTCCATACGCCTTTCTGCCGCCTCTCTTTATTTCTCCGAGGCGTACTCCAAGAAGATGCTGTGCCTGTACGCACTATATGGCGTCCGTCCAAGAATGCGGCATTAACTACCAACATCTGGGTATCGTCTGTCAGCTCCTGCTACTTTCGGGAAATTGTGGTTTAATTCCTTATAGCTCTAAACCGTTTTAGCTTTTTAAATATCACTGCTGACGGTACGAGTATATAAAAAATGTATGAATAATATAAAATAAAAATATAAAAAATGTATTTATTTGTTTATTAATACTCATATTAATAAACCACATATTTGGTCGTATATATAGTAAATTAATAAACATTCTATTCAGATAAGTAGCATGTACTACAAACTGTAATTTTCATTATCTCATTAGCAATAAACTATTTTTATTAAATTAAATTATTAAATACAAATTAAATTCACTGTATCGATGTGAAATTAATTGTGCTTTAATATCGTGTATGTTTCATTCCGATGTAAGTAGCCTGACTGGGCTTGAATACCTATTTTTTTTAATTTTCTACCTCTCAAGTACCTTTATTTTTGTAGATTTAAAAACACAACAATAACCATATCATCTTTTTTTTAGCTCTGATAAAAAATTGCTAAATATACAAGCTGAACACATTGGACAGCCAAAGAAAAGAGTAAAAATATATTTTAGGTAACTTTGTTTTCTCGAACATAAGTATTGGAAAGCTTTCCAACGAAACTGGATAGTTCTTTAAATCTTCTTAACTCTTAATTTATGTAATAATTCTTAAATTGATTTAAGATGTAAGTAAAAGTCGTGTGGTTCCAGTAATAAATGTTTACTTTCGCTTGCTATATATAATAAGGGAAAGTATTGTGAACGTGAAAATTTTCGAATTCCAGTTTTCAACGGAAAAAACACATTTTAGGGTCCCTGAGTCCAAATAAACAAGTCCCGCAAAAAGGTCTGTGAGTGTGTGTGTGTGTGTTAACTCCCGTACGGAAACGGTAAGTCCTATGAAACTAAAATTTCATATTTAAGACAAATATACGCCCGAGACGTTACAAAACCTTTTTACATCAAAATGAGCTTACCAGAAGAGTCACTTTATACCATGCGTTTTGCACCTTTTTTTTTTTTCTCAAAAACGGTTTCGACGATTTTGATTAAACTCGCTATATCGATGTAAAATTTAATAGGCTTTAATATCTTGTAGTTTTCATTCTGATTAAAATGGTGTGACAGGCTTAAATGCCGATATTTTAAATTTTTTTCTCTAAAGTACCTTTAATTTTGTTGATTCTATAAAAATAACTATATTTTGTTGTTACTACTGATGAAAAACAGGTAAATATATAAATTGAATTAATTCGATACCCAATTAAAGGAGAAAACAGAAAAAATATTTTTTTAATGCAATTTTTCGTTTTTGAACATAAGAGCAGTAATATACATGTATGATACACCGTTGGAAAGCTAATGATTTAAAAATATTATCTCATACACAAGCTTTTAAAAGTTAATAGAGAGTGATGAAATGAAGATAAAACTAACTGATTATTTTAGATAATAATATAAAGATTTTTTTAATGAAACACGTGTTTCTATATAAATTCAATTTTATTAATTCTTTAATAGTTTCACGTATTTTTATCTCTAACTGTATTTGAAAATTCTTTCATTGATTTTAAAAATGGAGGTAAGTGAAAGTCGTGTGGTGCCATAATAGATTTTTCTTTATGTGTTTAATTCAAAATTTAGGCGAAGTTTGCATTGATTCTGAGAGCAAGCACTCGTTTGGTTATATGTATAATTTTCTAAATTCTTCTGTGAATTACTTTTTATATACTGACGTTTCGGCCGATCGAACATTCTCAAAATATTACATACCTTAAGTTCTTTATCATAATTATTTTCATATTAGTTTTTATTGTTTCCTCCATTTACCGTTAGCATTTCCTGTGTGATAGTCATTATTTTGATGGGAGTTTTATTTTCTATGTTTCGGTCTACCTTTTTCTAGATTTCAACTTTAGACTTTACACTACCGGTTGTCAAATGAAGGATGAGGTACCCTATTTATTATATATATATATATATATATATATATATATATATATATATATATATATATATATATATATATAGACAGGTAACTATCGTTCTTGAACACCACCGACAGAGCCGGGCGAAGACGAAGTGGGGACCACGGCCTTGACTCCTGGCTTATCTACCTGCGCCCCTTCACTTCGCCGCTAGCCCACTTTCCGACCGCATATTTACCTTTTTCTTTCTATCTGTGTATGTATTTCCAAATACACACACATATATATATATATATATATATATATATATATATATATATATATATATATATATACATATACATATGAATATAGAAAATGTCCATATTTATTTAAAATGTTTACCGGAAGTAATTAGTACGGGCGTCGGGCAGGAAATGAAACATTTAAATATTTTTAACTTTTAATCGTCTGCAAACGTTTCGACCTCCATATTGGGTCTTCAACAGCGCACAGTGAACCAAATCACCAATTTAGGTGGACAAAAGTCAAATCAAAAGTTTGGAATTTTCCAGTGCTTCACCTTTTTATTATTAGTAGGCAAGACCCTTAATACTAATATTTCTCGCCATACCGTGTTTACAAATAAATAGTAAATGAATGAAACATTCCTGTTCACACAAGTGCCTAATTACCGATGGGATTATCTTTATTAGATGGCCATTTATTGTGTCCAAGGTGTATTTAAAGCAAAGTCTTTTTGCTTTTTTTTAACAATGGACATTGATGAGACAGGTAAGACATTATATTTCCAAACTCGTTATTGAATATACATCGCAATCTCACCTGTAGAGTTAATTTAGCGATTTGTAAATGTATGCCCCTATTCAATAACGAAAAACTATATAATCCCCAAGTTACTCCAAGGATTTGTTTGTAGGATTTGTTTCATCAATTCTTCTAGTATTTAGATATTACAAAGAATTTTTGCGTTTTGGGTGTTACGTAATTTTTTTCAGACACAACACTCCGAATCAAAATTTTTACAATCTATAATTTCAAGAATTTCCTTAATGATATAAAATACATTTATTAGCAGGTTTTCGCAACTCCGAGCCATAATTAGATTTTTTGTATTATTTTTCCGGTATTCTGGGAATTCAAACGTAAAATATAGGGAATTTTTAGATTTTAGCTAATAAATTTGATGTTTGACCACAGTGCGTTCACCGATCGTCTCAAAAATTAATTAGTTTTATAATTTTTTTTAAATATTTTTTCCCGTATTCTGGGACCCCAAAAGTTAAATATAGACAAGTTTCAGAATTTTGTCCACATAAATCGATCATATTGCCCACTGTGCGGCGCTAATTCATTTTAGTTTTATGTACAACATAAGTGATATTTTTGTACACTATCTTTAGTCATAATGTGTTCTGTATAGATCTTTCATTATTATGGTAAAGTCGTTGTAATTAAATTAATCGATTTCTTAATCCAACTATTTCTATTTTAATGTTTTAAATATTGACTTTCTCAACTCAATAGTATATAAAATATTGTATTCAATGTTATTGTAATTTTTTATAATTTATATATACCTTAGTCTTAAAAACACCTTAGGACAAGACTTGTCAGGTTCTGTCACAATACAAGATTAAGGCAGTACTTTTAAATTTAAAAAATCTTACAAAAAAAAATCAATAACACATTTAAAGCAATTTTTTTTTATCTCAAAGCTCTATAAGCGTTGTTTGTTTTTTTTCGGTGATTAGATCTATAACACTTAAAACACATGTGACGTCTTATCAATTGATCATTTTATCTGTGTATTTAATCGGCTGTAGAAAGAAGAAAGTAGTTTTTTTTTAAAAAATTGGTTTCTTATAATTTTTTGTACCTTTCATTCATTACTCGCTGAGACGATCTTCTGTGTAAATTTTGTCGTAGCAAAATCGTTTAAGCCGTTCACGCGATGACCAAGGTAAAGGGTGATTCATTTTTATATATTCAGATAAAGAAATCCCCTTAAGAAATTATTAATAAAAAAAAAAAAAAAACCTAACTAACCTATTCACTCAAGTAACTTTATCTCTTTTTTTCTTTTATAAGACCCTTCTCCTGACTGATATTAACATAACAAAAAAAGAATTAGAGAAATTGGTCAAGCCGTTCGTTCACGCGTGATGCGATGACCAAGGGAAAAGGCGATTCATTTATATATATGTGTATATATATATATATATATATATATATATATATATATATATATATATATATATATAAATATAAATTTATATATATTTATTAATAGATTTCCAATGATTTTTTAAATTAATTAATCAATTTTATTTATCATTTATCAAATCAGAACATCTTCATGAACTATTTCATTATCCTAGATGAAAAATCAACATGCACAACCGTAGGGGCTATATGACGTATTGAACTATTATAGTAAAGATATTAAATTATTTGCTAAGCCAGTGTTTCACTTAACCAATTGTCGTTGAATTCATCTGCCCGGCGATTTCTCTCAATTTGTCGCCGTCCTTGTCTCGTAAATTATCTTTGCCATGTAATCTTGCCTTGTAGGAATTTTCGGAAAGGAAAAAAGTCTACTGCCCGTTAGCTAGGTCGTATTTGTGCTAAATAATAAATAAATAAATATGTATGGTGCATTGAAAATACAGTTGTTTTAATTTTAACGACACCTATTTTGACTGAAGAGCCTCCACTTCTACAAATATATTTTATTTTGAGTACCTTGAACTTGCTGATATGGGCTGTGCTACCAGACCCTCAACGAAAATTAAAAGAAAAAACTTTCTTTACATCAGTATCAATATTGGAGTTGCCTAACTTTGAAAGTTAATGAGTTCAAAGGATTTTTCTAAAAGTATAGACGTATTTTATATAAATAAATAGAACTTCGTCATATTTAAATAACTGAATACACTAAAAATAAATAAAACTTCCGAAGAAAAAAATAATGTGAACTAAAAATAATGCAATGAACTACTTAAACTAAGACAAAAGCATCATTCCATTACCAGCGTTAACACAAGAATTTATTAAAAATGTAATATTGAGTAGTATTAACAATTCTAATAATCTCATTGATAATAATAATAATGCTCATGTTCTAATGTACTGTTCATTTGTTATGAAATTTAATGTTGTAATTTTCGACTTATTCACAGAGCTGGAAAATCAGATTTTCAACTTACATCTTAGAGTAACTGTGAATCTAAACAAATTTTTTTTTCTACTTCATAAATGCATGAATTTTTAGAATTTTAATTAAACAATTAATTTTCGCCTAATTTGGGTACCCACTTTAAAGAGCTGGGTCTGCACCAGAACAGTCTCCACACCCTAGGGTCACCACCTGGCCGAATTAACAGAATAAATAGTAATATTCTGCCTCTGCGGGATTCGAACCCAGGACCCGGAGGACAGTAGACTTGTGCTCTATCCACTAGACCATGTCGCTCCCTATTAAAATAATTTTTTTGTTAAATGTGGAATTAAAAAACACTTAAAAACTCGTATTTATTTTTTTTTTTTTTTTTTTGTGTTAAAATAGAAAGAACTTTATTTATCAAATGTTAGGGTTCGTCTGATAAAAGAGCCTATCAGTTTCATAGATTCATTTTGTGCGATTTGAATTATGTTTAATAAGGATATAGACTAATTTTATCCCCAAGTATCTAGGGAGAAATAAAATGAAATTATATTAATCTTCTGAGACAAATAAAGATTGGCACGATGTTACGAAAAATAACGTTTTATGACAATCACCCTTACGTTGCAAAGACGAATTTCGTCTATGACGCACTATTTAACTGAACCGTATCACTAAAACTTATTCCCCTCCATCAAAAGAAATTCTGAAAGCTTTTAAGTGGGCGATTTGCCGTAGACGTTTCTCGATAAAACTGTCGCCGTTTCTCGACACGACAATTAGCAATTTGATTGATGGTCCATCTTTCGTAGGCATCCTTTAATAAGTTACAAACACCATTAGCTCTTCTGATATTTTTGTTGATATCTGTATATTCATCCCGTTTCTGTAAACAGGATCGTTTTCACAACTTGCGATTTAGACCAAATATGGGCTCGACAATATATTTTTCATGAAAGTATTTTTTGGACCGTTTCAACAAGAGGTTGATTGATTTATACATTTTTTATTTGCACGTTTCGGCCTCCAGGCCATTTTCAAGTATCTGTAAAACAATTATATTTTTATGGTATCCTATATACTTTTTACATCTCATTTTAAATATAAATTAATTATTTTATTAATCGTGCCTTTATCTATAAATGCTTACCCATCATGCATATTTATCTATATATATTCTTAACCGCTTTATAAGCCGTGTCGTCCGATTATTGTGTCAAGAATTACAATTTTAAAAACTCATGTTTCAAAAAACCATATTTTATTATATCTATAAGAAAAAAAACGTAAACTCTATTTATTCTATTTATTCGCTCATTCAACATCTCATTTAGGTATTATATGCACGACTAACTTGGGATGGGAATGTTAAAGGCTTTATATAGTTGTTTTATCTATTGTAATTGCTTAGAACATGTTTAAATTATCTACATCAGTTGTTGTTTACATTGATATATATATTATATATATATATATATATATATATATATATATTATATATATATAGATTCTATAAATCAACTTTTTTTGGAAAATATATATCTTACAAAAATTAAACCGAAAGAAAACTCGGGACAATGATGATAAAATGAAAATATAATATGTTCCAGGCAGATATTGAATGAGAAAAGTCATTTTTTAATAATGAATTTTGAAGAAAAAAAATTATTAAGGTTTCTTATGAGCTCACATTACAAAAATGTACTCCAATTTAACTATTTTTAATAATTGTTAGTTAAATGTATGTATTTGTATTATTAGTTTGGGGCTCAAATAACCCTAGTGGTTGAAAAGCCTTTATGTTACAAAAATAAATAAATTAATTTATGAATATATTATTCGGAACAGTCTCTTCTAATTTGTTTATATATTTATTTATCATAACATATAAAACATTATTATTAAAACATTACGTTTCGAGCGAGGTACCTTATGCCTCATCTTCAGATTTTCAAATATCATATTTATTTCCATATTGTATCCCAATATAGGTCACTTAATTATTGTAGTATTATTCATATTAAGTTCCTAGATATGAATAATTCTGTTAAAATTTATCTTTTCATTGTCACATATTAATTATCTCAACCTTTTGTTGCTATGCACTTGCAACTATCATGTAGACTGACTAATTGATATAAATAAATTGATTGTTAATATGGAAGTCATAGAAACATCTTATTTGTAAAAACATGCTTTGATTTTAATTTAGCAATAAAGTACATTTGGGTTGGTGGAATAATCTGTTTTTATTCCAATAGGAAAGAAATAAACACACACATATTTTTGAATATATTTATACTCTTATTAGTGTTTATTCCTTTCTTCATATTGAAAAGTCTATTTCATGGGAAGATCCTTAATGTAAATATGAAGGATTTTTAGGTTTAGGAGTGTACGGAATATTAATAGCCTGGCGCCCTCCGGATTGCTGGTTTGCATGCCAGTGTAGAATAGGGTTGGGGATTTCTCTAAGGTCTAAGATATGGTATTACTCTATGTAATTTCTGATAAACTAAAAGATTATAAAATTTATTTTAAAGATTAATAATTTCTTTTCCTTTGCAGGTCGAGAGGATCTTTCGCCGGCGAACTCTCTCAACGGGTTCTCGGCCGATAGCTGCGATGGCTCCAAGAAGAAGAAGGGGTCGGCGGCGCGGCAGCAGGAGGAGCTCTGCCTTGTCTGTGGTGACAGGGCCAGTGGGTCAGTACAATATTATAATAATATAATATAAATACATAACTAAAGAAAATAAATTAAATAACGGTGCTACTACAACGAATGAAGGGTCTTAAGTTCAGTAAAAGTAGGTATCCTCACCGTTTCTAGGACAACGTTAGTGCAAGGAAATGATTAGGCTTAGAAAACATGTAAAACAGATTCCTCCTCCTCCCACGAAATTTATTAGTTACCTAGTAAATAAGCTGTAAGCTAAAATACAAGGGAAAGACATGTTGAGAAACTGCTAATTAGCACCACTCAGTAGGGAACCTAAATCAGAAGGTCTCGGGGCCATCTTTTCAGGCGCCTCAGAGGATTTTCAGGAACGGGAGAGGAAACCAGGATTAAAACTAGTGAGTTAGAGTAGGAATGGAGTTTTTTATGAAGGATTCATACCTGGTTCGGGCCAAATCAGCTAAATACAGAACATTAAGGTCTTTATGGATGAGTTTGTTTCGTATTGATATTTACAACTGTATTGTCCTACGCATCTAGTAAATAGGCTAAAAGAAAACAGCCATGAACAAGATATTTAGAGAAGCTACCCATCGGCAGTACTCTAAAAATAATCTAAACTAGAAGGTCTCGAGGCCATCTTCTTTTTAGGCGTCTCGGAGGATATCGGAAATTGAAGAGGAAGAAAGGATTGAAACTAGTGGGTTAGAGTGAGAATGGAATTTGTTATGGAAGAATGTATACCTGGTTCGGGCCAAATCAGCAACATGTGGAACATTTAGGTCATAACTGAAGATTTTGTTCGTGACAAAATAAGGAGCATTGAGGATTTTACGAAGGATTTCGGATTATAAGGATTGGATACGGGAAGAATTCGATGGTTTAGTTGAGCCCCAAAGCTCAAAATCGCAAGTCCAGATTGGCCATTGATGAGCCTTTTGTGTTCAAATGGAGGTTAAAGCATCTAGTAAGTGTAGAAGTAACTGTTTCTTGTCGTTTCAGTCTAGTCTGCGGATTCCATGTTATACGTTTGTCAAGTAGGAGTCCTAGATTGCGGATTAGTTCTTATAGGAAATGTGGAATATTATGAAAGGATACTGTAGGGCAGGATGTCATTGGTTTACGACGAGGGGTAAAGGTTATTTGGTGGGCTTTGTTTGAATTTATTTTTATTTTCCAATTTCCACACCATACTTCAAGGTCTCTTATGTGGGATTGAATAGTGTGGGAGGCTATAAATGGTTCGGTATCGACTGGCAATACACAAAAATATGATCAGCATTGGTATAAAGGAAAGTGTTCGGATGGATTGGGATATCAGCTGTATATACTGTGTAAAGAATGGGTCCTAGGATACTGCCTTGATACAAAAAAGAAAAAAAAAAATTATATATAACTATTATTAAATAAATAAATTGGTAACACACCGGTAAGTAAACATCCTAGAGTACTTGCGATAAAATAAATCTGTAGACATCCTGACTACTTGATTGCAGTAACGTCATTTATGTAATTCGTCACTGATTTAAAATCCAGTATTGTGAACCATTGCGCTACTATTTCCTCTGCTTTATTGGCTATTGTGGCTTTTATCGGTTTTTTTCTTGGCGTTGAAATACTATAACCATAGTTAGGTTCCTTGGTAGGTCCAGTCGTTAACTTTAGCACTATAACTTCATAGAGAGCCTAATTTACTTTTGTAAGATTAAGCCTAATTATGAGATAAATTTATCAAAAGTCTGATTACTGTTATTAGTCTGTAATAGCTAATCAGAATGGTATATCTAAAGCGCCTTAACTTCTTTCGACTCGGTCAGGCGCGTAAGGTATACCATTCCGCATATCAATAATTTTATCTTTCGTTTGATTTTTTTAAGGGCAGTTTTTCTATATATTTCGATACCTATTTCAAACAATAAGAGTGCCATGCTGGTAAAATAAACGCAGTTGTCGTAGGTAGAAAAAATCGGGAGTCAGTCGTTTAAGAATATTTTAATTTTTTTCGACGTTTCGGCACAAGAATGTAAGACACCATCAGGGCATCAGTGAGCCATGACAAACATCCTCAATAAAGGCAGTTGTCTTATGAGAATATTTTGACTTAACAAAAAATATATATTGTTATAAATAAAACAATCAATTCATTGTTTTAATTACTTTAATGGTCAAACAATGCTTATTCTAAAAATGAAAAAGTGTTACGTACGAACAGGACTTCTTTTCGATAAAGTTTATCTAAATCACTCTTTTTGTTTTGTATTTTCTATCTATATTTAAATTAGTTATTATCTTAATAAAAGATTAAATTTTAAAAAAATGGTCGCAACCTGTTAATATTCGTCTAGTTTCGTTAAGTTTCATTCAAAACAAAGCCATAATTTTCTCGAATAGTAGTTGAGTTCATAATCAACGTTTTGCCAATTTAGGCATTGTTAGGAGCGAAATCCTGATAATCAAATCAATGGGGATCAGAGATAGCCCAATTGACTTCAGCTTTAATTGGTAACTTCCGATCAAAGGATTTTTTTTTAATCTTATTTTTTATGAAGTTTGTTTTTAATTATACGTTTCCATTGCTAAATTACCTAATTTTTAATAAATAACTTGAAAATATTCATGTTCTAAATTTTTATTTGAAACTTTCTTTATTGCCTGTTTTGAAGTAATAAAATCATTGCCATAACGACCATATTTGGTAAAGACGCTGTTTACGTCAGAAGGTTACATCAACCTTACCAGAACTGGATGAGTGCCAAATATTTTGGGCGCCAGGGGATCCGTTTTATTCAAAGTCTCATCCATCTTGGAAGATTTCGAGTTTTGGAAATTTATATCATATCATAGTATAATATTGTAATTGTTTATTCATTTATGCCACTGTTGCAAATCGGACGATGCAACAGTGGGAGTCTTAAATTATGCCAGTTCAGGTTTAATTAAGGAAGGGATCCTTAACGATTACCTGAAATCGCATAGGCTCGGACCACCATTTTACGTCCCATCTGAAAGAAGAATCTTTTTAAACTTTCTTTAAAAAATCCTGGTACTATCTGTCCGGTTAGTAACCGCTACCATGGGCATAGAAGCCATTATGCCACTACTACACAGGTGACTGAGGTTGCGTGATGAAAGGTCAGAGATTCATATTTCCCGTTTCTATGCCTGGCTTGTCCACCTCAAGGGCGCAATGTTTTATCCATTGTCACTACTAAAAAAAAAAAAAAAATTACATAATTTTACTGTTTACATCAATCTATGATGTTTCTTCTTCCGTGAAATATTTTTAGACCAATATACATGATAGGAACATAATTATTTTTAATATATTGATTATTTTTAAATTATTTGCATATTATTAATGTTCATAATTTTATTTCAGCCTTAGCAAATCAATTCAAGATGAAGTTGGTAAACCACGAACCCTTTAGCTGGTCACTGTGAATGTTAGATAATTCAAGGGAGAAAAAAAAATAATACAAATAAAATGTAAATAAAACAAAAAGATATGAAAAATAATAATAGTAATAAATATAACATAGTAAAAATAAATGGAATAAATAAAGTAAAATAATCATGACTGGTATAATAAGTGTAATAATTAGAAAAAAATGATGATAATAGTAAATAAAAAGAAAAAATAAATAACATAATTTTTAATTTTTTTTTTTTAACATCATTTATTGAAATTTACAACTGTACTTCAAGGTACAACAAGTAAATGTGACAAATATTGAGAATGTATAGTCGACTGTAGAAACTATTATAGGTGAAATAGTCAGGAATCACTCATTTTTTTGAAAAGTTTTTAATTTTGCCAACGTTTCGGCCCAAGCTTGTGAGCCATCATCAGGGCATCCTCAAAACTCAGTTCATTCCTTCTCTCTCCCTTACAAATACTCAGCCAAAATAATCCATATGACATCCAAAATTCACAGCAGGGAAGTAGGGATGTTCCGGTAGGGATGTTGGTAAAAAGGTTTACAGCATCTAGGGAGGCTAAAATGAAGTTTTGAGGAATGGTTTGGGATTTCAGTTCTTCAAGGAGTTGCTGTGAATTTTGCATGTCATATGGATTATTTTGGCTGAGTTTTTTGTAAGGGAGAGAGAAGGAATGAACTTAGTTTTGAGGATGCCCTGATGATGGCTCACAAGCTTGGGCCGAAACGTTGGCAAAATTAAAAACTTTTCAAAAAAATGACTGATTCCTGACTATTTCACCTATAATTATAAATGTGACAAAAGTTAAATGGCGTGAAAAAAACTTGAAGAAGAACTACCCAATGGCAGCACTCCTGAACATAAAAATAAAATGAAAAAAGTGACGTAAAAGTAAAACAACAGTAGTTCAAATCTGCTTGTAAAATCCATTTGTGTTTTTGAACATACGAACAGTAATATAGATGTATAATACACCGTTGGAAAGCCAAAAATTTTATAAAACATATTATCTTACATGCAGAGTTGTAAATAGTAATGTAAAGTTACGAATAGGGCATGTACTTATTAATGGTTATTATAAGTAAAATTTTTATATTTTTTAATTTAACTTTAAACACTTTTCAACTTTAAGTTTATTTAATAGTTCTTAAATTTATTTTAACATCTTAGGTAAGAGAAAGTCGTGTGTTGCCTTCACCAGATTTTTTAGAAATATTGTCAAGAGATACCTATCTAAGCTCTTGTTTTTAAATTAATCTAATATTTTGGGGAAGTACTTCACCCTTTTCCACTCCCTCTTCGCATGGATCCACCATTGTTAGTAATGAATCCTTTAAATATGAATATACGAAGCTCTGAAATACCTGGAAGTTACGAAATTGGTGACTTTAAAGACGACACCTGACCGTGACCAGGTGACGCAACAGGTGCCACCGATACTCGCCAATTTACCCGCCCTTACTCCCAACCACCTGCTTCCCATCCTCATACATTTCTCTGCGAGGGAAAAAAAAAACTTTTATTTTTCCTTAAAAAATTATTCATACAACCGGTTATTCAATTTCGTTTTGCTGTTAGAATTCTCCATTTTTTTTTCTCTCACGCTAATTATTCAATTTTAGTAATTTATTCCCCTTATAATCTCATAATACCTGTTCAGAAATTACCAGTTCTAGCAAGAATTATTCTATTTATTTTATTATACATTTCTTTTTTTTTTTTTTTTTTTTTCCTTTTTGTTTTTCGAGAGAGAGTGAATACACACCTGCTTTAATTTTAGATGGTTGAGTTTTCATAAGTTTTATTCTACCCCAAAATAATTGAGTTTTCCCCTTATTCAAGGTCATTTGAACCACTATTTCATAGATTTTGTATCCGTTTTATAACTTTAGTTTCGGGAGCTGCGTGGTCTAGTAAAGAGAGCACTAGTCTACTCTTCTCCGAGTCCTGGCAGGATATTATTTATTGTATTAATTCAGACAGGAGCCGACCCTTGGTATGGAGATCCTCCTATGGCAGACCCAGCCTCTTTAAAGTGGGTACTAAAAGTTGGGGGAAAAGTAAAGTATGATCACCTCATTTCTTGGCCGTTAGTCTAGAAATAGTAAGAACTCTTTTTTATTTATTTAACCTCACTTTATGCTACTATGGCTAATCGGACGATGCTACAGTGGGAGTCCTAAATTTTGCCTATCCAGGTTTTATTAGGATAGGGATCTTTAACGAGTACCTGACATCGCACAGGCTCGGGACCACCTTCTTTTCAGGCGTCTCGGAGGATATCGGGAATTGAAGAGGAAGAACGGATTGAAACTAGTGGGTTAGAGTGAGAATGGAGTTTGTCATGGAAGAATGTATACCTGGTTCGGGCCAAATCAGCAACATATGGAACATTAAGGTCTTAACTGAAGATTTTGTTCGTGACATATATATTATATATATATATATATATATATATATATATATAGAGTTTTATAGAGAGAGAGAGAGAGAGAGAGAGAGAGAGATATAATTAATATAATTAGACCACATTATTGGATTCATGGAATATAGAACACAAATACTTGTTTGTATACTTTATCATTCAGAAGGTACAATTGAAATTTACGTTTTTTTATTTTTTTTTAAATACTTATGGTTATAATAAAAATAACAAATTATTTTAAGGCTCTGTTAAAGGGAGTTAGAAAATCTGAACCAATTATTTATGTGACAACAATTTTATTATTTTGAAAGCACTTTTTTTTCAATTGTTGTAATGTTTGTAAATGAGTGGATGAAGAACTAATCATTCCCAGACATCTTATCGTATTGTACTAACAGTCAACATGGGTATCAGTTCATTTCGATTCAAGTCTTGGAATGATCTTGAAAAAAAACAAAAAATAGATATACAGAGGATATCAGCCGTACCATAATTGTTTATTTAGAGATATATAACTAAATAAAACTTATGAAATCTATTAATATGTGTTAATAAAAAAAAAACAATACCATCCCCAAACTTTGAGGTTTAACGTTTCAAGATGCATAGTATCAGAACATATTGTTATTTCGGATTGTTTTTTTCTGATGGCCTGTAAGATACAACATTATTATCCGTCATTTGGTTTCAAAATGGTTGCAAATTTATAATTGTATATTCTCATAACTCAGTCATGTATGTGGATATATAAATAGAAACCTGTATATGAAATATATAGTAAGGGAAAGTATTGCGATCGTGAAATTTTTCGAATTCCAGTTTTCGACGGAAATACACTTTTTAGGGTACAGAGTCCAAATTACCAAGTCCCGCAAAAAGGACTGTGTCAGGTAACTCCAGCGCAAAAACGAAAAGTCCTATGAAACTGAAATTTCTTTTTTGAGACAACTGTACGCTCGAGATGTTACAGAAACTTTTTCATCAAAATCAGCTGACCAGAAGAGCCACTTTATACCCTGCGTTTTGCACCTTTTTACGATTTTCTCAAAAACGATTTTTATTAAACTCACTATATCAATGTAAAATTTAATAATATTTAATTTCGTGTAGGTTTTATTCTGATTGGAATAGTCTGACAAGGCTTAATTGTCAATATTTCAAAATTTCTACCTCTAAATTTTGTAGTTTTTATGAAATTGACCATATCATCTGATTTGCATTGCTAAAAAACAGGTAAATATATAAGTTGAACGAATTCTATACCTAACTAAATGAGAAAACTGCAAAAACATTTTGTAATTCATTTTTTTAATTTTTGAACGTAAGAACAGTGATATAGATGTATAATATACCGTTGGAAAGCTAAAAAAATTAGAAAAAAATATCTCATACACAAGCTTTTAAAAGTTAATGAAGGACGATGAAAAGCCGATAAAACTAATTGATTGTTTTAGACAATAAAACACATGTTTATATAGAAATTCAATTCAATTATTTTTTTATTATTTACACTCATTTTTATCTCTTACTGTACTTGAAAATTTTTAAATCAGATTTAACAACGGAGGTAAATGGAAGTCTTGTGTTGCCCGCACCAGATTTTTTATGTAAACATCCTTAACTGATCTTTATACAATACCACACTTCTCAGCCAATGAGAAGGCCCTAAAATGCTCGCAGGACGCGGGTCGTATTATTTGGCAACATTGAATTCCTGACAAGGCTCGCCCCGCTGGTTCCCTTTGTCAGCGAACCTGTATTCTCAAGGTCACTCTTTATAACTAACCTTCAACCTCAAGGATATTATTAAAACATCGATTTATGTATTATAGATGTTCAATATCGATATCATCAGATAGGTCCCTTCAATAATGAATAAGGGCAATTCCTTTTGGGTTTGGAGCCCTTCAATGTAATCTCGGGAATCGGTTTCTGTTCCAATAAAGCTAATTTGCCCTTCTACATTATATAGTAGTGTTTTCTGCTGTAGTACAACTTGACCTAGGCTTTGTCAGTAGTGTCTGGAGACCGGCCTGGCTGTCGCCCCATTGACGATTTCTAGGGACATTTGTGCTAACTACGTGTTTTCTACTATCTACGTGTGTTTACGTGGGACAGTTTTCACAGTATTTTTTTTAATAGGCTTATATAATGTTTTACTTTTATTTACCTAAATATAAAATAAATATAGTAAGGGGTTGTATTGCGCTAAAATAGTCAGAGACAATCAAAATTCCGAATTATCAACAATAAAAATTAATTTCCAGGGATCACTTGTAGCTGGGTGGCTAGCATAACAGACTCCTATGCCAAAGATCACGGGTTCAAACCCGCAGGTGGTCCTAGGATTTTTTAATGGGAGTAAAAATTTCTTAGTTATGCCGTCCTTCGGAGGGGACGTTAAAAAGTGGTCCCGAGCCTGTGCGATGTCAGGTACTCGTTAAAGATCCCTATCCTAATAAAACCTGGATAGGCAAAATTTAGGACTCCCACTGTAGCATCGTCCGATTAGCCAAGTAGCATAAAGTAACGTTAAATAAATAAAAAAATTAATTTCCAAGTCCTTTAATTTCATTCATATGACTTTACTAACTATTTTGCATTATTATTTGTATTAAAATGCATAAGCATTAACTTTAGAACAACTTAAAAACTAAAGAAAATATGATTTACTATGCTGCAAACTCTATTCTTGTTATAAGATTAATAATATAGACGTATAATATATTGTTAATATTGTTAGTTGTAAGATTATAAAAATAAATATTATGTTACTTATCAAGCCATATTAGTTTGCTAGAGAATATAAAAGAAAAAATTTACTTGTAATCACCTTTTGTGTAGGGACTAGCATAACAGCTTTATATGCCCAACTTCACTATTCAAACCAGGCATATATTCCAAGGATTTTTTCAAGGGCCTAAAAAATGCATGGTTATGCCATCCTTCGGTGGGAACGTAAATGGCAGCCCAAGCCTGTGAGATATCAGGAACTCGTTAAAGATAGCTATTCTAATTAAACCTGGATAGGCAAAATCTAGGACTCCCCTCCACACACCAGGACATCGTTCAATTGACCATAGTTGCCAAAGTTACGTTAAATTAATAAACAAATATAATTAAGTTATTGTTGTAATTAATAATTTTTAGTTTTACTATTAATTCCGTAACTAAAGTTGTGCTAGTAAATTATAAACCGGATATGAAAAGAAGTGAAATTCCTGTGATATGGGTACGATATTTTGTTGAATTCAACAATATAAAACGATGCATGCATTGTGTTCAATTGGTTCATATCTTAATTTTTGAAGGTTATTGAATAATTAATTAAATAAAAAAACGAACTTGATTTCACCTAAGAGAAGTGGCCAAAACAGGTGAATGTAGTTAGCACAAATGTTCCTTGTGTAGAGACAAGGCACATCTCCAGACACTGTTGACAATACACAAGTTCAGGGAAGTAGCATCTTTAGTATTCCTGACTCTTGAAAAAAAAGGGCTTATTTTGGCCTTAGAGGATTATGCACAACCTTGGTTTTACTTCTTCTAGAGGATCTTAGTTACACTACAGCTTTTTTCGTTATTTTTTCACATTATCCTTTATAATCTCTTCTAAATTCCCTCCTTCCTAAAGCATTGCATTATTGTAAGTTGGTGTATTTGATTCCTCTTTATTTTTGCATCGATTTTCAAATTTCTATCAAGTCCTCTTCAGGAAGTTAAGTCACAGATAAATTTGCTACCATTTCCTCAATTGAAACGTTGATTTCCAAAAGGTACTTTATCCACTCTAGGAAATTTTACCGGAAGCGCAAAAATCTGTCATTACTATATAATAATCTAGTATAATAAAACTAATATATTGGGTTGTTTCACATGAAATGTCCGTTTTTATAGTTTCTGAAATACATAAGATTTGAGGGTCTTTTGTTTTCTTCCGAATGTCTACATATTTAAAGTAAACAGTTACTAATCCTCTACCTTTGTATTATAAACATTAGCTTCCCAATCAATTATCCACTTTTTAGTATACCTCCAAATATGAACATGGAAACACGTGATTTTCGAGTAATATTTTTGTACGAGTTTAAACTCGGTCATTCAGTAGCTGAGGCCGCTAGAAATATTTGCAAGGCGTTTGGGGAAGGGAGTGTTAATGAACGGACCATTCGCTGTTGGTTTGAAAGTTTTCAATTGAGGATACCGACTTGGAAAACTTGCCCTGAGGAAGACCTCCGTCCGTAATAGGCAACGATGTCCTCAAACATACACTAGAAGGAAGCCCCTACCAAACAGTTAAAGGACTCTCAGCACAACTAAATGCAAGTGCATCTACCGTTTCCAGACAGTTAATGCGTATTTGAAAAGTAAAAAAGCTCGATACATGGGTACCTTATGATCTCACTTAGCGGCATGTTTCAAAACATACCGTGCTAAAATTGAAAGAACTTGGCCACGAAGTTCTTCCGCACCCACCATATTCTCCCGACTTGTCTCCAACAGATTACCTCCTGTTAAGGAATTTAGACAAGTTAGTCAAAGGAAAACTTTTTTAAAATGATGATCAAGTGAAAAGTGCGTTTTCAGATTTTGTTTAAATTCAAAGCTCAGAGTTTTTCAGTTCGGGGATAAAAAAGTTGGTGTCACGTTGGGAAAAATGTGTAGAAAAAGAAGGTAAATACTTCGAATAAAATTATCTTGTTTTCATATCGTATTTTTAATAAAAATCCTTTACCTTGAAAACGGACATTTCATGAGACACGATCCAATAGTTTAATAAAACTAACTTATTATTAATAATACAATTTTAAAGTTATGGTATGAAATGTTTTAGTATGATTTGGAACGAAACTTAATGAGTAATTAGTATCTTACGAACATTGCATTTCTAAATCGCGTTTTTAAAGGACTTGAAATTAAATAGAAAATTTAGATTAAACTAAAATGAGAAAACAAATATGTCCAAATATCAATTTCTTAAAAATGTGCTTAAGTACCTTTTGGAAATCAATGTCTCAATTGTGTATTCCAAATCATCAAAGTTATCTTTGCCGCAATCCAGGATTTTTTTTCTTGAAACACCAGTTGCAGGTTAGGATGTGACTCCAATATTATCATAATTTATGCTAATGATTCGGTAGTTCGTTAAGGTGGATTCTCCAACCCACTAACTTGCCCGGTTACGGAAGTTATGAGTGGGCAGTGGATGAACATGGATTTCTCAGAAAGCTTCCACACTTTAGGTGTAATGTTTTTTTTTTCTTAAAATTTTGTATGCTGCATGACAAATATCATTCATTTACCTCCCATTTTAATTTTATATTAGTTTTTATGATTATTGGTTTGTTATTTCAATAATGAACCTTTGTAATCGACCAACAAAAAATAATAATAAAAATTACCCCTCTCCTCATAACAAATTTTAAGGGCTTACATTTCAAGGCACGTAGAGCCTGAATAACGAATAAAAAAAATCATTTTGTCCAAAAAATAATAATAATAATATATTGTCAAGCCACAACTTATAAGATATGTGATTCCCTGATAGCCTGGTAATTATTGATGATAGAGAAAAAAGTTTTATTTGAATGAACATCGAAATAAAAGGAAATTGTAAAGAAGTCTTGTATAAACGCTTTTGGTTTATTATTTTCAATAATGAAGCTTTGTAATATATTTTTTTCTTTAAATTACCCCCTTCAAAATGTGAGGGCTTACGTTCTTAGGATACGTTTTTCCGATTTAATAAGTGAATACATACTCAAACCCCGGATAGAAAAATAAATTTTCTACAAAATGAAAAAAAGAACCATTGAAATCGGTTTAAAAATACCAGAGATATAGCGTTTTGAATTAAGCCGTAGTTGTGATAAGGCATTTTTCTTTTAATTATTTTTTCTTTTTATATTAGTTAATTTTCCTGTTTTTTAAAGTTTTTTATTTTTACAAGCGGCCACAAGGCTATGAATTAAAAAAAATGTATTTCACCAATGGTATTTACCATAGGGGTTAATGGTAATTGTAGGCCAAGTTTTTTTTGAAACATTAGAAAAAATCTTTAAAATTATTAAATTTAAAAAATGAATAAAAAAACAAACCAACAAACTGTATTTAAAGTAAAAAAAACAACAACAAAACAAATTATTAATTTATATAAGGTAAACAAGGCAGGTAATTAACATTAAAAATAAACTGTTGATTTAATTTGTGTATACTAAACTAATAATGTTTTACATCCCACTATTAATTAAGTTAATTAATCGGCTTAATTATATATGTTTCGTATGTTTATTTGTGTTACATTTCAGAGTAGTCTATACAATAACAAGTTGAATTAAAATTGAGAAAGTTGTTAATAGGTGTAAAATGCATTAAAAAGTGGCACTTCTCATTCTGCGATTTTGGTGAAAAATTATTATAACATCCTAGGCATATATATTTATAATTTTATATTGTGTAGTATTTTGATCTTATTTAGTATTTAGGATTTTCGTTTGTGAATTATACTGTATTTTGGGAAACTTGATTATTCCAACTCAGAACTTGAAATTTTATTTCTGTTGAAAACTCTTATTCAAAATTTTTCAGACCTTAATTCTTTCCCTCAATGAATATTGTGTTTATAGATAATTGACGGTAAAAAAAAATCATCAAATGTGTTTAATTTTTTAATTAGTTTTTAATTCTTCATTATCACTGAAGATCTTCTCGTTGTGTATGATGTTAAGCTCATAAGTATTTGTTTGATGTTTGTTCTTTTACATTAATAATATAAGTTTTTTTAGGGTAAGATTTACAACTTTTGTAGATGTTTTGAGAATTTATCATTCACTTATTCATGCCAAATTAATACAAAATAGTATACTGCATATTACAGTTGCATTTTTAAGTTAATATGCATTTTATTTTCATCTTTTCTTTTTTATTTTTGATATAGTTCAACTCTGGACCTCGACTATATCACTCTTAGTCTTTTGTCTTTCCTTTCCCCCTCTTCCACACTCCTGCACTTCTCTCTTCTGCTGCAAGGACTCTCATGGATCTACAAGTTTCCGTAATTCGACTCTATCCATGCAAACCTCGCTTGTTATTTTTAGTTTGGTTGTTTTGCTTTTCATCTGTTCTGGAAAGCCCTTTTATTCTTTAGCTCTAGCACCTTATAAAAGATTTTCTTATTCAATTTATTTCCATCCATTCTGATCATATGACCATAAAATCTCATTTTTCATTGAAATATATATGTATTTTGTTATATAAATTTATATATATATTTAAATATAAAAATTATATATATATATATATATATATATTATATTATATATACTATTTGTAATATTTTGTGTAATACAATATATATGACTAATTGTATTTTTTGTTTTCAGTTACCATTACAACGCCTTAACGTGTGAAGGCTGTAAGGGGTTCTTCAGAAGGAGTATAACGAAGAATGCCGTGTACCAGTGCAAGTATGGCAACAACTGCGAGATAGACATGTACATGAGGCGAAAATGTCAAGAGTGCAGGCTCAAGAAATGTCTTTCTGTTGGCATGAGGCCGGAATGTGAGTATATTATATTCATATTATAACAATTTTTAATAAGACATAAATATGATGGCTAAAGAATATTCCAGTTATCATATTAAATTCAACATAAAAACCTGCTTGGACTTCATTCAAGTTCTTTTATTAATTTTAAAGTATTGCTTAAAACAATCTAGTGAACAATCTACTATAAAAAAAAAAAAAAAATTAAACTTAGTAAGAAAATTTCTAAAAAAAACAGTTTTTTGTCAAATCTTAACCCATTCGAGACTGATTGCACAACGTGTGTGCAATAACAGTAATGTGCAATTATCAGTTATTCTGAGTAAACTAATGGTGCTTTATATGGTGTAAAGTGCAGGAAAACAAAATTTGACATTGGTTTTACTGTATACTAAAAAATCTAAAAATTATCTGAAGCCTTTCTTACAAAGAAAAAAAAATTTAGCTCCTGGGGACCGTGTCCGAAAAAAATCGTCTTGATTGGGTCAAACTATGTTCTCTAGATCTGTTGTTTTGAGCCAATCCTTTTGATTCCCCTTGTTGGTACCCTAAAATTCTGCTAGATCAGTACTTTTTTAAATTATTGGTTTTCTCTTGATGGGTTCGAGAATCTGAGTTTAGCAAAAAATATTAAATACAAATGTATAATAATGCTTAATTAGTAATAAATATACTGTACTCCTGATTTGCAGAAATAAAACACATTCAAATGATCCACAGTAACTGAACACAATAGTAAAATATATTGAAAATAAAATGAAATAAGAAATATTTCAAAAATAAATAAGGTATATTTCTTTAAATCCTACAAATTATTATAAAATTCCTTGTTATTTCCAACTGTTTATATATATTTTATTTTATTGCACCTAGCTATTTTGGCAATTAATTTATCTTTTAAATCAGATATTTTCTGGCAGATGTATAGTTTTCAAGTAATCAAAGAAAAAAGAAAAGTATTTTTGAATTATACATATCTGAAACCTCAAATTTTGATGGGATTAAACCATATTGTTCATTGTCAAAAAAAATGGACTATTATTGGAACTAATAAGTCAAAAGCTGATAAAATTATAAATATTTGTGGAATTTTTGTTTGTAGGTGTTGTACCAGAATACCAATGTGCTGTGAAACGGAAAGAGAAGAAAGCCCAGAAAGACAAAGATAAACCTGTCTCGACGACTAATGGTAGCCCAGAGTCGATAAAAGTAGAAGAGCCGCATAGGGTAAGTAAATTAATTTAATATATATATTCTTAATTACTGTTATATTTTTATTATTAGTGTTTTATAAGAAAATATTTAAGTAAGGTAAAGTACATAAAGACAGTCTTTACTTATATGTCTCTTTATTGAGGTATTTTTGAAGCTTTCATCTTTTTAATTATTTTAGTCCTTTTATTAAAAATTGTTCAAGCAATAGCTTGCTTTTTGAATTTTAATTCTAAATTGACCCCACCTACACATATAGCTCGGACAATTTTTAATAATACCACTGAAATAATTAAAAATATAAAAGTGGTGTTTGTGACACGGAAAGATTTAAAATACCTCGATTTAAAAGATATTTATAAGTGTGGACTGTCTTTTGAGTAATTTACCTTACTAAAAGTATTAATAGTAGCCTGTATATTCCAGAAAATATTTAAATTGAGAGAATTTATCAGATGAAATTGGAAAAAAAATTTATAGAGATGATTTCCAAAAGGTACTAAAGAACATTTTTACAGAATTGATTTTTTTTCACATTCATATTCTCATAATTTAGTGTTATCTAAATCTTTGATATTATCTAATGAACACTCAAGTCCTTTAAAAAAGCGATTTACAAATACAATTATTTTCTAAAGATAAATTACACATTTATTTTCATTCCAAATCATAGTAAAATATTTCATTTCATAACTTTAATATGATGTTATTAATATAGTAATGAGAGATTTTATTAATGAGAATAAATAAGTAACTTTTTAGAAATCCATGTCTCAATTGATGCTGCTTAAGTAATAAGTTCCACACATAAAATATTTCTAATTGGGAACTAATTTTAAAAATATGTATGTTGTGTATAAAAAAAAATATATATATATTTGTAAGGATAATTGCATTACTATTCCTGTTTTTATTTTTTCAATTGTGTTATTTTTAATCAGTCCTTTTCTATTATAATATTATGTTCTAATGAAGCTATTATTACTATTATTGTTATGAATATTATATCAAACATTGAATCAATGGATAGATAATATTACCTCTAAGGTAGACTGGTATAATTTATCAGTCTTGTACAATAATTAATACTGGTTTCCAATAGGTATTGCATTTAAAGGACATATTTTTTACACATATTTGGATATTTAGATATATTTTTGTTCTAATTGTTGTTTTGTATGAAATTTTGTCATCCAATTACATCTAAAAAAAAAAAAATCAGCATCCTTAAAAAAATGTAATAAATTCTAAGAGTTTCTTAGCACACATTTAATTTTGTTCCAAATCATGCTAAAACATTCCATTCTGTAAAATAATAATAATATGATATAAATATATTTTTAAAACAATTCTAGATTTTCAGACAAAAATAATCAAAAAAATTGGTTTAACAATAAATTATTAACAAATTTTCGCGTTCCTGTAAAAAATTTTAAAATGGATATAGTGTACCTTTTGGAAATCATCGTCTCAATCAATGTTAATAGTTCTGAGATATCAAAATACATTGATTCCTGAATTATTGTTAAAATTTAGTTATTCTGTATTCATCAAATGCAATTACTTTAGCCACATACTTTCAAAAGTTGCTCCATAAATTATTGATTTATTTTGGTTTTTCTGTTAATTTATTTTGGCCAACAGTTATTATTCTGTTAAAGGTCACTGGATATTTCCTTTTGTAATGAGGGTTAAGTAGTATTATGTATAGTACAAGAAATCAATTTTATGTTCCTATTTCCTTGTATAGTATATTATGAGGCATGTTTTTTAAGTAAGTACCGTTTTGGAATTAAAAAAAGACGTGCAAAGATATCGCAATAATTTTATTTTTACATGAAAGTCTGTACCTTAATCTACTTTTCTACACAATTTCCATGAATTTTGAGGTACTTGTCATAACGCGGCACCAGTTTTTGAATACCCTCCTCCAAAAATTCTGCCACCTGACTTGTGCATTAAAATCTGCGTCCGGTTATAAAATCTGCATTAAAATCCAGAACAAAAGATGTGGCAAGTTGAGTAAGGGTATCGTTTTGCTGCATGACAATGCCCGTCCACATGTGGCTAATCGGACCAAAGATCTCATCAAACCATTTAAATGGAAAACTCTAGATCATCCTCCATACAGCCCTGATCTGGCGCCCAGCGACTACCATTTGTTCCTGCACTTAAGGAAACACCTGGGCGGTCGGCGTCTTCAAGACGATAACAAAGTCAAAACATTTGTGATGCAGTGGTTAACAAGTCAGGTGGCAGAATTTTTTGAGGAGGGTATTCAAAAACTGGTGCCGCGTTATGACAAGTGCCTCAAAATTCATGGAAATTATGTACAAAAGTAGATTAAGGTACATGCTTTCATGTAAAAATAAAATTGATTGCGATATCTTTGCATGTCTTTTTTTAATTCCAAAACGGTACTTACTTAAAAAACATTCCTCGTAAAATACAACCTGCACTGTTACCAGATTTTTTCTCTTTTTTTCCCCATAAAAAGCTGATAAGAATACATGTGTTTACTAAGCTATCAAGCTAATCATGTACAGTAGAATTTTTTACTTTCATACACATCCCTAACAGACTGAAAAAATGTACTGCACATGATCTGCCAGTTCTATAAAAAGAAGCGGTGAATGAACAGACCTAATGTAACATTAAAACTCTGTTCTTTTTATAGGCATTTACAGTGAGAAAAATTTATTATCTTTAATCATTTTGTTGATTTATCATTAAAATAAAAGGGAGCCGTGTGGTCTAGTGGATAGAACACTAGTCTACTGTTCTCCGGGTACTGGGTTCAAATCCTGGCTGTGACAAAATATTTATTCTCTTAATTCAGCCGGGGAGAGGAGAGGGTGGGCGACCATATATATGGGGACGGTATAGAGACTCCTGGGGCAGACCTAGCCTCTATAAAGTGAGTACCCAAAATTGGGGAAAACCTGGCGGCTGAGTGTGATCTCGGCCTAGTCACTTGTTCGCCTAGAAACAGTCAAATTCTCCATATATACTGAGTCCAAGACCCTCTTGGGTTGTAGACGAGCACGTTTTTTTATCATTAAAATAAAATTGTATAACTCAGTGTGTTAATAATATTATTTTAATTTGTAGGTTGTATATAAAACAGAAAGTGACACTTTGGGCCGACCAGTCCCAATCAATGGCGTGAAACCAGTTTCGCCCGAACAGGAAGAACTCATCCATAGGCTTGTGTACTTCCAGAACGAGTACGAGCACCCTTCTGAGGAAGACCTCAGAAGGATTGTAAGTGTAAGGACAGATTTGTATATATTTATTTGTATTAATAACCTTTTTGTTTTAATTACATTTGTTTTCCCTTTTTTCAACTAACACTGCATGATTTAAAAAAATCTTATAATATATATCAGAAGCTATTGTATGGTATAAACCATTTCAGCTATTGAGTTGTCCAAAAAAAAAAAAATAATGCAGGATTTTAGGTTTATCTTCAAATACCCCTTTATACAATAAATAGTTTATGTTTGCTGAAATGGTGATGTTCAGGAATAAAATTGTGAACTCGATGGTCTTCTTGAGGTCCTCCAGGTCACCATAGAGCTTGGTTTTCAGGTCAGTATTGTTTGGCCTGATCTGCTTCTCGAAATTTCCTCAGAAAGGCCTTCCCTGATGCCAAACTTAGGTGTGCCCTCATCCTGTTCTGAGCCTGAGGAGCACAACTTGCTCCTTTCTGCTTATTTTGTTGTGGCGTCTTCTAGATCGTGATTTGGGTGAAGGTAGTTTTTTTTTTTTTTTTGCATTTACTGCAATCCTGTTTATTGATATTGCCTCTAGAAACGTTTGGGTAGAGTTTGTTTGTAGGAATGCTTTTTCTTCTTTGTAAGCCGATCGGCTACATTGTTTCTGTACAGACTGCAGTGCCCTGGTGTCCATTGCATTACCACTTCACTATGCTGCAGTTCTAGCTTTTCACTTCTCCTGCAAGTGCATGCACCTTTGTAGCATTTCGTTACTTGGAAATAATCCAGACTTTACTAATATTTCAAAGTGTGTTTTTTAGTGGGCTCAAATTCCCAGCGAAATACCACTATGAAATATGGGGTGAAAGTAATATTAGCGAGTGTATAAGTTCCACAGTGGTTCAAAAAATTTGAAGGGGTTTTAGCCTGGAAAACAAATAAGGGCGTGGAAGGAGTGGTTCTCTTGAGTGAACTGTTTTGGAAGAAAATCCCAGAACAACTGTTGGAGAACTTGTAGGGAAAATCAAGTATTAAAGTAAATTGACCGTCGATAAGGGGATTGGAAAGGTCAAATACTCAGAAGTTGGGTTACTCACTCATTAAATGAACCCCCTAAAAGAACAATGTTATATGCCTCACTTCTTCACTTCAGAAATAAGATAATTCATTTCTGTTCAGAATAGTTCCTAGTGATGAAAAGTAGGTTCTTCTGTGATAACAGTAGACATTCTGGACATTAAATTGACAAAGGCGAAGCAGTGCAACAATTTATTTTTTTAAAGAACCTTAGAAAATGGATTTTCTGAAATTTTTGATTCTGAGGATCCCAAATTTTATTCAATGGGTATGGAAAAGCTGGAAATACATAGGTAGTAATGTATTGGAAGTTATGGAGACTATTTTGATTTGTAAAAACAGTTATACGTTTCTTTTTTTCTTTTGACAACCATAATCCTGAATTATTTTCTGGACTACACTTAAATTCAATCTAAGAGCTATAATTAGTCTTGAGCTAAAACAGACTTGATTTTAATTAATAAATGTTGCATGATTTACAAAACTGCTGAATTTAATACTTATACAATGTATGATTTTTCATCTTAAACATTTATACATAATGCTGGAGATTATTTTGTCTGTTTTTATAAATTCTTTCTTCTCAGGAGAAATTTCATTGATTTTTCTTAGCCCTGATGAAGACCTGAAATTTATGCCAAAACATTGGCATATGTATTTATTTTCTTGTTTATTTTATTTTGATGACCGCACTCCCAGCCAACTTCACCAAGTTTTCTAATTCTTACTTATTAATTTAGAGTAGATTATTAAAATGGAATTTCATGCAACTTTAATTTTGCTTTCATATTATTTTTCATTCAAAGCTAATCTAGTATGAAAATTAATTTTTATTTATTTTTTTTTTTAGAACACTCCAAACGAGGATGAAGAGCAAAGTGACCAAAGGTTCAGGCACCTCACAGAAATCACCATCCTCACCGTACAACTAATAGTCGAGTTCGCCAAACGATTACCTGGTTTCGACAAGCTGTTAAGGGAAGATCAGATTGCTCTTCTCAAGGTGAATATCTTGTATTTATGATCAATTCATTGAAATAATATTTAATTATATATATATATATATATATATATTATATATATAATATATATAAATACTTTTCAAAATCAGTCGGAAAGTTTCTATTATTTTAATTGTGCTAATAAAATTATAGTGGTAGTCTACCATAGCAAAGGTCGTGAGATCGAATCCCAGTCCTGGTAGGGCTTTTCAAACATGTAATTTATGGGGATTCATTCACAACCTCTCCCCTGGGTATATGAGACCCATCAGCCAACTAATGGCTACTCATGGGAATGGTAACCCTACCCTAACAATAAAACATCATCGAGAATCGTGGTGATAAGCCATATTCCTTTGAATTATTTATTGCTTTTCATATTAGTTAATTGCCTATAAACAGCTTCATAAACTGTTATACCCTGATGTAGTTATTTGGTAATGTATAAACCTTTGTGTAATAATCATGGTGTGGAATCTCAGGAAACTATACTGCACGGCCAAAGGTCACCTAGTCCTGTCGGGCCAACCAAGGAAGAAGACAGAGCAAAATTATGTTAGAGTCGGCAAAAGAATTAACAAGGACAGTGACAAGATATCTCCATCCATGTCGATTACTCTTACAGTTCTCCGTCGTTTATTTATTTCTACACCCTACCAATATGCTATATGGTTCATGGCAACATTAACTTGCTGGCATAATCCCCAAGTTAATGTTGCCAATTAACTTCTTTAAAGTTGACCATTATCCCATTCATTTTTGCTGTTTGATTTATGGAGCACTTCCTGTGTCAGATATCTTCCCGGCTTGTCTTCAATCAATGTTCCCACAGTCATTTTCCACCCTTATACAAAATCTTTGAAGTACGGGTAGTTAATTTCCGTCATCAGCTGAAAGCTGTCTTCTGAGAAGACATACAGTCCAGTTTCCCTAGGATTTCGGTCCATTTAGCTTCAAAGGCAGTGCAAGTTAGTAGAATATGCTCAGCAGATTCCAAATCTGGAAAACTTGGCATGGAAGACCCCATGCTCAGTTAGAATTATGAGACCCAGTAGTCCAGGAGGACTCATTTTGTTTATAGTGTTCATTTGTTGAATTCAATTATATTATAACCTAAATTGAAAACCTGAAAGTTTAATATATTGTTAGTTAAGATACATCTTCTCATCATATATGAGGTGACGGCATTGTGGCTTGAATGGGCTAGTAAAGTTTTCAGGTTTAGTAACTAACTAATTAATAAAAAGTTGATAGGTGGGAGGATTATGTTGATCTTGGGAACTTGGACTTAGATAGTTGTCATTGCTAGGATTGGTTATATCAGCATCAAATCTAAGCTTTTAAATAAGGTTTTCTAAACTTACCGTTATTTGCATATAAAGCAATCTTGTATCCTTTCAGGCCTGTTCAAGTGAGGTGATGATGTTGAGGATGGCAAGGAAGTACGATGCGACAACCGATTCTATCCTCTTCGCCAACAACCAGCCTTACAACAGGGAATCGTATAGTCTCGCAGGCATGGGCGACGTCATTGAAGACCTCCTCAGGTTTTGTCGACATATGTTCAACATGAAGGTGGACAATGCCGAATACGCCCTCCTTACTGCAATAGTAATTTTCTCAGGTAATTTTTTTATATCTTATCTCTCTATATTAGGTCTATATTTTATATCTATTTTTTATTTTTAAGAATTAAAATATTTGTGAAAATAAAAATGAAAAAAACCTTTAAATGTTATATTGTTATATGTTAGAGAAAAATATGTGTAGATTTTTAGAATGAGTAAAGCATAATAAACAAAAAAATGAAAAAGAAAATAAATTTAAATCTTGCCTTTAAATATATATCCTTAACTCCATTGTTTTCAAAGATAAAGAAATAATTCTATAGAATTTTAGAATCAGTACACGGCTATTAATTATAAAACAGTATAGTTGTCCTAATTAATAAACTAATAAATACCAAAACTTAGAAAATTAAATTTCTTACAAAACAAAAAAACTCATTGACATTGGTTCAGGAATACCAGAGATATAGCGTTTTGAAATTAGCAGTGGTAATAAGCCATATTCCTTTGAATTATTTATTGCTTTTCATATTAGTTAATTGCCAATAAACAGCTATATAAACTGTTATACCCTGATATAGTCATTTAGAAATAATAAAACATTGTGTAATAATATACAGCATTTTTTATTATTAGGCAGGTGTACAAATACATTTTTTTGCCCATTTCATATATGAAATTTTAGAAAAAAGCTAAATTATCATGAAACACTATGGATCACCATATTGTCTAACATATTATATTTCTTTTTAATTAAGATTTTAATAATGTATTTTCTTTACAGAGAGACCCGCACTTATCGAAGGGTGGAAGGTTGAGAAAATTCAAGAAATCTATTTGGAAGCTTTGAAGTCCTACGTCGATAACAGGTCTCGACCGAGGTCGCCTACCATATTTGCAAAACTCCTTTCAGTTTTGACAGAACTTCGCACACTAGGCAACCAAAATTCTGAAATGTGCTTCTCACTCAAGTTGCAAAACAAGAAATTACCCCCATTCCTTGCCGAAATATGGGACGTCAACACGTGAGAATCGCTACACCTCCCAGACGACTTTTTCCATTGCATTATGGTTGCAGAAGAGCCCTCTTTATTCAAAGTAATATGGCCACGGCCGTATCGGATAAAGCGAAATTCCGGATAAGAGATTGCATGATCGATGAATTAGAAATTCTTGATATTAATTACAGTTACTTAAGTACTATGAAAAAATGTTGTCATATGTTTAAAACTATAGTTCTATGCAATAAGAACTTGACATTTTCATTTTTAATTTTGCAACAATTAATAATTTAAAAAAAAATTGTTCGATAGAGGTTTCCATTCTCTTCTTCTATCAGAACATAATGTCACTTTTAACTCATGAAACACCTAAAAAATACACTTTGTTAAACTAAATAAACATATGTTTGAAAAAAAACTTACGAGTTAACGCTACAACATAAAATAATGTACATTTGTTTTTTTAAAACAGAATTGATTGTAAAGTACATTCAAATTTTACACAAATTAAATTATTTCATTTTAAAAATGTTCATAAATGAATCTTAATTAAATTGTAGTTATAATTAAGAATTTCCCTTAAGTGCTACTTATTTTCCTTTCAAAAATTAGGAGAAAAGCACAATTTTGCGGATAAAGGGGTTATACTATAATTTTATTCTCTTAGCCTGCCCACTGTTCTTTGAAGTAGCACTCAGATCTCATTGCTCATGCGGATTTCTTAAATGAATCAAACCTACTTGGGAATCGAGGTACCAATGCCACCTTTTATCTGGTATAAGAATTAAAATTTGTTCTCCCTGTTAGTGTTTTTATAATTGTGAAAGTCCGATTGTATCAAAATGGAGTTATGTTATGGAAACTAAAATGTTAACGAAGAAGGAATAAAGTTACACACACTTTGGTAGTAAGTCTCCTTATAAGATAGGAATCAGATCTTTTTTATAAATACTGAATAATAATAATTTTAACAAAGCAGTTTTATTGTTGAAAGGAATTATTGTAAATTGAAATTCATAGAAGCATATAAGCACACCAAACACATGTAAATTTTTAATTGTAAAGATGTTCATATTTCTATTAAGTCGTATTTCTTTCTCGCTTGATACATTTTAAGGCTAATTCTGCATTAATATTAGCATTTTCGCAATGTATATCGGAAATTAAAAACTAATTCTGATGAAAAATATATTCAAAATTCTGTTGTACTGTAATTTATATTCTTATGTTGAATAATATAACATTTCTAAATTTTTCTTTAGTAATAATAAATACAAATAAATGAGCCTGATGGTTTGAAAATCTCAGTAATAATTGATAAATCTAATGTTAAACAGAATTCTTAATTCTCTTCTGTAGTAATTGGGGTTTTAGGAAGTATTTTAAACTAAAAAATATATTAAAACAAATATGATTAGTGTTAAATAATTTATTAATATTATTGAAAACAATGTTTGGTCAAAAAAAATTTTTTTTTATGTAAGTTTAGTAAGAAAAATTTGATGTAATAAATTGTATGAAATGTACATATCATATAGTAACATGTTTAAGCATTTCAAAAATTTTAACAATTTATTTTTTATATCGCTCTCGATTAAGTTAAACAAAAATTGAAATTTCATTTGTCTTATGTTCTACCATTGCTAAAACATGCATACATCATACACAGCTAGCCAGTCGTAATATATACTGCCTCAGTGTTGTGTAATAGATTTGTCTTTTTATACCTTTTATATGAATTGTTTTATTCAAAAGATACTGCCTTTTTTTATATCGTAATGTAAACTTAATAGTTGTACCTTTTTTTGAGGGAATCAACATAATAATAACTAAACAACATTTCCTTAGTTCTAAGGAATGTTTTTTAACTGCCAGAGTGGTGTCATTTTACGACAAAGCATTATTCGGATACAAGAAGGTAATGAAAGGTTCATTAAAAGACGTGAGTGGTTTGAACAGGGGTCGACATTTAGTCGGTAAATAGCGATTCTAAATGTTTCTCAAAGATGTAACGGGTAGGGCTAAAGGAAAGGTCGCCTTAGAGAGGTTATTATTACTAACGGTTACAGAGTGCGGGTTTTGTAGGTGCGAGGGTTGTGCAATTACTAGCTGGTCGAAGGTTTTTTTTATAAATAAATAAAAAATTAACTGAATAAAATCATTGTATGATTTTAATTATTCTCCTTAGGTCGTTGTTATTATTATGTCTCCTCACTCAGTAGTTTCTCAAACGTAGTCAATTTTTAAAATTTAGGATAATTGATATTTACTTAATGTTCGCTTTCCCTTATTAAAAAAAAATGTTAAAAAAGAAAAAGGAAAAAAAATAAAAAGCACTTTTATTAGTGTTCATTACTGTTTAACGTTAGAATGTGGCAGTAGCAATAATTCATTTCTTTTATTTTAGTCGAAATATACAAATAATTACTAACCAATTAGTTTGCTAAAGTAAGGTTGTGATTTTCAACTTGCTACTCTTCTTTTTGATCTTGGTGCGTTTGTCCACCACAAATCGGCTGTGATTAATATATTTTTAATTATAATTTGTACAAATTAAAACAAAAAAAAATGAAGTAGTCACATTAAGGACGTTTTCAATTTGTCCTGTACATATATATATTTTTTTTTTAAACAAAGGATAAACTAAAAAAAAAAAATTAAAAAAAAAAAGTATTTGTTATTATTAGTTGAAATATGAAAGTTATTTTTTTCCTTCTTCTGGAGTATTTATTTTACAGATAATTTAAGATGATGTATGTATATATTTTGGCCGTACTGTGGATATACAGAATGAATAAATATATATATATTGAAAAGTTATTGTTTATTATGTGTAAATATTATAAATAATATAAATAAATGTAATATTTAGATAATTTTTAATTATAATATAAACAATAATTGTTAGTAGATTGGTTAAATTTAAGACTGGGAGAAATGCTTAAGGTGCCTTTTGTTATGTGCGCCGCTCAAAATGTGGATCAACTCAAAGCGAAGCGACGGCAAAAGTGATGGACTCTGTTTATCGGGCGTTATAGTTGATTTGCTCAGGTGCTATGTCGTGCAAATACCAGATGAATATAAAGTATATAAATATATATGTATGTAGGTGATTTGTGTCTGTATGGAAAAAATTAAATTAAAAAGGATTTTAAAATTTAACTAGTTTCTAATTAGCAAAGAATGGAAGTTGGATAACCGTCCTAGGCAATTCGCACGTCGCGGGTCAATTAAAAACTTTAAAAGGCTGCGTTAGCAACCTAAAGGTAGAGAATTTTTACGTTTCTGATGTCCCATATTTCATTCTAACTGACATTCTATCCCATTCTTTTTTTTTTTTTTTTTTTTTTTTTAATTCCTTAATAATATTCTTTCACAATAATTCATGCCTTAAAAGGGATTTTCAATTATTTAACTTGTAAATATACTTACTGTTTATAATATTGAATTTATTGAATAATATATAAATGTAATGTTAACAGTTAGTATGTCTTTTGTGTCAATGTTGTTGAAGGTCTCGCTTTGTAGTAGTCGAGATCTTGGTTCTCTTTGTTTCTCCAGGGAAGGTTGACCATGGCTGTCGGAGCTACTATTCCACATTTAATTTTATCTGTATTCGCTCACCCATTTTCTTTTCTACCTTTAATTATCTATAAAAGCATTTGTAATTAGAATGAATAAAAAATACAGGCAGGCAAGAAAGGTGAATTTGATAAAAAAAGAAAAGTGTTTGAAATGTTCTTGTTTAAATTTCTATTTTTATATATTTAATTTATTCTTATCCACTTTGGTTTTATAAATGTTAACATTACAACCTGTTTATTTATTATATTTATTAATAACAGTGATTAGCAATTTACTTGGCAATTTTAAATATCTATGACATAATAAATAATTTAAATGTTTTCTCTGACATGTTTTGAATATCATTCATATTTCTTTTGTGTAAAACCTCTATGTATCCAACTTGAGTATTCGAATATTTAAATAAAAATATTTGTTTATGATCAAACTGAAATTTCATCATTGGATTACCTAGGTATGTAGAACATACATAAGTAAATAGAACATTTCCCTTTATTTATTTTTTAATCTTTATGATTTCTTCCTAAAGAACATTCATGTTTCCTTACGACAAGTTAACTTATACATTTATCGATTTTCAATAAGAACAAGTTTGATATACAGAGGTTATAAAAATTTGTATCAAGTTATATAGTAAGTGTATTATTAACTTTTTATTATTGCGGTATGACTGTGGTCGGAATCGCCTAAAAATAACTGCCATGAGTGCTTCACTGCCAATTTTCCAAGTGTTCATTGCCACGCCTGCCTGTACTGCTTCTTAATTTTTTAGTTTCTTTTCCGCCACCTTGCTCTTACAGCCACCCACGAAACAATGAACTCTGAAGACTGTACTTTTGTAAGAAAAATATATTAAAATAAAAAAAATTGTATGTTGATACAATATCAATGGAAAGGAAAAGCTACGTGGGTGATGCTAATAAAGACCTTATTTTAATTATCAAGTTAGAATTAATAATAAGTTAAAAAGTAAAAAAAAAAACAACAAAAAAAGTGGCTTATAACGTTTTCCCATTTATTGAAGAAAAAAAATAATAGAAATTTAAAAATGAGAGTAAATGATTTTAAAAATGTTTTAGAAAAAAATTGTTAGAATATTTGTGGAAATACGTGCAATAGAAATACATATTATTTGTAAGTCTACGACAGAGCCTACCTCGTTCAAATGTATTTGTCTTTTATAAATATTATTATGTATGTATAGTTATATGGAAAATGAAAAAAACTTTTAAAATGACATTGCACGAAATGTTACCAATCTCGTTCTTTTTTTTTTTTTTTTTTTTTTAATTTTAAAAAGTTTTTGCTATATTATAGAATGTACAACTTCTAAGATCTAACAAAACATTTAGACTAATGTATGTACATTTTAATAGGCGTATACTGTCATTGATAACCTGATTGTCACAGGACTGAACTAAAATGTAAATGTGTTTTTATTTTTATTTTATTTTATTTTTTTGTTTTTGTACTTTATTTATTTTTTTTGTTTCTATTATCAAATGACAGTGCAAATTTATTAGTTATTAGATCACAGGTATGGAGAGTGTGTGATTAAAATGTTTTGTAAAAAAATAATTATATTATGTTATATTTTGTGAAAAGGTATTTGTTATTGTATCATTGAACCCACTTCCTCTTAATATTAATGATAGATAATAATATTATTCTTAAGCATAAAAAGTAATTTGCAAACTCTACGTAAGGTATTGGAATTTTTATCTAGGATTCTCTACCTTCTGTTTGATCAACAAGAAATGTTTTCAGGAATTCTCAAACTCTCAACTTAAGACAAATATTTTTTAAATCCCTTGTTAACTGAGGGCATACCCAGCCTATATAAAGTGGATACCCAAAAATGGGGAAAAACCTGGTGGCTGAGTGTGATCTCAGCGGAATCACCGCCTAGACCCTTCGTGGGTTGTAGAGGTACAGGTTTTTTTTTGTTAACTATTGGATTGATAAAAATAGAAACCTGATGCTATACCCACAATTTTCACTTGCCTTCCTTCTTGAAATCAAGGTTTAAATAAACTTAAACTAGACACAAGAGAATTATATTGTTTCCATGGAAACATTTATTTTAGATTAAATAATATAAAAATAGAAATTATTATTTTCAATCATCTTATGTGCTATTTGTCACTATCCTTTAGCTTCTATAACTTTGTGTGGTAGAAAACATTATTTATAAAATCTTTAGCTTACCAATGACATATTAAACATTTATATTTGTTTGTTTGTTTATTTAACGTCACTTTATGCTACTATGGCTAATCGGACGATGCTATAGTGGAAGTCCTAAATTTTGCCTATCCAGGTTTTATTAGGATAGGAATCTTCAACGGGTACCTGACATCGCACAGGCTCGGGACCACCTTTTTACATCCCCTCCAAGGGGGCATAACTAAGGATTTTTTACTCCCATTAAAAAATCCTAGGACCACTTGTGGGTTTGAACCCATGACCTTTGGCATAGAAGGTTGTTATGCTAGCCATCCTGCTATAGTTGATCCCAAAAACATTATCCTATTATTTGAAATAAAAGAATTACCCTAAAAAAAATATTTCTGCTCTTTTCTCTAACAGTTGGTCATCGAATTCTTTCATATTACATATTTGTACATTATGTTTCAAATCTAAAAAGTTGAAATGGTTAATTATTACTAATTAAGAAAATTAAAGGTATTTTAGAGGAAGAAATTTTGAAAAATTGGTATTTAAGTCTGGTCATACTATTTCAATCTGAATAAAACGCATATCAAATTAAATCTCATTTAATTTTATATCAATATGGTGATTTTAATCAAAATTGTTTTGGAGATAATCATTAAAAGGCCCAAATTAATGGTATAAAGTGCCATTTTTGATTCATCCATTTTGACGAGAAAGTTGCTTTAACATCCCAGGCATATAGTTGTCTTACATATAAAATTTCAGTTTTTTACGACCACCTTTTTGTGATAGATTTACCCTACACATTTAGACCTTTTTGTGGCACTTTGATCATTCGAACTCAGGGAACTCTAAAATGTGTATATATGTGTAGAAAACTCAAATTATAAATTTTTTCTTATATTTCATATATAAGCAAGTGATAGTAAATATTGGTTTGATAAATAGTTAAGTGAATACGAAATTAAAGAATTAATATTTCAATTTAATTTAATAAATTAAAAATGATGGAGTTTTGTTGACCGTAGAGAAATTAGATGAGGAAGATGGTTGGGGGTGCGGTCATAAATTAAAAACACAATACGTGACTCCTGTAGGCAACGCCTTCATGTTCGAGTCACCCCTGATGAAGGCCCACATTGTAGGCCGAAACGTCGGCACATAATTAAAATAACACTTATTATAAATGTGTGTTTTTAATTTATGACCGCACCCCCAACCATCTTCCTCATCTAATAAATTAAAAGTATGAATAATGGGTCAAATGAAAGAAACATTCTAAATTTTAATAATATACTTTTTAATTTGAGGGATCAAAAGAAAAATAATTTTAACCCCTTGACTATCAATTATTAAATTTTCAATTATTTTCATGATTTTGATTTTTAACTGTTTAGGTACCTTCTTTTAAGTTTAAAAACGAAGGAAAACAATTTTCTGATTGGAGGGAGGGGTAAAATAGGTGGGACATAATGTCCAAGTGGTATTTTATAGCTGGGTTATATTGTCCCATTGGTATTTTCTGGACAGTAACTTTTGTCCCACTGCTATTCTTATTATTATTGTTCTTGCTATTATTCTCTTTCAATAAAAAAAGAAATGATGAACTGTAAGAGAATAGAATTTTATAAGGTATCAAACAACTTTATGAACAAATAAATTAAAAATCTAATGCAGGCAACACATGACTCACTTACCTCCACAGTTTAAATCTATTCAAGAACTATTAAATAAACTTAATGTTGTTTTAAAAAAAAAGTTTTAAGTTAATTTAAATAATAAGTGTATTAAGCTTCATTAAAAACATACAATTTAGATTAAATAATAAAATAATATTAAATATCTATGAATATGAGTAATCAGTTTATGCACTACTCATTGCTTTACAATACCTTTTACAACTTTGTGTGCAAGATAATATTTTTTAATAAAATCTTTCTCTTTCCAACGGTGTATTATAGGTCTATATTACTTTCAGTTATGTTTTGTTCTTAATAAAAAAAAGCTAGAAATTACAATACGAAAATATTTTTGCTCTTTTCTCCATTGGTTGATTATAAAATTCGTTCAACTTGTATATTTAGCAGTTTTTAATCAATGCTAACAATATGAAATGGTTAATTTTTTCAAATCTACAAATTTAAAGGTACTTTAGAGGAAGACAATTTGAAATATCGGCATTTAAGCCCTGTCAGACTGTTTCAATCAGAATGAGACCCTACTTGATATTTAAGTCCGTTCAATTTTACATCGATATAGCAAGTTTAATCAAAATCGTTCGAGTCGTTTTTGAGAAAATTGTAAAAAGGTGCAAAATGCATGATATAAAGTGGCTCTTCTGGTTAGCTGATTATTATGAAAACTTTTCTGTAACACCTCTGGCCTATAGTTGTCTTAAATATGAAATTTCAGTCAGTCATAGGACTTTTCGTTTTTGCCCTGGAGTAACCACACACGCAGACCTTTTTGCGGGACTTGTTCATTTGGTCTCAGACCTCAAAAACTGGAATTCAAAAATTTTCACTATTGCAATACTTTCTTGTACTATATATTTCATATATAAGTAAATGAAAAAAAAATCCAAGCCTCAAAAAAGTATTTATGAAATGTGATAAGGCGCAAAAAATATTGTAACTTACCACAACACTAAATCAGTGGAAAAACACAAAAGAAGTCCTGATTTTTTTTTCGACTATTTTTCTTCAATATCGACCAAAAACATGTTATAATCGATAAGAGGTCACAACTCCTGTAGTGAGTATGTACTAGCACTTAGCAGTTTCAGCCGGCACTGGAGGTCCCAGATAATTAGAATACCAGTGGGACAGCTATACATGTTGTCAATGGGGAAAAAACTGGTACTTCATGGACACCCAGTGGGACATATATAACCCAATAGTAGTCAAAGGGTTAAAGCGAAAATTGATATTTTAAGCCAAGCGGTTTCTGTTTTTTTTTTTTTAATTTTAGTAGACACACGAACCTCTGGGCATTGTTCGATTTTGGGGGACTGTGGGGACACATCTCCAATCTTAAAATGTGTATAATCTGTCCCCTTCCCTATTTATAAAGGTCATTTGTGTTTATAAATACAAAATTCAGGAAATGCTAGCATAAAATAACTAAAAGCCTCGCAAACAAGTTAATAAGAATAAATAATTTCACTAGTATTATAGTAGAAACTTTATAAGGAGTGATTCAAAACAGTTCAAAATTTTTGATAAATATGCTAACCAGCCTCTTGCAAATTAATTTTTAAAAACTTTCATTTATATCGGAAGGAGTCTGAAGGGTCTGGAGGAACTGGAATTGAATATACTTTTGTCTCTTGACTGCTATCAACTGTTTTCTGACGGATAAAGCATGATGGTATTATGTTCTATAGCAATGAAGTGAGTAAGTGATGTAATATAAAGTTTAAATTACAAATAACAATCTTAATTATGTATTATGCATTTCACCATAAAAACGCAGTTACAATATTCTAATTTATCCTTCTTAACTACAAGCAAAGTATGTTATAGTCCCTATTCTTCTTAATAATTGCCAGAATGACACCCACAGATGAACTTACAAATAAAAATCAATATTCAATCATCAAATAATCATGACTTTTTATATGTAGAATAATGAACCCTCATTATTATTATTTTCATGTTCACAATAAAAATAACGTAATGATAAAATTACAATTATAATAATTTTAAAAATCCAACAACAATTGAACATAATTCCAAGGATAACAACACTCAAAATATAGATGAGAAGTCTAATATACTGCAATTTATTTGTTATAAATTTAGAATAGATTCATTCAAATGATTACTTATAATTTTTCAGGTGATGTACAGTATTTCAGTTCTTTGAAAAATAATTTTTAAAAAGCTTACAGATTTTTTTTTTTTTTTAACCACCTAGAGGACGACATTCTTGAAATCCAGTCTTTTTGCACATCTAGACAGTAAAATAGTACAGATCCAGGAAAAATGACAACTTCAAAACCATTTTTGAGATACTGTGATGGCCACAAAATAGTGACTTTCTTTTATAAATATAGATTAAATAATATAACAGGAAGGATTTAGTCTGGAGTGGCAGTCAGTAAAAGAAACAATTCAATAGCTTTAACTATTTATTTTCTGTCTTTATATATATATATATATATATATATATATATATATATATATATATATATTATATATATATATATATATATATATATATATATATATTACTATTTTATCATGGAATAAAAATATGAAATTTTAATAATATGAAAATAAGTAGTTTAAGCACGGTCACACTATTTCAATCTCAATAAGACCTATATCAAATTAAAGCCCATACAATTTTACATTAATATAATGAGTTTCATCAAAATAAAATCTGAGCCATTTATGAGAAAATTGTAAAAACAAAAAAGGCTAGAGACATGATATAAAAGTGGAACTTCTGCTTCGTGGATTCTTCTAAAAACTTTGTAATGTCCCAGGCTAATTTCAATTTTCTAGAACTTTTCTTCCACTGACTTATTACACACATACACGCAGACAGACCAATATAGGGTACCCTAAAAGTTGTATTTCTAGTGAAAACTCGATTTTTAAAATTTTAATGATCGCACTACTTTCCCTTATTATTATTTCATAGTAGGAGGTTAAGCAGAGGTAATATGACTTACATAATTGATAATTAACTAACTAATAAATCAAATATATGATTAATTGTATACAAAATATTTTTTTTTTAAATTGTAACAATAAAAAAAAAAAAAATCAACAAAAAAAATTCAGCCTTCAGTATCATGGATTCATATTAAAATAGTATGAGGTAAAAGGAGCTTAAGCCTCAAACTGAAGTCCTTCCAACTGTTCCTTCCTGCTGTCCTGATAGCAAGGTGGAAGAAATGAGTCAGTAAGTCACCTGCTTGCTGCTCTTGCAACAAAGAATAAAATATAAGCTCCTATTGCCTCATAACACCCTAATGCTGTTTGGATGCTGGTACTCAATCATACCACTTCCAGTCCAAATTAAGATTAAAAAAAAGGTGCTGTTTGTTGTCCTTTGGAGGGGAAGTAAAATGGTAGTCCTGAAGTCAACAATTTTTATCAAGTAGAAATTAAAAAATAACCAATAACAATGGATGATCGATTTTGTTTTAAAATAAATTAATGATTTATTACTAAAAAATAATAATAATTAATAAATTGATTTTAAAAACGATCTTTCACTTCTCCAGTTCCTGAGTTCGAATCCCAGCTGTAGCAGAATAATTTTTAATATATATATATATCCTGAGCCCAAGACTATTCATCCATAAGTTGTAGAGGTAAAGGATTTATTATTTTTTTATTGGCTTTTATTATGGATGTAACAAGGAAAGGCAAGGAGGGGGAAAGAGGGAAGAAGGACAAGGATGATAAACCCATGAGTTTAATGTCTGTTACTATGATTACTAGGATGGTATTTTCTAATGTATATTCGGACTTAAATAAAATGTATTAAAATAACAAAATGTGCTTGTGTTATAAAAAATTTGATACTATATTCGGAAATGCATCCTTGTAAACTTAAACATCAATAAAAACCACAAAAGTAGAGGAAAATTGTAATATGTTAAGCAACAGATTCATTGGTTAAATAATAAGGAAAAAAAGTGTCCATAATCAGTTAATGCAATAATTCCAACTCTGGAACATTGGAATTTTCACTTTTACATTCATAGATAATATTATATTTCTAATATATTACTGTTGTTTTTTTTTTTTTTTTTTTGTTGTTACCGAATTTAAAAATGAAAAATCCAAACATGATGTAAAGACATTATTAAGTTAAAATAAGACAACATTCGACATTCTGAAATATTAAAACAGAATGTGTTCTAAAAAAATTATTATTTAAAATAACTTATAAATCTACCGCTAGGTAGCAGCACAAGTCAAGAAAGGAAATATTTGTCAAAGCACAAGAACGTCAAATTCTGTCGAGAAAATTTTATTTTGTAATAGGAGAGCAGGAGGTTAAAGGAGCTCAACTGACCTGGCCGAAGGAAGGGGCGATTGTGCCGCTATCTTGTGACACTTAGAAAAACTGTGTTAGTTTTAGCGAAACTCACGAGATAGCAGCACCATCTAACCCTAACTCTTGCCGACTAGTTGAGCTCCTTTGACTCCTAACATCCTAATACAAAATAAAATTTTCTCACTAGAATCTGACGACTTTATGCTTGTTTGGTTGGTGCTGGCCTCTAGTGGCGACTGTAAGAACTAAAATTTTCTGGGCTCCTTGATTTGTGCTGCTACCTGGCGGTAGATTTTTTAACTGTTTAAATTATTATTATTTATGGAAACTCAATATTATTTTTATTAATTAACAAAAATAATACAAATGCCTTTAGGCATATATTGCAACTTTATTCGTCATAATTATTTTAAATAATAAATGTTTTATGACAAATCCTATTTTATAACATTCAGAATGTTGGATGTTGCCTAATTTTCATTTTTAAATTCAAAATTATAACTAAAAAAATTATACTCTGTACAATCTCGCTGTAATACATCAAAAATATAATAATATGCATGAATATAATAAGCAAACACACAATTCATTTGTTTTAAACATAAAAAAAAAAAAAATATTATGTATTTTCTCAAGGAAATGAAAGGAAGGTAATGATCAAAAATCAATATCAAAAAATAATATAATTTTTATTTAATAAATATTTTATAAATAAATTTCATAACAACCATTTTGTTGCTAACAACCTTGTACTTCATACTTATAAATAATTATACTAAAAATCAACAGGTATAACTTAAAGTCTTAAACTGCTAACAGATCCAAATAAATGGTATATCTAATTTTAAATCAACATAATAAAAACATAAATTTCAACCGAGAAATTCCTTCATTGCTTTGGCCAAAGATTCAGGTGTAGGTTTGTCAGCGACACAACCTACTTTCAGTTTGTGTTTCAATAAACAGTTCTCAGTTGAAGGACCAATGGCGATCCACTGAAAATTAAAACATTTAGACACTATATACTTATTATATTGTATTTTAATGACAATATAAGAGAATAAAGGGTGAAACTTATTTATAGTGAAATCAATGTTTTGAGCCACATTGCAAGTCCTCATCAAGAAACACGATACTTGGAATGAATACAGATATATTGCCATGAAATAGTAAGAAAGTGAAAAATTATGGGATCACCTGTAGCAGGGTGGCTAGCATAACAACCTCCTATGCCAAAGGTCCTGGGTTCAAAACCACAGGTGGTCCTAGGATTTTTTAATGTGAGTAAAAATCCTTAGTTATGCCGTTCCTTTGAAGGGGACATTAAAAGGTGGTCCCGAGCCTGTGTGATGTCAGGGACTTGTAAAAGATCCCTAACCTAATAAAACCTGGATAGGTAAAATTTAGGACTCCCACTGTTGCATCATCGGATTAGCCACAGTAGCATAAAGTGACATTAAATAAATAAACAAACTAACAAGTGAAAAATTATGTTCGGTTAAAAGCAAAAAAAACATTACTAAATACAACAGTAATGTTTTAATGAATTACACATACATAATTTAAGATCGTCAAGTATAATAATATAATTAGAAAATATGATATAAACATATAAAAATATATTAGCTTATTACTGTACCAGTGTTTGGTACTTTTTGTCACTATTTTATGGTAATATCCATGTATTTCTCTATTAATACCTTTACTATTATACCTATACTTACTTCTCTATTAATCTGTTTAATCCTACAGAATTGAAATATGGGTCAAAATATTGATTTCACAATATTTAATATTTTTAAAAATCATTTATTGACCTGCCTCCTTCACTATCCCCTAATTGCTCACTCATAGGATCAACTATTTAATATTCAATGTCCAAATACTTAAAAAAGATGCTTATGATTATAAGATGTGATACTTAATGAGGTGATTACAATACTTTAGTAATTGTAAGGTTTATGGATCATCGTCAAAATTTCGGATAGAGCCTCTTCATGTAAGCATACCAAGTGAAGACATGAGAGTGCTAGGGAATCGCAAAGATTAATGTAAAGAAGCAGTTTATAAGCCTCTTTAACCCCATCTCAAGCCTTTCTGACGACCCGCCAAACAAAAGGCAGCCATAATTGATGTGGGAGAAGATTAGAGAGGATAACTAGGAGCTGGATTATTTACTCACTAAGTCTGAGGAACTGTTTGAGAATGGCAATGGACTTCCAGGAAATGTGATTACTCCATGATAGGCTTTGGTCTAGGAATATTCCTAGGTTTCTAACAGATGATGGGTTGAGTTAAGGAAGTAAGGGGTGAAAGGAGAGGTAGTAGAGAATATCTTTGGTTTTATCTACATCAAGCAGGAGAAAATTCTTCATGGCCATGAATTGATGCTGTCAATATCTTTTTTATATTTCAATATCACAGGTGATATTTTGAGTAATGTAAGGAATTGGGGAGATCATTGACATAGATAGAGCTGAAAGTGCTGACCACTGGGAAACTCCATGAGTTAACGAAACAGGCAGAAGGAGGTTTATTTGGGATTGATGAGATAGGAAGGAAAGGAACCAGTTTATGACACTGTCAGATACTGGGAGGTTTTCGGAGTTTAGAAAGAAGGATGGTTCACCATGTCAAAGGTTTTTAATAAGTCAGAGAGTACCAGGATTGATATTTTCTTTCTTTTTTTTTCTAGGAAAGACTGAAGATCTTGAGTGATTTTCAACAGAACAATTAGAGATTTTCGCTCAAGAAAGTTATAAAATTGGGAGTGGACTATTCTTAATAGTGATTTTGAGAGGTTGGATAGGATAAAGATGAGGATGAAGCGCAATTGCAAAACGTAGCGTGGAGAGATGAGTTATAAATATGCAAGAGAAAAATGACTAGGAGGCAAATTTTATAATGAATTTTCCAAAACATTATATATTACATGTTTTCTTCCAAAATATTTACGCCTCCCCTCTTCCCCCCGATAATGACTTAAGGAAATTACTAAAGTGTTTTCTTCAGAATTAATATTATTTTATTTAATATATTTTTATTAGCTTATAGATAATTTTAATATTGTTTGTAGAATTCCATGATATAAGATGTGTTTATGAGAACTTTATTTTAACATATTTAATTTTTGTTTGCATAATATACTAATTTTACTATAGTAGAAGTTCATTAGAAATTAGCATCTTGTCATTTAATTATAATATTTATTAACTTTAAATTAATCAGTGTTACTGGAGTCATCTCTTAAAAATAAATCATGAAATTGTACCATTATTACTAGATGGTTCAATTTAAAATGAAATAAAGCAATTAGATGAATAATGTGTTTAAAAAGATATATCCTTAGATGTACAGGATTAATATTTGTATAAACAAAGGGAAAAAAAAATAGCTATCAGTAGAAGTCAATGAACTAATAAACTGGCATTTTGATTCAACTGATTACACCCTGTCAAATTAAAGTAAGGCACATCCATGGGATTAAGTTTTAAAATATGTTTTATAATAATTACAATTAAAATAATTTTCAAGAAAAACAGATATATATAAAAAAATTGGTGTCTTACCTCAACAATTGACAAATTAATTCCACATTTCTTTAAAAGAGGGAGTGAAAAATTAATAGAGGAGGGACTAAAACAGACAATAAAATTTATTTTATGAGAGGAAAGGATATTTTTTATCGATGATTCCAGGTTTTGATCAGGTACTGTTTTATATACAACTATTTTATCCACTGAGATATTCCCTTGGGTCAATATATCACCTAACGTTTCTTTGGCTAAATCTCCACATGGCAACAGAAGTGGTTTTTTGATAGTTTCTGAAAATCAAAACATCATCAAAAATTTAAAAAAATAAAATCTCAATTATCGAAACATCGGAGATAATAACCAACGATTAAGTATATAAGATGCTAAGTTTGAGGAATTTCCAGACGCCTGGCCTTCTGGAACTAAACCGAGTTTAGTCCCAACAGTTTCTGCAGTTTTTTCACCAACTACAAATGCTCTGTTATATTTCCATTGAGACAAATCCGCAACACACATTTCCACAGCAGCAACACATCTTGGGCTTGAAAAGATGATACCTACAAAGCAAACCGTCAATGTTTCTGATATCGAACAACTTTAAATGTGGTGTTTAACATTTTAAAAGGCAATATTTACCCTCATACTGATCATGATTTTGCAATTTTTCACTTAATTCTGCCAAGTTACAAAATTCAAAATCTAAAGCTTTGACTGGATGACAGTTTATATGAAGCTCTTTTAATTTTTCGATATAAGGGTCTGCAGAGGAGTTGCCTTCGTCAAATGATGACTTGAAAACAATAGCTTCCTTCTCTTTACACATAGCACTTACAACATAGTAATCTGATATGTTATCACAAACGGGAGTAGGTTATTGGTAAGGTTAACTTGCTCGTCCTGATCGATAAGGTCACCTGAATGTTTAATCATTACTCTCTTTTGGTAATCATAAAATGAAGGAGATATTTACATTTAATTTTATTTATAGTAAATAATACCTTTATAACAAAAGTCATTCATTTTCAGTACATATTTATTCCCAAAACGAATATTCATTACTAAAAAGGAATCACTTCTATAGGGAATATAAATTTTTATCAAGCGATACTAACAGCGTATTGATTCTTCTCCCATCTCAAAACATTTAAATTATTTAGATGAAAATATGTTTAATTTAAGCACATTTTCTAGGAAATTTTCAATTACGAGATCAATCCTTGAATATTATAAATAGTGATAATATTCTTTGAATTTTAAAAATGCAGTTCTCTGAATTATTTGTACCCAAATATTTATGCTCTAATGTAATCCTGATGACACATGTACTTCTAACGAACATCGGTTATTCAGTTCCTATGGCAACTTCACATTGGAGGAATGGACAGGGCGTAGGTTAAAGTTTTTAAAATATATATTTTAGCTTTTACTTCTAGGTATATAGATGTGAATTCGTTGAGTGATTAATAAATATCAAAATGCCTGGAAAAAATGAAGGTGGGGAAGATCCGGGGGCTCCAACCGAAGCAGAATCTTCTGAACCTGAATTCAAACCTAAGGAACCCGAAAAACTACAACTTCGTACTCCTGAACGAAAGGAAAATTTTGGGTTTGGAGAAACTGAGGAAGATGAAGAAGCAATAGCGTTAGCGAAAAAAATAAAAGAAAAAGAAGAGAAGTTCAGAGAAAGGCGCTATAAAATTGCTCAGGTAAAAGAAAATACCTTAAGTGTTGAAGATGCAATCAGGGAAGGTAAAGAAGAACTAGTGATCAAGCCAGCGTTAGCGGATTTAGTTCCTGATGAGTTAACCAACCAACAATTGAATGAAGGTATTACTAGGTCATTGCTTTCAGACAATCCATACCTCGATATCGACCGAGTTATATATAACTACGAAAAGAGAGAATTCCAAAAAATCCTTAAGAATAGTCATGAAGTACTTCTTTATGAAATAGAAGGGTGCGTTATCCATACCAGTAGTAATGAAGCAGAAGCTCAAGCTATCAGGCTAAAGAAAGAAGAAAGGTGGGCACAAAAACTGGCTGCAATCAACGAAAAACAAAAAAAACTGCTGAGAGCAAAGGTAGATGAACGAAAAAGGTTGAGTAGAAAGGATACCGAATTGGAGGAAATGGGTTTAGAAACTGAGGAAGCAGGAGAAGAAACGTCATCAGATGTTGGTGAAGAGGGAGAGGGTGAAGAAGGAGGCGTATCTCCACTCATCGATCCCCATGAAGATGATATCCCTGGAAAAAAATTGGTAAATAGGTTCAATTATAGCGACCGATCTGTCTTGACAATAGCGAGTATTACCAGAGAAAAGGGAACGCAAACTGCACCCAACCCAAGATCCCATATCACTGGCCAGGTTTCGCAATGGATTATTTATGATCATTACCAAAAAGATTACGCTGCAATTCAGGAGGCAAAAGAAAAAGAAAGACAGGCTAAAATGATCATGGCAGTGAAGAAGGAAGACCGTACTGTTAAGAAACCAACTAAGACTGAAGACCCTATATATAAGAGAATGGCTGAAGGTATCAAAATCCTCGAAAGAATGTTAAATCAAAATACATACGATCATCTTGCTCAGGATTGCCAATTTTATGAAGACCCCGGTGACAAGTATAGGACAGAAGAAGGCGTATTACTACCACTATGGGAGTTCAAGTACGCTCCTGCAAAAGGAATAGCCGTCACGCAAGTAAAGTGGAATCCTGCTTACAAAGACCTTTTTGGAGTCACCTTTGGTATTTTAGATTTCGTTGAGAACGATGATCTTGGGGTGTTATCCGTTTTCACTCTTAAAAATCCTTCTTTTCCAGAATTTGTGAAACATTTTGATTCTGGGGCGTTATGCTTAGATTTTCATCCAAAAAAGTGTTATTATGTCTGTGTTGGACTTCAAGATGGCAGTGTAGTAGTTCATAATATGCAGACACCCAACTGCGAAACACAGTACCGCAGTACCGTTGAACACAATCACAGAAGTCAAGTATGGAGTGTATTGTGGTGTGATGACCATAGAGATAGACAATTGAGTTTTTTCTCCGCTGGTGGCGATGGTCGTATTTGCAAGTGGCTCTTACTACAAAACGAACTTTTACACTCACCTATCATAACTTTATACATTGACAAACACGAAATAAATTCTGATATTCCCAATCTCAAACTCAAAGCTATGCCTACTTGCCTTACATTTCATCCCAAAGACTTTGAAATATTTATGGTCGGAACTACATTTGGTACAATATACAAATGCAGTATTTCATATGCTTCAACATATTTTTATCATATGAAGGTTCATGAACAAACCGTTTACAGAATCAGTTATAATAGCTTTATTCCAGAGATATTCGCGACAGCAGGTGGTGATTGGAGATTGAAGATATGGGAGGATGGGAGACCAGAACCCTTGTTTGTCTACAATTTAGATGCCTCGGTACAGGACGTGGAGTGGGCTCCATATTCCAGCACCGTTATAGCTGGGGTCACTGCTTTAGGCCGTGTCTACATTTACGATCTCAATGTTAACAAATACATTGCTGCCTGCGCTCAGTATGTTGTTTGCGCCGACGACGATATCGCTACCTGCCTTACATTTAATCCAGCGGGTCATAAGATGCCATTAATTCTTGTCGGTGATTCGAGGGGGACTATAACTACTCTAAAATTATCTCCTAATCTGCGTCTAAAGCCGAAGCAACCTAGAAAGAGAAAAGAAACAGCCGTTCAAGTCGATGAAGTAGCCTTGGAAATAAGTAAACTTGAAAAGATTTTGTATCATGTTCGAGAACCAATGCTTCGAAAAGAATCTACAGAACCGTGAGAAATGGTTTATAGTTAATTCGAAGGAAATACATGTGAATAAGTATAGTGTTGCTACTTTTTACTTAGTTCCGATGAAGTACTGTCTGAAGTCTGTTGTCAAGATATTACAGATGGATTTGGAGCTAAAATACTTTGAAAGAATAAATGTGCAATATAATTATCTTATTTTATACAAATATCATACTACTGATCATATCAGTTTGATCTCTGATCATTTTATTTAGTTAAAATGTATTTTTAATCTTTTTATCTCATGTTAATGACGTAATAGTTAGCGAAAAGGTCTATTCCCTCCGACATTCGCGGATGCGCAGTAAAGGTTTAGGGCGGAAAAGCTGAACAACACATTCGCAAAACATGTACAGAAAGCAAAATAGGTTGGAGAGAATATACCTAAAGATTTTAAAAGAAAAATTTGTATATCATTATTCATTAATAAATTTAGATTTAACATGAATTTATAGTGTCAATCAATACAAATACATACTTTTTTTTTTAAGGCAGTAAGGATAAAGAGGTTGGATTATCCTTGAAATTAAGTAGAGGCAAGAAACAAAATCTGCTTAATATTTCTCCTTAATTGTGTAAAACAATAGATCCTAGATTTATCAACATTTAATCTACTGATTTTTCCAGTTAGAGATAAAATGAGTATGCTGTCGGATAGGCGGATTGATAAATTATAGTAGGTTAAGAGAAGAATAAAGGATCTACTAACGAAATTTGTTTTTAATCTCTCATGCTCATAAGACAAGAGTACATAGGTAACTCTTTTCATTCAAACCAATATAACTTCCAGAAGGAAGGTCCAAGCGAAAAAGTTATAAAGTAAAACATATTTTACATTAAATTTTCGACGAGGGGATTGTTGTCAGATCTAAGAATCGTGCAAAATTAACAGAGCTAGTGTGTCAAACGTGTTACATTTTTGAGAAGGAAAAAAGTAACAAATAAAATTTAAAAACATCAATTTAAAAACTTTTAAATAAAGTGAGAGTTGAAAAAAGGTTAAAGAAGGTAGAGTTTCGATTGGAACATCTGTTTTAGATTAAATATTCTAATGTAAGAAATTATCATCTACAATTATCACTTTAGTTTATGTTCTTTTCGTCTTTCTACATTACGTTTTACTGCTTTTTATATGAAATAACGTTTTTTTCTAAAATCTTTAGCTTGTTAATATTATATTATACATCCATATTATAATTCTTATTGGGGAAAAATTCAAAAGTAAAAAGTATTTTTCCTCGTTTCTCCTTTAATTGGTTATCAAATTCGTTCAACTTGTATATTTACCCGTGTTTTATCAATGCTAACAAGGTAATACGGTTAATTTTTTCGAATCTACAAAATTAAAGGTACTTTAGAGGAAGAAAATTAAAAACGTCGGCATTTAAGCCGTGTCAGACTAATTTAATAAGAAATCTACAGAATACCTATTAAATTTTACATCCATATAGCGAGTTTATTCATAATCGTTTGAGCCGTTTTTAAGAACATCATTAAAAGCTGCAAAATGCATGGTATAAAGCGGATCTTCTGGTTCGCTGATTTTGTTGAGAAAGTTGCTGTAAAATCTTAGGCATATACGCTTCTAAAATATGAAATTTCAGTTTTATACAACTCATGTTTTTCTAGCTATTTTTATCATTTACACGAACCACACAGACAATTTTGCGGGACTCGGTCTTTCGATTCATAGGACCTTAAAAAGTGATTTCGGGTGAAAACTCGAATAAAAAAAATTTTCGATCGCAATAATTTTCCTCATTACATATTTTATACATAGGCAAGTGGATGTAAAAAGAAAGCAAGATGAACGAAAATTTCCAGGCTGCAAATACTATCTTCATATGGGGTCACCCATAGCGTAGTTGCTAGCATAACAGCTTTCTATGCCAAAGGTCGTGGGTTCAAACCTGTGGGCGCCCCTAGGATTTTTTAATGGGAGTAAAAAATCCTTAGTTATGCCGTCTTTTGGAGGGGACGTTAAAAGGTTGTCCCGAGCCTGTGCGATGACAGGTACTCGTTAAAGATCCCTATCCTAATAAAACCTGGAGAGGCAAAATTTAGGACTCCCACTGTAGCATCGTCCGATTAGCCATAGTAGCATAAAGTGAACGAATAAACAACAAACTATCTTCATTTACTGTAAATATCAATATATGACAGCCCAGATCGGTTATAATCAAATTATGTTGCATATTCGTAGATGTCTGGTGTCTGATTTCATTTTTATAAATTGTTAAATTTATGAGTAGTATACAAAATTTTCTCATAAACTTCTTCAAACATAAAATATCTCGAAATTTAGATTGATTTTAGACGTGATCCAGTTCTGATTGAGTGATTGAATACATTTTTTTTAATCGAAATCTTGGAGCAGGCAAATTGACAAATTGTTTGAGAATAAACTGAAAGGTATAGGAGATAAAAGAGAAGGCGTTTTAACCAATTAATTACTTGTCATTAAGGATACCAATTTTTTTATATGTTATAGGAAGGGGGAGATACATTCTGGGGGATAGCTTAATTATCAAACCGCCTAGACCGAATTTAAATCGGTGACACCTTTGACTCGATGTTGCAAAGAGCACATCATAACCATATATTATTATATCAACTCACGAATTTTAATTAAAAAGTATCGGCCCGTTCCTTGCTTCGAACGGAAGTAGTGTTAATGTAGTGTCATGTATGTTTTAAAAAACAATGTTTGATCGATTTAGAGTTTATAGCTTTAGGATTGTTAGTTCATCAAATGAAGATTGCGATTACCCAATAGTCTCTTTTATAAAATTTATTCTTTTATTGCATTTAATCATCCAAATGAATGAGAAGCATCTATTTGTCAATAAATTAAAATTGGTCCAGTTTATTATTTTAAAGTGAAAATAGAAAGGTATAGGTCTAGGGATTTTAGATTCAACAGCTTTGGGTGATTATATATGTCATTGTAAAAGATTTCTCATTACTGTCAGTAATTATGGAATGACGTTATTAACAATATTTACTGGTGGCTTTTAATTAAAGAATAAGGACATATTTTGTTTGGAAGTGATACCAGAAAGGGATGCATGAGTTGTCCATGCAATAGCGCGAGCAGGATTTTTGTTTAGGGAGGAAGGCTAGTTATGTATTCACTTTTCTCGCGATTTAAAGCAGTTTATTAAACGTCTATACTACTTAGAAAAAAAATTGATGAGTTGATTATTAGAAAATTCAAGTTTCCTTCTAAAGAAACAAAATAATTTAATTTATTTTACTTATAAACCTTCTTGAAAGAATGCCCTAAGTGATAGAGAAAACCATTTGCGTTGTGTGGTTTAGAAGGAGATTGTGGAAACCAAAAATCGTAACATCATTTTATATATATGTATAGAGATAAACATTTAGTATATGCTACAGTAATTTAAATTAGCTATTTTCACTGAGCTCATTATGCGGGAGAACTTTATATTCTTTTAAAGTTTATATCCTTATATCCTCCCTATGAATCCGTTACTGTTTCACGATTTTTGTCGTTATTTGATGAATCAATATAACAGAATATTGCAATATAACAGTGGGTTAATTTGTGTATTAAGTAAATATGAGTTGGAAAGTAGTTTTATAAACTTATATTCCGTTTCTTCCATCAGGTCATGGTTTAAAAAGAGAGAAACTAATGATTTCTAGACTCTCGGAATAACTTTCATTGCTAAATAGAAAACTGCGGAGAAGATCCCCGGCGCAAATCGATCAGGGAAAGTTTGATGAACTTGGAAGCTGGGCGTGGCCAACCGCTATAACCACCATTGGAACCTTTCGCCGCTTCATCCAGCTTCTCTAGTTATCGTCCAGACTTCAAGAGATAATGTCAGCTCCGCCGAAGAAGAGGGAAATCGCCTTAGAAGAGAGGAGTAGCGATGAGTCTGACAACTCCTCCGAGAACGAAGAAGGAGAGGAATATACTGGCCAAGAAGTGAGTGTCTTCTACAGCCACGTGCTTCTTCCTCAATTAATTACTATACCTTCATTGGCGGATTTTTTACAATTTTCTTTCGCTTTTAGGAAATCCAAGTGGAATTCGAAGGCCGAAATCCAATTGATTCTGATTTCCATGGGATAAAACAACTTCTGCAACAGCTGTTCCTCAAAGCTCATTTGAATCTTTCAGAATTGACAGAGTTAATTATTGGACAAAGCTTTGTTGGAAGTGTTGTTAAGGTATGTTACATTTCTTCTGTCTATATCCTTAAGTATTTCAAGTAATAATAGCTGTCAATATTGTGACAGATGTCAACTCAAATTGTTTTCAGCCCTATAATATTTATTTTTATTATAATTGTATTACAATTATTGATTACTGTATTGTTTACAATAGCCAAAGATAATATAAAACATGATATTTATTTATCCCACTAGATTGTAATTGTATGTTAGTGTTACTCAAGATTGTTCTTCTGATAAAGCATGCACTACAACTTCTAGAGTGTAAGTGTTTGTCATTTAACAGTTTTCACATTCAAGTAGTTGCCACTTGTCATAACTTCATCAATGTCATATTTAAGTTTAGCAAGTTTTCATAAAATTCTTTTGAAAAACTATGGTTTTATTTGTTAGGAACATGCTGTTGTATAAAAGTGTTAATCATTAAAAAAATTACATAAAAGAAGAAAATTGATTACTTTATGAGAAATACTTCTAAATTTAGAAGAACAATTTTCAATCTGTTTAGGTTTTTATTAAATGTATGGGTAGAACTCGAATATAATATATGTTAACATTTAATGCTTACGACCCTTCGGGAATTTTTAAATAAAATTATTACAATCTACAATAGCAAATTTATAATTTGAAATTCGGTGAATATGGGAGAAGTTAGTTGATGGTGTTGAGAGTATAAACTTTATTTAATTTATTACGTAATTATTTAATGTTATTATTACATTTAATAATAACAATTAACAATATTAATATTAACAATAGTACATCATTATTTAATTATCAATTATTATTTAATTTATTACATTATTTCACATATCTAATAATAATATCTAATTGTCTGTTATTTGACTGCATACACAGTCTTCTTCCATATACACACAGTCAACTATTCTCACTTCGAAATTCGGTGAAGTTAAAAAAATTTAAGTGTCATTATTACTTTCTCATGTCTGAAATTAAGAGTACAGTTGTATTGAGCAAGCTAAATTAAAAAAATTACTGAATTAAATTTGCAAAATAAACTTGAATGTGGATCAAATTAATAATAAGTTGATAATTTAATAGGCAATGTGTTGAAATTGCTGAATTTAAGGAAGTAACAATATAAAATAGAACAATGTGAAATGAAGAATGTGCCAGACGATGATACAATTGTTCCTAAATATCGTTAATATTAAATGTTTTAACTAAAAAACATATTAAAAATATTTAAAACTAATATTCTAACCACATATAAAATTATAGTTTGTTACTATAAAGTCAAGTTATAATTTATTTGTCAATTTCTGAGTAATTGTTAAAAAACATATTTATATTTTCTTTTATAAACTAATATTGTTATTATTTTATTTTAGCAAAGTGATAATGAAGTAGAGGATGACGATGAGGATGATCCAAATGATGTTTTTGGAATCACAACAGTTGTTAACCTTACGGAAAAACAGGTATTTTACTATTCATTTATACATATAATATTTCACTTAAACTTCTTTTATTGGCTATAAAATTTTTATTTCCCTGTTTAATTATTTGAATTATTATTTGAAGCCACTGTTTGTGATCAATATAGTAGCTTTTCCTGAGTCTTTCAATTATTTAATGTCTTTTTTAATTAAAATTAGATATTTCATTCTAACAGTTTCATGAAGGAACTAAAATAGTATTCTAACTCCATCCAAAAAGAATCAAATATTAATTGAAAATTTAAGTAGAATCGGTGTTAAAATATTGAATTGTATGATTATGTAAGGAAGTAAATGAGAAGAAGAAAATAATTTATGCAAGAAGCTTGTAAACATTGTTATTATCCTCAGGTATTGAGTTATTTTTGGACGGTGTGACTCAATACCAACATTGGTTAATTTTCTGCATTAAATCATCACATTTTTGCTCAATATGGCTCAATATTCAATTATTGGAGTTAATAATTGTTTTGAAGGCTATCAACTTTAAATTTATTACTAATTTAAAAAATATTCTATTATCAGTTAATTTTTGGGCAAGTCCACATTATTTTTCTCAAAAGGTAAAAGTATTAGCTTTTATTGACTAATAATAGTTATACAGTGCTTGACAACATTATTTTCTGGAAAGATTGCTAAATTTTTTTTTTTAATTTTCAAATATATCTTTGTTTCAAATCAATAAAATATTTAAGATGTATTTAAAATCAGAAATGTTTAATTATTGCTTCTTCTTTTCTTTTTTTTTTTTCTAAAATTCTTCTTTAGTAATAATTTAAACTGAAAAATTGAATTATGTAATAGAATGTATATATTAACCGTTATTATTAAAAAAAAAAAAAAAAAAGAATTATTGAAATTGGTGAAGAAATAACAGAGATTCAGCGTTTTGAACTAAGCAGTGGTGATCGGTCATTTTCCTTGAATATATTTATATACGCATTGATAGTATTGCTGCTTTAATTATTTTATTGCTACACATATAGGTTGATAGTCTGAACAGCTATATAAATTATCTTACCCTAATGTAATTGTTTGAAAATAATAAACCATTGTGTAATAATTTATAGCGTTTTTTTGTTTATATATTTGATATTTAATTGTAGAACATCGAATGCATATCACAATTGAGAACATTATTGGTGGAATTAAGCACAGAGCATGGAACCGATCGTTGCAGTACTATGATAAGGACGTTGCTGTCGGATAGTTCCAAGCCCCTTGGTCTTGTAATTAATGAGAGATTTGTCAATATCCCAGCACAAATTTCTGTTCCTCTTTTGGACTCATTATGGTAAGAAACACGATTTTTTCTTTTTATAAAATGTTTTATCCATTTGCAGTTAAGAAGAAATTAAGTTGAGGCATTACTAAAATAATTAATATAGGTGGAATAATCAGGAATCAGTAATTTTTTGAAAAAATTTTAATTTTGCCAACGTTTCGGCTCAACCTTGTGAGCGATCATCTGGGCATTACTGGGCTATGTCCAAGCATAAACTGTTAAACTGGAGTTTATGCTTGGACATGGCTCAGTATTGCCCTGATGATGGCTCACAAGCTTGAGCTGAAACGTTGGCAAAATTAAAATGTTTTCAAAAAATGACTGATTCCTGATTATTCTACCTATAATAGTTACAGTCAACTATACATCCTCAATAAAATAATTAATTTATTAGAAACTTCCTTTTATTATCAAACGTAAAGTATGGAATGTGAAAAAAGTTTATTTTACGTGTTTTTTTATAAAGAAAGTTGCTAGAAGGACATTATGACATTTAAGAAAACATTACTTAGCAAATCACACAACATTCTTCCACATTCCTCTAGAAACTTAAATTATAAGAAATATGAAAACAGATATTTTTTTTTATTTGACATTTTGCTATTGTTAAATTTATTTACAAAGACTTCAAAATTATATTAGACATGACAATTATATTTTGTAAGATGAGTAAAATATATCTATTGTTATGCCTATATCATATTCTAAAAATTAGCAAAAATCATTTGTTTTTTTATAATTTTAATATTTTCAAAATGTTAATAACTGATGTCACCTGAAAATATCTTATTCATACTTTTAAGGATATTTTCATTCTGTTGTATGTGGTTTTTCTAAATTAAGTTATAAATAAAGCCTTTGGCTCAAAAGTTTTATATTGGAATGAAATTTATAATATTTGTATTTATAATATTAATTGCACCAGTGAAGGTTTATCTGCTTAATTAGCATGTATTTGAGTAAGGGTTATTGTTGTGTTAATTAAATTAAAATACTTAATATTAAGAATAAAAAATATTCTAAATATTAACATATTTGTTATAACATAAGGAGGAAAAATAATATGTAATCAACCTATTTTTTTAAAGTGGTTCATACCAGGTTTTAATATAGTATTATATTAATATATTACATTAAATCAAGAAGTTGATTAGTTCATAAATTTATCTTTTGTGTTTTCAGTAAAGAAATAAAGAAAGCTTGCGACAAGAAGATGGCCTATGATTTCGCTTATTTCATTTTCATTTGTAAACTGTACAAAGTTGATGGCAAGACCAAAGGAAAGAAGAAAAACAGAAAAGGACAGAATCCAATCGAAGAACAGGATGTTATTTGGTCTAATCCTGAAGAGGAACTTTTGGATGAAGTAAGATAATCTTGTTGTATTAAATAACAATAAAATGGTTCCAAGTTTATAGCATGCTAATTGCTCTTAAATATATATAATGTTATGGAAATGAATATTTCAGGTTGCTGACATGAAGTTTGAATTCAGCGTTAAGAACGAAAGTGATTCTGGTCTGAGTGGAAATTGGCTTGAAGACGACATCTCAATGACCCCTTTTCGCCGAGTCATTTTGTTAGATGCTAAAAAACTCGAGCCCCTCATATCCAGAATTCAAGAGTTCGTCAGCCGTTAAAATGTTTTCTGTGCTAATTCTTAATGAAGAACGCTCTCATGTTACTCTAAAACTATATTGTTTTAATTTTTTAAGAAATACAGATTTATATTATTTTCTTTTATTAAAAACATTTTACCACAGTATTTCATATGCTTCTAGCTTCTAGTGATTAAGATCTGAATTCCTTTTTATGCTGCTGATTTGCAGTAAAGTGATAAATTAACTCTTAAGAGACTAGCTACTTGATACATTTATATATATTTATATCATCAAATCGAAAACAACATATTTTGTATCTTTTGGGATACTTTTGTACTTTTTTCTAATTTAGAGTACTTTTTGTAATGTTAGTATTTAGGTTGAAAGGTTTAGATTAAACAAGACTGGTTGTAGTAAAACATAATTTTCTTGCCTTAAGTCTGTCGGATACACCCTTTGAATTAGTGTTTATTGGTTTGTTTCTTATTGAGTTGTCCGTATAATGTCTGATGATAAATATGAGGTTGCCAAGAATATATTGTGATAACATTATTCTGTTCTCTTAGTTTAATGGTCTGAAATAATATCATTTTCGTTTTAGCTATTAGATATTTTACTTCTAATTGCACTTTTTTTAATTTTTACAGGGCATTATACAGCGAATATTACATATAAATCATTTATTTATTAGTTTTACCTATTTAGTAAAGCCGTGAATTCTCAAAAATAATAAAAAATCAAAAGAATGTTGTGTTTTCTAGTCAAATATTCTGTTTTTCCTATTTTAACTGATAAGTCCTTAGTTATGCTTTTTTATATTATATTTGCTTTGAACATTGTTTTGTTGAAAATGACAAACAGAAAATATTTGTTTCTAAATCTTCTTAGAGTCTCAAAAGAAAATACTGCTGTAATATATGTTTTATCAAGTACTAAAAGTTCCATTCTTTCATCTTTTTTGTGTAGGTTTCTCATTATTTTCTTGTAAGAAGGTCAAATTTATTTCATTATTATTATTAAAACAATGTAATTTGTTTTATTTTCAAATTTATGAAATTGTATTTAGTATTCTTGAAAAATGCTTTTACCTACCTACTGATAGGTATATCTTGATATACTGTTGTTGTTTTTCTCGGTTCTTTAGAAGTATTTTTAATTTTTAATAATTTGAAACAGTCAGAGGTTTTACTAATCTCTTAGATTCTTAACTATTCAAATTGAACATTTATTACAAAAAGTTTTGTATTTTTTATAACTTGGGCTTGTCAGTCGCTATTTTGCTATTCAGCATGACTAAAAATTTTTAAATTTAATATTTTCTTTCTAGGCACTAAAGACTCCCTTTTGTAGCGAATAAACTGACTTTGGTACAATCAAATTTTTGTAATGAATTTCTTACATTTTAAACTTAAGATCATAATTGTAACATATCCATTATTGTTTTAAAAATTGATGGGATGGTTGACTGTTTAGTTTGTTACAGTTCAAATCATAATTTGAGCTATGTTAAAAATACTGATTGGGAGTTATTGTTTTAGTTATTAATTTGTTACAATATTCTTATTCATAGACATAAAAATTGCTGCTTGCATATGGTCTGCTAGATGTACTGTACTGTTTGTTATTCTGTTTTATGATTAATTTAAGGGGGTTGTAAACATTACTAAGTAGTGATTTTTTTTTTCTTTTCTTTAGGTAACTTTGTTAAAGTTAAAAAACGATTGTTAAACTATGTTTTCCAGTTTTATATTAAAATTTAAGGTGTGCTCGATGTGCAATGGTTGTTTATCTAATGTGGTCTGCATTTGTTGTGTATAATATGTAAATTTTATTTTATGATATGCTTAAAATGAATTACCTTTTGTAGTTGATTTGCCGACTGTGACAAGTGCGCTTATCTTTGCTACATTATGTACTTAATTAAATATATAAAATCAAAACCGTATTCATAATTTTTATTTAACATTATTTTCCCTACTTTTACTCTACAACAAGCAACAAGGGTCTTAGATTAATTTATGTAAAATCTTCAATTGTTAATATTTCAAATGAAGTTTTAAGTAGGAAACAAAATGGCATTAGTCTGGTCTTATGGTATCCAGAGAAATAATTTTAGAATAATTTATAATTCTCCAAATTACTTTTGGAACATTTTTCCATTTAACATGTAATAGATAAAAATAAACACTGCAGTTATTACACAATGGTTTATTGTTTTCAAATTTTTATAAATTCATACACCTTTTTTAACTATTTAGAATCAAAGTTCATTATGATAATTGTTTCATGGGGTATTAAGTTGATTTGATGGATTTAAGTTTTTAATATTATACAGTTTTTAGAACTTCTTAAATATCTGGAGAAGTGTAACTTTAAATGTAAGGAGATTAAACATTTTCTTCCCTACTGAGTTTTAGGATGTAAATATACCAAAAATATTCGTATAATGTTTTTTAATTGAATATTATTTTAAGGTATTAAATCCTTTCCCTTAGGTGGCCATATTGTTGAACTTTTTAAACCATAAACATAATTTTTCGGCAGTGAATATTGTTGCTTCTCTCTACATAGATAAAATGATGTCAAGAATCTACCGAGGTTTATCCTAACTCCTAAACCATGTGACAGATTTTGATAAATATTTTTTAATCATTTAAGGCATTCTTTTCTCATGATTTATAAGTTCACTACAGTGCAATAAGTTTTACTTTAGAGGTAAAAATTAAATTTTCTGTAATCAAGTCGTTAAAAAAAAAATTCTGAAATATGAGTAGTAGTGTAGAAGTACGATATATTGTTGGAAAGTGCAAGATGTTAGAAAAGTAATATAGAACAAACGAAGTCTTACATGATAATAGAATGTGATAAGCCCTATGAACATATATTATTTAGTTGTGTGTAAATTGTTATTTGATAGCTTGAATAATGATTATCAGATGCAGAAGCACTTTTATAAGATACTTCAATTGCCTACAATGTTGAACATAAAAAATTATTATCCTGTCACCATAAACAAATATATAGCAGAGACATTCTGAATGCAATTAGGAAAGTTAAAAGAATATTTTTGAAGAGATTGCATGAATATATCATAATGAAATATTCTTATGCAGCATTGGTTTGGAGGGCTTGATATCCCAGAAGAATTTTTTATTTTTGAAATAAACATTTTATTCATATCAATAGAATAAAATTTATGTAAATAAATCTATAAGAGAAAATAACAAAAACCACTTAATACAAAGATAAAAAAATCTGTAACTCTACAACCTATGAAGGGTCTCCGATTCAATACTTATAGAGACTCGTACTGTTTCATGCCCAATCGCCGTGCTAGATAAATTAGGCCTAAATCACGCTCAGCTGCCAGGTTTTCCCAAATTTTTGAGTACCCACTTTATAGAGGCTGTGTTTGCCCTAGGAGGTTCTCTGTAACTCAGGGTCACTCTAAAAACAGAATAAACAATTCTGCCTCAGTCCGGATCTGAACCTGAGAATAGTAGCCTAATGCTCTATCCACCTAATCACTCAACTCCTTCAATCCTAGGATTTTAGGTTTTAAACTTGGGATTGATTTTACAACAAAATAGATATAAAAAAAATCATAGAAAAAGGAATAATCAAAGAGAAACATAAATAAAAAAAAGATATATTTACAATAAAAACCATAATAAATACATTATCGATTAATTTCCCTAGCTGTATCTTCATACTCGTATTCAATTTCAACACGTGGTTTCTTAGTTTGCCCTTTTTGTGATGAGCTGGGCACCTCAGTATCCTGGAATAAAAAAATATTACATTGGATCAATAGATAATTAATTATTTTTATGCAGGGATCTACTAAATGAATGCTTTTATCTTTCGCCAATAATCATTAAATTAAAGCTTTCAGGAAATATTAACTAATAAAAATTTAACACAAGGACTACTAAATCCCATATTAAATAAATAAGATATGCATGTTATAAGTATCTTTTATTTTATTTAAACATTCAAGGAATGCATATGTGGTCGACCCTCACCCTTGCAATTCTTACAAACTGATTTGGTTTTTAAATTATGTATGAAAAAAAAGTTTATTAATTTAATTACAAGCCTCAGATTACTAAAGAAATAATCATAAGAAGGAATAACAGAATCTACATTCCACACTGAACACCTGATTGAAGTTTGTTACGAAATGTTGCATGCAACCATAACATTGTAGTTATCAATTGAAAATATCCTCAATGTCTCAAAAGAATGTTTTGCTTTAATTGATTATAACATTTATATCTCTCTGGTTTTACAGTGAAAAATCATAGCTAAAAATTGTTCACCAAGATTCCAGAGAGTCAGGTAAGAGATGTGGAACGAGTCTAGTAGAGTAACTGCCATCCATCTATCATAAGTTGTTCTCTTCATCGGCTTGTAATTTATGGATTCTTATAGCTTTTTATTATTAAATTATATACTAATTATGGTTTAAATGCTATTTTAAATATTATGTAATAATGATGTACTGTTAAAGAATAGTTAAAATTAAGAAGTGGAGAATTTAAAACTGCACAGAATCACAATAACAAACATTTCTGTCAAAATTATTTCTATTACTTTATAACAGAGATGTATGTATTTTCAACTGTTGAAATTATTATAGGTGCTTATATAATTGAGCAGAAACTTTCTCTTCTAAGAATAAAATTGGAGGATGATATATCTATGGCGGTTTTGAAAAACTAGATAACTCGAGTTATATAAAAATGAGTTAACTTCATGTATCGCTCTCTCAGACCTCCTACATCGTGTTAAATTGGTTAAAGAAATTTCTAGGTGGAAGAAATTTCAGGTGGAAAGAAAGTTGTAATTAATAACTCTATTTTGGTATTACATAAAACTTTAAGTCGCTCACCTGTAAAATGAAAGATTTTGACACAACCACTTATTCACGACCGCCACAGATATAACTTCACCACTCTTTTATTAAATATTAATGTACAACATTTTGGCTAAAATGCCAACTTCAGGTGCAAAAGAACAATTTTTTATGAAAGTAAAAAATATCGTCCAATTAAAAATAATCAATCTCACATTTGTTATAGTTATATAATTTTCATGGAATAATTGTGAGATTATTTTTAATTGGACGATATTCTACACTTGCAGATAAAATTGTTCTTTTGCACCTGAAGATGGCATTTTAACCGAAACGTTGTGCATTAATATTTAATAAAAGAGTGGTGAAGTTAAACCTCCAATTTTATTCATAGAATTTGATCTTTACCTTAAAGACTCTAAACCTTATTTCTTTTCTATTTAAATTTATTTATTATTACACGAATAAATCAATTCATATTCCTTAATGTTTATGCCTCATCTTGAGAAATATTAATTTAAAACTAAAAACAACAATTTAATATTAGAATTAAATTTCCAACATATAACACTAATATTTATAACCATTTATAATTTGTATTATACTCACAATTTTCCATATTAAAATAATACTGGTAATTTTCATCAAATTTCTTTTTATCTACATTCCACAATCGTAATAATAATAAATAAAGATTGTCAGTATGTGCTAATATTTATTTCATTGTCATATACTTCGACTTATTAAAATATTTCTACATTCTTTGGACTAATAAGTATGAAGTTTACTAAAATTGACCTTTAATCCTACTCCCCACTATACTTGCTAAGGTTTCTGTATTATAATATTTACGCTAGATAATATTTATTATGATATAGAAATATTAGGATTATAGGTCAATTTTAGTAAACTTCAAACTTGTTAGTCCAAATAATGTAGAAATATTTAAACAAGTCAAAGTAATCGTATATGACAATAAAAAAAAAATATTACCACATACTGACAATCTTTATTTATTATTATTACGATTGTGAAATATAGATTAAAAGAAATTTGATGAAAATGACCTTTATTATTTTAATATGAAAGTACATTGTAAGTATAATGAAAATTACAATTTTTTTAGATTTTAAAAGCAATTTTAGGATAAAGATAAAATTCATATGATTTTGATTTTAAATAAAAGTAATATGTTGAAAATTTAATTCTAATATTAAATTGTTTTTAGTTCTGAATTAATATTTCTGAAGGTGAGGCATGGACCTCGAAATGTTAAGGAATATGAATTGATTTATATATGAAAAAAAAAAAAAAAAAAAAAAAAAAAAAAAAAAAAAACCTGTATCACTACAACCCATGAAGGGTCTTGGGCTCAATACATTTAATAAATAAAACTGTACCACTTCAACCCATGAAGGGTCTTGAAATCAGTACTTAGTAAGGAAAATACTGAAATTAGTACTTATTAGTAAATTACTATTACAAAAATTCTTAAAATGTTAAACTAACATATTTTACTAATTTTATTAACATGGTAATTATTAAGATAAAACTATTAATATTAACTTCTTCTTCTTTTTTTTAAAATATATAAATTAGTACCTCAATATCGTCATCATCATCATCAGACAATTCGAAATCTGAACCCATCTGTTCAATTTGACCACTTTCTCCATCAGACTCCTCCTGAAAATTGGAATTGATTATTAATAGATAAAAGGTAACGAGTATTAAATAAATGAAATAGAGGTTTCTTATACCACTGAAACAGCAGAAGTATATATAATACAAAAATACAAATCGAATAATTAAAATTGAAAAAATATGCGATTGGAACTGGAATAAAATAAGTAAAATATGATTTTATTTTTATTTTCAAGATATACATCTTGATGAGTGAAAGAGGCTGAGGGTACATAGTTAAAGTAATAGATTTTACATACAATTTAAATCTTGGCAAAAATAAATTATTCATAAGAAACCTTCATGATTACTAATGAAAAAAAAAAAACACTTAAAAACTGTATTTTTACTATATCTGATCTAACTTTAAGATTTATTTATAAACATGCTTATAGCAGATGTATTTAAAAAACTTCAAAAGAAAAATTGTATGAATCTATTAAAATTTCGATATGTAAAAATACTAACCTCTTCGCTGGTTTGGTCTTCAACGTACTCATCAATCTGCTCCTCTTCACGATGTTTAGATCTTACCATGTCTTTTTCAAGTTCATTTTCAACTTCTTTTTCAATTTCCTGATACAAATTAAACATACATAGCCACTGAGTTAATGTTCCAAGAATTAAAATAAATAAGAAGTCAAGGATGATATTTTATTTTATTAAGAACTGTAGTAAAAAAATATTGTTGCTAAACACCATTATATACTTGAGGCCAGTTCTCAATAACGAAACTAATATGAACAATGAAATAATAATAATAAAGAATAATTGATAAAATAAGAAAATTACCATTTCATCTTCTGTTTCCTCTTCAATATCTTCTTCATCTTTTTCAATTTCTTCTTCTTCTAAAGCTTTATCAAACACACTTTTGGGGAAGTTGTAAATATCACCATACTGAAATTGCAATAAATGAATTTAATTAACTGAGTAATGGAAGTTTTTTTTACATGAACCATCATATAAAGAAACTTTAAATTAATTAATATTTTTATCAATAAATTTATATTGATTATTAGTTAATTCAAACTAATCATAATTTGAAACATGAGGACTGTTTCGTTTTTTAATAATCTTGCTAAATAGATCAATAACATTAGAATAAAGTAAAAAATAAAAAGATTTTTACATCATATTGCTGTTATTTGCTAACAATCTCTTATGGCCAGTTTATTGACATATTAATGCAAGCTTGAAAAACCCTTTCAAGGAAAATTCAGTTTAAAATAATAATAAGAATGAGCCTATCAGAACAATCAATGCGAATGAAAACATGTAACTTATTTTTTGATACTTTTGTGAGTGATTAAATTTTTATTCATAATTAAAAATCAATATGAAGTTGATAGATAACTTCTAAAATACATGAAATAGCTTAATAACTCAAAAATTACTAAAAAAAAAAAGAACGGAATGAAAATTTCGGAGAATAACTAAATAAGAACACAACAGTACAAATACATAAATAATACTGAAAAATCATTCAAGTACAAGTGAAATTAAATAATATTGAACTGAATCTGCAGATTAAATTACTTAGCAATGAATAAGGGGTTCAGGAAAAAGATTTAAATTGGGGTCGACTACTTAAATACTTAATAATTACAAAACAATAAAAATAATCAGTAAGAATACTTACAGTTCCTTGTTTCAGACGTTCCAAAAGTTCTTTCTCAATGGCAGTATCTAATTTAGCAGCAACAAGAGCTTTTTCCTCTCTTCTGCGTGTTCTTCTTTCAATTTTCCTCTGCAGTGGTATAATCCTCCTCCTATAATAAAAAAAATGACATGTGTACATCTTAACACAACAGGTCATGACAACCATATCTAAATACTTGCAGTTAAACAAACTAATTAGTAATGATACAAAATCAGATATTAATACATATCCTAATTAATGATGGGCCGACAGAAAGGTGATGGCAAGTTTTAAACAGATAAAACATAGACTCTCAATACAGTAGGGGGTCTCAAGGACAAGTCTAATAATAATTACAAAATGTTACACCAAATGATTACTTAAAACAACAACAGATACTGCAGTTTATGACACTTGGAATGTTAAGATTTCATGGAAGAGGTATGAGGACCAAACAACAACTGTTTTACCAAGGTTTAAAGCATTTATTAATTACTTAATATAAGAAAATATTAAACAATGGACTTAGTGCTCAACTTGGGTGTATTTGGTACTTTGAGAACAAACATGTACTCCCTAGACTCAAAGATAAAAATTACTTTGTTACTTCAATGAAAATTGATAACAAAAAGAAGGTAATAATAATAATAAGTTTCACTTACTGTCGACGGAGTTTCAACTTCCTCATCCGAATGAGATACTGGGTGATTTTGACAAACCTCTGTTTGCATTTTTGGCGGATGAAATTATCCCAATACAAAAGATTTTCATTTATTTGGTAAATTGCTTTCTCAAAATTCCTAGACAATTTAATTCTCTCCCATGAATTTCTTGGAAAACAGGCTCTGTAAAAAAGCATAAATATTAGTTCAATAATAAGGAAGGTTACCTCTAAACATTCAATAATCTATTAAGGAAAGAACCTTTCAGCTGTTTTCATATAAAGATATATGATTCCTTTTTCTTCTCTGATGGTGGCATATTTACTGTTGGCTAGGGGGCATGAACTTCTACTGCATAAACCTGTTAGGTTATATTCATTCCGGCAAAATTGTTGTCCTTTTGTGCTGTAACCCAACAAAATGATAAAATTAATAATTAAAAATATCACTAGGAATATCTATGAATTCATAATATTTCGATAGTAAAAAACACATAGCAGAAAATACATACTTAGTTTTAAAAGAACAAAATGTTCTGTTGATGATACCCCAAACTACCTAAAAAATATTCAAGTAAATAAAACAGTTCATATTCTGATGAATACAATAGTAATAAATTAAGTCCTTACATCGTCTTGATTCATTTTATCAAATAACTAATCATAAATAATATAAAACATAACAACTATGTACAACACTCAACTACAGAACATGTAAAGCACGTTGCCTGCTATGGGAAGGTTACGTTGTGTTGTTCAAATGGCCAATGCTTGTAAATCGAAAGTGTTTTAAGTTTATTGAAAATCGTTCTTAGTAATATTTTTAACAAGAATTTTTTTTATTTATTTTTGAAGTCATAAAGTTTAATTTTTTTTATAATATAATTTTACTAATTTTAATATTCACTAAAAATTCTTTTTGAATCGAAAATAATTATGGTGACAATTATAACCTGCGAGAAGGAGTGTTCTGTTGACGTTGACGTGGGATGTGTAGTTGATGTTAAATGAATATTTGTGTAATTTTCAATTAACAATATATTTATAACATATTAATATCCCATAAAAATGGCAATCAAAAGAGATAAGAAGGAAGAAGAAGATGGTAAACGTTCTCCCTTTACTTTCGTTACATATTAATTTCGGTTTGATCAACTGATCTTGAGTTACTTATTTCAATGTATTTATTCAATGGAAAATGGTCTTTTTCGTAGGTGGAAATCCCTTTCAGAGTCTTGATAAGACTAGTGTTCTTCAGGACGCCAGAACATTTAATGAAACACCAGTAGAACCTCGCAAATGCACCCCAATATTGACTAAAATTTTGTATCTTTTGAACCAAGTAAGGCATTCATTTAATGGTTTAAATTTATTAGCTTATTAGTTTTGAGGAAATCTAATAGTTGAGTGTTAAATTAGGGAGAACAGCTTGGTCCTGCGGAAGCTACAGAAACATTTTTTGCTGTTACGAAACTATTTCAATCAAACAATACATTGCTTCGCCGTATGGTATATCTTGGAATAAAAGAGTTGTCCCTCATAGCTCAAGATGTCATTATCGTTACTTCTAGTCTTACCAAAGACATGACTGGAAAAGAAGATCTGTATCGAGCAGCTGCGATTCGAGCATTATGTAGTATAACTGATGTAAGTATTATCTTCGATTACAGTGTTGATAGTATAATCAGTGGTAAATGTATTTAATTTATATGTTTAGCTTATTTTTATTAGAGATAAACTGTTATCAGCTAGGATTCCATCAAGTTTTTTGTTATGTGAAACATTATTTTTTTGTGAATCTTCTTCCCAGTTTGTTGAAATTAAAAAAAAAAAAACAGAATTAAACATGGTGACAGTTTTATTGTTTGGATAAAACGTTAACGGCTAATTTTTTTAGCTTATATAATTTCCCTAACTTAATGCTTCCTTGGAAGTAGCTTTTCTTTCTGATATATTTGAAAAAAGTGATATCTTCTTTTTCCCTTTATTTACGTCTCCAATTTTCACTATTCCGATCTAATGGGTGAGCTCAAGTGTCTGGGACGGTTATTACTATCACTACAGAAAACTGCAGGATCTATCTTCTTCAAAATCTCTTACAATGTGCATCTTTTTTTTTTCTTCATCAAGGTGAATGCAGTGGGGATAACAAGTGAATCTTGAGATATAATAGTTTTGGTTTACAAGTCAATTACTAAGGTTCATTATTGAAAATAATGTAATCTAAAAATATGTATATATTTTTTCTAAAGAATTTTGTATACTTATTCGTTCAAACAAATTTTAATATTTCTTCCGATGTCTTTTTAAATCATTTGTATATAAAATCTCTAAATGGCTCTATTTTAAACTTGATGGCTATTAATAATGTCAAGTTCTGTGGATCATCTTAGGTTTAACTCTGGATTTGGTAAAAATCTGAAATAAAATTGGCTCATTACCATGTGCGGTATATGGTACGGAGAGCTGTGTACGGAAAGACAGATTTTTTTTCTTATCTCGAAATATAGAACTAGAAATTTTGGGAGGGGTTGAATTTTATTATACTCAGTGATAAAAGGTCTGATGTTTAGAATGATGTACAAAATATATCGGGTATTATTTATAACTTTTTAGTGATATAATTTGGTAATCTGATTGCTAAATGGTATTTGGAATTCCCTTTATATCCATATTGTAATAAATCCCAACATTTAAATCCCATTAATTTAATTATTTTATATAATTTCCTAACCTACCATGTTTGTTTGTATTACGTGAATTGAATTCTTGATCTAATGATTTGCTACTGCATTAACATCCCTAGTTTCTCAAGAAACTATTTTTTATTATAAGTCAATATATGTAATTGATTGTGATGTTTTTAGGCCACTATGCTTCAAACAATTGAAAGATATATGAAACAAGCAATTGTAGATAGAAACCCAGCCGTGGCTAGTGCAGCTCTTGTAAGCTCATTACATATGAGCAGGATTGCCAGTGATGTTGTTAAAAGATGGGTTAATGAAGCACAAGAAGCTGTTAACTCTGACAGGTAGAATATTTTATCTGGAATCTATATTTTTGGTGTGAGATAACATATCAAGTTAAATGTCTTGAGTGTGAAATTGATAAAATGTTTAATATATTTTACAGTATAATGGTTCAATATCATGCCCTGGGCCTCCTTTACCATATCAGGAAAAATGACAGACTGGCTGTTACAAAATTAGTTGCTAAATTAACTAGAATGTCGCTAAAATCTCCATTTGCAGTTTGTATGTTGGTATGTAAAATATTTTTTCTTATAATGAAACAAGAACTTATGAATTTTGATCTTGATTATTTGACTCTAATATGAAACCTTACTTCTTGGCAAAAATTATTAGATCTAATATAATTTCTAGATCACTAAGATTCCTAATTATCCTAAACCTGTGGTTCCCAGTTAGTGTGTCCCGCAAATCCTGGGGATCCACAGACGATCCTGAGGGTCTGCAAAGTGTCGTTGGGAAATTGCATTAAATTACTTTAATGCAAAATATTTGTGAAGCTTTGCTTCATAAGAAGAATAACTCAGGCATTAGGCAGGCACATTTAATTGAGCGCAGTAACCAATTGTAAATAGGTTCCTAAGTTGTATTTTTAAATTGTATTAATTCACTGTGAACAATGTTTAGCACCTGTGTCTAGCATTTACTATCTTGGATTATCTTTAACACTTAAACGACCACGGCTGTTCGGAGCATCACGTCTTGTGGACCAAAGCGGGCGTATGAGACTACTTCAGCGGTTCCAACTGGGACATTATTATCAGCTATTTGTGTTTTATTTGACCCAAAAAACACTAAGTATTAAAAAAAATTGTGAAAAAAGTTACTTTTAATTAATAACTTAATTAATAAATGAAGCGGGCGACTGCGCCCTCATAGGTCCCACAAGGAAGTTACTAGAGGGCGTATATGCCCTCTGAAGGATAAAATAGATGTCCTTATGCTCTCTACTAAACACACGGATGAAATGACGGAAGTTGTGACTTGAAGTGGAAGAACCATTACAAAACCAAGGATGATTGTCGATTACAACAGTAGAAAATCGTCAATCGATACGTCAGACCAAATGTGGTCCTATTCCACAAGAAAAAAGTTCCTATGAGTAGCGTCTTCACCTTCAGTAAGTCGACGTTCTCTTCAGTTACACATATTTGATAAAAAACTAGGGTTCTTTAATAAAGTTAAAAAATACTGTAAGGGGTTGTACTTGCCCGCTCTGGTCGTTAAAGTGTTGACAATTTATTTTAATCATTGTCACTAAATTGTTAGTAGAATATTATAATGGCTGCCGCAGGGGTAGCTGAAGTGTACAGCTATAGGGGATTAACGCTCCCCCGGTTTCCCGAGTTCAGTATACTGCACTAATACTCCCAGAACAGTACACCTTACATTAACACTAACATAAGGACATATACAGTATACACCTCAGGGCATCCTTCCCTGGGAAGACCCATCGGTCATCGGGTATAAAATGACCCCAGTTGGCCCGAGGTAACGGATCCTTCTTTACTGGGCCAATCACCCGTAAAGGAGTAAAACTGATTCAAAGCAACATACATGGCCTCGGAACAAATGGACTGTCTCAACGGAAACGACGTGGCACGGATAAGGATCTAAGATTTGGAACCTGGAATATAAAATCACTGACAGGAAAAGAGGTCGAGCTAGTGGGTGAAATGAAGAAATATAAGATCGACATATGAGGAATGGCTGAGGTGAAGAGGAAAGGAAGCGGAGAAGTAGAGCTGGAGGACGGATATTTCCTGATATATGCAGGTGTACCAAAGGACGTTCGGGCTAAAGAGGGAGTGGGGATAGTCATGTCTTCTGCAGCATATAACAGAGTTGAAGAATGGGAGCCAGTCTCTTCCAGGATTATACTTGCAGACCTCCAAGTAACCATTGGAAAGTTAACAATCATCCAAGTATACGCTCCCACTGAAGATGCTGGGATATTGGATAAAGAATTGTTCTACTCAGACCTGCAACGAGCGATTGATAGAAGCAGGGACAAAGGAAGGATGGTAATTCTCTGTGGAGATTTTAATGCAAGAATTGGACGAGACAACAGAACCTCATTCGGTGCGATGGGACCTCATGGAGGTGAAATAGTTAAAAATGAAAATGGCCAAAGATTGATTGATTTCTGCGTCGACAATGATCTCTTACTAGGAAATTCCTTCTACCCACATAAAAGAGTACACAAAATTACTTTCTCGAGCGCAGTAGGGAATAGTGTCATCGACTATTTTATCTATGAACGAGGAATCCGACAATATTTCAGAGATGTGAAAGTAATAAGAGGGACAGAAATAGGCACAGATCATCTGCTGTTAGTCGCGGATACTAAGATCTTAAGAACCCGCAAGTCTCAAGCTAAAGTTTATGAAACAATAAAAGTTCGTGCTTTAGATGATCCTGATAAGAGAAAAATATATTCTTCCAAATTGGAAGAAAGTCTTAGAGTCCTGGATTTAGACGGAGACGCAGAGAAACAATGGAGTGCCCTCAAAATTTCCATCTTGAGAACCGCCAAAGAGGTCTGTGGCATACAAAAATTCACCTATAAAAGCAAACGCAGCAAATGGTGGAATGATGATGTTAAGACGGCTATAAACCGAAAGAAGCAAGCATGGAAATCATATCAACGCCATAAGACACCCGATAACTGGGCTGAGTATAGATGAGCGAGGGATGAGGCCAAAGCAGTAGTAAAAGCACAAAAAAGAATATCATGGGAAGAATTCGGGAAGAGCCTAGATGAAAATCATAGAGAAAATATCAAAAAGTTTTGGCGTACTGTGAAATTCTTGAAGGGCAAAAGAGCAAAGCCAGTTAGAAATGTTAAAGATAATAACGGTGAATTGCTGACAGAAACATCTAAAATATTAGAGAGATGGCGTAGACACTACCTAGACCTCTTCGCTAATAAAGAAGCAGTAAGAGAACAAAGGGGACAGACGATCTACGAAGTCAGTGATGAACCCATTAACGAAGAAGAAGTAGAGCTGGCCCTTGAACAGTTAAAGACAGGGAAGGCTGCAGGCAGAGACAACATCGCCCCGAGTTCCTGAAATATGGAGGACAAGAGCTCATTAAAGCATTGCAAGGGCTATTTCAGACGGTATGGGATACCAAAAGAATCCCGAAAGATTGGGAGTACAGTGTGATTATTCCTATTCACAAAAAAGGGAGTCAAACGGAATGTGCTAATTATAGACCAATTAGCCTCCTGTCCGTGGCATACAAAATGTACACGCACATTCTGGAGAAAAGGCTACGACGAATTGTGGAGGAACAACTGGAAGAGGAGCAAGCAGGTTTTCGCCCTGGCAGGCAGACCCAGGATAATATCTTTGTCATAAGAAATATATTAGAAAAATCATGGGACAGAGATAGAAGCACATATTTCACATTCCTGGACCTAAAGGCTGCTTTTGACTCAGTCCCACGTCAAGAAATATGGAACGCCCTTGCAGCGAAAAATGTACCAATAGATCTTGTTTCCGCCATAGAATCTGTATACACTGATTCTAAAGGAGTGGTAAGGATTAATGGAACAGAATCTGCACCTTTTCCCATTGATAGAGGAGTAAAGCAGGGAGACAGTCTGAGCCCGCTTCTGTTTACAGTGTTTATGGATGAGATCCATAAAATTTGTAAAAGGCGAACTGCCCGAACAGTGCTTGGTAAGTGGAACATGAGGACGATACTGAGCCAGTCACTGTTATACGCTGATGATATCGTCCTTATTTGCGATACGAAAGACAAATTACAGCAAGCTCTAATAGAATGGCAGGAAGAACTTCAGCGAAAGGGAATGACCATAAATGTCTCCAAGAGCAAGATACTGGTCCTGTCCCGAGATGAGGAAGAGACTGTGGAGGTGATTTGTAATGGCGAGGCTCTCGAAGTAGTTGATAACTTTCTCTACTTAGGCTGCAATATAAATAGGCAGGGAAAAATAGATTACGAAATTGCTAACAGGATTGCTAAAGCAAATCAAATCTATTACAGTATATGCAATAGTATTGTTGGCCATCGAGATGTGGGGCTAGAGACGAAGCTCCACATTTACAAATCTATATACCTCCCCACTCTTACCTACGGGAGCGAGAGCTGGGTAATGCTGGACAAACAAATAAGCCGAATTACTGCAGCTGAAATGAGGTATTTACGTAGGGTCGCAGGAAAAACGAGGAGAGACCGCGTAAGAAATGAAGGAATTAGAGCGGAGCTGAAAATTCCTGCGCTGAAAACCATCCTCGAGAAGCGACAGCTAAAATGGTTCGGCCATGTTTGTCGAATGAATGAGGACCGCGAACCCAGAAAAGTGTTGGAAGCTCGACCCACTGGAAAAAGGCCGCGCGGAAGGCCTAGGATTTTGTATGACGGATATATCCAGAAGATCGGAGGGAAAAGATTGCAGGAACTTAAACAACTCTGCAGAAATCGTGAAGCTTGGCAACGTTGGATCGAGGCCCCTCCACGCTAGTAAAGGCACATAGGAGGAAGATAAAGAAGAAGAAGATATTATAATGGCAAGGTTTCTGTTGGCCTGATGTGCCGTTAAAATTAATAAAATGATTTGAAATTGGTGCTGTATCGTTTTAGAAAATAATGAGTAGTTATCTTTACTAATTTACTTCTTTTTTTAATTTTTTTTATTGAAATATAGAGTTGTTTTTTATGTTATGAAATAAGATAAACATCTAAAACTAGTATGCTTTGGAATGAAATAAAATATGAACTCAGTAAATTTTGGAAAGAACTGAAATTTTCTAATGTGCTCTCAAGGACCTGTGTGGTCTTTACACAAAAGAAAACAAAAAAAAAAATATATATATATATATAATATATATATAATATAATATATATATAATATAATATATATAATATAATACAGTGCCCTGTGTTAGCCTGAGTGGTGTGCCGGTGCTCAATAAAATTCTTTGTTGCAGTGAAAAGGATCCTATGTGTATTCATGGACGGAGGATCGAAACGTCAAAATAAAGAAAATTAAGAAGGAGTATTGGTTTAATGGCCCAAAACCCGAATTATTTAAAACAAAATTATAATATATATATATATATATATATATATATATATATATATATATATATATATATACAATTTTTTAATTCTGGGGGTCTTTGCCTTTGTTCTGACTGAATGAACGGGTCGGTAAAAAAATTTAATTTTGCTGGGAACCATTGTCCTAAATCCAAATATCTAGATTATTTGAAAGTCAAGTCATTTGTATGATTGACAATGGTAGATTGTTGCTTGGTCTCTATTGATTGTTCACAATTTTCATTATTGATTGTTAAATAAAATATATGTTGATATGTTTTAGATTCGCATAGCATGTAAATTATTGGAAGAAGAAAGCTCAGGAGAATATGCAGATTCACCACTTTTTGATTTTATTGAGGCCTGTTTACGCCACAAAAGTGAAACAGTATGCATTGAGAACATTTAATTAATTATAATTTTTGAGTATTATGATAGTATGTATGTTATGTATTTAATCTTATTTTTTAGGTTGTTTATGAAGCAGCTGCTGCTCTTGTAAATTTACGTCACACTACAGCCAGACAGATCACGCCCGCAGTCAGTGTCCTACAATTATTTTGTTCTTCTCCTAAACCAGCACTTCGTTTTGCTGCTGTGAGGACTCTTAATAAGGTATGAAACAATAATTTTCTAACAAGGAGAGATCCCAAATGTGTCTCACCAATTTTGATAAAATTTTTTTAGGGAAAACTAGTACCATTAGATTCTGCAAAATATTATGGGTCAAAGCTCCCCAGGAGTCGTGTAAAAATTCGGAAAGTTTGCGATATTTTTCACGTGCAAACTTTCTGATTTTTTATATGACTCCTGAGGAATGTTAGCACCTAATATTTTGCAGAATCTAATGGTTTAATGTCTAGTTTTCCCTGAAAAAATTTCATCAAAATTGATGAGACGCATTTAAGATCCTTTCCTTGCAAGTACATTTTTCTTGTTTATTTGTTGCTTTTATTTAATTATGTAATTACTAATTAGCTTACATAAATAAATTAATATTTTAGGTGGCAATGACCCATCCAGCAGCTGTTACATCATGCAATATAGATTTGGAGAACCTCATTACTGATTCAAATCGGTCCATCGCTACTCTAGCTATTACTACTCTCCTGAAAACTGGAGCAGAATCAGCTGTGGACAGGCTTATGAAACAGATAGCATCATTTGTTTCTGAAATAAGTGATGAATTCAAGATTGTTGTAGTACAGGTATATGGCTTAATTTTGGACTCAATTAGTTATGGACAAATATATTTTATTTCTAATACTAATGAACTACTTTATTATTTTAGGCGATTAGAGCACTATGCTTGAAATTCCCTCGAAAACATGGAACACTAATGACATTTTTGTCTGCTATGCTGAGAGATGAGGGAGGTTTGGAGTATAAGGCTTCAATTGCAGATACCCTCATATCTCTTATCGAAGGTAACCCAGAAGCGAAGGAATCCGGGCTTGCTCATTTGTGTGAGTTCATCGAGGATTGTGAACACACTTCTCTGGCGGTGAGGATACTGCATTTGCTTGGTAAAGAAGGACCCAAGACAAAACAACCTTCAAGGTAATTATCATTCATACTTTTTCACTGATAATGTTAGTGCTGTAGAAGCAAAAATTAGTTCAGAAATAGTAATAGTAAATTGAGTTCCAGCATTTTATTTTATTAAATAAAACAATAACATATCATATTAATACAATCACTAAAGAAATCAGGAAATGCTGAGCCAGGCTTTACACCCAGAATTATAGAATGGAAGATTCAAAAATGACAAAGAAGCTATTTTATGTTATAACTAAAAGTAAATGATGGACTGAATGACTGAAATAGGTCCAGAGGGATTTAAAACTGTTCTATATCACCGAATGCTGAAATAAAATTAAAAATATGAAATTTGAACAAAGAATATTGCGGCAACGTGGAAAAAAATGGACAGATGATAGGAAAAAGGAACATTCTGAGAGGATGAAAAGGTGTTGGGAGGTGGAGAGGAATAATACCAAGTCTTGAATTCTAATTCAGTTGGTCTCTTAGGGGGGGGGGAGAGGGGGAATAATTGCTATTATTATACATTATCTTATTATAAGAGTCGCTAACATCTCATTTATAATAGCTATTTTTTTTTCATGAAAATGTTCACATATCTTTTGGAACCTTGAGATATGATACATTCAAGCTTAGCCCATCTTACAGGTTAGGTATAATGGAAAGAGGGAGTATTAAAGTAATATGAACTTTTATTACTTACTAGTTAGCAATGGCAAAATTCGCACTCTAAAAGTTCAGGGAAATAAATAAATTGGAAAAAATACTAATTATTACTGGTCATCATCAATGTAAAACTAATTGCCGACAGATAAAAAAATACATATATAAATTTCAATATTGTTTCAATCTTATTTATTTACTAACCAAAAAGTTTACTTCAAATTTAACATTATTTGCTTTCACTTGTCACAATGGTAAACATTGTGTAAATCGACTTGTTTTGATATAAAATTATAGTTTTAATTCATTTAATATTACTCATAATGTCGACAACCGTTTTAAGTGTATCTAAAGACTAAAAAAAATTTTCCTTCTGTTAATTAATTCAGTACTTAGCCAAAAAAAAAAAAAAAAGAAGAAATATTTCCAAACAAAACGTATTTTTAATGATATTTAAATAGACTTTATTTGTAATACAAAAATAATATCTTATGGTGTAATAAGCTTTATCTCCATTAAATTCTGAATCTAATGTTATCCTATATATTGTATTTGAGTGTCACAGTCCTAATAAAAGTATTAGTTGGTTTTGAGGCTCTGGCTATTTATGTACATTAGATAGTCATTAATGTGATTTAAAACAAAGCCTGCATTTTTATTTTATTTTTTTGCATTCAAAAAGTTTTTTATCTTAGTTTTATATTGGACAAAGATAATAATGATAAATCTTCATTAATTAATTAGTGATTAGCGTAGTGACCATTTTTCAGTATTTGAAAAAACAACAATCGATAAAAAAAAAAAAAAATCATACAATCATTCTTAAAAAAAAAAGAAGAAAAAAATAAGAATTTTCAATGTCAATTTAAATACTTAAGGAGCCATAGCTGTTTTACAATTTATTAATATGTCAATGAATGATATTCTTTTTGAATTCGCTTCTTGCCAATTGTGATCTACTTAGCTTAGGCATTTTATTTTATTTTTTATTGATTTGTCATTTATTTCTGTCATTAACGTAATAAAAGAACTAGTACCTATACTGTCCCAAAATATTAAACATGTTAATTTTTTTCCTTTTCACTGGTTTGCTTAAACGTCAATTATTAAAAATCTTTTCTTGTTATTCACACCCAAAATGTGGCAGGTGTAGATTTTCTTTCATTGTCCTAAAGGCAGTCCATTGACAAGAAAATAAAATACGAGATCTAAGCTAAAAACTGTTTAATTTTTTTATTTTTCAAATTTTAAAAGAATCTGTCATATTTTTCAGGTACATTAGATTTATCTACAATAGAGTCATTTTGGAAAATGCAGTGGTACGAGCAGCTGCTGTTTCTGCTTTGGCACAATTCGGAGCGCAGTGCCCTGATCTTCTTGAGAACATACTTGTAAGTAATTATTTTGTTAGGTTTATAATTTTTACGAATTAAGCTTGATAGACAAATAGGTCATGATATTAAAGAAATGGAAATACTTAGGAAATAGAGGAATAAATGAAAATTGTGAAATGGATTAAAACAAGTATCTTAACAAATGTTGAATTCGAAGAAAAGTTACTTATCATGTAGTGAGAATGGTTGACTGTGTGTATAGAGGAGAAGTTAGTTGAGGGTGCAGTATAAAATTAACACACAATGAAGTAGAAACTTAATTTAATAGTGCCGACATTTCGGCCTGAATTTTAGGCCTTCTTCAGGGCTATAAAACAAAAAATGACAACCAGTAGCAGAATACAATATATAAAGATGATAAGTAAAAGAAATTATTCTGATAATTAGAAACAAAATGAAACAGTAGTTATGTTAATTGACAAATATTATAATAATTAGAAACAAAAGAGCAAAAGAAATGTAATAAAATGTGAATAATTAAATAATAGAAAATTGAAAAGAAATTTTTTAGTATGAAAAAAAGGGTTAAATATCTATGACGTTCAAAATGTAAATACTTATATAAAATGTGAAACATCATAAATAAAATACCATGAATTAGTATGTATACATATATCTCTGTGAAAAAAAAAATATGGAGAAAACAAAACATGTTGGAAAGGTTGAGATGTTAGGAGTGGGTAGGTAAAGAGGTGAGGGTTACTTATAGTTATAGACAAATAAGTAAGTTATAGACTAAATAAGTAAATTACTTATAGTTGACGAAGATTAAAAATATATCTATCTTCTGTTAATTAATGAACATATTTTTCTATTTCAGGTCCTCCTCGCCCGCTGCCAAATGGACACAGATGACGAAGTTAGGGACAGAGCTACCTACTATTACAGTATTTTACAAAATCAAGATCGCCATTTGATTAATAATTATATTGTTGAACCACCTCAGGTAATTTAAACATAATACTTCTGATTTCTTAAATTACTTATTTAGGTGTTTTTAAATACTTGTTCTGTTTCCATAATGACTGTAAAATATTAATTAACATTTTTAGTATGCTATTTATGTTATTTTCTCTCTATACTTTTTAAAAATTAATTTTCATGTTAAATTAAGTTGCTAACTTTTGTAGCATTTACATATTGTGATTTGTTTTTGGTTTTAGGTGTGCGTTTCAAGTTTGGAAAAAGCGTTAGTCTTACATTTGATGGAAAGACCGGAAGAAGTATTTGATCTGAGTTCTGTCCCATTGGCGCCTCCACCTTCAACTGATGAAGTTCAAGCTACTCCAGCTGTTGTACAGGAGCCGTTAGCAGGTAAAAAAAAACTTATCTTAGAGTGATAGATAATATTATTTTAATGTATATCTTAAGAATTCATGTGGTTATGATCATAAAACACTAATTATTTGATAGTTGGTATATGAAGCAATCAAGGGCGAGATAGTTAGGGTTGTGGTCAATTAATGGTTTCCAAAATAGAAAGAAAGAAAGAAAAGTAAATTTTATTCTGGGACCTTCAGTCCCCTAAAAATAATAGTAAAGTACAAAAACTGAGTCTCGTGTCTGACACTTAATTAAAAAATTAAAAAAACAAACTTAAGAAACAAACTTATACTGGTATTATTTATAAAAGTAGTAAATACGACTACTTGTATGAAAGACGACTACTTCATATTATAAAGTATATATAAATTATTAAATTATTTATAATTATTATTATAAATATTAATTCTGACTTTATTACAAGTAATTATGACTTCCCATCTCCTGCTACTATTGTGAGAGTGCTCTCACTTACTTCACTTGCCTTTCTTTATCATCGTCTGATTCGGCCTTTACTTAAAGTTTATGTTATTCTGTTATAAATTTATTGAACACATTTATTTTTTAAATTATTTTTTTTATTGTAATTTTGCAGCTTTGGGACGCCCTACAATCTCCAAGGAAGAGAGTGCTTCAGACAGGCTTAGAGCTATCCCTGAACTTGCTTGGATCCCAGGCCCACTCTTCAGGAGTTCTGATCCTGTCAGCCTTACGGAGTCCGAGACAGAATATCAAGTTAGGGTCACCAAGCATGTCTTCAAAAATCATATTGTTCTACAGGTATTACTTTTATTAGGCCATTAGGTATATATTATAAAACACTTCTTTGATTTGTATAATTGCATTGTGTATATGATATTCATTGTATTTGATAACTTTTATTTTGCTCAGTTTGACTGTACGAATACCATGAGTGACCAGCTTCTGGAGAAAGTACGAGTGCAGTTGGAAGTGAGCGAAGGTTACCAGATCGTTGCTGATGTCCCGTGCCAAAGATTAGCCTGTTCAGAAACATCACCTACTTATGTTGCTCTGCAATTTCCTGATGCCCCTAATCTTACTGTCAGTAAGTTGTAAGATGAATTACCATTTATCGCTGATCTGGCTTATTATTAAATATTTTTTCAATTGTCATGGTTGGTAATAAGTCATTCATTTTGTTAGTAGAGATTCTTAGATATCAAATTATTTCGTATTTCTTGATTTTCTTTATGCAGTATAAGCTTAAAAATAAACAGAAGTAATGAATATAAGGTTTATAGTTCAAAGCCGTAGATGAGAAGTCACCTTAAAAATTATAAATGCTCTAGTTTTTTACTAAATAATATATAAAGACAATAAAAAAAAATATATTAAAACGGAAAATAATCTAAAAGCCAACCAATGAACACCAAGTATCTAGAGATTTTGATGTATGGGATACATCATTACAATAACATTCGAGTAATGCATGTGAATTTGCATTTTTTTTTCAGCAGACTAAAAAACAAAGCATTTATATCTTTTAACTTCCACATTTCACTTTTATCTCTGGACATTTTTCATTATCTGAGTCCTAGCCTAAAACAATAGTTTCTAAAGTTTTATTTTGCCAATATACTTCTTATGAATTATCTGAAAGATATGATTTTTGTCATGTTCAAAATGGCAGTGAAGATATTGAAGTAATGAACTAAAATAATAAATTAAATAATGTATAATAGGCATCTGTAAATCATTTTTATTAAATTATTAAATAAGATCTTCCTCAGTTTATTGAATGATTTTTTAACCAATAACTTTCTTAATTTATTTGTAATTAAGATGTGCTTTATTTGTTTAACAGCTAATTTTGGTGCTACCCTGAGGTTCGTTGTTAAGGATTGTGATCCAATGACTGGCATTCCAAACTCAGATGATGGTTATGAAGAAGATTATATGGTGAGTATATAACATCTTTTCCTTATTCTTAAATATCCATACAAATTTACTAGTTTTGTCCTTGAGCCAGGATTAATATGACAACTTAGCATATTTATATGTTAGTAACTGTTGTCAAGAGAACAGTATGGTCTAGTGGAAAGAGCACTAAACTATTGTTCTCGGGTTGTCAGGTTCAAACCCAGGCTGTAACTGAATATTTATTTATTTTGTTATTTCACCTATAGAATGACCCTGATGTAGGGAGACAAAGGTCAGGAGTTTACCCAACCTCTATAAAGTGGGTATCCTAAAACTGGAGAAAAAGGAGGTGAATTTGGTCTGATCTAGAAATGTCTATGTGAACTGAACCAAAGACCTTTATGGGTTTTAGAAATGCAAGTCTCTCTCTTTTAATGTTGTAAAAATATTTAAATTAAAGAAAAAATCTTAAATTACTCCAACAATTTTTTTTCCTGATTGGTAGTCGCACTCGAGTATTGCATCTGATTTATTTTTTATGTTTTATCTTTTAATTTTATGTTTAGTGCACTTATTTCTAGTTATTAATAAAAATATTATTAAAAGACTTTTTTTAACATTTCTGACTTAGGCATAGTACTGGATAAGCAGGTGAGTAAGTCATGGTTAGGCTTAGTTATAATAGGAGTTGAGAAGATGCTTGGAAACAAACCTTGTCTTCTGGAATGAAATTTTTTGTTTGTAGTATTTTAACCCATTTAACTCTTTGTCCTCGGCATTGTTTTGTACTCTACCTACTAGTAACTCAACACTACTTTTTTGCAAAAATGTATTGACTGGAATCGTGATAATATGTACAAAACTTTAGAAACAAGTAATTTATTGTAATTCGAAACAAGTAATGCATTGTAATGAAATTTGGTTTATATATATTAGTGGTCATTGAAGAACATAAAAAATAAAAGTTTATTTTCTATAATTTCCTACAATATGGTAAATTCTAGAATAATTCTGAATATGAATAATAGATTAATGTTTGCTTATTTAATGTTTAATGGAATCACTAATTCTACATATTGCTCAAAAGATTAGAGAAGGTGCGATTCACATTTATTTATTATGCATCTTGATATTTTTTATCATAATTTGATTTATTTTAACTGAAAACTACAAGAAAATATGCATTTCTTATAATATTTACAAAAATAAAATTAAAAAAAGGAGTGGTCTAAGTTCATTCTTCGTAATTGCTAATAAAATGTTATGTCTCCTCAGAGGGACAACCGAGTGCTAGGGGTTAAATTCTGGAAATTATAGAGAGTTATGATAGTACCCTCTGTATAGGAAATTATAGTACCCTCTTGATGGTGGCTCCCTCGCTGTTAAGTACAAACAGGTTTTCATGGTGATATATTAGAGGCCGGGCCTGACTGGGTTGGCTTCAATGTCAATGGTCACCATAAATAATATGCAAACCACTAAAAACGAGTTCTTGCTAGGGCAAAGACTCGGCGAGAAGAGAGATAAGTGGCTGAGGCGAGCGTGGAGAGGACTCTAATCCATCCATTTAAAAACAGTTGTAGCATTATTGTATGTAACAATACAACATTCACATTCAAAATAAAAAGTTCTCTTGTTTAAAAATAAACTTGCTATCCTAATAATAAATACCAATGGCGTATAACTAATTTTAGTAATAAGAGGGTTGAATATTATGAATTTTAGCCTAGTTCAAGCTTCTTGTGAAATATAATTTTTTAACTTATATTAATCGGAACATTCTCTTCTAATTTGTTTATATATTTATCTATCATAACAGATCAAACATGATTATTACATTACGTTTCGAGGTACCTTATGCCTCATCTTCAGATTTTCAAATATTATCTAAAATATAATTGAATAAATATTATAAGTAATTATATATACATTAAGAACAATGTACCTCGAAACGTAATATAATAATCATGTTTGATATGTTATGATAAATAAATAAATAAAAACAAATTAGAAGAGAATGTTCCGATTAATATATTCATAATTTAAATTACTCTTCTATAATAGTAATTGATATAAAATTTTTTAACTTTTGTAGCTAGAAGATGTGGAAGTGATGCTAGCCGACCAGATGCAGCGCTTGACCAAGAGCAACTTTGGAGCTGCGTGGGAGGAAGCTGAATCTTATAGTGAGCTAGAGGACACTTACAACCTCTCAGGGATCAGCAGCCTGGAAGAGGCGGTGAGGAGCGTTGTCAGCTTCATGGGCATGCAGCCGGCTGACAGGAGTGACAGGGTACAGCCCGATAAATCTTCTCACACTCTCTACCTTGGAGGTAAATCGTCATATAAAAATAGATTAAATAATTTATTTTAAAAGTACTCTTCCAGCCTTTTGGTACCATTGGAGAGTAAAGAGTGGAAATGGATGGGACAAGTTCATTTCTTGGTTTGGTTAGAAGAGAGACAAAAACAATAGAACTCTAAATCTCTACTAAAATGTTGATTTTTTTCATCTATAAATATTAGGTATGCTACAATAAAAACAAAAAAATGAATGGTTTACAGATTATTATGATTGAATTTGGTCCTTGAAATACTTACACTATATCATTGTTAACTTAGAAATCACAATCTCAAAGAATGCCCAATTTTTTGTTTCCAATCCTACCTTGCCTTTTAGATGGGGGATTCTCTTTACAAGGGCTGAGAGCAGGGTATAAATGTCGAGTTAAAAACTCCCTGGCATCGAGATGCAAACTCGTAGTTATTAATTGGTTCTATCATCACATGCCCTAACCCACTTAGCCACCCCGCCTGCTTTCCTCCGAAAAAAATATGCCCAGTTACTGATCATCATCTAAAGAACTGTCGCTTCACTCTCCCTCTGTGCAGTAGAATGCAGTGCCTGAATGACATTTGCAGCTCACCCGGCTTTACATTTAGTTACAGTATAAGCCCTCTGTCCTCTTGATAGCCCCACTCTTGTCGCAAGGGTTCAGACACTTCTGATGAAGGTATGCCCAGTTACTGTAGTCCCATTATTCGTCCACTAATGAGTGAACAAGGGACAGTTTTTATACTCCTTCAATGCTTTTCCTACCACACTGAGATGCAACTTTGTGGATAAAATCTTTCTTTGTCGGGTCAAAGCTCACCTTTGTGAGGTAGCTTGACTATTCTCTGATGGTTTTGCTGATGAATTGAGTACCAAAGGCAGCCCAACCAATGGACAGCCTGAACTCTAAATCTGTTTTACAATGTTTCAACTCGATTATTGTTAACTAAAATATCGCAATCTCTCTAGTCATAATAATTTTGCTAAAAATAATAATCTACTTGAGTATATTAGACAGTGTTAATTAAAATAATTGAATACAAATTTTTGATGAAGGTTTGAATCCTGAAAGCGAACAGAGATATTGTACTTTAAATATCATACAGGAATGTTCTCTTATTATATAAATAAAAAAAAGAAAGAAATTTGTATGAACTTATCTGATTTTTTTCGTATATCATATATCTTTTAAAAAATAGTTTAAAATATCTTTTTTATTTCGAGAATATTATTTGAAGATTCCAAAGCAAAGTCTCAGGTCTCTAAAATTGCAGTTAAAAATTATTGAGCCGTCATCGGGACATGAGAACATAACCTTATATAAATATAGATCTGAGATAGTGCATCTCATATCAATAGTATTAACAAAGATTAAGAAAAGTATTATGTAAGGGAGCTAACTGACCTAGCTCAATATATGTAGTATTTATTATCTGTATGCATTATGACTTTTTTTGACAGTTTATTGAAAATGTTTCGTGTTTAGTTTTGCATTTATTTGTTCTCATGTTTTATCACTGAGGAAGCATGAATAAGCAAAATTTTGACTAGTTTATTATTTAATAATGTTTGAGATCTTTTAGACTTTGATCTGAAATCTTTAAATAATATATTAACAGCAATTTTTATAACTTGTCTTCTGTTTGTGTTCTTTTCATTTAATTTTTATATTTTTTTTTTAGGCATGTTCCGTGGTGGAGTTGAAGTGTTAGCTAGAGCTAAACTGGCCATGGGCAATTCCCCAGGCGTTGCCATGCAACTTACTGTCCGCTCTCCAAATCCAGATATATGCGAACTAATTATTTCTGTTGTCGGGTAAAAGAAATACATAAAACTAAGTGATTTACCAACATTTTACTCGAAAATTGTACAGAAACAAATATTGAACATAAAGTAAATATCCTATGAACTGTATTAGTTGACTAGCTGCTTGGGAAAATTTTGGTTATTCTATAATCAATGTTGCATGAGTATCTGATTTTAATTAAAGTATTTAAGGTACATATGTTTCTGTATAGAATGATTTTTTGAAACACTTTTAAAGTATCTTAAGTTATACATTTTAATTTATACAACTGGAACACTTTTTATGTTATCCTTGTAGGAATTTTATTTTATATAAAATAAATTGAATTTTCTTGGCTAGGTGTAAAACTGAAATTTTTCCAAAGGCATTTGTCTAATTTATTAAATAATATATGATTTATTATATATATATATTTTTTATTAATCCAATAAATAATTATAAGCCACTTAGTAAGTTTTCATTGCCACTACATCCTATTCATTCCTTCAAAAAAGTTACTTATTTTTTGATATCGCTATTCCCATACATGAAATTTGAGCCTTTGTTTTTTGTTTTATGGTTTGAAAAAAAAAAAAAAATAAGAGAACTTTAACATCTATAATTCCCTAAGGAAATGTCTTGAAACATCTTTCACTACTTGGAATAATTCCCGTTTGCTTAAATTGCATTAAATTAACTTGATATTAATTTATACCTGTCTAAAATTTATGTACACTTCATGTCACATAATAGAGTTATGTACATTGTTTATTTATTTACCATTGGTATGTTTGTGTAATGGAAGAGAATAAGAATCATCAAATGATTATTTACCTGTTGAGAATTTTATGTCGTTTAACATCCTTTCTGTGAAAACGATTCCTCTTAAATCTTTGCGAAGAAAGACAAGACTATAAAACTTATCTCTCAGTTGTACAGTCGCATTTTATTTTATTATAATCAATGGCAGCTTTAGTTTCTCCAACTTGAATTTCTTGCATCTGTGAACATTAAAAACAAAAACTTATCAGTTGTAATCAGCGATTACATAATTCGTCATAAAAAAAACCTTTAAGAATCATGGTTCTTTTTTTAAATAAAGACATCAGGATAAAAAATGCAATTATAGTTATATATAACTTATAGTATAATAAAATAATAAACACAGTTGCAAACAGGAGAAAATAGTAGATAACCTACCCCGGTTATAAAACATATAAGGCTTAATAATTGCTATTACTTTTCCAGTTTAAAAATTACTGGCATACCTTAAGTAAAACAGACCTGACTATGTTAATTTATATGCAATTACATTGTGCCAAATGAAACAGCTCATTATTAAAGTTTTGAGCCACTTAAAGTCTCATTTTATTAGCCTCAATAATATGTAATGGATAAGTGTTTTCAGATAAAATGTGTCTGGAACTGCATAAAAATTGACTTGGGGCACCTTTTAACTCCATGATAATTAGAGATGTGAACGACTGCCTTGTCACTTAGCATGGCCCGCACAGGATTGCGTATCAAAGAAATTTCTAGAACTCATATGGTGCTTCTTTTAAGTAACACATGGATAGAGGAAAAAAGAATGAGAATCCAATATAAATAAATAAATAAGTTCTTTATTATTCTGGGACATGTCCCTTTAGAACAAAATATACAAAATGTACAAAAAAAAGGGCTTTAGAGTCTTAGAGTAAATTAATTAAATATAAACAAGTTAATAATTAATGGTATAAAATATACATATTTAAATGAGATGAAAAAAAAAATATATATAAAAAAAAATAAATAAATAAAAAGCTTATTTAGAATTCTATTGAGCCTGGATGTGCAATAAGTGATCAAATATGCGGGATTTGAAGGTAGAAAGATAATTGGAGTGACGGATGGAGGAATGGATAGAATTCCATAGGATGGAGGATCGAATGAGAAAGGATCTGTCGAAATGTGCAGTTCTGTGGGCCGTACTGTATAAATCCGAAGGCCTGGAGCGTGTAGAACGGGAATGGACAGAGGATTTGAACTGTAGGAGGTCAAAAATATATGATGGACGGCTGGATTGGATAATTTGGTAAAGGAATGACGCAAATATATATATATATATATATATATATATATATATATATATATATATATATATATATATATATATATATATATATGCATATATATATGCAACTGTGTATTTATATGTTAACTAAACTATTGACTGTAATGTTAATAGTAAAACAAAGAAATAAATGTGAAATAGTGAATCTGTACTCAAATTTATTTTCTGAGTGGACTCATGGAATGAATCTAGATCTTTGCTACCTGGCTAGAATAGCTCACTACTATGTAAGATAACCTGCCAGTCTACCATTAGGTTAAACCACAAGTAAAAAACATCTGGTGGGTGCAACTCACGACTTTCACTTACCTCCGTTGTAAAAATCAATTTATACTATTAGAGATGAAAAAAGGTTAAAGAAATAATCACATTTTGTTTTGATAAGAACATCTACAACAAACACTTAGTTTTATCCGATTTTCATCACTCTCCTTTAACTTTTACAATTCTGTACATGAGATAATATTTTTTTCTAAAATCTTTAGCTTGCCAACAGTATATTTTACATCTATACCACTGTTCTTATGTTCATAAACACAAAACTTGCATAGAAAAATGTTTTTGCTCTTTTATTTTTTATCAATGCTAACAAGATGATGTGATTAATTTTTTTGAAACTACAAAATTAAAATTACTTTAGGAAAATTTGAAAATTTTCATGGTCTCAACACTTCCCCTGACTATATAAATCATAAAATTACTCCAGTATTAAGTATTCAGTACTCAATTCAGCCTTTATCTGAAGGTAAAAGACTGTGCTACACGGCGGGATTTGAGAAAAGTAAAATGTGATATAGTGTTTGTGATAGTGAATTGTCTTACACTTCCAACTTATTATTATAAATATTCAATAGATGTATTTTCTTTAAAGTTTAATTTCTTAAAATGGTGTTAATAAATTTAAAAAATGCGTTTTCATAATTTGTATTTTACAATTATTTGTTTTCATATAACTTTATCATTTAGTTTTATTATTTAAAAAAAAAAAAATTAATGATATAGGATTTTTTTAAAAGTAATATTTGATGTTATTATCAGACTTTATTTAAAAAAATTATGCTTTTCCCTCACACAATTACTTTCGTCAACTCTCAATAGTACTCACTTTCACAAATTTTTATCTTCCTCTTCTCTCAGTATGTAGCATGACCTTAAGCAATCAGTGGTTGCTTTTAAAAAATATTTGATATAATATTTAATTAATTAAACTTAAGCAACTAGATACCAGTTTAAGATAAATTGATTGTTTAATATTAAAATGAATTGATTTCCAGCTTATCGATGTATAAAATAACAAGTTTTCTTGACAATCTTGTAAACACACATATACAGAAATTACCTATTTACGGTACTAAAAAAAAAAATTACAATTCAGGCAGTCATAGGGACTGCCGATAGAAGTAAAAACTTTTTTTTTAATTCTCGATTTGCGCTGGAATTTGTTACGGACTTTGGAAAGAAGGGTATGTTCGTTAAAGTAGATTATGTTGAGAATGCATGCTTTTTTTTATTGTTTCGTTTAATTGTAAAACATCAACACCTGACCCATAGACTGTATGAGTTGGTGGTACACATAGACTTTTTTTTTTATGGACCTGCCATTTGTACTCTTTTTATTTTCATTGCCACTACATTCATAATTGTTCATTGGCATATTACATTGATATTCATCTCTTTAATATTTTTCACACGACTAATATTTCTTCATAGACTATAGACTAATATTTGTATATATGTACAAAAACAGAGTATTTTACAATACATACGAGTAAGGTTTCAAGCCTGCCTGGGCTTTTTTACACATTACATAGGAGTATAAATAATAATGATTTAAATTAATCTACCTAAGTACAATACAAGAGGGAAAACAATGAAAAATCCTCTAAAAAAAAATATAATAAGAAAAACAATTAAATAAGGAAAATAATAAGAAATGCAAATATAGTTAATTTAAATAACAATATGTTTTAGCCTTTTATCTTTGTAAGCTTTATAAGTTAAATCGGCTTTACAATAACTAACAATTTCCCTTATATGGTCATGCCTACTAGATGCACATGCATTAAAAAAATCTATTGTTAATTTATAAATAAAAGTTGAGATACTAGGCACATGTAAACAATAGTGTAATAGGTTAATTGGCGTCCATCTGGGATATTGGCCAACTAGCCTCAAGCATTTATTTTGCAAAATTTTTAATTTTTTATAATTTGTCGCGCATGTGTTAGACCATACAGGGCAAGCATAACATATTATAGGCCTAATATAAAGATAATATAATAACTTTTTACTTTCACTTACTATATATAGTAAGGGAAAGTATTTTGATCGTGAAAATTTTCGAATTCCAGTTTTCAAGGGAAATACACATTTTCGGGTCCCCTGAGGCCAAATAACCAAGTCCCGCAAAAAGGTATGTGTGGTAACTCCCGGGCGGAAACGGTAAGTCCTAAAACTGAAATTTCATATTTAAGACAAATATACGCCCGAGACATTACAAAACCTTTTTCATCAAAATGAGCTAACCAGAAGAGCCACTTTATACTATACATTTGCACCTTTTTTCGATTTTCTTGAAAACTGTTCCGACGATTTTGATTAAACTCGCTATATCCATGTAAAATTTGATGGACTTTAGTATCATGTTGGTTTCATTCTGATAAAAATGGTCTGACAGGGCTAAAATGCCGATATTTTAAATTTTCTTTCTCTAAAGTACCTTTAATTTTGTTGATTCTATAAAAATAACTATATTATCTTGTTACCACTGATAAAAAACAGGTAAATATGTAAGTTGTGCGAATTTAAAAAAATAACTAAAATGAAAAAAAAAAAACATTTAGTGCAATTTTTTGTTTTTGAACATAAGAGCGGTGATATACATGTATGATATACCGTTGGAAAGCTAAAAATTTCAGAAAAAATATTATCTCATACACAAGATTTTAAAAGTTAATAGAGAGTAATGAAAAGAAGATAAAACTAACTGATTATTTTAGATAATAATATAATAGATTTTTTAATAAAACACATGTTTCTATAGAAATTCAATTTAATTAATTCTTTAATAGTTTCATGTATTTTTATCTCTAACTGTATTTGAAAATTCTTTCATTGATTTTAAAAATGGAGGTAAGTGTATGCCGCACGAGATTTTTATTAATTATATTAAACCTGGAATACCTGGATAACAGGAGAAATAATTTTTGCATGACCATTATGGCTTTAATGATTTGAGTATTAATAATTACCTTAAAAATATGGGTTATTACTAAGTGTATTGATTTTGTATTCAAATATATTTTTTATTTGTTTCTTATGCTTTTACTTCAACAAAGAGGAATAGATAAATAAATCTTATTTTTCATAATAACAAAAACTTTTATGGTAAGTATTCAGCCATGTTTATCAAAATATGTTAATTAACAATAATGAATCGAATATTATCAATATTCATTTATAACAAAATCATCCATTTTAATGCTTAAATTTCTGAGTTTAGATTTATTACAATGATTTTCATGAAAATTATAATTTTTGAATGGGTTGCATAAACATCTCCACACTCTTTCTTATTTATGTTGAGGAAGTACAATGATGAAAACTTCTAAAAACGAATTCCTGAAAAGAATCCAACAATGCCTAGGGAAGGGCATTGTTAGGTAGCAATATTTTCTGGAAGTTGGATGAAAGGGAACAAGTTTTACTTTTAGGGCATGTTCCATATAAATCCACTCCTCAGCGTGTAAGTCAGGATGGGTAGAGCTTTTGTATTCTTTGTCAACTTGTAAGCTCCAAGGTGTGGACAAAAGCGGGCTCACAATACTAGGAACAACTTGATTAAAAAACTGCCATAGTATAAGCTATTGTTTTTGGAAATATTTAGGTATTTCTGTAAAATAATATTGAAAGTCTGAAAAAATGAAATTTAATGCAGCGTTTGAAAAAGTTAATCCACGGCTTACATGATTATATAACGTTACTCATGATGATAATAAAAAATCTGGTGCCCATAACACACGACTTTTACTAACCTTCGTTGCTAAAATCAATTTAAGATTTTTTAAATACATTTAGAGATGAAAATAAATGATTAATGAATTAATTACATTGAGTTTCAATAGGAAAATGTGTTTTATTATATAATCTATCATATTATTACCTAAAACAATCAGTCAGTTTTATCGGTTTTTCATCACTCTCCGTTAACTTTTACGAAATAGTGTATAAGGTTATATTTTTTCTAAAATCTTTAGCTTTCCTACGGTGTATTATACATCTATATTAATATTTTTATGTTCAAAAACTGCATAAAAATGTGTTTTTGATCTTTCCCTCTTTAGTTGATTAGTCAATTCTTTCAACTTACACATTTATCCGTTTTGTATCAATGCTAATCAGATGATAAGGTAAATTTTATGAAATCTACAAAATTAAAGGTACTTTAGAGGATGAAAATTTAAAATATCGGCATTTAAGCCCTATCTATTTCAATCATAATGAAACCTACATGATATTAAAGCCCATCAAATTTTACGTCGATAAAGCGTTGAAGCCGTTTTTGATAAAATCTCATAAATTGCAAAATTTATCATGTAAAGTGGCTTCTCTGTTTGTCCGTTCTATTAAAAAAGTACCTGTAACATTTTAAGCACATACTAAACTTTGAAATTCATAAAAAAAATTACCCCCTCCCAAAATTTGAGGGCGTACGTTTTAAGCTATATGAGCCGTTTTAGAGAAAACCGTGAAAAGGTGCAACATGCATGGTATAAATAAAATGGCTCTTTTGTTTCGCCGACTTTGATGAATAAGCTGCAGTAACATTTTGGGCTTCTAATTGTTGGAAAGCTAAAGATTTTAGAAAAAATATTACCTTATACACTATATCATAAAAGTTTATGGTTTTTTAAGATTTTTCGTTTTCGCGCTAGACTTACATACGGACAAACACACACAGACACACACACTCACACTCCCACCTTTTAGCGGGACTAGGTAATTTGGACTCAGGGGACCCCAAAACGTGTATTTCCTTTGAAAACTAGAATTAGAAAATTTTCACGATGCTTTCCCTTACTAGGTATACATTTATAATATAAATAGAAAAATATTTTTGTAATGCAATTTTTCGTTTTTGAACAGGACAGTAATATCGCCCCAGCAATATGGTAATATATATTGGGGAGCCCGTGGTTGAGTGGCTAGCGCGCTAGTCTCTCAGGCTACAGGTTCTGTGAGTTCGAATCCCAGTCCCGACGGGGCTTTTATAAGGATGTAAAAAATGTGGATTCACTCACAACCTCTCCCCCGGGTATGTGAGCTCCGTCAGCCAAAGGGTGGCCACTCACAACATTAGTCGTAGAGAGTGATGACCCTACACTAAATATTGCATCGTGAAACGTGAGTACACCGCGAGGCCCAGGGTCTACACGTCCTGCCGCGCCACTGGAAGGAGAAGAAGTAATATAGATGTATAATATACCGTTGGAAAGCTAAAGATTTTAAAAAATTGTTATGTTATACAGGAGCTTTTAAAAGTTAATAAAGAGTGATAAAAAGCCGATAAAACTGACTGATTATTATTATAGATAATACTGTAATAGATTTTTTAATAAAACACATGTTTTTACAGAAATTCAATTTAATTAATTCTTTATTTCACTCATTTTTATCTCTAACTGTATTCGAAAATTCTTCAATCGATTTTAACAACGGAGTTACGTGAAAGTCGTGTGTTGCCGCACCAGAATTTTCGCAAAATTTTCAAACAGACTCCTCTATGTTAAATATTATTGTATTGAAAAAAATAAATTTAATAATAATAACAATGCCGTGTCACATTTAGCAGAAGTTATCAAGATGGGCGTGGCAGTGTGCCTGGTACCATCAGCGCCTCATTTAATATGTCCAGTGATTTCATAATCTTCTTAAGATTAAGATATTATAACTGGTTACTTGGTTATTTCAACCTGAATTACTCGTCTTAGGGCATAGTTTTATGGAAAGAAAACGTAATCGGTCTACCATTTGAGATTAAATATACGTTCAAACTCCAATAAACAAGTTTATGATAAAATAAATGTGAATTTTAGTATGCCAAGGCAGGATTCAAATAGTGCCGTTTGATTCAAGATTGCGGTATTATATAGACCAGGTCTCTCATAAAGTCGTGATACTCGTTGAGAGAAGAGGCAGGTGAAAATATGTGAAAGCGACTGCTTGTGAGAATTCATGAAAGTAGCGGGAGAAGAGAAGGGATATCTAAAAAAACAAAAAAAAAAAAAAAAAATCGGATAAAACACCAAATATAATTTTTTAAAAAGATATCATTAGGTATAATTAAGCAAAAAACTAAATAAATAAAACTTTCTTTTAAATATATTTATTGGTATTTACAACTGTATAATAAAATACATTTAGTAAATGTGATACAAGATAAGTTGACATGATTCATATGTAGGGATACTACCCATTGGCAGCTCCCCAAAGACTATGTTAAACAAGAAGGTCTCGGGGCCATCTTCTTTTCAGACGTCTCGGAGGATTATCAGGGATTGTAGAGGAAGCAAGGATTGAAACTAGTGGGTTAGAGTGGGAATGGAGTTTGTCATGAAAGGAGTGGTACCTGGTTCGGGCCAAGTCAGCAACAAAGGGAATATTAAGGTCTTTATGGATGAGTTTATTTGTGACAAAATAAGGAGCATTGAGGATTTTTCGAAGGATTTTGGATTGTAAGGATTGGAGACGAGATCAATTTGATGGTTTAGTAGAGCCCCAAATCTCTACTCCGTAAGTCCATATTGGTCTTATGATAGTCATGTAGATGAGTCTTTTGTACTTAAGTGGAAGGTTTGAGCGTTTGTCCAGTAAGTGTTGAAGTAGTCGAAAACGTCGAGCAGTTTCTTGTCTTTTCAGTCTTGAAATAAATAAAACTAAATGGTAAAGTTATATCACAACAGATTATTGTAATATTCACATTATGAAAACATGTTTTTACTTTCACTTACCAGTATATGAAATATATATTAAGGGAAAGTATTCCGATCGTGAAAATTTTCGAATTCCAATTTTCACCGGAAATACACGTTTTAGGGTCCCCTGAGTCCAAATTACCAAGCCGCTCAAAAAGGTCTGTGTGTTTGTGGTAAGTTTAGCTCAAAATGAAAAGTCGTACGAAACCGAAATTTCATATTTGAGACAACTATACGCCCGGAATGTTACAGACAATTTTAACCAAAACCAGCTAACCAAAAGAGCCACTTTATACCATGGATTTTACACTTTTTTACGATTTTCTCAAAAAGGCTCTAACGATTTTGATTGAACTCTATATTTCAATGTAAAATTTGATGAGGTTTAATATGATGTAGGTTTCATTCTGATTGAAATAGTACGACAGAAGTTAAATACCGATATTTTAAATTGTCTTCCTCTAAAATACCTTTAATTTTGTACATTCCAAAAGATTAACCATGTCATCTTAATAAAATTGATGAAAGACGGCTAAATATACAAGTAGGGAGAATTTGATGACCAACTAAAGCATAAAAGAGAAACATTATTTTAAATTTTTTTTTTTTTTTTTTTAATATTAAGAACAGTAATATAGACGTATAATATACCGTTGGAAAGAGAAAAATATCTGATGCTCAAAGTTGTAAAAGGTTATATAACAGGGAATAAACTTATTACTGATTAACAATTTAATGTAGTTATATTATTTCATCTAAATCATATGTTTCCAACAAAAATAAATACACGTTTTATTGAAATAGACTTATAATATTTTTCAAATTGATTTATATTTAATAGTTTTTAAATTGATTTCAACAGTCGAGGTAATTGAAAGTCGTGTGTTACCAGCACCAGATTTTTTAAATTTAGAAACATTAAAAAAAATTAAACGTTATTTGCAATAAAGTTTTTAAGAAAATCTGGTGCGGGCAACACACGACTTTCACTTATCTCCGTTGTTAAAATCAATTTAACATTTTTTAAATACAGTTAGAGATGAAATAAGTTTAAAGAATTAATTAAACTGATTTTTGATAGAAACATGTGTTTTATTAAATAATTTATTAAATTATTATCTAAAATATTCAGTTAATTTTATCCGCTTATCATCATTCTCCATTACATTTTACAATTTTGTGTAAATGATGATATGTTTTTTAAAATTGTTAGCTTTCCAACGGTATATTATACATACATCTTAAGCTTCTTTCCTTAAAAAAAAAAAACAACAAAAATTACATTAAAAATTGTTTTGCACTTTTCTCTTTCAGTTGATTTTCAAATTCGTTCAACTTGAATATTTAATCGTTTTTTATCAATGTTAACAACATGAAATGATTAATTTTTTTCGAATCTACAAAATTGAAGATACTTTAGAGGAAGAAAATTTATACTATCGGCATTTAAGCCGTGTCAGACTATTTCAATCAGAATGAAACCTACTTGATATTAAAGCCCATTAAATTTTACATCAATATAGCGAGTTTAATCAAAATCGTTAGAGCTGTTTTTGAGAAAATTGCTAAATGCAAGGGATAAAGTAGGACATCCGTTCAGCCAATTTTTGTGAAAATGTTGCTGTAACATTTGGGGCGTATACTAGGATTAAATATGAAATTTCAGTTCCGTACGACTTTTCGTAATTGCACTAGAGTTACCACACACAGACCTTTTTGCGGGACTTGGTTATTTGGACTCAGGAGACCCTAAAACGTGTATTTCCGTTGAAAACTGGAATTCTAAAATTTTCACGATCGCAATACTTTTCCTTACTATGTATTTCATGTATAGGTAAGTGATAATAAAAAATAATAAAGTTTTATAGAACAAAAGGTTATTGCATATTTATTATAATGCGTTGAAAGTGTATGATAATTCACTATCACCGACTTTACATGAGGGCCTAACACATTTTCATGCTTTACTTTCCTTACACTCTCACCGTGTCAAGATCAGGATCCACCACTGACTTTCTATCAGGTTACATATCAAATTTAAATGTTACATATTACATATCAAAGTTATAAGTTCTATCAGATGCATATCAAATTAAATATAAGTATTAAATTAAATAGAAGTTTAATGTAAACGAAGAAAGAATTAATTATCCGGAGCATAAAAAACTAATATAATTAAAGAAACGAAATGAACAGTATAAAGGCAAAATTAAAGTAATTTCTTGACTTGCTATTTCTCATTTGAAAAATTACTCATTTAACTTTTATCGTCGAGAACATTAAAGTTTCATTTTATAAGGTTATTGATTACATTTTTTATTATTCTTTCGGGTATTACTATATGACTACGATCAGAAAAACGACGCTTTAATAGTAAGTCGGATAACTATTTTATTTTTATTTTACCAGTAAACTTAAAGCTTATTACAGAATAAAAAAATAAAATAAAACTAATAATTGTTTACATAAATTCACTTTATAAGAAAACTAGTGTGAATTAGTTTCGTAAAAGTGCTTTAGAATGTTTTAGAAAATTCGCCTTCTTATAATACAGTGTAGGTATGTAAATTGTTCTTTAGATTGCAATAAATTAGAATAAGTGCATATTAAAAAATAAATGTTGAATAATTTACTTAGTAGTAACTAATAAAAAAAAAACTGCAATAATAACCGAGTTATCAGGGAGTCACATCTATAATAAGTTATAGCTAGGCCATATAATTTTTTTTCCTTCTCTTTGTTCATCGCGTTGTCTTGATCTCAAGAGTCTTTTAGATTTTTTTCCATCTTCAACAATAACTGATTTTTGGTGGAATTACATAAATCATAATTTGTGAATCGAATATACTGATTTTTTTTTCCTGTTTCTTCATCGAATTACATCAATTATAATTGTGTAACTTGAATATAAAGATAATTTTTTTTTCTCATTTTTTCTTGTTTTTCTTTTTTATCTCGCTGTACTGATTCAAAAATTCTATACACATTTTTCTCAAACACACATTCTATTAAAAAATAACTGAGTTATGGAAGTATTTATGGATGAAATTTTAATTTTTTTCTTTTCTTTTTTTCTCTTTTTTAATAATTATTCGCGGTTTTTTGATTAATAAACACTAATAAATTTATTCTCCATCTTTAAAAATAACTGAGTTGTTGAATAACTTCTAATTTTAAAAATAACCAGCTGATATCAACGTTTAAGGGTTAGGATTATTGTTGAATACTATTTTTGTGGCGAATTTCAAAAAAATTGGTCCAGTAGTTTCGGAGAAATGCCGCGTACGGCGGACAAACGGATTTTTTTTATTCGTTATTCGGGTTCTGCGCATCTTGAAACGTAAGCCTTCAAATTTTTAAGGGGTGCAATTTTTTTTTTTGGTTGATTATTGACAAAGGTTCATTATTGAATGTAATAAACAAAAAAAACTTAATAGATGTATAATTAATTACCTATAATTTGTATCTAGATGAATGAAATAATTACCTGATGTTATAAATTGATATATTAAATAAATTGATATAAATAAATTGATTATTGTATAAGAAAGAAATCAATAGTTTCAGCTCCTGTATAGTGGCCATGAAACTTCACATAGATAAAATTATGATGGAGAAAGATTTTAGAAAACACTTATACTAAATTTTCATAGGAACAAGCTCAGAAAATATGTGGTGACACAGACCAGAGACGCATATAGATTTTGTGGACGCCTTAAACTTGTCAAGTAAATCCTACTTTCTCCTAGTAATTTTCTAATCAACTAGAATGTGTTAAAAGTAACATTTGTATCAACAAATGAAGCGTAATTTCTTTCTTTTAAGTAACTTTATTGTTTCATGGAATAAGGTTTATTTATTTTTTTTACAATATATATATATTTTCACCGAATTTTCGCTAGAAATCAAGAAAAATGCAAATATAGAGATAAAAACGCAGCAAATTATTACACAATGGTTTATTATTTCCAAATAACTATATTAGGGTATAGCTGTTTATATGGATGTTTAAAGGCAATTAACTAATAATAATTCAAAGAAAAATGGTCAATCACCACTGCTAATTTCAAAACTATATATCTCTGCTATTTCCTGAACGATTTTAGTGATTCTTTTTTCGTTTTTTAATTGTCTATCGAATGGCATATAGGGAAGCCCTGAGGTTACGCCAAAGGTTGTGAATCCCCTACTCACAGCATCTCCGCCGGGTATGTGAGACCCGTCAGCCAAATGGTGCTCACTCACAAAAGTAGGCGTAGGGAGTGATGACTCTGTCCTACAAAAATTTCATTGAGTATTCTCCCAGCAGTGTGTATTCATCCAAGGGCCTACGCGGCCTTTCAAAGGGAATATTTTGGTGTTTATTTATTTATTTTCAAAAATAAGGGGGCAATTAAGGGCGTATATATAGGAGTAATTTCAATTTTTCTGTTTTATTATTAATAATGGTGTACTGATCCTAAAATTATGTATAATTTTTCATCTATATTCGAAATTAAAGGAGTAACAAGCGTTTATATAGGCGAGGTTTCAGATTATTTCTTTTTTTTTATTCGTCGTGGAGTCGTGATCTTAAAACAAAATACATTTTTTTTCTAGTTTAAAAAACAACTGAGGTACAGGTGTATTTATAGGTACAATTTCATTTTTAAAAAAATAATTATTCGCGGTTTCTTGGTTGAAAAACTTTCATTGTTTTTTCTCTATCTTCAAAAATAACTAAGTTATTGAATTAAATCATATTTAGTCAGCCGCAGTTTAAAAAATAATCGGCGGATATCAACGTCTAGGTGTTAGGATCGTCGTTGAATGCGATAGTATTTTTGTGCCAAGTTTCACAAAATTGGTCCTGTAGTTTCAGAAAAAAGACGCGGGCGCCGGACGACTGACAAAAGAATTTTTTTTTATTCGTTATTAGGATTCTAAGTACCTTGAAACGTAGGCCCTAAAATTTTGGCAGAAGGTAATTTTTTTTTTGTCGTTAGAAAGGGTTGATTATTGAAAATAGTAAACCAAAAAGTATATAAAATAGAGACGATTATGGTAGACATAATCTGTCATTGCCCAAGCAGTGTGGGATCTCTCAAAATGAAGGCCTTGCACTCCATATTCTGTCGATTTACTCATATAAGAAAATAAATATTTTTTGTTTCTTTCTAATAATATAAATTAATTATATATTTATACTTAATGTAAGGTTACATACACTAAAAAGTCCTTTTTATTTTTTCTTCAATAAATAATTCAAGAAACTTTCGACGTCTGAAGCACCATTTACATCTGTCAAATTTTAACAATGAAATTAAGAGAAAATAAAGTGGAGGAATTTATTATTCTTTTTTAAATGTCATACACTACATACAGTCTACTAACAGTATTAAATAAAAACCCTGTACCCTTACAACCCATTTATTGGGCTCAGTACATACAGAAATTCGTACCGTTTCATAGCCAACGACCTAGTAAGGAGATGATTACATCTTGATCACGCTCAGCCGCCACGTTTTCTCCCTCCCCTTCCTAATTTTCGGTAACCACTTTATACAGGATGGGTGTGCTCCCCATGGTCGCTCCACGGCTGAAATAACAGACAAAAGATTCTGCCTCAGCCGTGGTTCGAACCCAGGACCCGGAGAACAGGAGACTTGAGCTCTATTCACTATAACACGCCGCTCCCTAACTAATTGCAATATATATATTTATTTCATAAAGCCAGTACTCATAAACGGTAACGTGTTACAGATGAACGTAATAAAAATGTGTGCATTTTCCAGAAGCTGACAAAAATAATTTTTGCATATAGCCCAAAGGTTTCAGAACATATTTTCATATTGATACGTTTCTGCTTTAGTTTATTTAAAAACCATCTCAATAATATTTTAAATAAAGATGTAAAATTATATTCTGTTTCTTTGGAAAAATTAGTTTTAGATTAAATAATATAACAATAAATATTTTCTATAAAAAGATTCTTCGTTTTTCTCGCTACATTTTCTTCTGCTTTATATTTTAAATTTCATTTCTCTATGTATGAAATCTATAATAGGGAAAGTATTGCGATCAAGTGTTGTGATCGACAATTTTCGAATTCCAGCTTTCACGGGAAATAAACGTTTTATTGGGTTAGGATCACCTGAGACCAAATGACCACAAAAGTGTGTGTGGTCAGACTCACTCGAAAACGATGTTGTTAAAAATTGAAATTTCATAGTTTAGTATCTGCCTAAAATGTTACAGCTACTTTTTTAATAGAACGGACAAACCAGACGAGCCACTTTACATGAGGCATTTTGCACCTTAATGGGCTTTAATAACACATAGGTTTCATTCTTATTGAAATAGTCTGATAGGGCGTAAATGCTCATATTTAACATTTTTTCCGCTAAAGTACCTTTAATTTTGCAGATACGAGAAAATCAACCATATCATTTAGTTAGTATTGATGAATAACTGGTAAATATATACTTTAAACGAATTCAATATCCGACTGTAGGAGAAAACAGGAAATATATTTTTCAAGTTTTTTTTTTACATAAAATACTAATAAACACTTCTGTCACCTGATTCTACGAAGAGTTGAAGTGGCTTTACCCTTCCTACCGTTGTAAGTACTTCCTGGCTTCCTTCTTCCAAGCTCTCCAATCCCGCCGCCCATTCTACATCTCAGATATGTTCTCATACAAATCCTCCGTCCATTCCCGTAACACAGGATTTTGAAGAAAAATTTGCCGTAACGACCCGGGTGTATAGTTGTCTCAAATGTGAAATTTCAGTTTCGTATGACTTATCATTTTTGCGATAGACTTACCACGAACACACAGAGACCTTTTTGCTGGACTTGGTTATCTGGACTCAGGGCACACTAAAAAGTGTGTTACCGTCGAAAACTGGAATTCGAAACTTTTCTCGATTGCAATACTTTCTTACTACATATTTCATACATAGGTAATTGAAAGTAAAAAATATCATCTTATACACAAAGTTGTATTAGGTAATGGAGAGTGAAGAAAAGCGGATGGTTAATTCATATCAATAGCTAATAGTAATCATACCTTATTATTTTAATAAAATATATTATATATTAGTAATTTAGATAAATATATAATTTAAAAGCTGTCTTGATAGATAAAGGGGAGTGTGGTCGGGAGAAGATATCAGCTGGTGTAGTGCAGGTTGCATTATTGATCCTAAGATTAATTGCTGCATCTAGGCCTTGCTTGTTTCCCCAATCCCTGCCTTCTATATATTTTACATAACAAATTTTTATTTCTTTATTTACTTAATAATTTTGTATTATGGATTTTTTACTTTCGTTAACCTATATACGATTTTGATTAAATTTATTATAGAGAAATACAATTAAATGGGCTTTAATATCAGGAATATTTTATTCCCATTGGAATAGTCTGTCAAGGCTTAAATAAAAAAAGGAAATTTCTGTCTCTAAATAACTTTTCTTAAGTTCTTTACTTTAAAGATCTTATCTTATTTCTTCAACTACAGAAGAAAAAATCTTATACGCTCAACACACTGCTTTCACATATATCTGTTTAACTTAAGAAGTTTTATACGTAGTTAAAGTTTAAATATTTACATTGAGTTTCGATGAAAAACCTTATTTCAGATTAAATAATATAACAATAGAAATTAGTATCTAAAACAATTTCTTAATTTTATCCGCTTATCATTACTATACATTATCTTGTTAAACTTTGTACATTAAATTTTAAAATAATCTAAAATCTTTAGCTTTCCTGTTATATTATAAACCTGTATAAATATTATTATTTGGGAAATCAAAATAATCAGGAAAAATATTCATACTGTTGCCACCTTCAGATTTCATATTTGCCCATTCTACATCAATCCTAACAATTAGAAAGCACCCATCTCATCCAATAAAGGTGATTGCTACTCTTTGGTTGGTTTCATATGGCCTTTCAGATCACATCAAATGCTGAAAAAACAACAATGCCGAATCGTATTGTAAATAAATTAATGGAATACCACAGAAATTGGTAATATTGAAGCCTTCTCTGGTCCAGAGGAAGGGGCTCATTTAGTTACATGACAACGCTCGAGCACATTCTAACGTTGACCTCACAAAGTGTTAGAACTTGGATATGAAACTGCCACTCCCAGCCCTACTCTCCGGACCTCTCGCCTACGTATCATCAATTTTTAGGCACCTGGACCATCACTTACGTAACAAAAAAGTTAATGTACAAAAGGAATCAGTAAAAGCGCTTTTGGAGTTATTCAATTTCTTAGATGGGTAATTATATTCCAAGGAAACGTAGGCAAGTATGTAGTGATAGTGGCGTAGACTATTTTGAATAAATAAAACAATAAAACTTGAACCAAAATCCTGCATTATTTTCCGGACCATTAAATAATTATCATGAGACACCCAAAGTCATTCTTTACATTCAAGTTCATTTATAATTAAGGTGGAATTAATTTTGCTTTTTATTATGTTTTGCTATAATTTTACTTTATTTTTGTTTTATATTTATATTGTGTGAATGTAGTCTCAAAATGCCATAACTATTGTCCTTATAGAGGCATAGAAATATTACTTTATTGAGGATGTAAGGTCGACTGTCCATGTTATGAAAACATGATTAATAATAATGAGGATTCAGTCGAGTGAAAAATATTTTAATTTTGCCGACATTTCGGATCAAACATCTCGGGCAGTTAGTTATGCCAAGCCTAGACTAGGTTTATGTTTAACCATAATGTTCACATGTTTGAGCCGAAACGTCAGAAAAGTTAAAATATTTTTCACATTATTTCCAGCTATGAAATATTATTGAATTAAAAAACAAAATCGTTTATGAATATTAAAAAAAAAGAAGTTCGTTGTGAGCTGCATTCTTCCTATATTCTTATGCACCAAGTATTGTAATATTCTATGCACAATGAGTGTTTATTTTGTTTTTAAATTCTCTCAAAGGATGAATTGAGGGCTACTACAGTTTGATGGAAAGATTACCTTGCTATTTGTTTAATTTTTTTGTGATGATTAGTTAGATAAGTTAAAGTTGTGTCTTGCGAGCACCAGATTTTTTTGATAATAAATAAAAAAATTAGTACATAAGCCCCTTAACGATCTCATTATGACTGATTCCGTTGGCACAGCGAGATATGATGGAACCACCGATGAGGAATAGCCAACTTAACACTCCGATGAACTTACACCTTTAGCAAAGATCAAGCTGAATCAATACTCCGACGATGGTATATCTCAAAATATATATACTTTATGTATATGTATGTGTATTTCAGAAAATGTACGATCAAATTTCAGTTGTGCTATTAACTAGCACACACTTTTGTATACAGAGGGGTAGTCCAGCAGATAGGGTACTCCAATACTAATCTCCGGTTCCTGGGTTCGAGGCCGGCAGTGGCAAGATAATTATTTATTCATTATTTCCTCTGAGGGCGGCCGTGAGGAAGGGAGATTTTCCAGATCCTCGCCCTGACCAGACCCTGTAAACTGGGTGGATACTCAAAACTGAGAAGGAAAAGCTGAAGACTGAGCGTCATCTCGGTCTAATCACCTCCTTGCTCCTCCGCCAAGAAACAGTATGAACTCCATATAAACTAAATGAAAGACCCTTCACGGGTTGTAGAGTTCCATATATATTTTTTAATCATTAAATAATTATTTTTTGAGTATATTATAAAAAAAGAAAATCTGAGCTTAACACACAACTACTTTCTACCTGCTGTCTTGAAATAAACTTCAAGTTGAAAAGAATTATGTTTCCTTGGATAAATTTATTTTAGGTTAAGAAAAGAAAAAAAAATCTGTACCACCACAAACCATGAAGGGTTTTGGGCTAAGTACATTTAGAGATTAGTACTGCTTCTATGTCAACGGCCGTGCAATGAGGTTATTAGGCCTTGATCACCCTCAGCTGTCAGGTTTTTGCCAAATATTTTGGGTACCCTATTTATAGAGGCTGTGTGTGCCCCCAGGATGGTCCTCCATATCCTAGAGTCGCCCCCATACTGAGTTAAAAGAATAAGTAATCCGCCAAGGCCGGGATTCGAACCCAGGACCCGGAGAACAGTAGACTAGAGCTCCTCTATCCTCTAGACCACACCGCTCCCTTTATTTTAGGTTATAACAATATAAATTAATACCTGACAAAATCACTTACGTTCATGCCCTTTTAGTCATTTTTACCTACTACAACTTTGTATGTTGGATACATTTTTTTCAAAACTATTTAGATTTGCAAACGCATATTTTAAATCTGTATTGTTATTATTATTTGGAGAAAAACAATTTAGCTTGGAAAACGGAGTTGAGCTCTGTGGCTCGACTGAACCATCAAATTCTTACCGTATCCAATCCTTACAACCCAAAATCCTTTGTAAACTCCTTAATACTCCTTATTTTGTCACTAATAAACTCATCCATAAAGACCTTAATGCTCCCTATGTTGCTGACTTGGCCCGAGCCAGCTACCACTTTCACACCTTTCATGACAAACTCCATTCCCACTCTAACCCACAAGTTTCAATCCTTGCTTCCTCTACAAATCCTGATAATGCTCCGAGGCGCCTGAAAAGAAAATGGCCCCGGGATCTTCCAAACGGAAAAACATTTCTGCTGTTTTTTCTTTCTTTGGTTATAAAATTCTTTCATATTCCTACTCATTTTTTTATCAATTCTACTAATTATGAATGAGTAATTTTATCTAATCAAGAATATTAAAAGAGCTTTAGAGGAAGAAATGTCAAAAATTAGCATTTAAGCCCTTACAGAAAATTTCATTCAGAATTAAATCTACATGAAATAACAGCGCCTATATAATTTATTATAAATAATTATAATAGGGAAGGGATTAAAATGTATTGAAACCAATCGTTTATAACTGAACAGACAGTGACCCACAACAGGCTCTTCTGGTAAGCTCATTTTGTCACGTCTCGGGCGTATATTTGTCTTAAATATGAAATTTCAGTTTCATAGGACTTACCGTTTCCACCCGGGAGTTACCACACACACACTCAGTCCTTTTTGCGGGACTTGGTTATTTGGACTCAGGGGACCCTAAAATGTGTAGTTCTGTTGAAAACTGGAATTCAAAAATTTTCACGATAGCAATACTTTCCCTAACTATATATAGTAAGTGAAAGTAAAAAATCCAAAGTATGTAGCTCTAGCAGCTGAGCTCAAGGGACTGCACAGGCTAGATATTGTTATTGTGGGCAATGGTCTAATACAAACTGTCTGATATAGATAGGCCTAACTAAGTCCAGGAAGCTGTACTGCTGCACACAGATAGAATTATAAAACGAAAAACTTCTTTATTATCCTGGGACTAAAGTCCCTTAAGAATAAAATAAAATACATAATTGATGACCGGAACAGTGTGGTCATGGCTTAGAATGACAAATTACTAAACTAGAAAAATAATATAGGTTGTAATATATATACATCTTTACAAGTCAGACTTACAGAATGAAATAAAAAAATAAAAATAAAACAACGAAAAAACAAAAACAAAAACAAAAAACAGAAATAGCTAATTCATCAGTGATAATTTAAGTAATATAAATACACACAAAAAAATACAATAATAATAATTGGAATTTCTAGCATCTGCAGTTGGAAGTTATTGTCTGGAGGAAGTCGTTCTTACATGACGGATTTCAGGAGGGATAGAATTCCAAAGAGAAGTTGCTTTGACTGGAAAGGACTTGTCAAAGGCAGCAGTACGTTGAGGAGGAGGGTAGAGGTCAGAAAGCCGGGATCTGGTAGAACGGGACTGAATTGATGATTTAAATTGAAGGGATTGGAAGATATAGCTGGGACGATGAGTTCTGATAACCTGGTAGAGGAAGGAAGCTAGGAAATACTGGCATCTGTAACGAGGATAAAGCCACCTTAACTCGGCGTAATACTGGGTTATATGCGTGTCTCTGGTGATCCCGAATACAAACCGTATCGCACAGTTCATAATACGCTTGAGTTTTGCTTCGAGCTCACCTGAAAGTTCGCTGTACACCTCGCAACCATAGTCAAATTGGGAAAGACAAGGGAAGAAACAAGGAGTTTACGAATATTGAATGGTAGGAGGTGATGGAGGCGACGGAATTGCTTTAGGGTTGCTATGGTTCGGCGGGATATTTGGGAGATGTGTGGTTTCCAAGAGAGAGTTTGGTCAAGAGTAATACCTAAGTTCTTGACGGATGAATGAAAAGAGATAGGAGTATTGTTTAGGAAAAGGTTGGGGGCTGGGAATGGATTTAAGGAGAGCAGGTGATGCTATCAGGATGGCTTTTGTTTTTTCAGTGCTTAGCAGGAGTTTGTTGCTGTTTGACCGAGCACTTATATTGTTTATGTCCTCCTGAAGTTTAGAGATAGCATCAGGAAATACATTTGGGGTAAAGGAAATATAAATCTGAATATCGTCGGCATAGAGGTGGCATTGGGAGTGCTTGATGGAGAGCGGAAGATCATTTATGAATATGCAGAAAAGGGTAGGAGATAACGAGAAACCTTGGGGTACACCTTTTGTCAGAGCGGGGTTTATTTGGAACCACAACATACTGGGAACGGCCGGCAAGGAATGATTGAAACCATTGAAGAGCGCCTGTGGATACTGGGAGTCTATGGAGTTTGGTCAAGAGGATATTATGGTCAACAGAATCGAAGGCTTTGGAAAAATCAAGCAAAACAAGGATTGTTATTTTGTGCTGATCTATGGCCTTGTGGAGATCTTGGGAAATTCGGGAGAGAGCAGAGTGAGTAGAATATAAGGATGGCCTATAAGGAGTTTCCTAAATATTCAATAACATCATTTAACTAAAATCATCTGAATTGGTTGGAGTTGATCTCCCCCTCTCTTAGTATATTCTTACATACGAATTGTCGTCCAATTAAAATAATAATGATAGCTAAAGCCATTAGACTACTGGAGAAAATCGTAAAACAGGTGCGAAATGCAAAATGTGAAGTGGCACTTGTAGTTGTCGATTTTGGTGAAAAAGTTGTTATAACATACCAGATATGTAAATTGTCTTAAATATTAAAATGTTGTACTTATTGTTTTTGAGTTGAACTTAATCCATCATAAAATGTCTACTTGTCATCTTCATATTCCAATCCTTGGGAGCAGAAATCCTCAATATATCTTTGACCTCATTACTTCGCGCTCTTCCGTGCACACCAAAAATACTAGATCTCAACCCACCGATCTATGCCTACCCTCTCATAGAACTGCCTCTTTTGAAAAGTCCCTTATTATAAGTGCTACCAAACTTTGGAATTCTTTACCTATCTCCCTTCGTGAAATGTCATCTCTAACCACTTACAAACACCTTTTATTTATTCAGCTCCTCAACAACCAATCTTCCGGACATATGTGGTAAATCTCGAATTTGATAGTACATAAAAAACTTATTCGTTGTTGTTATCTGTTTATATTAGAATCTTTTAGTTATTTTAACTTCATTTAGCAACTTTACTTAGCAATAAGCAAAAAAAAAAACAAATAATATTTTTTGGATCAAGGGGCATGTAATCCCCGAAAATGAGGTAGACCGTTTAGCAAAAACCACCGATACCCTAAATATTATTACAGACATTCGACTGCAGTTCTCCGACTATTTCAGCATGTTTAAAAAACATTTATTAAAGAAGTGGTCAGAACATTATGGTGAGTCCGTCACAGGAAGATTTTATAAATCGAAAGTACCAAGTATCCTGGACAAGCCGTTGTTTTATGAGACGAACCTACCAAAAAACATTGTCAAAAATTTCTCCCGACTCAGATCAAACCACAGTGAGTGATATGTGCACCTGCACTGCATTGGGGTCCTTACCTCGTTTAAGTGTGACAAATGTGATAGAAAAATGTAGCACATGATGAAACTTTATTTAATTTATTATTTGACTAAACAATCATGTATAAATCGAAGTGAGACAAATTGGACTTCCTCTGTTCACGTTATATTATTCTTAGGGTACAAAATATCCCTGAATAAAAATTATTTTTCATTTATACCCTTACACCTTTTTGCGGGACTAGGTAATTTGGATTTAGGGAACCCATTGGAAACTGAAGTTTGAAAAAATTCAAGATCGCAATATTTCATTTATAGTTAAGTGAAAGTAAACAGTAGTTGGAAGCTGACTGTAAGGAACTATAAATCTAAGAGAGAGAACCTAAATTTAGGCGGTAGACTGTAACTAGGCTAAGAGTGTTGACCTGACATTAAGCAGGGTCTTCCGCTCCCCTTAAAAGAGGAAGGGGTTTTCGCCCTATCCTCAGTCTGTTAAAGGAAAAATATATTTCTTCGCGTTTTCAACACATCACCATTTCGTGATCTAATGATATAATAGAATATACAAGAGATCACTGTACTCATCAGTGAAAAAGGGAAAATACCTCTCTTTTCTCCGATACACAACAACTGAGAAAAACAAAAGTAAATATCAGCTAATTTAAAACTCTTTTTGATTTTTTAAGTTCCTAGAATACTAAGAAAAAATAATTTAATTTTAAGACCTGCAGAAATGACGAAATTGTGCGATAAATACAATACAAGAGAGGAAGCATGTCGAATATGAGCTGGTAAAGAATTCCAGAGGGTAATAGGGCGGAATAATCAGAAATTTTAGTACTGTGGGTTGTAATATAAAGGCCAAAACGGCATGACCTATAGGTTTGTCCGGAAAATAATGTAGGGTTTTAATATTCTTTAAAATACTCCATTATCTACCAAACTGTTTACGTTTACTGGATTATTTATCTGTATTTTGACACTTAGAAGTAATGCAGTGTTTACTAAGATGTCAATTTTCTTTTACGAGTTTAAACTCAGGGGCACAAATGGCCAAGAACTTCAGAGGAGTGCTGGGCGAGCTAAATATCAATGAGTGCACTCACCGTCCATTGGTGTTTCAAAAAAAATCGGAAGCAAGACTTCAGCCTTAAAGACAAAGAAGGTAGTGGAAGGATTTCCTCTCACGATGACGATGTTCTACAGGCTTCGATGGAAGAAAACCCTCGAAAAACTGTTTAAAAGCTGCAGAGAAACTTAAACTTGGCAAATCGAACGGCAATTACTACCTTAAGGCGGTTAGAAAGATAAAACGCTTGAATTTTGGATTACACACACGATAAATGACCACTAAAAAGAATAACGTTATGACGTTTGTGCTACACTTCGTGGCTAAAACTAAAACGACCCTTTTCTCTATACAATTCTTATTTCTGGTGAAAATTGGATACTTCCCGATAACGGTAGATGTTCTGGACAGTGCCTTAACAAAGGAGAAGCAGTTGTAGGGGAAGGGGCGGTGTTAAAATATTTACCGCTATCCTTCTTCCCTATAATAGATGCTGGTTCAAAAATTAGTTATAAGTTTACTAATTTTACTTATAATTAAGCTCATTAAAAGAAAAAAAAAGGCGAAATATTGTTATACACTTTTAATATAATAAAGATAACATAAATTGAAACTCCTAATTATTGACAAAAAAAAAAGAAAATAAATCTTTTAAAAATTGGCTCTAATAAAATTATAGAAAAATTAAACACTAAAAAATTAATATATAATAAAAAAAAATGTCAATACAATACAATTTGTACACCTGGTGGCTCCCTAGCTGCTATGTATGAAAAGATCGGCGTCCCCGGAGGATTGGAGGCCGGGCCCGGCTGGGTTGGCTTCAATGACAATGGTTGCACTAACACAAAAATGCACAGTGATGAGGTCTTGCTGGGGCAAAGACTGGGCGAGAAGAGCGATAAGCGGCTGAGGCGAGCGTGAGGGGACGCTAATTCTACCGCTTATTTACATTTATATTATTATGGCTGTATACAGCAACACGACATTGTTCAAAATAATTCTCTTACATAAACATTAAAGAAAATATATATAAAATTCTAAAAGATGGGCTTGAACAGCCATACATTTTCCAAATCCCCAACTCATTAAAAAAAAAAAGGTGATCGTTACTGTTTGGTTTGATACACTACAGCTTCTTAAATTCTGAGGAAAACATCAATGGCGAATCGTATTTTAACCAAATAAATGCAATGCATCCAAATTGGCCATGATGAAGCCATATTCGGTCAATCAGAAAGGTTCCATTTTGTTGCATATCAACGCCCAGCCACATATCTTACGTGTGTCGTTACAAAAAATGTTGGAACTTGGATATGAAACTTATAGGGCTTTTCTATAATATCAGAATATAAATTGGAATCCTTTTTTTATGAGTTTATAAACACAGAAAATCCATTATAAATTATTTCAATCTTGTTTTAGACAGAAAAGATCGGGAGTCATTCGTTTAAAAATATTATAATTTTGCAGACGTTTCGGCTCAAACATGTGAGCCATCATCATCATCGAAACGTCGGAAAAATTAAATTATTTTTTAAACGAATCACTCCCGATTATTTCTTACAATGATAATTTAAACAGCCGACCTATTCGTAATATATTTCAATCTTGTTTTAATACTTATTGTTCTTAGTTTTTATAACATTTATGAAAATGAAGAAATCTTTTCAAAACGTCAAAAATTATTGGAAAGTAATTATTCTCATAAATAAGTGTTCTATTTTAGAGGAGAATGGTTCTACATTAATTTATATTAAACCAATAGACATTTAAGGGAAGTGAATAGACATTAATTGACCAGCTAAGATTTTCTTTCAATTCATAAATATTTACCAGCCATCATAAAAAAATTAAATTATTTATACTTTGATTATCATCCGAGAAACGCTTTATTCTCTTTCTATTGAATATAAAATAATATTGTCAAACCTGAGAGATGCGCACGGCGGAAAATTTCAATTTCCCATTTCACTTTGACAAAAAGGAATAAAAGATCAAACGTTGGATTTCATTGTCAACGAAGCGTATTATTAAATTGTTTTGTATTGTCGGTTCATCTTCAGCTTTTCCACGAAATGAATGGATGTACGAGTTTATAATTACATGGACATATTTATTTATAATTAACTTTTAGAGACTATATGAAATTTAAAATAAATAAAACAAGATGACTAGTTACCTTGTATAAGGTGAATTATTATCCGGGCGTTCTCCGTTTTTACATTTTACGACCTACTCATAAAGGAAGGGAAATTGCTTTCCCCATAAAAATTGGCACTCCGAGATTTCATTGTCCTTTATAAGCCAATGAACTTTGTATACAGAGAGCTATGCAATTTTTTATTTTACTTTTACTACAAAATGTAATATTAGTGAATCAAATTGCAATTCTAGAAGATCTATTAGTAATGGGTGGAATGGAGAGATTTGATATGGAACTATTTAAGCACCCATGAAAATTTTAAGAATATTGAACAGTAGGTATTATGGAAATCTGTTAGGTTTGACTACAGGCTATTTCCTTAAATATGATAGTGTGCTAGATATGGATAGCTTTGTACGAGGAATGTTTTTTAAGTAAGTACTGTTTTGGAATTAAAAAAAGACGTGCAAAGATATCGCAATAATTTTATTTTTACATGAAAGCCTGTACCTTAATCTACTTTTATACATAACTTCCATGAATTTTGAGGCACTTGTCATAAACTCTAGATCATCCTACATACAGCCCTGATCTGGCGTCCAGACTACCATTTGTTCCTGCACTGGAAGAAACACCTGGGCGGTCGGCGTCTTCAATTCAAAACATTTGTGATGCAGTGGTTAACAAGTCAGGCGGCAGAATTTTTTGAGGAGGGTATTCAAAAACTGGTTCCGCGTTATAACAAGTGCCTCAAAATCCATGGAAATGATGTAGAAAAGTAGATTAAGGTACGGGCTTTCATGTAAAAATAAAATTATTGCGCTATCTTTGAACGTCAGTTTTTAATTCCAAAACGGTACTTACTTAAAAAAACATGCCTCGTACTATCTAGCAGAACGATATAAAGACTATTTCTATGTTTGTTATTTCTATAGGTTTTGAATACATACATAATAATCCACTTTATTTATATGGGAAATTTTTTTTTTTTTTTTTTAAATTCTTTAATTGGTATTTACAACTGTACACAGTGCAACAAGTAAATGAGCTATTTACAGAAAATTGGCTTGGAAAAGTCTTGAGAAGAATCTACCCAGTGGTAGCACTTCAGAGTTTATTTGGTAAGCAGGTCACGAGGCCACCGTCTTTTCAGACGCCTCGGAGGATTATCGGGAATAGATGCCGATGAGAGGATACGGCCAAGCGGGTTTGTATGGGCTGGTAATTTGGAATGAAAGGAGGAGTATCTTTTTTGGGCAATTTCTGCAACAAGTGGGATATTCAGGTCTCTATGGATGAGTTTGTTGGTAACAAAGTAAGGAGCATCTAGGATTTGTCGAAGGATTTAGGATTGCAAGGATTGGATGCGGGAGGAATTCGATGGTTTAGTGGAGCTATGGGAAAAATTAAATTTTCCGTTATCTTTGCTCCTCTTTAAAATAACAAATAAATAATAATAAATAATCCTAACCAACTGTACTTTTCGTTACGCTAAACTAAAACTCTTGGAACATCATATATCCACCATAAAAGCACAGGCTACAAAAAAATTCGAGTTCTCAGCAGCACTACTTGGGGTTCAGACAAAGAAACTTTATTAATACTCTATAGGACTTTGATGGGTTCAAAACTTGAACATGGGTCATTTATATATGCTTCGGCACACCCACGAATTCTCTCCGAATGCGGGAATTAGAATATCCACTGGGGCTTTTTGAATCAGCCCCATTCTTAATTTATGCTCAGAAGCCGGGTTTCCTCCCCTCATCTTTAGACGACAAAAACTTGCCATAAATTATATTTTCAAATTGTTTCCTCAGACAGATCATCCCACACACAAATATGTATTCAAACCTAAATTTACCAGAGCCTTTCGAAACAAAGTCAATCCGACCCTTCCGCTTGTAGAAAGAATTTTCTCCGCTTCCTCATTACTTAGAGACCTTCCACTGTATAAAATAAACTCCCATGATCAAATCCCACCATGGACTCACCAGACACCTAAAACATTCCTTCAACTTTCCCACCTCTCCAAATGAAATGCTTCCCCTTACGAATTCAAAAACTCGACTAACACATATTATCCAAACCATTCCTGAACCCTTTTTAATTTACACTGACGGTTCAAAATCAGATAACTCTACAGTTTCGGCTTTCGTGACCCATAAATCGACACACAAAATCAAACTGTATAAATTATGCAATATATACAAAGCCGAAATACATGCAATTGCCTCAGCTCTACAGTTTTGTATGAAAGTTAATCAAGACCAAATCGTTATAATAACCGATTCCCTAAGCGCACTTAGAGGTTTACAGAACTTGTATCCGATTCATCCCATAATAGTCCGCACTCACTCTCATATAGCTGCGTTGCGAAACCTGGGCAAACAGTACGCTTCGTGTGGGTACCGAACCACGTGGGAATTACCGGTAACGAGCTTGCGGACCGGGCAGCGAGGCAGGCGCTAACACTTCCAGGGAGAGGAACAGTCATCTTGAGCCCATCTGAACTCGGTGAACCGCTCAAAAAGCAAGAAGAGGGAGGAGGTCGCGTTGACCCGGCTGAGGATAGGACACTCGTATCTTTTTAATAAGCAGCCCGTGCCCCGGTGTCATGGAACACTCGCCATTTGGCATATTTTTCAAGAATGCCCTTATCATTCATTACACCTAAATAAAATTGGACCAAACCCAGATATTTCAACAGTATGGGTAATAAAGAGGGAACCATTAAATTAGTTTTTGATTTTCTTAATGAGCAATCAATGTTATCTAAATAATAAAGACTACAATATTAATTATATATAAAGTCATACATTCCTGGTCAGTTTTAATTAATTTATTTTATTTTATTTTTTAAAATTTATTGTTGACATAATAATCTATTTTTTTTCTTAATTACTTATTACCTAATAGTTCTTTCTCATAACTTAAATATACATATAGTATCTAGGCGTTGATGACATAACAAACAAAAATAAAACTCATAAAGCGATAAACTCTAAATCGGTAAAAAAGAGTTTTTTAAAACATAAATGACACCTCATTCAAATTGCACTGTGCAAAACAGGACGCATAACGCTTAGAGTTGAACAAAAATAAAAAAAAAGACTGAAAGAAATGTAATACATATTAAAGAAGTAATATAGCAAGTGAACAAGAGAGGAAAAAGGGTTTAGAAACTATAAAGTAAATTACAAAACGTTACAAAGGTAATCGTTTTTGTTGGTAAAGAAAGTTTTTCAGGTTTGGGCCACAACTCCCAGGAGCAAAACTTTAGCACTATCTTTCTTTGAAGTTATAAAACCCATCGCCTGCTTCGTGTACTTCGTCCGTCGCTCAGATTACAAAACATTTTAACAAAGGTTAGCAACATGTCACAAGTTATCAATTTCATTTATTGAGTTGATGAAATAACTTTGAAACAATTTAATTATTCTATGTTAATTTTCATACAATAAGAGCTCTCAAAATTTTGTTTATTTTTAGTTTATAATACTCATTAATATTAAATTAAAAACAAAATAAAGAAATAATGGGGTGCATTACAATTAAAATTCAATAAAACCTAAGCCATAGAGCACCACCACAAGATGATCTTAAAAAATCGAAATGTTATGAATTAAAATTAAGATTATTAAGATAATTTTGGTTATGAATCCAAGATCCCCAATGTAATGTCGGCAAAAAAAAAATATACATAATCTCAATTATGAAGAAGCTGTATTTTAGACGGGATGAGCTAGTCGGGAAGATTGACCACCGTTTGCCTACAAGAGTAAAAGATTACTACTATAGCTTAGTAGTGCCAAGACTAAAACATAGCTGGACGACACACCAGATGTTATTTTATTGCTACTGTTTACAATAATATTCCTCCAAATTTTCAATATTCTCACACAAATCCTCCAAAGTATTCAAATTATTACTACAATGCTATAATATGGACGAAATCCCTCAGTGAAGAAAAAATTGCTGAATTATTGAATTAAAATCGCTACAGACATGTCCTCAATGCCAGCCTGCGTCACTCATTCTGATATTTATCCTGTATAGATGTGTATGTATTCCTTATTGCTTTAGGGTTTTGTCAATTGCTGTTTCTTACTATGTACTTTGTTATGTTTCTTTATGATTGTTTATTATATAATTCAATTTTGTATTTACATGCCTGAATTTTATATCTTATAAATAAATTCATGCATTCCTTATAGCTTTTTGGCTTAGTCAATTACTGTGTACTGTGTTACTGTTTGTTATTGTACTTTTATTGAATTGCCGCAGGTAAACTCCTTTCCCCACACACGGGCTTGCCTTGGTGGGATAGCGACTTATACATGCACTGTAAAAATTTCTGTATTTAGAAGTTAAAAATATATATGAAATTAATTAATTTACTTTATTTTTTCAGCTTTGTTAATTATTTAAAACAATATTTATAAAGAAACAATAATAAGAATAAATCTGTCTTTATCCATTAAAAACAGTGGAAGTTAAAATGATTCAGAAATTTAGGGAAAATAAATATAAAATATTTTAGAATCATTATGCTAAAGACAACCATTAAAAAATACAAATGGATTTTTAATTTATAACTTAAAAAATGGAACATTATGAAAGACCAAGAAACTTTAATATAGAATTTCATTTTATTAATTAAAATTTTGCTAACATTTTCCTTATAAAACTAACTAGTAAATTTTCCCCGTCTAGATATAATTAGGATAGGGATCTTTCAAAACCTGATATTGCACAAATTCCGGAACATCTCTAGGCTTCGAAACCACGTCATTGGGCATAGAAAGCTATGCCGCAAGACCACGGGTGATCCCTCAGCAGTCCCAACTTTTCAGGATTCAAAAGTATTTTTTTTATAAAATATTTACTTTATAAACGAAATGTATGATTAATAGCAGAAACGGTGGTGATCTTGGTGATATTGATGTATCAGGGCATACTATTGAAAACGTAGAGAAATTCAAGTATTTAGGTTTAATGATACCAAGAAAAAATGAAATCCAGGAAGAAATAAAGTCCCGGTTAAAGGTGGTAAATGCGTGTTATTATTCAGTTGCTATGTTACTTAGTTCGCGGCTTCTATCTAGAAACTTAAAGGTTAGAATTTATAAAACTATTATTCTTCCAACGGTTCTTTACGGATGTGAAACGTGGCCGCTTACTTTGAAGGATGAACAACGGCTTAAGGTTTTCGAAAATAAGGTACTGCGTAAAATATTTGGTCCGAAGAAAGATGAGGCCACTGGGGAGTTCAGAAGGTTGCACAACGCGGAGTTGCGGAACTTGTATCCTGTGAATATAATTGAGTTGATAGCATCGCGGAGACTCAAATGGGCGAGTAAAGTTGTTGGGCTCGATGAGGAGCGGATTCCGAGAAAGTTGGTATTCGCTGATCTGACTGGTAGGCGTCCGAAAGGTAGGCCGAAGCGTCGATGGGAGAATTGCGTTAAGGCTGATCTCGGGGGCTTGGGCTTGAACGGTGAACATTGGACGAGTCTGTGTAGGCGGAATTTGGTGGTATCGGCATCGAACCTTCGGGTTCGCTAAGCCTATTATTATCATTATTAATATTTACTTTATAAAGGAGGATTAATCTTATAATAAGTTTAAAGCATAAGTGAATGCAATTATTTGTAACCATTCCACAAGAAGCTTCCAAGCATTGATATTTAAGTAGATAAAAACGAATATTAAGTCATTTTCATTTATTTTGTTATTTGGATGTAACAAGAAATTTCCAAAAATATCGTTTGCCTGTTCCTCTTTAATTTTTTTTACTTTTTGTATGTCTCAAATCTTGACCAGGATTTTTTTTATCGTTGGATTCTAGGTGAAAATATTTAATTTGTTTCATTATCTAAATATACTAGAATTCAAATAATAAAACGAATAGGACAAAAAGGAAAAAAAAAGTATAACATCCGGGGTTTTTTATTCTTTTAGTTATGTTATAAATGTTTAATTAAATCGAAATTACGGAAGTTAATGATTTTTTTTCTAAATTAATCCTGAACTAAGTTTATTCTTGAACTATAATGAGTATTATCGCAACAAGGGGAAGAAAGAGAGGGTCAGTGAAGAAGAAGTAAACAAATACAAGAAGAAATAAAAAAGGAAAAGTAGCAATTTATGCAACCGCAGTGCAATATAATAATAGAAAAAACTAATGAAAATAACCTTCAAATATGCATACAAATAAAATTAATTTATAAGGAAATTAATTCATGTGAAAGGCGTATTCGTGAAATAAACTTCGATTTTTTAAAAACTTAAATAGCTGTTTATTCTTTAGAAATGAAATTTAAATTTTATCCAACAAACCTTCCACTTATCTATAAGAGCTCATCTACATGACTATGATAAGGCCAATTTGGACTTGAGAAATGTCCATTTATGTTTGATACTTAAAGCTTTGGGGCTCTACTAAACCATCGAATTCCTCTCTTACCCATCCATCACAATCCAAAATCCTCGGTAAAATGTTAATGTTCCTTACTTCGTCACGAATTAAGTCATTCATAATATAAATTCCTTTCATGAAAAACTCCATTCCCACCCTAACCCATTAGTTTATATTCTAGCACCCTCTTCTTAGCAATCTTCTATTCCGCCGAAGCGTCTGAAAAGAAGATTGCAGCGAAACCTTATCGTTTATTTTTTTGGTTCTGCCATTGGTTGTTTTCTGTGGTACGTGATTGATAGAAGTGTCTCATGTCTTTATTAATTGTTTTGCTCAAATTTATAATAATAATAATTCTTTATTTATTCTGGGACAAGTCCCTTAAGAATAATATTACAGGAAATAAACAAGGGTCTTAAAACTAGAGTCTTAGAGTAAAATAATTAAAAATATAAATATAAGTAAAAATAACAACAGGATTAAATTAATAAAATGAAAAAATAAAATAACTCAAAAGACAACTTCTGATAAAATGTGAAAATAAGAAAAAAAAAAAAAAAAAAAAAAAAAAAAAATATATATATATATATATATATATATATAAGTTAAGGGCTGGAGCTTGGCAGTAACAGTCTTAATACCAGTTGGGAATGTAAATAACCTACGAAAGGTATTTGAGCAGGTTACATCTCTGAATAAATCAGTATTATTTCTGGAACATATGGTCACATACATATCTGGTGCCGAAACCCGGGAAACTCAGAGCGTACGTATTACCAATATTAGTGACATTTTTTTTTTCTCGTTTACAGTATCTATCGTTTTTTATAAAAATCTAATAATGCCTTGCGACGAAATTATCAATCCGCCAGTATGTAATGTAGAAACCTACCAGCCTGTTCCAGAAATCCAGCAACAACTCGTTCCGGAAGTTCTTCCGCTACCAACAAACACGCTAGTGGAAACACAGCTAAATGTTCTAGAGTTGATAAAGGTCAAGACGGCGACGTCACAGGATCTACAGAAGGCAATTTCAGACCTAGAACGTTTCGGTGGGGAAGTGGGAGAGCTGAACCACTTTCTAAAAGGTGGGGATAGGCTCATAGCTAGGATAGAAAGCAAACTGGAAGAGAACCTTCTCAGCTTAGGAGACGCCGAATCATTAAAGGCAGCATTAGTATGTAGGGTAAGTCGGAGCGTACTAAACCAAATTCAAGCTGACGAAGAGACGCCCTGGCTAGTGATAAAAGAAAGGCTGAAGAAGGGCTTCGGTGGAGGTCGATGGACACCGGAGGAGGACATTTTTCAAATGTTTAGAGAGAGGCGCTCATCGCGACAGACATCGGGGCAATACGCCGGGGTTCTCTTAGCACGATATCACAGCATCACGGAAAAACTGCGAGAAACCCTAAGTGCTGTTGAAGTCGAACGCAGAATGTTGTTCCTTTCCACTATCCTAAAGGTAAAGCTGGCGAAGAAAACTGGAAGGAGGGAGTCCCTACCCAGTGATCGCACATTTGTAGAGTGTGCGCAAGACATGGTTGATGCCAGCGCTCGGGAAGAGGAACGAGGATGGTGATAGATGAACCAGGGTGGACTAGGATACCAGATAGACGCCCCCGGAACACACCAATAAGCTGGAGGAGAAAAGAACAGTACGACAGGAGAGACCGACAGAGAACAGCAGTTGATAAGAGACCAGGGCAGTCAAGGCCAAGAAATGGACCCTGGAAGGATGACCGGTAGTGCCACGGGTGTGGAAAGCAGGGACATCTAGTAGCGAAGTGCCCTCGCACTAAATGTTTCGAATGTGGGACAGAAGGACACATTGCTAGACAGTGTCCCTACCTATTTAAGAGGAAAGAATCGCCAGGAAGGGATCCTATAGAAGTCAACGCACAGAAAATGAGAAGAAATACCGGCTGGCCTCGTAGAAGTGGACCTTCTGAGGAGATCACGGAAGCATCGGAAACTTCGGAGACGGATGGCGAGGAATCCGGAAGCAGCGGCAGCGGAGGAGAAGGAGGCAGCAGGCAGAGTCAACCCCGACGAGTGGCAGCTGGCAGGAGGCAGCGAGCGGGGATATGAGGAGCGTGTCGGCGGAGAGGCGACCAACATACGACCAACATATGTAACAACATTCGGGGTAAGCAATGCTGGATGCAGTCTGCATGCAGCAGTCTGCATGCAGCAGTCTGCATGCAGTCTGCGCTCCATACTGTGGAGAACTGGTGTTCAAACAACGGTTTTAAAATTTCCTCAGCCAAATCTACAGCGATCATCTTCGCAAAACGGGCAGCAAACATCTCTCAACCTTTATCTCTTTTAATAGACGGGCAAAGGATAAATGTAGTAGAAAAGGTCAAGTACCTGGGGGTTACGTTTGACAGTCGCCTATCCTGGGGCCCGCACATCCGTGAGGTCAAAGGCTCTTGTATACGAGCACTCAACTTACTTCGGATGGTCACAAACACGGCTTGGGGGGGAGACCGTATGGCTATGCTAAGATTATTTAGAGTGGTTCTACGGAATAGGGTCGAATACGGAGCATGTGCATACGGATCTGCCGATCCGACTCGTCTAAATGCGCTTAGAGTGATCGTTACTACGGGGCTGAGGACAGCCATTGGCGCGTTTCGTTCTAGCCCCATTATCAGTCTCTTCGGCGAAGCCGGGGAGTTGCCATCCCATTATCGCCGACAACAAATGGAGGTTAAATACTTCCTTAAAGTTCTCGCCAACCCTCATCACCCACTAAAACCTCAATTTCTTCTTTCTTTGCGGGAACGGCCGCTGATGCCTACTCTTCCCTCTCGGGTCCACGACGCGATTCTGCCTTTCCGCCAGAGTTTGGAGCAGCTATACCCCATCGGGCCGTCCCCTATACCTCCCTGGTCCGTCCCTTCTATCCATTGTCAACTGTCTCTCACACGACTTCCAAAACTCACGACTCCACCAAAAGTATACCAGCAAGAATTTTTAGAGCTTATCCAAAGGTACCATAATGCTAATGTTTATTACACAGACGGCTCTCGGGGAGAACTAGGCGCTGGAGCTGCAGTTGTGAGTGAGGCCCAAGTTAACATGTTTGCCCTCCCTTCTATATCGAGTAGCTATACCGCCGAAGTAACTGCCATCCTCCAGTCCCTCCTTCTTCGCCAGCAATCTTCCTCTCAAGTAATCATATGCACCGATTCCCTCTACACTCTCTCCTCTATCCGTAACATATATTCCTCTGACTACCTCATCCAAAGAATTCATACCACACTTGCATCCTTTTCCTCCCGGGTCAACATTGTTTTCTTCTGGGTTCCAGGACATTGTGGGATCTTGGGGAACGATCGGGCTGATTTAGCGGCACGTCATGCGGTTTCCGAGGGTCTTGAACTTCAAGGTGTGAGCCTGCCTGACCTTGTCACTTCAATTCGATCTAGCATATTGGGTTGCTGGCAGCGGGAGTGGGCGGCCCTCGGGAACAATAAGCTTCGCCTTATTCGGCCCCGCGTTGGCCCTTGGGGGTCCTCCTGCCGGCCGTCTCGACGCGAAGAGGTTGTGCTCGCGCGACTTCGTATAGGACACTCTAGGTTGACCCACGGTTATCTCATGGCCCGTGGACATCCGCCTCTTTGTCGATCATGTCAGGTTCCTCTCTCAATACTCCACATCCTCACAGAATGCCGACAATATACCGCTTCACGTATTCTTTTCAACCTCCCCACCGATCTGTCGCTTCTTCTCTCTGATTCCTCTCCTCATATAACTAACATCTTTCGCTTCCTAAAGTCAAACCATCTTTACTCTCAGATCTAAACTATACTCTCACTCTACTCCTATAATCATGTAACCTGTGTCTAACGGTGTAAAGGCGAACATGACCCTGGTGGTTGTCGCCTCGAAAAAAAAAAAAAAAAAAAAAAAAAAAAAAAAAAAAAAAAAAAAAAGCAATGCTGGTTGCCAATAATTAGAGTGATGGAGGGAGTAAGAGGACTAGTAGATACAGGGAGCTCGAGTACGATTATGACACGAGAGGCGCTAGGGTTATTATGTAATATAGAGAGAGCACCCCGGGTTAAGAGTTGTAATTATCAGTTAATCACTCTGGGGGGCCCTTGTAAAGTAGAGGGAGAAGCCGTAATTGGGCTAAAAAGGTGGGTAGAGAATGGGGGAGAGCTCAAAGTCCACATAGTGGGGAGCATGACCCGGGAGTATAAGATGATAGTGGGTTGCGACTTATTGGGACGAGTTGGAGCAAGAGTGAGAAACAATCAGGGGATTTGGAGTGTTAGGCTCGGGGAAAGGACTTACGAATGCCGAGAGGTCGCTAGGGATGGATGGGCGCGTATAGGCGCTGTAAAAAGGGTCGAGGACTGGAGGGAAACGGTGACAGCGGAGTTCGGAGATATCTTCTTTCGTGAGGGTGAAATACTCGGTGTTACAGGGAGAACAGTTCATGAGATACCGCTAAAGCAGGACAGGGTAACATACGTAAAAGAGCGGAGATATCCTCAAGCGCTTAGGCAGCATATTAGGGACGAACTAAATAGCTTAAAATCCCAGGGTATTATCGTCGATAGCACATCGCCGTATAACAGTCCCTTATGGTGAGGAAGAAGGGAGCTCCCGGGGAAACCAAGGAAAAATACAGAGTTGTAATCGATTATCGCCAGTTGAACGATAATACCGTGGATGAGAGGTATCCTATTCCCCGATTCGAGGATATATTAGATAGATTGGGTGGGGCGGTGATCTTTAGCACCTTGGATCTCAAAGCGGGCTACCACCAGATAAAAATGCATCCCAAAGACCAACATAAAACTGCGTTTACTTTCGAAAGGGGGCATTATGAGTTCACTCGCACAAGAACGCGCCCATTACTTTTCAACGCCTCATGGATGAATTCTTGAGAGGTATCGACGAAACAATGTGCCAAGTGTATATGGATGACCTCTTGGTTTTTAGCAAATCGGAAGGCGAGCATGTGGAACATTTGAGGCGCGTTTTTCAGAGGATTCGCCAGTTTGGCCTTAAATTGTCGAGGGAAAAGTCGATACTCGGACAGGAACAGATTAATTTTCTGGGTCATACGATTTCGCGAGAGGGGGTAAGGCCGGACGCCGCAAAAGTGGAGGCGATTCGTCGTATGGCCGTTCCTAAGGACATTAAAGGGATTCGTCGGCTCCTTGGTACGCTAAATTACTATAGGCGATTTGTGCCCGACATGGCAGAGTGCTTAGTACCGATCAATAATTTGCTCAAGAAGGGCGCGAAACTTGTGGTGACCCCGGTGATGGAGCAGAACATTCGGAAGTGTATGGAAAGGTTGCTAGCGGAGCCAGTGTTGGCGTTCCCGGACTTTAACAAACTTTTTACCATCACCACTGATGCCAGTGAATACGCATTGGGAGCGGTACTGTCGCAGGGTGAAGTGGGAGGTAATTAATCATGGTTAATGCACTGGAGCAAGGAGAATCGTCACGAGACGGGCGACAATTTTTAAGCGATTGGAAGCCCGAAGGGGAAGGTGAGACTGCTGCGACCGAGACAGAAGGGAGTGAGGTGTCCCGGGACGAAGGGAGCTCGGGGGAGGATAGGCCGATCGAAATGGAGGAAATTGACGACATCATAAACGATAAACGTCGCCAGGTCATTTGGAAAACGAGGACCGCGGGCGCGATGAAGATTGAAAGTAGTCAATATGGAAACAGTGGGGTTCACGTCATCTGGTCACAACCGGGAGTCCGTGACGAGCAAATCTGTAGGGTGTTATTGGACGCGTCGGAACCAGGGAAGTGTCATTATCTGTACGTGGGCAACGCCACCATCTGGGACAAAATTAGAAGACTTTGGCGGACCGAGCGGTTAGGCATTGATAGATCCTTTATTCGGTGTAGATACGCGGTCGAAACGGTGAGGGATGAGGAACGGCAAAAAGAGGTCACCCTAGCTTACCACCAGGGTAAAACCAATCACCGTGGGATTAACGAGACTCTCCAAGCTTTGCGTCGAAGTACTTCTGGTGGGGTATGAAAAGGACAATCCAAGACACTATCGGGGCGTGCGAGGTGTGCTTGCGCACGAAGTATGATCGCCATCCTCCGCGTGGCAGACAGAAGGAGACGCCCACAGTGGACGCACCGCTTCAAGACCTCCAAATCGACACCTTCACTTGGCGGGGTTTCAAGTGGGTCACTATTATAGATCTCTTTAGTAAGGTTGCCATGGGACATCGGGTTCTTGACAAATCCGCGGAAGCAGTTTTGGAGGCTCTTCGCATTGGGTACAGTTCTATGGGGTACCAGATAGGATTTCTTCTGATAAGGGGCGGGAATTCGACAATGCCACTGTTCGGGAAGAGGCGAGAAGCCTCGAAATCACCTGGCATTTTACTACACCTGGCCACCCTAAAAGTCGAGGTGGTATAGAACGACTCCATAGCACTCTAAGCGACCATCTTCGGGTGTACCAGAGTGAGAAGGGATTAGAGGCGGATGTGGCCATGAAGAAAGCTATAGTGGCGTATAACCATTCAATCCACTCTGTGACGGGATTTTCCCCGATGGAAATTCTTTTCGGTTTGCGGGGTCCGAGGCGTGATTGGCAGGGTACTACGACTAATGATCAGAGCGCGAGGGACGTCGTTCACAACCGGATCGAGATCAGAAAGACGTGGGAAAAAGTGCGAAGAAAACTACAGCGGGAAAAGAGCCGTCGGGTGGAGCGGGATAACCTCGGTTTGAAGGATCCGATGGGCGCGCTTAAGATTGGGTCTATTGTTTATCGGAGGCTGGGAACTAATAGGGGAAAGGAGTTGCTGCGGTTCGAGGGCCCAATCAGGGTAACTGCGATCAGGGAGCATAATTTAGTGACTATCGACAGTGTTCATGGGCCTAAAAAGAGGCGTACAGTGCATGTCGAACAGCTGAAGCTGCCAGTGGTAGAGGCGCGCTAGTTGACCTCCGCCGTGGTGCTCTCATCTCTGCCTGTACAAAACCATTCTTTTTTGTTATATGTTTTTCGTTTCTGTGATTGTCGGGACATTGCTTCTGATACCTGCACCACATATTGTAATAATGACTATTCTATTTTATTTTATTTTTTTTCCTTTCTAAGTGTGTTACAGTGCCTATGTCATTTCTAGTTTTGTAATTTGTGCTGTGTTAGTTGAATTTTTTTTATTATTTCTTTTTTTTCATAGAATGTATTCTTTTTTGTTCTTTTTAAGCCTTAGTTTGTAAGTATAATTGTAAGGTATGAAGGCTGAGGACTGCTAGTTTCGAGCCCATTCCTATGTCTGAGAGTTTCCAAAGGATCTTTGTAAACTGGTGGGGGGGAGTTAAGGGCTGGAGCCTGGCAGTAACAGTCTTAATACCAGTTGGGAATGTAAATAACCTACGAAAGGTATTTGAGCAGGTTACATCTCTGAATAAATCAGTATTATTTCTGGAACCATATGAGTAGTTTACTTATAACCTTTACTTTTTTAAAATTATCTTTTGCCACTTCACATATCTTATTAATATATATATATATATATATATATATATATGTATGCTAAAATAGGACAGATAATAATATATAATTAAAAATATAATAACATTATAAACAAAAGTTAAAAATATACAGAAAAAAAAAAGAAAAAGAAATTACAATGCTTTTATATGTTTGTAAAATTATATGTGATTTAATCTTTCATCTTTGAAAAGATAATCTTTTCGAATAATATTTTCTGCGAATGTATCCATGAAAGTTAAATAAATAAATAAACGTATCTATCTGCTTTATTTGTTGATTTTCCCTGAAATTAGCATCTAATTGGAATTATTTGGGAATTGGATTGACAGGAAATGGCTGAATAGACGGGATTTAAATTTTGAAAGAGTTTGGGAGTCACGGATATTGGAAGAAATGGAGTTCCATAGAGATGCGGATCGGATTAAGAATGATCTATCGAAAGCTGTGGATCGCTGGGACGTTATATACAGATCAGAAGGCCGCGAGCGTTTGTTACGGGAACGAACGGAGAATTTGAATTTACGGAAATCGGAGATGCTGATCGGACATCGGAATTGGATATCCTGGTCGAGGAAGGATGCTAGGAAGTACTCACGGCGGAAGGAAGGGTAAAGCCACTTTAACTCTTTGTAAAATCGGGTGATAGAAGTGTCTCTGGATATCCCAAAGATGAAACGTATAAATCAAACAATTAAACATTCGTTTTAGTTTTGCCTCGAGATCCCCAGAGACACCCCTATACACCGTACAGCAGTAGTCAAAGTGGGGAAATATTAAGGAGCTAACCAAAAGCTTACGGGTTTCCATTGGAAGAAGAGGACGTAGGTGATTCAGAAGTTTTAATGTGAAAAATGTACGACGGGAGATTTCTGTAACATTCCAGGATAGGGTTTGATCAAAGGTGGTGCCGAGGTTTTTAAGGGATTGGTGGAATTGTTATTCAGAAACAGAGTAGGAATCGATGGAAGGGTCTTCAGGAGGGATTGGGACCTATTACAATTGCCTTGGTCTTCTCAGCGTTCAAATCGAGTTTGTTCTCAGCTGCCCAAATACTGATTCGATTAAAATCTTCTTGGAGCATTTCTGTAGCTAGTAATATGTCAGAAGGAGAAAAGGATAGATATATTTAAACATCATCAGCATAAATATTGTATTGGGAATGATGGATGCATAGAGGAAGGTCATTAATGTATACAGCTAATAGGGTGAGGAACACCACAGGATATAGGTAAAGTCTTGGAAGGAGGTTGACCTGGGACAACTACATATTGTGAGCGGTCGGAAGGAAAGTATTTGAACCACCGTCGAGCACTGTTGGATAAAGGCAGATTATGTAGTTTGGCTAGGAGGATATTATAGTCACCTGTATCAAAAGCTTTAGAGAAATCTAGAAGGATTAGGATGGTTAGTTTTTGGTGTTTAATGGCGGATTGGAGGTCATGCGTTATTTTTAGGAGAGCGGACTGTGTTGAATAACCAGATCGTAAGCCGGATTGGAGAGGATCAATAAGGGATTGTTCTTCTAAAAAAGTTGATAATTGGTTTTTGGCAAGACGTTCCAGGGGTTTGGAAAGATTGGAAAGGATCGAAATAGTACGGAAATTATTTTAAAATCGGAAAATCCATTTATTTAATGGACGAAATAAGCAGTTTTCATTTCATTCAAGGTGTAGGAACTTTGAATATGGAATTTTGAAAGGAAAACTTATAGATATGATAGAATATTGGTATCGGCTGCAGGAGAAGGATTAGAAGCAAAGGATATAAAATGATTGTTGAGCTGGTCCGGAGAAACAGAAAGGGGAGTGGAGTTATTGGATTCTGGGAGAGATAATTTTCGAATTATTTTCCATTTTAATTTGGAATCAGAAGCGTTGGAGAGGGATGTATGAATGTAGAGGGATTTAGCACGTCGAACTTCGTCCTGGGTTTCAATGCGAAGTTTTTTGAAGCATTCGTAATCAGCTGGTGTATGAGTGCGGCGAAATTTTTGCCTCGCTGCATCTCTACTTTTCATCATTTCCCTTAATTCTGGGGTCAGCCAAGGCGCAGTTGGACGACGTATTATTCTGGTTCTTAAAGGTGCATGCAGGTCTAGTAAAGATTTAAGGTTTGAGGTGAGAGTGGATATCATAGGATCGATGGAATTAAAGGAGTATATGGTATCCCAAGGAAATGGTTCCAGATCGGGTTGAAGGGATTCCAAGTAGAGGTGGTTCAAACAACGATAGATCACTTTAGGAATGAAGGATTTCACTGGTAAGTTATATGAGATCTGAATAAGGTCGTGTAAAGAAAGAAATGGAACCAGGTGCTGGTAGGATGAAAGGACCTTTAGAGGAGAGTCAGTAATTTACTTGACGTATTCAATAATAAAGTTGTATATACATACACACACACACACACACACACACACACACACATATATTTTATATGTATGTATGTATATGTGTGTGTGTGTGTGTGTGTGTGTGTTTGATTTTTTATTGAATTTTACAACTGTATATAACATAAATACAATCAGTAAAAGTGCTCAATTATAATAAAGGTCGAGAAAAAACTTGTGAAGAAGCTACCCAGCGGTATAACTTATAAATTTAAGTTAGTAGATTCCGAGGCCATCTTCTTTTCATCCACCTCGGAGGATTATAAGCAATATGTGAGGTTGATAGGTTGCGGACAAGAGGGTTTATATGGGTCGGGAGTTTGGAATTAATAGTGGTATTAGAGGTAGGTATTAGGGCTGATATATTTTTTCTAAAATCTTAATTTTATATTCCTTCGTAATATCAAAGTTCAGTTATCTCACTCCCATCATCAGGACTCTGCTTATAATTTTCTGCAATTCAACTGTTTATTCAAACTTTGTCATATAAAAAATTTAAATAAAAACAATAAGAATAGTCAAAAAGTAAAAAATCATATCTTAACAGGGCATTGCTTAGATCTTGTCCTCAACTGTTAGTAGATTCTGAGGCCATCTTCTTTTCAATCGCCTTGGAGGGTTATTAGGAATGTGTATGGCGATAGGTTGCGAAGAAGAGGGTTTGTGTGGGTCGGGAGTTTGGAATTGATTAGAGGTAGATAGGTATTAGAGGTAGGTATTAGGGCTGATATATATTATATATATATATATATATATATATATATATATATATATATATATATATATATATATATATATATTATACATTTCTGCAATTCAACTGTCTATCCAAACTTTGTCACTCATATAACAAATTAAAAAACAAACCAATAAAAATAGTCAAAAAGTGAAAAATCATATCTTAGCAAGACATTGCTAAGATCTTTGTTCTCATCTGTTAGTAGATCCAGAGGCCATCTCCTTTTCAATCGCCTCGGATGGTTATCAGGAATGTGTGAGGTCGATAGGCTGCGAACAAGAGGGTTTGTATGGGTAGGAAAGTTTTGAATTGAAAGTGGTATATCTGGTACGAGAAAGGTCTGCGACAAATGGGATAGGATATTAAGGTCGTTTAATAATACATTTTATTTGTGACGAAGTACGGAGCATTTAGGATTTTGCAAAGGATTTTGGATTGTAAGGATTGGATGCGGGAGGAATCAGATGGTTTAGTAGAGCCCCAAAGCTCTATTACATATATCCAGGTGGGCCTGACAATGGTAACATAAATGCTTTTTGTAATATACTGGAAGTTTTGAACGTTCGTCAAGTAAGTGTTGAAGTAATCGGTATATACGAGCAGTTTCTTGTTGTTTAATTCTTTTATGAGAATAAATAAAATATTTAAAAAATATACATATAAATTCATATTACAACTAATATTTCGTAAACCACCCGCCGCGTAATAGTACACTTCCAGCACAATTCAGTTCATAAGAAACATTGGTATATTAACTCTTATTTGAATCAAGCTATTTGTATGCCTTATGTCAACTATATTCCTTATTATATAAATATTGATTTGATTTATTTCATTTTTCATTTTAATTAATTCAGTTTTTTTTTTTTAATTCTTGAATCTATTTTAATTTTCTTTGTACATATTTTATTCATCTTTTTTATAGAACTCTGAGATTTATTCCCTGAATTTCCATAATAAATATTAACTTATTTAATATTATCAGTTTTTTTTTCGTAATGAGGACAGTAATGACAGTCAGTACTAACAACGAGACACAACAACAATTTAACATACCGAATGTACACTTGTTCATCGATTTAATGAGCCAAAATGCACATTTTACCACATAATATCATAGTGGAATACAGATATGAAATATTAATATAGCGGAGTATTTCACGTTAAATATATGTCGGAAGGTTAGTTGGGTTGTGACATCTGTTACAAGCGTACACTGCCAAATGTAATATTTTAAGTAGCTGAGCGAGACTTCGGGTTTGCGTCAGAATGGGATGTCTGACTTTCTGTTCTAGTTTCATTATTGTTGTTCCTGTTGCACTTCAGTATAATTTACACTTCTGATAGTTGCCAATTCCTCCTGTTAGGAATTATGTTTAAAACTATTTCGTGATAACATTCCGAAGAAGAAAAAGGTTCCAACAATAGTTTGGCACGCACCGATACACAATATAAATACTATGACGCACTTGTAGTAAATTATCGCAAAATCGCTCTTCCTAGAGAAGGCCACATACTCTGGAAATTCGCCAAGATGATGTCACAGTTGCGTGTCGGTTTTCTTCCTTTTTTTTCCCCTCCCATCTGTTGTTATGAATGTACAATGTACACCGAGGACATCACGGAACGATAAAGAATTCATGGCTCAATTACAGGTGGCGTAGCAGTCGATTATATTTTAAATAAATCATTATCCTCCCCCCTCTACTTCTCCCGCTAGACTAATTGCTATGGTATCGATTCTGAAGGAGCTGTTTGCCGACAGTGAACGTTCCCTCACGATCGACCCATTAAGCTGTTAGTCCCCGATTGCCTACAAGATTGCGCACTTGATTGTCCACAATTGTTTTCTATTGCAATTTATTTATTCTTCGATACTAGAGAGCCTAAACGATGCGACTAGTTCATTCTACAAAATATTCCTAGCATATCATATAAAAATCTGAAAACGACAATTATAACGAAGATAGAAGCAGCAAGGGCACACGGGACTCCTTTCGGTTCCGAACCAAAACAAAAAAAAAAAATTATCATCACCGAGTCATAACATATTTATATATATTTTCTTTTTATCCCCATTCAACAACTTCTCATTTTAACTTCAAATATTATTAGACAAAGACTGAATACTTTTTAAAACCACTATGGACATATGCATCTCAAATTTTCGGAACCGACAAACAGACCCCATTCAAAAAATACAGACTAAAAAATAACACGCTCACCCTGGTACGTACAGACCTACATATACCTACTGCTCAAGACTACATTCATACTTAATGCAAGAGATTCCATGACAAACTTCACCGACATTACAACATACTCATTCAAAACATGGCGCCAACGGACATACCGAAATTCACAAGAAGGCTGAAAAGGAGCAGATTAAGGGATCTCCTTGTTTAAAACTTAAGATCTTCACGTTAGTAGGAGGTTCCGCTGGGTACTGACCTCCCTCATGCCTGACATGCCAGCTCTTACGAAATATATGCAGTGCATCTGCTTATTGTCGCGGAAAAGTGACAGGTGCATATTATAATAAATAAAGATAATAAAAAAAAAAAAAATTTAAATATTTATGTTCCTACTGTATTCTGGATAGATTTTAAAGAACGATTATGAGAAACTTAACTATAGCTATACGGGGTCTTTCGGGCCAGAGGGTGAGGGCGGGGGATAAATGCTGGAATAAACTCGTAATTATTTGGTTTTCAAATTATTTGGTCCTCTGTGTTGCTAGGCAACGCGCGTTTAAAGCAACGCGGTAACCCGCTCAGCTACCCCGCCCTACTCCCACTCCCCCAGCTAGTATAAAATTATAAAATAGGACACAGCTTGGGAGGGTGGAAATGTGTCACCCTTATCCCTCTCCGATAGGGCCTACTTTTCTTTCTCATGCTCCCGTTTTTCCGCTAATGTCAATATGAGTAAGGATTAAGTCCATGTTAATGTCAATATGTCTAGCATTGTGTTGACTAAGACTCTACAACATCGTAATCTGAAATAAAATTGTTTTTATTACGAGTGTGGTTTATGTTGGCCCCCTAGGAGTGGGGGGTGGGGATCTGAGTATACACCCTCCCTTCCAATCCAGTGGGCATGGCACCTCTATTTAATTATATATTAATTGTGCTCACATTCACATACATTCTGGGACGAGTAGCTCCCTAAGATCATCAAAAATGTAAAAAACAAATCGTATTTTTCTTTTAAGACCACAGTATAAAAAAGGATCAGGTTTGGTTTAAATATTACGTACGTTGGAAAGTTTAGGAGATATAGAAATAATTGATGTTTGAAAGTGGTTAATGAAAAGGCTTTAGGAATGGATGGGTATAGGCAATGAATTACGAAATAGGGTAGCATTAATGACAAAAGATTTTTTGAAGGAAGCGGATCTGTGGGAATGAATATTCAAGTTTATTCTCCTATGGGATCTCGAGTTAAATGAAAGGACAGAAGAACATGAAGGATAAAAGGATGTTTTTCTTTTTATTCTGAAGGATCGAAAAAGACAGACACTAAGGAGGTATTGCTGACGGAAAGAAAGGTAGAGCCATTTCAACTCGACGTACCAACTAAAAACATAAAAGCGTCCAGGAATTCAACACATGAATCCAATGAAACAATTCTTGGATTGTTCCTCGACCACACTTAGCGGAATGGACCGGCGAGGAAAGGCAATTCGTCTTTCGAATTCTCTACCTTACAGTTGCCATCGGAGTCGACCGGCAATTGACTTTCCACTCCGCTGAGTGTGGCTACTCTTCGGCAATTTTAATGAGATTCCGATGTAAATGACGTCATTTGAATTCGATCGGAAAATTCGTCTTTCCTTTCCTTGCCGGTCCACTCCGTTAATTGTGGCCGGGCCTTTACCCTTTATGGGTTGTAGATGTATAGTTTTGTTCAATGTATTTATTATATAAGTAGGATAACATATATATCCCTTATTTCCTAGAGATACATATATTCTTCAAGATGTTTCTATAGTTCTAAATACCCATCTCTCCCTTTACCTACATGTGGTTCCGTCACTGTGTTTCTTTCACGAAAGTAATTTTTCGAATTATTTGTATGAGTATTGGTAATTTTATACGCAATAATATACGTTTTATTAAAGAGTCTTCAGTGAGCTGTAGGAGTGTATTATTTAACCGGTTTTGTATAATACGCTCTTGGAAATGGTGTTCTTGGTTTTGATGAAAAAAATTTTTTTTCTTATCCATTATGTTATTGCTTTTTAATGGTCTTGTAATGAAGGGCTTTTGGACATTCATTGATTATCATCGACAAATTATAACACAATGGTTTATTAATTCAAAATAATTACATTATGGTATACCCACTTATATAGCTGTTGAGGCAATTAAATTAAATGTATTGCGATAAATTAATCAAAGTTAGAACACTATCAATTTATATTCCAAGGAAAATGGCCAACACTACTGCTAAGTTCAAAACGCTATGTTCCTGCTATTTCGCAACGGATTTCAACAGTTCTTTTTTTGTATTTTAGGGAATCGGAAAATCGGACATAAACCTTATTATTTATTATATTTAATAGGTTCTACGTATCTTAAATAGCAAGACTGGACTATCGGAGTATATACAGGTAAGATTAATTTTTTTTTTTTGTTCGTCGCAGTGTCCTGATTCTAAAACTATATACATATTTTTGTCTTTGAATTATACATATGAGTTATGGCGCATATATATGGGTAAAATTTAAATTTTTGTTTTTTACAATTAACCACTGCTTCCTGATTAGTAAACCATAACTTTTTTCTGTATATTAAAAAATAACTGAGTTATTGAATTGAATCATTTTTCGGCTGCCATTTTAAAACTAATCGGCTGTTGACATCAGCCGATTAGTTTTGAAATGACAGTGCCCAGGCGTTAGGATCGCAGTCGGATGCCATACTATTTTTGTGCCAAATTTTGGGAAAAAAAAGTTGAGTAAGTTCGGAGAAAAGCCACGGACGTCGCACGGAGGACAGACGGCTTTTTTTTTCATTCGTTATTTGGTTTCTACTTGAAACGTGAGACCTCAAATTTTTAAAGAAGGTATTTTTTTTTGATCGATTACAAAGGTTCATTATAATTAGAAAAAAAGCGACTCTTTCTGTTTTGTTGTGAATACTTCATTTAGTAGTCGTTTACATCAAAGAAATTCCACGGTCAATGTCCACCTAATCACCTATTTCCCATTTCCTTTGTTAAAGTTTAAAATAGACTAGTACTATATCGAATTTGTTGAGGAATGCGAGTGTAGAATTGCACCACAAACAGCAATAGTTATCTTCTATAGTGTATTGGACCTTTATCTTGCACATTCTTCTTCGGATAGCAATATCCAAAATCAAATCGATCTATCCTCTACTGATTGTAAGGGAACACAACTAAGGAATATCTATTTCGATTACTACCTATATTACAGATCCATTTAGAGAAGGATATAGTGTTATGATAAATAATTCTTAATATAAGTTTGGATAAAGGGGACTTGGTTTACGAAGATTCTTCTCGGTGACCTTTTCTCCTTTATAAGACTGTTTTACGAAGGGGAGCTCGAGCAATAGCAGGGAGGCCTTTTTTACTAGATGCTTTCACAGCGGGCAAATCGATGCCCGACAATCTCTCCCCCAAGTTGTCATCCTCTTAGCAACTTTCTTTTCAGCTCGATTCATCGATTTATTTAGACAAAACGTTCTTTAATCGTTATTTTATGAAGTTCTCCCTCCCATTATGATTCTTGTGTTTTTTTTCATTCCAAACAACGCTGACTATATTAAAAATATTATTCTCACAACACACAACTTTCAATTTCCTCCTTTGTTAAATTAGATTTTAGAACTTTTAAAAACAATCCAGTAAAAGTGATTACATTTGAAGAGTCCATGGAAGAAAGGTGGGTTGTCAATTATAGTGCTTTTCGCGAAAGTCGAGTTTTTAGGTTTGGATCTTTAATTACATAAGTAAGTTTTATCACTTTTCTTCAATTTTTTTATATGTCCTTTTCATTTTTGTTTTGCGTATCAAAATGATAAATTTGCCCGAAACAGACATAATACGCTCTAAAAAAAAAAAAAAATGTTTTAGTAATAAAAAAACAATTTTCTACAAGATCCTCAAAAGCAGATACCAAAAACCTCAGAATCTGGATGAAACAGCTGAACCGATCAGAAGCAGACGACAACCTTCAAAAACAATTGATTCCAATGTAACATTTGCCCATCTACTTGGAGGTGGGAACCAGAACAAAGAGGCCCTGCCGGAACAACGCATACTTCAAAATCCTGAACCCCTTCCACAACCACCTATTCCTCAAAATTTACCCAACCCTCAAAAACCTCATCCGCATCAAATTTCTCATATTCCTCCTCCATCAAATGTCACAGATCTTACAAGTTTGATGACATCCTTCATCACTGAAATCAAATCTCTTGTTATGTCGCTAATATCACTACTTACTAATCTCGTATCAAATTTAATCCCTTCCTTAAAAAATCCTTAAATGACAACACCTAACTCCTTGTCCATTCTCCTTTGGAATGCGAATGGTGTTAGAAATCACACTGACGAACTTACAGCTTTATTGCAAGACAAAAACGTTGATGTAGCACTTATTACTGAAACTAGACTAACCACTAAACAGTTCTTTAAAATACCGCAATACGTAACATACCGTACAGACCACCCAGACGGAAAAGCCCATGCCGGTACTGCTGTCATTGTGCACCAGTCCCTCTCCCACCATATACTCCCAGTTCCCTCCTATGATTTCCTACAATGCACCGCCATAGTAATCAAGACTTTTTCTTTTCCGATCACCCTCGCATCAGCGTACTGCCCTCCTAAACATTCCATCTCCGACATTCTATTCGAATCCTTCCTCAATGCCTTAGGAAACCACTTCATTCTGGGTGCAGACATGAATGCTAAGAACCAACAATGGGGTTGCAGATCCACGAATTGTCGTAGGCGGAATTTACAGTCTGCACTCAGCTCTAGACGTTTCAACCTCCTGCCTCCTGACTCCCCTACCTACTGGCCAACTGATCCTAACCGTAATCCTGACATCCTTGACTTCTTCATTCACAGCGGATTAGGCTCCCTAAACATGTCGGTGACTCGCCTTGATGAACTGTCCTCTGACCATAGTCCATTGCTCCTTAAAGTATCCCTAATTCCTATTCCTAAACCCACCCCACCGTCATTTATCAGAGGACCAGTAAACTGGGACCTTTTTCGCCAAATCCTGACCAGTGATATTGACCTCAGAATGAAACTCAAAACTCCAGATGACCTTGACGATGCCGTAAACTCCTTCACCATCGCTATTCGACAAGCTGTTTGGACTGCCTCCTCTCCCAAGCACTCCCAGATAAGTCATAACCAAAATCATTTACCACAACACCTCATAGACCTCATCCACACCAAACGCCGATCCAGATCCTTATGGCAACGCACCCGTCACCCCACAGATCGCCGCTCCTATAACTTTTATTTTCATTGTTATAAGAGGGAGTTGGCGACCTTCCGTTCCCAATCCTTTAGTTCCTTCCTTTCTTCTCTTTCGGCTTGTGACAATTCCCTGTGGAATGTCACCAAGAAAATTCTAAAATCCCACCATATTTCCCATCCCCTCCGTCGTAGTAATGGTTCCTGGGCTGCGTCTGATGAAGACAAAGCCGAGGAACTTGCCAAATACGTTTCTCAAGTCTTCACACCTCATCCAGAATCCAATCCAAACCACACTTCAGTAGTGGAACAGTTCCTTCAGTCTCCAATCCCGCTTTCATTACCTCCTAAAGCAGTTAATCCCTCTGAGGTCAAATATCTTCTCCGAAAACGTGCACTCCGTAAATCTCCTGGATACGATCTCCTCACTCCTCAGATTCTCAGACAGCATCCATCTAAAGCCGTTATATTTCTTACATATATATATACAACTCCATTCTACGCACTACTCATTTTCCTCTCTTATGGAAACATTCCACAATAATTCTCTTCCTAAAACCAGGTAAACCTCCTAACACTACGACATCATATAGACCTATCAGCCTACTCCCAATCCTTTCAAAAATCTTTGAAAAAATCCTCCTCAAACGAATATTACCGTTATTAGAATCCCACACTATTCCTTCCCATCAATTTGGATTCCGTTCCCAACATTCAACCGTTCAGCAAGGGCTCCGAGTCGTTGACCATATTTCCTCTGCCCTTGAGAACAAGGAGTACTGCTCGGGTGCATTTCTGGACATAACGCAAGCATTTGACCGGGTGTGGCACCCGGGATTGCTCTTTAAGCTCAAAAACCATTTACCCCTATCCTTATACCTAGTCCTCCGATCCTATCTATCAAACCGCTCCTTCCGAGTTCGTTGTGGTGCAGAATATTCCAATTATTATCCAGTCGAATCCGGTGTTCCTCAGGGTAGTGTCCTTGGTCCTATCCTCTACAATATATACACGGCTGATATTCCTCTCTGCCCTAATACCTTCCTAGCAACGTACGCTGATGACACAGCTATCCTATCCTCTCACTTAAATCCCGAAATTGCATCTACAGGCCTCCAAACACACCTTTCTCAAATTGAAGACTGGTGTAACAACTGGAGAATCAAAGTAAATCAATCCAAATGCAGACATGTCACCTTTACCCTTCGAAGACAATCCTGCCCTCCAGTTCTCTTTAACTCCGTTCCGCTTCCTTTCTCCGACACAGTCCGGTATCTTGGCTTCCTTCTGGACAAAAGACTAACTTGGAACCCGCATACTAGACTTAAACGACAAGAACTTAATCGACGATTTGGACTATTATACAGACTACTGAACAGAAATTCTAAATTATCTATCGAGAACAAACTGCTAATATACAAGACAGTACTGAAACCTATCTGGACCTACGGACTTGAACTGTGGGGGACAGCTAAATTTTCTAACATCAAACGCATTCAATCCTTCCAATCAAAAGTCCTCCGAACAATAGTTAATGCTCCTTATTATGTATCCAACCATACCTTACACCGCGACCTAAATATTCCATTTATTTTAGACCTTATACCATTAAAATTCTTTAAATTCCATCAGAACCTTATCCATCACCCTAATCCCCTAGCTCAATCCTTATCCAGCTCCACACATCCTTACCATCCTCCTAGAAGGTTGAAACGGCAGTGGCCTCGAGACCTCTTGTAAAATGTATATTGGAGTTCTAGCATTGGCTAGATTCTCCACTCACGTGCTGTATGCTTGTGAATCGTATATAGGTATGAGTGACTTTTGTATATATTTTTATTGACTTTGTTTTGTATTTATTTATATTGTATTATTATTATATAAATTTATTCTTTTGTATATATCGTGTGAATGCAGTATGAATGTTGTACTTTATTCCTATTAAAAATGTCCTAAATTGGACAGATTGTAATATTGTTCAATAAAAAAAACAAAAAAAAAAAAAAAACAAACAAAAAAACAAAACAATTTAAACATAAAAGAAAGGGGTATAGTCCTGGACACCCCCTTTCTTTCCTGTTTTATTGATGAATGACGATATTAATACACAATCCATATAATATTTTGATATTCTATATTTAGATTTACACAATTGCAGTAATTATTTTATTGTCATGACCAATGGTCTTGATTGATTGAATTGTTTAACAAACAAAATAATAATAATTAAAACTTGCATTAAATATAATTATAAATCTTATCATCAATTGAAAAAAGGTTTACAAACATAAAATTTCTCTCCTATGATCCTCAAGACTCTCTCATTGTGTGTTTTTTCCGCGTGGACATTCCCCCTTTATTTCGAGTATGTAGTTCTTTCCATCGCTTGTAACCAACGAACTATTTATTTACCAACATATTATAATCGAACAATTTTATATATATATAACTACAATCCGGTAAAAAAAATTGAGCTCTCCATCCTCTCCAGTTTCGTCCCCATCACCTCTATCCCCTCTTCATTTTATATTTTGGAATCTCCTTTCGGTGATTATAACAAAGGAAGCGGGGCTGATATGGGAAGTGCACGAAGTAGGTGGTCCAGCCTTTGTTCTTACTCTTGCACGAAAGTAGCTAGGATCTAAAAAGTTCCTGGAGTATCGCGGGTAGAAGCCAGATGGGGAAACCTAGAGGGGTAGGAAACGCCTTTTGAACTTTTGCCGACCAAGGCTTATTATATTTACTTGATTAATATTAAAATTGTTTATTAATTAACTTACTCCCCTCAGTATTCTCAGTACATAAAAATAATGTATAATAAGTAGCTTTTCTCGCGAATATTTCATATTTTGTTAATTTTTTATGAGTAGTTTCGTGTGGAGAGAGCTTGGAATTAAAAGTAGTATACATATTTTAGCCTAAGTCCGCATGATATTGGGTATTGAGGTCTTTAGAGATGTATTATTGGTGGCAAAAGATCAATGAATGAATGAAAAGTAATTTTTATTTTGGGACATTCCTCTAAGGATAACATACAAGGAACCGAAGAAGTCCAAACTGGACAACTGTCTGGCTTCATTTGTTAAATGATTAACTATTCAACTAATAGATTATTAAATTATATAAAGTCAAAATAATTAAAAGACATAAGAACAAAAAAAAAATTAAAATAGCTTTGAAAGAATTTAGTTATGTATTATTATATAAAGATATATTACATGTGTGCGGAAGATTGATCTTTGAGGAGGTGGATAAATAAATGGTGTTTGAATGTATTTCGTGATGACAATTTACGGAGGGAGATGGGTAAAGAGTTCCAGAACGGAATGGAGAGAAGGTCTTGAGCCAATGGGCATTGCTTTTGTTTTCGCGGATTCAGGCAAAGCTTTTTTGAGGAGGTGAGGGCGAAATGACTACAGCTTGGCACTATGGGTTCAAATGGTCCTTTTATTGTTCAGACAGTTGAATAAAATGAAGAATAACAGAATATAAAAAAGAAGAAAGCAATATGAGGAGCACACACTAATCGAGATAGATCAACAACCACAGCTGGTGAGAGGTTGCAATGGATTTGCCACTGTAAAATAAAATAATCTTTCTACTATCATAAAACACAGAAAATAAAATAATAAATAAAAATGACCCTCAATTAAATATAAAGAAAACTAAAATATAAACATGTTTGAGGCAGTGACAAATCCATTTCACATAACCTCTTTGCTCCCACCAGCTGTGTGTTATAACCTCACTCCCTCACACACATCAGGCCCATCACAGCTTGTTTCCGGAGACCAGCGGTTAATGCTACTGACATCTTCTAGGATTCTACGGTAACCACCGGGTATATTAGAAGGGTATTAAAATTTGAAGGTCATCTGTATACAGATGGTACTGGGAATGTCGGATAACTTTGGGCAGGTCATTTTTGCATACTAAAAATGTAGATCGGTGAGAGGTATGATCCTTGGGGAACACCTCGGGAAAGATAAACTGGTGATGAGGGAGGTTTGTTGAGAATAATGACAGTCTGGGAATGGAACCAGATCAAGGCACTATTTTTAAGATTATAGGGTCTTTCTTATTTATATGTTTTCAGGATTTTTCGGTAGATTTTGGATTGGATGCGGGAGTAATTCGATGGTTTAGTGGATCCCCATAGCTCAATTCCTGATGTCCAGATATGCCACAAAATAGTTTATTGGTATATGGGCTATTTGTAGTAAATTAGAAATTCAGACCGTACATAGGTGTTTTAATCAGGAGCAGTTTTTCGTAATTTTTCGTCATAAGCAATTTTGAAACGCAATTATAACGGATAGATAAGAAGTTTGTTCGAATGTTTTAAGGTTGTTGTTTTTTTTACATCAATAAGTTTCCTCATTGATTATAAAGTATCCTATTTTTAGTAAAGACGTAAAGTATGTTGTTTTTTATTTATTTAACGTCACTTTATGCTACTATGGCTAATCGGACGATACTACAGTGGGAGTCCTAAATTTTGCCTATTCAGGTTTTATTAGGATAGGGATCTTTATCGAGTACCTGACATCGCACAGGCTCGGGACCACCTTTTAACGTCCCCTCCGAAGGACGGCATAACTAAGGATATTTTACTACCATTAAAAAATCCTAGAACCACATGCGGGTTTTGAACCCGTGACCTTTAGCATAGGAGGCTGTTATGCTAACCACCCAGCTACAAGTGATCCCAAAACGTGAAGTAGGTATACCGCTTAACTTTATAAAAAAAAGTTAATTGAATGATCCACGAAGAACAATAGTTTTATTAACTAACTTCCAAGGAAATTATTACAGAAATTAACAATTGTACATAAATGATTTCATCAGTTTACCAATTGACGTTTACCCATTAACAATATTCTATTTTTAGTAAAGACGTGAAGAAGGGATACCGCTAAACTTAATAAAAAAAGTTAATTGAATGATCCTTTTATTAACTAACTTCCAAGGATATTGTTACAGAAATTAATAATTGTACATAACTATTAAACTGATTTAATCAGTGTACCAATTCATCTTGAGCTTTCAAAAACATTCGCACGCTATACCCTACCCTACGCCGTGATTCTTGCTCACATCGACCGACACAAAGCTATAGCTAGGAGAGGAGCTATCGATCGCGACAAGGCGATGGTTAATTAATTAACCGTCTGTGTCTGGGACGGACCTCGTCCACAGCCCTCGTCAATTGTCAGTCCAGGATCTTCCAACAGCAAGAATAGGCCTTCCTCATCTATTATTTTGGGGCTACATAATCTCTGTTCCTGTTTCGCCAGGTCCGAGGCAATTGTGAAGAGCTATTCTTGAGTATTCCTGGAATGTCATTGAATGAAATGAAAGCCTAAAGTGCTTAGAACTGTACACCTTCAACGCCCGGGCGAGTTGAAATGTATTTTGGGATGGACCTACGAAATAAATCTCGACTGACACACTTTGATTAGAATAGGTTTGTTACTTGTATGGTAAACCTTCCTTTTTTCCATGACTGGATATAAAAGGACGTAAAATCCCTTAAAGAAAATAGTTTTTATTTACTAAAATAATGTAGTTAGATAAATGAGTAATTTGTAGGATACCTCTTAGTTTGGATTAGTTAGTGTTGTTAGCGACCTTAACCTCCTTCATTTCCTATTCCTTAAACTCCGTTCAGTTTGCCACTGCTGGATGGAAAAGAACGCAAAACCTTGAAAATAAATTCTGATATAACTACGAAAGTCTGCCGCTTCACTTACAAGGGAGGGTCCCAAATGTGTCACCGATTTTGATGACATTGTTTCAGGAAAAACTAGGCATTACAGAATTATACTCAGTAAAATATTAGGAGCCAACGCTCCCAAGGAGTCGCATAATGAAAAACACATTTCATTTAATATCTCTGATTCTAGTAAAGGTAGAAAAATAAGTTTGGTGTCAAAATTATTATCGTTCAAATTAATTAAAAAAATATGCCATTAAAATATTTAATTTTTATGCTTGGTAATAACATTAAAAATATGAATAATCACTTTAGAACAGTACTTTATAAGGAATAAGATTTTTCTTAAACCTCACTTCTAAAAATGAATCTTAACACAGTTTTTTTTAGAAAGCTTATTAAAAGTACTGATTTGACGAAATTATTTATATTTTTGAGGTTATTACCAAGTAAATAAAATGGAGGACTGATTAATAATTTCACCACTCTTTTATTAAAATTAATGCACAACGTTTCGGCTAAAATGCAATATTCAGGTGCAAAGGAACAAATTTATCTAGTGTGAGTGCCATGCTTGAGAGTCTGTGGTTCTAGCGCCCTATCTTAGTCTCCACTGGCTTATTGGGCCGGTGAAGCGACTGACTGAGAGGCGCTGGGATCTCCAGACCTCGGGCCCCGATTTTGATCAAACGGGGCTTGATACGGAGTTCCCAGGGGCAGTATGTAAGTATTGTATATATATGTATGAATGTTACCAAGATTATTATTATTTATTTATTTTATATTCTTCTTATCTTTATTTAGGGTTATTTATTCTTCTTTGTAATTTTTTTATTTTTATTAATTTTGTATTTATGTATTTTTATTTCATTATTTAGTGTACATAAGGAATGAATGACCTCTTATAGCATTAATACTCATTGCCCAAGATTGTAGCAGATTGTATTATTTCTAAATAAAACAATTAAATAAAAAAAGTGCGAGTGGATCCTTATATTCTGGTTGTCAGCTTCATGTCTGAATGAATGTTATTACCAAGCATAAAGCTTAAATATTTTAATAGCTTATTTTTTTAATTATTCCGTTTTGAAATAGGGTAGTTTCGACACCAAACTTTTCGATTTTTTTATAAGACTCCTGGGGAGCGTTTGCGCCTAATATTTTGCCGAGTCAGATGGTTTGATATCTAGTTTTACCTGAACAAATTTCATTAAAATCGGTGTGATACATTTAGGATCCTCTGCTTGTCAGTTCTGAATAGAAATAATACAACTGATCTCCAGAGAAAAGGAAAGAACTATGACATAATATTGCATCGGAGTTGAACATGAAGCAACTTGGAAATTACAGTAAGTGTTCTAGAAGAAGGGTTACTGAATTTTGAACAGAAATATAAACCAATTCAACTCTATTAACACTATTGAGCCGATGATTTCCAAAATGTGAAATGGGACATTTTATGAGAAATAGATAGTGATGTATAGTTTACTGTTTTTTTCTATTCAGAGAGAAATTGGGTTTGCGGACCGCTCCTCCGATAAAGTATAGAAGGTAAAGAGAGAAAGAAATTATCTACTAACAAAATTTATTTTTTAATCTTTTATGTACATTTAGACATTGGTGTGTTGATAACATTTTTTTATACAACTCTAAACGGTAGGTCCTAGCGACAAATGTTACATAACAAAAAAAATTTTCTACTAATATTTCAAGGAACTGTCGTACAAATGTTGACTAAAGCAACACCTTAAGAGATAGAGCGAGAGAAAAAAGCGCAAACATTAAAAAAGAAATCTGGTGCGGGCATCACATGACTTTCACTTACCTCCGTTTTTAGAATCGATTAAAGATTTTTCAAATACAGTACAAGATAAAAATGTGTGAAACAATTAATGAATTAGTTAAATGGAATTTCTATAGAAACATTTGATTTATTAAAAAATCGATTATATTATTATCTAAAATAATCAGTTTGTTTTATCGGTTTTTCATCACTCTCTATTAACTTTTAAAAGCTTGTGTATGAGATAATATATTTTTTTCTAAAATCTTTAGCTTTCCAACGGTATATTATACATGTATATCACTGTTCTTTAGTAAAAAAACTAAAAATTGCATTAAAAAAATATATTTTCAGTTTTCTCCTTTAGTTGTTTTTCAAATTCGCTCAACATACATATTTAGCTGATATTTATCAATGCTAACAAGATAATATGGTAATTTTTATAGAATCTACAAAATTAAAGGTACTTTAGAGGAAGACAATTTAAAATATCGGCATTTAAGCCCTGTCAGACTATTTTGATCCGAATGAAACCTACATGATATCAAAGCTCATTAAATTTTACATCGATATAGCGAGTTTAACCAAAATCTTCGGAACAGTTTTCGAGAAAATCGAAAAAAGGTGCAAAATGCATAGTATAAAGTGGCTCTTCTGGTGAGCTGATTTTGTTGAAAAAGGTTTTGTAACGTCTCGGGCGTATATTTGTCTTAAATATGAAATTTCAGTTTCATAGGACTTACCGTTTCCGCCCGAGAGTTACCACACACACACAGACCTTATTGCGGGACTTGGTTCTTTGGACTCAGGGGACCCTAAAATGTGTATATTTATGCAAAGAAAACGAATTAAAGTGGTTAAATTAAACTGTAATCCTTTAAAGTTTAATTCTATAAAATTTCCTAAAATAGCTATCGTAATTATTGGAAATCATCATCTCAAACTTAGGTTAAGGAAATGTGCGTTATAGGTAACACTAAAAAAATTCAAAATATTTCCTTAAAAAGAAACATCTGAGATGCAATACCTACTGAGTTTTAGAGAATCCAAGAAGTACCAAGAAGGTTGTAGATTTATTTGGAAGAATGCTGGAACATGAGAGAGTCCGAAAACTTTAGGATATGGGAGAAGAGATTGACTGCTTCGCTGAACTAATGGAGTAGAAAAGTAAAGAATGACTCGGCGCTCAGTCAGGAGAGCCCCTAATGTTAAGAGGCAATGAAGGACAAGCAAAAGAAAAGAAAAACAACATTTTAAAAGTGAGATTCCTGATTAAATTAGAAGGAAAGGCTAGAAAGGACTGTGATGGGAGAATTAATGGACCAATTGAAGATCAATGAATTACAGAGGAATTTTAAAGTAGAAATTTCTACTTAAGTATGAGACCTGGATGAAAACCTTTAAAGTTAACAACTATTAGAAACAAATTGAGAATATTAAAAAAATAAATAAAATAAACTGTACCACTACAACCTATAAAGGGCCTTGAGCTCAGTACATATAGAGATTCGTACTGTTTCTAGGCCAACGGCCATGCAATGAGGTGATTTGGCCTTAATGAGGTGAACATGGTATAGAGAGACCCTTCTGGGAAATAGCAAGCCTTTATAAAGTGGGCACTCAAAAATTGGAGGAAAAACATGTCGGGTTGGCGTGATCTTGGCCTAATTATCTCCTTTTACGGTCGTTGGCCTAGAAACAGTACGAATCTCTTTTTGAACCCAAAAGATCCTCCACGCGTTGTTTTGGTACAGTTTTTTAGTTTCAATTAGCTATATATGAAATATACAGTAAGAGAAACTATTGCGATCGTGAAAATAGTCAAATTCGAGTTTTTACCGAAAACATACGTTCTAGGATCCCTCAAGTCCTGAAAAAAGGTCTCTCTCTGTCTGTAAATACGAAAAGTCGTATAAAGTTGAAATTTCATATTTAAGACAGCTGTAAGCCCGAGATGTTACAGTAACTTTTTCATCAAAATCAGCTAACCAGAAGAATCACTTTATACCATGCACCTTTTTATTATTTTCTCAAAAACGGCTCTAATGATTTTGACTAAATTCCCTATATCGATGTAAAATTTAATGGTCTTTAATATCATGCAGGTTTCATTTTGATTGAAATAGTCCGCAGGGCTTAAATGCCGATATATTTAATTTTCTTCCTCTAAAGTACCTTTAATTTTCTATTTTTTATAAATTAACCATATTATCTTATTAGCATTTCTTAAAAAATAGCTAAATATACAGATTGAACGAATTCGATAAAAAACTAAAGGAGAAAAGAGCAAACATATTTTTAATGCAATTTTTGTGTCTTTGAACATAAGAACAGCAACATAAATGTATAATATAACGTTAGAAAGCTAAAGATTTTAGAAAAAATATTATCTTATACACAAAGTTGTAAAAGTTATTTGAGATTGATGAAAAGCCGATAAAACAAACAGATTGTTGTAGATAATAATATAATATTTAATAAAACAGATGTTTCTATTGCAATACAATTTAATTTATTCAATGTTTTTTGTTTTTTTTAAATTTATTGAGATTCATTACAATTTGTTTTAAAATGAACAGTAGTAACAGTGATATGAGACCACATTCATACAGTATTTACAACAAAAAAAGATTACAACAAAGTCAAATTACATACAAATAAAAAAAAAAAAAAACATATATTGCGTTATGTCACATGAAATGTCCGTTTTCAAGGTGAAGGATTTTTATTAAAAATACGATATGAAAACAAGATCATTTTATTTTTAAGTATTTACCTTCTTTTTCTACACATTTTTCCCAACGTGACATCAAATTTTTTATCCCCGAACTGAAAAACTCTGAGCTTTGAAGTGAAAGAAAATCTGAAAACGCACTTCTTAGCCCAGTTCTTTCAATTTTTGCAGGGCATGTTTTGAAACATGAGGTCTTGCTGCCGCTCAGTGAGGTCATGAGGTACCCATGTATCGAGCTTTTTCACTTTCCCAATACACTTTAAATGTCTAGAAACGGTAGATGCACTTGCATTTAGTTGTGCTGAGAGTCCTTTAACTGTTTGGTAGGGGCTTCCTTCTAGTGTATGTTTGAGGACATCGTTGTCTATTACGGACTGAGGTCTTCCTCGGGCCAAGTTTTCCAAGTCGGTATGTCGGGGAATGGTCCGTTCAACTCCGTTCCCCAAACGCCTTTAAAGTATTTACCTTCTTTTTCTACACATTTTTCCCAACGTGACATCAAATTTTTTATCCCCGAACTGAAAAACTCTGAGCTTTGAAGTGAAAGAAAATCTGAAAACGCACTTCTTAGCCCAGTTCTTTCAATTTTTGCAGGGCATGTTTTGTAACATGAGGTCTTGCTGCCGCTCAGTGAGGTCATGAGGTACCCATGTATCGAGCTTTTTCACTGTCCCAATACACTTTAAATGTCTAGAAACGGTAGATGCACTTGCATTTAGTTGTGCTGAGAGTCCTTTAACTGTTTGGTAGGGGCTTCCTTCTAGTGTATGTTTGAGGACATCGTTGTCTATTACGGACTGAGGTCTTCCTCGGGCCAAGTTTTCCAAGTCGGTATGTCGGGGAATGGTCCGTTCAACTCCGTTCCCCAAACGCCTTGCAAATATTTCTAGCGACCTCAGCTGCTAAATGGCCGAGTTTAAACTCGTACAAAAATATTTTTCGAAAATCGCGTGTTTCCATGTTCATATTTGGAGGTATTCTAAAAAGTGGGTAATTGATTGAGAAGCTAATGTTTATAATACCAAGGTCGAGGATTAGTAACTGTTTACTTTAAAAATTTAAACATTCGGAAGAAAACAACAGAGACCTACAAAATCCTGTATGTATTTCAGAAACTATAAAAACGGACATTTCATGTGAAACAACCCAATACATAATAATAGAAAAAAACAAACATATATATACAGAAGAAAAAAAACAATAATTTAAAAAAAAAAAAAAAAAGATCATAACTTTATACAATATAATTAATTCATTTACAATTTACTTTCATCTCTAAATGTATCTAAAATTTCTTGAATTGATTTTAACAACAGAGGTAAGTGAATGTCGTGTGTTGCGCGCACCTGATTTTTTTATTTTAAGTAAATCCAAAAAATGTCATAATTAATGTATATTGCAATATTATCCCATTTCCCTGCTATTACCTATTTAAGTTTTCATGGCAAACGCTAAAATTCACAGCACCTTCTATTGGATTATTATTGAGAAATAATAATATAAATCTTCAAGATGAAGAGCAGCTGACAATATTAGCTAATGGAAGACAGGGCAGCATTGCTGAAGGTAGGTAGTTAATATCGACTATAAGCTTAGTACATGAGATAACTAATTAGTAAATGCTACATGTCCCCGGGCCTTTTGATACTAAGCTGGTGTTGAGGCAACACAATAAACCAATGTTTGCCTAAAGTAATTATCCTGATTAAATTACTTGCTAACTTTCCCAATTAGCCAAGCACCCTTATTGTAAGTATTTCTATCAAACATTTAATTATTCTAGGAATGAATGAATGGATAGAAAAACAATTTTTTAATGACTTTGCTACCTTGTCTTTACGAAAAAAAAGCAAATATTTTGTATTTAGCTTCTAATTCTAAGATGAAGTATTTAATAATAACTTTATGTGTTGTGTGTTGTTGAAAGAATAACTAATTGAGCGATAGTGATGTTGAATATATCATAGTTTCTCTTACCACATAGCAGATCTATTAGACGGCTGAAGTAACAATAAATAATTCTACAAAAGACTGGTGCTCTATCCAGTAGACCTTGCCGCTTCTATGAAATAAAAGAGAAGAAATAAAAATATTGGTTCCTGAACATAACTAATATAAAAAACAAAACAAAAATATTGAAATGTACATGAATGATTAATCTGATTTTTTTTTTTACTGAAATGATAAGAAAAGAAAAAGCTAAAAAAATAAATGTTTGTCGTCCACAAAGGGAGTGTGCGAAGGTGATAGATACGCTAGCATGTTTATTGTTCAACCTGCCTCTAGAGAAGGCAATAAGAGATTCCGCGATTCAGACTACAGGAACTATTATAAATAGAACCGTACAGCTCCTAGCATACGCCGCACAGTGGGCAAAATCACCAATTTAGTTGGACAGTAAAGTCAAAAGTTTGGAATTTTCCAGTGCTCCACCCTTTTATTATTAGTTGACAAGACCCTTAATACTAATATTTCCCGCCATATCGTGTTTACAAATAAATAGTAAATTAATGAATCATTCTTGTTCACACAAGTTCCTAATGACCGGCAGTGGGATTATCTTTTTTCGATGGCCATTTATTGTGTTATAGGTGTATTTAGAGCAAAGTCTTTTTGCTTTTATTTAACAATGGACATTGCTGAGACAGGTTAGACATTACATTTTGCAAACTCGTTATTGAATATACATTGCAATCTCACCTGTAAAGTTAATTTAGAAATTTGTAAATGTATGCCCCTATTCAATAACGAAAAACTATATAACCCCCAAGTTACCCCAAGGATTTGTTTGTAGGATTTGTTTCATCAAACCTTCTAGTCTTTAGATATTACAAAGAATTTTTGCTATTTTTTGCCTTTTGGGTGATACAAAATTTTTTTCAGACACAACGCTCCGAATCAAAAGTTTTACAATCTATAATTTCAAGGATTTCCTGAATGATTTAAAATACATCTATTAGCAGGTTTTAGTAACTCTGAGCCATAATTAGATTTTTTGTATAACTTTTCCCGTTTTCTGGGACTTCAAACGTAAAATATAGGGAAGTTTTGGATTTTAGAGAATACATTTGAGGTTTGACCACTGTGCGCTCGCCAATCGTGTCAAAAAATTAATTAGTTTTATAATTTTTTAAAAATATTTTTTTTCCGTAATCTGGGAACCCAAAGGTTAAATATAGACAACTTTCAGAATTTTGTCCACCTAAATCGGTCATATTGCCCACTGTGCGCCGAATAGATCGATATAATTGGACGCTCAAAGAAATCAGTCGAAGAGGCATTCCTTTCACTCGCATAAACAGCAAGAAAATTTGGTCAAGTGGTCAACCATCATAAGGCTAAGTATATGATCGCTGAACAACGCCCATGACATCCTGGAGAAAAGGTGGAATTTGGAAATTGTCTCTTCGAATGGATCCCTGAATTTATATATCTTGGCTCACAAGTCACATGCGACAATGCCATTGAAACAGAGATCAATAGAAGGATGTTGGCCGCAAACAGGTGTCACTTTGGATTGAGGCTGCATCTGTCAAGAAGGGCTGGACATGTGGCCAGGATGGAGGGACATGAAACTCCAAAAACATTGTTGACGGAGATAGTTCGTGGCCAAAGGAGAGTAGGCAGTTTTCAAAGAAATACACATTTTAGGTTCTCCTAAGTCCAAATGACTTCAAATGAAAGTCCCGCAAAAAGGTTTGTGTGTGTCCGTGTGTGGTAACTCCCGCACATAAACGAAAATCCTATGAACTGAAATTTCATATTTAAGACAACTAGACGCCCGAGATGTTACAAAAACTTTTTCATCAAAATCAGCTCACCAGAAGAGCCACTTTATACCATGCATTTTGCACCTTTTTACGATTTTCTCAAAAACTGTTCTAACGTTTTTGATTAAACTCACTATATCAATGTAGAATTTGTTGGCTTTTATATCATATCAGTTTCATTCTGATTAAAATAGTGTGACAGGGCTTAAATACCGATAATTTCTTCCTCTAAAGTGCCTTTTTTTTTGTAGATTCTATTGAAATAACCATATTTTCTTGTTACAACTGATGAAAAACAGGTAAATATATAAGTTGAACGAATTCGATACCCAACTAAAAGAGAAAACTGAAAACATATTTTTTTAATGCAATTTTTTGTTTTTGAACATAAAAGCAGTAATATAATGTATAATACACCGTTGGAAAGCAAAAGATTTTAGAAAAAATATTATCTTAAACAAAAGCTTGTAAAATTATAAAATAGTGACAAAAAGCTGTTGAAACTAACAGATCATTTTAGATAATAATATAATAGATTTTCTAATAAAACACATGTTTCTATAGAAATTTAATTTATTTAATTCTTTAATGGTTTCGTTAATTTTTATCTCTTACTGTATTTGAAAATTCTTAAATCGGTTTTTAAAACGGAGGTATGTGAAAGTCAGGTGTTGCGCGCACCAGATTTTTACTAAATAAATACAGGTGAGAAATACAGAGATTGTACAGAAAGATGCCTTAGCTAACTTAATATACAGGACGAATGGTGGCCCCTCTGACCCCTTGCGAAATATTTGCTAGACCTTGTACAGGTAGCCTTCATCTCATCTTTTACAAGATCTTCTTTTCATATTATCATAGATTTGGTATAATATTTAACTTCACATGGAAAAATCTGGAGTGTTTATCACACAATTTTCAATTACCAAACATTCTATTGGAGGGATTTCAGGACTTTTTAACTATTAATTGTTCATTCAAATTTTAATGTACCAAAGAGATTTAAAAGAAAAAAAAATTAAAATATATTACTCTTTTATTTTAGTAAAAATTTTTACTTTTACTTTACAACATAAGAAATATATAGTAAGAGAAAGTATTGCGGTCGTGAAAATTTCTGAATCACAGTTTTCAACGGAAATACAAAAATTGCCTTAATTTTTTTTTTCAGTTTTTTCCTCTAGTTGTTTTTTAAATTCGCACAACCTACAAATTTACCTGTTTTTCATCAGTGGTAACAAGATAATATAGTCATTTTTATAGAATCTTCAAAATTAAAGGTACTTTAGAGGAAGAAAATTTAAAATATCTGCATTTAAGCCCCATCAGACTATTTCAATCAGAATGAAACCTACATGGCGTTTAAGCCTACTAAATTTTACATCGATATAGCGAGTTTAATCGAGAAAATCGAAAAAAGGTGCAAAATGCATGGTATAAAGTGGCTCTTCTGGTAAGCTCATTTTGATTAAAAAGGTTTTGTAACGTCTCGGGCGTATATTTATCTTAAATATGAAATTTCAGTTTCATAGGACCTATTGTTTCCGCCCGGGAGTTACCACACAACACACACACACACACACAGACCTTTTTGCGGGACTTGGTTATTTGGGCTCAGAGGCCCTAAAATGTGTATTTCCGTTGAAAACTTTACATACCAAATGAAAGTAAAAAAGGTACGAAATGTATAATATAAAATGGCTTTTTTAGATAAATAGTGTTAGTGAAAAAATTGCTGTAACATCTGAGGCTCATATAATTCTCTTTAAATTTTGAGATAGACTTATTCAACTCCGCGTATTTCTGATAATAACTTGGTTCGATATCGACGTTCGCTGTTAAATTCCAATTTTTTTTTTTTTAATGACGTTATTTCTTAGGAAAAATGAATAACCTTTTTTTTTAGGTATTGGATGAGATTCGTTGCCTGTGAAGAACACTGGCCTAGGATTCTAGATTGTAACCTTTGACGCGGGGTCACCATCAGTGGCCCTTGACGGGACCAAAGGGCGGAAGCTTTAAAAGGCTAGTTCCTTAAGGGCTGTCTCTCCTTTCTTAAGGCAACCCTTCTAAAGTTAAAGTACTAACTGCTAACATGCTCCTTAACAACCATTTAAAACCCATTTTTTTTCTTAAACAAGTTTTATTTTCACTAACCTAAATGGAATATAAATAATAGTAAGCGGTATATTGAGGATCATGACAATTTTTTTTTTGGACTCCCTGAGATCCGAAATGACCCGCAAAATGTGGCCAATTGTATAAAACTGAAATTTATATTTCAGAGCGTATACGCCCAATATGTTGCAGCAACTTTTTCACTAAAATTGGCTGAAAAGCTACTTCATACCATGTATTTCGCATTTTTTTACGATTTTCTCAAAAACGGCTCTGACAATTGTGATTAAACTCGTTGTGTAGATGAAAAATTCAATTGGCTTTAATATCATGTAAGTATGTTTCGTTTTCATAGAAATATTCCGACAATTTTGAAATGCCGATATTCTAAATTTTCTTCCTCTAAAGTACCTTTTCGGATTAAAAAAAAGAATTTAACTTTGTCTCTTGTTAGCATTGATAAAAACGGGTTAATATGCAAGTTGGGTGAATTCGATATCAAACTAAAGAAGAAAACAGCAAACATATTTTTGTAGGTAATTTTTAATTTCTTGGACATAACAATGATTAATAAAGGCGTTTAAATATCTTGGAACTAAAGATTTTAGACAAAATCTTGTGCGCTCAACAAACAACTTTCACTTACTTCGGCTATTAAAATCAATTTAAGAACTATTAAATAAATTTAAAGTTGAAAAAATATTTTTACTCTTTTTTTCTTCAGTTTGTTATCAAATTCGTTTCACTTTTATTTTTATCCGTTTTTCTAATCAATCATAATGTAATGATATGGTTCATTTTTTTTTTTCGTCATTCGTCAATGTCATTAAGATGATGTTGTTAATCTTTTGGAATGTACAAAATTAAAGGTACTTTAGAGGAAAAAAATTCAAAACATCGGCACTTAAGCCCTGTCAGACCATTTCAATAAGAATGAAAACTACTTGATATTAAAGTACATTTAATTTTACATAGATATTGCGATTTTGATCAAAATCGTTAAAGCCGTTATTGAGAAAATCATAAAAAGGTGTAAAATGCATGGTAGGAAGGACTCTCGGACAGCCGATTTTTATGAAAAAAAATGGTGTAACATCTCGAACGTATTGTTTATGTGTTAAACGTGAAAAACACAGACATACACAAAGACATTTTTGCGGGACTTGGTTATTTGGACTCAGAGGACCTTAAAACGTGCATTTCCGTTGAAAACTGGAATTCTAAAATTTTCACTATCGCACTACTTTCCCTTACTATATATTTCATTTATAGGTAAGTGAATGTAAAAATATGATCTTCTACACAAAGATTTGCTAGTGGAGACAACTTGTATATATATATATATATACATTCAAACATCCGACATGCTCCTTCCCAACCATCATTCGAATCCCTCCTCTTTCAATATTTACTTTCTCTCCAGTCCGATGTAAGCTAATTTTTAATTTTTATTATGCCTATTTATGTGAGGTGATTTGTTTATATACTTTAATGAGATATAAAAGATATATTTTAGGTTGATTATTATTTATTTATTTTTGAATATGTACATAGAGATGTCACAATGACCTTTTATTTATTTTTTTTTCTTCTTTTTTTTTGTTATTTAAATGTAGTTATATATTGTTTTAGGCCAGATATAAATTATTATTTTGACCATTAATGTTATTCTGAAGGGACATTGTCCCAGAATAAAGTTTATTTTCTATTCTATTCTATTCTATATATATTAATTGTTAAAGAATTAGATCATCACAAGATAGAATTAATATGAATAATATATAGATGTAAAATCATAAATGACGACATTCATGACAAGAGGCCTGATGCAAGGGGATGGTTTATCATGACTGCTATTTAATCTTGCATTAGAAAAGGTGATAAGGAACTCCCGTGTGCAAAGGAATGGTTCAATTCTCACCAAATCAGTCCAAGTACTTGCCTATGCAGTCGATAGAGCAAGATCGCAGAAGAGCTTATAAGAGGCGTTCTTAGCGATAGAGGCGGCAGGTCAGAAAATGGGAGTAAAAATAAATAAAGAAAAAAAATATATATGGTTGCCAATCCTCTAAAACCACCTGCACCCACTATCACATTCGGAGGGTACACGTTCGAAAGCGTCAACAACTCTTTGTGTATCTCGGATCACTTGTTTGTGCGGACAATATGGTCCAGCCAGGAGGTGTTGAGAAGAATAGCGGCAGGAAACAGGTGTTACTTTGGCCTTGCCAAAATACTAAGAAGCCATCTGCTGTCAATAGGCACAAAGGCCACCCTCTATAAAGGTCTAATAAGACCTGTGCTGCCATATGCATCAGAGACGTAGCTCCTATCACGGGCAGATGCCATAAGACGCTTTCGAAAGAAAGATATTAAAGAGAATGTTAGGCTCTGTAAAGGATGGGACACAGTACAGGCTTAGGCACAACGCAGAGCTGTACCAAATTTATCGGGAACCGGATGCGGTGCAATTTAAAAGGCTGTCAAGGCTACGATGGGCGGGGCATGTAGCAAGAATGGACCGAGACTCTCCAATCAATAAAATACTATCTCGTTATGTGGATGGAAGAGGAAAGAGAGGACGACCACGATTGAGGTTTGCCGATGGAGATTGAAGCCGTTGCAGAAAAGCTTCTTAATCCAGAGCTTGGCGGACCCTGGCGCAGGATATGGAGCAATAGAAAGCAATAGAGGCGAACTCTTGATGCTGCGAAGACCCTTGATGATGATGATGAAAATCATAAATATTATATAGAGACTTGGTGTGCCCCAGGAGGATCTCCATACCCCAGGGTTACTCTACCGCTAGTTTACCCGTAAAGGATCATTCAAGTGCTCAATTCATTTGCTTTTTAATGTAAATATTGGAATCGGAAAGATGGTTTCGTTGTGTCCTAAACCTAAAATCAGATTCGATAGGTCTGATAATGATAATCAGTATCTGCGAGCAGCTTCTTGTAATATCAGTCCTATATGAGGATCCCAAAGGTGAAAATTTATAATTTAAGAAACCCAATAGTAATGGTTGGACTAGTGATTAACTTTCTTGCACCAAAAAGTAAAATATTTTCTTGAAAACTTTTCTGCACTCTTGTAAAATATTAAATATGAGAAATGTTAGACGTACAGATGTCAATTACACTCGCATCGGAGGTAATCGATGTTTCATATAGTAGCTAATTCATTACTTTCTCAGATAATGGTTATAAAAATTAACATTGTTTTATTTTTTATTTAGGAAGCGGGGTGGTTTGTAGGCCAGAGAGTAAATCATAAATCCATGCATTGGTAATTAAACGGGAAGAAAACTGCCTAAATCTAAGCGATTTTTGTAATAATTATGTTATATCATTTAATGGAAAATTACATTGAAAATTAGTAAAAATATTAAGAGTTAAACAAATGTTGTAAGATTTTTTTCTTTTAATTTAAACATTTTAATAAAAGATTTTTGATAAATAAACAAATCAGGAGCCTTATATGAATAAATTATTATTTAAAAATATATATATTTGTTTCTGTAAAATAAGTTAATCTTCATTATATATCATGTCTAAGAAGGATCAATCATGCCATTAATAAAATTAGATAACATCAGTAGTGAGTAATTCGAGCCTTCAGAATTGAAAATCAAACAGAGGAAACGCGTTAAATACAATGTCTCTAAGAATGTTGAGTTTACTGTTTCAGAATCTAACCTAGAGTGATTCTATCAGTATAGAATTGTAACAGTAATTATAATGGTAGTTGATATTATCATGATGTTCGCATTAGATTTTTACATAGTTTGTTACAACAATTATTCAGAAAATAATATTTAGGACACCCCTTCCCTTATCATCTTGCAATCTGCAGCTTTCATTTACATAAACTCTCTGTTGCGTGTTTAGGCGAAATTGCTTGAAATGGAAATTTAAAATTATGTCCTGTGATGTTTTGGCCATTGAATTAAAAACATGATTCATCTGTATCATTTTCTAAGGAAGAGGTGATGTATGATAAACGAATAAAAGCCATTTTAAAAATCCACAATATAATTGTAATTATCTTTCTAGATATTTAATTTGCATCTATATATAATCATGGTATAACACAAGTTTACGGCAGTTGAGCGTGATCCGGGCCTAATCACCTTGCACGGCCGTTGATTAGAAATGTTAAGGATCTCTATACGTAAAGAACCCCATGGGATATAGAAATAAAGGTTTCTAAAGAATGGGTAAACAAGATTTTATATATATATATATATATATATATACATAAGATTTATAAAATGATGTATGAAAATATATATTTTTACAAATATTAATCATATAGATAGGATTTAAATGTGCTATTTGATAGTAATACTAATTAAGCGACTATTTAATTCCTTTAGCTATTCATTTAACTTTATGAACAGGGGAATTTTTTGTCCTAAAATGTCTTGCTTAATTGGAGAAACAAGTAAAGAGTTTTAATTTATAATAGAAGTCTTAAAACATTCATTTTATAAGATAATTATTTAATTGGTGTTAATTAGAAAATATCTCTAATTACAGTTTTAATCTCATTTTCTTGATTAAATTTAAGTTGTTAAGCTAAAACACAAAAACGTTAAAATAATCTAGTGTCTAATTTTATTTATTAATTTGTTTATGCGTCTACAATAAGTTTTGTGTACGATTATTAAATATATTTAGACATTTAGAAATTATTGCTATATGGATGATATTTGTTTATCCTGTATACCAATATGTAACAATGCTATTAGCGAACAGATATCAGATCAAATTGATGATTCGAAATTTTCAGATTTTCCGTCAATATTACGAACATTTTAAGCTCAAAAAATGATAAAATATTGAGATAAACATATTTAATCTGCCATTTAAGGGGATTTAATGTTTTGTAACTCTTGTTATTATAGAATCGTCAAATCAGCAGGTGAGTTTCTGTAACAATTTGAGCTCAACATACTGAGGAAATATAGTATAAAATGTGTTTGGTCTCTTTGTATTAAAATGTGCTACGATGTTCTAATGACATAAATATCAAATTTATAAATCAAATTTTTTTTTTTTTTTTTTATTTATTGAGCAATATTACAATCTGTCCAATTCAGGACATTTTTAATAGTGATAAAGTACAACATTCATACTACATTCACACGATATATACAAAACTATAAATTTATATAATAATAATAATAAAATATACATATATACAAAATAAAATCAATAAAAATATATACAATAGTCACTCATACCTATATACAATTCACAAGCATACAGCACGTGAGTGGAGAATCTAGCCAATGCTAGAACTCCAATATACATGTTATAAGAGGTCACGAGGCCACTGCCGTTTCAACCTTCTAGGTGGGTTGTATGGATGGGTGGGGCTGGATAGGGATTGAGCTAGAGGATTAGGATGATGAATGAGATTCTGGTGGAATTTGGAAAATTTGGATGGAATCAGGTCTGAAATAAAAGGAACATTAAGGTCGTGGTGCAAGGTATTGTTGGAAACATAATAAGGAGCATTTACTATTGTACGGAGGACTTTGGATTGAAAGGATTGAATGCGTTTGATGTTAGTACGTTTAGCTGTCCCCCACAGTTCAAGTCCGTAGGTCCAGATGGGCTTCAGTATTGTCCTGTAGATTAATAATTTGTTGTCAACTGTAAGTTCAGATTTTCTGTTGAGTAGTCGGTATAACTGTCCGAATCGTCGGTTGAGTTCTTGTCTTTTAAGTCTTGTATGTGGGTTCCAAGTCAATCTTTTGTCTAATAGTAAGCCAAGATACCGGACTGTATCTGAAGGAGGAATTGGAATGGAATTGAAGTAAACTGGCGGACAGGAATTTCGTCGAAGAGTGAAGGTTACGTGTTTGCATTTGGCTTCGTTCACCTTTATGCGCCAAGCATTACACCAGTCTTCGATAAGAGAAAGGTGTCTTTGCAGGTTTAAGGATGCTGTTTCAGGATTGGAACTGGATGATAGGATGGCGGTGTCGTCTGCAAAAGTTGCCAGAAAGGTATTAGGATGTGTAGGAATATCAGCAGTGTAAAGGATGTAGAGGACGGGTCCCAAGACGCTGCCTTGAGGAACACCGGCCTCAACGGGATAAAGGTTAGAAAATTCTACACCACAGCGAACGCGGAAGGAACGGTTTGAGAGATAGGATCGGAGAATGAGGTATAGAGACTGGGGTAAATGGGTTTTCAGCTTGAAGAGTAATCCAGTGTGCCATACCCGGTCAAAAGCTTGCGCAATGTCCAGAAACGCACCAGAACAATACTCTTTGCATTCAAGAGCTGAGGAAATATGGTCTACAACTCGGAGCCCCTGTTGAACTGTGGAATGCTGAGGACGGAATCCAAACTGATGGGAAGGAAGATTTTGAGATTCTAATATGGGTAGGATACGTTTAAGAAGAAGCCTTTCGAAGATTTTTGAGAGGATGGGGAGTAGACTAATAGGCCTGTAGGATGAAGTGTTGTTGGAAGGTTTGCCTGGTTTTAGAAAAAGAATGATAGTGGAATGTTTCCATAACAGAGGAAAATAGGTGGTGCGTAGGATGCAGTTGTAAATATAAGTAAGGAATATAATAGCTTTCTGCGGAAGTTGTCGGAGGATCTGGGGAGTAAGGAGATCGTATCCAGGAGATTTACGGAGGGTAAGTTTTTGGAGAAGATATTTGACCTCAGAGGGATTAATAGCTTTAGGAGGTAGGGAAAGTGGAATTGGTGACATAAGAAAGTCTTGCACTGTTGCGGTGTGATTGGCGTGGGATTCCGGGTGAGGAGTGAAAACTTTGGATAGGTGTGTGGCGAATTCCTCGGCTTTATCTTCATCAGACGCAGCCCAGGAGTCATCACCACGTCGGAGAGGATGGGAAACTTGATGGTATTTTAGGATCTTTTTCGTGACATTCCACAGGGAATTATCACGAGCTGACAGAGAGGAGAGGTAGGAATTAAAGGACTGGGAACGGAAGGTCGCCAACTCCCTCTTCAATTGTCTACAATAGAAGTTATAGGAGCGGCGATCTGTTGGGTGTCGGGTGCGCTGCCATAATGATCTTGCTCGGCGTTTGGTATGGATGAGGTCTATAATATGTTGTGGAAAATGATTTTGGTGAGGATTTATATTGGGGTGTTTAGGAGAGGAGGCAGTCCAGACAGCTTGTTGGATGGCGGTGGTAAAGGAATAGACGGAATTATCTAGGTCATCTGGGGTTTTGAGGGTTACTCTGAGGTCAATATTATCGGTCAGGATTTGGCGGAAAAGGTTCCAGTTGACTGGGCCTCGGATGAATGATGGTGGAATGGGTTTTGGAATTGGAGTGAGAGATACTTTTAGGATCAGTGGACTATGGTCTGAGGATAGTTCATCAAGGCGAGTTACAGAAAAGTTGAGGGAGCCTAATCCGCTGTGGATAAAGAAGTCGAGGATGTCAGGATTGCGGTTAGGATCGGTTGGCCAGTAGGTAGGGGAGTCAGGAGGCAGGATATTAAAATTTCGGGAGTTGAGTGCAGACTGCAAATTTCGTCCCCGAGAGTTCGTGGTTCTGGAACCCCACTGCTGATGCTTGGCGTTTAAGTCTGCACCCAGAATGAAACGATTTCCTAAGGAATCCAGGAAGGATACAAATTCGGAATTGGAAATGGAATGTTTAGGAGGACAGTATGCAGATGTGAGGGTTACCGGAAAGGAAAAAGTCTTGATTACTATGGCTGTGGCTTGTAGGAAATCATAGGTGGGAAGTGGGAGTAAATGATGAGAGAGGGATTGGTGGACAATGATAGCAGAACCGGCATGGGCTTTGCCGTCTGGGTGGTCAGTACGGTATGTCATGTATTGCGGTATTTTGAAGTACTGTTTAGTCGTTTGTCTTGTTTCAGTTATAAGTGCAACATCGATTGTTTTGTCTTGCAACAACGCTGTCAGTTCGTCAGTATGATTTCTAACACCATTCGCATTCCAAAGGAGAATGGATAAGGAGTTAGGTGAATTCATTTAAGGATTTTTCAAGGCAGGGATTAGATTTGATACTAGATTTGTAAGGAGTGATATAAGCGGCATAACAAGAGATTTGATTTCGGAGATGAACGATGTCATTAGACTGGTAAGATCTGTGACGTTTGATGGTGGAGGGATATGAGAAATTTGATGTTGAGGAGTTTTTTGAAGATTAGGTAAACTTTGAGGGATAGATTGTTGTACAATAGATTGAGAAAGTTGAGGAAAAAGTTGTTCCGGCAGTGCCTCGACTTCATGATTCTGGTTTCCACCTCCAAGCAAGTGGGCAAATGATACGTTTGAATTTACAAGTTTAGATGGTTCTCTTCTGCTTCTGGTTGGTACAGCTGTTTCATTCGGATCCTCAGGTTTTTGGTATCTGGTTCTGAGTTTCTTGTAGATTTCACATCCCTTGTAGTTAGCCGGGTGGTCCTTGAGGCACAGAGCACATACAGCGGGTGTAGATCTTGATCTTGTACATTCTTCTGTTTTATGCTGTTCACCGCATTTCACACAGCGTGGTATGTGATGGCAATAACTTTTGGTATGACCATATGCCTGACAGTTATGACACTGAACTATTTCCCTCTTTGTGTAAGGTTTTTCAACTTTTACACGGGTATAGTACAGTCTACTGAGGTCATAGATTTTTTCGACTCCTGCTGATAGTTCCAAGTCCACAAAGAATAGAGGCAGTGGACTTTTATCTTTTAGAACGTTGGTGACTTGCCTCACTTGGAATCCTAATTCTGTCAGTTCTTCTTTGATAGCTTCAACGGGTGTTGAGGAATGTAGGTTTCTGATTACGACCCTTAATGCTCTCTCCTGGCGCAGCTGATAAGTATGAAAGTCAGCTTTGGTCTCAGTCAGATATTTTACAATCTTTCTGTAGGTTTCAGCAGTAGTCGGAGATATTTTAGTATCATTGGTTCTACTTATACAATAATAACTATTAGGATCAGTTACTTTGTTTAAATGCGCACACATCAGTTTAAAATTTTTAATATTTTTAACAAATATTGGTGGAGGTAGTGGTTCCCTGGGTATAGGAGAAGATTCCATGGTTTCTTTTTCATTTTGGAGGATCTCAAATGGATTCGGTGTAAAAAACGGGGATTCATCAGTTATTCCTTGTGATGATGTGCTGGGCTGTGGTTCAGATCCTAATGAGGTAGCTGACGCGGTCGCTGGTGGAATTATTTTTTTATTTTGTTCACGGCGGGGTCTTTTTTGTAGGAGACGAGTTAGAACCTGCAGATCTAGATCTTTTACTTGCAGACTTTGAGGACATGACTTGGTGAAAATATCTCATTGATTAAGAAAATAATAATAATAAATAAATAATGAGATAAGAATTAAAGATAAAAGAAAGATAAGTTAACGAAAAGCAAGCCCGAGCTTGCCGAGCTAGCGGCAATCAGCTGATCAGTGACCCTCCTTTCACTTTTTCGTGATTGTACAAAGTAAATTATAACTTTGCTTACCGAAATTTCTCCAATATTCACTGCCGTAGTATTCCTGAGGTCTAGTGATGTTCTCCAGACTGAATTCAAGCGAATTCCTACTGAAAAAAGCAAAAATCTGAGAGACGATGTAACGTATGACTGTTATCATCGAGCGCATCAGCTGATATAAATCAAATTATATTTTTGATTTATGTTTTTTTTTTTTTGCAATTTTTTCACAGGAAGGCGCTCAAGAGAATAAAGGTTCTTGCGGGAAAGAAGCGCTCCAGAAAGGATGTTACGTGGACTGAAGAGAGGAAACAAGCAACGCGGAGCTCATAAGGGGCATATGGGAGGTGAGGAAGCAGATGAAGAGGAAGCATTCAATATTCGTGATATTCGCCTGGTCTTTAGGGTTTTTTCGTGAAAATAATAAATCAATTTTTTTTTTTTAATATTTACTTATTGGAATTCCCAACTGTATAACAAGCAATACAACAAGTAAATTCGAATGAAATTTAAAAAGGCATATAAAACATGTAGAGAAGCTTCCCAATGGAAGCACTCTAAAAATATTCTAAACTAGAAGGTCCCGGGGCCATCTCCTTTTCAGACGCCTCGGAGGATTGTCAGGAATTGAGACGTTGATTTCCAAAAAGTACTAAAGGACATATTTTACAAAATTGATTTTTTTACATATTTGTATTCTCATCAATTATTCTCAATCAATCTCCTATTTAATTTTATCTAATAAACACCCAAGCTCTTTATAAACACAATTTAGAAATATAATTATTTTCTAAAGGAAATAATTACTCATTTAATTTCGTTCCAAATTATACCAAAACCTCTCATTTCATATCTTTAATATGATGTTATTAATATACTAAAAAAACAATTCTGGATTTTAATGCGAAAAGAACCAAAATAGCTAATTTAATAATATAATAATTAGTGATTTTCGCGCCTCCTGTAAAATTTCCTAGAATGGATATAGTACCTTTTGGAAATCAACGTCTCAATTGAAGAGGAAGAAAGGATTGAAACTAAAGGATTAGGGTGGGAATGGAGTCTATCATGGAAGGATTGATACAACGTACGAGCCAAATCAGCAACATATGGGACATTAAGGTCTTTATGGATGAGTTTGTTGGTGACAAAGTAAGGAGCATTGAGGATTTTACGAAGGATTTTGGACTGTAGGAATTGGATACGAGAAGAATTCGATGGCTTAGTAGAGCCCCAGAGCTCAACTCCGTAAGTCCATATCGGTCTTATGATAGTCATGTAGATGAGTCTTTTGTAGTTAAGTGGAAGATTAGAACGTTTGTCTAGTAAGTGTTGAAGTAGTCAAAAACGTAGAGCAGCTTCTTGCCGTTACAGTCTTAAATCAAATTATGAAGTATTTTTATAATTCAAAGGGAATATATGTAATGAAAGCAGAATCGTCTTACGGAAGAAATACATGTTAAAAAACAAAACAACTATAAATTCATAAATTACTTCAGATTTTTTTTCTATTAATAATTTTCAAGCAAATTTAAATTAATTGGATAAAAAATTCCCTTATGGATCCTCCACCTGATGGAAGACACCTGACTGCTATTGCAATATTCATGTGTATCGATTTCACGAACAACCGCTTATGTGTTGAGTAGGTTTGCAAGTATGGGTTCTTTAAACAGTCTAGTTTTTAATTTTTAATTTAATAGTTAGTTTAATTTACAATTTACTGACGACCAGGCCATAATAGAAGATTCATCATTTATGATGAGGAAGTTATTATAAGCCTATATACGGTAGGAGAGAGGCCTGGAAATCAGCAAATAAAAAACTGATATTTGGCAATAAATGGAAATTCAGCTCTAAATGTTGGAGAATAGGAGTGGAAACCAACTGAACACTTTAAGCATTTAGGGGGGTGGCTCTCAAAGGAGAGCAGCAGCAAAATAACCATCGATGAGAAGTTAATCTGAGGGAGAAAAGTCATAAGAACTCTCAATTCCGTTCTATGGAATAAGGATATCCAGCTCCAAAGGATATACTTCCATCCATTCGTAGACAGCACCACATTGTATGCCTCAGAAACATGGACCCTTACAACTGGCTCAGCAAGAAAGCTTGTCTCAATTGAAATAGATTTCTGGATACGTAGCCATTTCTGTGGAGTATCTAGGTTACAACACGTTCTAAATAATGTAATCATGGAAAAGGACGAGGATTACCTAAACATGAGGCTATGGGACGTCAAGAGGAATATTGGCTGGACAGAGAGAAATGGCTAAGTAGGATACGATATATAACATTGAGTAATAAAGTCGTTTATATATATATATATATATATACACACTTTAATTTACCTCTATATGAAATAAAGTAGGGGGAAAAAGTACTGCAATCGTTAAAATTTTCTAATCCGAGTTTTCAATGTAAATATAACTTACAACGTCTCCTCAGTTAAAATAACGAAGAAACCCAAAACGTGTTATGTTGTTTGTGATAAGTCTCATAAATGAAAAGACGTACATAAATAAGGTATAATAATATAGTTATGATAATCATTTACTGAGATTTACAGCAAATTTTTCACATATATGGACTCATCCGTTTTTTCAACCGGTGTTCCACTTTATGTGGTGAATTTTAAATATTTTTTCTAATACGACTGTAAAGATTTTTATTATACTGACTGTATTGATGTAACATTAAGCGGACTTCGGTATGATGGAGATATTATACATCTGAAATAGTGAGACAGAGATAAAGTCAAGAGTTTCCGAAATTCCAACTTTCAATAACTCAGTCATTTTAGAAGATAGAGACAAAATTATTACTGTTTTTTAACCAACAAGCCGCAAATAGTTAGAAAAAAGAAAATAAACATATTGAAACTTTACCCATAAATACGCCCATAACTCAGTTATTTTTGAAGATAGAGAGAACACTTGTCAGTGTTAGATAAATATAACCAAAAAAATGGTTGATCTATATATTTCTACAAAATGAAAGAAGAATCATTGAAATTGGTTTTAAACTATACGTTTTGAAATTAGCAGCGGTGATATTCCATATTTGTTTTCATATTAGTTAACTGGCTATAAACAGCTATATAATCAGGTATAACTTAATATAGTTATTTGGAATAATAAACCATTGGGTAATAATTTGCGGCGTTTTTTTACATTATTGAAGTACAGTTTTGTTTAGTTAGACTGGTAATGAAAGCCTATCGTTATTTGATTAGGGGCCATTTGGAGTGTTCATAACTTAAGGTAACTGTGCGAGCTCTAGGAGAATGCTCAAAAGGAGCTGGATAAGATTATTCAATATCAATCAATAATCAATATACCTTTTAGTATATGCGAAATCTGCATTGAACAGTTATCACCTAAAGAACGCTGCTGAGGTATTTCCCTCCTCACACCCAAACCTTTTTGTTTGTTATGGGGAGAATAAAAAGCGTAGTGTGGTCCCATCTGGAGGGCTGATGATTCCTGTCGCTGGATTGGTGGTCCCAACGGCTAGGAGTGGTAGTTGCAGTAGTGTAGGTCCATGTTGTCGAGTCGGAGCTCTCAGCTGCTGAACTGGGACTCTGTCTGTGTATTATTATTTTGAGCTTGATGTTTTTCAACGAAGAGACGGAAATTCCTCGAAATCTGGAGGTGATGGACAAAATCTCGTTCAGAGCGGTATATTCATGAAGTTCGTTGAATCCTCAAGTCATTCGCTGGTCTTTTTTTTTTTTTTTTTTTTTTTTTTTTTTTTTTTTTTTTTTTTTTTTTTTTTTTTTTTTTTGAGGAAATCGTAAAAAAGTGATACTTCTGGTTTTTAAATGTTGGCGAAAAAGATCCACAGTTATAAAAAAAAGTTAATTTTTTTAAATTTAATGACTTTTCAATTGCATATGATTCAGAGCACTGGAAACAATGATCGTAAAATATCAGAAGTCATTACAGAAAATGACGACATAATTTGCGGTTCTGAAACGAAATATTTCCAACAATGTTTTAATGCGGAAATCAACCTGAATTTATTGTCATCATAAAAATTAAGTTTTAGTCGCTAGAAAGAATAAAAACCAGTGATAGATCTTTTTGCGGCGCGTTGGGTGACATCACTCTAAGGAATGACGCGAATTCTTCCCTGTTAATTATTTCATCACCTCATCCTGTTTACACCTATCATTACCTCTATCGCATCTCAATGATGCCATTAATGAAATGTTCAGTGAAAAAACAATGCCTCGTAGCAATTAAAGTACTGCATTAAAAGATTCGATCGTATATATATCTTTGATATACATATCTAAATGAAGAAAGACTGGTGAGTAGTAATAAGTAGTCGTCAGACTTCTCAGTAATAATTGACTATGGAATATTGAGATTATGATGTTTAGTAAAGGAAAAAAAAACATGTTTGAGAAAAAAACGTAAATAATTTAGTATCTTGATCTTGGAGTGTTCAAACATTACGTAAATTTTCGTTATTTTATTTACAATGATTATTATAGTAGGAAGAGTCGTAAATTGTTTATTTATTTAACGTTATGCTGCTGTGGCTAGTCGGGCGACAATACAGTGGGGGTCCTACTTTTGCTTCACCAGGTTTTATTAGCATAAGAATCTTTAGCGAGTAACGAACATCGCATAGGCTCGTAATTACTATACGTGAGGTATAACAAAATATTTTGAGCTGTAAAATTAAATTATCTATGAAATGACAATAAAATCAAAACATTGTTGTTTTTTATTTATTTATTAATTAGGAGAAACGGATTTTTTTTATTCGTTATTCGGGTTCTACGCATTTTGAAACGTAAGCCCTCAAATTTTGAACCGGGGTAATTTTTTTTTTGGTCGATTGCAAAGGTTCATTATTGGAAATAATAAACCAAAAGCATTTATACTAAACTGCGTCACTATTTCCTATTATTTTCTTTTCTTTTGGTTTTCACTCAATAAAATTCCTGATCACAGAACTCCTTAAATTTTTCCTCCATCATCAATAATAATCGAGTTATCAGGGAGTCACATCTCTTATAAGTTGTAGCTTGACCATATAATATTTTCTTTTTCTCTTCATTCATCACCGCGTTGTCTTGATCTCAAAAGCATTATCTTCAATAATAACCGATTTTTGGTGGAAGGACATCTATTATAATTTTCGACTTGAATAGGACTGGACATAGTGTCATTGGACAATATGGAGGCGAGAGGGCAAAGAACGAGAATGGTCAACGGCTGATCGATTTTTGTGTGGACAATCATATGCTAATTGGAAATTCTTTTTACCCACACAAAAATATACATAAAATAACCTTCTCACATCTTGACAGGAACAGTGTGATAGATTACTTCATCTATGATGCCGAAATAAGACAAAACTTCACGGATATAAAAGTGATCAGAGGGGCAGAGATAGGCACAGATAATCTTCTCCTCGTACCTGATACCAAGATATTAAGAGACAACCAGCCACGTATGAAAACATACAAAGCGATAAAAGTGCGCGAGCTTGACAACCCAGAGAAGAGAGTCCAATATACTACTCTACTGGAGGAATCAGAAGACTGGATCTTTCAGGAGGTGTAGAGGAACAATGGAGCAATCTAAAGACATGCATATTGAATGTCGCTAAAGAAGTCCGTGGCATTAAAAAGGTCGGTGGGAGAAAAAAGCATACCAAATGGTGGAGTTATACCATTAGGGAAATAGTTAAGGAGAAAAAATTAGCGTGGAAAGCATATCTCCGAGATAAACTACATGCTAACCTAATTGAATACCGCCGCCTAAGAAATGAGGCTATACGTTCAGCGAAAAGGCAAACTTAAGAGGAGTTCGGACAAAGTCTAGATGGAAATCACCGAGAAAATTCCAAACGGTTTTGGCAGACAATTAAGTCCCTGAAAGGAAAACACAAAAAGCCAATTCGGAATATAAAGGATGAAAATGGCAACGTAATGACTGCCCCAGATGATATCTTAGAACGGTGGAGGCGCCACTACCAAGATCTCTTCTCTGAAGAATATGGTACACCAGAGCTGCATGCACAACCTGCAACACAGGAGAATCTAGAGCCTATAGAAGAAGACGAGGTGGAATATGCTCTCGAAAAGATAAAAATTAATAAAGCAGCGGGGAGAGTTGGAATTTCACCTGAATTCCTGAAATTAGGTGGCGAAGAGCTTAAAAAAGCACTCCAAGGATTATTCCAAACTGTATGGGATAACAAGATAATTCCTTTAGATTGGGAATATAGCGCTATAGTCCCCATACATAAAAAAGGCTCCTCAACCGTATGCGAGAATCATAGACCAATTAGCTTGCTGTCCGTAGCCTATAAAATGTACACCTCTATCCTTGAGAGAAGATTGAGAAGTATTGTGAAAAATCAACTCGAAGAGGAGCAGGCGGGCTTTCGCCCGGGAAGACAGACCCAGGACCATATTTTTGTGCTTAAAAACATTTCTGAAAAGGTATGGGACAGAAATAAAAGTATCTATATGGTTTTCTTAGATCTCAAAGCTGCGTTCGATTCTGTGCCTAGATATGAAATATGGAATGCTCTTGCTGCAAAGAATGTACTATCAGATTTGATGCAGGCAATTCAATCAACATACAAAATTCAAAGGGAGTAGTCAGAATCAATGGTAGAGAATCCAAATAATTTCCTCTTGATAGAGGAGTCAGACAGGGGGACAGTCTTAGCCCTCTCCTATTCTTGATTCTGATGGACGAGATCCATTAAGTCTGCAAGCGAAGAAAGGCATGAACTGAAATAGGAAAATGGAAGATGCAGACAGTTCTTTTGAAATGCCTCCTATATGCTGATGACATTGTTCTATTAGCGGACACAAAAGAAAAACTGCAACAAGCTCTGGTGGAATGGGAGGCAGAACTTTTGCTTAAGGGAATGTCCATCAACGACTCCAAAAGTAAGATTCTGGTTCTCTCACGGAATGAAGAAGAAAATGTTGAAATGGTATGCAATGGGAAGATCCTAGAAGTGGTAAATGAATTCAACTACCTGGGAACCATTATAGACAGGTCTGGCAGAACTGGCCAAGAGATAGGAAATAGGATCAATAAAGCGAACTAGGTGTATATTTACTTTATTTACTTTCTTTATATTGTAATAATAATAATAATAATAATACACAGACAGAGTCCCAGTTCAGCAGCTGAGAGCTCCGACTCGACAACATGGACCTACACTACTGCAACTACCACTCCTAGCCGTTGGGACCACCAATCCAGCGACAGGAATCATCAGCCCTCCAGATGGGACCACACTACGCTTTTTATTCTCCCCATAACAAACAAAAAGGTTTGGGTGTGAGGAGGGAAATACCTCAGCAGCGTTCTTTAGGTGATAACTGTTCAATGCAGATTTCGCATATACTAAAAGGTATATTGATTATTGATTGATATTGAATAATCTTATCCAGCTCCTTTTGAGCATTCTCCTAGAGCTCGCACAGTTACCTTAAGTTATGAACACTCCAAATGGCCCCTAATCAAATAACGATAGGCTTTCATTACCAGTCTAACTAAACAAAACTGTACTTCAATAATGTAAAAAAACGCCGCAAATTATTACCCAATGGTTTATTATTCCAAATAACTATATTAGGTTATACCTGATTATATAGCTGTTTATAGCCAGTTAACTAATATGAAAAGAAATATGGAATATCACCGCTGCTAATTTCAAAACGTATAGTTTCAAACCAATTTCAATGATTCTTCTTTCATTTTGTAGAAATATATAGATCAACCATTTTTTTGGTTATATTTATCTAACACTGACAAGTGTTCTCTCTATCTTCAAAAATAACTGAGTTATGGGCGTATTTATGGGTAAAGTTTCAATATGTTTATTTTCTTTTTTCTAACTATTTGCGGCTTGTTGGTTAAAAAACAGTAATAATTTTGTCTCTATCTTCTAAAATGACTGAGTTATTGAAAGTTGGAATTTCGGAAACTCTTGACTTTATCTCTGTCTCACTATTTCAGATGTATAATATCTCCATCATACCGAAGTCCGCTTAATGTTACATCAATACAGTCAGTTTAATAAAAATCTTTACAGTCGTATTAGAAAAAATATTTAAAATTCACCACATAAAGTGGAACACCGGTTGAAAAAACGGATGAGTCCATATATGTGAAAAATTTGCTGTAAATCTCAGTAAATGATTATCATAACTATATTATTATACCTTATTTATGTACGTCTTTTCATTTATGAGACTTATCACAAACAACATAACACGTTTTGGGTTTCTTCGTTATTTTAACTGAGGAGATGTTGTAAGTTATATTTACATTGAAAACTCGGATTAGAAAATTTTAACGATTGCAGTACTTTTTCCCCCTACTTTATTTCATATAGAGGTAAATTAAAGTGTGTATATATATATATATATAAACGACTTTATTACTCAATGTTATATATCGTATCCTACTTAGCCATTTCTCTCTGTCCAGCCAATATTCCTCTTGACGTCCCATAGCCTCATGTTTAGGTAATCCTCGTCCTTTTCCATGATTACATTATTTAGAACGTGTTGTAACCTAGATACTCCACAGAAATGGCTACGTATCCAGAAATCTATTTCAATTGAGACAAGCTTTCTTGCTGAGCCAGTTGTAAGGGTCCATGTTTCTGAGGCATACAATGTGGTGCTGTCTACGAATGGATGGAAGTATATCCTTTGGAGCTGGATATCCTTATTCCATAGAACGGAATTGAGAGTTCTTATGACTTTTCTCCCTCAGATTAACTTCTCATCGATGGTTATTTTGCTGCTGCTCTCCTTTGAGAGCCACCCCCCTAAATGCTTAAAGTGTTCAGTTGGTTTCCACTCCTATTCTCCAACATTTAGAGCTGAATTTCCATTTATTGCCAAATATCAGTTTTTTATTTGCTGACTTCCAGGCCTCTCTCCTACCGTATATAGGCTTATAATAACTTCCTCATCATAAATGATGAATCTTCTATTATGGCCTGGTCGTCAGTAAATTGTAAATTAAACTAACTATTAAATTAAAAATTAAAAACTAGACTGTTTAAAGAACCCATACTTGCAAACCTACTCAACACATAAGCGGTTGTTCGTGAAATCGATACACATGAATATTGCAATAGCAGTCAGGTGTCTTCCATCAGGTGGAGGATCCATAAGGGAATTTTTTATCCAATTAATTTAAATGGTTCTGCGCATGCGCGTGTGTATAGCGGTCATCTTTCAAGTCGGCTCTTGGATTTCTTGCTTTTTCAGTTGGATATCACTTCAGAACAGTCTTGAAAACATCACCAGGCTTCAGGATAACAACAACAGTAAATATTGGAGCAAACAACGGTAAGTTGGGTTACAATTTACACTGTAAAGTGAATGCTGAGTCACCTCTTCATATCAGCTGATTGCCAATAGCTAGGCAAGGCTGGTCTTGCTTAAGTTTTCTTAAGTTATTTTTTTTTCCCCCACATCTGGTTATTATTTAATTATTTTCCTTACATGAAATGCGATATTATCATCAAGTAATGTCCTCCAAAGCTTCAACTAAAAGATCTAGATCTAGTGGTTCAATCACGTCTCCTACAAAACAAAGACCTCGCCGTGATACTAATAAAAAATTAAATCTACAAGCAACCCCTTCGGGTACTAATTCAGAATCTGAACCACAACCTGGCACATCGTCACAAGGGATGACTGACGAATCGCCGTTTTTCACCCCGAATCCTTTTCAGATTTTGCATAATGAAAAAGAAAACATGGAATCTACTCCTATACCCAGTGAACCACGGCCTCCTCCCATATTTGTCAAAAATATTAGAAATTTCCAGTTGTTGTGTGCGCAATTGAACAAAATTACCGAATCTACCAGCTACTACTGTATGAGTAGAATCAATGATACCAAAATATCTCCTACTACTGCCGAGACATATAGAAAAATAGTGAAATATTTAACTGAAACCAAAGCAGATTTCCATACCTATCAGCTACGCCAAGAGAGAGCTTTAAGGGTTGTAATCAGAAACTTACACCCCTCGACACCAGTTGAAGCAATTAAAGAAGAACTAACGGAGATGGGCTATAAAGTGCGGCAAGTCACTAATGTCCTAAAGGATAAAATTCCTCTACCTCTCTTTTTTGTGGATTTGGAACCAGCAGAAGGAGTTGAAAAAATCTATGACCTAAATAGATTATACTATACCAGCGTAAGAGTTGAAAAACCTTACATAAAGAAGGAGATAGTTCAGTGCCATAACTGTCAAGCATATGGTCATACTAAAAGTTATTGTCATCACATACCTCGATGCGTGAAATGCGGTGAACAGCACAAGTCTGTGGAGTGCACAAAACCAAAATCAACACCAGCTGTATGTGCTCATTGCCTCAAGGACCACCCAGCCAACTATAAAGGATGCCAAATCTATAAGGAACTGAGGACCAGGTTTCAAAAACCTCAAGTACTGGATGAAACAGCAAGACAAGTAAGAAACAGAAGAGAACCCTCAAAACTTATTGATGCCAATGTATCATTTGCCCACCTACTTGGAGGTGGAAATCAAAGTACTGAAGCCGTGGCCCTGCCGGAACTACAGAATGTACCTCAATCCATTCCACATATACCTCTTCCTCAAAATGTAACCAATCCTAAAAATCCTAATCAACCACAAATCTCTCATATCCCTCCTCCTTCAAATGCCACAGACCTTACCAGTTTGATGACATCCTTTATCTCCGAAATTAAATCCCTTGTTATGCCCCTAATATCACTCCTTACGAATCTCGTATCAAATCTCATTCCTGCCTTAAAAAAACCATAAATGACTACACCTAATTCCTTATCCATTCTCCTTTGGAATGCGAATGGTGTTAGAACTCACACTGACGAACTTACAGCCGTACTGCAAGACAAAAACATTGATGTTGCACTCATTACTGAAACTAGACTAACCACTAAACAGTGCTTTAAAATACCAGGATACACGACATACCGGACAGACCATCCAGACGGCAAAGCCCATGCCGGTACTGCTGTCATAGTCCGCCGATCCCTCTCCCATCACTTACACCCACTTCCCGCCCACGATTACCTACAAGCAACTTCCATTGTTATCAAAACATTTTCCTTTCCGCTTATCATCGCATCAGCATACTGCCCTCCTAAACATCCCATTTCCTCTGCCCAATTTGAATCGTTTCTCAACTACTTGGGTAATCACTTCATTTTGGGTGCAGACTTAAATGCCAAGAATCAACAGTGGGGTTCTAGAACCACCAATTCTCGTGGACGGACATTGCAATCTGCACTCAACTCCCGACGCTTTCATCTCCTACCTCCCGATTCTCCTACCTACTGGCCAACAGATCCTAACCGTAATCCTGACATCCTCGACTTCTTCATCCACAGCGGATTAGGCTCTCTTAATTTTTCCATAGCTCGCCTTGATGAACTATCCTCTGATCATAGTCCATTGATTCTAAATGTATCCATAACACCTATTCCTAAACCTATCCCACCGTCATTCATTAGAGGCCCTGTCAACTGGAACCTCTTCCGCGAAATCCTCACTAATGATATTGACCTCAGAGTGATTCTCAAAACCCCAAATGACCTTGACGACGCCGTATATTCCTTTACAACCGCTATTCAACAAGCTGCCTGGACTGCCTCCTCTCCCAAGTACTCCCAAATAACTCCTTATAAAAGCCATTTACCACAACACCTGACAGACCTCATCAACAGCAAACGCCGAGCCAGAACATTATGGCAACGCACCCGCCACCCAGAGGATCGCCGCTCCTATAACTTTTTTTGTAGAAAATTAAAGCGGGAGTTGGCGATCTTCCGTTCCCAATCCTACAATACCTACCTCTCCTCTCTCTCGACTCGTGACAATTCCCTTTGGAATGTCACGAAGAGAATCCTAAAATCCCACACCATTTCCCATCCTCTCCGGCGCTGTGATAGTTCCTGGGCTGCTTCTGACAAGGATAAGGCCGAGGAATTCGCACAGCACCTTTCCAAAGTTTTTACTCCTCATCCAGAGCTTAATCCTACCCATACGGCGGCAGTTGAAGAGTTCCTTATATCACCAATACCGCTTTCCTTACCACCTAAAGCAGTTAATCCCTCTGAGGTCAGATATCTTCTTAAAAAGCTTCCTCTCCGTAAATCCCCTGGATACGATCTCCTTACTCCTCAAATCTTAAGACAACTTCCACCTAAAGCCATTACATTCCTTACATATCTCTATAACTGTATCCTACGCACTACCTATTTTCCTCTCTTATGGAAACATTCAACTATCATCCTTTTCCTAAAACCAGGCAAACCTTCTAACAACACGTCATCTTACAGACCTATCAGCCTACTTCCGATCCTCTCAAAAATTTTCGAAAAGCTCCTACTAAAACGAATCCTAGCCAAATTTCAAAATTTTCCTTCACATCAGTTCGGATTTCGTCCTCAACATTCCACGGTTCAGCAAGGACTCCGAGTTGTGGACCACATTTCCTCTGCCCTTGAGTGCAAGGAGTATTGTTCGGGTGCCTTTCTGGACATATCTCAAGCTTTCGACCGGGTGTGGCACCCGGGATTGCTCTTTAAGCTCAAAACCCATTTACCCCAATCCTTATACCTAGTCCTCCGATCCTATCTATCAAACCGCTCCTTCCGAGTTCGCTGTGGCTCAGAATTTTCCAAACATTATATTGTTGAGGCTGGTGTTCCTCAAGGCAGCGTCTTGGGACCCGTCCTCTACATCCTCTACACCGCCGATATCCCTACCGATCCCGATACCTTTCTGGCAACATTTGCTGATGATACCGCCATTTTGTCATCCAATTCCGATCCTGAAGTAGCATCGATTAATTTACAAAATCACCTTTCCCTTGTCGAAGACTGGTGTAACGCTTGGCGTATTAAGGTGAACGAAAACAAGTGCTCACACGTCACATTCACTCTTCGACGCAAATCCTGTCCAACGGTTTATTTAAATTCCCTACCGCTTCCTTCCTCTGACACAGTCCGGTATCTTGGCTTTTTACTAGACAAAAGACTGACGTGGAACCCACACACAAGACTTAAAAGAAAAGAACTTAACCGCAGATTCGGCCAGTTATACAGACTACTAAATAGAAAATCTCATCTTACAGTTGACAACAAATTACTAATTTACAAGACAGTACTGAAACCAATATGGACCTACGGACTTGAACTGTGGGGGACAGCTAAACATTCTAACATCAAACGCATCCAATCCTTCCAATCCAAAGTTCTCCGAACAATAGTTAATGCTCCTTATTACGTTACCAACTCTACCCTACACCACGACCTTAAAATTCCATTTATTTTAGACCTGGTACCATCCAAATTTTCCAAATTTCATCAGAACCTTAGTCATCATCCTAACCCTCTAGCACAATCCCTATCCAGTACCACCCATCCCTATAATCCTCCTCGAAGATTGAAACGGCAGTGGCCGCGAGACGTATTGTAAACGTTTAAATTGGAGTTCTGACACTGGTCAGATCCTCCACTCATGTAATGTATGTTTGTGGCTATTACGCCCTAGTTCGGCCTCCACTGATTCACACCAGTGACGCGGCTGAGAGCGAGGGTCTAGGATCTTTTGGATTCCGCTTTTTCCTCCACAAGTGGGGGGAAAAGCCCAGTCTGGGGTCCCTCTATAGCACTTGTATATTTTGTATATAGTTATGTTTGTTTGAATGATGTTTGTTTATCTGCAAACTTTTATTTATCTCAATTATAGGTTAATGTTTTGTTTTGTTTTGTTTTTATATTTATTATTATTTAATTCTATATATATCATTTATTTGTATTTATCTCAGTTATAGGTTGTTGTTTGTTTTCTTATTTTGTATATATATTATATTTTATTTGTTTGACTTTATCATTGTATATATTGTGTGAATGGGATCATATATCACTATTACTAATGTTCATATAGAAACAAATTGTAATATATCTCAATAAAAAAAAAAAAAAAAAAAAAAAAAAAAAAAAAAAAAAAAAAAAAAAAAAAAAAAAAAAAAAAAAATTTAAATTTGCTTGAAAATTATTAATAGAAAAAAAATCTGAAGTAATTTATGAATTTATAGTTGTTTTGTTTTTTGACATGTATTTCTTCCGTAAGACGATTCTGCTTTCATTACATATATTCCCTTTGAATTATAAAAATACTTCATAATTTGATTTAAGACTGTAACGGCAAGAAGCTGCTCTACGTTTTTGACTACTTCAACACTTACTAGACAAACGTTCTAATCTTCCACTTAACTACAAAAGACTCATCTACATGACTATCATAAGACCGATATGGACTTCCGGAGTTGAGCTCTGGGGCTCTACTAAGCCACTTTAATGACTTTAATGAATTTTTAACCGCACTTTAATGATTCTAAAATCCTATACATATTTTTTATATCTTAAAAAATTACTGAGTTATGGGCGTTTTATGGAAACATTTTTAATCTTTTTCTTTTTTATAACTATTCGCGAATGTTTGGTTAATAAAAACTTGTTAATTTTTTCTCTTTCTTCAAAAATAACTGAGTGATTGAATTAAATCACTTTTTATTATTCATTTTAAGAATAACCAGCTGATACTAACGTCTGATTGTTAGGATCATCGTTGCATGACCTAGTATTTTTGTGGTCATTAAAACAAAATTCGTCCAGTAGTTTAGGATAAATTCCGCGGTCGGCGGACGGAGTACGGCGGATGGAGGACAAGCAGATATTTATTTTTATTCGTTATTCGTGTTCTACGCATCTTGAAACGTAAGCCCTCAAATTTTGAAGGGGGTTCATTTTTTTTTGTCGATTACAAAGGTTCATTATTGAAAATAATAAACCAAAAATAAATATTTATAGCTCTGAAATTGAATGTTGTTTTTACAAAGCTCATTTCCAGATAAAAAATTTGTTCTTAAAATTAATAAATAGTAATGTCCCAAAGAAAAATTCAGAATCCGCTGAGACGATATCGAGGTACTAGATGGAAAAAAAAGAAGGGAAAATGAAATAAAAGAGAGACGACTCAAGGCGAAGAATTTCTCTAAAAGATTTAAAAGGCAAAGAGAAAGGAAAAGCAATGATCGGATTGAAATGAAGGAGGCACTGAGGGCAACTTCAAAAGGAACACAATTAGGGGCAATAAATTGCCTATATACTTTAAGACCCTACCAAATCATATCCTTCTTTATTCCTAGTAAGTAGGTTTAATATTAAAGAATAATTGAAAAAATCTGGTGCGAGCAACACACGACTTTCACTTACCTCCGTTTTTAAAATCGATTAAAGAATTTTCAATACAGTAAGACATCAAAATGAGTGGAACCATTAAAGAATTAGTTAAATGGAATTTCTATAGAAACATGTGTTTTATTAAAAAATCGATTATATTATTATCTAAAACAATCACTTAGTTTTATCGAATTTTTTATTAATCCCTATCAACTTTTAAAAGCTTGTGTATGAGATGATAATTTTTCTAAAATCTTTAGCTTTCCAACGGTATATCATACATGTATATTACTGCTCTTATGTTCAAAAACGAAAAATTGCATTAAAAAAATATTTTTTCTGTTTTCTCCTTTAGTTGGGTATCGAATTTATTCAATTTATATATTTACCAGTTTTTCATCAGCGTTAACAAGATAATCTAGTTATTATTATTGAATATACAAAATTAAAGGTTCTTTAGGAGAAGAAAATTTAAAATATCGGCATTTAAGCCCTGTCAGACCATTTTTATCTAAATAAAACCTACATGATATTAAAGCCCATTAAATTTTACATCGATATAGCGAGTTTAATCAAAATCGTCGGAACTATTTTTGAGAAAATCGAAAAAAGGTGCAAAATGCATGGTATAAAGTGCCTCTTCTGGTAGGCTCATTTTGATGAAAAAAGTTTTGTCACGTCTCGGGCGTATAGTTGTCTTAAATATGAAATTTCAGTTTCATAGGTCTTACCGTTTCCGCCCGGGAGTTACCACACACACACACACACACACACACACACACACACACAGACCTTTTTGCGGGACTTGGTTATTTTGACTCAGGGGACCCTAAATCGCAATACTTCCCCTTACTATATATAGTAAGTGAAAGTAAAAAATGGAATAGAGATTAATCATGAGGATAAAGATATTTATCATAAATACGATATCGGGATCACTTGTAGCTGGGTGGTTAGCATAACAACCTCCTAAGCCAAAGTTCACGGGTCAAACCCGCAGGTGGTCCTAGGATTTTTTAATAGGAGTAAATAATCCTTAGTTATGCCGTCCTTCGGAGGGGACGTTAAAAGGTGGTCCCGAGCCTTTGCAATGTCAAGTACTCGTTGAAGATCCCTATCCCAATAAACCCTGGATAGGCAAAATTTAGGACTCCCACTGTAGCATCGTCCGATTAGCTATAGTAGCATAAAGTGACGTTAAATAAATAAACAAGCAAATACGATATAAAAGTAGGCGTCTTGAAAAAATGGGACATGCTTCACACATCCTTCATTCACGTATTTTATTTTCACTTATCTATATATGAAATATATAGTTTTATTGATTAGTATGACTAGAGGAAGTTCTTGTTTATCCATATTAAAACAAGCATGATTTTCTTCCGTCATCTTTATTATTATAGTTACTATATAATGCGTCGATATTAGTCGACGTTTCGGAGCTTTGTCCCCATTATCAAGACTAAAAAGTTTTAAAACATTTTGATTTTAGTTACATTTATTAATTTTTTTCTATATCCATATATACCAATTTAATAAAGTCAAAAATTAAATAACATTTTCATATTATACAATTAACTATAAATTACCTTTTTTATTGATACACATTATTTTTTGTAGCTAACAGCTACATTCACTTCTAAAAGTCGACTATTGGCTCACTGTTCTATTTTGTTTTTACTATGTCAAACTTTCTACTTAGCTAGTTCTATTGTTACTTTAATCTGATTTCTGGATCTATATTTATTTTTATTTTGATGTTATTATTTACTTTTTTTTCACTTTTTTATTGTTTATAATATCGGCGTAATGTGTACCAAGATTTTTGGTATCTGTTTTATAATTCACTGCTTTATTGTTGAATATGAATATGAAATATATAGTAAGAGAAAGGATTGCGAATTCGCAAGAGTTTTCACTGTAAATAAACACAGAACGATAAGTATCTCTGAGTCTAAATGGCCAAGTCCCGTATTCAATACAAATATTCTGTGTCACACACTACCTTGTCTAACAAGTTTTCGTATAAAAATTAAATCTCATATTTAAATAAAGTATATGCCTGAGATGCCACAACTTTTTACTTTCACTTACTTTATATAGTAAGGGAAAGTATTGCGTGAAAATTTTCAAATTCTAGTTTTCAACGGAAATACACATTTTAGGGTCTCCTGAGTCCAAATAACCCGCAAAAAGGTCTGTGTGTGTCCGTGTGTGGTGACTCCCGGGCGGAAACGGTGAGTCCTATGAAACTTGAAAATTTCATATTTAAGACAAATATATGCCCGAGACGTTACAAAACCTTTTTCATCAAAATGAGCTTACCAGAAGAGCTACTTTACACCATGCATTTTGCACCTTTTTTCGATTTTCTCGAAAACGGTTCCGACGATTTTCATTAAACTCACTATATCAATGTAAAATTTAATAGGCTTTAACATCGTGTAGGTTTCATTCTGTTTAAAATGGTCTGACAGGGCTTAAATGCCGATATTTTAAATTGTCTTCATCTAAAGTACCTTTAATTTTGTTGATTCTATAAAAATAACCATATTATCTTGTTAGCATTGATAAATAACAGCTAAATATGCATGTTGAGCGAATTTTAAAAACAACTAAAGGAGTAAACTGAAAATATATTTTTTTAATACATTTTTTAGTTTTTTACTTAAGAACAGTAATATACATGTATGATATACTGTTGAAAAGCTAAAGATTTAAAAAAATATATTATCTTATACTCAAGCTTTTTAAAGTTAATAGAGAGTGATGAAAATAAGATAAAACTATCTGATTATTTTAGATAATAATATCATAGATTTTTTAATAAAACACATGTTTCTATATAAATTCAATTTATTTTTTTTTGTTTTCACTTAATATTTTATTTACACCTGTAAAAAAATTACAATAAGCAAATGTGCTAAAATCTAAGTAAACATGGCGTGGTCAGGCATGAGGGAGACAGCATCCAGTGGTGCATCCTCCTGACATTAAGCAGAACTATATTTTTTAGGTCAGGAGGTCCCTCATCCAACTCCTTTTCAGCCTACGCCGAGTTATGGATGGTATGTCGGTTGTAGCCATGTTTTGCACAAGTTTGTTTATATGTCCATTTAGTTTGTCGTGAAATCGTCTGTAAGTCGATCGAATGTGGTTTGTTATAGTAGGAATACGTAAGTCAGTATGAAGGGTATCGTTTGAAACATATAGTGGTGAGTTCGTTGCCAGTCTTAAAAATTGCGATTAAAATGTTTGTATTTTTCGTATGTGTGTCTTTTTAGCAGGTCCGTATATTTGGCAAGCGTAAGTCCATATTGGTTTTAATAAATAAGTGTATACGTTAAGTTTCTGTCTGATAGGTAATTTAGAATGTCTATGAAGTATCGAATACAATAGTCTCAGTCGAAAATTTAGAGTTTTACGTTTAGTCTTGACGTGTGGGCCCCATGTCAACCTTTTGTCAAAAATAAGTCCTAAGTACGTTACTGTGTTTGATTGTGGTATCTGGTAATTGTCTATGTAAACTGGAGGGCAGGTTCCATGTCTAAGTGTAAATGTAACATGTAGTGATTTGTCGTGGTCAATCTTTAATTTCCATTTCCTACACCAGTTTTGTACATTGTCAAAGTGATGTTGTAAAGTCATACTGGCCTGTGTAGGGTCTGTGTTTTTAGTAATAATTGCAGTGTCGTCGGCATATGTCGCAGTTAGGATGTTTTCGTTTGTCGGTAAGTCGTATGTGTATATTAAGTACAGAAGTGGGGCCAGGATAGAATCTTGGGGAACTCCTGCAGAGACTGGCTTGATTGATGTGGTCTCGGAACCCTGTCGGACAGAAAAGAAGCGGTCATAGAGAAAAAATTGTAAAACTAGATAATAAGTGCTTGGAAGTATGGGTTTTAGTTTAAAAAGAAGACCCTGGTGCCACACCCTATCAAAAGCTTGAGTAACATCCAAAAATGTCCCAGAAGCGTATTGTTTTAGTTCAAGTGCAGTGGAAATAAAGTCCGTTACTCTGTGTAGCTGTTGTGTTGTGGTTCAATTTAATTAATTCTTTAATAGTTTCACGTATTTTTATCTCTAACTGTATTAGAAAATTCTTTCAATGATTTTAAAAATGGAGGTAAGTGAAAGTCGTGTGTTGCCCGCACCAGATTTTTACCATGCATTTTGCACATTTTTACGATTTTCTCAAAAACTGTTCAAACGATTTTGATTTAACTCACTATATCAATGTAAACTTTAATAAGACCAAGATCGAAGTGGCATAAGACTAGATACCCTACAGACAAAACTAACTATACCATCCTGACTAACAAACTTAAAGCAGAAATCAGGAAATTCAAATTTCAAAACTTACTGAAAACGACAGAAAATTTCAGTACTTCTGAAAAATCACTTTAGACTATTACAAATAAACTGCTTCAGTTCAAATATTTTAATCATCCTCTCCTCAATTAATCCCAATCCTGGACCAGATCTGGTGAAGAGAAATTCCAAACAATCACTCAGCGCCTCTTTAAAATCTATAATACGCCACCCTATATCCTTAATCAGATAGAAAATATAATATTCTCAAAGTTTAGCGTTTTACGCTTTGTCTAGTTAGGAAACGTGTCAAGCTTTTGTCAAAAAGTCTTTAGTACGTTACTGTATTAGTGGAGGAGGGTGGTTGTCTATGTAAACTGGAGGACAGGTTCGGTGTCTAAGTAAAAATGTAGTATATTCTGACTTTTCACAGAAAAGTTTAGTTTCCATGTCTTTAACTAATTTAGTAAGTTGTCTAGGTGGTTTTGCAATACATACTAGCGTGTATGTGTTTCTTGCACTAATAGAGTGTAGTATACTCCGGAAAACAAGTATTTAAAATTTTTAGTTTGGTTTCCATGGAAAAATCAGCATTCATGAAATAATCTGAAAGTATATACTATGAACTACAACAATTAGTCATGTTTATAAATTGTTCGTCAATTTACTGTATAAATTGTTATATAACATTTAAATTTCAGAACTAAATTCCTTAATTTTTCAATAGTGAGAAAAACAATGTAGCTATTTTTTTTCTTTAACTGATTATCAAATCCTTTCATAGTTAGGGTTTCCTATGTCAAAAAATTTCTCACTACAACTAACAAATATAAAAGGTAATATATGCATAAAATTAAAGGTGCTTTAGATGTTGAAAAATATTCGTTGAAGCCTAGTCAGTATGTTTCAATGAGAATAAAAATATAGAATTTTTTTTAAAAATTATTTATTGATATTTACAACTGTATTGTAACAAATCTAGTAAATAGGCTAAAAGAAAATAGACATGAACAAGACATGTAGAAAGCTACCCAGCGGCAGATCTGTAAAAATATTTTAAACTAGAAGGTCTCGAGGCCATGTTCTTTTCAGACGGCTCGGAGGATGATCAGGAATTGAAGTGGAAGAAAGGATTGAAATCAAAGGATTAGAGTGGGAATAGAGTTTGTCATTAAAGGAATGATATCTGGTTCGGGCAAAATCAGCAACATACGGAACATTAAGGTCCTTATGGATCAGTTTATTAGTTACAAAGTAAGGAGCATTGAGGATTTTGGATTGTAGGGATTGGATACGGGGAGAATTTGATGGTTTATTAGAGCCCCAAAGCTCTACTCCGAAGTCCATATAAGCCGTATGATAATCATGTAGATGAGTCTTTTGTAGAAAAGTGAAAGATTATAGCTTAAGTCGAGCTATTTCTCGTCGTTTCAGTCTTGTATGATGGTTCCAAGTAAGGCGTTTGTCAAGGTGGAGTCCTAGATATCGGATCTGTTCAACAGGAACTAGCGGAATGTTATTGAAGGGCACTGTAGGGCAGGATGTCACAGGTAATTTGGTTGGATTTGATTTTAATTCTCCAATTATGACACCTCAGGGGGAAGAATATAGAAGTTAAAGACCAAAATAAATTAGGCACGCATGAACATTTTTTTATCGAAATAGACTTACTTTTATAGGAGTTCCAACGTGGGCTGCCTTTAACATCAGGACTGAGCTCCAGAGGTCGCGGTCCAGCCAATCTCCGTCTTCAAGACCTCGGTCCGCCATTTCTTCCTTCGCTCCCTTAATCCATCTACCTCTTAAGAGGTATATAATAAAATAATAATGTGAGACGTGATTATTCGTATTTCCCTTGAAAACTAGGATCCGAAAATTTTCAAGATCGTAATACTATCCCTTACTAAACTATTTTATGCATAAGACGATGGAAATAAACACGGAGAGAGGTTTAATATGTGAATAAGGATATTAATAAAAAATAAAAATAAAATAGCTCTAAAATTTTAAATTTTCGTACCCTTTCGTAACCTTCGTAAAATCCTTAACGCTCCTTACTATGTCACAAATAAACTTATCCATAAAAACCTTAACGTTCCATTTGTTGCTGATCTGGCCCCAACCAGATACCACACCTTCCATAAAAAACTACACTCTCACTCTAACCCACTAGCTTCAATCATTGCTTCCACTTCGATTCCTGACAATCCTCCGAGGTGTCTGAAAGGAAGATGGTCTCGAGACCTTCTGGTTTAAAATAGTTACAGGAGTGCTATCACGGTTCTTCTACAAGTCTGTTTCCGGTTATTTTTCTTTTATCATATTTACTTGTTGTATCATGAAGTACGGTAGTAAATTCCAGTAAATAATGTTTAAAAAAAAATCAACATTAAGATAAATATAATAGGTATGAAATAATATATCGTGGTAGCTTACTTTAAACACTAAAAAATTACAATTTTCTGGGAAATAGAAAAGGTAGGTTTTGTCTCCAAGATGTCCAGAATAAACGAGTAATTATTAAATATGTTTGTTTTTTTGCAATCGATAATAACTTTTCAGAAAATCCGAGATCTTTATTAATTATTCGTTAATTTTAATAAATATATGTATTTCACAGTTTTATTTTTATACGAAATCGAAAAAATAAAACGAATATATTATTATCCATATTAAAAATTTACTATTTCCAAAGCTATTTAAAGAAAATATAATCTCATTAATATTCATAGAACAAAGAAATCATGATACTGACGAAACTACAGGAAGAAAACAGCATACAATTAACGATTGTTTGGTTATGGCCTTATTATGGGTTGTCGATCGAACAGATTCAGTCAGTTCTAAATTTAGTATGAATCTTGAGTTCTGTTTCAAATCCACTTCCATTCTTCAAAACCATTCTGCTGTATTGCTTAAAAACATATGTAGACTGAAATAATACGGATTAAGAAATTTTAATTGAGCTTATACCTATATAAATAAATTTATAAATTTCGAATAAAATATACTACTAAAATATGAATATGAAACTTTTTACATATTATAATTTTAAAAGTATTTTATAGAATTTTGTCAAAAAGATACTGTAATATCCAGGCATAGAACTTTCTTAAAATTGTAATTTCAATTTCATGTAACATATTTTTTTTATATTAAACTTATCAAGCACGCACACACACACATACAATTACACAAAGATAAATTTGTGATTGTTGGATGAACTAAAAAAACTATTTGCACTCAAAACTGTCGGATTCTAAAATGTTCAAGATCGGAATAATTCCTTTTACTATATAAATTTTTATGCCGATGATTTGGTACTGCTAGGTGAAGACACGGAAACCATACAACTAAATACAAGTGTGTTAATAAAAACCGGTAAAGAAATAGGACTCGAATTAAATACCGATAAGACGAAATATGTGATTAGTAGCAGAAACGGGAGCGATTTTGGTGATATTAATATATCAGGGCTTACTTTTGAACACGTAGAGAAATTCAAGTATTTAGGTTCAATGATAACAAGAAAAAATGAAATCCAGGAAGAAATAAAGTCCCGGTTAAAGATGGGAAATGCTTGTTATTATTAAGTTGCTAAGAACCAACCGAAGACTGAAGGGTTTGCAGGATTTCCTTTAACGGGCCAACCCCCAGTTTCTGGCGTATAAGTTCACTCTTGACACGATCTCTCCTTGTCTTCTTCACAGGGACTTCATTTCAGCTGTGACTCTGCTCCTCTGCCGGTCCTTTAATATCCAGCTTTCAGCTCCATACAAGAAGATCTGTAAGAATACAGCATTGAAGATATGGTCTAAGCACTTTCCGCCTCCCTATTACAGTATCGCAGATCTGATATTAGACTGCATTATATATAAACTAAATATATAGAGTTATATAAAAACTCGGTTAAAGGTGGGAAATGCGTGTTATTATTCAGTTGCAAAGTTACTTAGTTCGCGGCTTCTATCTAAAAACTTAAAGGTTAGAATTTATAAAACTATTATTCTTCCGACGGTTCTTTACAGATGTGAAACGTGGCCGCTTACTTTGAAGGATGAACAACGGCTTAAGGTTTTCGAAAATAAGGTACTGCGTAAAATATTTGGTCCGAAGAGAGATGAGGCCACTGGGGAGTTTAGAAGGTTGCACAACGCGTAATTGCGGAACTTGTATCCTGTTAATATAATTGAGTTGATAGCATCGCGGAGACTAAAATGGGCGAATTTCAGTTGTTGGGCTCGGTACAGAACGGATTCCGAGAAAGTTGGTATTCGCGGATCTGACTGGTAGACGTCCGAAAGGTAGGCCGAAGCGTCGATGGGAGGATTGCGTTAAGGCTGATCTCGGGAGCTTGGGCTTGACCGGCGAACATTGGACGAGTCTGTGTAGACAGAATTTGGTGGTATCGGCATCGAACCTTCGGGTTTGGTGAGCCTATTATTATTATTATTATTATATAAATTTTAGATATTTTTCTATATTTAGTGTTATTTTTTATTTATTTATTTTATTTTTCAGTAAATTTTAACTGTTTGACAAACTATTTATAAATGACAACTATTCGTTGTACGGAATGATTATTATTTTATTTAAAATAAATCAAACGTTTTTCAAATCTTATCATTTCTTTTTTTTACTTCAAAAAAATAATTATAATTACAGGACTTGAAAGGTGGTTGAGATGTACGCCTTATGAATTTTACGTAGTACTTAACTTTTTCTCTATGTATTGAGAAAATATATTATACCCATTTATTATAATGCGAAAACAAATATATTTATGATGTTGAGAATTACGGGATAGTGGACGGTATATATTATATAATATACGGTATTATTTACATAGAGTTATAAATCCATTTTTGTATTCATATTTATAGATAGCATGAGTTGAGATTTCTTAAGCGAGCCATTCAAGTTTCTTTTGTCCTCTCATTGTCAATCCAATTAGCAAGATATTGTTAATTAACATACTCGCCTTGCTAATTATTACATAGTTATTAACACATGAATTTCGAACCTTAGGAGATTTTATTAAATACTTTAGTAAAATTGAAGTTGTTAAAGATCAAAAAAACACTTGAGTCCAACCAAAAACCTAAAAAATCTGATGCGGGCAACAAACGACTTTCAATTACCTCCGTTTTTAGAATCGTTAAAGAATTTTCAAATACAGTAAGAGATAAAAATGAGTGAAACCATTAAAGAATTAATTAAATAGAATTTCTATAGAAAAGTATGTTTTGTTAAAAAATCTATTATATTACTATCTAAAATAATCACTTAGTTTTATCGGCTTTTCATTACTCTCTATCAACTTTTAAAAGCTTCTGTAAGAGATAATATTTTTTCCAAAATCTTTAGCTTTCCAACGGTATATAACTGTTCTTAAGTTCAAAAACAAACAATTGCATTAAAAAAATATTTTTTTCAGTTTTCTCCTTTAGTTGCTTTTCAAATTCGCTCAATTTGCATATTTAGCTGTTATTTATCAATGCTAACAAGATGATATGGTTATTTTGATATAATATACAAAATTAAAATATCGGCATTTAAGCCCTGTCAGGCTATTTTAATAAGAATGAAAGCTACATGATATTAAAGTACATTAAATTTTACATCGATATAGCGAGTTTAATTAAAATCGTTAGAGCCGTTTTTGAGAAAATCGTAAATAGGTACAAAATGAACAAAGTGGCTCTTCTGTTGAGCTGATTTTGATGTATATATATATTTTATAGGTTAGTGAAGGTAAAACATTAAATAGAATGAAAACTTGATCTAATATATAACTAAAAATAAAGTAAATTTATATAAATAAATAAAATAAAAGTAAAATAAGGATATGAATTAAGATTCGCGTATCAGGCAACAATCACCTAATTAAAATCCTCTTTTCGTCAACTTTACAAGTTATATTCATCTTTTATAACTGTTTTAAAAAATGATACTTATCTTTCCTATGCCCATAAATTAATTTATATTACTACTGTTCTTTCACTTACCTATAAATGAAATATATATTAAGGAAAAGTACTTCTATCGTGAAATTGCAGGATATTTTCTTCTTGTTTTGCTTCTCACTATAGTGCCGTATCAGAGTAGGGGAGCGTTCAGCCACCGTCTCCAACCCTATCTATTCCCATCTAGGTTCGTGGCCTAGCCAACATCATTCCCTCTTTCTCTGCAAAACTTGTCAATATACTCCAGATAGGATATTCTAGGACGGCCTTCGAGGCCTTATCCCACCTGGCACGCAACTCCATAGTTTTTAGGGGATCATTGTGTTCCTCCATTCCAATGATGTGGCCGAACCAACCGAAGACTGAAGGGTTTGCAGGATTTCCTTTAACGGGCCAACCCCCAGTTTCTGGCGTATAAGTTCACTCTTGACACGATCTCTCCTTGTCTTCTTCACAGGGACTTCATTTCAGCTGTGACTCTGCTCCTCTGCCGGTCCTTTAATATCCAGCTTTCAGCTCCATACAAGAAGATCTGTAAGAATACAGCATTGAAGATATGGTCTAAGCACTTTCCGCCTCCCTATTACAGTATCGCAGATCTGATATTAGACTGCATTATATATAAACTAAATATATAGAGTTATATAAAAACTCGGTTAAAGGTGGGAAATGCGTGTTATTATTCAGTTGCAAAGTCACTTAGTTCGCGGCTTCTATCTAAAAACTTAAAGATTAGAATTTATAAAACTATTATTCTTCCAACGGTTCTATACGGATGTGAAACGTGGCCGCTTACTTTGAAGGATGAATAACGGCATAAGGTTTTCGAAAATAAGGTATTGCGTAAAATATTTGGTCCGAAGAGAGATGAGGCCACTGGGGAGTTCAGAAGGTTGCACAACGCGGAATTGCGGAACTTGTATCCTGTGAATATAATTGAGCTGATTACATCGCGGAGACTCAAATGGGCGAGTAAAGTTGTTGGGCTCGATGAGGAGCGGATTCCGAGAAAGTTGGTATTTGCTGATCCGACTGGTAGGCGTCCGAAAGGTAGGCCGAAGCGGAGATGGGAGGATTTCGTTAAGGCTGATCTCGGGAGCTTGGGCCTGAATGGTGAACATTGGACGAGTCTGTGTAGGCGGAATTTTGTGGTATCGGCATCGAACCTTCGGGTTCGCTAAGCCTATTATTATTATTATTATTATATAAAAACTCGTTTTAGTGTCCTCTAAGTCTAAATGACCAAGTTCCGCAAAAAAGGTGTGAATGTTCCTGATGTGTGAATGTTAATGTGTACAATGCACTAGAGCCACCCCTCTAGCTCGAAAAAAATAAGTTGTAAAACTGAACTTTCATATTTCAAAAGCATATATACCTAAGATGTTACATCAAATTCTGAATTAAACCAAATGAAGGCCACCAAACAGTAACCGTCGTACTTCTTGATGAGTTGAAGACTTTGAAAATGTTGTGCTGCTTCTCCGACGTCGAGCCATTGTCCAGAAAGTCTACTGTTATCGTGAAGTAACCACTTTTCGTCACAAGTAACAATGCCGGAAAGAAAAGGCTCGTTGTTTTTCGGCGAAGTGTAGCACAAACTTCTAAACGCTGGTTATTTTTGCGGCTGTTTAATGGTTGTGAAGCCCAACTAATGTTTTTCACTATTTTTTGAGCGGCATCCAAATTATCTCATCCTCCATATAGTTATCTCATCCTATATTGAGCTAAAATTGTGAATTATCATTAATTAGTCATTACCTAAGTTCGGATCTAGCTTTGGCGAATCGAAACGTATTTTGTAGCGGCTCTAAAATATGAATCTCGATCTTTAGACTGAAGTCAGATTGGATGAGGTTAGTTAAAACCTTTAAACCTTTTCACTGACCCTCTCTAGCAAAATAAGTCCCCCTACTAAAAGCTAACACCAGATTCAGAAATTTAAGTGTATATATATATGAATCATTAGGTGTTAAACAAAAAACAATGGATAGATGGAGTATTCATCAGTTTGGCGTTTCGAACCGCCTTCCCTCTCCTCCAATAATCCTCCCCATAAAACGGCATTTGGATCCGTCTCTACATCAAGTCACTCCAATTCGTCGTTCCATTGTCCGATGGAGAACGATCATCAGCGACCTTAATAGTGACGTTATGTATTCACAATTCTGAATAAACAGCTCCCCATTCACCTCCCCATTGATACTCGCCTCTGATTACAGAGCACGGGGCCCTGACCTAAATAAGGCGTACAAAAGCGGAACCCCTGCGATCCCCAGCCAGTGCTACATCAATCACCATCCGCGGGAGCCGGCAGCAAGCTGGTCCATGGGACCGCGAGATAATGGAGGCAATTTCTAATCTAGGAGGCAGTGCTCTGTCATGGCCGCCTGGTCGTCCTTGAAATATTCGGCTCTGTCCTATATAGAGAGAGCTCTTTCCAAAATCTGATTAATTGAAAAAATAAAAAAAACAAAAAACAACTTCCACTAGCTGCCTCGTATTTTCGACTCGCCACGTCATTTATTATTATAATTGAGTGTTAGGTTCGCAATCCATTTTAATTTTTTTTTCCTTTGCCAATTACCAAGGACATCGTATTTGAATTTGACCGCTTGACACCTATAATCTAGTATAATTCGCTTGTCATGTATATTATTTCTGTTGCAAAGATTCGTTTTTCAGGTCAGATACTGATCCAATTAACAAGATGAATGTACTGTTTAAAAAAGGTTTTTATTTATAGTGGGCGGATATACTTTAAAATATTGTAGATAGCACCAGTATTTTTATATTAATTGGAAAACAAGGTTTGAAATAACCTTAGTCTGAAAACACAAATGGTTAGCAAGGTAAACATACAACTTAACCTTCCGTATTGACATTCTAGGGCTTATCGATAATATTTCAGAAAATAAAGCATTAAGACGAAATATAAACTAACAAATCTTTTCTTCTATATAAGAATTCCATCCTCAAGAGAAGTTGATCAATTTAATTATAATTAATTTTGTGATTCCATTTTTGGTATTTAAAAGTTTTTCAAAAGATGTACAAGGATAAGACGACCAAACCAATATTTGCTTTTGGTACTTTTAAAACCTTTTTCTTCTTACTCAATTGACCTGAAGCTTATTTTTATTCTCTATTAAAACTATAAAAAAGTTACTTACGACACTTAAGCCATTAATAGATCAGTTAATGATGTGGTATATTAATTCTTTGTGTGAACAAATATAAATTAATGTAAGCTATAATAGTTGTGCTGCATAGATTATCGTCTAACATGACTCTAAACGTTTTGTTCTAAATTTTCGCATAGATAAGCATATAAACAAATAATACATTTTCATTAACTTTTATGTACACAGTTACTGTCACCCGCAGCGTTGGCAGATGTTTATTTGTTTATTTATTTAACGTCCCTTTATGCTACTGTGGCTAATCGGAGGAGCCCTAAATGTTGCTTATCCAGGTTTAATAGGATAGGATAGGGACCTTTAACGAGTACCTGATATCGCACAGGCTCCGTACCACCTCATAACGTCTCCTCAGCAGGACGGCATAACTAAGGATTTTTTACTCCCATTAAAAAATCCTAGGGCCACCTGCGGGTTTCAACCCGGGACCTTGGACATCGAAGGCTGTGATGCTAAGCACAATGCTACAGGTAACCCCAGCGTTGGCAGTTCTGGATTCAGATGGCAAATTGTATAAGTCACTTTTTCTAGAAACGAGATTCTGGAGTGTCAATTCGTTTGTGTTTATAAGGTGAGTCTTTTATTTGTACAAGGTAGGGCTGTTTATTCATAAGCTCATAGAGAAACACTTATGACCTTTTCTCACCTTCTAAACATAATCGAATGGACCTTCCAGAATGTCATGTTAATTTCTTGAAAAAATGACTTGAAACATCTGAGCAAAGAAATATTTAATTTGGTAACGCTACCATTGAACTTCATTGTTGTCCGTTTTTATTTATTTAAAATAAATGTATTTCTTTATTTATTTCTTAATGTATTTTTCTTTTCTCTGTTGATTTTTTCTTACTTTTTGAATTTTACAAGAAACAAAATAATGATTCGTACCAATTAATTCCAGATAATATGTTGCACTTAATAAAGGAGTATCCCATCAGTGCATAATAAATTTTGAATATTATGTATTTTAAATTAGTAAAGCATATCAATTTAAAAAAACAACACATTAACAATCTCTCAAGTTGATCCTGGTTTTTGAAATAAAATGTATTCAATTGTATAACTTATATTCATTTAGATTACTCTAATCATTAATGCTTTAATTAGTTGTTGATTTTCGCTCGCTCTCTCAAAAACTAAACAAACCCGCAAGATCAGTTCAGAGAACATTCTTCTCTTTGGCGCGACAGGCTGTGAAGGCCCTTGGCCGCGTCGTGTAATCTCTTAAGATAATATATGCACGTTTCTCGATTAAGTTTTATAGGGTTGTGTCATGTTCAGAGAACATAATTTTAATAAATACATACTTCTCCAATTAGATCAATGTTTAACCATATTGAGGTAACTTTATCTATATTGTTGTGATTCCCGGATTATTAGAAATTAGGAGGTAATATATTTGATAGCTGTGAAGCGTTTTACTAATAAACATAGGATATAGACCCGATTAAAAGAAAGATATTGTGTGAGGTTTATGTGTAAAATTTATTACATTTTTATTTTATTTATTACGTTTCAAGAAAAGACAACGGTAAGACAAACCACATAGACCTTGAACTTTTATAAATTTAACTCCTTAAACTCGCAAATTATAGTAAATTCCTTTTAGCTTTTTACTCTAATTGACCTATTTTACTCAAACGTGTTGGGTAAATACAGTTTCCTGACTTTATAAATAATACAAAATAAAATAATATAAAAAATGATTGAGTTTATATTTAGTCTAAATTTGTATTCGATACTTTTTCCAAAAAAGTTGATGAATTTAAGAAACGGTGTTTTCAATGCTTCTCCATTAAACAGAACATGGAACACTATTACTGAAGTTATTGAGAACTAAAAAAAAGTTTCTCACTTTTTAGTAATTAATTTTCATTTAAGACGAACAAAGTATAAGTATTAGAATCTCCTGTATACTTTAAAAGAATTAATTCCAATTCTCAATTAACGTAAATTTATTTATGCATTTTATAGCCGCGTGTACGATTTATTTTTACAATATTTCAAGTTAATTCAAGCTATATTAATTTTTATAAACGTCACTGGTGATAGTGCACAAAAAACCTAATAGTAATATATTTCAAAGAATTTTTACAAATATTTTTCAATTCAAAAATAAATATTTTATTGGTATTTTATAGAATAGAATTTTACTGGTAAAATAAATACTATAATATTGGTTACTATTTTTGCTAAATAAATATTTTATTTAAAAAGAAAAATTTGTTATAGGAAAATGAAATTTTATTATTACGTTTTGTTTTTTATCTGGGAACTATTCCATTCTTCTAAAAACCCAGGATTGTTTACTTCTTGAACAGTACACACAATTTTATACATTTTGCATAGAGCAAAAAGATTCCTCCCCTCCCCCCCAAAAAAAAAATCTACACCCTCCATGTATTAACCTAATACAGGCACAAAATACATAACAAAAATCTCTTTAAAAGGCCATAGTTTTGTGGAAAGTCTTTTTAGAGGACATCTCTGCACTTTAGACATACTTTCGATAATATTAGTTATATTTCGTGTTCCTGAGTTGTTCGAAAAATTGACATAATAAAAAAAAATGTATACCTCTTTTTATTAATGAAAATATACTTCATAACTTCCAAAACGCTTTTGCCAAGGTGTTGACAGTTTTACATGCTTTCTAAATAGAATTTAAAATCCTTAAAATTAATTAATTCAAAAAAAGTATTTTCTAAAGCTTCTTGATCAAAAACTTTTTACTTTTATTTATTTATATGTGAAATGTATAATAAAGGAACGTAATACAGTGGTGAACATTTTCGTATTTTCGTTTTTCATTCGTAAGAAGAGATACGGAGAGTAGGACAGGAGTAGCAGTCTCATAGCCAGAATCCAATAATTTTCGCGACGCACAGTGGGTAAAATCACCAATTTAGGTGGACAAAAGTCAAGTCAAAAGTTTGGAATTTTCCAGTGCTTCACCTTTTTATTATTAGTTGGCAAGACCATTAATACTAATATTTCCCGCCATACCGTGTTTACAAATAAATAGTAAATGAATAAATCATTCCTGTTCACACAATTGCCTAATAACCGGCAGTGGGATTATCTTTATTCGATGGTCATTTCTTGTGTTCAAGGTGTGTTTAGAGAAAAGTCGTTTTGCTTTTATTTAATAATGGACATTGCTGAGACAGGTAAGACACTATATTGCCAAACTCGTTATTAAACATACATTGCAATCTCACCCGTAAAGTTAATTTAGCAATTTGTAATTGTATGCCTTTATTAAAAAACGAAAAACTATATAACCTCCAAGTTACCACAAGGATTTGTTTGTAGTATTTGTTTCATCAATCCTTCTAGTATTTAGATAGTACAAAGAATTTTGCGATTTTTTGGGTTTTGGGTGATAAATATTTTTTTTCAGACACAACACTCCGAATCAAAAGTTTTACAATCTATAATTTCAAGAATTTCCTAAATGATATAAAATACATATATTAGCAGGTTTTAGCAACTCCGAGCCATAATTAACTTCAAACGTGAAAAATATATGGAAGTTTTAGACTTTAGATAAATTTGATGTTTGACCACTGTGCGCTCGCCAATTATGTTAAAAAATTACTTTGTTTTTATAATTCTTTAAAATATTTTTTTCCGTAATATGGGACCCCAAAGGTTAAATATAGATAAGTTTCAGAATTTTGTCCACCTAAATCGGCCATATTGCCCACTGTGCGACGTCCCACTTGATACATGTGCCCGAGCATGGGACCATTCCGATCTGCCAAGGATGGTTTCATTATAGCTAATCTCACAAACATAACGTGATTTGGTTACAACACAATTCAACATTGAAGGTTTTACCAATGTGGATCAAACCAAATGAAGCCCACACAATTATAATTATTACTTCTTTTTTTCTTTATGAGTTTGGGGCTTGTAGACAAAAATGGATTGGTAATAAAGAAAGGCACAAATTTCATAATACTGATTTTTTGGCAGTTCATTAATCAGGAAGAACCCAAGTTTCGATATTTTTCCACCTTTCCAATCGCCTTGATATTCTCATCGAGTTTCCCTGCAGGTTCTCGAACATTTGTTCTGGATCATCCACCAAAGCTTGCAGACCATCATTATCATAGGAAGAAGACCTTCCACAACCTGCTATGTCTTACAGGCTGAAGTCTCCCTCCTGAATTATTTTGACCACCGATGAACGCTACAAACACTTGAATTTCCCCACCCACACAAATTACAAAGCCCTGGAAGAAGGCATCTTTTGATTATGTTTCATTGCAAAAATACTAGTTATTTACATGATTCTAGCCTCTTAATTTTCACTTATTCTTATTTATTTTTTCTGAAGTGTGTAAACAACTTCATTTTAAGCAAAATCTTTGGCGAACACAGGAAATCTCAGAAATATGTGTTTCATTTCAAAGCTTAATCTAAGATTAACCTTCAATCCCCATTATCTTGTTTTATTTAACGTTTGACTAAGTATTTATAATGCGGGGACGGTATAGAGAAAGGACACTGGAATACTAACCTCCAGGTTCCGCATTCGAACCAACCATTGACGCATTTTCGTTATTTAACGAAACATTTTAAGAAGGAATATTCTTGGAAAGGGGGAGAAAAAACTAAAACCAATTTAGGTGATTTTTATTGAATGTTGTTATTGAATATTTAAGAAAGGGTTCTAGCTGTACAGATTTATGGACGTAATTTACAACCGCTGTAGATAGGCTACAGCCGCTCAGTGGCGTCCACGGTGGACTTTGGTATCACATTACTGGATATCACAATCGTGTATCACATCAACACTATCCAGACTGTGCATTTTCTGCTAGAGCTTTATACGATTGTTTCCAGCACTGACTAAACTAGTGTGATAAGTTATAAACAATTGGTTCTAATACAGTTTTATTCCTTCCCATTGGATGAGTCTTTTAGGTTCGTATAGATAATACGGTATTGAGTCATTTAGTAACTTTCTGTTTAAACCAGTCACCTCATGGTAGACCGTGGCAACATCGTCGCTATCATAAAATCGGCCGAATCGAATCTCCTTGCACGACCTTTCGTTTGTATGTTGGATTTAATTTACTTCTACTTCCTATATATGAAATATAAAGTAAGGAAAAGTATTGCGTAATGTATAGCGGGAAAGTATCAAAATATTAAAAAAAATTAAATTCCAGTTTTCAACGGAAATACACGTTTTAGGGTCCTTTGAGTCCAAATAACCAAATCGCTCAAAAAGAGGGGGGCAGGGTGGCTGAGTGGGTTAGCATGCGTTGCCCAGCTACGGCAGATAAATTTGCGTATCGGTACGGGGGGACTCTTAACTCGGCATTATTTATTATTTTATCGACATGGACACACACACACACAGATCTTTTTATGAGACATTTTTTTTTTTTTTTTTTTCAGCTCTAAAACATAAGTTCGCACGAAACTGAAATTTCATATTTAAGACAACTATACGCCCGATATGTTCCAGCAACATTATCACTAAAATCAGCTACTTTATACCATGAATTTTGCACCTTTTAACAATTTTCTCAAAGCGTCTCTAACGATTTTGATTAACTCGCCATATCGATGTAAAATTTAATGGGCTTTAATATTATGTAGGTTTAATTCTACACGGACGGCCGTGGCCGAGTGATTAGCGCGCTAGTCTCTCATGCTACAGGTCGTGAGTTCGAATCACAGTCCCGACGGGGCTTTTATAAGGATGTATATGAATGGGGATTCATTCAAAGCCTCTCCCTCGGGTATGTGAGACCCGTCAGCCAAATGGTGGCCACTCAGAAAAGAATATATGATCTAAAGAATAAATTTGTAAAAGATAAGTGACAAATAAGGCATACAATTATTACTGATACTTATACGTAACAATTTGATATTGCTATGTTCTTTAATCCAAGTAATATGTTTCCAAAGAAAATGTATGAACTTTTTATTTAAATAAACTTAAATTTGAAAATTTAAGTTTATTTAACAGTTCTTAAATTGATTTTTAACAACGTAGGTAAGTGAAAGTCGAGTGTTTCCCGCACCAGATTTTTATAACTGTTTCCATATTATGTTTATGTTGTGTACAATATGAGAAGACTCGACCTGAAGATTTTATATTCGAGCCAACGCCATCTCACCTCGACTGGCCTTACAATTTATAATTACCTCTCAAAGGCCTACCTTGAAAATTAACGCGACTGCAATTATGGGTGTAAATCAGAGGGACAGAGGGAGGTTATAGCTGGCCTATAATGGAGCATTGTGATTACGGTATGTCAGCCAATCCGGGATCTGTAATACACCTACCGTCGCTGCCTTCTGGAATGCAAATTAGCCCTTTGTGTTCTAGTTTAACCTTTGTCCGGTCTTTGTTCCATCCTCATAGATAAGAGAGCAAAGAAATTTTTTGAAGTATTGTAAAACAGAATCCATAGGAAATTTATGCATAAGAAAAATGAATAACAGTATCTATAGGAGATGTATGCATAGGTAACGTGTAAAACTAAAACTGTATTAATATAAAATGTATGCATAGCCAAAACGTAAAACCGTATCCATAGGAAATGTATGCATAGCCAACATGTATAACCGTATCCATAGGAAAGGTATGCATAGCAAATATATAAAACCGTATCTATAAGAAATATATTTATAGCCAACATGCAAAACCATATCCATAGAAAAATTTATATAACAAAAAAAAAATTGTTTTTCTATGCTGAATTCAACTTTCAATAACGGGTATAGCACCCTGTTGCTTCAATTATTAATAACCGCCGAACAAGTGGCCAGAGCTGTTGCTGTAGTCGAGAACGGCCAGTCAGAGAAACGCTGCTCGAGCATTAGGATTTCCTGAAACCATCCAACATTTCCGTGACACTGGACTCTACACACGCAAACCAGATTCGGATCGTCCAAGAACGACACAGCCACGAGATAATCGGTTTATTTTAATATATACTCTTCGAAATCGCTTTTCTACTGCTTCTGAAACTGCTCAAAGGCTCCGGGTGGTTCATGATGTTTCAATTAGTACCTGGAGAATTAGTAAGAAATGAGCTTACATCCCTGGAGGGTGGCCACAGGTCCACAGCTCACTGTAAATCATCAAAGAGCACATTAAGAGTTTTCTCGAGAGCACATATTTTGAAATTAAAATGAATGGGGTAATGTACTTTTTTCCAATGAGTCACGTTTTTTTACTCTCCAGATGGACGCATTTACTGAGGATCAGATGAGCGTTATTCTGAATGTACCATTTCTGGGACAGTGCAATTTGGAGGTGGTCCAGTGATGGTTTGGGGACAAATATCTCAGGAAGCGAAAATCGATCTGCATGTCTTCAACAGACCTTCTCTAAATGCCGATTCTAATTTTATTGAATGTGCAAGACATGCAGGTTGCTACTAGGTTTGACTAACATCCTTTATATACCCTGCTCAATTAATTTTTTATATGGAACAGGAGCTTTTTTTAAGACAGAAAAAAGCTTTTTTTAAAGCTGATGTATAACATCGTTGTATTACATAGTTTTCTGAAATATGTGACTTAATGAGAATGATTGATAACAATGGTCAAGAGATATGCAGCATTTTTGAGGGATTATCTGACGGTACATCAGATATTTCGAAAAGACATTTCTTTTCCGATCTAAAGTTGAACACAAATATATTGTTCTTCGTAGCAATATTTATTTAAACACTCTCACGTAGAAGAGCCTCATACATAATTTCTTTTTTTTTCGACCGCAATTCTTTTAAATATGGAAAACCTTAGGTTGCATAAATGATAGGTTTGTTGCATAATCCAAGCTTGTGTTTTATGGTGGTCAGCGGAACGTGATCCATCTATTTAACTTAACTTTAGTCATCTTTCGACATACATGCATGGCTACGCCTGATGTTTTAAACATTAAATAAGAGCTGATTTTCCTCTTCTTTTTTTTTTTTTTTTTTAATCAATGTAGAACAAAATAATTGTTTTGAGAAGTTGTTTTTAATATTGATAAAATCATTAATTTCAATTAATATAAATTAGTAGAATCAATGCTACAAATATAGCGCGCACAACCTACGACCTTACCTTATCTTACTACTTAAAATCAAATATAGATTTTTAAAGAAAATTAAATATCTTGTATAAAATTAAGAAAAAAAACCGTTTTTTTGGATGAAAATCTTTGTTTTAGATTAAATAATATAACAACCGAAAATTATCATCTTGAACAATCTTTTACACTATTTGTCACTATCCATTACCTTCTACAACTTTGAGGGTTAAATAACATTCTTTCTAAAAGCTTTGGTTTCCAACTGTATGTCGAAAATCTTTGGTTTCCAACTGTATATCTAAAATCTTTCTCTTTCCAAAGGTATATTATACGTCTATCTTACTGTTCTTAATATATAAAAAACAAAAATTACATCAAAAACATTTTTGCTTTTTTATCCCATAGTCGCTTATCAAATTCGTTCAAATTTTGAATTTAGTCTTTTTTTATCAATTTTAACAACATAAAATGTTTAATTTTTTCAAATATAAAAAATTAAAGGTTCTTTAGAGGAAGAAAATTTAAAATATTGCCATTTAAGCCCTGTCAGATGATTTCAATCAGAATCATACCTAAATGATATTAAAGCCCTAGGATTAGTTGACCGTTGAGAATTACTAAAAGGAACTAATTCCTTTTAGTTTATGTTAATGTCCATTAGATCGATAGAGAGTTTAATCAAAATAGTTTGAGCCGTTTTTGAGAAATTGGTAAAAATGTGCTAAACGCAAGTTATAAATTGGCTCTTCGGGTTCGATGATTTTGATGAAAAAGTTGTGACGTCGTAGGAATATACGCTTCTTAAATATGAAATTTCAGCTTAATACGACTTTTCGTTTTACCTAGATTAACCACACACACAGGTCTTTTAGGGCGACTAGGTTTTTTGAATTTAAGGGATCCTAAAACGAGTATTCATGTTAAATTGAAAATATTTTGAGCCGACTTTGATAAACTTCGTAAGTATCTGTTATTTGGTCCAACTTAAGTGATAAGATAGTTTTTATTACTACTCTACAAAATATGTTTAACTGTCGCAACACTGGTTCCCTCCCAGTAACCTTCCCACATCTTCACGTATGTGATTATTAATTCAAATGTCAGTGTGTGTTGATTGTTTCTATGCGTTCTTACTTATAAAATATACATTCACATTATAGTTTCCATTTATAATAAAATACACATTACTATACGTTTCCAGAACAATTTTTAGCACTCACTTAAATGACTTGCAATGAGTTATGAGTTGCAAAGGAGTTATGATGATATGCAACGGTTATGTTTAAAAGATAAAACGATGTTATTGAATAATTTGGATGTGGCTAAATGGTACTGGTATGTAATTGTAACACTGAGTAACATTATCATAAAAAGAGTAGTTCATTGCTATTCACCTGTATTTATTTTATATAACCTCATTCAACATAGTCACTATCATCATCTTTCGTGATTTGTAGTAATAAGTAATTAATTTAAATTATTTTATTCATCAAATGGAACTCACCAAACTGCAAACAAAGATAAAGAAGTGTAGTTTGTGTTATATTTTTTCAATTTGTCTCGAAATTAGAAACAAGATATTTATAGTTGTATTAGATTAATTATAGTAATAGGTAAAATTGTTTTTAAATAACTTTCCGTATCAACAATAATTCTAACTTAGTCTAATAAGTTGCCATTTAATTCTGTTAAATATACAATAGCGATCCAGTAGAAGTAGGCATACCACAAATTACTAAATATATTTTAGCTGTAACGTAATCGTGGTATATAGTCACGTTTGTAACATAAATGTGATTGATATACATTGATCCGACGAGTGGGAATATTTTCACTTGAAAACAACTTTGATAACTATAATTGTAAAAAATATAATATTTATATTTCTTGAAAATTTCTTATAATAATGGAGTAGTTGTTGACCGTTTTGATCATATGGTAAGGAAGTTGATTGAGGGTGCAGCCACAAAAAAAACACAGCAATAAGAAAAAATTAAAGGAAGTGTTTTTTATTGGTAGCTTCTTTGTTACCACATCCCAAACAACAGCTCAATCATATGCGTTTTATAGTTATCATTCATAAACGCATTTATGCAAATTTAAATAAAGACAAAATAAAATATTCGCGAGCAAAGCCGTGGGTTAAAGCTAGTAACAATATAAAATTGTTATGTAAAATAATCACAGACGTTTATCCCGTATTCGTCACTTTACATTATATTTTAAAAAATTTGTAAACGAGTTCTAAAATCTTCAGCTTGCCAATGGTATATTATGTATATATATATGTATATATATATATATATATATATATATATATATATATATATATATATATATAATTTTGTTTGAAATAATTCGGGTTTTAGGCCATTAAACTTATATATATTACTATTATTTTGGTTAAAAAAAGTACTAAAAAATATTTTTCCTCTTTTTTACGTATAGTTTTCAATCAAAATAGTTTAACTTGTATATTTAGTCGTCAATACTAACAACACGTAATAATCAATTTTTTTTAATCAATAAAATTAAAAGTTCATTATAGAAAGTCCTAAAAGGTGTATTTCCGGTGAAAACTCAAATTTTCACTATCGCAATAGTTTACTTTCTATACATTTAATAAGTTCGTAAATGAAAGTAATAAACATTTGGAATTGATTATCAAAAATTTATATTTTATGTACTTAGGTCAAGAAAAAATGCCAATAGAATTGGTTTTTCTTTCTGATTACAAGCTGGAGATGTGGTTTTTATTAATAGAATCAATAATGGAAATTATAATGATAATGTTAAAGAGTAGATATTGGAATAAATTTTAAAATTAAATGAAACTGATTAAGTAAGATTTATTCAACGATTTCTCTTATTTACAGGAATAACTATAAATCCTAAAATCTAACCTGTACCACTACAACCCAATAAGGGTCTTGGGCCCAGTACATATAGAGATTCGTACTGTTTCAAGGCCAACGGCAGTGCAATGAGGTGATTAGGCCTTAATCGCGCTCAGCCGCCAGGTTTTTCCCCAATTAATTTGGGTACCCACTTTGTAGAGGCTGGGCCTGCCCCAGGAGGGTCTCCATACCCTAGGGTCGCCCCCCGACTGAATTAACAGAATAAATAATATACCGCCACAGCCATTATTCGAAGATTCGAACCCAGGACCCGGAGCACAGCAGACTAACGCTCTATCCACTAGACCACGCCGCTCCCCAACTATAAATCCTAAATGACTAAAAATCCGATTCTTTTCTATATTCTTAGGAGTAAACATAACATTTCTTCCCCAACACTTTTTAGGATTAAGAGGTATACCACGACGATATTCAGATTATCCTGATAGATATACTGGGTGAAATATTGTATCATCAATTGGAAGAATCATTTACAATTTCTTAATAGAGTACGATATACTTATATACTTAATAGCATACTTATCTATAATAGCATAAATTATTATAGTAATGTTTGTTAAATAATTAAATATATAGCAAAGGTTTAAATATGCGAGGATACAGGAGAACTTTAAACGCGTGACACGGCAGACCTTCGAAGCCGTCCTTTCGTGACTTCCTAATCTGTACTCTTCAAAACTATCACGCTTGCTGGATATATTCGTGTAAAAACATGTTTTCTCCATGTCATAATGTTCATGTTTCTGCGGTTAGAGCAGAGAGTGGAGGACAGCAGGTGTTTTCGTTTTGACAATGGGCGATGTACGAATGTGTAACAGTCGACGGTGAGGTCAGATCGTATCGCCTCCGAAATCTGGGCCGTTATATGCGTCAAAGGAAGTATGAAATTTTTTTGCGTACCTTTCTTATATTCTTTACATCCATTCTATGGGAATTATTGAATTATGAAAAAGTGCTGACGAACTAGCGATGAAGATACATCCCATTATAATTATATAGATTATTTGACTGAAAAGGAGAGAATCCCACAAGTGTTTCAATGATTTTGATGGATGCTTTTTATGTGAAAATCATTACCGTTTGAAAGGGACTATTCATCCAAAATGTATTCCGTTTTCAGCAAAACACTATGGATCGACAGAAATACACGACTTTAACTTACCTCCATTTTTAAAATAAATGAAAAAATTTTCAAATACAGTTAGAGATAATAAGATAAATATACGTGAAACTATTAAAGAATTAATTAAATTGAATTTATATAGAAACATGTGCTTTATTAAAAAATCTATTATATTATTATCTAAAATAATCAGTTAGTTTTATCTTCATTTCATCACTCTCTATACAAGTTTTTGTATGAGATAATATTTTTTCTAAAATCTTTAGCTTTCCAACGGTATATCATACATGTATATTACTGTTCTTATGTTGAAAAACAAACAATCGCATTAAAAAAAATATTTTTTTCTGTTTTCTCCTTTAGTTAGGTATCGAATTCATTCAATTTATATATGTACCTGTTTTTCATCAGTGGTAACAAGATAATATAGTTATTTTTATAGAACCAACAAAATTAAAGGTACTTTAGAGAAAGAAAATTTAAAATATCGACATTTAAACCCTGTCAGACCATTTTAATCCGAATGAAACCTACATGATATTAAAGCCCATTAAATTTTACATCGATGTACCGAGTTTAATCAAAATCGTCGGAACCGTTTTCCAGAAAATCGAAAAAAGGTGCAAAATGCAAGGTATAACGTGGCTCTTTTGGTAAGCTCATTTTGATGAAAAAGGTTTTGTAACGTCTCGGGCGTATATTTGTCTTAAACATGAAATTTCAGTTTCATAAAACTTACCGTTTCCGCCCGGGAGTTACCACACACACACACACACAGACCTTTTTGTGGGACTTGGTTATTTGGACTCAGAAGACCCTAAAATGTGTATTTCCGTTGAAAACTGGAATTCGAAAATTTTCTCGATAGCAATACTTTCCCTTTCTATATATAGTAAGAGAAAGTAAAAAGAACACTATATCAGAAACCACCATTAACCAGATGTTCTATGAACGTGGTTAACATTATGTAGCCATAGGAAAGATGGCGACATATCCTACTCAATAACGGTTAGTACATTTTATAAACAAATTTTAGTTTTTAATTACACCCATTTTATTTCACCCTTAACATAGGATAGGATTTATTTGCCAAACTAATAATATTTGATATGAAAGATAAATGAAAAATCGTAAGTAGAATAAGTGGTAAAGTATTCCAACAAAACAATAACAAATATGATTAAAAGTGTTAAATGAAAATGATAATTAATTTAATTCGTCTTTTTATTCCTTTAGTTTATTAATTTCAATAATAACCCCGGGTAATCAAACAAAAAAAAAATGATCCCATCTCAAAATTTGAATTGGCTTACCTTTCAAGATACGTAGAACCCAAATTAGAATATATAAAAAAATCCGTTTGTCCGCTGTCCGCGACATTTCTCCGAAGCTACTGGACTAATTTTTTGAAACTCTAAACAAAAATACTAGGGTATCCAACGATGATTCTTACACCTGATTGATATCAGCTGGTTAATTTAAAAATAACGGCCGATTAAATGTGATTTAATTCAATAACTCATTTATTTTCGAAGATAGAGAAAAAAATTGTGTTTTTTAAACAAAAAAAAACAAGAATTAAAAAAAAAAAAAGAAAAGAAAAATTGAAATTTTACTAACAAGTACGTCAATACCTCAGTTATTTTTGAAGATAAAGAAAAAGATGTATAGAGTTTTAGAATCAGTAAAGCCCGAAAAAAAAGAGGAAAACAATTATGTTATATGGTCAAGTCACAACTTGATTCCCTGATAACTCGGTTATTATTGATAGCAGAGAATAAATTTAAGGTGTTCGGGAACCAGGAAATTTTATTTGAATTATATGAATGAAAATCAAAAGAAAAGAAAAACAGTAAATAGTAACGAAGTGTAGTATAAATGCTTTTGGTTTAAGAATAAAATTGGAGGCTGATATATAACTTCACCACTCTTTTATTAAATAATAATGCACACATAAATATTAATGTGCTTAATATTTAATAAAAGTGTTGAAGTTATATATTAGCCTCAATTTTATTTATATAATTGACTTTCATCTTAAAGAATCTACACTTAACTTTTGCTTATTATTTTCAATAATAAACCTTTGTACTCGACCCAAAAATAATAAAAAAATTACTCCACCTCAAAATTTGAGAGCTTACGTTTCAAGATACATAGAACTGAATAAGAATAAAAAAAAAATCCGTTTGTCCACTTTTCAAATAAATATATACTAAATATATTTTTGTTTAGTTGCTAGCCTTTCGATATTGAATTATTTTTTTTTTTTTTTTTTTACAGAACGAAACAGACTCAACGAAAATCAGAGATACATCGTTTTTAAATTACTGCTCGCCGCTTAGACTACTTCAACACTTACTAGACAAATGGTCAAACCTTCCTCTGACTACAAAAGGCTCACAACATGACTATTTTAAGACCAATCTGGACTTACGAGTAGAGCTTTGGGCTCTACTAAACCATCAATTCTTCCCGCATCCAATCCTTACATAAAATCTTCTAAATTAGTTCCTTACTTTAACAATACTATCCATAAAGACCTTAATGTTCCCTATGTACTGATTTGCCCGGACCAGGTATCAATCTTTTCATGACAAACTCCATTCTCACTCTAAACCAATAGTTTCAATCCTTTCTTCCTCTTAATTTTGGATAACTCCTCCGAGGCCCTAAAAGGAAATGGCCCCGGGACCTTCTAGTTTCGAATATTTTTGAGTGCTTCCAATGGGAAGCTTCTCTGCATGTATATCATGTCATTGTATTATATAAACACTATATTTACTTGATGTGTTTTGTGTTAATACAGTTGTAAATACCAATAAAATGATTAAAAAAAAAAATTAGCAGTGGTGGTGGACCATTTTCCTTCGAATTATTTTTTGCTCCTCATATTAGCTAATTGCCTTTAAACAGCTATATAAACATTTATAGCCTAATATAGTTATTTAGAAATAATAAACCATTGTGTAATAATTTGTTGCGTTTTTATTTTATATTTACGACATAAATTGAATATTCGCTAATTCTGAAAGGCACCTCTTCTTAAGGTCACACAATTTGAATGGTTCACATAATTCAAACGGGAAAGTTACAAATTGAAATTTTCAAAATATGTAACAGCTTCGTATAGAATTTCAATTTCGACAACAGAAAATATGGATAGAGGATGTTCATTCAAAAGGTGGCCCAGTAAACGATTGTTAAAATATAAGTTTTTGTTTATTTTTTAAAAATATTTTGTCTTCCTCCAGAGTGCAGCGTTTCTCAAACTACAACGGCAGTAATAATATATACGCCCGCAACCACCACTAGGAAATTTTCAATTTATTAAAGAAGTATCTGATTCATGAGGAGACTTTGGCTTCCTGAATATAGCTTAGGGGAAGCAGCTACTCAAGTTTGTTACTTTATTTGGTCATCATAAAAATTTGACCCGAATAGGACGAAAACACCCCCTTGACACGCACAAACATATGAAGAAGACTCAAAGCCTGAGAAAAACAACTTGGGAAGATCGCAAGTTGAAAACAACCACCTTCCCCCTTTAAATAAGAATTTATGTTTGACGCATTTAACCTTCATTGCTATTTGATATATGTTATTTCCATATAATTTATAATTTAGTTTTCAAAAATTCCGCTAATAAGTAAGAAACGCAATTTCACAAATATTTTATTACAAAAATTAAGTCTATTTCATATCATCGACACATAAGCCAATCGTTATGAATTTCGTTTCACCGTTAACAACATAAATACACTGCAATTTTTTTACTATTTTCATATATTTATATATACATTAACTTTATATGTTGTTGCAATACATACAAAATATTTTGTCTCTTTGAAACTTTTCATTTGATTATAAATTTATGTTTTTGGTTAAGAGGGCGTACTTTTGTTTCCCTAACTTTTTAATTTCTGTTCCTAGGCTTCATGAAACATGAAAAAACAACTTTAAATGGAGAGAAAAGATTATAAAATATTTTTTTTGGTCGATTACTAAGGTTTATTATTAAAAGACTTAACTTTTTATTTTATTTTTACTAACTAAATCGATGTTTTATTATTTCCTTTAATTGAAGAAAAATAATCATTATTATTGATAGAGTATAATTATACAGTAGAGCATTAGTCTGCTGTTCTCCGAATAGAATATTCAAAACCCAGAATAAGTGTTTATTTTTAAGTTTCCCGCAACATTCATCTCCTTCTATTATGATTATCCCCGAGCGGCTGAAAGACGATGCCTTGAGACCGATGATTTAAATAAACTCTGAACTGCTACCCCTGGGTAGTTTCTTCTTACAGTTATATCATGCCCTTATGTCAACGATCACATTTACTTGATTTTATTTTGTTAATACAGTTGTAAATATCAATTTAATAAAAAAAAAAAAAAAAAAAAAAAAAAAAAAAAAAAGAAACATTAAGCTGTGCAACGAACCAAGAGTAGAAAGCCCTTCTGGTGCACATCCAACATCTGAATAGTTAGTACCCGAAAATTAGGGAGAAAACCTGGTGACAGCATGATCTAGAGTTTGTTTGTTTATTTATTTAACGTCACTTATGCTACTATGGCTAATCGACGTGCTACAGTGGTGTTCTAAATTTTGCCTATCCAGGTTTATTAGGAAGGATCTTTAACGAGTACCTGAATCGCACAGGCTCGGACCACTATTTAACGTCCCTCCGAAGAAGGCACAACTAAGGATTTTTTCACTCCCATTAAAAAATCCTAGGACCACCTGAGGGTTTGAACCCATGACTTTTGGCATAGGAGGCTGTTATGCTAGCACTCAGCTACAAGTGATCCCAGCATGATCTAGAGTTAATCACCTCCTTGCCAAGAAATAATAGGATTCTCTATATGTACTAAACGCAACACCTTTCATGGGTTGTGGTGGTACAAGTTAATATGTATATAAAAAGGTATTGGTACTGAAATGCATGTTCATTTATAAATTTTCAAGAGATTTCTAGAATGTGTTATATAATTTCAAATAGTTTAAAATTTTCGAAATGTAGCTTACTTCCGTTAATTAATTTATACAGATAGATAGATAAATAGATATTTGTTTGTTAAAGAAAATAATCTTATAGAAATTATTGTTATTATAAATATAAGTGATTAATTTATACAGTAAAAATATTATTTTTTAAGCCAACCAAAATAACTAAAAAATTAACTGAGTCCCATCACCCTTAAATTGCAAATGGGCATAAAAAATAGAACCCGCAAGTATACTTAAGGAAAGGTGCCACAAATAAAAAAGGGATTGCGAAAAAAAAAAAAAATAATCAAAGTTAAGATTATTAAATAAGCATGTTCTTAATGTTGTATTTATTTTAGACCTGATTCCATCCAAAATTTTCAAATTCCATCACAACCTTATTCATCACCCTAATGATGAAGTATCAAGTGCTATTAGGGGTTAGCACATTCCCTATCTAGCTCCACTCACCGACACACCCCTCCTCGAAGGCTGAAACGGCAGTGGTACATTTTGTAAATATCTATACTGCAGTTCTGACGCTAGTCATTTTCAACTCATGATCTATGGCGCCCTAACTCAGCTTCCAGGCATCTCCAGCAGATTGTAATATTTATATAGGCAGAGTGTTTTTATGTTTTGTATTTATTTTATTTATATATTTTTTATTATATACACTTATTTATTTAATTTTTTTAAATGTGATTTGACTTTACTGTGATCTTAGAGCATTATTATTATTGTCCAATAGAGACAAATTGTAATATATCTAAATAAAAAAATTAAAATGCATTTCAATCTTTATACTTACATCTATCATAATTAATTAATTTACAATGAATTTCATCGAGTGATTTAAGAAAATTGTTACTACTTTATTTTTCTTAAGACTGCTTTGTAATCCACTTTTATGTTTCCTCTAGGGTTTTATCTCCATGACTTATCAGGTCAAAAACCTGGATGTTTGTCTCAAAGAATGCCTATAAAACTTCTGGAGCTTTCCTACCAACTTCTTTATTTTTTCCTTATCCACCATCTAATTTACTCGAATATTTATACCGTCTATATCTAGTATGGAGATCGTTGGAAATGTTATTCAATAAAGCTGAATTTTAAAAACCTATTGGCTTATATTTATTTATTTTTTAACTCTGAGGGGTGCACGCATTGCTCCCATTCCCTCTCACTAATGAATGTATGATTGTCATGCTGTTTTAAAATACAGAAACAAGCTTGTTAAATAAAAATTATGATTAATGATTTATTATTAATGACAAACAAATTAATAGGTTACACTTATACAATTAACATGAACGACTAACAGTATTTCTTAGGTCTTATCGTTCTGTAATACAACATATTATTTTATATAATAGAGTTTATAAAATATTCAACCGCTTTTAAAATTTTTAGCGCTATAGGAATCAAAAAAAAAATTAGTCAAGGACACTGATGATCACGGCAGCTTAGTGTCAACGAATAAAATGTACTAACTTCATTTTCGAGGAATACGTTAATTACAACTCGATAGGATTACTTGGAAATCATAAAAAAAATATAGGATCTTTTCGACACGACGTGACATTAAGTATAGCTTGTCAGTCAAATTTCTGGATACTGGTGTTATGGTAAGGGAATCCCAAGAAAGGAGAACGTCCCCATAATAACTACTAAAAAAAATACGGCTGATGTTAAGGACTAATAAAGCTTTTTCATGTAAAATCCGAATTTTTTTCAACCAAAGTCATGTTTTTTTTATACCGTATGTATTTGGATATTTTTACATTTTCTCAAAAAAAAGGCTCTAAAGATTTTGATTAAACTCGCTATATGGAGGTAAAATTTTAAGAGTTTTAATATGATGTAGGCTTCATTCTGATTGAAATCCGACAGGGTTTAAATGCCGATATTTTAATTTTTAAATTTTGTTTTATAAAATTGAGAAAATTAGGCCCATCGTCTTCTTAGCATTGATAAATAACAGCTAAGTTTGCAAGTTGAGAGAATTTGATAAACAATGAAAGGAGAAAAGTGCAAAAATATTTGAACACAAGAATAGTAGTATAGATGTATAATATACCGTTGGAGGCTAAATATTTTAGAAAAAATATTATCTAATAAACGGAATTGTAAAATTTAATGGTAAGTGATGAAACTAATTGATTGTTGTAGATTGAAATATAATAGGCTCTTTAGTACAACACACGTTTCTATTGAAATTCAATTTAATTAATTCTTTAATAATATATTTTTATCTCTAAATGTATTTAAAAATTCTTGAATTGATTTTAACAACGGAGGTAAGTGAAAGATTTTTTTAACCTGTCATAGTTTTTTAATAAAATACATTAAGATGACGAGGTTTGGTTGTCAGGAAATCATATAATCCACATTTGGATAGAACGCCAGCATGAAACAACAATCATATTGTAAAATACAATTTATCATCAGTCAATAGATAAGAGAATCAAATTAGTAGTAGGGTTTGAACCTACTATCCCTACACCTCTAAAACTATAGATGAAAAAAATATAAACGAATAAGTGAAATTTTGAGATTTGTTTAGTTTGTATCATCATAACGTTTTTCCCTCAATCTTTATCATAATGGCTTTAAGGAGTCACACTGATGAAGTCCTAAAATTTAGGCACCCAATATTATAGCAATTTTTTTAATTTGATTTTTGTGATGTCCGCTCCCGCAAACAATTACTCAATCATGTCCTTCCTTGAAACCTCAACTCTTATTATTCGTCTCTTCAGTATTTCTCAGGTACAGGTTTACAATAATAAATCTTAATTGGTAAAATCTTCACTGTGTAGCGATTTTTTTTCATATTATAGAAAAAAATATATTAAAAATAAAATTCATGTTCATAAAACTTATAAATTAAAAAATGCTATCGTAAGAGAGGATCAAGTGAGCAGTAAGTTGCCGTATCCCTATTGCTGTGTCAAGGCCTCACCAATCTGCACAGCGGAAAGTGGATAGATTGCTCAGGGAACATTCTCGTCAATACAAGGTTTGTCCTAAGGAACTAATATATAAAAAAAAATATATATATATATATATATATATATATATATATATATAATATATATATTATACACACACACACAAATACATATACATGCACGCACACACACACTTATATATGTGTAAATATATTTATTAAGTATCTTAATTTTTACTTTCTCTTACCTATATATGAGCTTTATAGTAAGTAAAGCGGAACCCCGGCTGAGGCAGAATTATTTATTCTGTTATTTCAACCGTGCACCAACTGCTATTTTAGACGTTGTGTAGGAGAGTTCCAGGGGCACACCCATTCTCTACGAAGTGGGTACTTTAAATTAGGGAAAAAACTCTGGCGACAGAACGCGATCAAGTTATAACCACCTTCTTACACGGCCGTGAAACAGTATGATTCTCTATATGTATTAAATACAAAACCCTTCTTCGGTTGTAGAAGTAAAGTTTATTTCTTTTATTTTTTTATAATTAAAAACTAATCCTTTATCATACTAATATTATATATACTGCAATATAACCATCAACTCCCAGCACCCTCCCTATACATACGATCTCCTGCAGTTCAAACCATAATCCATTCACAAGAAACTAGATCCCGACCTTCCGACCTTTTATCTCTTCACACAGAACTAAAACATATGAACGTTCCTATCAAGCCCGCTCCTCTAGTTTTTGGAATTGTCTCCCAACAAACATCCGTCGAGCAACCTCTCTCTCCACTTTCAAATACCTTTTGTTCCAGTATCTTCTCATTTCCCATAATGACGCTAGCTGACAATAATAATTGTACTGTTAGATGATAGTCAATACTGTTAGTGTTTAAGTAAGTTGAAATAAATGTACATATGTAGTTCTTTTTTGTGCATTTTGTATTAGCAAAATCGTTAAATATTAGTTAATTATATTGTCACAAAATGTATTTTTACCTATGGTAAATCTATTTTCATTTTTTTCCTCATTAATTTTGTATCTAGGCCAGATGTGAATATTTTACTTCGTTAAATTTCATGTTATTCTTAGGGGACTTAGTCCAAGAATAAAATTTTTTTTTTCTTCTTCTTCATAAATATATATATATATATATATATATATATATATATATATATATATATATATATATATATTGCGTAGTGATATTTTTTTAATTCTAGTTTCTAATGGACGTCCACTGAGTCTAAATGACCAAATCTCACAAAAAGGTGTTTGTGTGTATGAAGTAAGTCTAGCATAAAAACTAGAAGTCGTACGAAATTTCATATTTTACGCAAGTGCCTGAGGATGTTATAGGATCTAACGAACTAGAAGACATGAAGAACTGCCACTTTGTGTAATGCATTTTGCATCTTTTTACGATTTTTTAATCCCCACTAATTTTTTCATGGTGAAAACATATATAAGGGAGCGGCGTGGTCTAGTGGATAAAACATTAGTCTACTGCTCTCCACGTACCCACAGGTTTAAATCCCGACAGGGGCAGTATATTATTTATTGTATAACTTCAGAGGAAACCCTGGCGGCTGAATGTGATCTAGACCATCTTCCTTGCACGACTGTTCATCTTCTGGCAATTAAAATTACAAATCTCTATATGAAATGAGTCCAAGATCTTTCAAATGATGTTGTATAGTTTTTTTTAAGTGAAAACTTCTTTACACACATTATGCTATTTTGGTAGGAGAAAAACTATTCATTTCAGGGGACGGTTTCTCGTTACCAATATGCAGCCGTCAAATGCCCTAGACTGGCTCATGCTCGGTGTATACCTGTATAGCGGTCTGTGTAAACCTGTCCACTAGAGATAGGATATCGATATAAATTTCAGTGAATGTTATCAATAACAGTGTAATATCGGCACAAAAATATCGATATTTATTACAGTATATAATTTATTGAATTAAAATCAGTTGCAAATGAAATGAGTAAAATCATGGGATATAAAATATGTCCCTCTCGCTGTATATAAAGTTAATATAATGAATATCTCAATTATCTTGACACTAACATATCAATATTTGTAAATATTATTAAAATATTTAACATACGAAACAAAATCATATTGTTAATATTTAAATTGTAGTGAAACGGAATTGAAAAGAATTTCTCGATCATATTATGCAATAGCCTAATCAACCAACTTTGGAAGATTTAACAATAAGGGCTGCGAAGAAAGAGAAAATTAAAAGCCGTATAAAAAAAAAACAGCGATATAGATATAAGAAAAACATCAATCTTAAAAAACAGAACATTTCGAATTATAATGCTGAAATTCAAGATAAAGAGAAAATAAAGACACGGGTTCAATCTTGGCCTATTATGGGAGTAAAAAATCCTTAGTTATGCCGTCCTTCGGAGAGGACGTAAAAAGATGGTTCCGATTCTAATTAAACCTCGCCGGGCAAAATTGAGGATTCCCACATCGCATCGGACGATTAGCTCCATTAGCATTATGTGACGTTAAATGTATGAACAAATAAACAAACAAAAATTTCTTAAAAATATATAGAAAATGATACTGAAATCCACACCAGTTGTATGTCCATAACTTACCTAATCTAACCTTGTTACATTTGTAAATTAACCTTTCCTTGTAACTGGCTAGCACTTCTTTAGTCTATTTCTCGTGAGTTTTATTTCTTTGATTATTCGAAATATATAACAACTATACAAATATATTATATAATAACTATATAATATAATAATAATAATAATTTATAAGAACTATACATCCTGAATATTCTAAATCCTTATTTAAAAGGATTAATTAATTACAATTTCGGTGTTAATAACAATGACTTAAATATTTGATATTTCAACAGGCTTGTTTCAACAGCCAAATTTGAGGAGCCGAGGCTAAAAAATACTGTCGTTCAATCCACCAAATGTTAAAATTTGGGGAATACAAAGTCTTATTGCCACCACCAGGCCAGGTGCGTCAAATGTGCCGGTCCGCACGAATCAAACACATGCCAGAAACCTTGAGACGAACCAGCAAATTGCGCTCTCTAGTAGGCCGAGATTAAACGGCAGGAGCACAGTAACATAATTCCTCCTGAGTTTAAATCTTCGACAACTTTTCCTGAATTGGATAAGCCCCCAACTCAAGCCACCGCAATGAAACCATCTACGTCAACAGCTCGGCATCAGTCACCACAGGAAATGAATCCCTACCTAGAAGCAACAAGGGTACAACCACTTAGACCTCAGGCGCTTCGAGTCTCCCAATCCAAGCCTCAGACTTCCCAAACCAAGCCACAGACCAACCAATCCAACCCTCAGACCAGATTTTTCCAGGCTAAAACTCAGCGCATTCATCCCCATCACCTAACCTTGCGGGTTAAATTACCCCCTCAGCATTCACAACCAAGTCCAACTCCTATACCATTCCATCGAACCCAACTCAACCCCTAAAAACCGAACCAACTCCACAGCGTGTCCAGCCCCAAGCAACCAATTATAATGACACAAGCTACCCACTCCTGATCCTTATACTCTTTACAACCAACATCCTATCGACATCACCTTTTTGAAATTCAAGAGACCATCCGCCCACTGATCTCCCTACTCACTAGATTCCTGTCTCAAATTCCTTTTAATATTTCACGATGAGTTTAAAGCCCCTATCTGTCGTTTTGTGGAATGCTAACGGCCTACTTAACCATCGTGACGAACTTGACATATTCTTACATGATCATCACATAGACATTGCACTTCTGATTGAGACTCACTTTACTCAACGATCACATTTTTACGAACTCTTGTATCTTTATCCACAAATCCTTAACCCCATTCCTATATTCCTCCTACTCCAACTGACGCCATCCAATCCACCTCCGGAATCATTAAAACTCGTCCTTACCATTTAACCTTCTCAGCTGTATACAGTCGCAATGCCCAACCATATAACCTTCTTAAATCCTTATTCCATTCCCTCGGACCACGCTTTATAGCCGGAGGCGACTACAACGCTAAACACCAACGATGGGGTTGTCGAACGTCTAATTCCCGAGGTAACATCCTTTCTCATGTCTCAAGCTCCAACTCTTACGCAATTCTTTCACCCATGAATCCTACATATTGGCCTACATCCCTGAAAAAACGTCCTGATATCTTCGATATATTTGTCACTTCCCAGATTTCCGTCTCCCAAACTAAACCATAGCAAATTTTTCATCAAAATCAGCCAACCAGAAGAGCCACTTAATACCATGCATTTTGTACCTTTTTACGATTTTCTCAAAACGGCTCAAACGATTTTGATTAAACTCGCTATACGGATGTAAAATTTAATGGGCTTTAATATCATGTGGCTTTAATTCTGATTGAAATAGTCTGACAGGGCTTAAATACCGATATTTTAATTTTTGTTTCCTTTAAACTACATTCAATTGTGTACATTTCAAAAGATTAACGACATCATCTTAATGACATTGATGAATGACGGCTAAATATACAAGTTGACAAATTTGATGACCAAATAAAGGATAAAAGAGAAAAACTATTTTTAATGTAATTTTTATTTTATTTTTATAATAAGGACAGTAATATAGACGTATAACTTACCGTTGGAAAGAAAAAGATTTTAGATAAAATATTATCTGAAAAGGGAATAAACTTATTACTGATTAACAATTTGATATAGTTATTTAATTTTCATTTCATTTAATCTAGATCATATGTTTCCAACGATTTATATATATATATATATATATATATATATATATATATATATATAATTAATATAAGTTTTATTAAAATCGACTTAAAATATTTCTCACATTAATGTATGTTTAATAGTTTTTAAATTGATTTCAACAGTCGAGGTAATTAAAAGTCGTGTGTTGCCCGCACTAGATTTTTTCTTCTTGTAAACCATGAGTCGTATCTTCTTCATCCATTTTTCTATTTCTTCCGAAATCCTCTTCCAATCTGACTGACCGGATCTTGGTATACGAAAATAAAACAATGATTAGTGGTCAATTGTAATTGTAAGAGAGAAAGGAATACGATCTGTTTTTTTACGGCAAAGTATCGAAAAAGTACTTTTAAAAGTAAAATGGTATATTGTTATAATTAATGGCCCATAATAATTAAAAACTTATAGTGTTCATATTTAATTTTTGCTGCAACTATACACTTTTCAAACTTTCTTTTATAAAGTAGAATCAAAAAGATTCCACACTTCCGAAATATACATTGAAGGATGTGAAGCGTAAAAACTCTACGTGAGTTGATAATGGTATCGCTGCTCAAGGAAGATATTGTCTCCAACAGATGACAGAAAAAAAAAACTTTCCTCAGATAACGATTTGAAGAGAAAAAAAAATTACTGAGCTCCATTGCTATTTTTAAATATATTTTTTTTAAAGAGTAAAATGGAGGGAGTTTATTCACAATATCGACAGTATTCCAATAAAATCTCAAAAGTATACTAAAAAATTCAGTGCGCGCGACACACAACTCCCGCTTAGCTCCTTTCTTGAAATCAAGACATAATAAACTTGATTTTTGTGTCTACATTAACTTTTTATTGTCTATATTATTACTTTAATTCAACAACTAAAATTAAACTTCTTAACTTCAATTAACTCAATTTATTTTTAATTTAATAACTATAAATACGTAATACTTATTTCTGTTTTTACTTTGACGACCGAAGCAGTTCTATTCTTTCGTAGCTCTGTGTTTGTTACATTTTCACCACGGTTCTATCAACATGTCAGCTATAAAACTTTGTGAACAGTGAGTTTACTATCAACTAAACACTTTAATATTCACGTATAGTGAGGTGAGTGACTATTTGTACCGATACGCGATATCTTATAAACTGATAGCTATCTGGTTGAGATAGCAACGTGGCCCTAATCCTATACAGTTATCTTTATTTTTAAAGGGCTAGACCAAGTTTACTAACTCAGTCATCTCTGTTTTCGTCTAGGACTTTATTTTGTTTTTAGTTTCATTCATTTCTTTTAAATTTTTAAAGACCATTTTTTTTTCTATTTGTTATAATTGTTTCTTAGATATGTTTTCTTTATTAATTGTATATAGTCATGTGAATAGTTTAGTTTTTAAGTATTTATTGTATAAAATTTATTTTTTAATTTAATACGCAGGTGTATATAGATTTTTTTGTTTTCTTTTCTTTCGTTTTAATTAATAATGGACTTAGATAGAAATACGTCCGGTGAGGACTCAGAGGAGACCCCTTTCTCTGAAATAAGTGAAACGGACTCTCAATATTTAACTCGCCGTATGAAGCGGCATCGGAACTCCCTTCCTCCTGGATCTGGGGGTAATTCACCAAATAAAAAAAAAATAAATCAAATAAAACTAAGCAGGCATCTGAGCAAAATATGTCACCGCCAAAAACCCGCAGTAAACTCACTGCAGACAACACACTAGAACCAGTTCCATCATCACCAGCCGCTCCGTCCGTCTTCACAGCGCCATCTACCTCTGCCAGTACGTCAGGTACAGCCAACATAATTTCAGAGTCTCAAGGGTTTTGTGATCCTGAACCCCCACCAATATTTGTCAACAACATACAAAATTTTATGTCGTTTGGTCAAGAAATTGCAGATTTGATCGGACAGCCCAACTTTCGTTGTTACTCGAGAATAAATGATATTAAGATCAATACAACAAATAAAGACAGTTACAAAAAGCTTGTCAACCATTTGAATTCGAAAAGCTACGACTTCCATTGTTACCAATTGAAACAAGAAAAGTCATATCGTGTCGTTCTTAGAGGGCTCCACTCATCAACTCCCACAGATGCTATCAAAAGAGGGATAGAAGAAATAGGCTACAATGTCAGAAAGGTCTCTCCCGTTTTCCATCCAAAGGGAAAATATCCACTGCCTCTATTTTTCGTGGATCTAGAACCTGCCACAAATAACCCTGAAATATTCAATATAACACGACTGGTATACTCCATTGTGCGATTTGAACAGCCTAGGCCGACATCTACAATAGTACAGTGTACTAAATGTCAAAATTTGGGTCACACTAAATCTTACTGTTACCACCAGGCCCGGTGCGTCAAATGTGCCGGCCCTCATGCTACAGAGACCTGCCCGAAATCTCGTGATGAACCAGCAAAATGTGCTCTCTGTGGTGAAGCACATCCAGCGACCTACAGAGGCTGTTCGGTCTACAAAAATCTGCTCAGACAGAGATCACAAAACCCTCTACCCAAAAGTCTGGAACAGAAAAGTAATACATCTGCACCACCTCCTGTACTGGACAACCTAGTAAATTTTCCAGAAATTACGAAACCTTCTGTTAAAATGACTCCACAGCCAACTACTCCAAGATCTAGAAATCAAGACCGAGAGAACATTAAGAAGCCCTCCTCCGTTATCAACTCGCAGCCTCAACAACCTAGACGGCAGGCGCCTCCGAACTCCCAACCCATGGCCCAGATTTCCCATCCCCAGCTTGAAGCTCCACACCAACCAACCCCTCCTCATCAGATACCTGTTAGGGTCAAATTACCTCCAGAAAAACCTCACCCAATCCCACCCCGTTCTACTGTACAGCCAAATCAACCCAATCCTCAACCCCAAACATCCCAAAATGCATATCATAGTACCCCTCGACGGGTGCAGACTCCAGCCAATGTACCAGCTCCTTCCCAATCCTATAATATACCCCCACCTGACTTTTACTCCATCCTTAATTCCTTCCTATTAGATCTCAAAGAAACCATCCAGCCACTTATCTCCCTTCTCACTCGTATCCTTTCCGAAATCCCATTTAATTTCCAACGATGAGTGTAAAGCCCCTAGCTATCCTCTTGTGGAACGCTAATGGCCTACTCAACCACCGAGACGAACTCGACATACTCCTACATGACAATCACATACATTTTGCATTAATAACTGAAACTCATTTCACTCAACGATCAAAATTTTACATACGTGACTACATCACTTATAAAACAGACCACCCAGACAACACTGCCCATGCCGGATCGTGCGTTCTTATCCATAAATCCCTTCCACATTCCCTTATTCCTACTACTCCATCTGACGCCATACAATCCTCTTCTGTAATAATTTTAACTCGTCCTTTCCATCTCACAGTCTCAGCTGTATACTGTCCTCCTGGTAACACCATTTCCTATAGCCTTCTTAATTCCTTATTCCGATCTCTTGGGCCGCGCTTCATTGCTGGAGGTGATTACAACGCTAAACACCAACGATGGGGTTGTCGAGCATCCAACTCCCGTGGTAGTATCCTTTCTAACGTCACAAACTCCAATTGTTATTCTATCCTTGCTCCTACGAATCCCACATATTGGCCTACATCTCTAAAAAAAAAAACCTGATATCCTGGATATATTTGTTACCTCTCAAATCCCTACTTCCCAAGCCGAAATCAAATCCCTGAATGACCTTTCATCTGACCACAGTCCTGTTCTGCTTTCTTTGCATTCAAACTTTGTTCCTAAACCCTCTCCTCCTACATTAATTGCAGGACGTGTAAACTGGGACCAATTTCGATATGACATAGAAAATAAACTAGACTTAAAACTTCCACTAAAGACAAAACAAGATATTGACCTAGCCATAGAAAAACTTACTGACTCAATAAGTAGCACCATAATAGACAACACAACTAACACCAAACCTAATAAACCTCAGAAAAGTAACCTACCACAGCACATTCAGATCTTATTGAGAGAAAAGCGCACAGCAAGATCGAAGTGGCACAGGACCAGATACCCAACAGACAAAACTTATTACACCCAACTGACTAACAAACTAAAATCAGAACTCAAAAAATACAAAATACAAAATTTACAAAACTTGACGGAAAATCTTACGATTACTGACAAATCACTATGGACGACTACTAAAAAAATCCTGAAGTTTAAAGATTTCAACCATCCACTCCTTAATGAAACCCGAACCTGGACACGATCCGACGAAGAAAAATCCCAGATATTTGCTCAGCACCTCTCTAAAATATTCAATCCTCATCCTGAGATACTCAATTCAAACCATGTTGAATGTATTGAAACAGAGCTCGATATTCCTCTCCAAATGACCCTACCACCTAAAGCATTTCATCCTTCAGAAATAGCCAATATCATTCACAGATTACCTTCCCGCAAAGCTCCTGGACATGACCTAGTTACTTCCCATATAATGAAACAGCTTCCTCGAAAATCCACCTGTTTTCTTACCTACATATATAATGCTATCCTCCGGACCACATATTTTCCTGACTCCTGGAAACTATCCATTGTTAAGATGATTCCCAAACCCCAAAAGCCGCTCGAACATCCATCCTCTTACCGTCCAATTTCTCTATTACCTATTATGGGTAAAATCTTTGAAAAACTCCTTCTGAAACGAATATATCCCATCCTTGATTCTAATCATATCATCCCTGATCATCAGTTCGGATTCCGAACATTCCACTCCACTATCCAGCAATGTCATCGTGTGGTGGACGTTGTCTCTTCTGCTTTGGAGCGCGGACTGTACTGCACGGGAGCCTTTCTCGATGTAGAGCAGGCCTTTGATAGAGTCTGGCACCCAGGACTGTTGTACAAACTCCGTAAATTCCTTCCTCCCACATATTTCCTGATTCTTCAATCCTACCTCTCTGATAGATCCTTCAAAATTAATCACAATAGTTCCTATTCATCCCTTTTTACACAGACTGCTGGTGTTCCTCAAGGCAGTATTCTAGGACCCATTCTATACACAGTATATACAGCTGATATCCCAACCCATCCTAACACTTTCCTTTCTACCTATGCTGATGACACCTGCGTGTTATCAGTTCATAAAGATCCATTTGTTGCTTCAAATACCCTTCAAGCCCACATCAAAGACCTAGAAGTATGGTGTCAGAACTGGAGAATAAAAATAAATTCCAACAAATCCCATCAAATAACCTTTACCCTTCGTCGTAAACCTTTGACTTCCTGCCCTAAAGTATCCTTTAATAACACTCAACTAGTTCCTGTTGAACAGATCCGATACCTAGGACTTCTTCTTGACAAACGCCTAACTTGAATTTTCCACATACACGACTAAAACGACAAGAAACTGCTCGCCGCTTTAGGCTACTTCAACACTTACTAGACAAACGATCAAACCTTCCTCTTAACTACAAAAGGCTCATCTACATGACTATTATAAGACCAATCTGGACTTACGGAGTAGAGCTTTGGGCTCTACTAAACCATCAAATTCTTCCCGCATCCAATCCTTACAATCCAAAATCCTTCGTAAAATCCTCAACGCTCCTTACTTTGTCACGAATAAACTTATCCATAAAGACCTTAATGTTCCCTATGTTACTGATTTGGCCCGGACCAGGTATCAATCCTTTCATGACAAACTCCATTCTCACTCTAACCGCCTAGTATCAATCCTTTCTTCATCTTCAATTCCGGATAATCCTCCGAGGCGCCTGAAAAGGAAATGGCCCCGGGACCTTCTAGTTTAAAATATTTTTAGAGTGCTGCCACTGGGTAGTGTCTCTACATGTTTTTCATGACAGTTTTGTATATTACCATCACATTTACTAGATGTATTTTTATTTAATACAGTTGTAAATATCAATAAATATGTTAAAAAAAAAAAAAAAAAAAAACTTTGACGACCCCACATACGAAATATAGAGTAAGGAAAGGAATTGCGATTGTAAACATTTTCTAATTCGAGTTTTCACCGGAAATACACGTTTTATATTCTCACTTCCTTACTTTATACCATGCATTTAACACCTTTTTACGATTTTATTAAAAACTGCTATTACGATATCGATATCAAATTTAATGTCATGAAGATTTCATTCTGATTAATACCTCTTTAAGGGAAAAAGTGTATAAAATTGAATCATAATGATAGAAGTTTTAATTTAATATTTTCTTTTTTTAAATAATATGCATATTATAAAGTAGCACTTCTGTTCAGCCGAAGATGTATCGTCTCAAGCCAGTAGTTGTCTAAAATATGAAATTTCACTTTCGTTCGAATTTTCGTCTTCATGCTAGACTTACCACACACACCCACACACACACACACACACACACACACAGAGACCTTTTCGCTCGATTAAGTTTTTTTTTCTATAATAATTTTCCTATATATAAATAAGTAAAAGTAAAAACAATAAGATAAAAAAAAAATAATACAATTATTTACGAAATAAAATAACTCTACTGAGCCTTTAGATTTTAAAACCGGTTTAAAGGCATTTTAAGGTATTTATCTGATAATTAGTTACAGTAAATACTATCATTTTTTAAACTAACGAGATTCGTGTTGAGAACTCTCATCGATCAAAACATTTTTATAGTTTTCTACACCGGCTGTCAGGAGGAGGAGATAGAGAGGCCTAGATTTTCTTGAAATCGAAAAGAGGTTGGCAAAGCAATTTCATGGTTCGCAGGCCATACAGCATCCCCCCAAGTTTACTCAATCCTTATATTTCTTGGTCTTGTTAGGCATATTATGATCGATTTCGACCTTCTACCTACTGAACGTGTGGATAGAAATTATTTATTTATTTTCAAGGATAAAAATAAAGTGATAGCCACGCTGTGATCTTACATACCTAACAAATGAGCCAAAATAAAAGAAAAAAAGTAAATGTTTATGTAGGTGTCAGTGAACTGTCTGGTTAAAATAAAGTCTATATTTACTAAAGGATTATTTAGAGAAGCATCCACTCAAACTGATGTTCTGGTGAATTTGTTCAATTTGATTTTAATATGTAGAAACAAGGATATTATATCTTTTAGATGATCAAACATAAAAAAATTTGGTGCGGGCAACACACGCACTTTAACTTACCTCGGCTGTTAAAATCAGTAATAGAATTATCCCATGAATCTAAAGTTTATGAAAACAGCCTTAAGTTAATTTAAATAAAATATGTATTCAGTTTTGTTGGAAACATATGATTTTAAATAATATAATTATATTAAATTGTTACGTTCAATACTCAGTAATAAGTTTATGCTATGTTTGCCACTAAACATTACTATTTACAACTTTCTGTATAAGATATTGTTCTTTCTAAATCTTTCTCTTTCCAAAGGTATATTATACGTCTATATTACTGTTCTTAATAAATAAAAAACAAAAATTACATCAAAAAACATTTTTGCTTTTTTATCATTTAGTTGGTCATCAAATTCGTTCAACTTGTATATAAAGCCGTTATTTTTCAATGTTGATAATATGATATGGTTAATTTTTTAGGATGTGCAAAATAAAACGTTAAAGCTCTGTCAGACTATTTTAATCAGAATACAACTTATATCATATTAACGCCCATTAAATTTTACATCGATTAATTTTAATAAATATACATAAATTAATTAATCGAGTTTAATCAAAATCGATAGAATCGTTTTTTTGGTAAACCGTAAACGGTGCATAATGCATGGTACAAAAAATGAGCATTGATCAAAATTTGCCGGACCTTTCGGACGTATAGTTATCTTAAAAATGAAATTTCAGTTTCCACACACACGCACACACACACAGACCTTTTTGCACGATTTGGTTATTATGACTCAGGGGACCCTAAAACGTGTATTTCCGTTGAAGACTGGAATTCGAAAATTTACACAATCACAATACTTTCCCTTACTATATATTTCATATATAGGTCAGTGAAAGCAAAAAAAAATGACTGTTTTTAACCCTTACGCGCGATTAAGGAAAAACTTCTTTGATACTGTGATAGATAACGATTAAGTTAAAAATAAATAATTCATTTATATATATATATATATATATATATATATATATATATATATATATATATATATATATATATATATATTTGTTATATGATTATCTCTATTGGAACATTCTCTTCTAATTATGTTTATATGCATTTATTTATCAAAACATGTCAAATAAATCTTATTATGTTTCGAGGTACCCTATGCCTCATCTTCAGATTTTCAATATTATATTTATTTCCATATTGTATCCCAATATAGGTTATTTAATATTATAATTTATTCACATTAAGTTCATATACATGAATAGTAATTCCATCAAATTCTAACTTTTCATTATCACATATAAAATTTTTTTTTAGTTACATGATAGTTGCAAGTGCACAGGAAAAATTAATATGTGATAATGAAAAGTTAGAATTTGATAGAATTGCTATTCATATATATGAACTTAATGTGAATAAATTATAATTTTAAATGACCTATTTTGAGATACAATATAGAAATAAATATAATATTGAAAATCTGAAGATGAGGCATAGGGTACCTCGAAACATAATAAGATTTATTTGACATGTTTTGATAAATAAATGCATATAAACATAATTAGAAGAGAATGTTCCAATTGATATAATCATATCCCAAATTACTCTTCTATAATAGTAATTGATATAAAATTTATTTATTAATTTCTTTGTTATTTTTTATGAATAGTATTTCTCCTTATTGTAAATAATTTTAATTGTAAATAATAATTAATCCTGTCTTCTAATTTTGTCTATTGGCCAGACATATTATATATTTCAATTGTACATAACAGTTGTTCCTAGAAGACCTAGTCTATTTTATTATATATATATATATATATATATATATATATATATTATACTTATTTTTTTTTTTTTTTTAATGTGTAAAAATTGTATCACTCAGTTATAGTTAAGGACCAATCTGCAATATAATTATTATTTTAAAAGGTCATTATTTATTTTTTTAATCAGCACGATTAGGTAATAAAAAAAGTGCTGGAGTATAAGAATTGATAATTGTATTTTTTAGATTTACAATATATACTCTGATGATACTTCATCAAACTAAAACCTTGAATAATAATGAATAGAAATAAATATATATTTATTGGATTTATGATTCATTAAATCATCAATGATTATATAAGGCGTGAATGAATTAATTAGTTGAGCGTGAGTAACGCTCAAGTGCCTTACTCAGTGGGAAATGCAAGGGTTACGAGGAAGCCATGCTAGTACATTTCCTTCACGCAGCTCGTGCGGAAACGGCAAGAGTGTTATGAATCATTAAAATAACCTCCTTCGTTTCAAGGGAATTTCAAAATGGTGATAATATTTTAAATTAAACCGAAATTTTTCAATTAACACATATTATATGAGTTTAATAATAATTGAGAAAAGTGACGGATCCACCGAAAAAATAGGCAAGTAAAGAGGAGAAATTTCCAAAGGAGATCAAGCCAAAAATAAACGTATATTATTAGAGATTTGGGTCGTAAATGTATTTGTATGTATTCCATGTATGATGACCCAGATCTCCCAAAGAACAAGAAGTATCCTTAAGTTCATTCATACCATCTTCACCTTCCACGGTGGTGATAATATGAAAATACCTGAAGAATTTTCAATTATTTTTTTACAATCTTGCATATTTCTATGTATATAAAATGAACACGAGATTTTGGTTTCCGCTAACTCCTTAACCACAAAATGGATTTTGATACGGTTTTCACCACCATTGATAGGATTCTTTCCTGAAGGTTTATAAGTAAAATACATTGCAATTCATCTTTTCTTTTAATATATATATATATATATATATTATATATATATATATATATATATATATATATATATATATACTGGGGAACACCTCTGCCACCCGATTCTCCAATTTCCGAATAATCCTAATTAGTTTTCTAATTTCAATTAAAATTAATAACAAAACATATAGAAACGTTTATTTACCTATTATATTTTATGTTATCTTGTGTTTGCACTTATTATATATTATTAGGATATTGTTAAAAAAACAACACTGTAATGAATTTTTAATGAAAATTGTATATATGTACATATTCTTATTATGTTTGTTATCTAGTTTAATTTTCAATATTATTATTTGAGGCTGCTTTTTAATCCATTGTTTGTATTGTAATTTCTATTGTTTCTTTGTAGTGTTTTTGTAAACTCTAAGACCTAAAAGTTTTTATTTTAATTTTCTTGTCATGTTATTCTAAAGGGACTAGTCCCAGAATAAATAAAGGTTTACTATATATAATAGATAGATAGATAGATAGATAGATATATTTTCTGTAACCAAGTCATAAAAAAATTATTTCTCAAGTATAAGTCGTAACATAGGCCTATAATATAGCGTTGGAAACAGTTATAAACTTAATAGGTTTTTGATTACATTAATTAAAATGTCCGGGAAATTAAATTTTCCGTTATCTCTGCTTTCCTTTAAAATAACAAATTAAACTAAAACTCGTATAGCGATAAACTCTAAATCGGTCGGAAGAAGCTTTTTTAAACATAAATGACACCTCATTCAAATTGGACCAATGCGAAGCAGTGAACTAGTGAATATATAAATTGATAACAAGATTTTGGTTTCCGCTAACTACTTCTAAACCACAACACGGATTTTGAAATCGTTTCCACCATCATTTAAGACATTGTGGATTTTCTGTCACCAAGTCATAAAAGAATTATTCCTGAAATATAAGTAGTAACATAGGCGTGTAATGTACCGTTGGAAAGCGCAAGAACGTAGGAAAGTTAATTTGAAATAAAAAAATCTTACGAATTAAGATACTATACAACTTTAACGACGAATTCCTCTAATCCAGTTTGATTTTTAGCCGTACTTCTTCCCTTTATGATAGAGATTCCTAATTCGAAGTTAAATTTGATTTAAATTAAAAAATATACACGTAAATATGGTATATTAAACGATTGACTTCAGATATTTTAAAAGCAGCCTCAACCCACTCCCTAGATGTTCTATGTAAAAAGGTCACACAAGTTGTTTTTTTTTCCCTACCCACCCTCCTAACCGCTGAGAGGATTATCGGGAACTGATTGGGAGCGAGATAAAGGACTTCTGGGTTTGTGTGGAAATGGAGTTTATTTTCCAGGGATATATATTTATTTATCCTCAAAACAAATATTTATTTTTTCAGTATTTAAAAATATTTTTATATTCACTTTTGCTAATCTTTATTCATATTTATAAATTTACCAACGGCTCGTGAAAAAAACGTTATTCTATTAATTTATAATTAACTAGTAATGCGCAAAATTATAAATAAATTCATTTATTGAAAACTCTCTATTCATTAATAGATATGTTTAATTAATTTGACGCATAATCAATAATTCGCTCACCTGACATTCTTTTTTTTAATACAACAATGTTCATTGACAATCTGTTCCAATTTGGACATTGATAATGGTGATGAAATACAACATTCATACAAAATTTACACAGCAATAAAGTTATAAAATAATTATAAAATACATATACAATACGGAATCAATAAAATTCATAAAAAGTCTATAAATCACTCATACATTCAACTACTATTAGAGTAAATTAATTACAACATTCATATCGAACAGATAATGAATCAGGCGGCTGAGCGTGATCTAGGTCTAATCATCTCATTGCACGGCCGTTGTCCGAAAAACAGTACGAATTTCTATATATACTTAGCCCAAGACTCTTCATGGGTTGTAGAGGTACAGATTTTTTTTTTTTTAATTTTATTTAAGTTTCTGAGCGTATCTTTGAACTGTAGTCTTTTGTGTTGTTCATTTATTTAACGTCACTTTATGCTACTATGACTAATCGGACGATGCTACAGTGGGAGTCCTAAATTTTGCCTATCATGGTTATATTAGGATAGGATCTTTACGAGTACCTGACATCGCACAGGCTCGAGACCACCTTTTAACGTCCCCTCCGAAGGACGGCATAACTAAGGATTTTTTACTCCCATTAATAAATCTTAGGACCACGTAGTATTTTGATAGTCACCTATTTTATAGAATAAGATAAAAGTTATGTCATTTTGAAAATACTAACATATTAGTCGATATTTTATATTTAATACATACAAAACATTCAATTGTCAACATAAAAAATATGCAAAACACCTTCCTCTGCTCAATTATGTATCAAGAACAGTTGTAATCTCTGAGAAAAAATACATAATAATTATTCAATTAATTTCACAAAAAATCACTGAGATTCATCGTATTATTCATAACATCTACAATGAAGTTGAGTAGAGGTATTTTTTTTTTTACCAACTGATTTTGATTAATTTTTTAATGATAGAACTTGGGAATAGGCACGGGGCAGGCTATACAGTACCAGCGATACTCAACCGTTGTGAGGGTGTACTAAGAATAATGACAGAAACGTTCAGATGTACCAAGTCTCATTTTATTCATTAACATTGGATTATTTATTAACCCGTACTGAGTTACTAACGCATAAAAAGTATCTTTTTTTTAAAATGTAAAAGTAAAATAGAATAGGGAATTATTGGCGGCCTTATCTTTATATTTCTATTTTTTTTTTCTAATTAAATAAAGCTACATTTCCTTCATGATTTTTCAACAAATTGATAATTGTTCAGTTACTTCACTAACTGGTTCATTTGAGGAACAAACCAAAACGAGAGAGACGTGAAATGAAATCATCTGTTTGTATACAGAGTAATTAGGTAGGCAAAATGGATTCGTTTCCGTCAGTAATTGAATTACTTCTTTTTCTTTTTTATGACTTGAACAGGACCAATTACTTTCCCTACCTTGGGGAAGCTAGTAGTTAAAATTTAATGGTTGCTCATTCAGATTATTTGAGTTGTAAACAAATAATTTAAATTGCTAGAACAAGTTAAAGGAGAAAAAAGAAATAGAGATTGCTAAATAACTAGAAACATTAAACGGAAAGATAATGAGGATCATATTCCGTTTTAAATCAATGTTTTTATGCATAAAGAAAAAATAATATTTAGAAAACAAACCTGTTAGTTAGAATCAACAAGACTCATAAGCTGAACCATTTAATATTTTAAAAAAATATCTCATTTAAATGTCCTTGATATAATTATAGTTATAAAAAATTAATTGCGTTAATTGAGTGATGAACGCTGATTATCGACCATGAGGAAAATAATTCACTATCCCTCAAACTTTTGGACATTACTATGTTCATCGCACGTAAATTCAAAAACTATCTACAATCCATTTCAGACTAATGACAGTATTTTTATTTCTTTTAATTAACGCAAAACCCAACATCATCATCATATTTTTACTACGGTAATAAGGTCTATTATTTGTTGCAAACCTCCGTGTCACAACTATTTACAAAGACAGCAGAGAAACGAAATGTATTCAAGAATTTTTAATTGTTAATCATGAACGAGGATTGTCCACGGCACTTCGAAGAGGTCTCATGTTACCCATTTATATAGCGAGTTAAAGTGGCTCCTTCCTCCAATTCGTAGACAATATTTCCTAGGATCATACCTTTAACAAACCATTAAACTCCCTAAAAATCCAGTCACTTAAAATAAGGTCACAACCATTCTGAACTTTACATTTCTACCAGCAGAACTAAAATTGTTGACCATTCATTTCTAGTTTGCTCCTCTACTATCTGGAATTATCTACCTACTTATATCCGCCAGGCTGCATCTATGTCCTCATTCAAATACCAATGTTTCCAATTCCTTCTGTTATCCCACAAAGACGCTTAACAATTGTGATATTTATATTCTAGATACCATACTAACTCTGTTATCTATTCATTTATTTTTCATTTTGTTCAATGCAATCATCTGAAAATTGTTCTCATTTTTTTTGTTATATATATATATATATATATATATATATATATATATATTTACCCATAATCGTAAATAGTAATTAATTACGTTCCTTTTGTCTGTTGGCTAGACATTTAGGCTATTTCAGTAGCGAAAAAACAAATTAATCAAACTCTTTATACTATTTTTACAAAAAAAAAATGTAACATTTTGAAAAAACAAAAGTAAATAAGTAATTTCAGTTTCACGTGACTTATAGTTTTTGTGTTGGACTTAAAGCCCACAAAGCTTTAAGAAAAACTTAAAATTTATATTTACATTGAAAACACGGCTTTGAAAATTTCACGATCGGAATACACACCTTCTTCATACTTACTTATACCATATAGTGATTGCAATAAAGAATGGTGTTTGTGAAGCTGACACTTTTAATAAAAATTTTATCGTCTAGATGGGCAATTTTTTTTTTTTTTTTTACAAATTACTCAAAAACTTTACATTTCCTGAAATATTTTAAGCATTCAATTGAAAGATTCTAACAACAAGAAATGATCTTAACCTGACCAATATAAGCAAAGATATTAAAATTATAACAAATATATTTAAGCATAATGGACTTCCTACACATGTTTCGTGTGCAGTTTACCATGTAAAATCGTGAATGGTTTTTAAAATGATTTTGAGAGCATAGAAAACTTTTCGTTTTTAGAAAGAAATACATTAGAACTTATTTATAAAACATAATAACACAGATATTTCAGGTGGAAGTTTTCATATACAAAATGGGGATAAATCGCATTTATGCTGCAAAAGGAGTTATGATGAGAGATACACTTTTTTAAATAAGCGATGCTGCCCAGCATAATTGGGTACACAGCTTACTTTTTTCCCTTATTAGACAATTTTTAATATACAAATCTTAATATACCACATACATTCAATTAACAATAGATTACATTTTTTTTCTTTTAACATTTCTTTTTTTTAAACATTTTTAGAATTATTTTTATCCTTTTATTTTATTTTTATATTACAACAGTTAAGTTTAAAAGCTTAATCGTATTAAATGATAAGGGGTATGCTTACTTATACCACTGTTAGGTCAGCTGATTAAAATTTAGATCTGGTGCTGAAAAATAACTATCTTCGAAGTACATCCAATTAAATGAAAGAGTAACTGATAGATCGATAGCGATGTTTACTGTATTAAAGATACTGTTATAATAAACGGAAATATATAAAAATCGATTCAAAGAGAAATATTCGAGAAGCAAAGCCGAGGATTACAGCTAGTTTTTTATAAAGACATATAGAAGAAAAATTATAAAATCATCAATATTTTAAAATTAATTTTCGGAAAGATAACAAGACAAGAGGGAGGAGAGGAGTAAGAAATATGCCTCTTTTGCAAAAATGGCTGGGAGCTGCGGGTAGCACTTTTTCCCGATATCAGCTCATTATTGAAAAACAATAGAGACACCAACCACTTCTGCTCGAGACACTTGCCAACCCCACTAGTGATCTCCCATCCATCATATATACACTCTTGGACAAATTAAAGTGTACACCAAGATTCTCATTAACAGAATTATAAATTTATAATTTTTTAATTTCCATAGGTCAGTTTTAAAGTTAAAAAAAAAGTTGACAATAAAAAAAATCATTTATTAAATATATTTAGAACTAGACAATTATTTAATTGATCAGCTGATTACAAAGTTGGCCACAATAAAGGGGACACGTAAAATACATTTTTTTAAAACATAATTTATAAGCCAATTTCAATAGTGTATAGTTTCTCCTTTGTTATCGATAACTTGTAGTAAACGACGGTTCATAGAACCACAGAGATTTTTGATAAGATGTGTCTTTTTTTCTTTTAATGATACTGCAGCATCCTGAACCGCTTTCCATAATTATACATCTGAATTGAACGATCCCTTTAGGTAGACTTCTAAGGAGAGACTCTTCCAATAGTTCTAGATTGGATTTGGGTCTGGGGAGCGATCTGGCCACTCAAGCGTTTGGATATTCATTTCCGAAAACCCATGGATACATGGATAGGAGCATTATCTTGAAGAAATTTAAAATTTCTGTGAGAGAAGATAGTGCCCAACCATGGTAACAATGTTTCTCTGACCAAGCTTAAATAGCCCTTCCTTCAGTATTTTAAGGAGATAATCGCCCCCAGACGCGGTTATGGCGCTCCAAACCATAATACCTCCTCCTTTCAACTGTCGCTTTGGGCGGTTAAAATATGGGTTTTTTCCACTTTTCATATACCTAAATTCATTTTTTGGACCATCTTTTGTAAATTTCTTTTCATAGTGAAAGCAGTTCTTTCCCAGATAAATTCACCCATGGATAGTCATTTCACGGCTTTGGTGACTCTTATCTCTGTGTTGTTTTGTCAGGGGATTTTTTTTTCTCGATTTTCTTCCACTTAATATTCACTTTCGGTACCGTTCTTGAAGAGGAGGCTAAATTTAAATTTTCTTTTAATTTTTGTGATGTGACGATTTTACCATCTTTTGCCAAACGACGAAATTCTTTTTTTTCTTAATTCTCACCTTCTTCCTAACTTAGTATGGGGTCCGGGCTTCTTTTTAATACGGTTGTAGTCCATTTTGAACATTTTAGCCACAGTTGAGTGGGAAAGGCTGAATTTGTCTTCAAACTTCGGTAACTGAACCCTTAGCTCACCTCTTTCTTAACTCTTTCAATTAGATACTGAGGAATAAACATCTTCATTGAATAGGAGTGCTTTGTTCTATAAGATTACGAAAGAAACTGCCTTTAATCTGTCATTTTTGTTGATTTCTCACAGTGTATACTTTATTTTAGCCAACTTTGTTTATTTTATAAGATTTGGATTAGAGAAATCATAACACTGCCTTCTTTCAAATTTAAAAATTTATCGAGTCTCAAAACTTATTCAAGAGAACATTAAGAACAACTAAGGCTAGATGTTTCATCAGACAGCCACTTTTATATCCCATTAACTTTATAATAAGGATTGTACACTTTAATTTGTCCAGGAGTGTATATAGGCCAATCCATTTAAAATCGTCCAATTTTCATTAATTTTTCATTCGACATTTTTGATTTTCGTGTTTTTTTGACCAGTCATTTTCTATCATTTCGTGAATATAAAACCATAATTATGAAAAGATTTTCGGGACTAAACTTTTAGTATTGGAGACTACACTTTTAGTATTGGAGACTACACTTTTAGTATTGGAACAGTTTTAAGTCAGCTACGCGGGCAAAAACATGTGATGGGAAACTTTTTCTAGTTCCTGTAATTTTTTAGAAATCAAATAAAAAAAAATTGGCATTAAGATAAGGACATGCTTTGTATTTTTTGTCCCCCACAACTTATTACTAAATAGTGAAGAAAGTAGTTTAAAAATAGTAGTTCAATAAAAAAACGAGATTTTAACTATATAAAAGTATATAAAGGAAAGAGACTCACTTTTAATTATAATATATAGCGCTAACTTTTTATTATAGAGATTAGTCATAGTCCTACTTGCTGTAAAAATTTCGATCTTGAGGATATAACCCTTTTTTGTAAATGACTATTGTATATGGTAAAAATTTATCTTTCGAGATGTTTAAACAGAAGTATTTCAGAAGGCACTGAGTGAAAAATTATTAAACTAATTCAGATAACCTATGTATAGGATATGTTTATGTGATATAAATTTGGTCTTAATAGGTTAAGCTGGTTTCGGAGTTATAAAATTATATTAACTGTTAAAATACCTTTTTCTTTTAAAAATATTTACTCCGGTAATTTTGCATTTTAAGAACCAAACAAAAGCTAGAATGATGATGATATTATTCTATATAATTTTGGTCCTTGCAGCGTGTAAGCTATATCTTTTTTTCAATATGAATTTTTAAAGAAGGATTATTTTCCAGCTCATTAATATTTATGGTAAAATATCACAAAAAGGACTTAGTGAAAAATAATAAAACTCAAAGAGATTTTCAATATATACGATAAGTACTATAGGATCAAATTTAGTGGTTTCAAACTTTATTAAACCATAAATAATTAAATATGTAAACATTGAAATACGTTGTGGAAACACAATTTTAAAATATATAAAATGCAGTTATACTTTCTTTTCGACAAAAATCCTCGCTTGCTTTTTAAAACAGTTATTCATAATTACAAGTGTATCAAATGATTTGCATATTAAATTTATTTTATTTATTCTCCTATGACTCTCCTAAATATCTCATGAAACACATTGTTTTGGTACATCTATCAATACATCATATATTGATACAATCTATCACATTCTAACATAATATATTTAAATCTAATCCCCCTTTCGGGGACCATAAATTCTAGAAATAGTCAAATTAAATTGTATTTATTAATATTATTTATGAGACAATCGGGGAAGGATGTACCTATATATATGAACTTATACTCCATAACCAAGCGCCAACCCGATAAAGCAAAATTCCAAAGTCACAAATAAGGAGTGTCAATATCGCGGTCAAGGACGGACTGAGATACTACGTCAATAGTATTTGTTCAAGGAGTAATTCCATAAAATATTATATAATATATTATAATAAAACCAATTGGACGAAGTCTTGTGTAACTTACAAGTCATTGCCTCACCACAGAATGTATTATTAAGAACGTGTTTTTCTTTTGCTTGTATCCTACGAGCTTAGAGCTCTAGTCGCATGGAATCGTTACTGATGAAGGCGCTACTGTAAACTTCAAAACATTTCTTTGACTCAACTAGAGGATGTAAAACAATAGTATTATCGAGATCTAACATAATTTACATGTTTTAAAAAATGCAAACTTTCCAACGGATTAGAAGCCGACATACAAAAGAGTGAAAAGAGAAAACATATCTCTAAATAAAAAAAAATGAGCAAGAATCAAGAATGAAAAGACATAATTGCGCAGTAAGTTTTTTCTTCTATTATTTCAGCCTTGAGAAGACAAGGGGTTGATCCTCTTGAGGCCCACCAAACCTCCATTAAGTGGGTACCAACTTTACATATACTTAACTGTCAACATTACCTTTCAGGGATCAGAAGGTAAGTCGAATAAATTTCAATGGAGTACAGATTTATCACTTATAGCAACACGGTGTATTATTTATTAATTCATTAAAAAAAAAAAAATGATATTTAAAAGAAATATATTCCAGAGCAGAGATTAACAATAAAAAAAAATTTTCGGATCCCTTCATTCGATCATTTCAATGACCAGGACCCCTTAATCTTTATCTTTCGGGTCGATCCTCCTGAAGCCCATTTATTACTCATTATGTAGGTAACAACATTGGAGGTATATCTATCGTTTGAAAGTTATCTAGAATAAAGCACTTACTTGCACAGACGTTGGCCAGAGAAGCATTACGAATAACTAATATGAAGTGAACGTCATGAGTTTAAACGTCGAGGAACATTGTCACCATTAGCTTTAGGGATCAGATCAGATTTAATTCATTTTTTTTTTATTCATGAATGTATTATTTGTAACAATCTCTTATTTTTATCCATATATTTATTATAACATATATATATATATATATAAAATATTATTATAAATACAACGTAACGTTTCGAGGTACTTTCTATGCCTCATCTTCAGATCATTAAAAATCATCTAAAATACAATTCAATATTATAAGCTACCATACAAACAATAACAATTATTATCAATAATTTAGAATTCATTTATCACCTACAATATTTACAATCTGTTTATAAAAAAACTTTATTAAAAATTCTACTTACATACATTCCCATATTATATCATAATACATAATATAGGTCATATAATAATGTACTATTATTCATACATAGCCCCTATACACGAATTATCCTGTCAATTTGTTAAAATAATCTCTACTTCACTATCACATAAAGATAGTTATAACATTTTACTGCTAAACAATTGGAACTATGAAGCAGACTAAATTAGCCTTTCATCTAATTCCATTCTTGTACTAAGTTATTGTTTGTATGGTTGCTTATAATATTGAATTTTATTTTAGATGATTTTTAATGATCTGAAGATGAGGCATAGAAAGTACTTCGAAACGTTACGTTACGTTGTTATAGTCAAATTTATATATGTTATAATAAATGAATATGTGGATAAACAGAAGAGATTGTTCCAAATAATACATTCATAGTTGGAACTATTCTTCTATAATAATAATTGATATAAATTTTTTTTTATTATTTATGCTGAACGATAATATTATCTGCCACATTTAAGAGAAATATATTCTAGAATAGTGATTCCCAACAAAAAACTTTTCGGACCCCTTCACCCAATCATTTCAATGGCAAGGACCTCGTAAATCCTAAATATTAGATATATATTTAGATTTTTATTGGGCTACGCCACGCCGTAAAGTTTTGTTAGAGGTACGGCGCGCCGTAGCATGTACATTGCGAGCGAAATACCTCACCAAAACTCTATATTCTAGAAATAGTCTGGTAGGAGGAATGGAAATGAAGTAAAATAACCAGGCTCTAGGAGTTTATTTCAATCTGCGAAACAATGAATAACAAAACTTAATGTTGAACATGGCAGATGGTCCTAGAATTTTTTAAAGAGTTTGAAAAATCCTTCGTTATGCTGACCTTCTGAGGGAAAGTAAAATTGTGGTCCAGATCCTTTGCTAAGTACTAGGGGTTGCAAACCGGAAAAACGGATCCGGTAATCCGGCATCATCAAACGTTTACCGGATCTGATTATAGAAATCTTTGGCCAAAAAATAGCACCTTATGTATCTTTTTCCTTATAGATTATGATATCTTTTCATCGCCTATTTCTTTCTCCCTCTTTCCATATTCATATATTTTTCCATTACATATCCTGACATATAATTGTTAGTTTAATATTACATTATTTTTTTATTCATATTGTTTCTCTTTTCTAATGACTATGTTTTTTTTTATATATTACCTATACTCTTAACTATGTTTTTAATATATTACCGTCAAATATTACTTAAAAATTGTTCATATTTAAAAAAAAAACATAAACGTTATTTTACGTGTAGAGCGTGTGATTTTCATTAAAAGCCTAGAATTCACAAACATTTTACGTTAAGATAATTTAAAATTATTCCTCAATGAAATCTCGCGGACCCCATGGATGTCGTCTGCGGACCCTCAGGGGTCAGCGGAACACTAATAGGGAACCATTGTATTAGAGCACATACAAGGAACGATTTGTATATTTTTATTTTTAAAGACATAACTTTACTCTAAAGTACTGAATTAAAGGTTCTGATTATAGTCTTCAAGCAAGGTTATATTTTTTCTATTTCCCAATCAGTTGTCCCTAGATCCTTTACCCAGCTAACCAGACTGATTTATTGAATAAGCTATGCTGCCTAAATTATTTGGGTTGCTTTTACACAGCATACTAATTTGTCCCCACAGGACAACTTTTATCATTTAGCAGCTTTTTGTCAATGCTGTTAAGATGATATGGTTAATTTTCTTGAACCTACAAACTTAATGATACTTTAGAGGAAGAATATTTAGAATATCGGCATTTAAGCACTAGTCAGACTACTTTAATTAAAATGAAACCTACATGATATTAAAGACCATTAAATTTTACATCGATTTAGCGAGTTTAATCAAAATCGGTAGAGCCGTTTTTGAGAAAATCGTAAGAATATGCTAAATGCAAGGGATAAAGTAGGACTTCTGGTCAGCCGATTTTGGTGAAAAAGTTGGTATAACATCTCGCGCAAAAAATCTTCTCAAATATGAAATTTAAGTTTCATAAAACGTTTTCGAGCTACACACAGCTTTTTGAGGGACTTCGTTATTTGGATACAGCTGACCCTTAAATCTGTACTTCAGATGAAAACTTGAATCCGAAACTTTTCACGATCGCAATACTTTCTCTTACTGTATATTTCATTTATAGGCAAGTGGAATTAAAAACATTAAATATACCAGGTTTCATAAAATGAATTTTTAAAAATATATAATTTACTAAATAGTCTAAATAGAATTCATTATATAACGATAATTTAAACAATCTTAATTCAAATTCACTCTTTTATCTATTTGCTTTTCAACTGTAATGCATTTGTATAATTTATTGCATCGGTTTTTTGTTAAATCAGAAAACTAAAATTTTCAAAAATAAATCATCACGTAGAGTAATAATAAATACATAGAAAAGATCATTTTTATAAAATCGAGAGTTAGACATTTGATAAAAAAAAAAAAAAAAAAAAAAAAAAAAAAAAAAAAAAAAAAAAAAAAAAAAAAAAAAAAGGAAAAATCCCATCAGAAACTTTCATACACAGAACAGTCGTGGGCAGTGAAATCCATTTAAACTTGTCTGATCGGAGATTCTTCATAGAACTAACTTATAATATATATAATGGGTATACATTATATAGTTATATTCAGACTTAATTAAATTATAAGCACTTAAAATGAGCTATTAAATCGTAAGTTCGGCCTTGATTTAATGAATGAACATGCCTTTAATTATTCATAACCTCTGACTAATTAGCTAATGTAAAGATAATAACAATTAAAAAACAATCGTAAATTATGTAGCCATACTTTCGTGTTTATTACATTTGTTAAAATAATCAATGTGTACAGAGCTGGGCCTATCTCACGCGAACAATAACGACTGTAATCACACTTATGACAGTTGTGATAAATGATGTATCTAACGTATAACAAATGCCTTTTGCTTAATATTACTTTAATATACATTAATAAAAATATGTTGGGGTTTCAGGAATATGATGCAGGATTTTAGGTTTTTCATTAAATACCCCTCCATAGTATATTGTATTGGGTTGTTTCACATGACATGTCCGTTTTTATAGTTTCTGAAATACATAAAGGATTTTGCAGGTCTCTGCTGTTTTCTTCCGAATGTCTACATATTTAAAGTAAACAGTTACTAATCATCTACCTTTGAATTATAAACATTAGCTTCCCAATCATTACCCACTTTTTAGAATACCTCCAAATACGAACATGGAAACACGCGATTTTCGAGTAATATTTTTGTACGAGTTTAAACTCGGTCATTCAGCAGCTGATTCCGCTAGAAATATTTGCAAGGCGTTTGGGGAAGGGAGTGTTAATGAACGGACCATTCGCCGTTGGTTTGCTAAGTTTTCAGCTGGGGATACCGACTTTGAAAACATGCCCCGGGGAAGACCTCCGTCCGTAATAGACAACGATGTCCTCAAAAATACAGTATAAGGAAACCCCTACCAAACAGTTAAAGGACTGTCAGCACAACTAAATGCAAGTGCATCTACCGTTTCCAGACATTTAAAGTGTATTGGGAAAGTAAAAAAGCTCGATACATGGGCACCTCATGATCTCACTGAGCGGCAGCAAGACCCCATGTTTCAAAACATACCGTGCAAAAATTGAAAGAACTGGGCTACGAAGTTCTTCCGCACCCACCATATTCTCCCGACTTGTCTCCAACAGATTACTACCTGTTCAGGAATTTAGACAACTTCGTCAAAGGAAAACATTTTGAAAATGACGATCAAGTGAAAAGTGCGTTTTCAGATTTTGTTTTACTTCAAAGCTCAGAGTTTTTCAGTTCGGGTATAAAAAAGTTGGTGTCACGTTGGGAAAAATGTGTAGAAAAAGAAAGTAAATACTTCGAATAAAATTTTCTTGTTTTCATATCGTATTTTAAAAAAAAATCCTTTACCTTGAAAACGGACATTTTGTGTGACACAACCCAATATATACGTTGGCTAGATTAATCATTTGAATGGATGGCAACTTTTCGTGGTTTTTGGCCTATTTTTAGGACTAAAATAAAATCACAAAATAAAGAAATTAAGTCAACAAACAATGTTTGCTTAATATTATATACATGCTGTAATATAAGTGTATAGAGGGGTAATTAAAATTAAAAGATAAATTAAAATATTTAAATTATACCGGTCCTGAGCACAGAAATTATATCACCTATGCTTTATTTTTTTTGTGGTATTGAATTTGATCCCATCCAACATTTTTGTTTTTATCTACTTATTTATATCATGCGCTTCATGAAATAAATAAATTTCAAAAAAAGGTTATTAGTTCTTGGTAAATATTATTAATGACTTTTTTTTTTTTTTTTTTTTTTTTTTATTTCTTTTATTCGTATATATTACAATTTGTCATAATAGACAATAATAATAGTGCTACAGGATCTCATTCATACAATATTTACAATATAAACAAAATTAATGACTAGATAAATAAAATTTCTAATTACGTCGAATTTTAAGCATTTTGCTATAAAAAAAAATTAACCTTGTGAGATTAAAAGAAGCGGAACAATTTCCACGGAAAACAGCAGTGACACAAATCAACAGTGGTCATAGTTCTGAAAATTAATATTATGATTCATTTTACAATAGAATTTAAAGTTCTATATTCTTTCCATTGATTTATTAATAGTTTTCTTTATTTTTCTTGAAAATATGCGGTTTTGTTTAATTTTGGATTCATTTTTTTATGACCAAGACTATATTATTTCAAATTAATTTAAGCGAAAATTATATAATTATTACATTTATTTATTTTTTGACTTTATTTTAGACTTAAAATTAGGAGAAAACTAATTATGTAGTTGTTCAAAGAATAAAATATAATTGGGACGGAATAATGCTTAATAAATTAAAAAGAAATAAAATGTTGGTTTACTTCTGAAACCTTTCAGTACTTGGAAATAATTTAGTCTATACTAAGATGTCAAAGCGTTTTTTTTTTGTATAATTTTATTTAAAGAATTAAAATCCGGGCGGAATGGTGCCCAAAATGCCAGGATATCGAGGTGAAGGATGTACTATAGCGTGCACCGTTCAACGGGGGTTCAAAACATCTTCAGCCTGGGAGACAAAGAAGTTCATGGAAGGCTATGTTACCTTGATGACGATGTGCTGAGAGCTTTGGTGAAAGAAAATTCCAGAACAGCTGTTCAAGAACTTGATGTAAGCAAATAGACGTCGATGACTTCCTCAAGGCGATTGAAAGGTGAAAAAAATCGAAGTGGGTCTCACAATAAGAATAAAAAAACATAAATTTCTCAATAGAAATATTATATGAATTTGTTTTACTTCTCATACATTAATTATTTACATTATTATTTTTATATTCGATAATAATAATTAGATTAAAATATTTCTTTTTGATAAAATAAATTAATAAGATAATTATTTGATTGAACTCTTTTATTATTATTATTGTGATTCATTTTATATATCAGACTTTATATTTGAATATTAGATAAGTAATAATTCAAATTTTAACTAAATTATTCTGATCTCAGGAATTTATCACAAGTGTAATTATTAATAATGTAATTTAATCATATTTTTGGATCAATACCATTTTCTATAAATTAAGTTTCTGAAAATTCTATATCAAATTCGAGGCTGCAAGAAGAAATTCTATGAAAAAACGTAATTTAATTGAGAACCTACGTGAACCGAAGCGCCGCAATAAAGTAATTTAAAACAACCTAAAAACTAATTATTAGGTTAAATCTATTTATCAAAATAATAGCAATGATTCAAAACGTTCTAAATGTACCAATAAAAATGCATAACATGAATAAAACAATAAATTAAAGATAATCTATTACGGGTTTAGGTGCTTCTGCCGGATAGTTGGAAATATAGTACCTTTTGGAAGGAAATGAATACTGGTTTTAGTACCTTTTGGAATGAAATGCAATTTTCAAATACATTTATAAAGGACTAGCTGTACCTCGCGGCTTTGCTCGCTAATTTCATTCTGTATTAATATATGTACATTGTTCTCGATTACGCGAATTAAAAATAATAATATTTATTTTGATTTATTTTAATTTAAAATTTAAATAGGTCGCGCCATGGATACGGCACAGATGTTTAATTAGACTAGCTTTTGTTTTTTTATATAGTGTCCGTGTGAATTGAGATTCTGTCCCGATTGCATGTTTTTTGTAGTCCGTGACGATATTTGTGGTGATATTCGGTTCCCGGTCACGATAGAGGGACTCAATTTCAAGAATTTAGGTTCTCCTAAGTTTTACAAGATAAATCTAGGAGCAGCTGGAGGAGACTGCCGAGCCTGAGCGGGCCCGTTCTAGAAGACACAAGAAGGCGATTAGGTAAGCTGCTGTCTATCTTAAATTTATTTGTAAAACGACTTGGAGATCCCTTATTCTGGGCAGAATCAAAATTTAAAGTTTTTTATTATTATTTTTTATCATACAGTCCACAACCAGAAAATTTTTAATTGGTACAATTAGTACCATAATTTATTGGTCCAGACCGAGCCGGATTTTTAGAAATTGGGATTGATCGTTAAATCCGTTTTATACAATTTCTATTCGTAATTTGGGCAAAAGGGTTGATTTTTTGAGCCCAAGAATCGATAGGAACCGTATCGATAAATCGATATCCGGTCGATCTCTTTATCGATATTATATCGAATTAAAACATCTGTTTTTTTTTTGTTATTATTTGGTAGGTTGCCTTAGTGATTAATTTTAGAAGTTAAATTAAAAATTATTTGCAAACATGTCCGAATCATCTTTAAGAGTACTTATTGCAAAGAAAGAAAAATACTTTAAAAGGATTCAACGTCTATACGACCTTGCTTTAAAAGTCACTAGCCAAGATAAAAAATTACTTGATCAATTTCAAATTTTATATCAATCCTTAGACGAAACGGTGGTTGAGTTTGAGAAGACAGAATTTAGGATTAATGAAATTCAATGTGAGTTAGATAAAAATTTTACACCGGAGTTCGACGATGTATTGATAGATATGGTAGGATTGGTTAGGTTAGTCGCCGCTAGGGAATTGACTAAATCGACGGTAGGTCCTAGCGAATCGAGGGGCGGAAAAATGAATGCTGAGCCGGAAAGGAAAGTACAACTTCCAAGAATTGATATTCCTACCTTTAATGGGCGTGCAGATGAATGGCCAGTGTTTTATGAATTGTTTAAAACGTTAGTTCATGAAAACGAGGGTTTATCTGAGTCAGAAAAATTACAATATTTAGTTTCAAAATTGAACGGTCCAGCCGCTAGCATTTGTAAAACACTAAAACCAATAGCCAGCAATTATAGGGTAATATGGAAGAGTCTTTTTGATCGTTATAATGATGATCGAAGCTTAGCCGATAGTTATATAGATCAAATTTATGGATTTAAACCGCTCAAATCAGAGAGTCGAGAAGGTTTGACGATGGTTTTAGATAAATTTTGTGCTTCGATCGGAGCGCTGAAGCAATTAGATTCTATTAATTCTCTTGAGGATTATATTTTTTTGTATATGGGTCTAAGGGTTCTTGATCCGGTTACACGAAGGGAATTTGAGGCCGCTCATAGAAATAAAAATATTCCCGAATACTCGGATTTGGTTAAATTTTTAGAAAAAAAATTAAGACAATACCTCTATCAGAAACTTTCCACCATACAAAGCATATTATACGCACTACTCATTCATTTGTTACAAAATCTGTAACCCCAGACTCCATTCCAGGATCTTCCTGTGAATTTTGTTCCGAGGGTTCGCATACAATTCCAGATTGTGCAAAGTTCTCAAAATTGTCCCCTTGGAATCGCTATAGGCAGATTAAGAATAAGAGATTTTGTCATAAATGTTTTTCTCAGAACCATAGGTCAAAAGAGTGTAGCATAATTAAAAGTTGTTCGCAATGCGATCTACCTCATCATACTCTCTTGCATTTCGAATTTCAACGCAACAATGCCGATTTAAACGAGGTGATTTCCCCTAAAGACCGAACATCGGATCCGAGTACAAGTCTTTGTTCATTGTATAAAGATAAACATCTTCCTCCCTTACAAAATACAATGCTTCTAGCAACGGTAGTAGGAAACGTCCGAGATAGTTCGGGGCAATTACAAAGGGTACGAATGTTGATAGATTCAGGAAGTCAGTCTCACTTCATCACTTGGAGTGCATGTCGCCGATTGGGGCTCTCTATTGAAAAAATAAAATCCTCTATTTTGGGGTTAGGAGGCTTATCGAAACCGGTTGGGGGCAAAACAATGTTTGTATTGTCATCAATAAGAAATCCTGATGTAAAGTATGACATTGATTCGTTCGTTGTTGACAAAATTGTTGATAGAATGCCGTCAACCCCGATAGATAGGGCTCAAATGGATCATTTTAAAAATTTAGAGCTAGCAGATCCAAATTTTGACACTCCTGGTGCCATTGATGGAATTATTGGTTCGGAGCTTTGTCCAGATTTTCTGGGAGGGCGTCAAGTTCGGGGTTACTCTGAGCAACCGATAGCAATACAAAGTCCGTTTGGATTTGTATTGATGGGAAAAGCGCCAATCATTCAGAGCGTAGAACCTAAGATATCACTCTGTTGTACTGTCGAAACGCCGATAGAAAATTTATTAAAATCCTTTTGGGAAATGGAGGAAGTTTCTACTCCTCCAACACAAATCTTAAGTCCTCAAGATGCTAAGTGTGTGGAGATATTTTCCTCGACTCTAAGGAGGCTTGAATCTGGAAGGAATATTGTGCGTTTACCTTTCCTTGAAGATCCTTCTGGTTTAGGGTCATCCCTTGCTGTTGCCAAAAGGTGCATCATAGCCTTAGAAAAACGCTTTAGTCGTTCACAAGAATTTAGGAAAACGTATAAGGATTGTATCCTAGATTATTTAAATCAGGGTCATGCATCATTAGTTTCTAATGCAGATTTGAATCCTGAAGGATATTATATCCCACACCGAGGAATATTCAAACCTCAAAGTTTGACCACTCCGTTGAGAATTGTTTTCAATGAGAGTTCGAAAACAACTTTCGGAAAATCATTGAATGACATTTTATTTGTCGGACCGAAGTTGCAAATCGATATTATGTCATTATTTATAAATTTTAGAATTTTCGAAGTTGCTCTTGCTGCAGATATCAAGCAGATGTATAGAAAGAGATGGGTAACTCCTGAACATAGGCAATTTCAGAGATTTCTATGGAGATTTTCTCCCGATGAGCCCGTTCAAGTTTATGAACTCAATTGTGTAGTTTTCGGGATGTCATCCTCTCCCTTCTTAGCTCTGCGTACGGTAGACCAGCTTGTCGAGGACGAGAAAGAAAGTTTCCCGGAGGTCGAAAATTTTGTACCCCGTGATACGTATATGGATGACTTGGTCAATTCACTCCCTTTGATACAGGAGGCTTTAGAGATCAGTCGAAAGACTCGTGATATGTTTCAAAGTGGTGGTTTCGAATTAACTAAATGGGGTTCTAATCTAATTCAATTTCCCTCCTCAAAGCACAATGAAGAGCCTCGAGAAAGGCGTGAAAACCTTTCAGAGAAAAATCCTTCGTCAGTTCTGGGTTTACGATGGGTTCCAAAGAGCGATTTCTTGCAATTCAAAATAGATATTGAATTTAAGAGAGGCACAAAGCGCAACATTTGGTCCACTGTCACCCGGATTTTCAATCCGATGGGGCTGCTAGATCCAGTTATGCTTTATACGGTTTTTATAAAATGGCTTTGGAAAGAAGGAGTAGATTGGGAAGAGCCAACGTTAGACTCAGTTGCTAAACAATGGCAACAGTTTCAGTCGGAACTTACTAGTTTGGGTGATGTGAGAATTCCACGGCATATAGGATTTTACCTTGAAGCAAAAATAACTTTATTATGGTTTTCAGATGCTTCGATGGTGGGTTATGGATTGGTGCTATGTGCTAAGGTCGAGCAAGTTGGTTATGAACCTAAGGTCAGTCTGATCAGTGGAAAGCTGAAAGTAGCTCCTACAAAATTGTCTATTTCTAGACTGGAATTATGTGCCGCATTACTTCTAATCAACTTAGTGAACACGGTTACCAAGACATTGACGCTTCTTCGACCTGTCGATCGTACGATTTATTTTATGGGCTCAGAAATAGGTCTTTGCTGGATCCGTGCTTCTTCAGACAGGTGGCAAACTTTCGTGGCCAATAAGATATTCAAAATTCGGGAACCAACCCCCAATGGTTCGTGGTTTCATATCGATGGAAAGGAAAATCCTGCCGATGGTGTTATCTGTGTGGCCGTAGTTCGGACTTGGTCCGGAAATTATAAGCGGCTGGTCGTGAAGCTATATCCTCTACCATCTCAGTAGGTCCCGGCTCAGTGGTCGTTGTATATATTGTAAATACGTTTGGATTGGATTTTTGTTTATTTGGTTTGTTTAAAAAATAGTTCTAGTTAGGTAATAGTTAAAAAAAAAAAAAAAAATGTTATGACTACTTTATTTGATTTTGCTGAAGGTAGGAACCTTCAGGGGCGGGTGTGTGTTCTCGATTACGCGAATTAAAAATAATAATATTTATTTTGATTTATTTAAATTTAAATAGGTCGCGCCATGGATACGGCACAGATGTTTAATTAGACTAGCTTTTGTTTTTTTATATAGTGTCCGTGTGAATTGAGATTCTGTCCCGATTGCATGTTTTTTGTAGTCCGTGACGATATTTGTAGTGATATTCGGTTCCCGGTCACGATAGAGGGACTCAATTTCAAGAATTTAGGTTCTCCTAAGTTTTACAAGATAAATCTAGGAGCAGCTGGAGGAGACTGCCGAGCCTGAGCGGGCCCGTTCTAGAAGACACAAGAAGGCGATTAGGTAAGCTGCTGTCTATCTTAAATTTATTTGTAAAACGACTTGGAGATCCCTTATTCTGGGCAGAATCAAAATTTAAAGTTTTTTATTATTATTTTTTATCATACAGTCCACAACCAGAAAATTTTTAATTGGTACAATTAGTACCATACATGTATTTGCGTACATAGTGAGAGTAACTAAAAGACATAACTTCACTATAGGTCAATAATTGAGACGTTGATTTCCAAAAGATACTCAAGAACATTTTTTACGAAATTGATATTTTTACATATTTATATTCTCCTCATTTAGTATTATCTAAATCTTAAATTGGATTGTATCTAATGAACACTCAAGTCCTTTAATAACGCGATTTAGAAATACTATTAATTTCTTAAGGTACTAATTACACATTTAGTTTCGTTCTAAATCATATTAAAACATTTCATTTCATAGCTTTAATATGGTTTTATTAATATAGTAAAAAAACAATTCTATATTTCAATGCGAAAAGAATCAAATTAGCAGGTTTAATAATATGATAACGAAAGATTTTGGCGCTTCCTGTAAAATTTCCTAGAACGGATATAGTACCTTTTGGAAATCAACGTCTCAATTTACTCCTTCAAATATTATATAAATATGTGCACCGAATAGAGTTTTTAATTATCTTAATTTTTTTTCACTTAATATTTTATTTACATCTGTAAAAAAAAAAAAAAAAAAAAAAAAAAAAACCTTAATTTTATTCTCTCAAATTTGTAGCAGCACATCAGAAAAGGTAGGCATGCTAATATTTAATCAGTATGGTTGAACTTTTAAGCTTAATCGATGTATATTGTCATAGTTCGTTTGGAACATAAATGTAATTTTTTCCGAAACATTGGTGAAAGATCCCACCTTAAATATCCGTATTCATAGATTATAGAAATACAATGTTCTATTATATTCTTAAAATGAGACGATTTTTAGCCTATTGAAATTGTTTTTAATAAAAGCAATAATAATGAAACATGTGTCTCTAGGAACCTATACACGAAGCATCGATACGGTGCACAATATGCTTAAATATATTTATTATAAATTATAATAATACCATTGCTAATGCTTGCCAGATTAAGACGATTTTGCTTCAAAGTGGTTAGAAATTCAATTATCGTTCAAATGAGTACTTATAGTTTTCCGTCCTACTTAATACATTTAGAAACAAAAATAGTCCCAATGTTTAAATAAACCTTAAAAAATACAGCATAGTTATATTATCAAAGTTAAAAACCTGACAAAAAATAGGCCACCATATTTATTAAACAATGAAGTTGTTAAACAAAAGGTATATTGGATAAAGGATTTAAGAGAAATAGCTGAAAAACATAATATTGACACAGACATTAAACTTTACAATAAAAATAAATGGGATTTAATCCTACAGGAATTTAGAGTATCGTTAACAGAAATTTACAGATTAAAATATGTTCAAAATGCTTCAGTTTCGGAAAAAATGTATCTATATAAAAACTTAAATTATGATTATGGATCACATTACCTTGTTGATAATAAAATAAACTTTAATGGGGTTAAATGGATATTCAAAGTTAGATGTGAACTTCTTTAACTCAACTACAACAGATTTTGTTCAAATAGTAGTGTGATGTGTTCTTTGTGCAATAAAAAAGAAACAGAAAATACATTTCATTTCCTGGCTGCATGTCTGATTCTGTCTGAAATTAGAAAAAATTGTTTCGGAAAGAGTTCTCTAAAAGTTGATGATGTGATAAAATGTCTCAATGGTGATAGCTGGGTGTCTGTATACAATTTTTGTAAAATTGCATGACCTTATAGATATAGGCTTATTAAGGAATTTAATTGTAATTGAAAAAAAAAACTCTAATGTGTAATATTATTGATATGATTGATTATTGTTATTTTTTTTTCTGTAGTTTTATTTATAAGTTAATACAGTTAGAAGGTGAATAGAATAAGTAAGTAACCTGTTTGACTATTGTATAATTTTGTAAAACTTTTCAGATCGGTTCCGGGCTGACGGTCTAAAAGACCATAGTTCTACAAATGTTTTTTATATTTGTAATATTTGTTTTTGTTGTTGTATGCTTAAAGAAATAAAAAACAGTTATCTATCTATCTATCTAGTTTTCCAGAAAATGAATTGTTTTTGAGTTATTCGAAAACCACTTTGTTTTAGGTTTTAGAAAAAAAAAAAATTTAACCACTTAGAGGACGAATTTTCCAAAAGCCAGCCTTATTACACATCTAGGCGGTAAGAAGAACCTCCAGGAAAAATATCAGCTTAACAATCGTAGTCAATGTTAAGATACTGCGATGACCAGAAAATCGAGTGAAATGGGGCTTTCTTTTATAAATATAGATTTATATATTTTTCAGATAAAATCCGTTATTTTAAATAAAACTAAACCATTAGTATACAAATATGTCAACATATAAATTTCGAAAAAAAAGGTCCTTTAGTACCTTTTGGAAATAAGAATCTCAAGTTCCGGAAAAGTGCGAAAGGAGCACAACAATTTATTGATTAAAGAGACATAGAAAATGGGTTTCCTTAATTTATAAATTAATCTGAGAATTCCTAATCGGTTTAGAGGGTTTGAAATATCTGGCAATACGATAGCGGAAAATCAATTAACAAATTATGGAGATACGATTAATAAAAACAGAAATAAATAAGAAATAGCCGATTTACACGAGCTTAAAAGAATATCAATAACAAATAACAAATATTCTGTACAGCTATTTATAAAAGCATATACACTTATGTCCTTTAAAAACGTTGTGATATTCTTATAACTCAATTTTTTATTTTTATTGTAAAAATGGAACAAAGAAAGTATTTAAAATGTCCTAAAGAACTAAATAGAAGAAAGAAATGCAACAAAAGGTTTTTATATGTGGTTTAAAAAGTATTCTAAAAAAACAAAACATTTTTTTTTTCACAAAAATCGATTAAAAGTAAACTAATAAATAAGTAATTCCGATATTTTTTCCATGTTAGATAGGCGATACAGAAGGCAAATTTGCTTTGGTGTTACCTGCCGTAATTACCTGATAAGCTGATAATGTACATCGTACATTTTCCTGTTTGTGACGAGTGAAACTTTGATATCATAAATACTAAACATATTAATTATTCCTGACTATTAATGGGTAAATAAAAAAGGAAGGTATACGTCCGTCTATAATGTTTGGATGAATAGCGAGTGAGTCATGAAACATTTTGTAGTATTTCTTAATTACATCAGGCAGGATTGACACGTTGAAGTCTTGGTAATGATTTATTACCTATGTAAAACTGGTGAGTAATAAAATGGAGAAAATTTATATGTCACTATAATAAAGAAAACATAAGATTAATCAAATACAAAAACAATGTAGCACGTCCCCAACAGACAGTGAAAAAACAAACTTAGAAAGTAAATGTAGTCAATCACTCCACAAAGACCTCGGAATGAGCTACAACGAAATCATAGAGTAACGTATACTGAAAAAAAAGTCCTGTAATTCTCTAACAAAACAAAACAAAAAACAAAAAAAAAATGGTGCTTCCAATAAATAAGCAGCGTCTGTCTAACCTCTATACCCTTTTACATAGAACCAAGATATATAAGTGCTCCTTTTTAGCCCGGTCCACCGTGTTCTAGAATCCTCTCCCGTCAAATATCCACCATGCTCCATCCCTATTCTCATTTAAATCCCTCCACTTCCAATACCTTCTTCCTTTCTCATCAGATGTAAGCCAGTTAATGTGACGTGAATAGTGTACAAAAGGTTAATGAGTTTTAAAGTTAAACTTTATGTTTATTCTTATTTATATGGACTCATAGAATTGAGTTATGAGGAACAGCAAAAAAATTCAAATATCAAAATTATCAAATCTTTTTAATTGGAATTGCGTAGGAAAATTGTAAATGCCACTTTTTATGCAGCTAATGAGATACCACATAGTGACCTTGTCATTGCAACTGCTGTAAATCGTTACAATAATTTCCACGACAGACTGACCCTAAATTCAAACCCACTGATTCAGAAGATATCCACTACCAAAACCCTTACAATGAACCTAGAAGACTATCGACGGTCTGGCCAAGAGATTACACTCACAGTGATTTGTTTTTGTAATCTGTTTAGTCTTGTTATTCATCGTATTTGTGTCTTAACAGTATTTATTTGTATTAATTTATTAATATATTTGCTTAAGCATATAAAAATTCCATTATTGTCAAAACTTCTGTTAATAAATAAAATAAAATATTTTTTTAAAATAATTTTTAGAATATGCTCACGGAAGATGTCACTATGATCTATTCCTTTTTTCTTTAAACTTAATTGTAAACGAAACTATTATCATAATTGTTTTTGGCCCGTTACAATTTTTATTTATTTATTTATGTTATTTTTATGGGATATTGTCTCAGAATTAAGTTACTTATTCTATTCTATATAATGTGAAAATATATAATGTAAAGTCTCCTACATTAAATATTCCGATTAACTCAACACCTGACACTGGAACAGTTAAGAGCTTCTCCAGTCCGGAAGATTAATTTTATCTCCAAGATGGAAGTCGCCTGATGACGGATTCCTGGAGTGCTCTCAGGCGAATGGAATTTCATTCCAAACTTGTGTAGTCCTCAATATGTATTCCACAGAAGCCTAATAAAACTATATTCAATATTTTTTTTTTATTATTTTGAGTCGAAACTGGTTCATTTTGTTTTTTACTTGATCGTGAGGGACTATGAGCAAGAAGAATTTAAAACCCGAGTTTTCTATACAAGTACTCGTTTTAAGGCTCTATGATTCAACAAAATAAAAACATGTAAAAATTAGCTAAAAATAGAAAAGTGCAAAACTATAATAAAATATTTAAGTACAATAGGTCTGATCATAAGGACTGATTTGTTATAGCAACATTTTCAAGAAACTCGACTTATCGAATCTCACATTATATCGCTTATATTATACCTAAAATCTTTAGCAGAACTTGGCTCGGTGCCCAGCGCAAGCTTAGAATTTTACTGGATTTTTGTAAAAATAATTGGCTAACTTTAAATGCTGAGAAGTCTAAGATAGTTTTATTTCACAAATCTCTCAGATTCGAGAAGCATAAACCCATATATTGGCATAATGAAAAACTAGAATACACAAAGACATATACATACGTGTACTTAAGAGTTCCATTTAGTTCTTCCGGCAATTTTTATATTGCTTCCATATATTGAAGTATTTATTCCAAAAGGTATTGTCACAAGTTCCAAATTGCTAGAAATTCTCAGGAAAGGAAGAAGTGGTAATTGGGAAACGAAAACCACATTTTTTAACTCTATGGATGGGTCAACGGACGTTTCGGAATACGGGAGTGGCGTGGTCTAGTGGATAGAGCTCTAGTCTACAGTTCTTCAGGTCCTGGGTTCGAATCCCGGCTGTGAGAGAATATTATTTATTCCGTTAATTCACCGGGGGGGAGAGGAGGAAGAGGGGGCGACCCTAGGCTATGGAGACCCTCCTGGGGCAGACCCAGCCTCTATAAAGTGGGTACCCAAAATTGGGGGAAAAACCCTAACGGCTGAGCGTGATCAAGGCCTAATCACCTCATTACACGACCTTTGGCCTGGAAACAGTACGAATCTCTATATGTAATGAGCCCAAGACCCATAATGGGTTAAAAAGTACAGGTTTATGGATACGTCAACATTTTTATATGCCTCAGAAGTTTGGGGTCTTAGATACTGGGAAGCAATCGAATAGGCATTCTTCAAACATTTTCTTCATTGGCAAAGTACAGCATTTACAGCTAACTATTGTACATTCTCCGCATAAAAAACAGGACTCCATCCAGAGATTATCATCATCAAGAAAATGATTAACTATTGGACAAAATTTGCCTTGATTCAATGAAAGTTGGCGATAAATACAACTGTGTTTCGCAAGTAAAGCTACTAGTCGCACCTTTGGGTTTTACACAGAATTTTATACACTTGGCTCAAATAGAAATAAAAATACAAAAGTATGACGTATTAGAAAAAATGATAAATCCTATCACTGGACATTAGCTGTGCTCTGAGCTCCAATACACATCAATTCTATGGACTTATATAAAATTTTAACATCAATACTCCAGAAAGTTACTTGTCCTACAGGGTCAGCTTCAAAAAAAGTAAGATATGTCAGTCGTTTAAGAATCAGCAGCCAAACGAATATTTAACTTCATTAGGAAAATAAAACATTATTACTTACAACAAAATCCAATTTATATCTAACAGTTTGTATCATATACTTCTCCACTGTACCAAATTTAATACATACAGAGAGAAATAACTGAGACAGTATATAATAAGAGCTTGTGACCAACGAAACATAGAGACAATTATTAATATTGATAGTAATGATAAATTAAATAAAATATATTATTATATATCTCAATGTATATAAAAATCTTTGTAAATTAGAAAAGAAGTAGTTAATTTTATTTTATTTTTATTATCTTATTATTTTGTTCCCTTTTTGTCATTGTCACTACTATTGTTCCGATTAATATTACTTATTAGAATTTTTTAGTAGATTTACATTAATTTTAATAATATTTACAAAACAAAAGATTTAAATAATACAGTTAATTATAAATTGGATTCAAAGAAAATAAGCTATAGCTATGCAGATATAATTAACAAATTAAATTTTTGACTTAGAACAATAAATACTAGATAACTGTCATAACCTCCAATCATAAGTATGTTTTGATGTTAATATTTTGATATTTAAAAAATATACATATATATGCAATGGTATAGAGGGATGGTGGAATGGGAGTAAGGTACAAACTCCTGTCTACTCCTAGCCTTGTGTAAAATTGTTAATAGAATATTGATATTTAAAAAAAATGTTAAAGTTGTAACAACTAATAGACATAAAAAAAAATGACCATTATTAATCAAATAAGGATTTTTAATAAAATAATTTTGACAATATTGGGAGATGTTTTTATGTAAGTAGAGATGTAATACAGTTTTTTTTTTTTTTTTTTTTTATTTATTTAAAAGAAATTTACAACTGTATTACAATAAAATACATTAAGTAAATGTGCTAATAGATCAAGTGGGCGTGATACAGGCATGTAAAGAAACTACCCAGTGGTAGCACTTCAAAGTTTATTCAGCTAAGTAGGTCTCGAGGCCACCGTCTTTTCAGCCGCCTAGGAAGATGATCAGGGGAATAGGAGATGAGAGTTTGCGGACGAGTGGGTTGGAGTGGACGGGTAATTTGGAATAAAAGAAGGTATATCTAGTTCGGGCTAGATCTGCGACTAATGGGATATTTAGGTCTTTATGAATTATTTTATTGGTGACAAAGTAAAGGGCATTTAGGATCTTTCGGAGGATTTTGGATTGCAAGGATTGAATGCGGGAAGAATTGGATGGTTTGGTGGATCCCCATAACTCAATCCCATATGTCCGAATAGACCTAATGATGGTTATATAAATTAATTTTTTGTAGTATGTGGAAAGTTCTGATCGTTTGTACAGTAAGTGTTGTAGTAAGCGGCATCTACGAGCTGTTTCTTGTCGTTTCAGCCTAGTGTGAGGATTCCAAGTAAGACGTTTGTCTAGATGGAATCCTAGGTACCGGATCTGTTCAACTGAGGTGAGTGGAATATTGTTAAAGGAAATAGTGGGACAGTCGGACATAGGTTTTGTAATACAGTTTAAATTGTTATATTGTGATAATGAATTGATTAAATGTGATATTTGTGTTTGTTGACTGTTTTAAATTAATTTAATTTTGAATTGTTTTGACTAAAAGATTCTGAAGATGATGCATTGTTAGCCCCGAAACGTCAATTATATATGAAGAATAAATAAATGTTTATCAAAAGAAGAGATCGTTCCAAAATTACCTAATTTATACTTATTACAATTTGTATTGATTTGTTATATCTTTGACTATATAATTAATATTTCAATAGATATTCTAGACTCTTAAAGTATTGTATGAATCTTATTTATTATTTGTTTTATATTGGTGCAAGGACATTTCTCTAACAAATAAAGCCATTATCTATCTATCTATATTTTACCTAAAATTTAAAGGAGTGGTAATTGCTTTTATGTCGATCATACAAGTTAATCTTATTCAAAATTATAAAACAAAAATAGATCTCTATCCTCCAGGTTGATAAATTTGGTTTTGAAAGAAGTTGGGATGACCTCACTACATCTCTTGGAACAATCCCTGTTCTAAAAAAGGTACAATCTAATCTATTTGACGTTCACTACTCCAGACTGATAAATGAATGGAAGTTGCAATGGGTGCGTCACATGGACGGAGGAATTCCAGCTGGGATTGCCTGGAAGGATAAAGATCCAGATATATCTTCTCTTACAGTGCAAGCAAGCTGGGCGGATCTTATATCGATAGATTTACACAACTACTTGTAGAATTCAGGGATGGATGATCTGCTTTCATCTTATTTTTTATTGTTATATTCAATTATGAATCTTACTTGTGGGGGAAAACAAAAGTTGTGAAGTAAATCTCAATTACTACTTTCACTTACCTATATAAGAAATACATAGTAAGGGAAAGTATTGCGATCGTGAAGTTTTTCGAATTCCAATTTTCGTGCCTGCGTAAGAAAAAATTTCATACTTAAATCCAACAGGGTGTAGATCGGGTGTTCACGAGATTTTGCACCAAGTTTTTCAACAACATCGGCTGCCCGGTGCTACTTTTTATGATGTATACAATTTTGCAACATTTTACGATTTTCTCGAAAAAGGCTCCAACTATTTTTATTCGATAAATCAATGTAAAATTTAATGGGCTTTAATGTCATTTATCAGCTTTCATTTTCATTGAAATAAGTACCAATTACCAAGTAAAATATCATTTAAATGCAAATATTATACAGTTTAAGGTTAAAAGAAAATGGATGTTGAGCACATTTATTCGGTGCGGTTAATATGAGTTGCTAGGCTTCCAGTCGATTTGAGTTATTGCGTTGAGTGTAAATAAAAGGGGTACTCACTACGTTTGCTATAGCATGCTATTTGTGCTATTGTGCTAAACCCGTCGAGTTTCTACAGTTATTTCCTGTATAAAATTGATGGGTGGGCAATAGCACAAATAGCATGCTATAGCAAACGTAGTGAGTACCCCTAAAGTAAAAATATATTCGGAGAACATAAATAAACCTTTTATTATTTGAAAAGATTTTTAATATTTTTATTTTCCCTTTTTATTTTATTCTCTTGTTGTCTAATTATTGTATTTTGAATCTTTAATTTAGGGCTAAAATAACAATTGTGGTTAAGGAGCCTCTATACGATACTAGATAAATAACTAAATATTAGAAAAAGAGCTAAAATATGGTTTTTCGTGCGTTACAAGAGACGATTTCTGTCTTTTACAGTGAATTCGCTCGAAATCCATCTGTTTGCAATACCTTTACTTCCTAAACTAATATTTTTGCTCTTTTATCCTTCAGTTGGTTATTAAATTTGCTCAACTTGTATATTTAGCCGTTTTTTTTTTTAATAAATTATAAGATAACATGTTTAATTTTTTCAAATCAACAAAATACAGGGTACTTCTTAGAGGAAGAAAGTTTAAAATATCTGCATTTAAGCCCTCTCAGACTATTTCAATTTTCTCGAAAAAGTCTCAAACTATTTTTATTCGATAAAGCAATGTAAAATTTAATGGGCTTTAATGTCATTTATCAGCTTTCATTCTCATTGAAATAGTCTGAGAGGGCTTAAATGCACATATTTTAAACTTTCTTCCTCTAAGGTATTTTGTTGATTTGAAAAAATTAAATATGTTATCTTATCATCTATTAAAAAAAAGGCTAAATATACAAGTTGAGCGAATTTGATAACCAACTGAAGGATAAAAGAGCAAAAATATTCGTTTAGGAAGTAAAGGTATTGCAAATAGAGATATTTGGAGATAAATTACTATAAAAAATAGAAATCTTCTCTTGTAACACCCGAAAAAACCATATGTTCGCGTAACATGCACGCTCAATCCAATGAATGTGCCACAAGCCGCCCTATTTTGTTATAAAAAACATATGGTAAGAAGAGAAGCTCAAGTACAGCAGACGCGTGCACGCTACATACCATTTCCTTCTCCTTTCTTCTGATTAAGCTGTTATATGGATGGAGTAGGGGAAGAAAAGGTCACCCTAGGCTGGACGACAAGGCGAAGAAAGAAGAGATGAAACGAGAGAAACACCATATCAACCATACCAAGAAGCAATTATCCAGCCCACCTAAATGGTAACCCATAACCTGACCTAACTGTTCAAATACACCAATATTTAATCCCAGCAGTTTTTTCTTTTACTTATTCAATACAGTCCACTTGTTCTAGCTCCCACTTGGTCTAATTCTAATCATTTTTCATAATGACGGTTAGACCAAACACCATATTTTAGCTCTTTTTCTAATATTTATTTATCTAGTAACATATAGAGGCCCTTCAACCACTAGGGTTATTTTAGCCCTGAATTAAAATTACTAAATACAAGCAAGATTTAGATAATTTGACAACAAAAGAATAAAATAAAAAGGGAAAATAAAAATATAAAAAATCTTTTTCCAATATATAAGATTTATTTATGCTCTTTAAATATATACATATTTATCCTCAACGCATTAACTCAAATCGACTGGAATCTTAGCAACTCATATTAACCGCTCCGAATAAATGTGCTCAACATCCAATTTCTTTGAACCTTAAACTGTATAATATTTGCATTTAAATAATATTTTACTTGGTAATTATAATTTTATTATTATGCCACTATTTCAATGTTATTAATTTTAGCTTAGAAAATGAAAAAAAAATCTTTCTACCTTCACATGTATTACGAAGTTGTGATTCTATTTAAATTGAGCACTGAGTTCATCCAAATCGACATTTTATTTTTCTGCAACATCATTATTCCTTTTTATACACAAACATGTCAGTCGAAGTTTTGATATATATATGGTGTATCCCAATCATTAATATACCTTATATCGCACATAATGAATAGAAACGTGAAACATTTTTTCTTTTCGTATGGTAGATAATTATTTAAGACATTTTTATAATAAAAGGTAGGAATACAAAAAATATGAACTTTATAACTTGGTCATCGAGGTAGTATTTTCAGTATTAAATTTATTTAGAAATTAATTTTTGTATTAAATACGCCCTACGCCTGAAAAATGATTACCACGCAAATATCTTGATTCAAAAAGCAATGATATAGGCTCGAACTTGGTCTCCCAATCAATACTTATATTAAAGAAATTTGTGTTGTTTTTCTGGGCCTAAATATTTATTGACTTATTAAAATATAATTGTGGAAAAGCTAATGAACTATTGTTTAGATATCGATAAGGTTCTCAACAACAATTACAGCCCGCTTCACACAAAACTATTTATAGTTTCAATATCCCTTAGACACAGTATTATTTAACACTTCATGAAAGTATAAATAAATTTAGTATTGTCAGTCAACTAAGAGTCTCGAGAACATTTTCTTTAGTAACGTTATTATCCATTAAAACAACAGGAGAAATTTGTAGATGGCGTCATCAGATCATAACTCAAAACATAAATCACTTATAATTGCACTATCCTGCGTTGAATGCACATGGAATAATATTTATGCGCCGCAGTGATTCTTCTTCGGTTGGCGCGACAGGCCTTGGAAGCCCTTGGCCGCGCGGTATGGTTTATATTCCACACCGCGATACTCGATGACATTTTATAGGGTAGGGTCATCACTCCCTACGCCTATTTTTGTGGTTGGCTATCAATTAGCTGACGGCTCCCACATACCCGGGGGAGATTGTGAGTGAATCCCCATTTATTTTTATGCTTGAAAAAAGTCCTCCTGAGACTGGGATTCGAACTCACAACTTCAGCGTGGTAGGCTAGCGCGCTAACCACTCAGCCACGGGCTCCCCTACAGTGATTATCTATCATTAAAAAATATTCTTGATGTAGCATGTAAAAATTAAATTTGAATTTCTTTTTTTTTTATTAAAACATTGTACGATTTAAGAGATCTTTAAATAAAGTTTATAGATTGAATTTGGAATATTTATTTTTATCTTGGGGAACTAAAATGTTAAATATGATATGATTTTATAAGTATATAATATTTATTTTATAACTACTTTATTATTAAATTCATTATCCATATTACTATTATTACACGGCAAATATCCACTATTAAGATTGCAATAAGGAGAATTACGTACTTGATTTATGCAAATTGTATATATACCATTATAATTATTACAATATTTTACTACATTATATATAGCCCATTAACATCGACTAACACTAAATGGGCCAGACTCTATGGCTACATGATGTTATAAGCCAATAAATCCTATTCTATTTTAGGTTGTAAAGAGAATTTTAGTTATTAATAAAATGATGATGCGAGAAGAAAATATGAGACCCCTGAAAAGCACTTCACTTAAATAATTCATAAGTTCAATCCTCTCACTCAATTTGGAGAGATTGTCGGCAGAGCTTGATACATCCAAATGTTGAAGTAAACCATTTTTTAAAAGAAAACTTGTGTGAACTTTTCTGCTACAGACGAATTCTGTGGTCATGTTTTGGATATTCGCCATATGGAATTTTAATGAAGTAAAATAAACGTTACCAACTTGATCGAACGACTTATAAAATATGAGGGATAGTATAGGAGTGCGCCTTAGGAAGTTTAGGAGTTGCGAAACCTGCAAACACGGCGAAGATGGACTGCGGAAGTCCAGAAGGCCGTGGATCTTGTATTTGTTGCGCAAGGTAAAGCATCACTATTAAAGGATGATAATTATTTAATTAAACATTTTTTTTGTCTGGAGTCATCTTCCGTTTGTTTTACTCTTTTAATTTTTATAAAGTTTATTTAATTATCATACCCAATTGTAATACAGACAACGATCTAAGCAAGATAAGTACTGAACGCAGAGGAGAAAATAAGTTTAAAAAAAACAAAAACAAAGGAACATAAATAATTCCAAGACAACAAAATCCACTCTTTATCAAAGGATTGAAAAACAATTTTTATTTAGAAATATTACATTTTGTCATAATATGGACAATAATAATAATGTTTTTAGACTGCAGTCATACAATATTTATGGAAAAAAGTAACATACATACATAAAATTAAATAACATTGATAGAGCTCAAGATGTACTGTGGTGGAGCAAAGACTTTGGGTGAGATCAGAAACCTTGCTAGGGATAGATGGTACTAATGGCTGGAAGAACCCCACGCTGAATGGGGTAGAAGATGAAGAATAAAAAACAAATATATTTTAATAAAAAGAAAATAAATAATAAGCTAACATATAAATGAACATCCTATACACATTTAAATCTATGTCCAATATTAAAAACCTGACGGTGATCCCCAGACTGCGATACATATTCTATCAATGTATCAAGCAAGCTATTCCTTCTTTTGGAGGAAAAAGCAGTATCCGAGGGATCCAGCGTCTCTCTCTCGACCGCGTCACAGGTCTCAAATGATTAAAAAAAAAAAAAAGAAATATTTTGTGTAGTTATGGACGAATAGTTTGGATTGTCTAAGCAAAGAGAAAATAGTGCTTAAAAGATATTGTGAATTGAATCATCTTATAATAATATATTTGTGTTTACTATTTTTTTCATCTGAACACACATTAAAGTAAAAAAACATAAATATATTTTTTTAAATCTGGAAAAAAAAATACCAAAACAACCATAAGATTTGAAATAGAATATTTACTTAATAATAAGCCTAAGGAACAAAGTCTAATATTGGATACAAGTCGGGTACAGTGAGCCAATACCAAGTAATTATTATATAGTGGATTTACATAGCAATTATTGCAAATATATAAATATATATATATATATATATTGGGGACAACACCCCAAAAAGTAGACTAAAGATATATAAAAAATGTTCTAATTAAATGAACAGTAAACGGAACTTTAAAGTGCCTGTTTATAAAATATATAATTTTTTTCGTTTCACCCACGTTGAGATACGTTGGATCAATCATTGTTAGCGGCTATGTGGTTTTTTGCCTGCCCTCAGATCTTATCCTCCTCTCCTCGGTATAGCCGTTTGGTCTCGACCCTGTCCTGCACCTTCACATTTTGTCCTTCGTAATTTTCTTCACATTACGGTTCCTTAATATCTCTTCTGAATTATTAACTCTCGTAGATCTTTTTCCGTCTCTTTAAACCAATTCGGTTTCTTTTTCTAATCGCGAAAAAAAAGTCGAAGATTCTTTTAGTAATCCTTCATGGATCCATTCTTAAGATGTGACCATAGAAGTCAATCATTGTTTTCCTCATTGTGTCGGATTTTTTGGCTTTTCCTATGTAGGATCCCATTGCTAACGAGAGAGATCTTGTTATTATGTAACTAGCTGTTGCCCGCGACTTCGTCTGCGTCAATTTCTGTTATTATGATCGCTATTAAGAAGTTTTCTAAAAATATATTTTTAAATACTACTGCGTAAATGATATTTTTAGTTTTATTTTCTTGTGGCAGAAGAACAAACTGATTTTCCCCGCAACCCTATCTTGACAATGAGACATATAGTTGGCCGGAGAAAAGCAGTCTTGACGTAAACGGATTTCTATGTGTTTAAATGCTTGCCCCTGTGATTTATTGATTGTTACGGCAAAACAATAAATTGACTGAAAATTTAATTATTTTAAATTTATAAGGTAATTCATTTGGAATCATTGAGATGCGAGATTAATTTTTCCCGTTTTTCCACTGATTCTTCACCCCTATTGGTCGCAGCGTGATGTTACATAGCCTTCCTCGATAAATGGACTATTTAACACAAAAAGATTTTTTCAATTCGAACCAGTAGTTTTTGAGATTTGCGCGTTCAAACAAACAAACAGACTCTTCAGCTTTATAATATTAGTATAGATTTGGGACCAAGAATTTTCCATTGGACCGTATGTAGTGATGGACAGCGTTTCCGCAGCATACAGGGCTTCAGGGTTGACTACTGTATTGTAGTACCTTATCTTGGAATTCCAGGAGAGTGATTTTTTGTTGTAGATGTCTTTCGTCTCGTCTAGATTCTATAGCTTTCTTTTGAGAACAACTGAACTGATCTAATCTTCGAGGTATTTGAAATTCAGGACAATTTCTATTTTCCTTATTTATCTCTTAATTTCTTAGTATCATATTAAAAAAGAATATATATCTATATGTATATATATATGTATATATATATATATATATATATATATATATATATATATATATATATATATATATATATTGGGTTTCACATGAAATGTCCATTTTTATAGTTTCTAAAATACATAAAGGATTTTGCAGGTCTTTGTTGTTTTCTTCCGAATGTTTACATATTTAAAGTAAACAGTTACTAATCCTCTACTTTTGTATTATAAACATTAGCTTCCCAATCAATTACCCACTTTTTAGTATACCTCCAAATATGAAAATGGAAACACGCGATGTTCGAGTAATATATTTGTACGAGTTTAAACTCGGCCATTCAGCAGCTGAGGCCGCTAGAAATATTTGTAAGGCGTTTGGGGAAGGGAGTATTAATGAACGGGCCATTCGCTGTTGGTTTGCTAAGTTTTCAGCTGGGGATACCGGCTTGGAAAACTTGCCCTCCGTCTGTAATAGCAGATTTATAGAAATTTAAAGGATTTTGGAGGTCTCTGTTGTTTTCTTCCGAATGTTTGTAAACAGTTACTAATCCTCTACCTTTGTATTATAAACATTAACTTCCCAATCAATTACCCACTTTTTAGTATACCTCCACATATGAAAATGGAAACACGCGATTTTCGAGTAATATTTTTGTACGAGTTTAAACTCGGGCATTCAGCAACTGAGGCTGCTAGAAATATTTGCAAGGACGTTTGGGGAAGGGAGTGTTAATGAACGGACCATTCGCCGTTGGTTTGTTAAGTTATCAGCTGGGGATATCGACTTGAAAAACTTGCCCGAGGAAGACCTCCGTCCGTAATAGACAACGATGTCCTCAAACATACAGTAGAAGGAAACCCCTACCAAACAGTTAAAGGACTCTCAGCGCAAACTAAATGCAAGTGCATCTACCGTTTCCAGACATTTAAAGTGTATTGGGAAAGTAATAAAGCTCTATATATGGGTACCTCATGATCTCACTGAGCCGCAGCAAGACCCATGTTTCAGAACAACCGTGCAAAAATTGAAAGAACTGGGCTACGAAGTTCTTCCGCACCCAACATATTCTCCCGACTTGTCTCCAATAGATTACCACCTATTGAGGAATTTAGACAACATCGTCAAAGGAAAACTTTTGTAAAATGATGATCAAGTGAAAAGTGCGTTTTCAGATTTTGTTTCACTTCAAAGCTCAGAGTTTTTCAGTGCGGGGATAAAAAAGTTGGTGTCACGTTGGGAAAAATGTGTAGAAAAAGAAGGTAAATACTTGAATAAAATTATCTTGTTTTCATATCGTATTTTTAATAAAAATCCTTTACCTTGAAAACGGACATTTCATGTGACACAACCAATATATATATATTGAAACTGCCAGACGGTAAGGGAATACATTAGAATAGAAAAAAAAATATACATTTAATTTTATTTGTAATAGTTATTATTTTCACTACTTTTTTTTAATCGTAAATTTGACCATTTTTACATTATTGAATTTTGTTTGGTTATTTTTCTTTATTTTTATATCGTTATTTTTTATTTTCTTAATTTTGTATATTTATTATGAATTTTTTCTTATATCTTATTAATTACGGAATGTGTGGCAGATTGTTCAACTAATTTTGATAGTTTTCAGAAAATAAATTTAAAAAAGAATGATTTTCAAGTTAACCGATAGATCAACTAATGAATTAAATTCCTTGGTTTGTGTGAGAAATGTCATGTAATATTGACTTTCGGCCGGGTTCGGGTAACTTTTTTTTACCCTCAGTTTGACACGCTAAAACTCTGTTGGTGTTACTCAAATCTAAAATTATACATTAGTCGCTAGGACCTACCTTAAAGATGTCAAAGTCACGCCTTGCTTAACTTTATTAAGTGTTGGGACTTCATTCGCACGATATGTGTCAATAAAGCTGTGTTTATATTGCTCGCATTGAAAATTTAAAGTTATTTTCGAATGCGACATTTATCACTAGAAACTGCTGTTTCTATATTGTTTTAAGTGAAAAAAGTTTCACTTTTTTGACACGCTTTAGCTCTCTCAGTGTGCTCGAATCAAAATTAATACGACATTTCCCTAATCATAAGTTTTGTTTTGGATATGTTTTGTTATATAACATTTGTCGCCAGGACCTACCGTTTAGGTGATATATGGATGTGATAAAAACAATCCACGTAATCGTTGAATTTCATTATTAATTTAAATAATTTAAAATTCCAATAAATCCCACCAAATAACCTTCACCCTGCGTCGTAAACCGATGACATCCTGCCCCTACCGTTTCCTTCAACAACACTCCGCTTGTCCCAGTCGTACAGATCCGATATCTACGACTCCCTCTGGACAAACGTCTTACTTGGAATCCTCACACAAGACCGAAACGACAAGAAACTGCCCGAAGTTTTCGACTACTTCAACACTTACTGGACAGACGCTCAAACCTTCCGCTTAATTACAAAAGACTCATCTACATTACTATCATAAGGCTAATATGGACTTACGGAGTAGAGCTTTGGGGCTCTACTAAACCATAAATTCTTCCCGTCTCCAATCCTTACAATAAAAAATCCTTCGAAAAATCCTCAATGCTCCTTATTTTGTTACGAATCAACCTATCCATAAAGACCTAAATGTTCCATATGTTGCTGACTTGGCCCGAACCAGGTACCACTCCTTTCATGACAAACTCCATTCCCACTCTAATCCACTAGTTTCAAACCTTGAAAATCTCAACAATCCCTGGTAATCCTCCGAGGCGTCTGAAAAGAAGATGGCCTCGAGACCTTCTGGTTTAGCATAGTTTTTGGAGATCTGCCAATGGGCAGTATCTCTACATGTGAATCATGACACTAAAGCGTGTATAACATTTACTGAATGTATTTTAAAATACAGTTATAAATAAATAAAAAAAAAAATTAAAAAATTTGATCCCTTTGACTCTAAAATGAACGAAAAGCATTAGATTACAGTTAGAAATATCCATGAACAATTGTTTTTCCCAGTTAGGGAGAAATTTACATTTTTTAAAAAAATATTTTAATATCTACAATTAAATAACAACCGTCAGTGTGATGAGGATATGGTTTTTTTTAAACTTTTGAAAGTTTAATCCATTTTGTATTTTGTAAAATAAGTGTTGGACTTCAGTATTAAGTAATTATATATTCCAACTGGTAGTGAGGGAGCCAATGACACATTTATTCACAGGACGGAAGTAAAGCTACCGTTATGCTTAATCGATATTCCTTATCGGGTACAACAAGGATCCTCAAGTCTTGCTGTACAGCTATGCTCATTTTTGGCTATATCAGGGCTCAAAGTGGTCAAATTTCGATTTTTAAATATACACTTTAATCTATAAAAATTTTAAATATAACCGAGTAACTTGTATAATTTAATGGCGAGCTACAGTTTAATAAAACCGGATAATAACATCTAACACTACTTATAAAAAATCTTATCATATCATTAAATGTTTTTATTAAATAATTTTTAGTAAAATATTAAAGAACTAAATAGTAAAGTTACATTGTATTCTCAGAATAAGAAAGGACCTAGAATATCACCTGAAGGATGCAGGTTGAGATCAAATGTAGAAATATATAAGGAAACTACAGAGCTAGAGACTGACGCTAGGGTGGAAAGGCTGAGGTTATATGGACATATGATGAGGATGAATCCTGAAAGACTTAACCATAACATTTTTTAGCGAGTCATCAGACATAAAATTTAACCGGGTATTTAGAATAGAATAAAATAGAAATTGTCTTTGTCTTTGGGGCTTCCCCATACAAATAGAGCCTAGCTTGGCTATAAATTAAAATATTATGGTTTTAGAACTTTATATACATATAGTTTAAAAAAAAAAAAATTGTGAAAATTTACTAAAACAATTTGACTTTCAAAAATAAATTACAGATTAAAGAATAAACAGTTACTGGTGCTATAATAGAAACAACCAGTTATGTGATGTAGACTGTTGTAGATAAATCGACTGCATAATATACAGCTTTATTGTGACTTGAACAAAAAATCTGAGTTTTTTCCTTAGATTGTAATATGTTCTGGATTCGCAACTCTTAATGGGCTGACACCTCTCAATTTCTTTATATGTACTTTGAATGTGAGGTACGTTTCAGGGTCGGGAGCATTGTAATTGCATAGTATTCTATATAAAGGATAGTTAGTCGAATTTAGGGTCATTTCTATGTCGGCTGAGAGATAATGGTTATGTGCTTTTTCCAGTATGTCGTATTTGTATCGAAGAAGTCCGTTTGTAAGGTGAACATAAAGCTCTTCTGCAAAGGCATTTAGCTCGGCTATTGCTCTAAATTGGGACACCCATTGAAGTTTATGTCAAGATTATCCTTGTCTAATGATTTTAGTCTGTTAAAGCAAAGTTTTGTAAGTCGTTCTTCTGGTATGAACTCGAGCTTGGTCCATAGATTTGTCATATTTTTATATCCCCTTCATGGTTCTCTTCCTGTTTCGAGACGGACAATATAATTTGGTGTATTCCTGGGCTATCCAAATAAGTGCTTTAAAAATTTAAGTTGGACCGTTTCGATTGCCTCAAGATAATTGGGACTCCATGCTTCAGTAGCATAAAGCAAAGTTGATGAGACCATTGAGTTAAATAAAGTTCTTTTTGTTTCCCAAGAGTCACTTTTCCTTTTTTCAGAATATCTATGACTCTTGCAGATGCCACTGATGACTTATGAGTAAACTGCCGACATGCTTGTTTAAATTTTCCGGATGATGTTAAGGGAACTCCCAAATAAGTATACCCTTTTGTATACTCCAATCTCTTATCATGCCAGTATAACGGTTTGAGCTGTTTAAGCCTTGGAGTTTATGAAAAACCAAGAGTTTTGGATTTCTCCGAATTTAATATGAGAGAATTGTTACTGCAGTACTCCTGTATTATTTATATATTCTTCTGTGCTCCATGCCAACTGTTACTTAATAATTAATAAGATTAATTAAACCGGGTATTTCAAACTAGTTAAATATGATATGGACCAAGCTGGGCTAAGAGACCAAAGTTGTTTAGACAGAGATGAGTACAGGAAGGCAGGCGCTCAAGGGAATAAAGGTTCTTGCGGTAAAGAAGCGCTCCAGAAAGGGTGTTGCGTGGTCTGAGGGGAGAAAACGTAAGCGGGCGGAGCACGACGGGCATATGTGAGGTGAGGAGGGAGGTGAAGAGGATGTATTAAATTCGTGATATTCGCGGGGTTATAGGGCCTTTTAGTGAAGAAAAAATAAAAAAAGTTACATCGTAACAAAAATTCGTTACATACTCTATATAAAGCATGTTTTTTAAGCTAAAAACACAATTAAAAAAAAAAAAAATCAGGTCCGCGCGACACAAGAACTTCACTTACATCAGTTGTTTAAATCAACTGATTTTTTTTTTATAAAGTTATATTTAAAAAACCGATTGAGCCATTTGTTTCAGATTAAATAATCTAACAATGTCAAGTATTATCTACAATGATCACTAACGTTTAGAGCGTTTTCGGCTTTCTGCATTACTCTTTACAGCTTTGTATGCAAGATAATTTTTTTTTCCGAAATCTTTATCTTTCCAACGATATTTTATTCACCTGTGTTACTATTTTTGTATTCGAAAAAAAAAAAATGAACCACAAAATATGTTTCCATATATTCTCTTTTAGTTGGTTATCAAATTCGTTTAACTTGTATACCATTTTAAAGCTAATAAGATGATATGTTTCATTTTTTCGTATCTACAACACCAAAGGTAGTTTAGAGGAAGAAAATTGAAATATCGGCATATAAGCCCAGTCAGACTATTTTAATCCAAACGAAACCCGTTAACTTTTAGATCGATTTAGCTAGTTTAATCAAAATCATAAGAGCCGTTTTTGAACCTAATGCAAGATATAATGTGGCTCTTCTGGTTGACCGATTTCGAAGAATAAGTTATCGTTTTTGAGCTAGACTTACTACAAACACAGTCCTTTTTACGGGACTTCGTCATTTGGACTCGGGAATCCTAAAACACGTATTTCCGGTGAAAACTCGAATTGAAAATTTTTCATGATAGCAATACTTTCTCTTACTATATATTCCATAGTATAAATTCCATTATAGAAATACGTAAACAAAAGTAAAAAGAATAAATAAATAAAATTAGATCAAAGACAAAGAAAAAATCTTAACCTAACATTTCCCTGATATGGCTTTACTTCTACCAGTTGAATGTGTCACAGGCTCCTTGCTTGTTGGCACATCAATAACATAACCCAGATGTTTGACTAATGTCAATAGTCCACAAATATATGCGGATTTACAAGAAATCGTTTCACAACAAACTCCAAGGTTCCCTCGATAGACTTAATCAGGATATTATCACAAGAAACATGCCTAACGATATCCGTGTCTGAAAAGGATCTGGACAAGAGACCTTGGCATCAAGGAACATCAACTCCAGGAGCGAAGAAGTTGCTACTGTGTAGTTCGCATCCTCATACCTATCATGCCTTTTCTTGAAATACTCTACATGACAGTCGGCGGTTGTCGGAATAGTATGACCGTATAAGAACTATATAGACTATGTAATAAATACTTGAAAAATACAGAATCTGAACTGGTTAATGTATCACTATATAAACAAGAACGAATTGATATGACATTCTCAAATTTGTTTTTAAATAACTAGTTAAGGTTAGTTACCTATGAAAGAGGAGTTTAACTGAAGGATGGTGAGGCGTGAAAGACAAGTATGCTAATGCGTCGTCTTGGCAACTTCGAGTCAAGCAGAATCGGTTCGAAGGGAGATTAGGTGTGATGAAATTTATTACGTTATAATACCAAACTAATAAAATTTAAGGTTTGCAGCTGAATATAAACGAAAAAAAAATGATAATAATAAAATTTATTATTTATTGAAACAATATAGTACACGAAACTGACACAAAATAAGTATTTATACTATTAGAAATCAGTCATTATAAATATACAGAATATATATATATATATATATATATATATATATATATATATATATATATATATATATATTTGTTATGTATTGAGATTACTGAGGGCTCTAAATTCATTATTGGGTAATTGTTATATTAATTAAATAAATGTTAATAAGCTTTGTCGGCAAACGTTCAAAAGGCGTTTCCTATTCCCCTTCAATTTCCCAATGATACCCCAGGAACTTCCCATACCCCAGCTACTACCTGACAAGAGTAAGGACAAAGGCTGGACCGCCGACTTCGGGCACTTCCCATATATCATCCCTTTGTCATGATAGGAGATTGGCGATTTCCAAAATATAATATTTTGGAAAAGAAAAGGAGGGGTTGTGTCCCATTTTCAAGAAGAGGTCAGTTGAAGTCCAGCGATAGAGGCAGTCGTATTCCATCCTCAAGAAGAAGTGAGTCGTATTCCAGAGACAGAAGAGCGGAAGACCTTCCACGGAGGGCGTCAGAGATTCAAGAGAAGTCAGATCGGGAGGATGAACACTAAGACGAATTTCACCTACGCCAGCCGACTTAGTGTTCTAAGATAACTTTTTGTAATAGTGTATGGTAAAGCTAGTAGTACCTTCTCCTCAGTATTCTCAGTCATATTTCTATGCTCTATTGAATTTTAAACTAATGGTGATAAATTTATGTTAGTTATAATAGTATTGATAATAAAAAGTTAATCCTTTAAACATTCCTTTCATGCCACCTAATACCTATTGAGATTCTCGTTAATTTTCCTGTTATATTATTCAAAGGCACTTGTCCCAGAATGAATAAGGATTTTATGATTGTTATAATTACTACTACAACAATATATTACTACTTTCATAAAAACTAGAATAATCTATAGTGATCAATATAACTAGTGTATTCATTTGTGATTCCCTTCACCATGGATCTTATGTTTCATAAAAACATGGAAAAAAATTATTATATACATTTTTTTAAAAATATACATGAAAAATTGTCATTTTCTGAAGTTTCGAAGAATCTTCTTTCTATTGTATTGTTCATTTTTTAAAGTAGATTCATGAAAGCAAAATTTCATTATGACTCAGAGGTTTTAAAAAATATTTCAATATCATTTTTCTAACAATTTGGAGAATCACCTGTTATTACGTTATACGAAAACTTTTAAGAAAAATTTTGTATATAAAAATGTATTATATAGTTCGTGCAGTATATACAGAATAATGATTATATGTCATCAAAAGATAAACAGTATACCATAAAATTCTCTGCAGTAAATATTTATCGGCACTTAAGAGAAATGAGCACTTGTAGGAAATGATATTGTGGTTCTAGCAGATTTAAGGGCGCTATCCGAAGGAAAATACCTTATGATGTAAATATATATATATATATATATATATATATATATATATATATATATATATATATTAATTATTAAAATTTAATTAATTACATTTGAGTTCATTTAAAATAAAAATATATGAAGAAGTACTAAATGCAATAAATTATAATAAACAAATAATGAAGAATAGATACAGAATTATAGTACATGAGATGCGAATTTAGAGTGAGTGTGGCTCTGTGTTTAAAAAATCATTTTTACTTGTTCAATAACGTTAGCATATTCTAAAGAAGGATTAGTTAAGGTGCTTTCAACCGACACGCCGTATCTTTAAGCAACATACCAGCTTCCTCAAAAGAAAGAGAAAAAAAAAAATCATTTTATGATTTCTTACTTTCGAAATGGAAAATTCGCTGCATAGATGGTTAGCGAAATTTTCAGTGTGTATGGCGATGATAGCTTAGGAGAAAGCAATGTACATAAGTGTTTGTTTTTTTTGTTATATTATTATTATTATTATTATTATAGTTTGATTCTTTTGAATGTATCTTAGATCCATGAAACTTTATATTGAATATTCATGCTCTAAAGTCTCTTATGTTCTACGTTATCTACTTATTAAATCGGTCAAACGGTGTTTTTTTATAAATTAAATTACACAACATTCAAATCGCACCCGAGCAAAGCATGGGTGACTCACTTGAAACAAATAAAATAAGTTTCAAGAATAATCCTATTTTAAAGCAAACGTACATAAATAATAAGAATCACATTACTGGATTTGTTAGATGTTTTAAAAAAAAAAAAAAAAAAAAGTCGGAAAGATAAACACCAAAAATAGCAAGGCAGTCACACTCCGTTGGATAAGGAAAGACGGCTTTTTTCGGTGTTGAAACCAACCGTCAGATTTGGTTCACTCAAAACGTTATCACCTCGAATCAAGGTATTGAGTCATTAATAGGATCAACACGTCAGCGGTTTATAAATCATAATTTAAGAATTTAAGCTTTGATAAATCCGCGATTCGGGAAGCCAGATAGAGTCAAATCAATCATTACAAATAATAAAAAAGTAAACTTTCCACGGTCTTTTCTCCTTTTTCAGTTAGGGCATTTGTCGAAACATACAATTTCTTTTATATTATATTGATTTAACACATAATTGTAATTTTTAAACATGTCAAACTCATCATCATTTTTCAAAAGCATCTGCATAATCTTATCTCATATTTATAATTATTTAAACCATTTCGTAAATTATTTTGTATTTGTTGCATTTTCATTACATATATAAGAACTTCTTCCCAATCAAATTTTCATATATGTATTAGAAGAAATTTAAATAATTGACGACATTACAAAATTATAAGAGATGTGAAAAACAAATATATGGACGTTTTAAAAAAAAATGTTTAGAAATTACTATTAATAAATAATTTAATAAACAAATTATAAGATACTATTCCATGAATATTTGAATATATTAAACTTTTATATAATTTTTTTTTAAACATATTTATTGATATTTACAACCGTATTTACAAAAAATACATCAAGTAAATGTGATGGTTATATAGAAAATGGTCATGAAATACACGTAGAGCCACTCAGGTGCTGCCCAGTGGCAGCACTCTAAAAATATTCTTAACTAGAAGGTCTCGTGGCCATCTTCTTTTCAGACGCCTCATCAGGGATCGATGAGGAAGCAAGGATTGAAACTAATGGATTGTAGTGGGAATGTAGTTTGGCATGGAAGGAATATAAAAATTAATTATTATTAATTATATAAAAATGTATTAAAAATATGTCCAAAGCAAACATAATAGATTAATATTTTAAAAAGTTAGTTGACAATTGTATTTTTTGTAAACCATTGTATTACACATTGGTTATTATTAATATTAAAAAATTATGTTTCCCTATAAGAATTGATATAGTTGTTTAGGCAATTATCTTATAAGAATAGCGATAAATTCTGTGTTCAGATGGCAAAACAATGCAAGTCACTTTTTCCTATAAATGAGTTTTCCACATTCAGGAGTGTCATTCGTTATTATTAAGAAGGTAGCAAAATGTCGTAAGAGTTTCTCTTTCAGTTTAAGAGTAAACAACTCTACCTTGTATATTTAATAAACTATTCACCTTCTAAACATAAACGGATGGACACTCCAGAATACACCGAATTAATCAGAGAACTTAAGAAAGAAGAACTAACAACACTTCACTTATACTCCAAGGAAAATTATTATATTCCACTATTTCTAAACCGATTTCAATGATTATTTTATTTTATTGTTTGGTAGGCTAATAATTAGCTATCGAAGAGCGATAACCGTAATTTAAAACGAGGTTTTTTGACATGTTGGAAAATAAGACGTCAAATTTGAAGGGAAGGTTTATTTTTTTTGGTCAATTGCAAAGGTTCATTGTTGAAAATAATAAACCAACAATGATGTGAATGAGATGTATTTTTATTATGTTTAATTAAGTCTTTATGATTTCTATTGTACATTAAACCTTAACCTGTACGACCCACAAGTTCTGTGCATATTGGGTTTGTACTGTTTCTAGTCCTAATGGCCGTAAAAGATGGCGAAAAGCAGATGTCAGTGAAAACGAAAAGCTCAGCCAGTACTTTTCTTTCCTATTTTGGTTACCCACTTTGTAGAGAATGTGTGAACCCAAGGAGGAGCTCCCTTCTCCAGGCTGATATTTCAATATAAACAAATAATAAGGCTGCAACAGCCAGGCTTGAACCAGAGACCTGGAAAACAGTAGTCTAGTGCCCTACAGAGCAGAACACCGCTTCTATTCAACAATAGTTAACGATTCGACCGAAATATAGTGATTGAAAATCTTATTTATCTAATTTTGGGAAATGTGAGATAAAAAACGTAAAATTTGTTTTTCTTTATCCATTTAACGTCACTTGACTACTATGGCTAATCGGACGATTCTACGGTGGGAGTCCTAAATTTTGTCTATTCTGGTTAAATTAGGTAAACTTCTTTATCATCTGAATTTATTTATTTATTTATATATATATATATATATATATATATATATATATATATATATATATATATATATATATATATGTATATATATATTTAATTTTTTTTTTTAATTGTTGAAATTATATCTACAAAATCACCATTGTTAGAACGATTATTTCAAGAAGTTTTTTAAGCTGAGGATCGAACATTAAATGGCTAAAAAGATAGAAGTTTAGTCGGAAAAAATAGTTAAATTATAATTTCGAATTGTATAATATAATATCACATAGTCAATGCTCAAATGGATTGATCTCCATGTTAGAAACACAGTTTTTTTTTGTTATTATAGGTAGGAATTTTCGTTAACCCTTTAAATTATACAATTTCCACATTCGTATAATGGATAGAAATTGTTTTTTGTATTTTTTTTAATGAAATTACTTCATTTTGGTATTCTCCAAATACGAGTATTTTTTAAGATCTAGTCTAATTATAATTTAATTTACTTGAATACATAAAAATAATCTAATTTAATAAAATAAAATAGTTAGGGCAAGTCATTGCGAACTCTGTATAAATTTAATTAACATAAAACCACTACGAATACCGACAACAACTTTGCCATTTGTTTTCTTCTAAAGCTACTTAATAAGCTAATTATCTTAGCCTATTATAAACCATTAGTCTTGATCTCGTTTTTCACAATCTCAGAAACCATGGCACTCAAGTAAACATTTATATGCTGAAAAAAAACAAACAAAAAAAAGTGTTGGCAAAGTTACCTGGCAACTTAGCCAACCGTAAATGAGACAGACAAGCGGAAATCTCTGTCAAGAACCATATATATATATATATATATATATATATATATATATATATTAAAATTATATATATATATATATACTTTTTTACATTGTAAAAACATATTATTATAAACAAAAGGCGTCTATTATATTGATATAATAATTGTCATTGAGATAGATAAAATTTCTCAAGGTTCCAATACAATGAAGGTATTTATCCACATAGTGCCTTGTACTCAGTAAGAAACTCCATTAGGCATATTTGTAAAATAAAAGTTTTCTTTTTGTTACCACCACACCAAACCAAGAATATGAAACTTCGAACTTCACTTCTATATAGAAATTCTTTCGACCCTACCAACAAACTCCTACACTTATTTTAACCCTCCTACACTTTTTTTTTTTTGCCAGCAATTATTGTCAATTATTGCCAGCAAGCTTTCGTTGGGAACCACATGATCACTTGCAGAATCAGAAGGTCTTGCAATCATTTTCTTTTCATAAGCCTGGGAATATTATCAGGAATCAAAGAGGAAGCAAGGATTGAAACTAAAGGATTAGAGCACGAATGGAGTTATCATGGAAGAAATAGAACCTGTTTCGAGCATAAATACAGGAACATTACGGTCATTATGGATAATTTTTTTTTTCTTGGAAAGTAAAAGAGCAATGAGGATATTGGATTGTAAGGACTGGAATTCGAGGGTTTACTGAAGCTCCAAAGCTCTGTAGGTCCAGATTGGTCTTATTGGTAAGGCATGTAAATGAACCTTTTGTGGTTGTATGGTGTTTTGAGCGTTTGTTTATTAAGTGTAGGAGTAGCCGAAATTGGCAGTTTCTTTCAGTTGGCCGAATTGCAGTTTCTTGTATTTTCAGTTTTGTTAGACATTTGTCAAGCATGAGCCAAGCGGATCTGTTCAACCGGGACAAGGGAAATATCATTAAAGGACTCTGTAGGGCAGGATGTCATAAGCAAATAATAAAAGTTAAAAGAAGAACAATGCGCACAATTCAGCCTCCAATGACTCACACCAGTGACGCTGTTGAGAGAGAGGCACGGGGATCCCTTGGATTCTGCTTTTCCCTCTACAAGTGAAGGGAAAAGCCCAGTCTGGGGTTGTAACTATTGTATATAGTTATGATTGTGTGTATGATGTTAATTTATTTCTCACTTTGTATTCATCTCAATTATACGTGTTTTTTGTACATATATTATATTTGATGTAATTTGACTTTATCATTATTTTCTATATATATTGTAAGAATGTGGTCTCATATGGCCGAAAATAGTGACATTAAAAAACAAAAACAAATTGAAAAAATAATATTTACACATAGTTGTGGCTAAGTTGTTCTAAGTGGCTGAAACTAATTTATAAACACGGGCATACGATCACCATTTATTCGTTGTTTACAATTGAAATGAAAAGTTTGCTGTTATTTTAAAATTTAAATAGGAAAATTAAATTCATCATTTAGTTTATGAACCTTTATAATCGATGAAGAAAAAAAGAATAATACCCCTTCTCGAATTTTGAAGTTTTGCGTTAAGACACTTATTAAATAAAATAAAATCCGTTTGTCTGGCTACCAAATTCTGGTTATCGCTCTTTAATAGAGAATTTAGTTGCCTACCAAAAAAAAAAAAAAAAAAAAAAAAAAAAAAAAAAAAAAAAAAAAAAAAAAAAAAAAAAAAAAAAAAAAAAAAAAAAAAATCAAAAGGTAAAAAATCACCAAAGATATTGCGTTTTGAAATTATTATTCGTGGTAGCCTATTTTTCTTCAACATAAATTGTGTGTCTGGTTTGTCATCCTTTAGCTCTTTCATTACTTGAAAACATATATACTATATTACATATATATATATATATATATATAATATATATATATATATATATATATACACGTTTATGGCCTTCTCAAATTATGTAGTATAATCAAATAATAGCATATTGTGGTAATTAGTAAATAATAAACCATCGTGTAATAATTCGCAGCGTTTTTTAAATTCCAATGCACCCGATACGGTGTTTTGAATTGTGCATCTTATAAATACTGTCATATATCTCAGTAATTGAAATTGGAACAATTAATTTAACAATTGTCAATTAATTACTTAAGAAATTGGTTGCAATAAACGTCAGCAGGATACGGCGGAGTATGAAAGCATTTCCTTGTTCCAGTAATTAACCTCTGAACCCTTTGTAACTTTTTAAGGTCAATTGATTCCATCGATGCTAATAACCAGGCGGCTATGGTAAGGTGGACTTGGAGAACAATGGCACCTACCAAAGGAGTAGGCGGTTTTTAATATCACAAGTCCTTATTCCTCTCTGTCCTATTTCAAGGAGAAAGTAATTGTTTATTCCTATGCAATGCTTTTCGAATACACTGGATTGTCATGGATACAAGCATATATACTTTAACTTATATAATTTATTATGCCCTAACCTTTTAAAGTTTTGTGAAAACCTGTCAAACAATCAATGAAGGATTTAGAACGTATAAGATTCGTACTGTTTTTCTAGACCTATGGTTCCCAATTAGTGGTCATTGGAAAATTGTATTAAATTAACTTAATGAAAAATGTTTTCGAAGTCATGTTTTGTGACAAGAATCACTCAAATGAAATTGCGGGTACTAACTGATAGTAGACACCTAAATTGTATTTCTAAAAGGTATAGCCGGATTAGGATGGTAAACCTGTCCCAATTCAAAATTGGGGGATCAATTGGTGTCCAATAAAATTATTCACCTAAATTTTTAGCTTTTTAATTCAAATGGTTTTCGAGATTTTTTAAAAACCTTTTTTTTAGATTTTATTTATTTTATAATAGTAAAATTTGAAATTAATTAATGATGATTTTTTCTGTAATTCTTAGGAGTCATAGATATGAAAAAATTTATATGATCATAATTCTTAAACATAGAGCTAATTTTTAGATGAAGAAATAAAAGAAAAATATGCATTTTTTATCCCTTATGAAAAGTGTCAATCACCGATTTTTTTCAGAAAATGAATTTTATACTCCTTTATATACAAGAATATATTCGAATTTTTCGAAGTAGTGGAACAACCTAAAAAAAAAAAAATAAAATCTTATTTTTTTTTATGAAATCTCGAATTTAACTCATGTTTCTTATTATTATTGAAAAATGTGTAAACAATTATTTCTCACCAAACATTCAGAATTACATTACTTATGAAACATTTATATCATTTTTATACAGAGTGATTGGATTAAAGCTATGTTTTTTAAAACGCGCGCTAGGGGCCAGACCTCTGTAACGTTGCCTTTTTTATTTATTTTACAATTTATTTTAATCAAGATCCATTATTTCAATAATTAATGGTTACTATTAGTTGGATGCGCCTTAAAATTAAGATGACGGTTCGTCATATGGACTACTGTTGTTCCATTTTAGGAGATAATCAGGAATTATATTTATAACCGGATTGTTTTTTCATTGAAATATAGGTTTTTTGTTGTTTTTTTTACAAAGTTATGGTAAGAGTTGTTTTAGTATGCTTTAGAATGACATTAAATATTAAGTACGTTTTGGAAATAAAAATTTTTAAATTCATACACTCATATATCTATGCACATATATATATATATATATATATATATATATATATATATATATATATATATATATATATATATATATATGCATATATATGCATAGATATATGAGTGTATGAATTTAAAAATTAAAATTATTAAATTAAAATTAAAAAACATATGATATATATATATATATATATATATATATATAAAAACACATATCACACACACACACACACACACACATATATATGAATTTTTATGTGAATGATGAATATAAATATTTTTATGAATATAAATGAAATTTTTAAATTCATATATCTATATGAATGTATGAATTTAAAGATTTTTATTTCCAAAACGTACTTTGTTAATATTTAATGTCATTCTAAAGCATACTAAAATATCTCTGTTTATCCTTCTGACGTTTATTGAAACCAATTTCTTAAGTAATTAATTGACAACTCTTAAAGTAATTGTTCCAATTTCAATTACTGAGATATATGACAGTATTTATAAGATAAACACCGTATCGGATGGTGGTGTATATATATATATATATATATATATATATATATATATATATATATATATATATATATATGTTTGTTTTAAATAATATAGGGGTTCCTTAACACTGTACTGATTGGATATAGAGGTCGGTGAAAAATGTTTGTCGGGAACCAAAAGGTAGGCAGGGAAAGACCACGTCAGCCTTCAAGTTTTTCAGGCAATTATCGGTCACCCACTTTATAGAGGGCATTAAAACACATTTGATAACCTTCACTTTCACGCAAGGGAAAGTATTGCGATCGTGAACATTTTCGAATTGCTGTTTTTACCGGAAATACACGTTTTAAAGTCCCCTGAGTTCAAATTACCAAGTCCCGCAAAAAGGCGTGTCCGTGTGTGGTAACTCTAGCGATTGATGAAATAGTAAATGTAAAGTACGTCAGAATTTGAGAATAAACCATAACAGAATAAAGGATGAATATACTTTTTAAGATAAAAAGACATGTCTGAAAAAAGATAAGATATATATCAATAATATACCGTTGGAATACGCAAGTTATAAAACCAATAAAGTCGAAGAAGTTATTAGCTAGTAGCAAAAAATGATTTTTCCTAATCCTAAGATTTTTAGGATTTAAAGTTCGTAAAAAATTCTTGGTTATGTCGTCCTTCCCAGTTTTTTTTTTTTTTAATTTTAAATGGTGGTTCTGAGCTTTAGTGATTTCAGGTACTAATTAATGATCCCAATTCTAAATAAACTTGGATAGGCAAAATTTAGAACTTCCACTGTACCACTGACCGATTAGTCGCAGTAGCATAAACTCTAAATTAATAATAAACAAAGAAGTCAATTTTATGTTTAATAATTTTAGCTTTCGGATTATTAGCAGATATTCCATGGGAACTAGATAGAAGAAAGTCTTTGAAAACTCTTACTATTATGGGTTCGAAACATGAATAAATATTGTAAAGAAGTTTAAAATATTTTATTTTTTTAATATTTCATGATCACTTCTGCCCATTGTTTCTGGGTGTCACGACAGTCAACGAGGTATTTTCAAACGCACATAAATAGATTCGATTGTATCTTTAAGATTATCTCTTCTAAATGTCGTCATTACTGTATATTTGTGTGTCTGTCATGAGATTTGTCAGTAAGTACTACGTCAGCCTGTAATTAATCAGTCGGTCCCATCACTCCCATCGTCGTAAGCGATCGTAATTTGTTCGAATCCGGTTTCGATATGACGTTAGTTGTCGTTTTGACCAAGTTTTCGTTATCCTTGCTCAGTCCAGAATAGGCCTATAGGTATTTTTAATAATGAACCTTTGTAATCGACCAAAAAAATTAACTCTCTCCCTCCTCAAAATTTGAGGGCTTACGTTTCAAGATGCGTGAAATCCGAATAACGAATAAAAAAATCCGTTTGTCCGCAGTCCGCGGCATTTCTCCGAAACTACTAGGTCAATTTTTTTGAAATTCGCCACTTCTTATTTTTAAAAAGGTGGTCCATTAAAAGTGATTTAATTAAAAAACTCAGTTATTTTTGAAGATAGAGAAAAATTTTATTAATGTTTTTAACAAAAATAAATAAACTAAACACTTAACACTTACCTACTGAAGCCCATTTCGACTTACGCTTCAAAGGTATACGGGACTGCCAATAAGACACATATCCGTAAAATTCAAATTTTTCAATCCAAAACTTTTAGAACTTTTACAAACTCATTGATCAAACTCACAAGCAAGACTACTTTACATACAGACCTTCACATGGCAACAGTCAACGAACAGATTCGGACCCTCTACAAACGTTTTCACGACTACTTACACGGACATACTAACACACTAATACGAAGCTTGGCCACTAGTAACATGCCGGACAATACTCTCAGAAGGCTGAAAAGAAGTTGGATGAGTGACCTTCTAAGCTAAATCCGTAATAGGAAGCACGCCAGGAAGAGGTGCCGCTGGGCCTCCATCATGCCTACCACGCGTACCTATCATTCCTTCATCAAATTCGCTGATTTTCGACATTCATTGACATGTGTAAATAAAAAATTTAAATATAAAAAAAACAACATCCCTTTCAAAGGACGAAATAGCCTGCTATACTTTTCAACCCGTCGGCAAACTCAATTTATTCCTCACTGGAAAAACAGTAGATTATAAATAGACATATCCACGATCTATAGTTATTTCTACTGAGGATAAATTTAAATTTATTTTCTTTTTTGTAATGTCAGGATTTAACAGTTATCAAAGAACCAGTATATTCATAAGAATAGTCGAGATTCAACAGAATTATATTTTTACATAAATCGTTCGGTATGAGATGAACACTTTGGGTATTCATTCCTTTGTCCTATTTCATTACCTAATTCAATAATAAACCAAGAGAAATAGCGACAGAGAATGATAGAAACATTGTTTTTGCAAGAAAAAGAAAGTATTTTATCGAAATTACGTAAAGGACTATTATTAAATCTTGATGTTATTCCGCTATCACTAAATCGTAATTGAAATGTGAAAACTGATACCTCGCTTTGCGTATTATCACATTTTCATCCAATGGAAGCGTCAGAATATTTTTAATTGTATCACTCGAGACAAACTCTCTGACAAAACCTGAATAACTTTTAATGATGGAGTTTATTTGACCGTTGATAATATTTAATGAAGAAGATGGTTAGGTACGTGTTCATAAAACAAAAAAAAATAACACACTATTAAATAACACTTATTGTATTTGTTTGCCAACGTTTCGACCTACATTGCGGGCCTTAGAGAAACAAGATAACAACCAATACAATTAGAAGAATAATAATAAGTTGGGTACCATAATACGAAGACAGTGATACAATATGGATAAAAACAAAAAAAAATATTTAAACTGATAATAAGTTGAGAGTATTATAATATGGAAGCAAAGATGAAAATAAGATAATAATATTGCAATGAGAATATTTGAAGATAAAAAAGAGAAACTAACCAAATAATTAAAGCTAAAAGAAGAATACATAATATATATACACAGATATAAATTTTTAAAGAAAACAATTTTGAAGAGAAATTTGATAGTATTATTTAAAAAGCATAGAATTATTTTTCTCGTTTCTAATAATATTTATAAGTTACTAGCTAACCCGACAGAAGATGTCCTGTCTTAACTATAACTTAGAGAAATCGGTCAAGCCGTTCATGTGTGATGAGATGATCAAGGAAGAGGGGTATTCATATTTATATATGTAGATAAAGAAATACCAGAGAAAATTTAAACAAAAACCTAACTACTAAAGTAACTCTCTCTTTCTTAAGATCCTTCTCCTGACTGTTATAAATACAACAAAAAAAAGAAATAGCGAATTTCGTCAAGCCGCTCATGCGTGATGCGATCACCAAAGGAAAAGGCGATTCATTTATATTACTTACAAATTGGTCTTCTTTTAAAGTTTACATATAGTTCATCTTTTAACTTTATTTATTTGGTTAGTTTCTCTTTATAGCCTTCAAATTTTCTCATTGCCATATTATCACTTTAATTTTATGTTTGTTTCTGTGTTTTATTACTGTCATCTTATTTTTTTATTTTTTTTTCGGTGGCGCGACAGGCCGTGCAGGCCCTGGGCCTCGCGGTGTAATCTCCTGGGAGTTTACACTCGCGTTTCACGATGTAATTTATAGTGTAGGGTCATCACTCCCTACGCCTAATTGGTCTCACATACCCGAGGGAGAGGCTGCGAGGGAATCCCCATTATATCACATCTTATAAAAGCCCCGCCGGGGCTGGGATTCGAACTCGCAACCTGTAGCATGAGAGAATAGCGCGCTAGCCACTCAGCCACGGGCTATCCTGTCATCTTATTATCATTTTAAATTAATTTTATGTTTGTTTCTTCATTGTATTACTGTCACCATATTATTGTATTGTACCCAAGTTATTATTATATTTCAAATTGCATTGGTTATTACTTGTTTCTCTTAGTCCTAATGAAGGCCCACGATTTTGGCCGAAATATCGGTACACAAATACAGTGTTTCTTTTTAGAGAGTTGTTTTTATTTTTTATGAACGCACCCCCAAAAATCTTCCTCATTACATAACTGTTTTAATTTTCCCAAATTCATCATCAAATCAGAGAGGATAGATTATTGACAGACTGCACAGATAATCGTTATTATTTCAATTACGTTTAAATTTAAATAAAACAGGAAAAGAGAATATTTAATAAAAACATGTTCCTTGGTCGCATGAAAAGTTTAGAGAGGATTAGACAAAAGATTGTTTCAGTAAAAGGTCTTGTTTTTGGAAGTAAGAGTAGCATCTCTCTCACGAAAAGTAACTTTTTGATGGATCAAGGATTTATAAAAAAAAGAACAAAAAGTACCAAGAGAAAAATAAAAGAATTTCAGAGTTAAGCGGAAAACATTCCGGATTTACATGGAATCCTTGGCTTAATTTTTGTTAAAAATATGTTGCATTAGTTAACTTTTCCATCAAACTTTTTTTTGTCTTCTATTTTATCATATATGCGGTTTAGATTAATACTTCTGTATACTTGTTATATTTGAATAAATTAATACACAATAGTTTATAATTGTAAGCTTTACATGTCAAACTCCTAATGTGTTCCTATTCACACTTCAGCTAATAATAATAATAATAATAAACTTAATTCATATTAATATATATGTCTGTCCGAAAAAAACAATAAAATTAATTTTTATTTACAAATGTTAGAAAAAAAATAAAATCTTTTTTATTTATATATATCTGTGTGTGTGTAAAAAAAAAAAGAAGTGTTATAAACAAACGAAAATGGATAGAAAGGAAAGAAATCTCCAAAAAGATACTGTTGGGAATATGGGTTGAGGAAATTTAAAATAAACTAATTATTTCACAACGCTAAGATTTGTGCAAAATAGATAATTATATCTTACATTTAAATTAGAATAATTGAGTTGCAGATTCAAATTTTTTGTGCGTCTGTTTTGAATACAAAAATATGTTGGAAAATGTGGGATTTGAATCAGAGAAGGGAAGAAGCATGACGAATATGAGTAGTTTGGGAATTCCTCCCGCGAAACTGACTTAAAACGACTGCTATATTAAAATTATTGGCCAGAAATTTGTTTTTATTTATGATTTTATATAGCATTTCCAAGTCAATTGTAACCTTTTCCAAGTCAAATGTAACTTTTTCCAAGTCAAATGTAACCTTTTCCAAGTCAAATGTAACCCTTTCCATTTCAAATGTCACCTTTTCCAAGTCAAATGTCACCTTTTCCATTTCAAATGTTACCTTTTCCAAGTCAAATGTCACCTTTTTCTTCACTTCTAGCCTTAAATATTCCGTTTTATTTATTTATTTATTGAAAAATAATTAGTTTAATTAACATTATGAGTTTTTTAATCATTTTGGCATATAATAAATGATATTTTTTTTGGGTCTCTTAGATATTTGATATCAAGTTCTGTTTTTTACTAGCTAATATTTAAAAAAATTAATTATCGTCTATTTAGTTTTAAGATAGTTGTTGATTTTGATTTTTTAGATAGGAGGGGTAGTTTTTTGGAATAATTAATGTGTTTTCGGGTATTATAATTAAATTTTTCGAGCTGTATTTTTGATCGCTCGCGTGCATTTTAACTCGCATTAAATTTTAATGTTTTTTATTGATATAGGGATTAATTAATGTGCTTTCGGGTGGTTATGATTACGTTTTTCGAGATGTATTTTTTATCACTCATGCGTATTTCAACTCGCATTTACTTTTAATGTTTTTTATTGATATAGGGATTAATTATTTTGCTTTCGGGTGGTTATGATTACGTTTTTCGAGCTGTATTTTTTTCGCTCGCGCTTATTTTAACTAAAATTTACTTTTTATGTGTTTTCGGGTATTATAATTAAATTTTTCGAGCTGTATTTTTGATCGCTCGCGTGCATTTTAACTCGCATTAAATTTTAATGTTTTTTATTGATATAGGGATTAATTAATGTGCTTTCGGGTGGCTATGATTACGTTTTTCGAGCTGTATTTTTTATTGCTCATGCGTATTTCAACTCGCATTTACTTTTAATGTTTTTTATTGATATAGGGATTAATTATTTTGCTTTCGGGTGGTTATGATTACGTTTTTCGAGCTGTATTTTTTTCGCTCGCGCTTATTTTAACTAAAATTTACTTTTTATGTGTTTTCGGGTATTATAATTAAATTTTTCGAGCTGTATTTTTGATCGCACGCGTGCATTTTAACTCGCATTAAATTTTAATGTTTTTTATTGATATAGGGATTAATTAATGTGCTTTCGGGTGGTTATGATTACGTTTTTCGAGCTGTATTTTTTATTGCTCATGCGTATTTCAACTCGCATTTACTTTTAATGTTTTTTATTGATAGAGGGATTAATTATTTTGCTTTCGGGTGGTTATGATTACGTTTTTCGAGCTGTATTTTTTTCGCTCGCGCTTATTTTAACTAAAATTTACTTTTTATGTGTTTTATTGATATAGGGATTAATTAATGTGCTTTCGGGTGGTTATGATTACGTTTTTTGAGCTGTATCTTTTATCGGTCATGCGTATTTCAACTCATATTTACTTTTAATGTTTTTTATTGATATAGGGATTACTTAATGTTCTTTCGGGTGGTTATGACTAAGTTTTTCGAGCTGTATTTTTTATCGCTCTCGCTTATTTTAACTAAAATTTATTTTTTATGTTTCATATTGATATAGGTGTTGAAAATTGTGTTTTCGGGTCCTATAATTATGTTTTTTTAGTTTTATTTATTTATCGCTCCCGCGCATTTTAACTCGAATTTATTTTTAATGTTTTTTATTTATATAGGGATTAATTATTTTGCTTTCGGGTGGTTATGATTACGTTTTTCGAGCTGTATGTTTTATCCTTCATGCGTATTTCAACTTCTATTTACTTTTAATCTTTTTATTTTTATAGAGATCTATCCTTGTGTTTTCGCGGGGTTATAAAAATGTTTAAAAGCTTTTTTATTATCACTCGTGCGGATTTCAACTCGCCTTTATTTTTGATATTTTTTTATTGATATTGGGATTGATTGTTTTGTTTTTGGTTCTCATTATAACGTTGCTGGAATATACATCGTTTAGGTTTTTTTTTTTTTTTTTTTATTATTATTATTTTATTAAAGGATTAGTTGTAGTTCCTTTTCTAGCGTCCTAAGTAATTTTTTCAACTAAATCTTTTGTAAAGGATCCGCTTCCTAACTTGGTCTTACAATTATTTGATAATTCAATTGAGGAATCGTTTATTCTATTTTCGGGTGTTCTGATAACATTATTTGAACCAAATTTGTTATCGCTTTTACTCATTTTAAGTTACTGTTTCTATTTCATAAATATTCGATAGAGGGATCGTTCATAGTGTTTTCGGGAATACTAATAGAGTTTATGACATTTATTTATAGCTAGTGCACATTTTAACTTAAATGAAAAGTGATCTAGAAGAATGCGCAATCGCAATGTAACGTCCAAATCAAAAATGTAATCAGATCCTGCAAAAAAACAATAAATAATTTTTACATCATATTATAACATAATACCTACGGTTTGTAGAAATTCCCAAGCGCATAAAAGAATAAAGTTCAAAACACGTTATGAGAATCCTCTAAAACAAAAACAAAGAAAGACCACTACAAATGCAAGTTTAAATGAGAGCAAGCGACAATAAAAACAGCTTAAACAACGTAATCACAAGACCCGAAAAGATAATTACAAACGTCTATAACAATAAAAAATGTCAAAAGTAAATCCGAATTGAAATACGCATAAGCGATAAAAGATACAGCTCAAAAACGTAATCATAACCACCCAAAAGCACATTAATTATCTCTATATAAATAAATAACATTCAAAGTAAATTCGAGTTAAAATGCGCGGGAGCGATAAATAAATAAAACTAAAAAAACATAATTATAGGACCCGAAACACAATTTTCAACACCTATATCAATATGAAACATAAAAAATAAATTTTAGTTAAAATAAGCGGGAGCGATAAAAAATACAGCTCGAAAAACTTAATCATAACCACCCGAAAGAACATTAAGTAATCCCTATATCAATAAAAAACATTAAAAGTAAATGCGAGTTGAAATACGCATGAGCGATAAAAAATACAGCTCGAAAAACCTTATGATAACCACCCGAAAGCAAAATAATTAATCCCTATATAAATAAAAAACATTAAAAGTAAATTCGAGTTAAAATGCGCGGGAGCGATAAATAAATAAAACTAAAAAAACATAATTATAGGACCCGAAAACACAATTTTCAACACCTATATCAATATGAAACATAAAAAATGAATTTTAGTTAAAATAAGCGAGAGCGATAAAAAATACAGCACGAAAAACTTAATCATAACCACCCGAAAGAACATTAAGTAATCCCTATATCAATAAAAAACATTAAAAGTAAATGCGAGTTGAAATACGCATGAGCGATAAAAAATACAGCTCGAAAAACGTAATCATAACCACCCGAAAGCACATTAATTAATCCCTATATCAATAAGAAACATTAAAATTTAATGCGAGTTAAAATGCACGCGAGCGATCAAAAATACAGCTCGAAAAACGTAATCATAACCACCCGAAAGCAAAATAATTAATCCCTATATCAATAAAAAACATTAAAAGTAAATGCGAGTTGAAATACGCATGAGCAATAAAAAATACAGCTCGAAAAACGTAATCATAACCACCCGAAAGCACATTAATTAATCCCTATATCAATAAAAAACATTAAAATTTAATGCGAGTTAAAATGCACGCGAGCGATCAAAAATACAGCTCGAAAAATTTAATTATAATACCCGAAAACACATTAATTATTCCAAAAAACTACCCCTCCTATCTAAAAAATCAAAATCAACAACTATCTTAAAACTAAATAGACGATAATTAATTTTTTTAAATATTAGCTAGTAAAAAACAGAACTTGATATCAAATATCTAAGAGACCCAAAAAAAATATCATTTATTATATGCCAAAATGATTAAAAAACTCATAATGTTAATTAAACTAATTATTTTTCAATAAATAAATAAATAAAACGGAATATTTAAGGCTAGAAGTGAAGAAAAAGGTGACATTTGACTTGGAAAAGGTAACATTTGAAATGGAAAAGGTGACATTTGACTTGGAAAAGGTGACATTTGAAATGGAAAGGGTTACATTTGACTTGGAAAAGGTTACATTTGACTTGGAAAAAGTTACATTTGACTTGGAAAAGGTTACAATTGACTTGGAAATGCTATATACACGAAAGAGCGGCAAAGAAAATTTCGAATGGATTGACCCATAATGTGATTATAACATATCCTATGGATTACCATCTAGTATTTGTTTGTTTTCTAATTTTACTTGGACTCACCTCAAAATAACGGACAGGAGCCGAGGGTCGGTTAATTTTGTTTAGTTTTTGTTCGATTAAAATAATTCATAATTAAAAAAAATTACCTGTAACCATTTTGAAAGTTCGCAGTGTCATAAAGTGTTTTGCGCCCAAACTAAATATCAAAAAATTATTTTTCAAAAGCTTTAGTTAGGAGAGTGTTTTATTTATAAACTTCACTGATAAAAAAGAAAATTAGAAATACATTTTTATAATTTATATTTTATTGAATTTTACAACTGTATATACATTAATACAACAAGTAAAAGTGTTAAATTACAATAAAGGGCGTGAAAAGGCTTGTAAAGAAACTACCCAGTGGTAGAAATTCGATGTATTTTTAATTTTAAAGGCAAAATATAAATTTTAAATACTGGATCCTAGGAGGAAGATGTATCGAGACAAAGCCTATCCCCGATGGGATAACAGCCAACTCGCCTAATCAATATTGTCACCGCTCTACTCCCAGTCCTCTGCCAATTTTCAATCGAAATAGTTTATAAGTATCAAAATAAATAGTTTAAAATATTAAATTATATTCAGTAAATGTAAATATTCAACAGACACGTGTCCCTATCTAAACGGCACAATTAAATAAACTATGAATAATAGAAGAACGAGGATGAAGGTTGTTCTTGAACAAGGCTTCAGTAATTGCTATTTATTAATTAATATTTGCCAGCATATATATTATTAACTAAATTACATTAGAATGAAGAATGATTTAATTAATATGCAAATCAGTTTGCACTGCACTACTCACATATCGAATTAATATATTATTACAGGTGTATTAATTAATTTATTGTATTTAATAACCAGTTTCCTAATTTAGTGACATTGTAATTTATGAGATGTATACTAATTCAGTAGAACGAGGTAGACAAGTTAACATTTCCGTCTTATAACCGACACGAATTTTGTCGATGGAAAGTTGGAGGGTTACGTTGAGCGTGAGTGTTATGACAGATTTCTTGAACCAATGAGCCTTCAAACGAATACCTGTATTTATTAACCTCATTTCCATTCCTCATCTTCCTTGTCAATGAAAACAGATTATGCGACTACTAACTATAGCTACGAATATCTTCTTGAAGAAAATTTCACGAAATGCCATCAGAACCTTATTCATCATCCTAATCCTCTGGTGCAATGGGTCCCAAATGGTGGTCGATGTTCAAGGAGTCCGCGATGGGTCATTTGGAATTGAGTTTAAATGAACATAATGTAGAATATTTGCGAAGCCTTGGCTTTTAATGAGAATCAGCCGTTCTACACGTACAAATTTAACATTCTAAGTGATCTAATTGCTTGTGATTGCTGACATGTGCCCTCCTGTTGCACAATCCAAACCTTAAAATTGGCCATTTTCTAAAATTTAGAAAATAATGAGCTAAAAGGACGGATTAATCCCAGAAGATAATTAACAATATTTGATTTCTTTATGAGATATATGTATGTTTGAATAAAAACTTATCTAGTATAAGTTTTAAATTTTATTTTATTTTTATTCGTTTAACGTCATTTTTATTCTACTGTGGCTAATAGGACGATATTATAGCGGAAGTCCTGAAGTTTTCCTGTTCAGGTTTTACTAGGATGGGGATCATTAACGAGTACTTGACTTAGTACAGGCTCTGGACCACCTTTTAACATCCCCTCCGAAGGACGGCGTAGCCAAGGTTTATTATTCCTTTTAAAACATACAACAGCCGTCTGCCAAGATAAACATTAAATTTTAGTTATTCAATGTTTCGCGAATTGAAGGAAACTCCTAGAGCCATGTTCTTTATTTTTACTTAAACTTACCTATATATGGAATAACTATATTACGATCGTGAAAATTTTCGAATTCCAGTTTACAACGGAATTATACATTTCAGGGTCCCCTGAGTCCAAATGACCAAGTCTGGTGTGACCGCAAAAAGGTCTGTGTGTGTACACGTGTGTGGTAAGTCCAGCGCGAAAACTAAAAGTCCTATGAAACTGAAATTTCATATTTAAGCCAACTATACGTAACGTACAACTGTAACGTCCGAGATGTTACAGCAACTTTTTCACCAAAATCGGCTTACCAGAAAAAGGCACTTTAAACATGCATTTTGCACCTATTTACGTTTTTCTCAAAAACGGCTCTAACGATTTCGATTAAACCCGCTATATCAATATAAAATTGGATGGGCTTTAATATCATGTAGGTTTCATTCTGAATAAATTAGACTGACAGGGCTTAAATGTCAATATTTTTAATTTTCTTCCTCTAAAGAACTTTTAATTTTGTAGATTCTATAAAAATAACCATATCATTTGATTAGCATTGAAAAAACAGGTAAATACATACGTTGAACGAATTCGGTATCCAACTAAAGGAGAAAACTGCAAACATATTTTTTTAATGCAATTTTTATTTTTTTAACTTAAGAACAGTAATATACATGTATAATATACCGTTGGAATGCTAATGATTTAAGAAAAGTATTCTCTTATACATACTATGTTAAAAGTGAACAGTGAGGATGAAAAGCCGATAAAACAAACTGTAGATAGTAGTAGTAGATAAATAGTAGATAATAATATTATAGATTATTTTACAAAACACATGTTTCAATTAAAATCCAATGTAAATAATTCTTAAACAATTTCTAAATTTGTTTAAAAATTCTTAAATTGATATAAATAACGGAGGAAAGTGAAAGTCATGTGTGCGCACCAGATTTTTTTCATTTTCCGTTCCAACTAGGCTATTCGTAGAATACAGAGTTTCAGTATATCGAACAAAATGTACTTGCTACGATGTAGCCCACTAAAATTCTAAATATATATCTAATATTATATTATATTCTAAATATTATCTAATAAGAATAATTATCATTGAAAAGATTTATGAAAGAGTCCAAGAATAAATTGTGTTGGAAACCACTACTCTAGGGTAATTCTGTCCAGCTCCACCCATTCCTACGATTCTCCTAGAAGATTGAGACGGCAGTGGCCCCGAGACCCGAGATATCTTTTAATATTATACTGGAGTTCAGACACTAGTTTGATTATCTCCTCAAGGGCTGTATATTTGTTGCTATATCACACTCACTCAGCTTCCGCTGGGTCTTAAACCAGTGAAGCAGCTGAGCAAGAACCGCTGGGATCTCTCGGGTTCGGCTTTTTCTTGCATATATTGGGAGAGTTCCTGATCCAGAGGCTCCTACTGATCGCGAATGCTATACATAGGTGTGAGTGCTTTTAAGATTGATTAATTAAAAAAAAAAGAAAGAGAAAAAAAAGAGAATATTGTGACGCACTAAAACAGGATTTGACTTCGCGTGACAGAATGTGACTGGAAGGACAGGTTGTTTCGAGTTCGTGACGTGTTACGAAATGTCTTTTATTCTTTGCCAGCAAAACTGACAATTAAAAGATGTGTAGTAAAGAAAGGGTCGCTTATAGAGTGTGACATGAGTAATGGATTAAAATAATATTCAACTGTAAAGTAAAGGTAATATTATTTTCAAAAGAAATTTGTAGATGAGCGGAATGGTCCAGTTAAATAGCTCAATCTGGGAATAATGGCCTCTTTGCACGTCCGTTGGCCTAGAAACATAGAAATCCTAATATTTACTGTACCAACACCTCCTTCATGGATTATAGAGGTACAAGTTTATTTTTGGGTGGGAGAGAAGGGGGAGATTTTGCCGATACAATAACCTCTTATTTTAATGCACCATGAGTTCATCAGTTTTTTTAAACCTTCACATCACACCAATATGCTGGGTATAGGAGCTATATATTAGTTTTAATATTATATATATATATATATATATATATATATATATATATATATATATATATATATATATATATATTACTTTCACTTACTATATATAGTAAGGGGAAGTATTGCGATCGTGAAAATTTTCGAATTCCAGTTTTCAACGGAAATACACGTTTTAGGGTCTCCTGAGACAAAATAACCAAGTCCCGCAAAAAGGTCTGTGTGTGTGTGGTAACTCCCGGGCGGAAACGGTAAGTCCTATGAAACTGAAATTTCATATTTAAGACAACTATACGCCCGAGACGTGACAAAACTTTTTTCATCAACATGAGCTTACCAGAAGAGGCACTTTATACCATGCATTTTGCACCTTTTTTCGATTTTCTCAAAAACGGTTCCGACGATTTTGATTAAACTCGCTATATCGATGTAAAATTTAATGGGCTTTAATATCACGTAGGTTTTATTTGGATAAAAATGGTCTGACAGGGCTTAAATGCCGATATTTTAAATTTTCTTCCCCTAAAGTACCTTTAATTTTGTAGATTCAATAATAATAACTAGATTATCTTGTTAACGCTGATGAAAAACAGGTTGGTATGAAAAATTCGATACCCAACTAAAGGAGAAAACAGAAAAATAATTTTGTTAATGCAATTTTTCGTTTTTGAACATAAGAGCAGTAATATACATACATGTATGATATACCGTTGGAAAGCTAAAGATTTTAGAAAAAATATTATCTCATACACAAGCTTTTAGAAGTTAATAGAGAGTGATGAGAAGAAGATAAAACTAACTGGTTATTTTAGATAATAATATAATAGATTTTTTAATAAAACACATGTTTCTATATAAATTCATTTTGATTAATTCCTTAATAGTTTCACGTATTTTTATCTCTAACTGTATTTGAAAATTCTTTCATTGATTTTAAAAATCGAGGTAAGTGAAAGTCGTGTGTTGCCCGCACCAGATTTTTTGTGGTTTTGTGCGCCTCTAAGAAGCTATACTGATTTGACAAGCAGGTTTTTTTTTCCATTTTACTAAAATTATAATAACTAAAAATATAACTTCTATTAAAAATACGCTATTATAACATTAATTGATACGCATCATATTGCTGTTACATCACAATTCTTTACTAAATGGTAGTTGTTTTGACGCTTGTAGTTTTTCGTCTAGATTATATCCTGAATCATCAAAAATCACTATCGGTCATCGGATATAAATAAATATACAAAAGTGCATTGCTCCGATGATAATTGTTAAATACTTTAAAAGTCATTTGAATATAATAATAATTCCACTTAGATTTTTATTTATTTTTTCTCTATTGTTGAAAATAAAAATTGCGATTTAGAGTTCTATTTATTAAAAAAATATTTTTTGAAGGTATTATGTATTTTCATTATTTATTATAAACAATCACACATCATTTTAATATATCTTTATCGTGAAAATTTTCGGATTCCATTTTTCAACGGAAATACACGTTTTTGAGACCAATAAGTGCAAATGACCGAGGCCCTCAAAAAGATCTGTGCGTTTGTATTTCATGTTTGAATCTATACGCCCGAGATGTTCCAGCAACTTTTTCACTAAAATCGGCTGACCAGAAGGACTACTTTATACATGTATTTTTTTGCAATTTACTTAAAAAGGGCTCAAAAGATTCCTATTAAAGTCACTGTATCAATGTAATATTTAATGGGTTCTAATATCAAGTAGGTTTAACTCTGACTATAACAGCCGGACATGGGTAATATTACATATTGAATTTTTTTATTTTCTTCCCCTAAAGCACCTTTTATTTTGTTGATTCGAAAAACAAAAACAAAAAACTATACCACCTTGTCAGTATTGATTAAAACGGCTAAATATAAAATTTGAACGAATTTGATAACCAACAAAAGGAGAATAGAGGTCAAATATTTTTAAGTTTTTAATTTTTTTATATTTTTTTTTTATATTAAGAACTATTGGAGAATAATATACCGTTGAAAAGCTAAAGATTTTAAAAAAAATATTTTATTTTATACAAATATTTAAGTTGTAAAAAGTAATAGAGAGTGACGATAAGCCGGTAAAATTAGTTTTATAAATAGATTAAATAATAATGTTGCCATTAAACGTAGATAGTACATCTGATTTTAGGTTTTAAAATAATCCAAAAATATTATTTTATTTTGTTTCTTTTCTTCCATACTATAAAAATTGTTTTAGTCTTGATGATGGTGACAGAACCCCGGAACGTAGAAAAACAATGCCGTAGATAGTGATGAAAAATGAATTTGTAAGAAAAGGAAGTTATTGAGTGCTTTTTTGAGTGTGAGATATTTTATTTTGAAATTTGTAAAATTTATATTTTAATTTTCTGTCTATCTACTTTTTTTCATATCTGAATTTATTTGCTTCTTTATTCATTTAACTTTTTTTTACGTTCCCTATGAAGGACGGCATAACTAAGCACTTTTTCCTCTGATTAAAAAATCCTATGGCCACCAGCCAGGTTTGAACTTGCGAGCTTCGGCATAGAAAGCTATCATGCTGGCCATTATACTACAGGCGACCCATAAATTTATTTAAAAGTTATTAAAGATTTTAACAACGGAGGTAATTAAAAGTCGTGTGTTGCTCTCAACAGATTTTTAAACTAATAGTTTAATTTTTTCTCTCCTAGAATTTCCCAGAGGGATGAAATATAGGTTGACCTAAATTCTGAAGCGGGCTCACAAGACACCGCGCTAAGAATGAATAGTGGGAGAATATAATGCTATTATATAACCAAAGTCACCATCCCTAAAAGTATAAATATATTCCAAGCACGTAGTCAGTTATCTTTATTAAAGTACTGTCATACTCTGTTCTTATTATACACGGTAGGACAAACACGATAGAGTATAGAGACAATGCCGTAATAAACATGGTATTTAAATGTATAATTATGATTATAAATTATTTTATTACAAAAATGACTTCTATATTTTAATTTAAACGTTTGTGAGATTAATATGGATAATTTTAATATTAATTATTTATTATATTCATTCCTCAGTAGTAAGAAATGCGGTAAATATTCTACCCGGAGACAGGTTGAGAACCTTGTAATGTCAAAATAAAGTTTACTTCTGAATAATAATCAACTTGTAGAAAGATGGAGTTGGGGAGCAAAGGTAACAGTGAACAGTTTGAAGAGCGACTTAAAATGTTTTACATTTTCACGATGTAATATATATAATATGAATGTAAGTAAAATAAATTCCGGTACGCGCAACACACTTATTTAATTTATCGCTACTGTTAAATTCAATTTAAGACAAGTTAAACAACATTGAGCTTCGAAAGAAACGTGTGTTTTATTAAATAGTGTATTATATTACTACCTACAATCAGTCAGTTTTGTCCACTTTTCATAACTCTCCATTACCTTTCACAACTCTTGAATAAGATATTTTCTCTAAAATCTATATTACTATTGTTATGTTCAAAACGCAAAAATTTACATTAATAATATCAGATGAGGAAGATGGTTGGGGAGTGAGGTAAAAAAAACAATAACAACAGGCACACATTAATTTAAATGAAATAAAATTTAAAAACTGTTTTTTTTTTAATTAAAATAGAAGTACTACTTTTTAATGTGTATTTTTTTTTATCACCGCACCCCCCTCCATCCCCAACCCATCTTCCTCATCTAATACTCTCATCGATCAACAAAACTCCATCATTATACCAATTTTTCTCCTTTAGTTGGATATCGAATTCGTTTAACTTGTGTATTTTGCCGTGTTTTTTTTCATCAATACTGGCAAGATGGCTAATTCTTTTCGAATCTACAAAAAAAAAAAAGGTACTTTAGGGCAAGAACATTTGATAATTAGTCATTTGAGCCCAGTCTGACTATCTCTATGAGCATAAAACCAACATGATATTAAAGCCCATCTAATTCTACATCGATTTAGCAAATTAATCAAAAACGTTAAAGCCCTTTTTGAGAAAATTATAAAAAGATGCAAAATGCATGGTATAAAGTGGCTCTTCAAGTTTGCCAATTTTTTTGATAAAGTTATTGTAGCATTTCAGGCATATACTATCTTAAAATATGGAATTTCATTATATTATTATATTATACTCCTATCACCGGAAGTACTAGCACAACATTAGAGTTAGGTATTTTTGATGAAATGTGGGATTGCTGCTTTTTACTTGTAGATTCCTGATGAAGGAAGTGGGATCTCGAAACGTTGATTTGATGGAAAAATAACAAATAAAGTGTTTGGAAGAAAATATTTTTTTTTTTTTTTTTTTTTTTTTTTTTATTGAGATATATTACAATTTGTTACAAAATGAACAATAATAATATTGATAAGAGACCACATTCATACTATATATACAGAAAATAATAATAATGGTCAAATTTCATAAAATATAACATAAATTCAAATATATACAATAAAATAATAATAATAAATAAAAAACAAAACAAATCGAAACATAAACCTATTATTGAGATAAATAAAAAGTTGGCAAATAAATAAACATCTTACACACAATCATAACTATATATACAATTGCTAAAGGGACCCCAGCAAGCGCTTTTTCCTCCACGTTTGGAGGAAAAAGCGGAATCCAGGAGATCCCAGCACCTCTATCTCAGCCGCATCACTGGTCTGAGCCAGTGGAGGCTGAGTTAGGGCGCTGTAGCCACAAACATACCGTACATGAGTGGAGGATCTGACCATTGTCAGAACTCCAGTTTAAATGTTTACAATAGGTCTCGTGGCCACTGCCGTTTCAATCTTCGAGGAGGATTGTAGGGATGGGTGGTGCTGGATAGGGATTGTGCTAGAGGGTTAGGATGATGACTAAGGTTCTGATGAAATTTGGAAAATTTGGATGGTACCAGGTCTAAAACAAACGGAATATTAAGGTCATGGTGTAGGGTACAGTTGGTAACGTAATAAGGAGCATTAGCTATTGTTCGGAGGACTTTGGATTGGAAGGATTGGATGCGTTTAATGTTAGAATGTTTAGCTGTCCCCCACAGTTCAAGTCCGTAGGTCTATATAGGTTTCAGTACTGTCTTGTATATTAGTAATTTGTTGTCAACTGTAAGATGAGATTTTCTGTTTAGTAGTCTGTATAACTGGCCGAATCTGCGGTTGAGTTCTTTTCTTTTTAGTCTTGTATGTGGGTTCCACGTCAGTCTTTTGTCTAGTAAAAAGCCGAGATACCGGACTGTGTCTGAGGAAGGAAGCGGTATGGAATTGAAATTAACCGTTGGACAGGATTTGCGTCGAAGGGTGAATGTGACGTGAGTGCATTTGCTTTCGTTCACCTTAATGCGCCAAGCATTGCACCAGTCTTCGACAAGGGAAAGGTGCTTTTGGAGATTTAGCGATGCTGCTTCAGGATCGGAATTGGATGATAAAATGGCTGTGTCATCAGCAAATGTTGCCAGAAAGGTATTGGGGTCGGTAGGGATATCGGCGGTGAAGAGGATGTAGAGGACGGGTCCTAAGACGCTGCCTTGAGGAACACCGGCCTCAACAGTATATTGTTCGGAAAATTCGGAACCACAGCGAACTCGGAAGGAGCGGTTGGATAAATAGGATTGGAGGATTAGGTATAAGGATTGAGGTAAATGGGTTTTGAGCTTAAAGAGCAGTCCCGGGTGCCACACCCGGTCAAAAGCTTGAGCTATGTCCAGAAAGGCACCCGAACAATACTCCTTGCACTCAAGGGCGGAGGAAATGTGGTCTACAAATCGGAGTCCTTGCTGAACCGTGGAATGTTGAGGACGAAATCCGAACTGATGTGAAGGAAAATTTTGAAATTTGGCTAGGATTCGTTTTAGTAGGAGCTTTTCGAAAATTTTTGAGAGGATCGGAAGTAGGCTGATAGGTCTGTAAGATGACGTGTTGTTAGAAGGTTTACCTGGTTTTAGGAAAAGGATCATAGTTGAATGTTTCCATAAGAGAGGAAAATAGGTAGTGCGTAGGATACAGTTATAGAGATATGTAAGGAATGTAATGGCTTTAGGTGGAAGTTGTCTTAAGATTTGGGGAGTAAGGAGATCGTATCCAGGAGATTTGCGGAGAGGAAGCTTTTTAAGAAGATATCTGACCTCAGAGGGATTAACTGCTTTAGGTGGTAAGGATAGTGGTATTGGTGACGTGAGGAACTCTTCAACTGCTGCAGTATGGGTTGGATTAAGCTCTGGATGAGGAGTAAAAACTTTGGAAAGGTGCTGTGCGAATTCCTCGGCCTTATGCTTGTCAGAAGCAGCCCAGGAACCATCACAGCGCCGGAGAGGATGGGAAATGGTGTGGGATTTTAGGATTCTCTTCGTGACATTCCACAGGGAATTGTCACGAGTCGAGAGAGAGGAGAGGTAGGTATTGTAGGATTGGGAACGGAAGATCGCCAACTCCCGCTTTAATTTTCTACAAAAAAAATTATAGGAGCGGCGATCCTCTGGGTGGCGGGTGCGTTGCCATAATGTTCTAGCTCGACGTTTGCTGTTGATGAGGTCTGTCAGGTGTTGTGGTAAATGGCTTTTGTAAGGAATTATTTGGGATTGTTTGGGAGAGGAGGCAGTCCAGGCGGCTTGTTGAATAGCGGTTGTAAAGGAATATACGGCGTCGTCAAGGTCATTTGGGGTTTTGAGAATCACTCTGAGGTCAATATCATTAGTGAGAATTTCGCGGAAGAGGTTCCAGTTGACAGGGCCCCTAATGAATGACGGTGGGATAGGTTTAGGAATAGGTGTTATGGATACATTTAGAATCAATGGACTATGATCAGAGGATAGTTCATCAAGGCGAGCTATGGAAAAATTCAGAGAGCCTAATCCGCTGTGGATGAAGAAGTCGAGGATGTCAGGATTACGGTTAGGATCTGTTGGCCAGTAGGTAGGAGAATCGGGAGGTAGGAGATGAAAGCGTCGGGAGTTGAGTGCAGACTGCAATGTCCGTCCACGAGAATTGGTGGTTCTAGAACCCCACTGTTGGTTCTTAGCGTTTAAGTCTGCACCCAAAATGAAGTGATTACCCAAGGAGTTGAGGAAGGATCCAAATTGGGCAGAGGAAATGGGATGTTTAGGAGGGCAGTATGCTGATGCGATGATAAGCGGAAAGGAAAAGGTTTTGATAACGATGGAAGTTGCTTGTAGGTAATCGTGGGCGGAAATTGGGTGTAAGTGATGGGTGAGGGATCGGCGGACTATGGAAGAAATATTAGTATTAATATCTTAGTATCTACCTCTAACATGGAATTCAGCTTTATACAACTTATCGCTTTAGACCACATACACTCACCTAGACTCACCGCATACACACACATAGACCTTTTAGTGAAACTTGATAGTTTGGACTCAGGAGATCTTAAAACGTGTATTTTCGACGAAAACTCGAATTCGAAAATGACGATCCTCATACAGAGTTAAGTAAAAACAAATTAAGTAGTAAGTAAAAGCAAAAATCTTTCGGGTTTGTTAATTTCTTTAACGTCAATTTATGGTACTTTGATTTACCGGAGGATATATTGGGAGACTTAAAATTTGCCTATTAATTAGGATAGGGATCTTAAAGAGTAGCTGAAATCGCACAATCTGAGGTTCACCGTTTTACATCCTCAACGAGGACAGCGTCGCCAAGAATTTTGTCTCCCTATAAAAATTCATATGGCCATCATTCGGGTTTGAAGGCTGTTATACTAGCCACTACACTAGATATGACCCCATTTAAAAAATCTTATATCATAAACTATTTATATTTTGTAAATAAAAACTGCGAAAACCTGTTAAATACAAGTGTTCATATTGATTAGTAAAATGTTTAAAATGTGGAAACACAAATAAATATGCTCCGTTTGACAAAGTAATAAGTTAATCTTGTTCTGAAAAAAAAATATTTTTTAGTTAAAATCAGACACTCCTGTGATAGTTTCCAAAGACAAGCTAAGTATCCTCGAAGAAGGATATAAAGAATCTTGAAGAGTTTATCGACTGTAAGGAGTTTTACAAGGACAAACCACTTTTTTTTTCAGTGTTTTTAAAATGAGGATTTTAAAATGATTAATCTATTTTTTATGTTTATTTTATGAATACAAACCTGCTTTTTATATGCATGATATGTCACTTTACGGTTGTTATATTTTACTAATAGTAGTTATAAAAAAAAAAAATACAAACTCATACACACGCTTAATTCGTAAGCTTTTGAAAAATATCTTTCAGTGATATTTTTCCTGAGATAATATTGCAGTTCTATTCATATTACACAGCGTTTATGGCCGTTTCGTGACCCGTAGTATGCGTTTATGTTATTTCCGAAAATGTCTGATATGCTTTTTTTTTTTACGCCATATTTTGACATAACCATCAGCCGTAATAGGGTCGAATGATCTGGAATTCGTTGTTGGAGCTTTTGTTCTACTCAGAGCGATAATATAAAAAGGAGGGAAAGGTAGATTTTACACAAATTCTCGGTATTGGTTTATTGTTTTTAATAATAAACTTAAGTAATCGACCAACAAAAAAATAATTAACACACTCTCAAAATTTTTAAAATCTAAAATTTTGATATTCTAAGGATTGAATATGAGGAAAATTTGATGGGTAAGTGTAAGGATTTGAAAAAAAACTTACATTCAAGTAATATTTTTCCTAAAAAAAATATTTTACTATAGATGAATTTAAAATAGTAAAGGGAAGGTGGCTTAATATTTCAATAATGAACCGTTGTGGGGTCACCTGTGGTGTAGAGGTTAGCATAAAAGCTTTTTACGCCCAAGATCGCTTGTTGGAACCCGACAGATGTCCCAAGTTTTTATTTTAATGGGATTATCACTTTTAACTTCCTTGGTTATGCTAAAACTAACAGTAAAATATCCGAGTCTATGTGATGTCAGGTACTCGTTGTTGTTGTTGTTTTGGTTTTAAGGGCAAAAAACTGCGAGTGGTTATTATTGCCCAAAACATCTTCAGAAGACGATTAACTTACCTATGATGAAGAAAAAAAAAAAAAAAAAAAAAAAAAAAAAAAAAAAAAAAAAGTTAAAGATTCCTTCCTAATCAAAGCAATAGGATAGGCAAAATTTAGGACTCCCACTGTAACATCGTCCAATTAGCCACAGAAGCATAAAGTTACGTTAAATAAATAAGCAACAACGTTTCAAGATACATAGAACCCAAATAACGAATACAAAAGCCTGTTAAAATAACGAATTACAACCTTCTATGCCAAAGGTCACATGTTAAAACCCGCAGGTGGACCCAAGATTTTTAAATGGAGTAAAAAATCCTTAGTCATGCCGTTCTTCGGAGGGAACGTAAAAGGTGGTCACGAGTCTTGTGCCATCGCACAGGCACTCGTTAATGATCCCAATACTAATTAGAACTGGATAGGCAAAATTTAGGACTCTTACAGTAGCATCGTACGATCATCCATTATAGCCTAAATTGACGTTAAATAAATAAACAAACATACACAAAAACGGATACGAAAAAACCCCCCGCCCGCGGATTTTCCCCAAAACTAATGGACCATTTTTTACAAAATTCGTCACACAAATAAGCCGACGATGATCTTAACATCATGCTTTTATTTATGTTGATATCAGTCGATTTGTTTTTAAAACTCAAATAACGAATAAACTCGATACGTAGAATTCAAATATTTAATAATTAAATTTCTCAAAAAATAAAATAAAATAAAATCTTTGGAATCTGTTAAGAAATAACGTAGATAAAGCGTTTAGAACTTTGAAGTCTAGATCGGTCATTACCCTTGAATATAAATTAACAGCGTACCTAATTCGCGTTTTTTTTTTTAGTTTTCGTGTAGCTTTATGATATGAGTATTCAATATTTTCCAGATTGTTTGAGCACGTTAAGGGACCAAGTTGTTTTTAATCTGTTATTATTTTGAAAAAGGAATACAGTGAAGCAGCTCTACGGAGATCCTTTTCAATGCCTCTCGATACATATTTGAATTCGGTAAAATTAAAATTCATCAAACACTTTTTTTGGTTATCAGAGGATCTTTAAGACCAGCAAAGATCTACAGTTTCAGATATTTCGAAGTATTAGTTTTTAAAAATCACAACACAATGTCAATATCTACTATAATAACAATCTTTATTCTATTAAAAATGACGAACACGTTTGGATATTGATTGGGCCGCCATCCGAGTGGATGGCATACAAATATTGGCCAATGGTAAAAGCCAATCCTTTTAATGTGCAAAAGAAAACCTCGGGGGACGATATATATATATATATATTAGGGGTGGGCATAATCGAATGACGATTATCGGATCATTCGATTATTTCAATCATTTGAATTAATCGATTATCGGATTAATCGGATTGGAGAAACGAATGATCATTCAAACTGAAATGTTTAACGATAATCGAGGTATTATCGGAAAATGGAACGACCTTTTTTTTTTTTCTTTTTTTTTTGCATATTGCATAAATTATATACATATTTCATAAATTATATCTAGGCTCAGCCATCATAGGGACGGGAATTGTGGCATATTGTCTCTCAGAATGCATATTAATCATTCGATCATTCGATTATGGAATTATTCGATTAATTAAATCATCGAAGTCCGATCATCCGATTATGACGATCATTCGATTATGCCCACCCCTAATATATATATGTGTGTGTGTGTGTGTTACGTTATACGCCTATAACTCGGTTATTATTGAAGATTACAAAAAAATTGTTTTTCGGGATGTCGGCCATCGAAAAAAAAACAACAAGTTTTTCGAGATTAAAATATTTTGAACTTACTAGTCGTAATTGTTAGGTAATTTTACTGGAATATATCGTGAAGTGAGAATGATTGACAGTGTGAGTAATTGGGAGAAGTTAGTTCAGGGTGCAGTCAAAAGAACACACAAATAAGATATAAACTTACCTTCTTTTTACTTTCGCTTACTATATATAGTAAGGGAAAGTATTGCGATCGTGAAAATTTTCGAATTCCTGTTTTCAACGGAAATAGACATTTTAGGGTCCAATAGGCCCTGAGTCCAAATAACCAAGTCCCGCAAAAAGGTCTGTGTGTGTGTGGTAACTCCCGAGCGGAAAAGATAAGGCCTATGAAACTGAAATTTCATATTTAAGACAAATATACGCCCGAGACGTTAAAAAACCTTTTTCATCAAAATGAGCTTACCAGAAGAGCCACTTTATCCTATGCATTTTGCACCTTTTTTCGATTTTCTCGAAAACGGTTCCGACGATTTTGATTAAAATCGCTATATGGATGTAAAATCTAATATGCTTAAACCTCGTGTAGGTTTCATTCTGATTAAAATGGTCTGACAGGGCTTAAATGCCGATATTTTAAATTTTCTTCATCTAAAGTACCTTTAATTTTGTAGATTCTATAAAAATAACTATATTATCTTGTAACCATTGATAATTAACAGCTAAATATGCGAGTTGAGCGAATTCGATAAACAACTAAAGGAGAAAACTAAAAAAAAAAATTTTAATGCAATTTTTTGTTTTTGGACATAAGAACAGTAATATAGACGTATAATATATCGTTGGAAAGATTTTAGAAAAAATATTATCTTATACACAAGCTTGTAAAAGTTAATAAAGATTGATAAAAAGCCGATAAAACTAAGTGATTATTTTAGATAACAATATAATAGAGTTTTTAATAAAGCAAATGTTTCTATTTTAATTCAATTAAATTAATTCTTTAATGGTTTCACTCATTTTTATTTCTAGTATTTAAAAATTCTTTAATCGTTTTTTAAAACGGAGGTAAGTGAAAGTCGTGTGATTTTTTTTTTATATTTGTCATTTGTCATAACCTTTCTTTCACCATGTTTTTATTATCTGTATATTTTTTTTACTAATCATCTTTATATTGTATTCTACATCTGGTTGTTATATTTTGTTTTTATAGCCCTGAAGAAGGCCTATTATTTAGGCCGAAACATCGGCACCAGTTTATATCTTATTTGTGTGTTCTTTTGACTGCACCCTGAGCTAACTCCTACTTACTGAATGTAAATTGACAGACTAGCTAATTAGTCTTTTTTTAAGCTGTTTGATTAATTAATTGATTCATATACACATAAGTTGATTGCCTACACCACTGAATGAATAGTAGAAGAAGAAGAAAAATAAATTTTATTCTGGGGCTTCTGTCCCCAAAGAATAACAAAAAATCTGGTGCGGGCAACACACGACTTTCACTTACCTCCATTTTTAAAATCAATGAAAGAATTTTCAAATAGAGTTAGAGATAAAAATACGTGAGATTATTAAGGAATTAATCAAATTGAATTTATATAGAAACATGTGTTTTATTAAAAAATCTATTATATTATTATCTTAAATAATCAGTAAGATTTATCTTCTTTTCATCACTCTCCATTAACTTGCTTGTGTATGAGATGATATTTTTTCTAAAATCTTTAGCTTTCCAACGGTATATCATTCATGTATATTACTGCTCTTATGTTTAAAAACGAAAAATTGCATTAAAATAATATTTTTTCTGTTTTCTCCTTTAGTTGGGTATCGAATTTATTCAATTTATATATTTACCTGTTTTTCATCAGCGTTAACAAGATAATATAGTTATTTTTATAGAATCTTTAAAATTAAAGGTACTTTAGAGGAAGAAAATTTAAAATATCGGCATTTGAGCCCTGTCAGACCATTTTTATCCAAATAAAACCTACATGATATTAAAGCCCATTAAACTTTACATCGATATAGTGAGTTTAATCAAAATCGTCGGAACCGTTTTCGAGAAAATCGAAAAAAGGTGCAAAATGCATGGTATAAAGTGCCTCTTCTAGTAAGCTCATTTTGATGAAAAATGTTTTGTCACGTCTCGGGCGTATAGTTGTCTTAAATATGAAATTTCAGTTTCATAGGACTTACCGTTTCCGCCCGGGAGTTACCACACACACACACACAGACACACACACACACACACACAGACACACACACACACACACACCACACACACACACACCGGGACTTGGTTATTTGGACTCAGGGGACCCTAAAACGTGTATTTCCGTTGAAAACTGGAATTCAAAAATTTTCACGATCGCAATACTTTCCCTTACTATATATAGTAAGTGAAAGTAAAAAATTCTGGGATGTGGTGCATATATACCATCGAAAATAAAAATAAAAACAAGTTTTTCGGGATTAAAATATTTTGAAATTACTAGTCGTAATTGTTTGGTAATTTTACTGGAATATTGACTGTGTGAGTAATTGGGAGTAGTTAGTTCAGGGTGCAATCAAAAGAACACACAAATAAAATATAAACTTAACTTTTTTTTATTTTTTTATTTGTCATTTGTCATAACCTTTCTTTCACTATGTTTTTATTATCTGTATATTTATTTTACTTATCGTCTTTATATTGTATTCTACATCTGGTTGTTATCTTTTGTTTTTATAGCCCTGAAGAAGGCCTATTATTTAGGCCGAAACGTTAGCACCAGTTTATTAAGTTTATATCTTATTTGTGTGTTCTTTTGACTGCACTCAATTTGCATGAATGTAAATTGACAGACTAGCTAATTTTAATCTAGCTATCTAGCTAATCTTTTTTTAAGCTGTTTGATTAATTAATTGATTCATATACACATAAGTTGATTGCCTACACCACTGAATGAATAGTAGAAGAAGAAGAAAAATAAATTTTATTCTGGGACTTCTGTCCCCTAAGAATAACAAAAAAGTACAAAAGTGAGTAATATTTCTGGCTTAAAAATAAAAACATTAAAAAAAAAAAAAACTTAAGGTTATACTTATATTATTTATAAAAATAGTAAATACTATTGCTTGAACGACATATGACTACTACTTGCATTATTTATAGTGTAGTTAATACAACGACAATAGAACATACATGTATAACTATGTAATACTGAAAAGATGTGCATACAGAGATACTATAATAGAACCTCACACTAATATCGTAAAATAATAGAAAAAAAAGTTTTTGTTAACTTGAAATATGACTATTATTCTTAATTTTGTATACAATTATTCGGAAGACTGATTACTGAGGAGATGATGGAATAATTTGTTTTTAAATGAGGTTAAGGAAGATGCTTTGCGTATAGAGGTAGGTATGGAATTCCTAAGTGAGGTGGCACGCAAACTAAAGGATTTTTTAAAGGATGATGTTCGATGAGAAGGAAAATAGAGGTTAGTTGGTTGGGATCTTGTGTTAAACGAATGTACTGATGAACAAGGGATGAGTAGGTCAAGAATGTAGGATGGACTTTGGGTATTAAAAGAGCGGAATAGGAATACTCCCAGGAAATACTGTCGGCGAGAAACTGGATTGAGCCACCTCAACTCGGAATACCTGTCGGAGACGCTGGAGCGTCTGGGGACTCCGAAGATGAACATTTCATTAGCCTTTCCAATTAGTAATACCATAATATAATTATTCTGAAATAATAAACCATCATGTAATATTTTGAACTTAAAAGAATTGAAATGGGACCAAAACTATGAAAGTATAAAGCCCAACTTCTTTACTCACTATTTATAAATAATTTACAAACCTTCTACAGCACTGTATAAGAAATATTAAATCATTTATTAAATTCTGGTTTAAATATCTTAGTTCCAGAAGAAGCCAATGGGATACGGAGATACACCCTTCTACAGTCATAGAGCCTTCTATTGTAAAAGCACACTCATCTATGTATGCATCTGGTTCTTTTATTGGACTATTGTTGTTCTTCCGTTCGAGGGTTATTTAGAAAAAACTTTAAGGTCAGCCTTGTTCGTTACCGTCCGGACAAATCCCTTCTCCTCAACTCAGAAATATTCAACAATAAATACATTTTTTAACAATATTTTAAGATGTATTAAACATTCACTTGATGCGGAGCAGTTATAACCATAATCCAAAAACAATTCGGTGCGCTGATATCTAAGCTTACTCTCCAACTTGAAATAATTTAAAAAAAATAATAAAACATACAGAATAGCAATAGAGTCTTACCTAATCAGTGTTAGTAGGGTTAATTTTGTTTATTGTTTCAACAAGTTGAATGAAAAAGAACACACAAATAAATTAACTTTCAAGTACAATATAAGATATCATATATATGATATAAGATGATACATATAAAAAAAAAAAAAATTCTTCTCGTTTCAATTTTACTTTTACTTAACTATATATGAAATACATGGTAAGGAAAATTATTGAGATCATGAAAATTTTTGAATTTCAACGAAAATACGTTTCAGGGTCCCCTGAGTGCTAATAACTAAGTCGCGCGAAGAGGTCTGTGTGTCCGTTGTGTATGTGGTAAGTCCGGCACGAAAACGGAAAGGTATAAGCAACTGAAATTTCATATTTAAGACAACTATAAGCCCGAGATATTACAGTAACTTTTTCACTAAAATCGGCTGACCGGAAGTGGAACTTGATACCATGAATTTTGCACATTTTTAGGAATTACTCAAAATGGCAACGACTTCGATTAAACTCACTATATTAATGTTAAATTTAATAAGCTTTAATTTGATGTAGGATTTATTCTGATTGAAATAGTCTTACAGGGCTTACATGGCGATATTTTGAAGTTTTTTCCTCTAAAGCTACTGTAACAAAAGCAATTGTAATAGGATTCCCTCATCTCCTGAAAACTATTCCTCATATCCCAACCTCGTTCCTCAATAGTAATCCTGTATACAGTTTCAATATTCGGAAATATACAGTACGGCCCACAGAACTGCACATTTCGACACCTCCTTACTTCAGGAGGACATAAATAATATAAGTGCTTGGTCAAACAGCAACAAACTCCTGCTAAGCGCTGAAAAAACAAAAGCCATCCTGATAGCATCACCTGCTCTCCTTAAATCCCCCATCCTTTTCCTAAACAATACTCCTATCTCTTTCCATTCATCTGTCAAGAACTTAGGTATTACTCTTGATCAAACTCTCTCTTGGAAACCGCACATCTCCCAAATATCCCGCCGAACCATAACAACCCTAAAGCAATTCCGTCGCCTCCATCACCTCCTACCATTCAATATTCGTAAACTCCTTGTTTCTTCCCTTGTCTTTCCCCACTTTGACTACGGATGCGAGGTGTACAGCGGACTTTCAGGTGAGCTCGAAGCAAAACTTAAGCGTATTATGAACTGTGCAATACGGTTTGTATTCGGAATCACCAGAGACACGCATATAACCCAGTATTACACCGAGTTAAGGTGGCTTCATCCTCGTTACAGATGCCAGTATTTCCTAGCCTCCTTCCTCTACCAGGTTATCAGAACTCATCGTCCCAGCTACATCTTCCAATCCCTTCAATTTAAATCATCAATTCAGTCCCGTTCTACTAGATCCCGTCTTTCTGACCTCTACCCTCCTCCTCACCGTACTGCTGCCTTTGACAAGTCCTTTCTAGCCAAAGCAACCACTCTTTGGAATTCTATTCCTCCTGAGATCCGTCATGCAAGTACTGCTTCCTCCTTCAAATCGCTACTTTTCAACCACCTTCTCCTTACCCAGTCAAACAGACAATAACTTAACTGTGACAATAAACAAACTGCAGATGCTATAAATACCAATTATTATTATTATTATTTTTTTTTTTTTTATGTGTTTGTATTACTCAAATTATCATTGATGAACCAGCTATTACTGTTTTTTTTTTTTGTTTTTTTCTTATTCCGAAAGTCTGACTTGTAAATATGTACATATATTACTACCTTAATTATTTTTTAGTTTAGTATTTTGTTATTCTAAATCATGACCACACTGTTCCGGTCATCAATTATGTATTTTATTTTATTCTTAAGGGACTTTAGTCCCAGGATAATAAAGAAGTTTTTTCATTTCATTTCATTTCATTTCATCCTTTCTCATTCGATCCTCAATCCTATGGAATTCTATCCCTTCTTCCATCCGTCACTCCAATTATCTTTCTACCTTCAAATCCCGCATATTTGATCACTTATTGAACATCCAGGCTCAATAGAATTCTAAATAAGCTTTTTCTTTTTCATCTCATTTAAATATGTGTATTTAATACCATTAATTATTAACTTGTTTATATTTAATTAATTTACTCTAAGACTCTAAAGCTCTTTTTTTGTACATTTTATTCTAAAGGGATATGTCCCAGAATAATAAAGAATTTATATATTTATTTAAAGTATATTTATTTAAAAGAATCAACCATATCATCTCCTTAGCATTGCTAAATTTACAAGGTGAACGAATTTAATAATCAAATAAAAGAGAAAAGAGCAAAAATATTTTTTTGGTCAATATTTTTGTTCCTAAACATAAGAATAGAAATATAGATGTATAATAAATTCGTTAGAAAGCTAAAGAACTTTTTAAAAAATTTATCTTATGATACAAAGCTGTAAATCATGCAATAAATGCATTACATGCGTAAGATGAAAATGTCATAAACTTAAGTGATTATTGTAGACAATAATTTATATTATTATATTATTTCATCTAAACATATTTTTCTAACGAAAGTGAATGTAATTATTTTAACTTGTTTCAACTCTGTATTTATTTAATACGTCTTAAACTGATTTTACCAACCAAGGTAAGTGAAAGTCGAGTGTTGACCGCACCAGATTTTTATTTCTCCACCTCATGAATAATTATTCCTTAGACCTGAATTCCCTAAGTTCATTACTTCCCCTTTACTGATATTTTGTTTTATCTTTTTGATCTCAGAACTTTAATTGCTTTCAAGTTAATCAGGAACTTATTGAAATATTTCGCCTGCATATTTTCAAAGCCAAGATAAGTTTTTATTAATTACCAAACACTGAGGCATTCTATTAAATTACTTATGAGCCAATACTTCAAGCTTATAGTTAAACTACTAAAGAAAAAACAAAAAAGTGACGACTTGATATCAACCTGGAAACAGTGGGGAGCATAACAGATATTCAGGAAATATCGTATTCAAGGGAGATGGGAAACACTTTTCACAGTCACAATTTCAGTAACCTTCATACATTTTATTTCCCCTGTTTCTCTTTTTCGGTTTTTCTTGTCTACAACTCAATCTTTTCGGGAGATCCTTTATATTTTATTGCAAAACGAGTATGTAAAAAGGAAAAATTTAAGTCTATTAATGTGTTACTTTTTAAACAAGTTTGCAATTCTTAAATAATTTACAAATTGTCATCGAAAAGAACAATGGTAATTTAGATGTATAATATACCATTGGAAACTAATTTTTTTTATAAAAAAAATGTTATTTGATAAACCAAATTGCAGGAGAAAATGGAAAGTTATAAACAAACATAAATTTAAGTGTTAAAATTAGAAAAAAATTTATTTTTTAAATATTAAAAGTTTAAAAAATTTAATTTACCAAGCAAGATAAATGTGAGTCGTATATATACACCAGAAGACTTTTAAAATTAATAATTTGTTTCCGTTCAAGCAATAAAAATATCTTTTAGGAGAGAATCAGATATGTAATAACCACAGAAAGGCTAATCAGTTACAATCTTAAGTGCCTCAAGAATAATAATTAATGAATCATGTCTAATTAGTTCAAAATGTAATATCTTGAATAATACAATATATTAATATCTCTATTTTTGGGAATTTTTCTTCATTCATAAGGTGACACACAGATTGTTTTTCTTCCATATTTGGATTTAAGTATGTTGAAAAGAGAAACTTTCAAATTTTGAGATGGTTAATTAGTTTTTTTAATGTTCGACGGTATATTTAATCTGTACTCAAGTAAAATCAAAGATAAATTAAAGATTTTTTTATTTTCATTTTTTTTTTTGCATGACCAGTTATAACGATTCCCTATTGAAACGTGTACCTCAACAAGGTATGAAGGGTTTTGCGCTCAGTACATATAGGGGACTCGTACTGTTTCTAGGCCAACGGCCGTCAATGAGGGGATTCGTCCAAAATCAAGCTCAGCCACCAGGTTTTTACCCATTTTTGGGTATCCACTTTATAGAGGCTGTGTACCCCGGCAGGAGGGAGGGGTCTCCATATCCCAGGATCGCATCACTGCTGAAATAACAGAATGAATAATATTCTTTCACAGCCGGGATTCGAACCTAGGACCCAGAGAAGATTAGATTAGTGCTCTATCCACTAGACCACGATGCTCCCTCATCATTGAATATAATACTCTATAATCATGTATACAGGACTAGCTTTACAAACTCCGTAAATTCCTCCCTCCTACATACTACCTAATTATCCAGTAATACCTCTCTGGAAGATCCTTCAAAATAAACCATAATAGTTCCTATTTATCCCTATTTACTCAGTCTGCTGGCGTTCCTCAAGGCCCCTAGAACCCATTTTTTAAACAGTCCATACAGCTGATATCCCAACCTACCCTAACACCTTCCTTCCTACCTATGCTGATGACACTTGTGTGTTATCAGTCAATAATGATCCTACTATTGCCTCTAAAACTCTTCAATTCCATATCAGAGACCTTGAAGTATGGTGTCAGAATTGGAGAATCAAAATCAAATCCCACCAAATTACCTTTACCCTTCGTCGTAAACCTATGACATCATGCTCTATTGCGTCCTTTAATAGTATTCCACTAGTCCCGGTTGAACAGATTCGCTATCAAGGACTGCTACTTGACAAACGACTTACTTGGAATCCGCACACAAGACTGAAATTACAAGAAACTGCCCGCCGCTTTCGCTTACTTCGACATATACTGGACAGACGCTCTAACCTTCCACTTAACTACAAATACAAATACAGTTGTAAATTTCAATAAATTAATAAAAAAAAAAAAAGGTTTACAGATTCAAATGACTTTTACCTAAATAAACGTTATCTGTACCTGTATAGTTACGGCTATAACCGTCAATGATAAATTTAAAAATCATGACTGCTAATTGTAAGTTCAAAACTCCATATCTAGGCTAATAGTAATCTGATTTTAATTTTTTTTTTTTTTTTTTTTTTTTTTGTGGTTAGGAGAGTTTTTATTTCTTTTAACTTAATTTAAAACAATTTTTTACGTGATTTATTTATTTTTCTAAATAGTAAATAAGCAAGAAAAACATAAACATAAAAGTTAAATTAATAATAACTATGCGTTGTGCTAAAGGAGCATCTGTTACGTATCTACGTAAAAAGGAATGTCGTTTTCATATGATCTTTTAATTATAATAGTGGTAATCTTAATTAGTGCATTTTTACAAGTACATAATTCGACTTGGACAGATTTACAGATCTTACGCCATATATAGCAACTGTTACTAAAAATTCTAGTCCCTCAGTAATTGGTATAAAACATCGAACATTTAAGAACTTTTATAGGACTTTAAATAATTTATTAAATTGAAAAAAAAAATTCTCTTGTTTACAAAAGAAGCTTGAATGTTGAAACCACAGCGGTTAAGATGCCCACTGGTTTGGGTACAGCCTATCGATTAGGTTGTGTGCTGAATCCGGAGAATTGCCTTTGTCTACAGAACACGGTTTGATTATTTGCTTCAACTCCCACACTCCCTCCTTAATTATGCCGAGGAAGATAAAACAAACATAATTTTATGCCTTATAATTTCTATATCCTGGCGAATAATAATTAACGCCCAACGCCAGATCCGAGAGATTTGATCAACGTGACACCTTCGCTGATAAACTTAATACCCGTTACATCTTCGTTAAACAAACACACGCAAATTACTTCATCTCTAAAAATAAACCCAGTTCAATTAAAATTGCATAGTTTCGTACGTCAAATAACGACGCATCAGGAATAATGAAAACTCCCACAGCATTTTTTTTCACTCTTTGTTGTTGAACTTTCTCTCGTTTATTATCTGCCTTTGTGGTTATGAGTGCTTTGAACCAATTATATTTGCTTATATAAAAATGATATCATCGTGGGAATTTAGGAAAGACTTTAAAATTATAAGATAAATGGCGCGCTACACGGCGAGAGAAGAGAAATGTGAAAGTCGGCGATAGTGAATTACCACAAACTTTCGATGTTTTATAATAAATATACAATAACTGTGTTTTCTAAATAAATAATGTTTAATGTCTTAAAAGGGTTTCCCTAAATTAAAAAAAAAAAAAAAAAGTATTTTTCTTTAAAGAAATAAAGAAAGAAATAATCTACAAACAAAAATTATTACTTTCACTTACCTATATACGGCATATATAGTAAAGGAAAGTATTGCGATCGTGAAAATTTTCGAATTCCAGTTTTCAACGTAAATACATGTTTTAGGGTTCCCTGAGTCCAAATAACCAAGTCCCGCAAAAAGGTGTGTGGTAAGTCCAGCGCAAAAACGAAAAGTCCTATGAAACTGAAATTTCATATTTAAAACAACTATAAGCCCGAGATGTTACGGCAACTTTTTCATCAAAGTCTTTATACCATGCATTTTGCACCTATTTACAATTTTCTAAAAAATGGCTCCAACGATTTTGATTAAACTCGCTTCATCGTTGTAAAATTGGGCAGGCTTTAATATCATGTAGGTGGATTGAAAGGACTATTCTGATTGAAATAGTCCTATAGGGATTAGATGCCAATATTTTAAAAATGTCTTCCTCTAAAGTACCTCTAATTTTATAGGTTTTATAAAATTGACCATTATCACCTGATAAGCATTGCTAAAAAACAGGTCAATATATAAGTCGAACGAATTTGATATCCAACTAAAGAAGCTATTTTTTAATGCAATTTTTCTTTTTGAACTTAAAAAACAGTAATATACATATATAATAGGGGTACTCACTACGTTTGCTATAGCACAAAAAATATGCTATAGCAAACGTAGTGAGTACCCCGAATATACCGTTGGAATGCTAGAGATTTTAGAAAAAATATAATCTTATACATACTATTGTAAAAGTTAATGGAGAGTGATGAAAAGCCGATAAAACACTAGTTTCTTTTAAAATAAATAGAAAGTAAATAGAATTTTGCGAAGATATAGCCAATCGTACTTAAGTTCTCACTTTTGCATGAAAAGATAAATAAAATCCACTTAAACAGCATCAGATATTTGTTGTCTGGTGGTAAATGCATTCTAAAATAAATGGTTACGGAGACACTATGGGGATGATATCAGGCCAAATCAGCAGTACACCGTTCACTAAGGTTAAATTTTTTCTAGACAAATAAAATATCATTGAGGATTTTGGATTGATTAAATACAGACGAATCGGATAGTTTAGTATCGCAAAAAATCTCAAATCGCTTAGTCAAGATTAGTATTATGGCAGTCATGTACTCAGTAGAGAGCTTATTGAGTCTTAGTTAAGTTGATTTTTTAATTTTTCTTTCTGATATTATCTTGGTAATATGTGTAACTCAGAACAGATCATAAAAATTTTAAAACTTATATTAGCTCATATTATATTAAGTTATACCATTTTTTTTTCAGTCAGAATATTTTCACCAAGGCAATAATAGATAACTCATATAATAATACGTATATAATATGTTTATGTATGTATCTTTAATAATAATAAAAGAGTTGAGAGTTATTTCTATACTACACAGTATTCATTTAAAAATGAATTATAAATTTTAGGTATGAAAATCAAATCTGACTTTCATAAAACAAAAATCTAGTGCCCGCAACACACGGCTTTCACTTACCTCCGTTGTTAAAATCAATTTAAGAATTTTTAAATACATAGAGAGATAAAAATAAATTGTTAAAGAATTAATTGAATTAAATTTCAATGGAAACATGTGTTTTATTAAATAATCTATTACAATACATTTTTACCCACAACAATCCACCGCTCCTATGCCCAAGGTCCCGGGTTAAAACCCGCAGGCGACTCTAAGATTTTTTAATGGGAATAATTAATCCTTAGTTAAGCCGTCCTTCGGAGGGGACGTTAAAAGGTGGTCCCGAGCCAGTGCGATGTCAGGTACTCATTAAAGATCACTATTCTAATTAAACCTGGGTAGGCAAAATTTAGGACTCCCACTAGCAACGCCCGATTAGCCATAGCAGCATAAAGGGGTGTTAAATAAATGAATAAAAAATATATGCAAATGCAAATAAGAAGTTCTACATACATACATAATATATGCGTTGGAAAGCTAAAGATTTTAGAAAAAATATTATCTTATTCATAAGCTTGTAAAAGTTAATAAAGGTTAATGAAAAGCCAATAAAACTAACTGATTAAATAATATAATAGAATTTTTAGTAAAACACATGTTTCTATAGAGATTCAATTTAATTAATACTTTATTAGTTTCACCCCTTTTGGTCTATACCTGTATTTGAAAATTCTCTAATCGATTTTAACAACGGACGTAAGTGAAAGTCGTGTGTTGCCCGCACCAGATTTTTACAAATACAAACAACACAATAATTCCACGAAAAATTGTCACGCCATGTTATGGTACGATAAATAAAGACATTAACAGCCCAAGAGTAAATTCTTACATTCACGTCAAATTTCATTCTTTGACACACAAACACTCAAATTGACTCGTATTATCTCTTTCCTCCTCTTAGTTACTAGTACTCATACTCCTAAGATGAGTAAAAAAAAAAAATATAATAATAAAAAAAAGTGGCCACGTGATCTTTTAATTAATTTTCATTCTTTAGTGAACTCATTGCCAATAATAATAATAAGAATATTTAATCACCGCTATGGATTTTTAAAGTCTTGATATTAATTCAGACCTATTCAAAATTTAAATTACTTTTTCTAGAGACTTTAGTATGTATTATATATTATCCATTTGAAAATTAAGAACGTGCTTTTAAGTAAGAACGGTCTGGGACCACACATTTTTTCGTAATAATTTTTTTTTATTTGTACTAATAATTTTTATGGGGTGGGTGCTGCGACCTACTTCGAACCCACCGCTTACGCCCAGCCCCCTTTTTTTATGGCAGAGTTTCTGAAAAAAAAGTAAACACAAAGTCTTTCTTTTTCCTGAGAAAAAGTAAAAAGAATTTTCCTCGAACTTGTCAAAATACACAAATAGATCATCAAGATTGTAAATAGATTTTAGCATTTTTGACAATAGTACGAAAGAATAATCGAGAGTTAATTTTTTTTTTAAAGTGTTTTATATTATTTTGATGAGCATATGTTTTTATAAACATAAAATAGTATTATTACATAGGAATATATTAATTGCTGATGTAAAAGACCTGACTCAATGTTAATTATACTTGAATAGACAATTCCTGTTTATAGTAAGAGGAATCAAATTGGTCCTAAATGTAACAGGTCATTAATAAACTTAATTCTAATTCTAATGTCGCTCACTTTCAGTATCACAAAAAGTAATTTTAAAATACAAAAGGTAGTCATTTATAGCATTTAAATAATAAAAAAAATATTAGGCTTCTATGAAAAACTATTAGAATTTCTTTAGAAATCTCTGATGGAAGTGGCGATGAGAGCACAATTTGTTTTTTATTGAAGTGCAAAAAAATATTAATTATGAAATAAAATTGCGAACTTTTTTTTTTATCATAGATACTATACAAAAGTTTACAAAACGCTCCTGAGATAAGTATATTTTTGTAAATTTGAAGAAAAATTATTTTTAATTTGATTTTTCCCATTTTTACAAAATCTCTGAACCGAATTTTCATTTATTAGTGCAAATGATTAAATTGTATGATTGAATAAACAAGCATTAGATATAAACTCGATTGAACATCATAGGAATTAGTGACACACCCCTAAGCATTAATAACACAGACAGGTGCGGTAAGGGGTTTTCTTGTATAAATTTAGATAATAATGCTGGGACAGTTTAAACTAATCTCGAAAAACATCTTATTCCAAAAAATAAAAATATTAAAAATAAATAAGTAAGCAAAAAATAATGCTTTTTTAAAATTGTTTTTTTTTTTTGGCCCGCGATAGATAATCCTCCTTTAATTCCAAACTACCTGGCCACTCAAACCCGCTTGTCCGTAACCTCTCATCTACATCTATTCCCGGTAATCCTCCGAGGCGCCTGAAAAGACGGTGGCCTCGAGACCTGCTCATGAAATAAACCTTGAAGTACTACCACTGGGTAGATTCTTTACATGTCTATTCATGCCTGTTATTGTCATTCAGCCATTTTACTTATTGTATTTGTATATACAGTTGTAAAAAACAATAAAATGTATTATAAAAAAACAATTGTTTTTCAACCTCAAAAATGTAATATTTTGACACGCTCAATCTGTTGGGGTTGCCCAAATCGAAAAAAATTGCCGATATTTCCTTCATCAGAAATTAAATGTAAAACATTTTTTTTTTTTTTTTTTTTTTTTTTACAATTTGTCACAAAGACCTATCGTTTAAGAGCTATATTGGATTAGATGAATAAAGTAACGTTTTGCCTTATTTTTTACTTTCACTTACCTATATATGAAATATATAGTAAGGGAACGCATTGCGATCGTGAAAATTTTCAAATTTCAGTTTTCAACGGAAATACACATTTTAGGGTCTCCTGAGTCCAAATGACCGAATCCCGCAAAAAGGTCTCTGTGTCTGTGTGTGTTCGTTTGTTTGTCGTTAAGTCCAGCACGAAACCGAAAAGGTGTACGAAAATGAAATTTCATATGTGTGACAACAATACGCCCGAGGTGTAACAGCAACTTTTTCATCAAAATCGGCTACTCAGAAGGGCTACTTTATACTATGAATTTTTCACATTTTTACGATTTTCTCAATAACGGCTCCAACGTTTTTGATTAAACTCCCAATATCGATGTCAAAATTTAATGGGCTTTAATATGATGTAGGTTTCATTCTGATTGAAATAGTCTGACAGGGCATAAATTCCGATATTTTAAATTTTCTTCCACTAAAATTCCTTTAATTTTGTAGATTTAAAAAAAAAATAGGCACATCATCTTGTTAGCATTGATAAATAATGGCTAAATATGCAAGTTGAGTGAATTTGATTAACAACTGAAGGAGAAAAGTGCAAACATATTTTTTATTCAATTTTGGTGTTTTTGTACAAATAGTAATATAGATGTAAAATATACCGTTGGATAGCTAAAGATTTTAGAAAAAAATATTATTTAATTGTGAAGTAATTGTAAAAGTTAACGGAGAATGATGAAAAGCCGATAAAACTGATTGTTGTAGATAAAAATATAATAAATTATTTAATAAAACACATGTTTCCATTGAAATTTAATTCAATTAATTCTTTAACAATTTATTTTTATCTCTAAATGTATTTAAAAATTCTTAAATTGATTTTAACAATGCAGGTAAGTGAAAGCTGTGTGTTGCGGGCAACCGATTTTTGTTTTATGAAAGTCAGATTTGATTTTCATTTAATAAATTTATTTTTAAATGAATACTGTGTAATATAGAAATAACACTCAATTCTTAAATTATTATTAAAGACACATAAACATAATATATACATATTATTATATGAGTTATCTATTGCTTTAGTGAAAATATTCTGACTGAAAAAAAAATGATATAACTTAATATAATATGAGCCAATATAATATAAGTTTTAATATTTTTATGATCTGTTCTGAGTTACACGTATTACCAACATAATATTAGAAAGAAGAATTAAAAAATCAACTTAACTAACATAGCTATTTGAGTATACACTAATCCATTTAGAAAATTGGTCATTTCTCTTAGAATAGATAATAAAATTCATAAAAATGTGATAAAAAAAATAATCCATTAAATCAACTACCCATCTGGGTAGTCAGAACATTGTAAAATTTTAATTTATGAACGACGATTTCGACCACATAAATTATCACTTGACAGACTCAATAAGCTCCCTATTAAGTACAAATGTCTCATTTACATGACTGCCATAATACTAATCTGGACTAAAGATTTGAGATTTTATGCGATACTAAACTATTCGATCCTCAATGTATATTTTATTTGTCTAGAAAAAATTTAACCTTAGTGAACGGTGTACTGCTGATGTGGCCTGATATCATCCCTACAATATCTCCGTAACCATTTATTTTAGCTTGCATTTACCACCAGAAAACATATATCTGATGCTGCTTAAGTGGATTTAATTTATCTTTAGATGCAAAAGTAAGAAATTAACTACGATTGACTGTATCTTCGCAAAATTCTCAATCCAGTGATGCATTATTTATTGTATTTGAGCGTCGCACAGTAGGAAAAAATTACGATTTAGTGGAAAAAATTCTATAACTTTAGATCTAATCAAGGTAAACTAAAAATTCTTAATAAATATATACACATTTTCGTAATTTCCCACACAGTATTAATATTATCAGATATTATTTTTCCTAAATATTTCACCATGCTAATTTCAGCAATTAATTCTAATCAATGTTCCTATTCGAAACTGTTTTCACCTTTCTAATTTTAACTTCCTTATTAAATCACCTTGAAAGCACGCTTTTGCATTTTCCTAAAAACATTAACGTAGAACCGTTCATTCAGTATATGATTTAAAGTTTTATAAGTAGCTATGTTCTCTTTCGCGAATGGACCACGCGGAATCAACACTTAATGGTATTCTTTTTTCTCCAGTATAAGATTAATTTTTGAAATTTTCTTTCTGTTTATTTACATTTATACATATAAATATTTATTTATGATAATTTTGACATTATCCACTGTCCGCTTAAGAAGAATTTGTAACTATTTGAACATGAAACTTGAAAATCGCATGATTTTGATTTTAATATTCCAATTTTATTAATAAATTGATACATATATGTTGTTTTTTCTTATTACTTTCACTTACTATATATAGTAAGGGGAAGTATTGCGATCGTGAAAATTTTCGAATTCCAGTTTTCAACGGAAATACACGTTTTAGGGTCCCCTGAGTCCAAATAACTAAGTCCCGTTAAAGATGCATAGGCGTTGATGACCTTGAAGTTTTACGCCTTAAAGCCCAATCAAACAAACAAACTAAGTCCCGCAAAAAGGTCTGGTAACTCCCGGGCGGAAACGGTAAAGTCCTATGAAACTGAAATTTCATATTTAAGAAAATTATACGCCCGAGACGTGACAAAACATTTTTCATCAAAATGAGCTTACCAGAAGAGGCACTTTATGCCATGCATTTTGCACCTTTTTTCGATTTTCTCGAAAACGGTTCCGACGATTTTGATTAAACTCGCTATATCGATGTAAAATTTAATGGGCTTTAATATCATGTAGGTTTTATTCTGATTAAAATGGTCTTACAGGGCTTAAATGCCGATATTTTAAATTTTCTTCCCCTAAAGTACCTTTAATTTTGTAGATTCAATAAAAATAACTATATTATCTTGTTAACGCTGAAAAAAACAGGTAAATATATAAATTGGATAAATTCGATACCCAACTAAAGGAGAAAACAGAAAAAATATTTTTTTAATGCAATTTTTCGTTTTTGAACATAAGAGCAGTAATATACATGCATGATATACCGTTGGAAAGCTAAAGATTTTAGAAAAAATATTATCTCATACACAAGCTTCTAAAAGTTAATAGAGAATGATGAAATGAACATAAAACTAACTGATTCTTTTAGATAATAATATAACAGATTTTTTAATGAAACACATGTTTCTATAGAAATTTAATTTAATTAATTCTTTAATAGTTTCACGTATTTTTATCTCTAACTGTATTTGAAAAATCTTTTATTGATTTTAAAAATGGAGGTAAGTGAAAGTCGTGTGTTGCCCGCATCAGATTTTTTAATATATTTTACAAATAATGGGCTGCGTTTCTCAATAGGTCTGTATCAACGTTATTTTATTTTTTTGTCTGGTAGAGCATGCGCAGTAGGTTCGTTCGTTCTGGCCGAGATCTGTTGGAACGGAAGAAGTTTAGTGCGCATGTCCTGTCTTATCTCTAATCAAGGATGGAAGAGACATCACATAATTTGTTTCAATAAGATAAATTAATATTAATATCCAGAGTCCAGTAACACAATGATATTGAAATGAAAATTAATGATTCTTCGCATAACTTAGGAAGGATTTTCTAATTTTATTATTTTAAAATCTAACTGGTAATGAATTAGATTAAAACAAAAATATAGAGAGCTTTAAATAACCAAATAATTTCGAATTAATAATTGATCGTTAAAACATGAACTCGAAAAGCAATTTGAATAAAAAAGTAATACTAGTGTATATTATAAATAAACACAGCAATAAAAGTTTCTCATGAAAATGCAATAAATTCGGTTGATAAAGTTCAGTAAAAACCAGCAAAAAAAGTTGTTAGTTTTAAAAATACATACATATTTTACTTCCGAAAGGTTCCTTCAAATTTCCTCCCCGGAATCATATGCTAACTTTTCTAAACGTGTAATAAAATTTTGATGCGCAACAGATGAGATAATAGTCATTTGTTATTTAATTATATTCATAACGATTTTGTTTTGTCTTTTACTTACAAATAAAAATATTTGGGCAACAGTTTACGCTAAAAAAATGTTGATCAAATGTTCTGTAATTGACTGAAACAGGACAAATTACATTTCTAACATAGAACAATTTTCTTTCAAAAGTTGTTTATGCTAGTAATTGCGCATAGTTGAATTGCAGAGAAATGAACTTGACATGAAATTAAAAGGAAAAGGTTAAACTTTTTTATTTTTTTTTTCACTAAGATTTAATTATTTTTACTCTAATAGCGTTTTCTAATAAAAACTTAAAAAATAATCATAAAAATAAAATGATAAAAAATTTACTGACCTCAATTGTTGAAAACAGAAGATTCCTCTTGCATCCCACTAATTATCTTCTTTTTTTCAACAACTGCTAATCCGGTGCACTATAGTCAACTTACATTGCAGTATTTTACAATTCTGATCACATTTATTGTTTTACTATTATATAAATTAATGAATACACATAAGTCACTATAATTTTGAACGATTGACAAAGTTTAATACATCTAGAGAGTCGAATTATAACTAAAGTAATTAAGTTTGTAAGAATCTTCCAAAATTCTTAGAAATCAGGGCTGACGACAAAAAAAAACAAATGTTATGGGAGCAGTGGTTGACATAAAATGGTAATAAATCTTAATAACTGATACATTGAATGAAACTAAAAAATGTGAATAATTATTCTGAATGTAATAAATGATAAATTATTAAATATAATTATGTATAAGGTTGAAAAAGAAATATAATTTATTAGTGAAGTAACGGTTATCGACGAGCTGGCAGCGCCGAGTGAATGGATCCCGCTCCCGGTCAGTTTGGCCCCACCGCTGGTAGAGATAGCTTAGTGCCGTAGAGACTGTGCGATGAGGCCCAAGTAGCCCCAGTTGATACTCTTCTCTTCGTATCGTCCTCAGGCACCTTGAGGAGTCCGGAGTCTTCGGAGAGGGGCACCTGCAGTCCAGCTCGTAGCACAGTGCCCGATTGTCGCCATTTTAGAGACCGACACCACCACCACACCCCATCGTATTTTAAAATCAAGTCATACACCTCTTTAATGGGAACGGGTCGTCATCGGCCCGGGGGACGGGAAATCCATCAAACTGGAACTAATGGAATTGGAGAATATTGTGGCCAATACGGTTTATCTCAAAGCCAGGGAAGGTAAGGAACGGTCCCTTTTCTCAACACACACACTCCCTGACAAATCAATAAACAGAGCATTAAAAGCTCCTTTCCTACAGTATACAGGGCCAGCATTAAATTTAAAACCACCTAAACACTTCTCCTAATCTGCTTTAATGAACATACTTAAACATATTTGCCTTGAGATAAAGCTGCAATAAATAGATCTCGTGTTTACATATTTGTTTACTTCCCTTTTGACGACCAATTATTAATTTATGTTTTTGTTTACTACATGTGCTTGGAAATACTTTTTGCTGTAGTCGTTTTATTTATGTTACATAAAGAGTGTAGACGATTTTCGGGTGAATATTACATTAGTTGGCTATTGCTTAAGAGCCACAATAATACTGGCATGTATTAGGTTATGTTCACTCATAACACATTCTCTTTTTTTTTTTAATTGATGGAAGTATATTCTGATGGTTAATGTTATACCTTTGATTTGTGAATTCTCTCCAGATTACTAATTGAAATGGTTAGTCTGACAATATTGAAACTAAAAAAATTAAAAGTTTTATCTGAAACATATTTTTTGACCTTAAAACAGTATCTTAACACACAACAGCTATTTCATTATATCTTCAGTCTTCATGGCTTTTATCTACAATTATCACATTGTTTATTGACAAATGTCAATTTTTAACTAGAAAGAGTTCAATTATCTGTATTAACTCCTACAACATTTTAGGTGGTGCAGATAGTAACAAGGGAAAGAGCAAAAAATGGAAGAAAATATTACAATTTCCTCATGTTTCTCAATGTTTGCATTTAAAAAATAAGATAGGTGAGGTTTAGATAGTCATGTTAAAAATTAATATCTTTGAAATCTATCGATCTCATTTTTATTTGTCATACATGTTATTTACAGATGTGAAGTATAGCTATGTTGTTGATCAGCAGCCAATCGGTAGGCTTTTGTTCAGACAATTTTGTCAAGAAGCCAAACCGAAATATCATAGGTACAATGTTTTCCTTGATTCTATTGTAAGTATTCTGTTTTTAGTTTTTATTGGTTCCTTTATTCACATATATTACAAAGTTAATTGTACATTGATATTTAAAGGAAAAGTATGAAGTGGAATTTGATGAGAATAGGGTGGATCAAGCACAAAACATATATGACAGATACCTAAAAAATCACGTGAGTGCTATGTATTTATATGGTTTCCTTTTCTTTTAAAAATTTTAATTTATATCTTAACTATTCTTTACATTTAATTGAAAAGTTTAGTTACATTTTTGGTTAAAAAAAAAATTAAACTGATTAGCCGTCTCCATTTTTTAACATTATCTATTAATATGAATGTTAAATTTTTAGTTTAATTGTGAAGTTATTTCAAGGTAATGTATACTAACTTTTTTTTTTTTTTTTTTTTTTAGTTGAATTGTACAAAGTAAATTATATTTTGTTTCTTTGTATCAAATAGCATTTCGTCCTCCACCCATTTTTATTAAATTGTTGTTTTGCAGATACTATTTTCTGTTCATTATATCCTACAAAATATTTCAAGTTTAATTTCCATTTGTTATTTTTTAGTTACATTATTTTTAGCTCTATTAAATTATATCCTGTATTTTTTTCTTCAAATGGTGAAGGTTTATATCGCATTAAGCATGACACGTTTTTGTTCTGAATATTTTTGATTGGATTGTTTACTAGCTTGTATTTATCTATTTGATTTTTACTCAAGGAAATTTCATAAATAATAGAAAAGTTATTGACTCATCTTTAGTATGTTTTAAAGTGTTTAATTTTTCTCTTAATAAGCTGTAATTGCTTTGCTATTTTTTATTTCCTCTGCCAGTTTTCTTACAAATAAAGAATAGATAACTGTTAAATAAGAAACAAGTTAATTCTTACATTTACTTAAGATTATTGATTATTCCTTTGACATTATTATGTTAATTGCCTTGAAATATTCATATCTCTATATATTATTAATGTTCTATACTTCTAACTTGTTAAAGATAATTTCTGTTTTAAAATTATTAATGCTATGCTATGACTTTTTAATCCTTATTATAGAAAGAAATTTCTTTTATTTTTTGTTTAGTTATTTGAAATACTAAAATTCTCTTTAAAAAAATGGTATTATATTCATATGTAGATTTAAAATGCCAGGAATATTTACTGGTCACTTAATGCAGCAATGTTCTGCAATGCAAGAAGGATATTTTTTTCTGACCTCTCATGAGAGCAAGAAGTTGCTTGCTTCCTTGTCATGACTAACTGATATCAACTGAAATGTAAAACAAATGTATGGCAAAAATTAAAACAAAAGAAATTTCACCAACAGGATTTAGGCTTGGTAGTTTAATTTTTAATTACTGTCACTTTGTTAAAAAAAAAAAAAGAAAAAAAAAAGATAATAATTACCATAACAATAGAAGTAAATCGTTTAGAAGGTTTTAAAATAAATCTGTGATATATAAAAACTGAAGATACAAATAATTTGAAGAAGAAAATGATATGCAAGATCAACTTTGGATTCACAAAGCAACAATAATATAAAGATAATTTAAAGTAAGAAAAGAAAAAAAGTACTGAAATATCTGTGTACTTCCTTAGTGACATGTACTCATGTTTATGAATCTTTAGTAAAAAATGTAATAAATAATAAAGTTTAAACATGGCATTGCTAGAGAGGTACCTTGTGTATCAGAACAAAATACAAAATTTTTCTTACAGTACATTAATTTACTATTGCTATGTTAACATATATAATATATTATTTTATATGTATATATATATTATAAATATTACACGTATGATATTTTTATATGATATCATATATCACATATATGATATATGTTGACGGGTTCCAATCAGTTTGAGTTTTAAAATATTTGGTTAGATCCATAAGTTGTTGAATATACATGACTTTCCACGCCATGTTTCTACACTTTTCTTTTATTCACCACTATATTGAGGTAGATATTTAAATACATTCCATTTCTTAAAATGATGACTGACAGTTAGGGCAATTTTAAGGGTCTCTCTCTGATGATCCACTCTGTTGTTAAATTTTTTAAATGAGTGAATTGGTACTTACATAAACATATGATAATAGGCCTTAAGTAGTATCTCTACTATAGCAGAAACGTTAAATAATTTAGTCTGAATCTTCTTCCGAAAAAATATCAAAAGTTGTATAAATTTTTAGCTTATTATTAACTAGAAATGCATATATATTTTTAATTAATATTTAATTGTATTTTTAATATTATTGACCTAAGAAAGATTTAACAGAGTTATGGGCTATTCATATAAATTAATATAAACTTATTTTACATAATAATATCCTTAATTTTATATAGATTCCGTGGAAGATTAGTTGTTCTGCAAAAATAGATTAAGGGGAATAAATAAAAACAATGAAAATTAGGACATGTGAAATCTGACTCAGAAATGGATAACTGGATCCAGAACTTCAAGAAGAGAAGTTATTCTGTACAGGCTTAGAATAGGACACTGCCAGTTTTCATATAATTACCTCCCTATATGTCTAGAAGTGCCCACTTGTGTAAAATGTTTTAATCCTCTACAAACCGTAAATACTTTTACTAATAGAGTGTACACAATTTTAAGATTAGAGAAAAGCTGGAATAGAACAATCATTAGTGATGAAGAAAAACAAGGGTTTTACAACACAGTATAAACCATTTTGATTTTGTTCACACCAACGAATCTGTTGGTTTGAGGTGGATCAAAAATTAAAAAATAAATAAACTACATGTAATTATATATAGAACTAATCATATTGACAAACATTTGATCTACAATTGAATGGTTATTAATTAAAATAATTTCATCTTTATTATGAAGGCTACATTATAACTAGAGAAAACAAAGGAAAATTAAATATTACATCAAATATTTAAAAAGGCCAACCACAATTCCAATTACAAGTTTTTTTAAAACAGTTAGCGTGTAATTAATACTCTCATGGTTATTCCTTCTGTAAAAATAAAAACTTTTAATTAAATGTAGGAAAAAAAAAATGTGCTTCAAACAATTTTCACATACTGCTTTAATTTGAAGTTCCTTTTATTCACCTTCAAATAGTACAGAAATATATATATTATGTGCAACAATCAGTTTAGTTAATTCGTTTTTCGTCACAAGTTAGCTTAGCTATAGGATTTAAGGGACCTCAAAAGTGTGTTTGTCCATTAAAAACTCATATTCAAAATTTTTTTCACAATGTTATTACCTTCCTATATATAGATATAAATTCCTACAGATTACTTCTGTCTTTGATTTTATTTGAGGCTATTTCTAATTTTTAGTATGCAAAGTGATGTCATTCTTAGTATAAAGTGGCTCCTTCCCTTTACTCAGGGACAATATTTTCTAGTTTTCTATACCAAACTATCAACTCCCGGCACCCTCCATACATTCGCTGTCTCCTAAAATTTAAATCCTTTGCCTAATCACTTATGACGTTTACATTCCAACCCAAAGAATTAAAAGTTTTGATCTTTCATTACTTTACTGCTGCCCTCCGGAATTCCCTACCTACTCATATTTGCCATGTTTCTTCTCTTTCATCATTCAAATCCCACCTTTTCCAACTCCTGACATCTCAGACACACGCAGAGTGTAAAATTTCAGTTTAATCATCGGATTTTAAATATAAGAAATACATATTTTTATACCCTAGCTTAAAATCTCTAATTCTAGCTTTGCGAATTAATTCATTATCTTAGTATATTTTTAAATTATCTTCACCTCTGATATCTTTTTGAATATTGTTTTTTGTTTGTATATATTTGTTTACATCTTTGTAAATAGCAATTGATTTTGTTGGCCTCCTGGCCATATATTTTATTTATATTTTTAAGGAACTTAGTCCCAGAGTAAAGTTATTTTTTCTATCTATGCATTAATGAAGAGGTGTGAAATCAACGAATTTTGGACAAAATCCACCAAGAATCATGGGCCCACATTTAATATATACATATATGTTTTTTAAAAGTTATTAATTATTTGTTTAAAAAGATTTGTTTAAACATCTCTTTGTTATATCCGCTAATCTTAGTGAGCATTCATGGAAGACAGATCATAGTGTCGTGGTGATTAAATACTGTTATTTAACATTATAGTTTAGAGGTTCCCTGATTAATGATCATCAGACAGCAAACATGGCTCTGGAATTTCTTGACCCACATTATTGTTCCATCTTGCCTACTACAGTTCCCTAAAAATCTCTGTAGTTTAATTTAAATAAATTAGACATTTATTTATAAATTAATAACAGTTGTGGAAAAGATGATCTCAATTTAGATAGTTGGCCTGAAGAACTGTTCTGATTGTATTTGAATTGGTTAATTTAGATGATTTCCAAATGTTACTGTATCCATTTTACAGCGAAATTTGAAAATCTCTCATAAATTATTACTTAATTATTTTGTATTAAAATCAAGAATCATTTTTTATTGCTTCATTAATTACTTGTTTTTTTACTATATGAACAGAAAAACTTTCAATATGCTTAGGAATGAAATTGAATTTGTACTTTGTTCCTTTTAGACAGAACTACAATTTTTAAAACATTTTAAAAGGCTTTGTTTGTTTGTTTTTATATGAAATCAGATGACTGATTTTGATAAACCTTGAAGATAAAAATTTCAAAATAACAATTTTCCAAAATATATTTGGGAAATTAATGTCTTGATTGGAGAATTTGTAACAAAAATTTAGAGTATATTCATTTTTTTTTAACTTTTATTTTGTATCAATATGAACTAAATTCCGATTTTGTAATTCAAATGTTTCCTAACAAACATTTTTGGCAGAAACTTTCATTTAATCAGGAATCCCTAAATGAAAAAAAAAATCATGCATGCATTTAAACCATTCCCATTTCATCAGTTATCAAAAAAAGTTATTAACACAGTAAAATGGCCATTCTAGATTTGCATTTAAAATTAATTTTAATGTAAAAATAATCAAGTAAATTGGTTCTATAAAAAATTACTGAATACTTCCTAAAATAGATATAGTAGCTATTGCTAATCATTGTCATGATTTCAAAGCGTATCTGACTTGAGTAACCTTTTGCTATTGAAATAATTGACTTTGAATTTAGTGATCGCGATTGAAATAAATTGTTAAAGATATAACTATCTATATTCAAAGAAATGAAAAGGGCTTACAATTAAGTAATTGTTAAAGATAAAAACTTTTATTCTTACATTATTTAGCTATAATAAATGTTTGCATCGTAAAATCATAATTATTGTAACTTTTTTTTTCAACTTTGAGTTTATTTAAAACAATTTTATGAGTAGGAAGATAAGTGAAAGTTATGTGTTGCGTACACCAGATTTTTATTTATTTATTGAATTTAATTTATAAACAGATTTTTGAAAAAGGTGTCTTGCTTTATACAATACTAGTAGACTCGTCCCTGCTTCGCACGGGTGCAATTTGAATGAGGTGTCATTTATGATTAAAATAGCTTTGCCTAACTGATTTATGGTCTATCGCTTTGGGAGTTTTATTTCATTGTAACGAAAAATGAAATTGCCAAGAAATTATGTTAATTTTTAACGTTTATTCATTATTATATTTAATCATCGACAGAAATGAAAAACATATATCAAAATTACTGAAAGGAATTAGTCCGGGTGGCGGTCATTAAATGAAACAACTAAATAGTTTCAACTATTTATTGTTTGCCAACGTTTCGATCGACCCCCTTTGTGGCAAAGGCAAACAATAAATAGTTGAAACTATATAGTTGTTTCATTTAATGACCGCCACCCGGACTAATTCCTTCCAGTAATTCTCAACGGTCAACTAATTACATCCACAATATATCAAAATTGTTTCAGTTTATTTGTTTGTTATTTTAAAGAGAAGTCCCATTTAAAAAAAAAACTTCATTGCATAAATATGTTTCCAAAAACTATAAAAATAACATAGGTTTATTTAACAAATATATTTTAAAGGTGTAATTTAGTTTCCATAGGAATCCCATTTATTTTACATATGAACAATATATGTACCATTTAGTTTGTAATATTCTTTCTAAAATCTTGTGTACTGTATGAAAGAATATAACTTGTAGGATACTGTCTGTCAGTGGCAACATTGAACTATCACAACCTCCCTCTTTACCAATAACATATGTTCTTAGGTTTATGGGCTTACAACTATTTTATTTTAACTGGTACGAATTCTTTTATTGCATATTAACTTTTCTAAAATCTTGCGCTTTCCAGCAGTATATTATATATTACTGATATTTCAGGAATAATTTTTTTATGACATGGTCATAGAAAATTTATTTTTCCCGTTTAAAGAAAAGCTAAATTGCAATGGAATTTACTTCTAAACCTACAGAAAGAATGCTCTAAATGATCGTGAAAACCGTATCAAAATCCGTCGTGTGGTTTAGAAGGAGTATGTGGAAACCAAGAATCGTTGTATTAGTTAATATATATAGAGATATGACAATAAAGCTTTCAATATTCTTCTTGCTCTGTTGTTTTTTAAACATTTTATTTATTATACATTATAATTACAGGCACCATCACCGATAGATGTTTTGAATCAGTCATTGATCGAGGCAGTTAAGGAGAAACTGACCTCTGGTAATCGTGAACTGTTTGATGATATGAAGGCGACTGTCAAAACTTTTCTCGCTGGTGAACCATTCCATCTCTTTGAGGATTCCATGTATTTTCATCGCTACTTACAGTGGAAATGGCTTGAAAGGTATTTATTTTTGTAGATTTAAATATTTACTGTAACAAATAGAGAAATACTTATTAGGAATATGGATAATGGCGGCAACCATTAATAATAATTTTAGTAAACAACTAAATAAATTACTGCAAAATTATATTGTGTAAAGTAAAGGATCCTGAAGATGGATGAGATACCTCGAATCATTGATTTGTGATGATACTTCGAATAAAATGGTCCTTTAGAAGAAATATAAAAAAATCAGCCATAATTTTTCCACAAAAAACCTAAATTTTAATTAAATTTCATTACTAAAACACTTTTAAGAGAAAGAAGTAGAACAATACCATAACTTTTGTTATGAATTATTTTTTATTTCTATTTATTTTTTATAGTGGGAGCGGCGTGGTCTAGTGGGTAGAGCGCTAGTCTACTGTGCTCCGGGTCCTGGGTTCGAATCCCGGCTGTGACGGAATATTATTTATTCTGTTATTTCATCCGGGGGGCGATCCGAGGGCATGGATACCCTCCTGGGGCACACCCAGCCTCTATAAAGTGGGTACCCAAAAAAGGGGGAAAACCTGGAGGCTGAGCGTGATCTTGGCCGAATCACGTCATTGCACGGCCGTTGGCCTAGAAACAGTACGAATCTCTACATGTACTGAGCCCAAAACTCTTCATAGGTTGTAGTGGTACATTTTTTTTATTTTTTATACTATTCATAAAGAAAAGAAAATTACATTATGAAGTCAAATATTGAAAATAGTATTAAGATTCTTTGAGGTTTAAATTGATTTGAATTCCCTAAAACTTGTACCTTTACAACCCATGAAGGGTCTTGGGTTCAGAACTTATAGATATTCATACAGTTTGACGACTGACGGGACTAGTCCTATATCACACTCAACCTACATGTTTCCCCCCTAATTTTTTGGAACCAACTTCATAGAGGCTAGGTGTACCCCAGGAGTCTCCATATCCCAGGGTCACTCCATGGATAAAATAACCGAACAAATATGGCCACAACCCAGGACTTGGAGAACATAAGATTTTTTTTTTTTTTTTTTTTTTTTGTTCATCCCTGCCTCGCCTTTGAAGGCTTTACGGGGGTTTCTCGGACCAGGGAGTGAGGACGGGGTATAAATGCCGAGATAAAAGTCCTCCCGGTACTGAGACTCGAACTCGTAATTTTATGGTTTCCAATTTTTGGTTCTCTGTAGTTGCTAGGCAACGCGCGTCAATGCAACGTGCGCTAACCTACTCGGCTACCCCGCCCCCGTTAACATAAGACTTGTGCTTTATGTAATAGGCCAGTGGTTCCCAACAAATTGTTTTCATATACCCCTTCAAATAATTATTTCAATGGCAAGGACCCCCCCCCTCCCCAAATCCTAAATATTAGATATATATTAAGAGTTTTAGTGGGCTACACCGATCACGTGAATTGTTAGAAAAATACCTTTATCAATACTATATATTCTAGAAATGGCTTAGTCGTGAAAATGTAATGAAGGGAGAAGAACCAGGCTCTAGGAGTCTACTTCAATCCACGAAATATTCTATAACTAAGATTTATTTTTAACCTGGCAGATGATCCTAAGATTTTTTAAAGGGAGTGAAAAATTCTTCGTTATGTCATCCTTCAGAGGGAACATATAAAGGTGATCCAGAGCCTCTGCTAAATCAAGTACTTGTTAAAAAACCCATCCTAATTAAGCCTGGATGGACAAAATTAAGGACTTCCACTTTAATATACACAATAGCATAAAATGATGTTAAATGAATACAAATAACTTACAATTTAACATCATGCATCTTACATCTTCTGTTGAAAAGCTCATAATTTTCAAAATGAAAGAAAATGGACACTTTTAAGGTTGTAATTGTGCGGTAGTAAGCACCTGTCAGTAAATACTAGGAATTTTATCCCTTGGAATGTTAAATTTGTCTGTGTTAAGCGTGTGATTCTTATTAAAAGCCAGAGATTCACAAATATTTTACGTTAAGGTAATTCAAAATTATTCTTCAGTGACATCTCATGGAACCCCAGGACATTCTCTGCAGACCACTAGTTGGGTCAATTCAAGACCATGCTGCTACCATGAATTGAATTTCCTTATATTTTACAATAGCCATAAATATGTCCTCTTTTCTGTTTGAGAAAGGATTTAATGTTCAGTCAATATCATGTTTTTATCTAAGCTGAAGATTTTTTTTTTTTTTTTGTTTAGTGAATTACTTATTAATTTTTTGTTTTCTTTTTAGTCAACCTGTAACCTATAAGACCTTCAGAATGTACAGAGTGCTTGGTAAAGGTGGCTTCGGGGAAGTATGTGCTTGTCAAGTTCGAGCTACTGGGAAAATGTATGCATGCAAGAAGTTGGAGAAGAAAAGGATTAAAAAAAGAAAAGGAGAAGCCATGGTATTAATCGAAAAGCAAATTCTTCAGAAGATCAACTCTAAATTTGTTGTGAGTTAATGATTTTATCACTTTTAAAACATTACTGAGAATCTATGTTTTAATTAATTAATAGTACATTATTTAATTATTTGTCACCTATGATTTTCCTTAATTAGTTATCCTGACATATGAATATTTTAATTTCATTTTACTGGTCAAAGGGGAAATTCAAAATATTTCTTAATGGTAATTAAAACAGTTCCCTTCCCTATATTCTCTTCACATTTTGGGGATCTTGTAATGTTTCTTCTCCACTGTTTATAGTATAATAGGATAAGGAATCTTAGCATACCTAGCTCAAAATTATGGGGGATGTTTTAATTTAGGTACCTTTACATTCGGAAATAATATTTCGTGATATTGGAAAAGAAGAGAAGCTAACAAAGCTCTTATGAAAGATCATTTTTAAGTATGAAGAAATTATTTACATAAAATGAAAATCAGATACCATAATTTGATGCTCTGTGAAGAAAATTTGTACAAATAGTTGGACTATTTTTTGTCCAAACAAAAAAAAAAAAGGTTTTTAAAAATGGCAATGACATTACTACATCTACATTGTAAAATATTATTATTTTTTTAAATTTTACAATACCTTAAGATATAATAATATGTGTTAAGGCTTTGTCAGGATTTTTTTCTTACAAGATAATTTCTTGTATTTTTCTAACTTAAAAATATGGCTATAGTTGTACATTTATAGTCGTAATTATATATAGTTGTAATCTAATAGGATGTGTATAAAAAGGAAGCAATCTTTTGGGAAGATAATAGAAATATACTTGTTTATACGGTACTGAACCATCTCTCTCTTCTTTTGACATATGATATCAAAGTATGGGGTTGGTGTTCCATCTTCTCAATTTAATCTTCTTCTTTTTTTTTTTCTCTCTTTGACCATTAAAATATCAAGTTGTAATTTTTTAATAATATATCAATATGAATGGGTATTTTCTCGATATATTAATGTGCTGTTTAAAACTGTATGTACTAGTAGGAGTGGTTCTATTTCATGATGATAATTTTGAAATCTATTATTTAAATTAAATACTACTTTTTACTTATTATCATGTTTCATTTTTCTGAATCTTCAATTGGTATAGTTTTCAGTAGTTGAAAATTAAGTGAAGCAGTCCAGATTTGGTATACAACTTTTAATTATATTGTTTTAGGATTGAAATTTTTGTTATGTGACATGTTTTTTTTTACTTTTATATTCCGTATTAAAATTAAATTATTGGCCCTTTGGCAATCGCTGACTGATGGGATCTCCTGATGATCTCTTAATATATATATATATATATATATTATATATATATATATAATATATATATATATATATATATATATATATATAATATAAAAATTGTGTCGATTATTTATAAAACATTGCTGAATTATTGAATTTCAACTGGCCAATGATGAAATCGAAGTGCAGTTTAGGAAATATTCAAATGAACCTTTTATCAACAGAAGATTCCAGGCTCTCAGTCAGTTATAAAAATGCTAGTAGATGTACGCACTTAAATATCTTGACAGAGGGACATTGCATTACTTAGGCCTAATCATTCTCTTTGAAGAAATTGAGAGAATTTGTAGGATCTGAAGTAGAACATTTCAATTACTATTCTTAAAATAAGGTTTCTTTACAATTATTGTCTTGAGTTAATCTATTAATATTTTAAATTTCTCTTTGATTTGCCTTCTGTAAATCTTCAATTTATTATATCTTATATAGTTAATTTGTTCGTCTATATCATTACATTGAAGATTTGTATTAATTTTATTTATATTGTTGAAATATCTTTTTTAAGGCTGGTTGAATGCCATAACCTGGATGTTGTTAATAAGTGGATTTTGAACTTTTCCTATGAAATAAAACATATGTTTTTTCTGAGGCCATTTTTTTATATTTTAATAAATTCTAGAGAAAAAAACCGTAAACATATTAGATATGTTAAACAAAAATAGAACAATGAATAAATAACATCATAATTACAATAATACTATTTATCTTTTATGTGAAAACTGTACTTCTTGTTACTTTTACTTACCTGTATATGCCAAATGTGTAGTAAGAATCCCTTGATTCCAAGTGATTCAAGTCTGCCAAAATGGTCTGTGTATGGGTAGTCTATCTAAAAAATGGAATGTACAAAACGAAATTTCATATTTAAAATAAGTTTATGGCTGACATGTTACAGCAACTTTTTTAAAATAGTCTTCTTTTTTATATTTTTCTTCTGCAATATAAAATACATACATACACACACACACACACAGATTATATAATATATATATTTGAAATATTATAATTAAAAAGAATTCACTTTTTATAATATGTGATTGCTGAATATAGCTGTTGGTATTGTCTTTCAAACAACAAATTAGAAAGTCAATAATACACAAGACAAGATAGATAGATAACTTAATACAAAGCCAGTAAACCTTTTGGGAATAACAGGTTAATCAGTGTTACCTATGTCATACATTGTTTACAAATTATTTATGGATTTATTTTTAATATGTTGTATCATTTTGGTTTAGGTGAGTTTGGCATACGCTTATGAGACGAAGGATGCACTTTGCCTTGTCTTGACAATAATGAATGGCGGTGACTTGAAATTTCATATCTACAACATGGGCGGGGAACCAGGATTTGATATTGTTCGGGCTAGGTTTTATGCTGCTGAGGTAATTTTTTTAATGGCGACTGAAATAATGTTTAACATATATGATCATTATGATATTTAAACATTTAAATTTTTTTAGGTGCTCTGCGGACTGGAACATCTTCATTATCAAGGTTTAGTTTACAGGGATTGCAAACCTGAGAACATTCTCTTAGATGATGCTGGTCATGTGAGAATCTCTGATCTTGGTTTGGCAGTAGAAATACCTGAAGGCGAAATGGTGAGGGGTCGAGTTGGAACTGTAGGTTATATGGGTATGTACAACATGTTCTTTTATTAAATAAAGTAACTTAGAAGTCATTTTTGTATTTTGACTAAAGATTTATTTATTTTTTATATTTAAGCTCCTGAGGTGATCGACAATGAGAGATACACTTTCAGTCCAGATTGGTTTAGTTTCGGATGCCTCGTTTATGAAATGATCGAAGGGCAGGCTCCGTTTCGGGCAAGGAAAGAAAAAGTAAAGAGGGAAGAAGTCGACCGAAGGGTAAAATCAGATCAAGAAAAGTATTCGTCGAAATTTCCTGAAGAAGCTAAGTCTCTTTGTAAACAGGTAATGCTTTATCCCTTGTTTTTCATTTTTTTTTTCCCTATAATAAGATTCTACTCTGTCACTGGTGGGTTCTGCTTGCAGACTTGGACTGAAATTTAATGAGTCCAAAACAAAATATATGATTGTAGGAGAAATTTCCATAAATTCATAAATTTTATAAAGTCTCAGAGTTTACTTATCTGGCATCTGTGATTACTCAAGATTTTTGGATAACAAGCAGAATTATAGCTGCCAATAAATGCTACTTTGGGTTATGCAAGCAGCTAAGTAGGTGGACACTTTCCAGACAGACCAAGCTCCACTTCTATAAGACATTAGTGCGTCCTGTACTTGATTATGGATCAGAGGGTTGGACAAATTTAAAGTATATTGAAAAGGAATTTCCTATTTTTACTTTCACTTACTATATATAGTAAGGGAAAGTATTGCGATCGTGAAAATTTTCGAGTTCCAGTTTTCAACGGAAATACATGTTTTAGGGTCCCCTGAGCCCAAATAACCATGTCCCACAAAAAGGTCTGTGTGTGTGTGTGTCCGTGTATGGTAATAAAAAGTCCTATGAAACTGAAATTTCATATTTGACAACTATACGCCCTAGATGTTACAAAAACTTTTTCATCAAAATCGGCTAACTTGAAGAGCCACTTAATACCATGCATATTGCACTTTTTAATGATTTTCTCAAAAACGGCTCTGATGATTTTGAATAACTCGCTATATCGATGTAAAATTTAATGGGCTTTAATATCATGTAGGTTTCAATTTGATTAAAATAGTCTGACTGGGCTTAAATGACGATATTTTAAATTTTCTTTTTCTAAAGTACCTTAAACTTTGTAGATTCTATAAAAATAACCATATTATCTTGTTAGCATTTATAAATAACGGCTAAATATGCATGTTGTGCGAATTTGAAAAACAACTAAAGGAGAAAACTGAAAAAATATTTTTTTAATGCAATTTTTTGTTTTTTAACTTAAGAACAGTAATATACATGTATAATATACCATTGGGAAGCTAAAGATTTTAGAAAAAATATTATCTCATACATAAGCTTTTAAAAGTTAATAGAGAGTGATGAAAAGCCGATAAAACTAAGTGATTATTTTAGATAATAATATAATTGATTTTTTAATAAAACACATGTTTCTATACAATTTCCATTTAATTAATTTTTTAATGGTTTCACTCATTTTTCTCTCTTACTGCATTTGAAAATTCTTTAATTGATTATAAAAACGGAGGTAAGTGAAAGTTGTGTGTTGCCCACACCAGATTTTTTAAAGAAAAGTTCTCCTCTGTGTTTTTGGAGGAATATAAGTTGGAGAGGAGTGGAAGCGGCCCAGAAACCAGGACCTCTAAAATGCCTTCAGGGAAGCTGATGTGAAAAAAACAAAGTTGAGGCACGTAAGGTATGCAGGGAATATTGCCTGGATGGCAGATGGAAAAATGCCTAAAATATCTTTAAACAGCCAATCCATGGAACCATGGTAAGACCTAAGCTGAGTTGGTGGAGCCGAAGATGCTTGCAGCATGCTGGTTAATAGCTATATAGCTAGTTTATAGCTCGATGGCATTGGTTTAAGGCTGTGACAATTGGAGGAGGCCAAGACCTGTAACTGGGTTTTAGCACCATTAAATAATAATAAAAAAGTTAGAAATATGAAATAAAATTTTAAAATGTTTCAAGATATAAGTTCTCTTTGAGTATGGGATTTTTTCTTTATATCAGAAAAATATTTTGAAACAAATGAGACATCTCAGAGCATTTTGGATTTCCTCATTTTTTAAAAAAGATAGTCCAGTGGATAAGGGCACTGGATTACTTATCTCCAGGCTTCAGGTTCAAACGCTCCTGTGACAGGATAATTATGTATCCTGTTATCACAGCTGTAAGGAACCTTTGGTTATAGTAACACTCCTGCGACTCACCCTACCTTTTAAATGGGTTCTCAAAATTTAGGATAAAAATCTGGTTGCCGAGCATGATCTTGGCCTGATCAGCTTCCCAAATCTAAGATCTTCATTTGCTGCCATGGTTGAGGTACAGTTTTCTTCTTTTGCCCCCTTTTTTTTCTTTTTCAGTTTTACTGCAATATTGTTTTGCATTTTCTATATTATACAAATCTGATCTAATGAAACTCTATAACTTGTTCTGTGATAGTTATTGATGCTTAAGAAGTTAACATTTCTTGGTATTTTGTTAGTTATTGAAGAAGACCGTTAAATCTCGACTGGGGTGCCACTGCGGCAGGTACGGGGCAAGGGAAGTGAAGCAGCACGACTTCTTTAAAGCACTTAACTGGAAGAGGCTCGAAGCTGGCATGGTGGATCCTCCGTTCGTTCCAGATGTAAGATTTAAATCTTCATTATATTTATAATTGAATAATTTATTAAATTAAAAGATACTCTATAACATTGTATTATGCTTTCTTTAGCCGCATGCAGTTTATGCCAAAGATGTTCTTGACATTGAGCAGTTCTCAACTGTGAAGGGCGTCAACTTGGATGCTACAGATGATACATTTTATTCAAAATTCAATACTGGATCCGTCTCCATACCTTGGCAACATGAGGTGAGGAAGAATTTTATTTTGGATTTTCGTCTTTTTAATTTTTTTAAATATTTTACTCATAACTACATGAATTCATTCTAAGCACTAGGTGCTGCCATTACTTTGTAAATATACTTGTAATCTTTGTGCATATTTTTTAATTATTGTTGTGCATATTGCTCAATACAATACTAAAACACAGCAGTATGAAAGGGTATAGCCGGGTAAGAATGGGAAATCTACCTCCACAGCTTTTTCGATTCATACTTAGGGGATCAATTTGGTGTGGTTGTAAAAATATTTTATCATTTATTAATTTCTAATTTTACTATTAAAAAATATATAATCCATCTTCCAAGTATGAATCAAAAAAGCTGCTGTGGTAGATTTCCCATTCTTACCCGGCTGTGTTTTAGTATTGTAATGAACTATACCTTTATTTTAATTAATTTAATGTTTATAATTTTTTTTAATAATGATTTACTTTGTCTTTTATAATTATAACAAGGTTTTAAATTGTTTATTCTTCTATTAATAATTTTTATTTGTCTTATTCCCAAAGATGATCGAAACAGAATGCTACAAGGAACTGAACGTTTTTGGCCCATGCGGTACTCCCTCTCCTGACCTCATATTACAAGCAGTACCACAGCCAGAAAAGAAAGGTTGTTTCCCATTCAGAAGAAAGGTAATAAAAATTATGTTTTTTATTTATAATAAATCTTTTTTTTATTATTTTCAGAGATAATTATTCTGAAAAACTTATTTTGTCCAACTAAAAACATATAATTATCAAGTGTAGAATTGTAAAATCTATACCATGCTGCCTTGAACTTCCACAGTGTCGTGCTAACAGAAAAAAAATAATTAAGGATCGAGCAGAAAAAATATGCTAGTAGGCTTTGAAGATAATTAAAAAAAAAAAAAAGCTATTATTACTGACTAAAGAAAACATTTATATCTTTAAAAATTTGTTAGCTCAAGCTTTTACTTTTAAAAATAAAACACTAATTATTATGAATTTTGTTTAATATCATTGAATGAAATTTGGTTTGGTTTTAACATAATTGTCGGTAGAGTGATTCAATTTTATTCAAAAGGATTTTGGCTTCATTTAAATCATTTGTGCAATGTTTTCTTTATACTTATTTCCTTATACATGTAGGGATGAAATTTCTTTTAATTTTTATGATGTCATATAATTTGGCTTGTGATTCAATAATGTAGTGGATAAAATAATAATAATATATTTTTAATAAAATTATATAAAAGAAAAACGCCTAGCAGCTTTAACCTTAAAATGAAAAAGTATTGGACTTTTTTCTATAGCAAATTATTTTTATTTGTAAGGATGAGAGGTGGTACGAAAGATGTTTGAGATCCCGTATTCGAGTTTTTTAAAAATGTAATTAAATGGTTTAACTATAAAATGAGGTGCTTACAAAATGCTCCAAATTTTCTTTATGTGAAATATCACATAGTTTTTCCTTGGAACAATTATTTGACAAGTAAAATACTAGATTCAAACTATGTTGACTTTAATTGGTTTAGGCTTAATTTTATGATTATCTTTTCTTTTTATCATTTGTTATTTTTTTATTTATTCACTTGATGGGGACATTTTTATTTTATATTATTTTATTTTTCGAAAAAAATCATTTTAAAATTTATTATTTACTTATTTGATGCGTTTAATTTTAGAAAGAAAAAGAAGATAAATATTGTACAAGCTCAGAAAAGGATAGTGCTGCAATTAAACCCATTAAATATCAAACTTCTTTCGATGTTGTTTCCGAATCGTACCTTTCTTCCAGAGATTCTTCTGAATTTTTCTCTTCATCGCCTACACCCTTCTCGTCTGTGCTAGAGGTGGAATATCAAAAGGAATCCAGTAGCATTTTAGAAATGGTCAAAACGTGCGATCACACTCCTCTTGAAAGTCGTTATGATATTTTAGCCAAAATATGGTCAATGAAACTAGAAAAATTAGATAGTCTTCAGTCGATATTTGCTGAAAAGTTAATAAATGATGTATTATTTGAAGCGGAACTAGGCAATCTTGGGCATGGATGCCATTTTGTTGCCAAATCCCAATCGTCCAAACTATATTAACCAAACTAATATGTCCTAACCTTTAATATGTTTAAATCGATCCAAGAAGATCTCAAATTATTCTATAGTTGGAGTAATTTAGAATTTCCCTGTTCCTCTTTGATAACGAATGAACTTATCCATATAGGCTTAAATTGTCTCGATTTCATTTTTTTAAATAATTATTCTGTATTCTTTTAAAAAATATTTTAAATTATTGTTATTTTATTGTTTGTACTTTTATAATTTTTATTAATAAAGAGAAAGATATTTAAATGATAGTCTGATGTTTTTATGTATCAATTTTGAATTTGTTTTAATTATTAGTGTTGTATTTCAATGAATTTTTAAAATAATTATATCTTCAAAGATATTATTTCTGCTCATGTGATCCATTGATAGATAACTCTTTTTGGAAAAAAAAAAATTGTGATATTGATGAAATTATTTTTGCATTGATTAATAAGATGTTTGAATGATTGTCTCCATGGTAACCTTATAGATTAATTTTTGGAACAATTCAAAGATAGCTTAATGGTCTCCAAATCGTCTGCCGTCATGTTAATGTATTGAATGAAAAACCCTTTAAAAAAATTTTGTATTTACTGAATTTAAATTTCAGGTATTGTAATCAGCAATAAATGAGTTGATTTTGTTTGGTTTATTGTATATAGAACCTCGTTTTTATAGTTAACATTTTAGTAGTGAACAGTCTCATTGGGAATTCATTTTTCTTTGTTAAATATGTAGGAAAATAATGAATGATTAAAATCCTGGTAATGCGTATCTTCCAATAATTCTTAACAATATACTATGCCTTTGAAAATCTCCTGTTTTATCCTATAAAAACAATGTGATTAGGCTCCCTCGATAATTCATAGTATTAAAGTATTCATATTTTATTTTTCATGTATCAGCCTTGTAAGGTAACTTTATATTATTTAATGTTGTTTATATAATATTTGAATTCAGAAATATAAAACCAATAAAGTTATTTTGTAATAGATAAATCGTGCTTTGGACAGTATAGTTTCTACAAATATCAGTCTACATTTTTCAATTCTAGAGTTCTTGATATTCGGAATATGGTTAGTTTGAGTGTATTTTTGTACAACTTGGGAAGCTATCTCTAGCCATCCAGCCTAAATAATCAAGACATTTCTAAACTTAATGACGTTTCTCCTTCAGTAATTATTTACTTAAGAAAAGTAAAGGGAAAATCGTCTTGCGACTTATTAAAAAATTGAAGAACATCAAAAAAAAGTAATTACTCAAAACCATAAGAAGGTTTAAAAATTACATTCAAGCAAACAATTTCAACATGTCTATCAGACAAATCTTGTGCGGGCAACACATGACTTTCACTTACCTCCGTTTTTAAAATTGATCAAAGAATTTTCAAACACAGTTAGAGATAAAAATGACTGAAACCATTAAATAATTAATTAAATTGAATTTCTATAGAAACGTGTTTTATTAAAAAATCTATTATATTATTATCTAATATTGTGTACAAGATAATATTTTTTCTAAAATCTTTAGCTTTCCAACGGTATATTATACATCTATATTTCTGTTTTTATATTGAAAAACAAAAAATTGCATTAAAAAATATTTTTTCAGTTTTCTCCTTTAGTTGTTTATCAAATTCGCTTAACTTGCATATTTAACTGTTAATTATCAATGCTAACAAGATAATAGTTATTTTTATATGATCTACAGAATTAAAGGTACTTCAGAGGAAGAAAATTTAAAATATCGGCATTTAAGCCCTGTCTTACTATTTTAATCAGGATGATATTATAGCCCATTGAATTTTACATTGATATAGGGAGTTTAATCAAAATCGTTTAAGCCATTTTAGAGAAAATCGTATAAAGTGCAAAATGCATGGTATAAAGTAGATCTTACGGTGAGCTGATTTTGATGAAAAAGATTCTGTAACATCTCGGGCATTAGTTGTCTTAAATATGAAATTTCAGTTTCATAGGACTTTTCGTTTAGGCGCGGGAGTTATCACACACACACCTTTTTGAGGGACTTGGTCATCCGGATTCAGGAGACCCTAAAACGTGTATTTCCGTTGAAAACTGGAATTTGAAAATTTTCACGATCTCAATACTTTCCCTTTCTATATATTTCATTTATAGGTAAGTGAAAGTAAAAAAGTTTTTGCTATAAAATGAGGATTAAAAACATAAGAGTGAGTGAACCCGTCTGGAGACTTTATGAGGAGGTTGAAGAAAATTTGCTCAGAAATAGTCAAAAAATGAAAAATACCATTTTATGGAAAAATCGACTGTTGTCAAAAGTATTTTCTGCTTTTTAAGAAAACCTATAAATTATATTAAACAATTTAATATATTGAGCTACATATTACCTTTGCACCTACTTATATGTTCAGAATGCGGTCCCTAAGTTTCTGACCTGTCCTTCCCCAACTTCTAGTATTCTGTACCTCCATGCTTGATCTGTGTATATTCATCACCTTAACTTCCTCACTCCTCTCAATCTATGTCTAGCCTTGAAGAAAACTTGGGATTTTTAAATTTTCCAGATGAAATTCTGTGCGGTTAGTCAATCCTTACTCAATAGTTAACCACAAATCAGTGATTGCTTGGATGGTATATAAGATATAAGGGCGGTTCATATTTCATGGTAAAACAATAGGTAAAATTATTAAAAGTTAAATAGAATGCTGTCGAAGATGACCCACATCCCGATCACCCATTGAAAGGTTTCACTTGTGGAACCCCCCAGATTGGTGTTAGAAATACCAACAAAGTTGACACTTACATGTCACTGTTTTTAGGATAATCAAATAACATTTGTTGATGTGTAAGATGGGTTCCAAAAAATCTTTTCAAAAAGAGACAATTGTTCCCTGTTGAAATGATTTATGGGGGCAGGATGGCCGAGTGGGTTAGTGTGCATTAACCAGCAACCAGATGACTTGAAACTTAAAATAAAATAATTACGAGTTCACGTCTCGGTGTTAGAGGACTTTTAACTCAGCTTTAATCTCCTGCCATCTCTCTGTGGTCTAAAAACCCCCTTACAGCCAAACAAAGGTGAGGTATAAATGGATAAAACAGCAAAAGATTGTTGCAATGAATTTTTACGTGGGATATCCAAAAATGGTTCCATAGCATGCACTACTCTGCATAAGGTGTTTATTGAATGTAGAAGAAAGAAAAAACACCTCCACTAACAGCATAAGTTATACAGTAAAAAGAAAAATATTTACCACCGGTTTTTGGTATTGTATTTATCTCTGAGTCCCTTGAAATACAAATTATCAGGATTCTACTGTGTTATGTTGTGTATTGGTTTTTAATTGAAGCTTGGTGTGAGAATGGCTGAGATAATGATAATGATAAAGCTTCGTGTATCTTCTTTTCTTTGGTCAAATTAATCGGAAATAGACTTCAATGTATTCAAATTATTTTGTCATATAAGATGTTTAAAAAATGATAATAATAATAAAATAGAGTTGTTTGAATAATATCCATTGGCCAAAGAAAATAGGACATCCTTATTTTGAAACTTGATTTTCTTTAAGTGTGTCATGGCTTCCCTCTCACTTTCTTCTGCAGAGTCTTCATAATTTGTTTTTACTCGGCGAACTTCTTAATTTTTATCTATTTAAACCAGCAGAAGGTTGCTGTACTGTTTAAAATTAGTTGTAAATTAAAAGAATTTCATAATTATTCCAATTCCTGAAGTTGAAGTGTAATTATATTTTTTTAAATAACAATTTTCAGAAGAAACAGTCAGCACGAAGCATGCCCGTTCCAATAGACGATCTCTATTTGACTCCGAAGAATGAAATCAGCTGATCGAATTCCGCCAGCAAGATATGAACTCTTTATTTATTTTAATAACTCTTTTTAACATCTCTTAGCTCCCTTTTTAAACTCTCGACGATGAAACTATATGTTCGACTCGGAAAAATGTGCCAAGAGTTAATCGTGCCAAAATTGAATATGGTAATATTGGTATATATATATATATTATACGTTACTTTTGTAACATCTTTTAATATTACTCACATAATACATTTTTATGTATACATACGTGTCAATATATTTATTAATTAATTAATAATTATACTTTAAAAATGTATTTGAAAGGATATTAATGAAGCATCACATTTTTAAACGGGTATGTGTATATAAAAAAGAAAATTAAAAAATCAGTCAAGTGACGATGTATTTTAGATTTTAGTTGACTCAACTGATGTATATAGGTAGTTTATTTCTATTGTGTATAAACTGTCTTAGTTACCAATTATGTAATAATTTCACTTGGAAAAAAAAAAAAAAAGACAAAAAAATTTTATACTTGGATAATTGAGTAGGCATGTTTTACTTTTGAGGTCGCATTTTGAAAATACAATGATGATTGATGTTATAGATGAGGTACAAATGCTTTGATGACTTTTGAGTTGTGCTTTGCAAGGTTATTGTGATTTATTTTTTCAATCTGGATAGTTAATGTATTCGTATGTACATACATAAATATTTATTTTATGTATATTATTTTTGTTATTATGTACATAGATAATCTGTAGTTTCTCATATTATTTATTACCTCATTGATCCATGACATTGTTAAGATTCAGTCGTAAGACATTTTATTAGTTTCTAAGGTGGTTCTATAATTTAGTACTGGGGCTCTGTGCGTAGCTCTGTAAATTTATTAATTTTATTATAGTTAATTTATTTATTTATTATAGATTTTTTTTTTTTTTAACCTTAGCATTTGTTATTGTATGGTTAGCTAGAATAGGATAATTTTTCTTATTTTATTTTACCGGAAAAAAAAAAATTAAGTTATTGCATTTAATTTTTTATGAAATTAAACACTTTACAGTCTTTCAAATGGGAATATACATGTTTTAACTTTCTATATAGTTTATTTAATGGTGAAGAAGAGATCTGTAATTTATTTTCTGTTTAACATTGTATTTTATTCAGCCTATTTGTTTTGTCTTGTTTTCTCTTAATTTTTTACTCAGGTTTTTCATTCCAAAATAATAATAGTATAGAGGCTAACGTTGGGCATAGCGATGCCTATAATAAAATGTTCTATTATCAGCAACGAGAAAATAAAAATAAAATAAAATAATCTTTTTTTTTATTATGCTTTTAACTCTTTCGAAGTTTTATTACTTTCTTTGTTTTTTTCTTTTTTATAGTCTATGATTTTTCACTGGCAAGAGAAAAAATATGGGCACCCTTTATCATTATTACTATTCTTTATAACTTGTGTATTTATTGGATCTTACAGATATATATGAAAATGGTTATATTTTTAATAAATTCTGAGGCATGATTCTATGTTCTACTTTTAGAGTCTTATTCTTAAAAAATAATTTTGTTTGGTTTCTATTAATTTGCTTTGGTAATTCGTCAATGTGTTAATTGTGTCTGATCTTCCTGATAGCTAAATATGTCATCTAGTATACATATTCTTTTAATTTTTTTTTCTCTCATTATAAACATGATTACATTTTACTGATTGAATTCATAAACAGTTCAGCTCTTTGCATTTTATCTCACATTCTGATTGGTAGCATTTAAAATAATTCAAATATCGAATCTTCATTAAATGAGTAATCATGATATTGAAGTAAAAGAATTGGTTTAATTATTGATTAAAGATGTATTTTTTTTATATTTGAGAGACTAATTTAATTCCTAATTGCTTTAGTTGTCTATCTGAATGATACAAGTCTTACGATGGATCTGAAACAATATCTCATAGATTATTTTTGATCAACTTCTGATTTATCTTTTCATGAATCTGTTAATTGTATTTTTATAGCTTATAAATAGTATCTAATTTCAAAAATGGCTATTGAAAAGTTATTATTTCCTTGTGACGCGACTGTTTTATTAATTGTAATTTTCTTAAATTTTTAAATTAAGGTGTTTATAGTAATTATTTCTCAATCTTTAATCTAATAAAGTAAAAAGAAGAAGAAAAAAACAACTACTAAAAAAAATGGAAAAAAGAATTTTTAAAAAAATTTAAAAAAAAAACAACGAGAAAGAATTCTTAAGTGAACTAATATAGTGCACAAAATTCTATAATAAAATATAAAATGTTTTCTTAGAAAACATATAATATAGTTTTGAAGGCCTACTTCGCCTTTAGACATGATATTTTTGTTTTTTATGTAACTATCAAATTTTCTTATTATGTTTATAAATTATAATACTTATATTTGAGATAATACATGTTACTAAATAGAATCTCATTGTATGTTTTTATGTTAGTTTTTTTTTTTTTTTTTTTTTATAGTTTGTTGTGTTATAACTTATAAAATTTATTAAAACTCATTAAATTTTCTTTAGGCTTTATACTTTCTTTTTATAAGTGACAACTCAAGATTATACATTAAAAATGTAAAAAGTTTTTTTTATTCTATGCTGCATAAATTACATATCAATTTTTGTTTAAGTACCAATATTAGTTATTTTCATCCAAGAATTTTTTTGATTTATTCTAAATTATCTCATCATACATTTAATTTATTTATTTTGGGTTGTTGCTTATAAATTAAGGTTATCAACTGAATTTGAGTACAAAATAGAAATAATCTCCCATAAACTCCATGTTATATATAACCATTTATTTTTTTTATTGCATACTTTCTCAACATTTTTGATATATTAAATTAATTATGTGCTCAATGTGAGAAGTAGTTTGATTTTACTCAATATATTGTCTATCTATTTTGAAGTGTTCATTGTAAAACAACGCATAAATGATTATCATTTGCTCGCAATGTGTTTCAAAAGTGAAGAGAAAAATATTAATTGACAAAAGTTTTCTATAGCCAGATTTTGTTAATACATATATTGATATTTATATTGAAGCATTTATTTCACAACATATCGAATAAATTTTAACTATTTTATTATAGAATACTCCATTACTAAACATGTCTTTGATTTATTTATTTTTTTAGGATTAGTTTTCTGTTAAAGTTATGTTTATTTTCTATAGCTTTATAATTTATATTGACTGACTTAAAAATGATACTTTTATTAATATAAGAAATATTAATGTGGTGTTTAAAAAATCAATTTTATTGAAAACGTTCCGTTTCTAAAATCATTACATATTACTCTTTCCCCTTTGTAACTCACTGATGATCTAAAAAAACTTAAATTAATTCATCTTGGTGTTATAAAATATTTTTTTCTGGCATTAAATATGCGTGAAATGATATTTTCTGCATGATCGAGAACCTTATTTGATAGTAATAATAAGATTCAGAAATATTTGAACCGAACAGTGAATAAGCGGTAACCTTAAATTGGTGCATTTATTTTGTTAGATAAAAATTTAAATTATATTTATAATTTTTAGTATAAGTCATTCAATCTATATAGTTATATTAAATATGCATATGTATTGGACTTTGGTTTGCTTGCATAGTATAATTGTAATGAAAACAAATGAACAGTGGTTGTTACTGTGTTATTTTTCGCTTGTACAACCTATGAACTGTTAACTAGCTATCATATTGTTTATATGAGTCTTTGAGAGATGAAAGCACAGAAGAGGTTCCTTTTTTATGATATATTACAAGAGAAAAATTTATATAAATTTGTATCTCTTGTTAAGGAGAAATATCATTGTTATTGTGTATATATATTTATACTACCTTTAGGCTGTAGATTTTTATCATATTTCACAGTTTTCATTTATGTGTTAATATTCTAGACTTTTGTGATGCTTTGCATTTTTTTTTTTTTTTCGTGGGCAGCTGTGTGCAGGTATTGCCATTTTGACGTCGCCCTTGAATGGATAATGGGGAAAAAACGTATAAATTATTCTTTTCCAATTCATTGAACCATTCAAATTATGATTATGTTGCTTTTCAATCATAAACGATAATCTATTTGAAAACAAATTAATTTGTTATTAAAATGTTTTCTTTAACCTTGAATTCTTGATGTTTTGGTTCTATGGAACCCATTAGTTGAAAAATTAATGAACAGGGATACACCTCACTTTCACGAAATTTTTAAATACCAAGTTTTAGAATTTTCCATCTCGTAAAATTCATGATTCCAGTGGTTGATATTTTACAAAATATTTTAAGCCCAATTATTAGGTAGTTATGACAATCTGTTTTTTATAACTATATCTGTGGTATCAACCATTTTCTTCTTAATATAAGAGCCTTTGGTGTCCATAGACCTAATGTTAAGAAGCCATGGTTCGACTGTAATAATATTTTTGATGTCTTAAAATTTTTTTAAATCTAATTTTTATTCATCTAATTATCATTTAATTGCAAAATCTTTATTTATTTTTTTTTAAGAGGTAATATTGAACCTCTTAAAAAAAAAAAATAATAATGGTAAATAAAATATATCATTAAAAAGCTCCTTGTCTGTTTTCTTTTTTTGTTTTTTTTAAATTTTGTTACTGAAATTGATGATTTTGCAAATAAATGATTATTATGTATATTATTCTCAATCCACATCACATCGTAGAAAGCATTGTTTATAATTTTTCTTTTTAATTATTCGTTAGTTTTATAATATTTTGTTGAGCTAAAAAGGAAAAAAAATTATGCATAAATTTAAATGTTAATTGATAATTGATACCTTTAGTTTTATTAGTTGAGTATATTTTATTAATTGATTTATATAACTTTTAATTATTCGAAATACTTTTCGAGTGGTTTAAAAATTTGGTCTTTGGTTCTAATTTCTGAGATAAGATTCACATGGTTCGTGGCGAGGAATGATTTCTCATAAAATAATATTTTTAATTTAGATCTGGAATAGTTTCTACTCAGCTTTGTACAGATGTGAAAGTATGTATAGTGATGCTATGAAATATGTGTGGCCGACTAATATCTTGGTTTGGCCTGGTCCATATTAAGGAATGCCTTGATTTGTCATTTATTTAAGTTTTTCATAATGCCGATAATTGGTGGTTGTATAGTTATATTGTTTTTTTTGCGAACTCGTAATGTCTTTAAAATTAAACAAGTTGATTATTAGTTTTGGTAGTATTAATTAGTATTAAAAATAAAATGCTCAAATCTTTAATATATTTTAAATGGTCTGATTATATTGAAACTGATTCTTATTTTTGATGCATTGCTTTCTACATTAATATATATATTTTTTCCAATATTATGAAAATTATTTTCAAAGCATTTAGGAAATGTTAAATATGCCTAAGCGGACAGTATTTAATTTCTTTCTGTACCTGCATATTTTAGGTAAAGGAAAAAATAATAACTTTTTCGATATTGATATTACTATTACAGTATAAAAAATCATTTTATTTTTTTATTATTATTTTTTTTTCTTTTCTACTCAGGGTATTAGAATTATTATCTAATTAATTTAATGTTCTGAAATAAAAATATTTTGTGATCTAATATACTTTTTTTTTTTTTTTAATCTATGATAGCTTATAAATATATTTATGAATGATCAATGTCAATAAAGAGTGAAGTCCCTTTATAAGTGTAATTATTAAGTAGTATATAGCACAAGCTTATGTATATACTACAAGTTACATATGTACAGAACCTAATTTAAAAACAAATTTGTCGAAACGCTTTTTCTTCATTGAATATATTGCAATACATGATCCATAATAAATCTAAACTCATGTTATTTTTTTAAATCACCCATTTCCTTTTCAAAGTCTTCTCTTGAATAAACTTTAGACAATAGTTAAACTTACTGATATTTCAAGGTGTTTTTTATTTACTTGACAGAAAAAGGTGTAATTCTTAATTGAATATGCAAGTTCCCATTTTTAATATGATAGACCAGCAATGAAACTGGTCAATTAAGAGAAAAAAAATCAGTTGCTTGCAATACACAACTTTCACTTACCTCAATTGTTAAAATCAGTTTAAAACCTTTTAAATAAAGTTAGAGTTTAAAAGGTTTAAAGAGTTACGTTTAGTTTGATCGTAACATTTATTTTAGATTAAATAGTCTAACAATAAAATTATTATCTACATCAGTAAATTAGCTTTATCTGCTTATCATCACTTTCCATTTCATTATACATCTTTGAATATAAGATAACGCTTTTTCTCAAATCTTTTCCTTTTCAATGGTATATCATACATCTATATTATTTATTTATAATATTTTTCCTCTTTAGTTGGTTATCAAATTTGTTCGACTTTATTTTCCTGTTTTCTCTCGATGCTGACAAATTAAAATATTTAATTTTTTTCAAATCTAAAAAATTAAAATCCTAAAAAATCCCACCAAATTACCTTTACCCTTCGTCGCAAACCGATTACCTCCTGCCCCACTGTATCCTATAATAATACCCCACTCATACCTGTTGAACAAATCCGATACCTAGGACTCCATCTTGACAAACGTCTTACATGTAATCTTCACACGAGACTAAAACGACAAGAGACTGCCCGTAGATACCGATTACTACAACACTTACTCAACAAACGTTCAAAACTTCCAATTCATTACAAAAAGCTCATTTATGTTACCGTCATCAGACCCATCTGGACATATGGAATCGAGCTTTGGGGCTCTACTAAGCCATCTATCTAATTCCTCCCGTATCCAATCCTTACTATCCAAAATCCTTTGTCGCTAATAAAATCATCCATAACGACCTTAATATCCCATTTGTTGCAGACCTTTCTCGTACCAGATATACCACTTTTAATTCCAAAATCCCAGCCCATATAAACCCTCTTGTCCGCAATCTATCAACCTCACATATTCCTGACAAGTGATTGAAAAGAAGATGGCCTCGGGATCTACTTACTTAAATAAACATTGAAGTTCTACTGCTGGGTAGTCTCTTCACAAGCCTTTCACGCCCTTTATTCTAATTCAACAGTTTTACTTATTGTATTTGTGTTAATACAGTTGTAAAATTCAATAAAATGTGAATAAAAAAAAAATTAAAGGTACTTAAGAGGAAGAAGATTTAAAACACTGGCATTTCAGACCTGTTATACTATTTCAGTCAGAATGAAATCTGCATGATATAAAAGCATGTTAAATTTTACACCAATGGTAGGAGTATAATCAAAATCATTTTAGCAGTTTTTGAGAAAATAGTAAATAGATGGAAAGGGGCGGCTCTGGTTTACTAATTTTCTTAAAAAAGTTTAAGTAACATCTCAGGCATACACACTTCTAAAATATGAAAATTTAGTGTTATGCAACTTATCATTTTCAAGCTAGATTTACGACGGACCTTTTGGTACTTATATACTTTTTGGTAGCTAGATTTACACAATACTTATCCTTATAATGAATTTCATATATATGTAAGTGAAAGTAAAACTGATTTTGAAATAAAGATTTGTTACTCAATCTACTCTTAAACATTAACTCAGACAAATTCTACCATTGAATAGTTTTTTTACATGTTTATTTTAAGTCATTTTATCTTTTTAATAAAAGCTTGGAATGATTAAGTTTTTTTCAAGTATTTAATTAAAATATCAATGTTTAAGTTTTCCCATGAGATAAAATATAGACATTTTCATCCTTTATTTCTTAAGCTCTAACAGATTCGTTTCCTGAACTTTTATAATTTTTTATAAATAAAATCATTATTTTATAATTTTTTTGGCTAACATTCAACCTTAAAATTGACATAAAATAAAATCATGTCCGTGCCTATGACTTATATTGAGTTGTAAAATAAGTTCGTATCGTTTTTCAATATTTCAATTTAATCCTCTCTGTGTTTATAAAATCATCTTTACTTGGTCAATAATGTTTACATATTATAAAATATGGTTAGTAAAGGGGATTTTATGCATCAGTTTCAACTGAGATGCCTTTTAGTATGGTACTTGGCTTGCTTAAAATGGAAGAGAAAAGTAATTCATTTTCGTTATTTAATGACTTTTTATTTCCGAAAAGAAAAATTCGCTGCACAGATGGTTCATAAAATTTGCAATATGTATGGTGATGATGTCTTATGAGAAAACACTGTTCGTAAGTAGTTGGCTCTGTTCAAAACCATAAATTTTGACTTGAAAGACGCAAAGCGCTAGGGTCGTACTTAAACTGTTGATGACCAAATTCAAAAAATTACTTGAAAAATGACAATATGTAATAGATCAAAATGGGTCTTATATAATTGATTAAAAATATTTACAAGAATCTGAAGTTTTTATTGAAATCACACGAGTTTATTGTATAACCCAATATATTGTCTTGTTTTATTCGCTTCATTGAATTTCTAGAAAAGGAATAATACTTTTAATCACATTAAAATAAATACATTTTTATTTCTTAACTGTGATCTTGTATGTTGATATAAATAGAGATTTTCTTAATTAATTTAATTGTGTGTATGTGTATATACATAAATAGTTTTTTTTTTTTAATTTTTTTTTTTTTTTTATATACTTATAGAACTAGAATAAAACCATTTTACTAATCATGATCAGTTATTTCTTGCAAGGTTAGAATATTAACCCACTAACAGTAACGTGCTCCTTCATGTGTGAGGGCATAAGTCATTTTTACCATACTGAAAGAAATACTTCCACAACTTCATTTAAAGGAAGAGAAGGATTCTCTGACAGTATTCATTTTTATTAAAAAAAAAAAAATGGATTCATTAGGTAAAGTTTGCCTAATGATGGTTTTTATTTGTTTTTAACTTAATTAATGTTTTACTAATGGCTTAGTGGCAGGACACTGAACTGCTGATAGCTGTGTACTAGGATTGAATCCAGCTGTGGCAGGATTATTATTTAATCGGGTATTTCAGCCATAGCGTGACACTGGGATATGAAGAGCAACCTGGGCACACTCACACTCTGTAATTTGTAGGAAAATCTAACGGTTGGACATGGTTATGTTGAAATCACCTTTATCAGCTGTTGGTCTATAGTCAGTACAGCCCTTATTATGTATGGAACCAAAGCTCCATCAGGGTTTTTTAATGTTATACTGCATAAAGCAGTGTATTTTTAATATTTGCATTAGACGATTATATTAGTTCCACTTTAATTTAAATTTAATTTTCGATTGACCCTGTTTTTATGTTGTTTATTTCTACATTTTTAACCATTTTTCGCTTAAATTTTCTTTATTATTTTATTTATTCAATTCAATAATTTCTAAGCCACATAAAAACTGTGATTATGGTAACTGAAACCACCGTTATAATTTTAAACAAATAAATTTTAGTGTCATTTAATTGAAATTTTACAAATTAGAAAACCTGACAAATATCCAAATAAGTATAAAGTAGTCAGATTACAGAGTATCATACCCAACTTAACAGATTAAGTACCATTATTTTATCTTACTGGTATAGTATTAAAAAATAATTAAATTTAAATTTTTTTATAATATGGCTATGGAATTTGAACTTGGTTTAGTTTTGATATGGCTTGGAATACTGATTGCTATTATTTAATTTAGAAACTATGAGAATTTTCTCAATATAATGAATGAATTAGCATTGATAAATATCATTTTTACAAATTCAGTTATAATTGAATTTATTTTCAGTTTATTTTTTTAATGTTTGCACGGATGTCTGGTGGGCTTTGTAACTTGCTGAGAATAACAGTTCTATTTAACTTTTGAGTTTGTTTTTTAATCACTCTCATCAGAGGCAACAAATCTGTTGTATTTCCTGCTCTCTGTAGCTTTGTAGCTAACCTTATGTACCCCCATCACCGTCTGCGCCTCCTAAAAGAAAAACTCAATTTAAACATAAACAACTAAGCAGATTCTAAACTGTTAAAATTAGCTTAGTTTTAATTATTTCTAAACGCAAAGAGAGGGAAAAAAAAAGCTAAACAAAACCAAAGCTATTATGCCTCCTTAACTACTAATATTACACCAATGTTCACTATATAGTTATATAATTATAATAAATTCCGATTTAGTGACTTTATGTATGTAAGTATTATTGTAAGTTCAAGGGAGCAGGATGGCTAAGTGGTAGGGCACTGGGCTACTAATGAGGAGGACCCGAGTCAGTCTGTGGCAGGATGATTATTTATTCTATTATTTCAGCTGTGGATTTAACTTTGGGTTCTGGAGACCCTCCTGGGGCTCTCCAACCTTTATAATCTTTTCTTCACTGGTACTACAGACAATGGTGGTCCTTGGCTTGCCATAGTCCTATGTCCTCCACCATACATATGCCCACAAGCTGCATATTCTCCAGGACTTTGTCTTTTTATCATTCTCTTGGCCATCCATCCCTTTTTTGCACATGGCTCAGATAGTTCCACAGGAGGGATTCTTCACTTGCCTATACCATCACAATCTAGTCATTCTTATGGTATCAGATCAATACAACTTGTTAAATAATTTGTATATTTTTTATTTTAACCATTGCTTTGTTTTGAATCAATACCTCCCTTAAAAATTTTAAATCAGAATTTTAATGTTAAATATATTGAGTTTCGATGGAAAAATTCATTTTAGATTAAATAAAATAAATGATAATATAAATTATTATCTCTATTTTACCTTCTACAACTTTTTATCTTGATAACGTTTTTTCTAAAATCTTTAAGTCCCAAAGCTATATGATAAATATTTATATTTATAGGCCAAGACCCACTAAGGGTTGTAGCGCTATGAAGATGGATAGATAGGTAAATAACTTCTTTATTAACTATACTTACCACATGAACACATATATTTTTATGGGACTTGGTTACTTGGAGTTAAGGAATCCTAAAACTCGCATTTCAATTGAAAATTTGATGAGAAAGTTTTCAAAATCTCAATACTCTTTCTTAGGACATATTTTATATTTAGGTAAGAAAAAGGTAGTTATTAGTTTTATGAATTAGATCTTGAATGCTTATTAAATACCTGTTTTTCCATATTAGATAAGAATACCAAGAGTGGTGAATAAAGCAGATTTACAATGCCGATTGATACCATCAACCATGGGAATCCCATTACTCTCACCAGCTCACCTCCGAAACATTGGACCTATACAGGCCAAAAATTATATCAATTAAACTTCGTATAATTGAATTATTTATATATATAATACATACCAAATGCATATGCAAGGCTGACTGAAGTTTGTTGAATGGCATAGACTGTTGCATAGTCGGCACGATGCTTGGTATCAACAAGCGTTGCAAGTAGAGGAACTAGTGCAGCGTCTGCTACACCAATGCCAAGCCCCAATCCTGCATGAGGAATAATAAGGCCTTTCATCGATCTCGCCATTGGGAGCTGTTTTTCAAAAATATATAATTAATAAAACATAATTTTATCCGAAATTTCTTTCATATTAATAAATAAATTATTATATAAATCTATAAAAAATTATTAGTTTATCAAAGCCTTACTGTGCAAGCAGAAATAGCGAGTAATATTAGTGCAGCAATTGCAACCCTCCACCTTCCATATCTGTATGCTATTCCTCCGAAACAATTTGTACCGATAAGGTAACCAACACTGTCTGGAATGAAAACTGTGCCAAGTTCCCATTTCTATACAAAAATAAATAAATATTACAATAGCATCATGAATTTTATGAATATTTAATTTAACAAAGAGTCTAGGTACTGTCAGTGTTGTACATGTGCATGCATTGTAAATATTTTTTTATATAAGTTGAACGACAGACCTTTGGTTTAATGTGTGACATTAACCAGAGGGGAAGGCATGGTTCCAGAATAGCCATAGCTGAAGAGGACAGCCAGATTGCACCAGCAGTCATCAACACAAGTTGATCGGACATCAGCTGTCTCCAACTTGAACCTTCATTTGTCGAATGTACCTATAATAACCATATAAACATTTTAATAAAACTTTCATCACATTTATTTTTATTTCATAACCTTCTTTATATGTTTAGTATAAGTATAATCAGTTCTTTCAAAATATACTCAATTTTACTGGATCGACCAAAAAAAAAAAAAAAAAAAAAACTAACTTTCTTTGGCCTCTTGGGACCATGAAATATACTGTTCTACTACAGTATTTTACCAATTAAAATTAACCAGAAAAACACTGGAATATGCAAGAAAATGTATACATTTTCTGTACGGAACCTATTTGCCAACAGTCCTATGCCCTATAATAATTACAATGAAACAACCACCTTTTGACAATTTCAAAAAATCTTATGAAGATAAATTTTAATACTAAATGGAAATTTTATATTAAATTATTGTCTTCTTGGTTTAAAATCCTTGGAGACAAAGTAACAGCAGAAGTTATTATATAAATGTTTAAATACAGAACAAAATAAATAATATGGGTATGTAATACTCGAGTGTTACAACTTAAATTAAATAAGAAGAATGAAATCTTGAAGACGGAGGAGTCATCATAATGTCAGTGTTTAAAAATGTTTTTATAAGAAAATTTATAATGAAGTTAATTTTTAAGGAAGTGAAGTTCTCACTAAGTATAGATAATCAAAAAACATTTTGGATTATACCAAGATAAAAGATTCAAACAGAATATTAATGCAAATCTGTAAAAGAAAATACTTTCAACATTCACATTTAGCTTATAAATACCCTCCCCTCCTCCCACCTGTAACAACAAAATCAATCACACCACAAGTTTTAACCCTGAATCAGAATTTGGGGTACAGGAAAACATGTGAACTTATTAATTAAAAATACAAAGTTTAAAACTAAAAAAAAAAAAAATTATAAATATAATTTGGCTTATTTGGCAGGAGTAAACTTTGGTTTAAATTGTTAAAGAATCCCTCATCAAGATAAATAGAGGGCTAAAATGATAGTTATCTCAACATTTTCAACTAAGTAAAACAAAACTTAGACATAAGTTTAAACTTGATTGTATATTCATTATGAATCTTGTTAAAAGTAAACTCAAGTTTGGTTGGCTTAATTGTAAATTAAGTGCAACATAAGAATAATGAATAAAACAAACTTTGGTAAAAAAACATTAAACAATTTTTCAAGTACAAAATTAAGATACAGACAGATTAGCCCATGAAGTATAAAGCTGAATAGCATTTGATTAATTCATGAATGACTGTGTTCAACACATAACATAACACATAACACAAAAAAACAAAACAGGTAATCCGATTCCTTAAGTATTTCTAATTATGAAGAAGCACATTCTTGTGCTCCTTCAGAAATATGAAACATAATTAATAATTATGTTTATGTTTAATAAATACTGTATATAAAATGGAAGATAGTATTGTAATGTATTTTTTATCATTACATTAGTTATTTTGAAAAAAATAGTGAAAACATTGGTAAAGTTTAAAAAGAATAATCACCAGGATATCATTTTCTAAAAAACATCTATGAAATTTGATGGATTTATCAAATTTTATTCTTACCTCATAATTTGGAGGTTTCATATTAAGAAATACCAGTTGGAATGCTTGAAAAATTTAAATTTCAATATAAGTGATTTATAAAAAAAAAAAAATGAAACATATTTACATATTAAATTTTATCTCAGATCTGATTTTTTAATTTGATGAGGTTAAAATTTACACCAAAGTATTTTTCATAAATTAACTTAATTTTAGATTAATTTATTTTTGTGTATAATTGCAACTAATTTGGCTGACTTTATGTTGTTATAATACACATTTTTCTTTGTTGTTTTTTAGAGATAAAGTGTTTTTTCTGTTTTAAAGAAGCATTTTTTGAATCTTATATATTAGTAAAATTTATAAAAATATTTAAATTCATGTTTCTTTGTTTGCTTTTTTTAAAGTATTTAAATACAATTTTAAAAGTTTAATTTAAGAATATAACTACATTCTTTAAAATAATACTTATTCATCTAGATTTGAATATTTCCCTAATAGTGAAAGATATTGTTATATTTTCTTTCTTGTATACTATACTATATTTATATTGTCACTTACAAATATTGAAAGGAACTGAAGTAAAGGTAAGTTTAAAGTTATTCTAAACATGATAATATCCTTTGTGGAAACAAAATATCTTTAATTTATATACACCCACTCAAAAAAGTTTCCATACAGCATGATTTTATTTTGCATAGCTATTTATTTTCAACTTAACAATTTCCTAATGTACAAATTATTAATACTAATATTAGATAAACAAATATATTTATTTATTTTTATTTCTTCATTAATATAAAACGAGGCAGAATGTCATTTGTAAATGATAGGTCAAAATATTTTCCATACACTATCAATATTAATCCTATTTGTTGTACTATGACCATCTTTCCAGTATTATATGTACAAATCTTATCTAGATAATCAAATCTTAGTTCAGTATTAACTTTACTTGGGCCTGGGAAACTGATTTCTTTTCAATATACATGTCTCTCTTGATTTGAGAGAGCTCATGGTTCGCAGGGCTTATCTGTAAGAAAAATTGCATATCTGTTGAATAAGTCACATGCTGCTCTACAGTATGGACTACAGAGACATAAATAGTTAACATCTTTGGAGGATAGACCATGTGCTGGAAGACAGTAGAATCACCAGGGGCGAGCCATCCATGCTGAAGTCGATGCAAACTTCACACTAGCGATACCTCAATGGCCATCTTAATTAATAGGTACTATGGGATTCAAGTCCACCCAGAAGCAGTAAAAAATATTCTCAGAAGGGAAGGAGTGGTTGAGTCGCAAGAAGAAAGCCCTTCTTCAGTAAGTTAAACCAGAAGCGGCTATAATTTCCTTGGGAGATGTAAATAAATCCAAAAATTTCTGGGAACGGGTCATATTATCTGAGGAATCCAAATTTAATATTTTTGGGCTAGATGAAAGGTCAAAAGTGTGGAGAAAATCAACCTCAGCTTTCGGAAGGAATTTATTTATGAGTGTATAGAAACTTTTTTGAGTAAGTGTGTGTTATATATAATATGATATATATATATATATATATATATAAAAATATATAATAACTATACATATATACTTTTAATTTGCCCTGAAAATTAATTTTATTTTCAAAAGAATTAATACTCACAAAGTTTTAACAAATATAAACTAGGAGTAACTTAATTTTTATCAGGGAAACATTTTTGTTAAAATTGATAGGAAAATCTGTAAGTTGTAAAAACAAACATGGTTATTTTGGGAATGATAATATTTTTTTACCAATATTTAAAATAGCAAACAGACTGATTCCTAAAAAAGGAGCCATTTTTCCTAGGAAATCATAAGCGAAACCTCCATAAGGATAACCAAGTAATACTCCCAAGGCGACAGCTCCAAGAACAATACCCATGATACGACTTCTTTGGCTTTCATCTTGACAGTGTTCTGCTACTAGGCACATTCCTGTTAACATGTATTTTTTATTTACCAAAAATATTGTCAATAATACATTAAAAGAAGAATCAGTTATTGGGAAATAATCCATTCATATTCTTATTCTATTAATTAAGTAGAAACACGTCTTTAATAAGTTTTAATCCATACTTAAATAAATTTAGCCAACATCAGAAGTACAACTTTAATTCTTTTATCTCGAAATTTTACTGCAGACATATTATAAAGTGATGAATTATGTTTATATGATATTTATAAAAAAACACGATTTGTTGTTGTTTACTATCATCTTATTTCCCATTATACTATTTATTTTTTTATTTATAGTTGTTATCTTCTTTACCTCAGACTTGATTAAGCTCTAAAACTTGGGCTGACATTAAAATAAATCTTGCATTAGAGGAATCTCTGGATGATGATTAGTTTAAAGATATCATTAACAAGATCAAGAATAACTAAGCTCTTGGAAAATAGATTGTAGCAGCTTTTCAATATAGTGAAGGATTCATAAATGCACTAAACAACCTTATCGTTGTTCTGTGGAAAGAGGAGCAGATGCCAGTAGAATTGACTATGGCAGAAAAATATACAATTTATATAAAGAGGGACAAGATGCTCTGAAATATTGAGTGAAGCAAGGCCCATGACACTATAGTGCAGAGAAAAAACTTAATACTTACCAGGAAGGCACAGTCTACAGTACAACATATATTTCTCTAAAGCTAATTCTAGAGAAGTGTACAGAGTATTATAAGTAGTGCTCATGCTCTGCCTTCTTATAGGCTGTAAGTGTCTATGATAATGTGGAATGAAACAAACTGTGACAAGTTCTGGAAGAGACAAGTATGCCTGTGGAGCTCCATTCCTTCAGTGAAAATTATCACAAAAGGATCTCAAAGAGCTATCATGTAGGCACAGATATGAGAAAGGAATAAAGGGCCATTAGGAATCTGGAAATCCAGGTTATTGAAATATTGGGATACTTCAACAAAATAGAGAACCAAAAAAGGCACTGAGGGAAGCATTCCTTGCATTGGAGGGGTAGTCAGGAGATTTGATCTTAGTGTATATGTACAGAAGACTAATTAAATTCAAGGAGGAAGAGAGAAAATAAAAGAGGGAAATACTTTAAAGCTGCCCAATTTAGGTTTGGTTCGATTGACAGTTCTTTGGACTCATAAAATAATTGAAAATGAGAACTGCACAACCTATACCTAATAAAAGAAGCCAAGTTTAAGCAGCTACAATGCACAGAACATGTGGAAAGAATGAAGGAAATGCCTATAAAAAAAAACCATTCTCACTGAGGAATATTTCGTACAAAAAGATATAAAAGACTAAACATACTCGATTTTGTTCAACTGGTAGAGGTGGCACAGACAGTGATTAGTTGTATCAGATGATACCTTGGTATAATAAATCCATAGAACAATATCCTTTCAAAAAGTTAGTTAACCTATAGATAATTTGATGGAAGAATTGTCGATTGTATGTATATATTGAGAAGTTGATAGGGATGCAGTCATCGAAACTTAATTAATGGAGGCAACATTTCAGTATTAATTTTAGTCCATTTTCAGTGCGATTGTAAGGCAGATCACAACAATGCCTGACGGTTCATTGCTGTGATCTTCCTCCTATAATTGCCCAGAAGATCGACTAAAATTTAGGCCGAAACGTTGGCTCAAAAAAGTAATTTTTACTTATTTAAAATATTTTGATGACTGCAACCCCAATCAACTTCTTAATATAGATAATATGACTTTATTAAGCATTTTCTTTTGATAAATATTTAACTATTTTTGGCAGACCACAGTCATGAAGCAAACATTGCTCGAATCATCCCTAATCTTCATGTAAATTATGAATGAATAGCTAATCACAGTTTACTAAGTTTTTGATAAAACTATATGTAACATTACCTTTGTTATAATCTAAAAATATTGTATAGATAAATGTTCAAAAGTTGTATATTTTCAATCGCATGTCAGTTTAATCCTTATTACACATAACTTGTATTACATTTAATTTTATAAATTGTCATTAACAAAAAAAAAAAACCTCCATAAGAGGTTGCTTTTGATAAATACTGTATATATTACAGTAAAATCCAGAAATTATTTTTATTTTTAACTGTATTTTTTGTCAATTTCATGTAGTTAGCAGAAGTGGATTAGGAAAAAAAGGATAAATAAAAGGAACATATATAATTTATTGTTCTAATAATAAAAATAACAATAAAACAGAACAATAATTTACTATAGACTATAAAAATATCTTCTCTACAATTAATGGACTAACTTTAGTAAAATAAAGCATTAACTTTGGTTACATTAAAAATTACGATAAACAATTAGCAGCAGGATCACATTAGCAAGAATATAAGACGACTGCAGGATTTACCATAAACATTTATATCCATTTTTTTTTTTTTTTATACCTAAAGGTAAGCTGTTATTGTTTGACAATTCTATTAACATTCAAGTTAAATATTACACGATTAATTAACAACTAATCAATACATATCATGTTAAAAATTAATGAAACAAATTATCGAACCAACTGTGTAATCAAGGAAGCGCACAACTCAAAAAACTCCATTATTTGATGACCTGTAGAATGCTGTTGTGTAATGAGATCTCCATCTATGGTCTGCCCATCTTCTTCATTGCTAAGACTTTTGAAGTCTAATAAATAACTTTTATAATCAACTTGATAGAGCTGAAGGGACATTTTGATGAACTCATTTTCATTATTGAACTTCTGAACTCTAACTCGGACATGATATGGATTGATAACTTTCCACTTGAAATCCATATCTTTCATAGCACGATAAACTTCATTCATGATGTCTGTTGGTTTACTTTGAGATCTTATTCCAAGGTGCCATTTAGCTCTTTTCTGAGTAACTGTCCCAGCATCGGTCGAATCCTTATTGCTGCTTCTTTATTAGCTGCACCCCTTTCTCTCAAAGCCGTATTCATTCTTTCTGGATGAGGTTTAGCTGGACTTGGAATTAGTTCAGTTGAACTAAAAGTTACAGGAGTAGGACTGCTAACAGCATAGAAATCCTTCAGTTCTGCCTTAGCTGCTTCATCAGCTATTCTCTTATTATCTATTATAAGATGGTACGCAATTCTCAATTGATCATGCTGGTCATCAGACAAAAGAGCATCGTGTACTTCATGCTCTTTAACACCAAATTTATCACAAACTTCTTGGACAGCATCCATATCAATTACTGAAGAATCCTGTTCTACAGGGGATGGAAACAAATAAGCAGGCAAATCGGTTTGAAACCACTCATGGGTCTTTATATCTTCAATTGTTGCCCTTTTCATAGGATCTACCTGAAGCATTCTACATAAAAGTGTCACAACGCTTCTGTTCAAGTAGTCTGGAATGGGGAATATTCCAGACTTTATTTTCCTGAACAATGTAGGAACATGCTCATCATCAAAAGGTAAAGTGCCACACAATAAGGCATAAAGAATTACACCACATGACCAAATATCCACTTCTGGCCCAGCATATAATTTACCAGAAATAACTTCTGGAGCTGCATAATTAGGAGATCCACAACTGGTACGAAGGAATTCACCATCCATCATCATGTTGGAAAGCCCAAAATCAGCTATCTTGACATGACAGTTATGATCTAATAGAAGATTCTCTGGCTTTAAATCTCTATGGACAATCATATGACGGTGACAATAATCTACTCCTGATATTATTTGTTGGAAAAATTTTCGAGCCTCATACTCTTTTAGTTTTCCATGTTTAACAATATAATCGAAAAGTTCTCCTCCAGAGACATATTCCATTATCATAAATATATCAGTGGGCGTACTAATGACCTGGTACAATTTTATTATGTGAGGATGACGGAAAAGTTTGAGGTTTTGAATTTCACGACGGATTTTTCCAACAACATCTAAACTTTTAATTTTTTGTCGATTCAAAATTTTAACTGCCACTTTGTGCTTGGTAAGCTGATGTTCACCAATTTTGACCTTACCAAATGTACCAACTCCTAATGTTTGGCCCAATATATAATGACCAATTTTCACTATGGGCTGAGGTGATCCATGACCTTTCTCAGCCATTTTCGTAGTTTTAGTTTCGTACTTCAATTAATACAAAACCAATATATTTATCATTAGTAATTCAAAGTATTAAAAAATAAATGTCAAATATTTAATCACCAACTTTTTCACTCAACTAACACAGTATGACACTCTCGAAATCAGTCACATTACGAAAACTTCACAAAATACCTGCTATCCTTCTTCTAATAAGAGAATTTTCAAGCGTTTGCTTGTCAATCAGTTGACTGTCACTTCAATTTTGGAAACTTTGAATACAAATAAATTGACACGGACTAACCATGCCCGCAACCACAAAAAAAAAAAAAAGGTAATCGATATATCTTAGTCGATTATTGATATCGCAGGGACTCATTAAATATCTATAAACGCTTTAATTATTAAAATTTAAAATAAAATTACATTAAAAAAGAATCAATACGAACATTTTTTAAAATATTGAGATATTTTATGTGTCTGGAATCCATTGTAATGTATATGTAATTTCGAACATAAATCTCATTTTGTTTTTATTATTTTAAGTTCTCTTTTATTTCATTAATTAAGATATATATTTCAATAAGAATTTAATTATCTAATGAAACTATTTAAATGACGAAATCAATGTAACTACGTTGGTATACCGCCATTCTTATTGCTTTCGGCGCACTTTCAGATTATGACCTATAAAAAATTAAAAGGATTTAAGGCTGAAATAAGAATTCTTTTTTCAACTAATACTATCAAGAGTAACTTTCATTTTTTCCCAACTTAAGTGTAAGTTTCATTCTTTGGAAAATATTAAGTTTTTATTATTATTTAATGATTTGAAAAACTGGCAAAATACTATGTATTATATAATCATGAATATCTACCAAAAAATTCAGGTTGATATTAAATATTTACTTAGTTGAAATTCTCTATGGCTTATTCAGTTGTGTAATAGAAGGGAAACTCATTTTAAATGATTTTTTATGTTTTCTTTACTGAAAGGTATATACAATGTTAAACATCTATCTTTAGTCCAAAGTTTTGTGTAAATATTTTGAAAACTACATTGATTTTTTTTTTTATTCAAAATTTCAAATCAACAAACATTCAAACATATTAAATGATTTATTTATTTATTTATATTACAAATGACCCTCAAGACTTGATAAAAAATCCTATCTGGTCAGAATTAAATGATTTAATAATTCAGTCATTGAATGAATCAACAACATTGAAATTAAGATCCATTTAATTTTACTCTCTTAAACAAATAATTTGAATGACATATAAATTTGATTATTTGTATAAACCTTAACTTGTGGTAGTTTAATTAAGCAGTTATGTTAAATAGAAACGAAAAATCATTAAAATTAAATTTTTAAAATTTATTTTGTTCTAAATTATTTCCAAGTAATTGACTATGTTTGACTCAAAAGGACAATTCCTTATGAGAGCACACTGCTGAATATTTGCTTTTTGTAGATGCTAAATCTTTGTTTGTTTATTTGTTTATTTATTTAACGTCACTTTATGCTACTGTGGCTAATCGGACGATGCTACAGTGGGAGTCCTAAATTTTGCCTATCCAGGTTTTATTAGGATAGGGATCTTTAACGAGTACCTGACATAGCACAGGCTCGGGACCACCTTTTAACGTCCACTCCAAAGGACGGCGTAACTAAGGATTTTTTACTCCCATTAAAAAATCCTAGGACCACCTCCTGGTTTGAACCCGTGACCTTTAGCATGGGAGGCTGTTACGCTAGCCACCCAGCTACAAGTGATCCCGGGATGCTAAATCTTTACATTAATTTAAATCTCCTAAATTTTGCTCGACTATGATTTATTTCTCAGAGTTTTGAATACTATAATATATATATATATATATATATATATATATATATATATATATATATATATATATATATATATAATATATGTATATATATTTATATATATTTATTGTAGCAAATCTATTTAACATCTGATGAAATGTAAATACCTGAGACTCCTATGCATGCTGAAGCTAAACCTTGTAAGCTCCTTGCTAAGAAGAGTGCTAAGTAACTTTCACCAACAGAATACACTGTAAATAATTAAGAAAATTATTTTTCAAATTTATTCTTAAAAATAAGTAATAAGTAGTTATTGTAATAAATATTAAGTTATTAATAACATAAATGTATGATAAACATAATACTCACATGCTGATGATGCCAAGAGGTTGATATTACCAACAAATAAAGGTATTGTATATCCCACGTACCTGGAAATATATCATATTCCAAATAATTATTTGTAATTAGACTTAGTGATTAAAAAATTGGAAAATGTTGAAAAGATCATAATTTTTTTAAGAAATAATAAAATATAATGATCTTTATAAATTAAAGACTTAATTTAATCTTTTAATCTTTTTAGACATACCCTAATAATCAAATAAATTCCTAATAAATTGATTAAAATACTTATGATCATCAAGAGGTAATTACATTTCTGTTTTTTTACAAATTTATAGTTAATCCTATTTACTGTTATTGAACATAATATTTTTAATTCTTAAATAAAAAAAATTAATGAATTTTCAGATAACATTCACCTTGCTGCACATCCAACTATAGGATTAAAAATGATTTGAACAACAGCTTTTGAAGATAGCAGGAAACCAACTTTTCCATTTTCTGCTTTCAATTGTTCTTCATACCCTTCCGTTGAACTTCAAAATAATATGTAAGTAAGATTAGTTGTTATAATTCGCTAAATTATACAGATAGTCAGAAAAAATATTTCAAAATTAGGAAATATATCTATAATTGTACCTGTTAGTTTGCAACTTCAGTGGATTCATACTCCTTGTCAGTGCTTCCACTGATATAAGGTAGTCAGGAACGATTGGAACTGTAGAAACAAATATTATTTGTTCAAACTTTCGTATTGTTTTCACTAGTAAATCAACTATCAACTTAATTTTACTATAAATCAACTTGATTTTCAAATTTTATGTTAGTTCAAAAGCTTCAGTGTATTTGATATTATTTATATCGAGATAGAATTCATAAAATTGTTCTAATTCCTAGGGTGTGAGGCAAATGAAAAAAATGATATTGTTTTTATATAAAAAAACTTCAATCAGCTTCTTTCAATTTGTTTAAGGAATCCTATAACATGTTTGTTTTTTTATTTTGTAACTTTTAAACATTGCATGATCGGAAGATCGGAGTTCTACTTCACTCTCCAATTTTATCTAGTTTATCTCCATCTGGCTTCCATTTCTTCAGAGCTCTTTGCATATTAAAAAAAAAAAGTATTATCTCAGAATGAAAAACCTGTAGGGGAGCCCGTGGCTGAGTGGCTAGCGTGCTAGTCTTTCACCCTAAAGGTTGTGAGTTCGAATCAAGCATTTAATAAATGGAAATTCACTCACAGTCTCTCCCCGGGCATGTGAGACCCGTCAGGCAAATGGTGGCCACTCACAAAATTAGACGTAGGGAGTGATGATCCTACCCTATAAAATACATCAAGGAAAGTACTCATTACAAATATATCCCAAGGGCCTACACGGCCTGTTGCGCCTCTGGAATGAATAATGAAAAACCTTTATTGGTAGTAAGCATGAAGGGAGTCGGGCTCACAGTCAGTATTTAGTAAAGACTTACTGTTCTAGACCAAGGGTTGGTTAAGGTGATATTAATTTCCAGATTTTCTCCATATTAAGGATATCCACTTTATAAAGATTGGGTCAGCCCAGGAGGAACTTATCTCATTGACCATCCATGGCTAATATGACAGCATAAATAATGACTTGCTACACCCTGACTCAAATCCATTACAGTCAAATTATGGGCATAATGTTTTACACAATGAGCTAACCTATTCTATCATCACATAATAAAATTTCTTCGATAATTATCAGGCCGTTTTACAAAAGAAATTCTTGGATATTTTTTTAAAACAATTTATTTAATCCAGTCATCGCGACGTTTCAGCCTCTAGGGCCATTATTATGATAATTATCGAACAAATATTCAAACAAAAGAACAATTACGACAATGATGAGAAAAATGAAATTTCCTTTTTCCAGATTATTGATTTAAAAAGGAAGTTATTTTGAATAAGAATAATATCTTTGAAGTTATTCTGTCTTTTATTTATTCTTCATAACTTAGGAACTGATATTTTCTAATACAATTTATTTTTTTTTTAAATATTCATAATTACAAGAATACAGTTGTCAGAAAAATATTTCTCTCACCTACAACTGTTAACAGAAGATTGTCCAGGAGAATGGAGCAATATACAATAATTAAAACAGCCTTTTGGGTTGGTACTCCTGCCATGTTTGCTGAAACAAATTAAATAAATTTATTTTTTATAGTTCATGTAAATTTTGTTTTCAAAAACTCTTCAGAAGGTTTTAGAGTTCCTTTCTCATAATTTTTAACTTCTGGTTCCATAATGATGGAAGAATGGTTGAATGTACGCATATATTAAGGAGAAGCTGGTTGTTATTTTATCCTAAATTTGTAGCCTTCATGAGGGATAAGAAGAAAAAAAAACAAGGTATCAATTAATAAAAAAAAAATTTCAAATATTTTACACCTAACAATCACCATGAAGATGGCCTAAAATTCAATCCGAAAAGATGGCACAATAAATTTAGTTTTACTTAATTAAGTATTTCGATGACTGAACCCATAATCAACTTCTCAATTCTGGTTCCATATTTTTTTTTTTCAAAGAAGGATTGGTTGTTCATGCCACCTACAGGCATTCCCGATAATTTGATCTCTCTAGGAATTCTGATGTTCTGTCTTATATATTAGAAAGTAGTTAAAAAATGACTATAAATAGAGAAAATTTCATATTTATGTTAATTGAGTTTTTTTTCATTCTTACTAAGAGTTCATTTGAAACTAAGAGTAATATTTCACTCAAGTTTACGGTTCCTCTTATTCATTAATTACTTCATTCTCTGTGCATGAGTCTACTGCTTCTGTTTGAGAATTTGTATTCCGGAATCATCATAGTCTAATTTTCAGTGTGATATCTTTAAGTTTTTAGGAAAAAATTAACAATTTCTGGTGTTGTGGAAATGAGCAAATTATTTCTGGAAGTATGTTCTTACTCTCAGAGAATTATTAATCATATTTTGATATTCATTATTGGAGTAGTTTGCTTGGGTTGTGGTCATAAAATAAATCACAATTGATAAGTAAGCATTCAGGATATATCAGGTTAAATAGTAGGTTTTAATCAGAACTTCTAAGAGAATATCCAAGCAGTATAGGTATTTATGTTTACCAAAATTAGACCTTGTTGAAGGAACAATGGATAATAGTTGTTCATTGAATAAATTAAATGTGAGGTTGATTGAAAGTGGATTGTATGGAATTCACAATTTTTTTTTAATTTTTTTTTTAATAACTTCTTTATTTAAATAAAAATACAGACATTTTAAAGTAGAAGTCACTATCCCACTAAGGCAAGAGCCCGTGTGTGGGAAAGGAGTTCACCTGCGGCAATTCAATAAAAGTACAGTATCAAATAGTAACACAGTACACAGTAAGAAACAATACAATACTTAAATAATATTAGAAAATGTAACACTTAAATTAAGGAAACTTATGTTGAAGAATTCTGAAGTTTTGATGTAAATTTTATATTACAATTTATGTGAGGTTAGGTTATTTTATTTATGGGCACACAACTTCTTAGGTCTTTAGTGCCCTTTTTTATCTATATATAACATTTTTATTTTTATTTTATTTTTTAAATTGGACTAGATTTTTTTAAACAAATTAAAACTATCTTGAAAATCAATTTTATATATTTTTGAGCAGAAGTGGCTAAGATAAACGGCCATCCCCTAGGTTGTGACTGATGGTCAGTTATTATTGTTTATTACTTTAAATGGCTGTATTCTTATTTCATGATCTTATTGTAATTTAGTTTTGATATGCTATTTAATATATTTATTCACTTTTACAATGATATTAAACATTTTCTTAATTTATTTGTAGTATATTTTGTTAACATAATTTTTGTATATATTTTCATACCAATAATCATTACATCTCCTTTAACATATTTAGGGATAATGAAAAAAAAAAAAAACAATTAAACTTAATGAACAAGTGTAATAGACATAGTATAGGAATTTAAAAAAAGTATATTCTGCTTTATTTTTGAATAATATATATTTCTTGCTGGATTCTGCTTCATTTTATGTTGATATATCACAAAGATATGATGTTTTATTTTATCTTTTTAGATTTGTTTTGACCGAAGGTTTTACTTTGTTCATTATTCATGTTAAAACAAAAAATATCACATACGAAGATACTTTCATTTGTTGATTGAATCACATAATGACTTAATAGAAGTTTATTTTAGTTACAAAATTCAAAAAGTACTTATTCATTATTTAAAACAATTTTATTATATTATTAGCCCAAACCTTAAAGAAAGCTGTCAGATTGTGTAAAGATTTTTATAAATAATCTTTTCTCAGATTTAATTCAAGTTTTCTCCTTGGCTCAACTGAATATTGGGTATTGAATTTTGCTTTTGGAGGAAGTTGAACAGGAAATCAGCCCATATCTGATATTCTGAGCCACTGTTGGAAGGAAATTCAATTTCAGTTAATTCTCTTGGTACTCCTTCCTGTCTTTCTCTTCCCGAATATTAGGGTTGAAAGTTCATACAGCTTAATGGTACATGTAATTATGTACCTCTTGCTATTAAAATTTCTTATTTTCGTTGTGTTATTAGTAAAATTCTTTGCAATTATTATATTCAAAAAATTATTTTTCCTTATGAGGATGTAAAAAAATAATTTTTTGTACTAAATAAATACTAAAAATTGGTGCGTGTAACACACTTCTTGCTTTTACCTCTGTTGTTAAAATCAATTTAAGAATTTTTAAATACATTTAAAGATAAAAATAAATTGCTAAAGAATTCATTAAATTGGATTTCAGTAGAAACATGTGTTTTATTAAATAATCTATTATATTCTTATCTAAAACAATCGGTTAGTTTTATCAGATTTTCATCACTCTTTATTAAGTTTTACAAGCTTGTGTATAAGATAATATTTTTTCTAAAATATTTAGCTTTCCAACGGTATATTATAATATACTAATAATATGTATATTACTGTTCTTATGTTCAAAAACAAATATTGTTTTCTTCTTTTGTTGGATATCGAATTCTTTCAACTTATATATTTAACTGTTATTTATTATTGATAACAAGATGATATGGTTGTTTTTATAGAATTTATTAAATTAAAAGTTCTTTAGAGAAAGAACATTTAAATTATCAGCATTTAAGCCCTATCTGGATATTTCAATTAAAATGAACCTATATCATATTAAAAACAATTAAATTTTTTTAAAGCTGTTTTTGAGAAAATCGTAAAAAGGTGCAAAACGCATACCATGTAGAGTGAAGGTGATTTGATGGGATTTATTAGGATTTATTTTGATTCTCCAGTTTTGACACCATTCTTCAATGGTGATGTATAAAATTTAAAAAAATAATTAAAGGAATCCGTTTACAGTGCTGAACACCATTTACTAACATTAAGGCAGTTTCCTCCTTTATTTAGAGATCGAATTCGTTCAACTTATATATTTACCTGTTTTTCGTTGTTGGTAACAAGATTATATTGTTATTTTTTTAGTATATACAAAATTAGAGGTAATTTAGAGGAAGAAAATTTAAGATATCGGTATTTAAGCCCTGTCGGGCTTTTTCAATCACAATGAAAACTACGTGATGTTAAAGCCTATTGAAGTTTATATCCATATTGCGAGTTAAATCAAAATCGCTAGAGCCGTTTTTGAGAAAATCGTAAAAAGGGGCCAAATGCATTGTATAAAATGGCTCTTATGGTCAGCTGATTTTGATGAAAAAGTGGCCGTAATAAGTGGCTCTTCTGGTTAGCTGATTTTGATGAAAAAGTTGCTATAACATCTCGGGCGTATATTTGTCTTAAATATTAAATTTCAGTTTCGTACGGCTTTTAGTTTTTGCGCAAGACTTACCACATACAGGACCTTTTTGCGGGACTTGATCATTTGGACTCAGGGAACCCTAAAACGTGTATTTCCGGTTATAACGCGAATTCGAAAATTTTCGCAAGAAATTTCTTTACTTTATATTTCATTATAGATAAGTAAAAGTAAAAATTTAATAGCATATCAATATATTGGGATAAATAATACAAAGTTATCGTCATTTGACGTTTCTCTGTGAGACTCAGATACTTGTTTGATATTCTTTCAATAAAAATTATTTTCATTTCGGAAATTCAAGTAATTCTGTAATGTTACTAGAAAAGAAAATGTACATTTTTTTTTTTTTTTATCTTTTTCCTCCTCGCATATATTATATGCATATATGGACTAGGCGTCTCTCAGAATGCATATTAATCATTAATACATTCGATTATTTAAATCATCGAAGTCCGATCATCCGATTATGACGATCATTCGATTACGCCCACCCCTAGTACAACCGCCAAAACCACACCTTTGTTTCGGGGATCCTGAAGAAGAACCTAACCTTAATTAGCGAACTTTGAGAAGGTAGTTCGCCCGACTGGAAAGTGGTTTAAGCTTGGAATAGCAGGCATTTTGGAGTTTAATCCGGTATGAGTATGTTCCGAAAAAACGTCTTGCTGATTCTGAGTTTTTTTTGGAACAGGAGCGAGCTGAGGCGATATCCGGCTCACTGAAATGAATGCCATCGAAACCAACTACAGCGGTGATCTTGTGTCTTCCTAACTTTTATCTTCAATGAGCAATGACATTGCCTTTCAAACATCAGGTAATAGACTTTTTCTTACTGAAATTGTAGCAACAGCTAATTCTTCACTGAGGAGTTCTTCATAATAAAAGTAGATTTCGCATTCAATCAAAATAAGTAACCAAAATTTTTACAATTAAGCCCCTACTTGTGAGAATTCGATCGTAAAATAAGTTCCTAATTATTTACTGGCGATTTCAATAAATTCTGATTTCCTGTAAATATTTCTAATAAATTATATTCTGCGATATTCCGTGTCGTAGAGTGAGGTTTGTGGCAATTTTGATTTGTCATCATTAAAGTTATGGACGACCAGAGTGCTTTGTGTCTTCCAAGTCAAAATTTTAGTCCTATCGTTGCAGCGGATTTTCCTTATCGGAAATAATATCATTTAATAAATGTTCATTAAATGACGAAATGGATTTTTTCTCTTCCATTTTGAGCAAGCGAAAATACCACTTAAAGATAAGGAATCTCTGTTGAAGCTGATGCATAAAAGCACCTTTAATGTAAATATTATTGACCAATTAAACATGATTGTATAAATAGAAAGAGAGGATTAAATTGAAATATTGAAAAATCTAAGAACCTATTTTACAACCCAATAACATTAAATCATAATCTTAAAGCTCTGGATAATCGATATTAATCAAATAATCAGTTAACATATGGAATTTTTTAAAATTATTTTAAAAATATTTTCTTTCTTTTTCTTTTCCCAATTAATAATAAATAATATTAATAATAATAATACAACAAAAAAATAAAATTGGTACTCTTGAGTTTACTCACCTAGGGGGAAAGGTGATCTAGCGGCTTCCGGCCCGCGTCTGGAGAAGAGGCTGGAGCGTAGCGCGCAGGTCCCCCCAACCTTCTTCTCCAGATCCAATTATCCTCACCTTTCCAGGATAAAGATAGTCCTTCTATATTTAGGTCATTGCATTTATCCTTTTTATACTGGAAGGGATTCAATTTATGCCAATAAAGATATACTTCGCTCTTTCGCTGTTACTAAAGGCGCGAAAGAATGATACAAGTCCGTGGAGTAGCGCTGGTTTCTGCTGCTCGATGCAAAAACCTGAATGTCGCCTATTTCCATCTTCGCTTCATCTGCTCCTCGTCAATGGCGGATCCTGAGAGTTTTTTTTTTTTTTTACATGAGTATGTCTTTTAACTGTTTTAACTGGGGGTCTCTAGTTTATATTGAGTAACATTTTATTCCCCCTCTAAAATGTAACGTGTTTGACATACTCTATTTCTGTTGGCGTGGATCTTCTTTTTATACATATAAACATATTAATATATGATACTGATTAATACAACACCAAAATAAAATTTATGATAAAATTATTAGTAATTATTGTGTATTAATGTATAATGTAAGATTCTAAGCTGAGATGGGAACTACCTACAGCCGCTCACTGTATCACTAAAATAGGAATGATGTAACAATTACGGCTTCCGTTTGGAACTGGCTCTGATACTTCCAATTTCAGATTTCTCCTTGAAGAATTTATGGATTTTAAACGATTATTTCGTCGTAAAGACGGACGAAATAAATGTAAAATATACCTTCTTGGGACATAGTTATGTTTTGAAACATGGGGTCTGGCTGCCGCTCAGTGAGATCATGAGGTGCCTACGTATCGACCTTTTTTACTTTCCCAACACCCTTTAAATGTCTGGAAACGGTAGATGCACTTGCATTTAGTTGTGCTGAGAGTCCTTTAACTGTTTGGTAGGGGTTTCCTTCTACTGTATGTTTGAGGACATCGTTGTCTATTATGGACGGAGGTCTACCTCGGGGCAAGTTTTGCAAGTCGGTATCCCCAGCTGAAAACTTAGCAAACCAATGGTCCGTTCATTAACACTCCCTTCCCCAAACGCCTTGCAAATATTTCTAGCGGCCTCAGCTACGGAATGGCCGAGTTTAAACTCGTACAAAAATATTACTCGAAAATCACGTGTTTCCATGTTCATATTTGGAGGTATACTGTAAAGTGGGTAATTGATCTGGAAGCTAATGTTTATAGTTCAAAGGTAGAGGATTAGTAACTGTTTACTTTAAATATGTAAACATTCGGAAGAAAACAATAGAGACCCGCAAAATCCTTTATGTATTTCAGAAACTATAAAAACGGACATTTCTTGTGAAACAACCCAATACATAGATGATTAACAAATTTTTTTAAAGTTTATTATTTCTTTTTGTCTTTACCTTTTATACTTTATCAAACTGCCCGTCTTGTGTTGTTGTTTTGTTTATAGGTTAATGGTAAGAGTAACTTTGAGCAATTTAACTTGATTATTTTATGTTTACCTTAATTGTTGTATATCGTCTCTACATCTTTCTTTTTTTTATTTATTTAACGTCACTTAATGCTGCTGAGGCTAATCAGGCGATGCTATAGTGGGAGTATTTTGTGAGGAGAGAATTTTGCCTATCCAGGTTTAATTAGGATTGGGATCTTTAATGAGTACCTGATTTCACATTGGCTCGGGACCACATTTTTACGTTCCGTTTGAAGGAAGGTGTTTTTACTCCCGATCATCACTACTCATTTGCAACTAAAATGTGATTTTTTAAATTCGTCGCTGAAGTTTCCTACTCAACAAACTGTTTAAAATACCTGAACAACATATAGAAATAAATCTTTTTTTTTTAATTTCTTTATTTCCAGATCGGCTACATGAGCCATACATGGTTTTTTTTAAAATAAATTATTACAACTGGTAACAATGGAAAGAGTGGGGGTATAGTCTCATACACGAGACACCCCTAACGATAATAGATTTATAATTATTCCTAAGAATTGAAAAATGAATTAAATTGATAACAGAAAAAATGAATAAAATACAAATAAAAGAAAAAAAAATAATAAAAAAAAATAATAAGATATAAATTAAAAGTTATATATAAAGAAAAAAAAAATAAAATAAGAATGATATAATTAAAATAAACCAACGAGATTAAATAATATAAGACTTATGAACCTAAATAATAATATTTACAACAAGATGTCTTGTAGAAGCCTGGGTTTGAGCCTGCGAGATGAAGTTGGAACTCCTATGTTATAGGCCACTGCACCGCTAACTGCTGGTAGCTGGGAGTGGTATTTTCTAAAGCGGTTATTGATAAAATTTTCAATGTATTCAATATGTAGCTCGCGGTGTAGTTGACTATTTCTAATGAACCATGGGGCATCTACGGCTATTCTTAATATTTTGTTTTGGAATACTTGTAATTTTTTTCTCTTCGTTGAGGAAGCAGCTCCCCACACTTCACAACCATACATAAGTAGTGGCCTTAATATAGTTTTATAAAGAAGAATTGTTGTTTCAGGTTTGAGATTTGATTTTCTATTGAGGATCGGGTACAGCATTGCCAGTCTTGAATAGGTCTGGGTAAGTTTGATGTTAATGTGGTGGTTCCAAGTGAGGCGGCGATCGAGGTGAACCCCAAGATAAGAAATAAATCTAATTATGTTCTTAAAGCTAAACGCTTCTTCATTCTCACAGATATTCTACTTTTGCTTACATTTCTTTAGAAATCTACTTATAAGGATTGGAAACCTGGTTTCAGAAATGGAGAATAAAAATCAATGCTTTCCAGACCGAGCCACGTGAGCTTCTCCCTTAGGAAAGGCACATGTCCAGCTGTAAAATTATTAACAATTTTACCTTCGGAAAACTACGTAGGATATATATTGGAAAAAAGAGACTAACATGGATATTACGTACGTGTAATC